>JAMJFZ010001796.1:4642500-7087500 GCA_026225945.1 Cricetomys ansorgei
GCCACATAATATCAGAAGTTTTTTTTCTAGAAAATAAGTGCCTTGAGAAATACTAGCCTTTACCTAGCATGATTAGGACATTTTATGGAGACTTATTCTGTTAAAACAAAAACAAAATCAAAAACACGTAAGTGACAAGCGCATCATACACTGGGGACTTAATATGTTCTTTTACATTTGAAAGAAGCTCCCAAATTAACAGAAGGAGTATGCATGTATGGGAGAAAAACCTTCTAGATCAGATGATAAATTTCCATTCAAGTTCTGAACTCTGGCGGTCTCTAAGGTGCCTCCTACATTTATGACTAATAAGGTATTTGGATAACATGTTAAAACCACTGTAGCTCTGCTCTGACTATGTATTGTACTCAGTATTCTAGGTTTCTTTTCTTGTGAAATGAGAGATATTATTTAGTACAATAAAGCAATAAATCACCGTGAAATTATGAGTGAAATATTTCCTTTGCCTTTTGCTTTCAACGAAACAAATAGGGCCCTCAGCCTGGGCACTGCTGCCCCTTTGGGCCTCATGCTGGTTTGTTTTGGGGTTGACTCCTGTAGTGTGTGGTATCAGGAGAGGCTCTGTCCACTAAGGGCCAGTGGCACCCCCTCAGCCCTCACCGTAGCAAATGTTTGCAGATATTGCCAAGATGTCTTTGGAGTTGAAATTCCTCTGAGTCGGGAATTATTTTCAACACTGATTTTTTTTTCATTTTCCCTCCCTCTCTTTTCTTCTCTCCACCCCCTACTGTGTGCATGTGTGTGTGATTACATGTTATATAGCACATTTTTAATCTTTAAAAAAAAACTAGGTCTAAACTAATTACCTTTACATATTTATACATCCTCTGGCCTTCAGTTTTTTATTTTAAAAATAATTATATTGGGGTATTTAAAGAATTCTATAATTCTTGGCTTATTACTTTAGCTTATGACTATTGTATATTCTGGAATTTTATTAGTTAACTGAAATTATAATAGAGCCAAATGAGTTGTGGTATTACTCACCCACACGCTGGCTGCTGATTCTATTGACTAAAGCGTAAGTGACATGGTATTCACGAAAAAATGAACCTGTCTTGATTTATCTTTGGGGTTCCCAGAAAGTGGTGAATATATTCCCAGATATACATATATTTACAAGTTATAAAATATTGAGAAAACACTAAAGAAGGCTCATTGAAGCAAAATGGGCTGGTATAGAATAAATGCTTAATTGTTGATCCACATTGGATCGCATCACAAACAGATAACATGGGCCAGGGCTTATCAGTTCTTATACAGATTGCTGTGGTTTTTGTAAAGAGGTGGCCTTGCCTCAAGGCACAATTCAGCACCCATGCCTTCATATCCTGCACCTCATTACAGAGCCCGGAGTCGTGTCTTAAAGCCAGATGACTGCATAATAGCAAGGACCACCATATAAATATGCTTTGTGTTTTTGCTACTGTGCCGGTGGGCTTTCCTGGAAACAGACTTTGAGATGGAGACAGAGAATAAGAGGTTTGTTGAGGGAGGGAGTGATACCTGTGAAAGACAAAAGGACAAGGGACAGGAAAGAGTTCAGACCTGCAGGCTGCAGGTCAGACTGGTGCACAGTGACATAAAAGACCACGATGTCTGGAAAACCTCCCGGGAGCTCATGCTGTGGACTGAAGTATGTGAACCCTGTGCAATACCTTGTGTGAGCAGAGGCCAATGGGCAGATCCTGCTTTCCTGTTGCCACTCTGACTGGGGTGCTAGTGCTGCTGTGGGTGCTCTCCAGCAGGGGCAAGACCAGCCCTGGGAACCTGGAATGCAGCATTCAGATCACTCAGTCTGCAATGGATCCCTGAGTTCACACCTAGATCCCTCCACTTTTCTTGTCCTCTTCAGTGCAGTGAGGTAGGGGTCTGTGAGCTCTACTGACCCATTTCAGTCTCCTGGAAAGTCAAACATCTTAGTGGGTGGCAGAACAAGGCAACCTATGACTCGCGCCCAAGAACGCGCTAAGCACTTTGGTCTCCCGTTTAATTCCCACAATAACTCCACGAGATAGGCACTGCACTGTTATCACTTACATTTTTATAGATGAGGGAAGAGGGCTAAGTGATATCAGAGGATGTGCAAGTGCACATAGCTACCATTAAGGCAGCTGTGATTTACACTTTGACTTTGGCTTTCAGAGCTCTCATCCCCTGCCGGTGCCCTCATTGTGGTGGTCAGGTGGCACTGCTCAGCTAAATTAGGAGCCACATACCCTTGGTCACTCCTGGGATGTAGCTAGAGAACTCCTCACCTGGGTCTATAGAGAGCACCGAAGCAGGTCTGTGCTGGTATGGAACTGGGCACAATCTGAGTGCTCCTAATGGGGTACTCGGCTATGCTCTCACCAGCATGACGAGATCACAAAGCAGGGTGAGATGTGATGCAGAAGCTGTGAGACGATGAAAAAACACTGTTTACACACGCTAAAACACGTAATGCAAAGCACTAATGCATGTGCGAACGTGTTCAGATAAAAGTGTGTGTCTCACATGAATGTATGTTGGGGATAGAGAAACGGGAGGGGAAATAAGGGAGAAAGTGGACAAACCAATACATGTCCCTATTCTCTCTGCACCCCGACCTGTGCGGGCAGTTGTAAGAGATGGATCACCAAGGAACCCTCAGTGGTGGATTTGGAAGCATGAAGACAGCCCTGGGACGTGGGCAGTTAGGACACTCTTCTCTAGCCGAATCAAGCTGGAAGGTGACTGCCGATTCTCTCTCTGTCGTGGAGATTGCCGCAGGCCCTGTCACAGCTAAGGAGTTAGCTGGTTTGTTCTTTTCCCTCCTGCGGACAGCCACCCTCTTGCCATTTGTCTTCTGGTTACAAGGAAGCCTTGTGTCCTGCGGTGGGTTTCTGTGGCTTTCTTTCTCCATAGCTACACCAACTGTGGACCATCTCTTCAGCTCTAGTAGCCCAGAGGCAGAAGGATGGAAGGGAGCCAGACTTTGCTTTTCTTGGCAGTGCATCAAGTCAGTTTCAATTTCTGAGTGCTTTACTAGATTCCTTGAGACTAAATCTGGAACTTTCCAAGGCAACACTTATGCATTCTGTTTATTTTCCTGTCTCTGACTTCAGTTGTGTTGGCCACCAACCAGAACACGAGCGTGCCTTTTCTTCTCCTCTCTTTCCTTTCTTTGTCCCCTCTCTGGGTTAGTCTCTTCATTTTTTAAGTGGCATCTCATTTCTTCTTTTTGAGCTTCATTATTTTTCCAATGTGAAACGGAGGCAGTAATATCGTTGATGCATAGAGTGTGAAAGTCTTGAATTTAAGAAGAAAATGAAGGTGTCAGTTCTTTCTTTTCTCCCCATCGGATTGGCCGAACTTTTTATTTTGAATAAAATGGGAATTGGGCTGAGATTACTTCTAGCAGGGATCTGTAGCAGCTTTCGAATGGACCTGAGAGAGAATTTGCAAGGCCATTCCCTCCTTTTATTCCTTATGATTTCTTCAGAACCCAATTTCTTTCTGATAGCAATTAGATACTCTAACCATATTACTTATGGCTGATATAAAATGTGGTATACAACACATATTACTAAGCATATTTGATTAATATGTATGTCAGGGCTTTCTAGAGGTGCAGAACCAATGGGATAAATGCATACATTTATTGAAGAAGTTTTGAAGCCAGCTTAGCTAAAATAGCAGCAACAGCTGAATCACATCCAAAAAGCTAAGCACCTGAGAGTTGCTTGATTCTTGAGGCGGTGTGCCTCAGCAGTTCTGATCTGATGTTGAAAACTTGGAAGGTTCCTGGGGAGTCCCGTGGTCCTTTCTTTACCACGGAAGCCCAGAAACACTGGTTCTGACATCAGCAAGAGACTCATCATCATCAACATCAGGGCAAACCAAGTGAGCTGCCAGAGGGAAGGGTGAGGAAGGTGAAAAGCCAGCAAATAACCTTCCTTCTGCAATACCTTTTGTGTCTGGACTGCTGTGCCACCTGTGCCTCAATTAGGATGAGTCTCCCCACATCAGAAAAGGCAATCAGAGCAATTCTTCACTCAAGGTTTCTTTCCCAAATGATTCTAATGTGTGGCAAGTTTCTATTCAAGCCAACTATAGCAATCAACGTCCCTCTTTTATTCTGAAAATCAGAAAGAAGTCATAGCCATCTTGTTTAGCGGAAAGGGCATGTGGCGGAGGAAGGATGCACTGAAAATTATAAATCCGAGTCCCACCATCGTCAGGTTGACAGCCTCTCATTGTCTGTGAGCAGTCTACTTACACATTCAGTTAGACTTGCTAAAGATTTTCTTCATATTATCTAGTTAAGTGTACAATTGGCATGATCTTACCTCACAAACAATGTAATATTTGCTCTTAATATAGATTCTAGAAAACCAGAGTACCTTCCCTTACAAAATACAAATGACAGCTCCTAACTGTTCAACTCAGCATGTGTCCTGAGTACTCCTCATGCTCCAGACTGTGTGAATCCCTGGGAGCAAAGTGGAACACCGGACCGTGTTCCCAAAAAGATTGTGTTTGACATTTTAGGAATGCTTATAAATTTGAATCAATACTTAAAACAAACTTGGAGCGATGGCAGTTCAGTAGGAGGGGAAACGAACTTATCCCATGTCTTATCCTCAAGTTGCTACTTCTTGTGTCTTGTTCCTCTGTTTGTACAAGAGTCTGGATCCTGAATTATGCTTATACCTCACAATATCGTCAAATGTAACATTGTGCCCTCACTTGGACCTTACCTTGCTGTCAGCACATAGACTTTCTCTTTCGGAAGCCTCTGCTTGTTCCTGGAACTGTTGACTAAAGTGCTCAGACATCTGATGTATTTTAAGAATTATTTCTCTTTGGCTTCTTCCTTTTAACTCACAGAGGCTGATAATCCTAATCTTATATAGGAAGATAGGGAAAACTAAGGCTTAACTCCTGGGTTCACCATTAACAAAAGACTTATGTATGGATTTACTTTGTGTTTGTATGTGTGTGTGTGTCTGTCGTGAGTATATGCCTACATGTGTGTGCAGATGCATGCCCTCGGGCACACCTGTAGATGTCAGAGACGATGGGAGGTGTCCTCTCTGACTCTATACATTTTCACTTGGAGTACGGGTTCTACTTAGGTCTGGTCCTCTCATTGTCTCTCCTAGGTCAAAA
This sequence comes from Cricetomys ansorgei, assembly GCA_026225945.1. Taxonomy (NCBI): domain Eukaryota; kingdom Metazoa; phylum Chordata; class Mammalia; order Rodentia; family Nesomyidae; genus Cricetomys; species Cricetomys ansorgei. The sequence continues at coordinate 4,647,655 of JAMJFZ010001796.1, forward strand.
GCCATCAAGCCCCAGTGACTCTCCTTCCCCTGCTCAGAGCTGTGGTTACAGGTGTGAATAGGACTCCTCTCTTGTTATCCGGGTGCTGGTATATAAACCCCAGTCATCATGATTGTCCAGCGAGCACTTTGAGTGACCTCTCTAGCCTTACTGGGTTCACCTTTTTGAAAGGCTATAGAAAACTATTTACAAAGCCTCATGTTAAGTTTTCTTTGTGTTCTTAATCAACATGCTTAGTTGTTACTACTGTTGCTATACAGAGTTTCCATTGTTAAACACGTTTATAGTTTGGTGACCATGTTATTAATAATGATTTTAAATCATTGCTTCTGTTCAAAATTGGCCTTCTCATTGCAGATGGATATTGCCATGTTAGTTTTCCTGGTCTCTATTTTCCTCCAGGACGGCACAGCTGTGCTCTATGGCAGATGTGTTGCTTCGGGGGTGGCACTAATTACAAACAGGTTGGCCATTGGCCATTGATGCTGTCATGTACCCATCTATAATTTGGCCCACACTCTGATTTTCTGTAACCTCCAATTCTGGCTGCTAATTGCCTGGAAGAAATTATCTTCTTGACAGTTTATCATGTCTCAAATTAGGCTAATGCTGTTTGGAGAGTAGTTACTATTGTCTGCTTGTCATTTCCAATGGGGCGAATTCTGTGGTAGTGGAGCATATCAGGAATCACCCCGAGTGAGAGTGGGAATGCAGTAAAGTCATTCTGGGAATCCTTCTCTTTGGGTTATCAATACAGTGTTAGCTTTAGAAAGATTTTTTGCATCAATCTGAGTCCAAGACAACTATGGTATAAATCACCATTTACTATTTATCTATGTTCATATTAAGCTAATATCAATTATATGATACATGAGATTTTATATATTACATTTTACTTGACATTACAAAATGCATTTTTCATTTCCTACAACCATCTTCCTGTCATATATACTCATTCTCTTTTCTTTTCACTGTTCTTCAGCTGTTTCCAATCATGTGTGTCTTTCTTTCTCCAGAGCCTATTTGATGCAACTACAAAACATGAAACATTTTGGTCTTGCTTTTCAAAACTGATTACTGCCCATGCACACGTGTGCATGTACACACACACACACACACACACACACACACACACACACACACACACAAAGAGACAGAAAAGAGTCAGACAAACATACACACAGAGAAAGAGACAGACACACACATACACAGACACATACACACACATACAGAGTTAGAGAGAGACACAGAGAGATGGTGTTTATAAAACAGGAAGGCTAATAATTTGAAATAGTTTATGTTCCAGATGAGCTAAGGGCTATTGTTTTGAATCTTGAGCTGACATGATGCTGTCATGTTCCAGATGCAGCTGCAGAGAAATAATTGTTGCAAGAAACTCTGAGAACTAATCTGTCAGGTGATAGCCTTTGGACACAGATATCACTGATGTGCAGAGAGAAAAATTGAGCTTTTAGGAGTAAGGGTGTCTCAAGAAACTAGCACTTGGAAATGGTGAAGTAAATTAAATCCAATGGAATTCAGTAGTATAAGAGCTGCACTTAAATACCAGTGTTATTGTATTCTATTTTTGAAAATGGTTCTTATGGGAAATATAAAATATTGGTGAGTTTGATCATTTTCACATTTCTGAAGTATTCTAGTACTAAAAACCTTTAACTTAATCCATTTTCTCTAATTAGCCATCTTGAGTAATTTCACAACTGAAACCAAAGGAGCATTCACGCTACAGATTATACTCTTGATACAGGTGGGGACAGCCACAGTTAGGGTTAATATCATGGCACATCTTATATGGCCACATATATCCTGTAGTAGTTCCCTAACTATCCCGTAGGCAGTGGCCATTGTATTATTTATACACTTATTATTTATATTCTTATATATTTTGTACCTTTCGTCATCCAGTGAAGGCAGTGAATTCTTTTACAATTATTCCCAGTATAATAGGTAATATTTGAGTTGATATAACTTCAATTCTCAAACTTTATTTAAAAAATTTTATTCACTTGACAAACGTAAATTGACAAACCGTCTGATATCCAGTTATGACTTACCACCTACTTCTGTACAGGTTGAGCGCTAGGAACGAGTTTCTCCTTTTTAATGTTTGAATAAAGATGGAAAGAAAGACCTAAGTTAACATCAACAGTGTGGCATACTGATTCTAGGTGCTGTTGATACGGAGCCTTATGAGCTCGCTTCTGTGATCTTCTACTTCCAAATATGTTACTTGGTCCAATCTAAAACAAGACACTGGATAAATCTTAACTAAGAACTTTATGTAAAATACCTGATCAATGTGCCTCAAAACTGTGAAGATAATTAAAAATGAGGAAGTGTGGAAAGCCCAAGAAAATATGAATTGTACTGGTATTTTTGATGAGATGCTGGAACATAAGAAACCATTAAGTTAAAACATAAGCTAATCAATCCATATAGAGAATATGTATGCACAAGTATGAACATTAACTAGTAATAAAATATAAATTCAAATTCATCACTTATAACAAATATACTCTATAACATGACAAAAAGGAAACCTGAGCACAGAGGTAGATGAGAGCCCCACATTATCTTCTGTAATTCACATTTTTCCCCCTGAAAATATAAATCTCAAGAAAATTTAAAAATCCAGAAAAGGACAGGGACTGTGGAGATGGCTCAGCAGGAAAAATGCCCACTGCACAAGTGTGAGGTCCCAAGTCAGGCTCAGAGCACCCACCTAAAAGCCATTTGTGGTGGCATACATTTGTAACCCTAGTATCAGGTCAGGAAAGACAGGTGGATCCTGGGAGCTCACTGACAAGCCAATTTAGTTAACTGGGCACAATGAGAGTCCTTGTGTCAAAAATAGAAGGTAAAGAGTGATCGAGGAAGGCTCTCTCTCTCGCGCACACACACACACACACACACACACACACACACACACACACACACTCACTCACACAATATACTACATACACCTCCTAAAGAGTCTACCCTCCCTCCCAATAACACCCCTAACTGGAGAACCAAGTTTCCAATACATTAGCATTGAGAGACATTCTGAATCCAAACCGTAACACCCTTTTCTTGGACTATGGAAAACAGTTATGTCTGGCTTTGTTAGAATTCTTCAGTGAGATAGAACCAATTGAATCTATGTGAAAGATTTGTTACATAGAAGAAAGGGTTGAACATTGTGGAATAAGCACTAGAATTTGTTATCTGCAAGCAATAGACTCACCAGAGCTGGGGGAATAATTCAGCCAAAGCCTACAGGTCTGAAAACCGGGAGAGCTGACCATGTCTGCCTGGGGATACTGAAAAAGATGAGATGAGTTGTCTTAGCTTAACAGCAAAGTAGGAGAAAAGATTAATCCTCTTTCCCCTGTCTTTTATTTCTTTAGGTCTTCAGCAGGTTGTATGAGGCCTGCCTACCCTGAGAGGGCAGTCTACTACCAATTTGAATAGACCTGGAAACATTTTCACAGAGAAACTAGAAACAGTGATTAATTTGGACATGCCATGGCCACTTAACTTGACATACACAATTAGTCATGATACTAGTCAGGAAAGGAATTCATATTTTTAGTCATTTCCAATGTCACTAAAATTTGGTGGATGTGCCAGGCAGTGTTGGTGCACGCCTTTAATCCCAGCACTCAGAAGGCAGAGACAAATGGATCTCTGAGTTTGAGGCCAGCCTGGTCTACAGATTGAGTTCCAGACAGCCAGGGCTACACAAAGAAACCATGCCTTGGAAAACAAACAAACAAAAATTTATGGATGTGTGAGTATTATCGTAACTTTCTTAGGTCGCTGTATTCACATAAGAAAGTGAACTTTATGAGGTGGATGTTTTTGCAAAATTTTGTTTGAATATTTATATTTCAAACATTTTTATAAACTTGCTTTTTAAACAATAATCTGTGGCAAATTTACCAGGATGAGACAGTATTTTAAAAATACAATAGTAGACATATAATGACTGCACTGTCTATAGGTTATGATACGATGTACTTTCTTATTTTTTCTTTCCTCTCTCCCTCCTGCCTCTCTTTCTTTCTCTCTCCCTCCCTCTCTTTCTTTCTTTCTTTCTTTCTTTCTTTCTTTCTTTCTTTCTTTCTTTCTTTCTTTCTTTCTTTCTTTCTCTCTCTCTCTCTCTCTCTCTTTCTTTCTTTCTTTCTTTCTTTCTTTCTTTCTTTCTTTCTTTCTTTTCTCTTTTCTTTTCTTTCTTTCTTAGCCATGGTCTCTTGTAGCACAGACTGGCTGAAAACTTGCTATGAAGCCAAGGATGACTTTGAACTTCTGATCCTCCTGCCTCCACCTCTCAAGTTCTGGGGTTACAACTGTATGCCACCACTCTTGGCTGATGGGGTGCTGGGATTTCACCTGGTGCTCTTTGCATGCCGGGCAAACACTCTACCAACTGAACTACATCCCTAATTCCAGGGTGGCGTTTTCATACTTGTATGCAGTAGGCGTTTAATCAAATCAGAGTAATTAGCATACCATCACTTCTGATATTTGGGTGAGGACATTTAAAAAATTCTCTTGTTAGGAAGGAGTATATTAAAAAAAACTTTTGTGGTCATTAAAAACTTACATGCATTTGTAAAAAACACTAAAGAAAAGTAATATAGCTTTTATCCAGCGCACCTCAATGATAACAACAAAACTATGGTGAGAGATCACAACCAAGACACATTCAAGACACAGAAGGTAGCCCTCATAAAAGAAAGATCCCTCTGCAGCTTTTTCTTTTTTTCTCATTTTTAAATTAATTCTTTGAGAGTATTGTAAAATGTGTTTTGATTATATTCTTCCTCCAATACCTCTAAGATCCATCCTCTTCCCTGCCACCCAACTTTGTCTCTTCTTTAGTTTTTTTCTTTTTGGTTTTTGAGACAGGGTTTCTCTGCTGTAACTCTGTCTGGCTGGTCTTGAACTCACAGAGATCCACCTGCCTCTGTCTTCAAGTGCTGGGATTAAAGGCATATGCCATCACTGCCTGGCTCGTCTCTAGTTTTTTAAACCCCTCCAAGTCCTATCTGTGCAGCTTATATACTCTTGGATGTATGTGGAACATGGCCCGGCTACCAGAAACGACACCACTAAAGAAAACCAACTCTCCCTTTGCCAGTGTTTATCAATTTCTAGTAGTTCCTTTGTTAGGACTTTGGACTCTCCTCTGCTCACCATGCTGTGGACTTTGTCTTGCTTGCACTTCTGCAGGTTTTGTACGTGCTGCTGTGAGTTTATATGTGCACATTCCCTGCTGTGCCCAGAGAACGGTGTTTCCCTGTAGTCACCCACTGCCTCTGGCTCTTACAATCTTTCTGTTTTCTCTTCTGCAATGGCTCCTGAGCACTGAGAGGAGGGGCTGTGATCTAGATGTTGCGTTTAGAGCTGAGCCATTCCATAGTCATTCATTCTCTGGGCCTTGACCAGATGTGCAGCTGTGTTGACCAACATCCACCTATCTAGTACAGAGTGATGAATTAATCGTAGGTACATGGTAAGTCATGAAGAGTCAGTTTAATACTAAGTACATTTAGCAGAATGATAGCAGTAGGTGCTCCGATTGTCTTCGGCAATCGGTTCTTACTGTCAAGTTCTGGAGAGTAACCTAGAGCATTGGCAATAGCCTGTAATATTTGGGGTCTATGGAATCTTACTGGCCAGCTACCTTTAAAGAGATAACCCGCTCCTGGTACTGGGATTTTTGTCTGTGGTGTCTAGTAGGGGCACTGTAACTCCATTTAAACTGTGTATACGGAAGCTTCTGCAGTAGTAGGTTTTTATATGACTTTGAAATGTCTTTAGCGTTTGTCATCCCACCTCACATTTCCTTCTGTACTCTTCCCTCCCACCTCTCACTCCATTTAATGCTTCCAGCTCCTAGGTTGCCAACATGGTCTTTATTGACATGCAGACCTTGAAGGTGAAAAAGGCAGCTTATTTAGTATAGGGTTCTATTTTTTCCTTTCTCTCAAACCCCCAAGGAAGATTGTAGGGGAACCTCCTGACAGCCTTTCTAGGCTATCCGGTGCTCCACAGTTGGCTGCTAATTGACTGGGGTCAGACTACTAACATCTGTAAGTTTTCTGTCTTGTCAGATGCCCTTTTACTTCCTTGGGTGACAAAGCTTTTCCTGAGGCCAATTTGTCTTTGTTAGTGTTTCAGAGTTTCCAACTACTTTAACTACACATTGGTGGTATATGAGTCAGAAAGAAAATGCAAGTAGCTTTCAACTGTGTCACTCTCCAGAATCTGAGATCCTAGCCAGATGTCAGATGTGCTTTCTTCTCTGCATCTCTCAGAAGTTTCTTAATGGTCTCTCTCTCTATATGTCTGTATCTATATTATATATAATATTATATATAATATATTATCTCTCTCTCTCAATATCTCTCTCCCTCTCTCTCTCCATATATATCTTCCAGGGTTTTTATTGGGAGGAACAGTTGAATGTATGCCTACTCTATTGTTCTTAAAGTTCCAGAGTGCTTTCTTTTGAATATATCTAATTTATAACATCATATCTGCTTGAAAATGGAATACACAAAGTCATTGTAATTACTGTAGTTATGAGGACTTTAATATTATGGCATTAAGAATTCACATCTACAATGACAACATTATGAACTTTCATTATAACATACACTATCAAATCAAGGATCCTTTCAGACTTTAAGCCTCTGACATTGGAATTCAATATTTTATTTCATGTTACGGATGATCACTTGCCCAGAACAAATGACTCATGCCTGTCTTCCTAAATGTAGCGGTTGGGGGCGCTGTTGTTGTTTTTTGAGTAATAGACACTGGGGAGGAAGATTGCTTCTCCGTTTTAACTACACTATCACTTTCATGTCACTTTAAGCTAAGGAATAACACTTGCACAAATAGTGCTCAGTGTCTTTGATATTATGTTCTTTTCTTCATAAAGCACATTATTTCTCATACGAAAATAATAAATACTGGAGAAAATTCAAGATGGCGGTGGGGCAGCGAGCAGAGTCAATCAGGGCTCCAGCAGTTTTCCTGCCACCCCCACTCAAGATGTGCACAGCTCCTCACGTGTTCATGAAATGGGAGATGCTGGGTTGGCTCCTGGTCCAGAAAGCAGAATCATAAGAGTTCTGAGTGGGTGGAAAGACATGGCTGCAGTGATGGCATTTTAGGCCTGTAGTGTGGAAGAAGCAAGCAGGGAGCAGAGTCTGCTGGAGCCGCACCTCTGCAGGGCAGGCCCGTGGTGCCCCATTGCTGCCTGGGGTCTGGGTAGGGGTGGGGTGGGCACTCCCACTCAGCCTCCGGGTTTGGCCTGTGGATTCTCCTCATGGGTTCCACCTGCAACATGGAGGAATGAGCTGAGAGGAAAGTCAGGAATAGAGAAGCAGAACAGAAACCACAAGAGAGAGATGCAGGAGCAGCCTACTGGGCACCACAGCTGCCTGGCAGGCCAGGGCCTCCCCTCAGCCCATGGGACCTGCCAGAGACATGGAAGAGGCAGGCCGTGAGAAGAGTCTGGGATGGAGGATCAGAGCCACGGACAGAACCCAAGATGGCCACAGGCAGTAAGCAAAATCTGACAGGGCTCAGGTCACCCCTGGAACCTTTTGGCCTCTGTGTAATCTAATCTTGAGCCTAGAACTGAAAGACTTCAGGCTCAGCTTCCATACAATCTAGAAAGTTCAGTCAAGTCTCTGAGACTTAATGCTGACTGAGCCACTCTGACTAGCTCCTTCTGAACTCAGAGCTGTACTGACTCAACTGACTCTTCCGGCTGGCTGATTCAACTCACTTGCTATTCTGGCTCAAACTCTTCTCCAAGCTTCTGGTTCAAACTGTTTGTGACTGATTCTCTGACTGAACTGCTCTGCTCACCTGCAAACTGATTTGCTCTTTCCATCTGATACTGACTTCTGTCAAACTGCCTCTGTGTCTGTCTCAGACTCCTCAGACTGCTTCTGTGTCTTATCCTCTGTTCCTCTGTGTCTTATCCTCTGTGTGCTCTCTGAGCTGAGAGTCTGATTTCCTATTGTGAGAGTTGGGTATGTCCTCACTCTGACTCACTCTGCCAACTTCCTCTGATTTGTCACTTTGCCTGCCCTTTATTCTGACTCATCTTAGATGTCACTTCTTGTCTGACACTGACTCCTTCTGAACTCTGCTTCCTGTCTCCCAAGTGCTGAAATCAAAGGTATGTGCTACCATTGCCTTCTGAATACTGGGATTAAAGGTGTGTACTACATTCTTGATACAATCCATCCTGACCACCCAGGCCTCTGAATGTGATCCCTTCATATAGACCTATCACACAGGCCTTTCAATGTGATCTTTTGCCAGAGCAGCCATGCTGCTGGATTAAATGATAAACTATTTCTCTACATTCAAGTGACCTTCAGTCTATATGATTGCTTGACCCCTGTGCATCTGTTAAAACAGCATGGCGGCACAACCATGTGGTGGAGGAGAGAACTAGAAGAAAGGGTGAGATTGGAAGTATGGATAACAGACTCCTAAGGACCCACCTCTGGAGTGACCTAATTCTTTCAGCTCTACTCAATCTTCTAGGTATTTAAAGTGCCCCAAGTAGCACTGTCATCTGGGCGAAGCATTCAGTTCATGAGCCTATGGAGGACAGTGGATATTCAAAACACAACAGTGTATTCTGATAAGGGACTATTTCAGGGAGCTTGATTGGAAATGAAATAATGAACATGTTATCCTGTCTTTAAGGTGCTGGGGAATGATGGTGTATTATTTGTTTCTACAGCTGGATTCTGATGGCATCATCACTATAGAGGAGCAAGTTGTTCTTGTTATGAAGGCTAAAGTGCAATGTGAGCTCAACATCACAGCTCAGCTCCAAGAAGGAGGTAATGATGCTAAGAAGTCTTTTCTTTGTGTTCTTCACTCTTACCTTCACAAAACTTGCAAATAGTCCCCCTTAGACTTAGGGAGATCCTTGTCAATCATTCTGTGTTTCCATATGGAAGGTATGTAAGAAGAATAAAGCTCTTCCACCTTTTTACCACATGTATTTTCCCTTTCCTATGAAAGAAATGACTTGTGTGATTAGTGAGTTTGAGAGTACCAACTGGGCATGTGCGGGTCTGACCTCTCTTTGGGATTTGTCTGCTTGTGGAGAGTGTGCATATTGGCTTGCCCTTGATTGTACAGGGAGATAGGGGCGGGTAGACTCTGCCTCTGTGAATATTGCCTGCAGTCTCAGGTTGTGATCTCAGTTGGACCAACCCCTAAGCCATGTTCTACAGAACTTTTAAGATAAAATGATAACTGAATGACGCAATGTCCTTAAAGCTATACTTCGTAAAATTTGCAGATTCATGTCTGCTTGCACTGTTTTGAAAATGTTTAAAAATTGTGACTGACTTTTCTATTTGTTATGATCAGAGAAGGTGTTTTCCATGATGGTAACTTATCCACGTATGTTGAGACCTAATGGATTGTGTTGTAGCCAGTCTTGATGAATGATCTATGTGGTTTTCAAAGAAATGTATGTGCTCCAACTTCCACCACGGTGTTTTAGAGAATCCACCAGGTCAAGCTCATCAGTTATGCGGTATCCAGAATGATCACTTGACCTATTATTTCTCATCTACATGTTTTTATACCAGCATGATGGGGACTTCTCATTGGAAAGTCCTTTGGATGTTTTTCAGTTTATATACTTTGAGACTATGTTATTAAATATGTACAAGTTTAGAAATTTATTTCCCAGTGATTAAAAATTTTGTCAATATAAAGGTTTCTATAATTCTAGAGACACCTTTGCTTTGAATATTAAAATTTTATATAAACTTCAATGATCATATTAGAAGTAGTAATATTTAATTAACCAACAGCAATTTATTTCTTGCTTTGTTAGTTTAATGTAACTTTCCAATCCTTTAAAAATGTTTTAAATGAGATATAATGTACACAATTTTAAACCTACCATTTTATCTACATTTAAGTGTACTGTTCAAGTACTAAGTATGTTCACATCATTGTGCATCCAATCTCTAGAAAATTTTCATCTTGAAAGTTTGTAGGAGGCTGGAGAGATGGCTCAGCGGTTAAGAGCCCTGGCTGCTCTTCCAGAGGTCCTGAGTTCAATTTCCAGCAACCACGTGGTGGCTCACAACCATCTACACTGGGCTCAGATTACCTCTTCTGGAATGCAGATGTATGTGCAGCTAGAGCACTCATAAAATGAAATACGTAAATCTAAAAAAAGAGAAAATTTGTAATTATATCTTTTAAACAAGCACTTATATTTCTCCTTATTTTATCAAACTTTCCATACATTTATATTTTAGTAATATTATTTTTTGTTTTGTTTTGAGACAGGATCTCTCTACATAGCCAGAAACTCACTCTGTAGACCCTGTTGACCTCAAACTCACAGAGATCCACCTGCCTCTGCCTCCCATGTGCTGGGATTAAAGGTGTGCGCCACAACACCCAGCTAGGAATATCTTATGTGAACAATTTGAACAAAAATATTTCTATATCTATTCTGATAATCTTTGTCTATTAAATGGATAGTTTACTCTCATTATCTCAACTGTGAGGGGAACATTTGAATTTAACTCTACCATTTTATTTATACTCTGTGTCCCTTCCATGCCCCCTCGAATCTTCCTTTGAATTGATTGAAGCACTTTTTATTTAAAAATTTTTTTAGATACGTTTATTTCATGTGCATGAGTATTTTGCCTGCAGGTATGTATATGTACATCCTACATGTGCCTGGTACCTGTTGAGTCCAGAACAGGGCACCAGATCGCCCGGAACAGGAGTTACAGATGATTGCAAGTCACCCTGTAGGTGCTGGGAACCATATCATTGAGCTATCTCTTCAGCTCCACTTCTGCTTACTTTATTCTCCCTTGTCCCAACCTCTGTAGCTAATTGGCAGGATATTTAATTCTTTTAGTGGTTGCCCTAGAATGAAAAAGTATGTGTTTAATTTAGTAAGTTTAAAGCTTATCAAAAATTTCTTCCTATAACATTTTGTTTAAAGCAGATTTGAACACTTTGTTTCAAAATTGTAAGCTATTGTCACATAAAATGTCTGATCCCCCCTCCTGACCCGCCCCCATCCCTGAGACTGGGGTTCTCTGTTGTAACTCTGGCTGTCCTGAAACTCACTCTGTAGACCAGGCTGGCCTTGAACTCACAGAGATCCACCTGCCTCTGCCTCCTGAGTGCTGGGATTAAAGGCATGCAACAACACTTCCCAGCCACATAAGATGTTTTTGATTTTAACTTTATGTTAATTTTTTCCTCTTCCTCAAATATGTCTTTTATCTATTTTTGAATTCATTGACATTGGGATGTACTTATTATGCTCTGAGTTTTTGTTGGCTTGGAAAGAGCTTTTAAAAAATTGCAATCTTAATACAATTTTTTGGATATATGATCCTTGATTGAAATGTATGTCGGTGTGTGAACAAATTATTTCATTTTTATCCGGGGCACTGTCGCTACTGCTGCTAAATCAGTTTTCAGTCTTTGTTGGTGATCTGTTTTTCCCTCTGGCTCTTTTAAAGAGCTTCTCTCTGACATTTTTCAGTTGCACTCTATATCCTGGTGGCGAGTCACTGGATTTTCTGAGTCAGGTGTTGGGTTAGGGTTGGCTCCCACGTGTCTCCCCAGAAGGCTTGGTCTGGCTCTGCCAGCAGCACTCTTTTGATAGGTTTTGGAAACTTGAAGAGGTGAGTTTAGCTGGAGTTAAGTTGGTCATTAGGGGGTGTTTTCCCACCCCACCCCTCCTCCTCTCCACCCCTCCCTACTTCCTTTCCCTACCTCTCTTCTCTCTCCACCCCTCCCTCTTCCTCCTGCAATGGCTGTGAGGCTACGAGGCAAATATTCTCTACTTGTTCACTCAACCGTGATGCTCTGCTGCACCGTGGACCCAGAATCAATAGCGCCAAGGATTACGGACTGGAACCCTGAAGCCATGGCCCAAATAAATCCTTCTTTCTTTGTTTTCAGGTGCTCTCAGTATTTTGTGACTGCAATGAAAAAATTCACATAGGTGTATTGGTGAGAGGAATGCTGTTGGTCTTTGAAATTCTGCCTCCTCCGCTCTGTCTAGTGTCATCTGGAACTTCGTAGACAAACATGAGAGCTTCTCACACCACCTTTCTGGGTTCATGTCTTATTTATTGTTGAGTTCTGTGTTTCTCTGTGGTGCTTTGGGAATTTCTTCAAAGTATTTTCCAGTCCCCCAATTCATTGTTTAGCATTGTTTCATACGTTTGTTAATTACTTTCAGGTTAAAAAATTCTGAGTCCTTCATAATCCTACTTTAAGACTTTTAGTCTTTTAATATTCTTTGAATCTTTTCTTACTTTTCTAGACAAGCATTTCATATTCTGTGTTTGCAAATTTATATACATATAGACTTTGCTGGTGAAGCAGGGCTACCACAATGGTTCCTTATTTCCTTATGTGTCATATGAGATATGATGAAGAACCCAAGGTCTTTGTTTAGGAATCTCCCCCACAGAAGACTTGTTTCTTATGCTTCTACAAGATGCCTACAGGATCTTTTGACTTGAATTTAGTTTAAACTTAATTCAGTCAACTTATTAAGTATGGGCTTATCATTACAAAATTTTGGATAAGAATTTTTCCTCTCCTTTTACTTTCTTATCTCAGCTCTAAATGTAGCTGAATTTGAAAAGGACCAAGCTCTGTTGGAAGGATGGTTTTGTTTTACATTTAGTCACTAGCGATGGAGACTCCTTTTGGAGATACTGACTTTATAGCAGGCTCTCCCATATAATTTTATAGCATTGTCATGTCCTAGGCTTATTTTTCATTATTCAATGAAACAATCAAAACCCAATATGTTAGCAGAAGCCTCTGAGGTAAGTAATTGATGCCTCTATAAAATAACTTCTGGCCTCATATAAATTTCTTTTACTCTATGGTGCATGTTATAGGAGAGAAGACATTTTAAATATTATTTTGGCTCTTATATGTGTCTTACAAGAAAAGTAAGTTTTCTGAAATGCCACTCTGAGAGTACCCCAAAGTGAAATGTTCAATTTACCTTTAAAAAGCAGTCAGATACACAAATGTATTATCAAGAAGAAGCACATGAAAGAAATTGGAAAGATTATTATTAATATTCCTGAGTGACAAATGAACTGTTTTTAAGAGTAGGGTCAGTCAACCAACCAAACAAATAAGCATTCCAGGGACAGAGATTAAGGCAGCAAAGGTTAGTAAGTATAAATAAGTGACAAGCTGTAGGACTATCACATAGAAGAATAAATTATCTGGATGTATTAACACCTGAACACCTGCCATTTGTGAATAAGTGCATTATGTGCATGAAATAAGTAGTAAAAGATAGGACTCTAAAGTCTTTCTTCATACAGAAATAATGTAGAATTAGATGTAGTCAGCCTACCTTTCAATGAAATGCTTAATTATTTGTAAAATTACTAAAACATTCTGCACTTTAAAGCTGTTAAAAATTAGACTGACATTTTGAATTTACTAGTTAACTTAAGAAATGTTCTCTGTGTTAGGTCCCGTGGCTAGATGGCTGGTTAGATGGCTCAGAGGTTCAGAGGACTGGCTGCTCTTGCAGAGGACCTGAGTTCAATTCCTAGTGCCACATGGTGGCTCACAACTGTCCCAAACTATTGTTCCAGGGATCTGATGCCTCATCTCCTCTGACCTCCTCAGGCATTGCAAACATGTGGTTCCCCCCCCTCCCGTCTCTCTCTCACACACACACACACACACACACACACACTTAAAATTAAATAACTAAATTTTAAAAAATTATGATAAGAACATAAAGATTACCAAATGTTTATGGAAGGAAAGGGAACTGTACATACGAATACCTAGTTGAAGGTTTAAAAACAAAAAAAATGAAGATTTCCTTCCTTCTGCTTCTCCTTCCAAGTATGATCTCATTTTTTTACGAGTAACTCAAGCGCTAAAAGGATAAAACTAGATTTTCTAGATTTTAGACCATTCTGTGTAAATATCACAGCTGGACAAGCTCCAATAATAATTAGCTTTGCTTGGGACACAGAAGGAAGTCAGGATTATAATTAGTGGTGTTAATGTATAAAAAAGGAGAATGATGAATCATTAGTAATTAGTTTTGTGCCAAATAATGGGAGTATTTCTCACATGATAACCACGGAGAAGATGTTAATTAAGAGCGCCACATTGCATGTTTGAGGTCCAGGCTTCCCCTGTCTTTTTAACCTTTTGTGAATATTTATCATTCTTATTGTCAAAGAGCTACCAGACATTGACATGTTCTATAGAAATACTGTTTTGGGGGTTGTTGGTTTTCTGAATTTGCGGGCAAGATCTATGGCTATGTTCAGTCATGTATGGGTGGTATCTTAAAACCAGAAAACTGTCTCAGAACCTAAGAAAATTCCTGTTCATGGCTGTTTTAATACCGAGTAATTGTACAATATACTGACCCATAGATTTTATGTTTATATGAAGACTTTAATTCATATGAACTCCCAAACATAGCACATGACATTGCAGCATGCATTTCCAGACAGAAAAGCAAGGCCATGCTTCCAGGTCCAGTATGTGTTGGTTGTGAAGTATGTATTGGGCACATATTAATTGGACAATAGTGTTAGCTTCTGGAATATAAGATAACTGGGATAAATAAGCTTATACAGAAAAAAGGTTTATTTTGGCTCATAGTTTTGGTTTTATTCCATGCCTCTGTTGCTTTTGGCCCATGGTGGGATAACATGGCAGAAACATGATATGGAGCAAAGCCATCCAATTCCTGGGGAGTAAGGAAGGAGCCTTGGTCTCCTACCCCTTCCAGGGCATGTTCCCAATCACCAGAAGAAGATGCCCCACTGGACCTCACACAGTAAAGTTCCTCCACCTCCCAATAGCACATACTATGACTAAGCCTTTAACCCATGGGACTTTGTAAGGCATTTAAGACCTAGACTTTAGCAACAGTCCAGATATGAAAAGACACATAACATTTTAAGAGTAAAGTAAATGGGCAGGAAGTTGTATGGAATTCTAGCACATTGTTTAAAAAAAAAAAAGCAGTGGGTGAGACAAGAAAAGCAAAGGACCACTACCACACATCCAGCAATGGCAACAGCAAAAGCAAAAGCTGTAGGAAGAGAGGCAGATGAGATGCAATGGCGAATCAGAAGCAAGAGGCGGCGGGATGAATTCCTGGGTTGCCTATGGCATGTGGAGTCAGGCTGTGATTGTGTGAGGGAAGGGAGGCTGTTTCCAGGAAAATTCTCTCTTCTGTGAGAACAGTGTAGGTGAGTGAGGACGTTTTCTTTTCTTATTCCTTCAGCAAGACACACAATAAATCAAATGTTTGTTTCTATGTGACCAGGGGACCCCAAGAAGTTAATTCCAGGTGGAAGCTGAATTATCGTTTGGGGTATCAGTGTTTGCATGAGGTTCTGTTGCTGACATTCAAACCAAACAATTTGACATGATGAGCATTAACTAGAAAATTCTCAACTGCAGCTAGTGAAACTGCTAACACTGAGAGTTGCAATGGGTAGTACTTGTGATTACAGAATAATGAGCTCCTAAAATATCCACTGCTAGCTAATGATGTTCTGCCCGTGTATGCTATGCTACACAGCCGAAGGGACTTTGTAGATGGAACCGAGCTTATGTACACTAAAATGTGGAAGTTATTCTGGGTTATCTGGGTTGACACAGTATAATCACCTAGTTAGGCCTTGAGAAATGTAAGAGGCCTATCCTATTCCTGCCTATTCCAATGGAAGGGCAGAATCAGTTGAGTTGTAAGCAAAGGGGAGCAGAGAGGGACTCAAAATGCAGGAAAGACCCAGTCTGCTCTTGCTGACTGTGAAGATGGCAGAAGGAGGTCAGGGGCCAATTACGGGAACCGCTTCCAGAAGCTGGGAAAGTGCACTGCTAACAGCCGGAAAGCACACGATTTTCCAGTGCAGGAGCTGAACTCCACCAGCTACTGCACAGAGCAAGGAAATACGTGCACCTTCAGATTCTCCAGAAGGGAACACAGCCCTGTCGGCCCTGGGTTTAGCCTTTGCGTTCATACGCAAAGGCCCTGACGATTCAGAGTCCTGACCTTGTTTAAAACTGTGAAATTTGTCATAGAAAATGAATGCAGCAGGCATGGCAAGTGTCTCTGCTGGGGAAGTGGGAGTGAGAAGTGGTTGTGAAGCTTTCTTCTTGGCAGTTCAGTATATGACCAAAGGAAAGGAGCCCCGAAGAACACAGCACTGACAGTGAGCATTTGTTAAACTGCATTAAATTCAGGGGCTGTGCCAGGAGCATGGCTAATGCACGAGACCAAGCAGACAAAAGAACTCCACGCTTCAATCCTGTGACTTAAGAAAACAATAGAAAAAAAAACCCCACATAATATTGGGAGGTGATGGAAACTGAGGGAGTGACAGCAGGAGAAGGGGGAGGGGAGGGAATGACAGCAGGAGAAGGGGGAGGGGAGGGAATGACAGCAGGAGAAGGGGGAGGGGAGGGAATGACAGCAGGAGAAGGGGGAGGGGAGGGAATGACAGCAGGAGAAGGGGGAGGGGTGTACTGGGATGCAATTTTAGACTGGGAATGTTTACTCAGAAGTTGAGATTTAAGAAGAAGTCTGGAGGAGGTAAGGGACTGTTGGACCTCAGAGATCCATACTGGGACCCCCCAGGGCCCAAACCGGAACGCCGCACCCCCACAGAGACTCACAGAAGGGATAGCGATGCAAATAGCAAGAGGATTTATTCCAGTGCACTGGGGCCGTTCTAACACGCAGGATAGAAGCGACGACCAGGGGCAGAAAGCAAGCCTTTTTATTTACTGTCCAAGTGGTTGCTAGGGAGCTGTACAGTTGCTAGGCACAGTCCAAGTGCAGGTGATTGGTCCCCAAATTGCTTTTCCCATTTTGATAGGTAGGGGCCAGTTAACCTTTAGACTGATTGGTGTTGGCATACAGCAAGGTCGCAGGCTCCTAAAAAGAATACATGCTCAAGGTTCCGGGCAACTGGGTGGTGGGCATTCTTTAGCCCAAGGCCATGGCCCGTTTACGAGGGGAAAGGGGAACTTTCTAGCCCAAGGCCGTCTCGTTTGTCTAAGAAAAGGTTTTTTCTTTAACTCTGGGAGCTCTCCAGGGTCACGGTGTACCTGGCTTGGGCCTATACAATTTTGGTGCTCTTAGAAGCCTGACTAAAGTTTCTTAGGCCTGGGCGAGGGTCCCGACCCCCACAGGACTAGAATGTCGAGATGATTAGAAGGAACAGCATTGGAACCCAGGAGCAGCAAGCTGAGCTGTACCTGGACAAGTCAGTGACATACCCCGTGGGAGGGCAGACCCTGCTGGTCTTCAAACCTGTCCAGGAAGTAGACTGTGGCTCAGAGTGAGGTGGGGATTGGGACTTTGGGAGGATTGGAGGGCTAATGTAATAAGAGTAAATGTGATTGTATCATTGGTTACCAATGTTTGAATCAGGTAAAACAGTATGCACACAACAGGTAACAGGAAGTAGCTTTACTTGCTAAACAGGCAGCTGGGACAAGAGAAACCAAGGATTCATTGTGAGCATGTGGTTTGTGGCTTAGACTTAGGAACCTTCTTGGGTGTATGGGCTCTCTATTGAGGTTTACCACTTCCCAGACAACTGAATCACCCTGGAAAGCTCCCCATTCTGGGATGTAAAATGCAGGGAACACACAATATGTTGCAGGAACTTCCTGTGTCCTAAACACAGGGACCTAAACACAACTGGGTCTTCCCTAGCGAGTCTTCCTCTCTGTCCTACCATGTTGTATTCCCACACTTTCCCACACAGTGGTCAGAAGAGCTGTAGAACACTATCCTGGAGAGAGGGTTAGAGATGAGGAGAGGAGAGGGAGGAAGATGAGGAGGAGGAGGAGGAGGACGACGACGACGAGGACGAGGACGAGGACGAGGAGGACAAGGAGGAGGGGGAGGAGAGTGGGGAGAGGGAAAATGCCAAAAGAATGACCTGCTGGAAACTCATCCAGTAACTCTAGCTAGAGGTATGATGGGCTTGGAGATTGTAAGAATGATGAGACTGTATTCATCTTGAGAAGTGTAGAGCTCTGACAATTGTGTCTCAGGGGGTCTCTGTAGGTGTCAGGCAGAGAAGCGAACCACATGAGGAGATGAGAATGAAAACCTGGTTCAGATTGACTTTGTCAATCAGGGTCAAGACTTGAAAGGGTCTGATGCCAGGAGGTTCATTGTCAGCATATTTAAAACACAGTACTATTTGGGAAAAGGTTTCCAGGCAACAGTTTTTCGAATCCAGGTGCACTATAAAGCTTCATGTGTGACTACACAGAGACTCCTTTACAAAGTCTATGTGACCACGAGGGTGGGTTCTATAACTACAGGGCTTAGAATCTAATATGGTCTCTGACAGATAGCATAGAGGTCAGCAGGCCATAAAATACATGTGGCATCTCTCCTAAGGATAGGTAACAGTCTAAGGAGGGGAGGGTCTGGGATAACCATCCTGGGGAATTTGGATGAGGTCTGCCTCTGTAGCAAAAGGTGAGTGAGGTCTGTCTCCACAGATAGCAAAAAGGTTGCCAGGTCGTTAACAATATCCACTCCTAGCTGGGTGAAATGTGGGTATTTTATTTTCTCTGTTGAGGAGAGGCCCCAGAACATTTAACTTGGCTCCCTAAAGCTCTGTGGGTACAAAGACCTTTGTGCCTCCAACAATGTCTGAGGTGAGCACCAGACTTGTATTTACTAGTAAAAAGAGTCTAAATCTTGAATCACTTTTGTGTACCATGTTCTTCAACAGCAGTTTAAAAAACTCTAAGGTAAAATTGTAGCTACCCTGTGACAGTTGGAATATGCCACAGCTGTTCACAGTCATTCCGAAAGTTTCTTATACATTAATTCTCATCGCTTTTATAGCGAATATACTGGAATGGTTTAGATACTTCATTTTAGCAGATTGAAGACTCCTGGTAATGTGCCCATGAAGAGACCAAGCAGGTGATTTTGGGGACATTTGCACCTCATCTCTTCTGGTTCAGTTTCCAAATTTACCAGTTTGTTTTGCATTTCGCCCCAGGCGCAGAGCTGAAGTTTTCTGTGTCGAAAGCATTTGTTCAGTATTGTGTTCTTGTCTTTGTTGCCCCTTCTCATCAGAAGGCAATTGCTTCCCAGAATGGGATGGACTCATATGTTGGCCCAGAGGAGCAGCGGGGAAAATGTCAGCTGTCCCGTGCCCTCCTTATATTTATGACTTCAATCACAAAGGTATTGAGCTTTTCTGAGATGATTGATTGCAACCAGATGTTGACTCTTTTCTTTGATGTTTAACAACAGACTTGCAGAGACTGTGCAACCTCAATGTCTTCTGTGTCTTTCTAGGACTTGCTCTCCGGTACTGTACCCCCAATGGAACTTGGGATTTTATTCATAGCTCAAATAAAACATGGGCGAATTATTCGGACTGCTTTCTGCAGCCAGATATCAGCATAGGAAAGGTAATGGCATTTCTATGTGACTCCCCAAGGGAAAGCAGAACACTGTTTTTTACACATTTTTTGCTTGTCAGCCGTTATATACAAAATCTTTTTTGTCTGATGACACAAAGGTCATGAAAGATGAAAACACTGGTAGAATCCTGTCAGATGCATCTAAACCTAAACCTTTGCTGTTTTCCTTAGGCTAGAGTCATCTGGCTGACACACACACACATTAATTATATTACATTGTTACATTATATTAGTCTAAATTATGTTGTAGTACATATACAAATAGTGAGTAACATGATTCATGATTCATTCTTAATTACCTATAAATGGAATCTCCTTTTATTATACTTATGAAGGATTTTTTCATTTTAGTGATGATCTCAGAGGCCTGCCATCGATGATTTCATTTTAAACTGCAAATCAGAGTTGTAGCATTATACTGAGCAAGGGTCAGCATATAGGCATTCCAGTACAACGCCTTCATTCCACAGCTGTGCGTCAACTGTGAACCAGGGGGACAGTGTGGGTGCAGAAGACGGTTGACGCAGGGCCAAGGGCTAAACTCTGGTGTGCCAGTTCCCTTTAGAGTGGTTTGGTGTAGCAACCATATGTAAATGGGGAAAGGTCTATTTGGTGGTTTAAAAGTCACAGTTAAATTCCAGCGACTTAGAACTGGTGGGCAGAAGTGTGTGCTGACACATACCTATAAAGCTGGGAATGAGTGCAGTAGGCTGATGTGCAAGAGCTTCTGTGGGACTATAGAACAGGCCATCTCACAGACGCTTGGTTTGGAGGGAGAACTGTAGGGGAAAGTGTTTGAGATGAAGTTTTCTTTGCCAGTTCTGTGCAAGTAGAGTTTCCTTTCTTCTTTGCTATGGCAGAGTGCCACCACCTCAGTGAGCTCTTCTGCAATGTTCAACCTTTAGTTTAGTACTTCTGGGTCGAAACGTCTAAACCAGGCAATGTGAGATTGCTGCACATTTTACAAGGCAACTCACGCCAATACTGAGGTAATTCGTATGAGATGCTACAAATCGTCTCAGTCCTTGACAGAAAAACCAATCACTGATAGCTAAAGGTGCCTTACAAATGTCAATAATACGACTCGAGTGAGTATGAAAAATAAAGAAGTCCACATTCGCTGACAAGCTGCGTGCTTGGTGGTAATCTTTTCTTGTGTATTAAAGAGTGACAAACGTTCACCTTTCACAGTTTTTGTATAGTCGTTCATCAACACAGCTTTATTTAAACAGAACTCAATCTTTCAGCCGTTCCTTGTGATTATGGTGCATTCTAAGAAGTATGATAGTGAAGAATGGTTAATAAACCCAAGATAAAAGCTATTTCTTTTTCCTCCATTTTCATGTGTGTGTGTGTGTGTATGTGCATGTGTGTGTGTATGTGCATGTGTGTGAGCATGTGTATGTGCATATGTGTGTGCATGTGTATGTGCATGAGTGTGTGTGTGTGTGTGCATATGTGTGTGTATGTGCATGTGTGTGAGCATGTGTATGTGCATGTGTGTGCATGTGTATGTGCATGAGTGTGTGTGTGTGTGTGCATATGTGTGTGTATGTGCATGTGTGTGAGCATGTGTATGTGCATATGTGTGTGCATGTGTATGTGCATGAGTGTGTGTGTGTGGTGCGTGTGTGTGTGTGTGTGTACATATGTGCTTGTGTGTACTTGTGTCAGTGTGCGCGTGGAGTCCTGAGGCTGGCATTGAGGTATATCCCCGGTCACTCATCCACTTTGTTCATTGAGGCTAAGTCTCTCAGTCAAACCTAGAACTCACCCATGTGACAAGTCACACTAGTCTATTTGCTCTGGGAATCCTTTGCTTTCTGAGGCTGGAATTATAAGCTGGCCCCGTGTCTCCTGGCATTTATGTGGGCATCTGGGGATCCAAACTCTGGTTCTTACACTTGCCCAGCAAGTGCTTTAAACACTGAACCTTTCTGGTCTCCAGATATATGCATATACCATTTCATATAAAAATTATTTGTAAGCTTACCAAGTGATAAAGAATTTTGTGAACATTCAGCAGTCTTATTGGCTCAGCAGGTAAAGTGCTTGGTTCATGAAGATATACTTTGGATCTCTAGTCCCCCATTGTAAAGCTGGGGGCAGCAGTATGTGTCTTTAACCCAAGTGCTGTGGGTTGGAGACAAGCATATCCTTGGTGCTTGCTGGGGAAACCAATGTAGCCAAAATGGTGAGCTCTAGATTCAATGAAAGACTGTCTCAAAAATTTACATATATGAAATTGACAAAGAAGACCTCCAACACTGACCTCTGACACCCATACACACATGCATTGGTAATCTAACCCCGTTAGAGCCTGGTATGTTAAACACTAGTGTTTTATAGACAGTACCAAGTCTTGTCTAACAGCTGTATGCAACCTAGAATACAAATTAGCAATTTACATTAGACACCTCAGAGGCTTTCCTGATGGTAGCTTCTCTATTATAACTAGAAGGTACAGTCTCACAGCAGATTTCCTGGTCTCCTGGCTTAAAAA
The DNA here is from genome assembly GCA_026225945.1 of Cricetomys ansorgei. NCBI lineage: Eukaryota > Metazoa > Chordata > Mammalia > Rodentia > Nesomyidae > Cricetomys > Cricetomys ansorgei. The sequence continues at coordinate 4,669,706 of JAMJFZ010001796.1, forward strand.
GTCTTTCTTTCTGCCCCTTCTTCCTCCATGTTTTCTGAGCTTCGGGTGCAAGAGCTGTGTTGTAGATGCATTACTTGGGGACAACATGGCGCCTAAACAAGACCTGAACAATTCCAGCACCAGTCGACATCCCAGTGTAGATGGGGAGTTTCCTGAGGCCTCACTCCTAGATGGAGAGCTACAGCAATTAAAAACTGCTGAGAGAGGGAGAAGTAGTCATCCTTAGGGATGAACCCCCTGATTGCAAATCCAATACCAAATGGTCGGTCCTGGAAACATGTACTTGCAGAAAACAACACTGAATGGACTCGGCAGGTTGAATTTATATGTTTATTCATTTATATGTATATGTAACAGCAATAGTTACAGAAGAATAAGCCATGGATTGGAGTGGGGAGGGGGAGGGTATGAGTCAGGAGGAGGGGGTAAATGATGTAACTATATTTTAATTAAACTTTAAAAAGTATAGAGAACCAAAATCTCAACGGGCCATACCCTTAAATGTCATAAGTTTATTTCCAGGACTGATTATAAGGATTTGGAATAGGGAAGTTGAATGGAAAAAAAAAACAAACTTCATCAAACAATTAATTGTTATAATGAATATTACAAATACTTTAAGTTGTACTCCAAATCAACAACTTTTAGAAATCCATCAGTACAAGCAATGGGTAAGCTTTTTCTTTAAGAGAAGGAAGAGGTCCCTTGGACCATTTATCCAAGAATCTGCAGCAGAAGGGAGCAAGCATGCCACAGAAGGGGATAAAACAAAGCAGGAAAGGATAAAAGCTTTCAAACCAACATTTTACAGACAAGAGCTAGCCTAAAGGCTTAGAATTCCAGGGACTAAGCCCTAGTGACAGTGAAGCCCCTGGGGCCTTTACCGTGTGCAGCATCGCAGTAAACCAAAGGCCGGGGCAGTGATGAATATGATGTGAAGTCCCTCCAGATACACGCAGGACTGATGTAGATAGCAAGAGTAAGTTAGTCATGGGGACAGAGCACAGGAAACAAGAGAGATCTCTGGAGGCATGCTGGAGCCCCAATACCCTGGCAATGAGGTTGAAGTCTGTCAACAAGGTTCCAGACTCCCCAGCAGGGAACTTTGGCTTACCAGCCATTCTGCCCCTTCCTGCCCTTTGCTGTAATGGCGACAAAAGTCTTTCATTATGTCTGCATGGCCTAGTGATACCTTAGCTGGCCGGTGTGAGCTGAGAAGGAGAAGCAGCCATTTTTTACTCAAAAGTAATTGTCTTTGTAAAATATCTTGCAGGCTTCTAAGTCCTGGCATGTGTAAAGCTACTCATTCATATTGATAGTAACAGATAGAAGCAAAAGGGGCCTAGATAGAGAAAAAATAAATACGCACCAAACAGCTAAAAACTATAAAATAAAAACCTTCTTTGCCTACATGGCACTCTGCTCTGGGGCAGATGGAGATCTTATTCAGCTAACAGTATTAAGTCAAATGTTCTTTCTTCGCAAACAAGATAAGTCGCAGGAGGAAGGACACCCAACCCCCATCCTGGGCGTGACTGCATCTACATATGAAACCTGTGAAGGCCTGAGCAACATCTGCATATCAAAAAACTATTTGGCTTTTTAAACCTCTTCCCAGAGCATTTTTCTCTCTTTCTGGGGTGGCCCTTTCCCTGGTAATGTATATTGTCAGTCTCTCCCTCCTTCTCTTCTTGGTGTGGTTTTTCCACTGACAAGGCGCATTGCATTGTCAGTCTCTCTCTCTTGCCCCTCTCTTTTCTTAACATGTACACTGTTAATTCCCCTATTAAAAACGCTCCTGCGTTTTACTTCTAAAGCGTGTTCCACGTGTCATGTTAAAGCGCGATAAAGCGTGTCATTTCCTCGGGTCCCATAAATGAACGAACTACCCTATTCGTTTGTCATTCCTCATTTTTCCTGCGCTCATACTCCCTCCTGCGTAGAGTTTCTGTGAACCCATTTGTGGGAAAGGCTGGTTCCCTCCACAGAGGCACGTGAATCTCTAAGTATATGATGACCGTGTAGCAGGCAGGCCACAAGAAGAATTCCCTCCAGCCACACACACAGGCCTCCCTGAGCACAAGGCTGCAGTCGGACAAAGGAGCTGAGGAGGGTTTTCATCTGAAGCAAGACAGTGGCTGGCTGACGGGTGCCACAGGGCAGCAGGTGGTGAAGAAGGCTCCTGGGATGCAGAAGGGATACAAGGGCAGTCTCTGATGTCTTCCATTTATTTTAGCTCTGGATATTCTAGCAGAGCAAGAGAGAAAGAAATAATAAAAGACAAATACATTGCAAAAGAAGTTAGATTGCTTGTACTTGCAGATGATATAGTCGTATAGAAAACCCCAGAGTCCACTAAAAAACTATCAGAGCTAAAGAATGAATCCAGTGATGTTTCGGGCTAAAAAAATCTCCACGTTAAATGAGCAGGGTTTCCCTACATGAATAAACTGACCAAAAAGAGCACCAAGAAAATAATCTCATTCCGTTTACCAAGTGACATGAAATAATTAGAAAGAAATTACTCAAGAGAGTTAGAGGCCTGTACACTGAAACTGTAAAATATTGGTGGAAGAAATTGAAGCTATAAATAAGTAGAAAAGAGGCCAATATTCATGGTTTAGATGAATTAATATCATTAAAATGCCCATAATTACCAAATTGATCTACAGATTCAATCCAGTTTCTATAAAATTTTCAGTGACTTACCCGTTTACAGAAATAGATGAAAGCATTCTAAACTTTTATAGGCCCACTAAAGGCCACTAATAGCCAAAATTATTTTGAGTGATAGCAAAAAATAGAATATTCACATTATCTGACTTCAAAATGTACTACAAAATTAAATAATCAGGGCTACAGGATATTGACACTAAAACTGACACACAAGACCAGAGTAGAACAGAATGGAACAGAATAGAGAAATTAGAAGTGAATCCACATATTCATGGCCGACTACATTTTGAGAAAGATATCCAAAAAGACGCAACAGAGAAAAGAAAGTCTTCAAAAAATGGTGTTGGGAAAGCCACATATCATCATGCTGAAGAATATAATGTCTGTTATCTCATGTGAGGTCCAATAGGCTAAGGACTTCTGTGCAATACCTGAAACTGTAAAACCAGTCGAAGACAATTCGGAGGGGCAAAACTTCATCATATTCACCTGGGACATGAGCTTTTGGACATGGCCTCCAAAGCCATAGACAATAACAGCAATATAGACAAAAGAGATCCACATAGCCAAGGGAATAATCAACAGGGTGAAGGGACAGTCCACAGAGCAGGAGAGCATATAAAGGAACCACAAGAGAATGCATCCATCCAGACATGGTGTGTCAGACTTCTAGTCCCAGCATTTGAGAGGCAGGGATAGGAGGATTGTGAGTTCAAAGCCAGCTTGACCCATATATTGAGGATCTTTCTCCCCCAAAGATGTATTGAAACAATAGGAATAAGGACAACTCAAGGTAAGAAATAAAGCACTTATTTCACAGGCTAAGAATGTATATAGACATTTTCAAAAGACAACAAGCAAACAGCCAACATACAAATGGAAACATGTTCATGAAAAATGTAAATGATTTATTATCAGAAAATGTAAATTAAAACTGCAGTGACAGATATCTTGTATCTGTTAGAACAATTATTACTAAAAGACAAAAAGAAAAATAGCAAGAGCTTAAGAAAGATAACTCTTGCACACTGTTCTCTGGGGGGAGTGCAGATTATTCCAGCCATTGTGGGGTCCAGTATGGAGGTTCCTTAAAAAATTTAACATTGAATGTCATGTCATCCAGAAGTCCCTGGGTACTGGGTACTGGGTACATACCCAAAGGAAATATAATTCATATATTGGAGAGACATTTCATTACTCATTATTTGATTGTCAAGCTACAGAACATCCTCAGAGTTGCCAGGAAGTAAAAGCTGTCAGAGCCTACATGAGAAATACCCACATACCATCAAGCTGTATTTTAAACATACCATTCTCAGGCAACAGATGATACATTTTGTATAGGCTATCTTTCAAATATTTGGATTAAATTGACATTTATATAATACTCAATAACCCAAAAGTCACATCTTTTAGAGCATACATCAAAGTTTCATCAAAATAGAATGTATGTTAGTCTAAAAACAACTCTCCATAAGTTCCTTGACTGAAATCATAGATATGTTCTCTGACTATAAAACGATTAACTAAAAGTTAAAATAACAAGTACAGCCAGGTGGTGATGGCACACGCCTTTAATCCCAGCACTCGGGAGGCAGAGGCAGGCAGATCTCTGTGAGTTCGAGGCCAGCCTGGTCTACAGAGTGAGTCCCAGGACAGCCAGGGTTACAACAGAGAAACCCTGTCTCAAAAAATAACAAACAATAACAACAAAAAATAAGTACATAAACAATTCACAAATAGTTGAAAATATACAACTCATGACCAAGTTCAAACTGAATAAATAAAAGCCCAGTGTACCATAAATATGTGAAATGCCAAATGCGAACAAATGTTACAATGTTGATGGCTTAATTAGAAAACAATATCTTTTTAAAAAGATTACTTAAAAAATACTTTATGTATATTAGTGCTTGGTCTGCATGTTTGTCTGCACGCTAGGAGAGGGCACCAGATCCCATTACAGATGACTGTGAGCCACCAGGTGGGTGCTGGGAATTGAACTCAGGGCCTCTGGAAGAGCAGCCAGTGTGCTTTTAACCACTGCGCCATCTCTCCACCCTGAAAACAAGATCTTTGAGATATTGTTTTTCAGTTTTTCCATGAAGGAGTACAGTTTCTACATTCAGCTGGATAATATGATACCTACAACAAACATTGAAAATATTATACAGAATAATAAGTTAGAATTCAAAAGATGTTTAAATAACACAGAAGATAGCAATTTTTTTTTAAGATAAAAAAAGGCATAATAGAAAAAAATGATATGCTTAGCCTCAGTGTGTCAGTGCTATATAAAATATGCTCTAAATACATAAGTCAACTGATTATAATTTGATAAAATATGATTCAACTGTATATTATTGATAAGAAACTCAAATATAATAATATACATATGCTATGAACATATCATGAATATTACCCCACAATAAAAATACAAACTACTGATAGATGTGACCACGTGGATGGATTTCAAGGACTCTCCAGTCAAATCTTTTAAAGTTTCAGTCAGCCCATATAACACCATGGAAAGACAAAATTGTATGACATAAACATATTCACAGTTGCCAGGTCTTTGATTTCTGGCAAAGAGAAGGGTAGACATAGCCAAACATGAGCAGTACAGTAGAATTTTGTGTAGAGAGGAACATTTCGAAAAAAGTTTTTTGTTATTTTGGTTTCTGTGAAAACACAAAATGTCTTTTGGATTAGGTTTGTGTTCCCACCCCAGCTGTGGTGTAGTTGTTTACAAGTTGGGTTTAGAATGCTCGATGCAGGTGGCTATAATTTGGTTAGGTGCGGTCATTCTGGCACCTGTAGCTTGTTTTGGGGATTGTGTGCCACAAGAGTTTGTGGAAACTTTTGTCTTAGGGTATAAACAGTCTGAAGGCCTGAGAGTTGGGTGGGCATTGTTTAGTAGTTTGTTGGTTGGGTTGCTGTCATTAGTGTGATAATTCCTAAGAGAACAAAGGTTGGAGAGATTGAGTTTACAGACTGTGAGCTGAGACGCTAGTCTGACGCACTGTCAGCTAGTCCTCTTTGAGCTTAGGACAGCCTAAAAGAGGCTGTGAGGATTTCTGCCTTCCTCTCAGTCTATATCAAGGCCACTTGCAAAAGTGGTGAAGATTTCATTCTATCTTTCCTTTCTCTTTCCCTAAATTGAAGGTAAAAGATTGTACTGCTACATCTTTGCTCTGGTAGATGACTTCTGTGTTTTGAATTCAGTGATAGTCATAAAAATGTTCCCATGAAATAAGATTACACATTTATATCGGTCAGTACATTGCAATAGTGTTGAATTCTTTGTATATCTTAGTATAATTATGTTAGATATAACCATTAAAGGGTAATGGATGGGGAGGGGGATACATGAAATCTTTCTCATTATATTTTCCATTTTCTGTGATTTTGTCATTTTAAATAAAAAATTTAGCAGGAAATTAAGTATAAATACATGTAACAGTTTTGAAGATTATCAAAAGCAGTTTGTTGATAAAAGAGCATGTTTTGTGATTTTAAAGTCTAAGAACAGTCTGGAAGACTATGAAGCAGGTAAACAGAGGAAGCTAATTTGTGGTGACAGAACTTGGCATAGTGGTTCTGTGTGGGTGGACAGTGGGTGGGGTTTTTACTAGCACGGGGCACAGACGAACTTGATGTGTCAAAACCTGTCAAGCAACTCATCTTAGATGCGTACGTTTTATTGCACGTAAATTACATCCCATAAAAGCTAGAGAGAACTAGACACACTATTCCAATAATGACATAATTGTTTTGAACCAGTTTCTTTTACATATGTTGACTTTCTTCTTCCCCTACAGCAAGAGTTCTTTGAAAGCCTGTATGTCCTGTACACTGTTGGCTACTCCATCTCTTTTGGCTCCTTGGCTGTGGCCATTGTCATCATTGGCTTCTTCAGGTGAGTATTTCCCAATTACTTTCTCGCAGAAGGAATGTTCTAATGCTTATCTATAGAAGACATCCAACGCATACAATCTGCATTCTCTCTTTTTCCCATCTAAATTTATTTTTTGAGACAGGGTCTCATGAAGCCTAGACTGGCCCCAGATTCACTGTTTGGCTAATGATGATCTGATCTTGATCCTCCTGCCTTCAGTTACACAGTGCTGGGATTACAGTACAAATCACCATGCTTGGTTTATATGGTCCTGGGAATTGAATCTAGGGCTTTATCCATGCTAGGCAAGCCCTCTACCAACTGAGCTACAACCCCACTCCAACTCCTCTTTTTAGCTAGTACAAGACTTTTAATGAAGCCTATTGTTAATCATCTTTGACATTTCATTTTTATGTTTTCTAAAAACTGAAAGCATCAAGTGTGTGAAGCCTTTAGGCTAATAAATCTTTATCTCAGTATATTTGTTTGCAAAATGGTTGGTACTGTACACAATTTAACAAATAATTTTATTCACAGTGGAGGAACTCATTTTTCCCAAATTAATCTGGTACTATCAGATTAATGTTCAAAATTATTTCATATCACCACATAATACAGTATTTCATTTGTGACCAGCAAAACTCTTTATAATTTAAATTGACACAAAATTGTGATCAACAAAATTGAACTACACCAGAGAACAGCATACACAGGACGGCTGTACCAGCACACACGTAGCTGGTTGTGAGTCCAGGAAAGGATGAAAGTGGCAGGTGGTACTCTAAGTGCCCTGAGAGAGCACACGGCGGTTTGTACAATGTGAGCCAGCGTGTAGTGGTTTCAGAGGGTAGAGACGGGAGAAGGCAGGTCTCCTTGTGAGACCTCAAGTGATATCTGAGTATAAGATGTAAGCAGAGAAGAGTCAGAGTGGGAGTGATCCAACCCACGTGTGAGTCAAGAAATCTCGGGTTATCTGAGAACTCAGAACTTCGTCTCTGACTCCCTAGTTCATTTAGTGAACACATAACAGACTCTTACTCATGGAACCCAAGGCAAGAGAAAAGAGCATGAGAGTGGGCAGGGGGACCGAGAAAGGGGGGCAGGGGGAGAGCGAGTGAGCAAGAGAGTGTGAGAGAGCACTGTGTTGACACTATAGTATAACAGCAAAAACTGGATCCCAGTGATGGTAGGTCAGAATATATTTGAAATGAATATTCATAAAGTTACATTTTAATTTTAGGTGCAAGTTGTTTCTGTTAGAAACCTAGTAATGACTTTTCACTTTTGAGTTGACCATGCTTTCTTTTCTGGGGGAGGCATTTGGCCTTGTTGGGGGTATCTTCTTCCTCTGTTCTAATTTTATCCAATCTAAATAATGACCATTTCCTCTGCATAGACGCTTGCACTGCACTAGGAACTACATTCACCTGCACTTGTTTGTGTCCTTCATGCTGAGAGCTGTGAGCATCTTTGTCAAGGACAGAGTGGCCCAGGCTCACTTGGGAATAGAGGCACTGCAGACCCTGGTGATGCAGGGAGATCTTCAGAACGTCATCGGAGGACCGTCTGTGGACAAATCTCAGTATGTACGTGTGCTCATTTACAGAAGCCTTATAAATAAGTTCCATTTTATATTCCACTCAGCATTTATGGACTTGTTTTGACTTATTTTGCCTTATCTCTAAATTAATTAGATCAGAACACACACACACACACACACACACACACACACACACACACACACACACACACACACACACACACATATAGAGTCTCATGTCTAATCATTCATTTGAACTCACCAAGAACATTCTGCAAAATTCATGATAACAATGTAATTTGGTGTATGGATCACAGCAGATGTCGTGGGCTTTTCAAAAGTAAAATCTCATCAGCAAAAACAGAAGTTTGGGATTTAAAAAGCTGCCATATTCAGTTCCCTTATTCTATCCTTGAAGTCATGTCCCCAAATAAAATTCCAAGGCACGTGACTTTTCTCTTAAATGCCCACTCCTAAAGTTTAGAGTCTCACAGTAGTTCAGCCAATTTGATCATGGAGGGAGGACGATCAACCTAGGTCGGCACCGGGCACAGTAGATCGATCTTCTCCACAGTCCCAGTGAATGGTCGTTTGTCTTGCTGCTTCTCTTTGACTTTGTGGTGCTGTTGTGTGATCCTGGCCTGGCCTGTGATTTATTTTTCCCAGCAATGTGGAGTAAATTGAGAGTGTACTGGATGAAGCAGGCTTTGTGAGGGAGTCTGAGGAGGAAGAACTGAGCCCAGCTCAGAGCAGCAGAACCACCAGCCCTTCCATAGACCCCTTAGATGTGAAATGTTTACTGTTTTCAGTCATTAACATCTGGTGCAGTTAATTTTGCTGTAGTAATCACATGAAAAGCCCAGAAAGAAAGACATTCATCTTAGAAACATGACTAATACTAATATTTTTCTTAATATTTTTAAATCCTTTTGTTTTTTTCTGATGATCATATGTTATTTTTATAAAGAGAAAGAATTATGAAATGTGGTAACTACTAAAAGAAAAAAAAATCTTATTTTAAAAAGAGAATCAAGTCTGTAGTGTGGAGAGTCCTACTTTAAGACCACTCGTTCCTGGTCTTTTCAATATTCTTAGTGTGCTTGTTCATTAAGACATTTTTGAGTATAGGAGATAAGTGGGAGAATTATTGTTTAGTGCTCTCAGGTTGGCATCTAGCACAGTGAAATGTCCTAATTCAATGTAATTCTGGTTCATTTGTAACAGGTCAGATGCAAGATCGCTGTTGTTATGTTTATTTATTTCTTGGCTACAAACTATTATTGGATCCTGGTGGAAGGGCTCTACCTGCATAACTTAATCTTTGTGTCTTTCTTTTCGGACACCAAATATCTTTGGGGCTTCATCCTGATAGGCTGGGGTAAGCACTCGCTTCGCCTTTCTTCTGACTGGTTATGGATTTGGGTACATTGGGCCATGCCCGTCACCAGCATGCCTTCAGCCATTTTCCAAAAATCATCCTGCCCATCTTACCTTATTGCTCTCCGTTTGTTTCACTGTTCTGTTCATGAAATACAAATGATTAAGATCAGTTCTATCGTTTGCCCAGGAGTAACAGACTTCTCAAGCTTAAATTGTGGTTAGTGTTTCTCGGGCAGATTCTCACTAGACCGCTCTGGAGGAAGCTGGAAAGAACACACTGTTAGCTGCCCTTGTTCAAACCTTCTAGACCCATGCTTTACACCATGTCTGCCTGCTCTGTTGATGATTTCTTTCTAACAGCTTTGAAGTTTGAGTTTACAAGCTACAACAATAGACGTATTTGTTGTTAGGTCAAATAATGAGAGTGTCAGAAAAGCATCTATAATGCTATTTTGATGGACCGTAACATATGAAGTTATGAATGAATCATGGAGCCCACCACGCTTCAAATTACTTTCGGTAGAGTAAATTTAAAAACATATTCAGCTCACATTCCACAAATGACTTTCCGGTGCTGGGGCAATTACTGCATCAGGCAGGATCTCAACACGAGGCAGAGAAAAGGAGGCTGTGTACTTGTTAAGATTTTAGGGAAAGGAAAGCCCGGATGTGGTTAAAAGAGAAGAGCCTGGAGATTGAACAATTGCCGACCGGCCTAAGTTGCTGCTTGGTATTTGAAGTTGCTACCTTAGTATTATGAGGTGCTCAGCATGGGAGAAAGGCACTAATGTCTCAGGACTAAACTGGAAGACTTGTTTTCCACTGCTCCCAAATGAAGCAGGAACATTTCTTTGCCCATTTTGCCTTAAAATTGTCATAGCATCTGAAAATGTGAAGTACGGAAAAGGGTTAACTCATCGAAGGCCTGACAATGAAGGACATTTGTCAGGGTGACAAAATGTCCACCGACTGGAGCACTATAGTCATTTTGAAATGATGTTTCTGGGTAGAGCTTTGTTCCCAAAGCCAGCTTGTTTGTTTACTTTTTGAAGTTTTACATTGATCAGTGCATTATAAATTCATTGTTTCCTAATTTCCTATGGCTTAATAGCAAACGGGTTCAGGCCTCCTCACCAGCTCCTTATTTGGGCTCTTGACATTCAAGCACAGTCTGCCTTTGCTCAATTAAAGTTGGGAGTTCAGCAGAGTTAGACTTTGGGAACTTCATTGCAGATCTTCCTATGGGGAAAAAAAAAAAGGGTAAAAGTTATCTGTTTCTAGTATGCTTCTACACAAGTGTAGGTTTCTAACTTTTTTTTTACAACTTTGGTTAATTTGTTCACAATGATTTTGTCATTGGGATGATGCAACAGTAAATAAACACAATCCTTTGAGATCTCTATTTCATGAGGGTAGCTTAAGAACGCTCACTAAAGTGCCTAAGATTCTCATAGACATCAATACGCAAGCACCTTTTACCCAACATTAGGTTGATTTCACCTGCACAACCCCACACAATGATACATTCTGTAGCTAGGCTAGCTTCTGACTTTCTCTTTGCAGCTCCTGTTTTTAAAAGGATATTCTCAGACATATTTAATGAAAAGAACAGTAATAGCCTTTTAAAGGCTGACTCCTAGCTCCCAAAGCAAAACTCTAACTTAAAAAGTACATATCTACATCTGGTTGACTAATATATTGCTCTTATTTTATTTTAAAAACTGAGAGAATGATTTAATTTTAGCAAATCCATTCTTCAAATGCTTAAAAACATGACAGCTGCCTTGCAGGATGCTTTGTGGAAACAATTCACAGAGAATCCAGTGACATACATCCTCTGTGTGTGATGTGTATGTGATGTGATTTATCAGCTTTACTGAAGAAGGGAACTTGGTTGCTTTCTTTTACCACTCATCTGGGCCAATTGTGGCTTTGAACTCTTCTCAGCTAGGCAAGCACTCAGAAATCTAGTACTCATGTTGTAATGATATTGGGCTACATTATTTACATTGATTTTTAAAATAATAAATGTAAACAATACTTTGACAGAGAAGGAAAATTATAATCTGAAGAGGAACCAACGCTTATCTATTACTAGACTAAATGCAAATAGTGAAGTGACGGCTTTTAAGCAGAGTTTAATCACTAAGACGTAGAGAGGGGAATGGAGAGACTGAGCAGAAGTCAGGAGCACAGATTACTCTTCCAGAGGTCCTGAGTTCGATTCCTAGTACCCACATCAGGAAGTTCACAACAGCCTGTGACTCAAGCTCACAGGGATCCAAGGTCTTTGTAGGTACCCACATACATATGGCACTCACTTTCACACACGCGCATCTTCACACAATTACAAACAAACCTTTAAAAACTGATGCAGGCAGGAGTAAAAGTAAATAATGACCTTTTCTCTTTCAACCCCACACATAGTTACTTTTCTTTGTCCTTACCTCGATTCTCCCACAAACGATACTTTATTCTTACTTCCGTTTATTCTCTCATCTACATATCTCTCTGAATTTTAGTTTTGTATTTAAAAAGTTTTATTTTCCATTTTCACCATTATTAATATGACATTTAACTTTTATATACTTTATTGTCAAAAGAGGTGCCAATGTCTGTTTATTATTATATAAGGTACTTGTCCTGGTCATTCAATCTGGTCATGGGTTTGTTGCCATCCCTTCAATGTAGAAAAAGTTTATATTCTGTGTTTTCTTGAAAATTATCAGCAGATATAAACACTTCATTTCCTGTATATAATGTGACCTCAGTCTAGCAAATAGTTTTCAATTGTTCCTTTGGTGGTAAATTAAATATAGAGATATTTGCTAACATCTCTGTCTTAGTTCATTTTGTGTTGCTATGTCAAAGTAGCCGAAGCTAGATAGTTTGTAAAGAATAAATGGAAGCAAAAAAATAAATTCTGGAAGTCTGAGAACATGGGCTCCCGAGGCAGGCTTCATGACAGGTGACGTCATGTGGCAGAGTGTTTTGTAAGAAATTACGCGCTGAGAGAGGACGCAGAAGAGTGAGCTGAGGATACCAGACTCACTCTATAACGCCTGCTTCCTGAGTAGTCCGTTCAGTCCTGTGAGAGTGGAAAGACGCTTCTGTTTGGAGTCAGAATTATGAACCAAAGAAAGGCCAAAGCCAATGCCTTCCTGATGTTAGAAGCTCTGGTAGCTTCCCCTTACCTTCTGCTTTTAGAATGCAAACAGTTGTAATGTTTTTCAGACCACAGCTTCTTCCAGCTTTGCTCCGCCCTTAGTGCTTCAGTCCCTGAAAGCAGGTGTTTGAGGGGTTAAAGTCAGAGTGCACTGCCCTCTGCATGATTACGGCTCTGGGACCTTCAGTTCCCTCCAAATGTGGTTTCCTCTCAATCCCGCCCTGGAAACTTGACTCAACATCATCATCTCCAGACTTCCAGGGCCAGTTTGCCCTTATGTTGCCATTCACTTCTCAAACTCACGAGATGACATTAATTGCATGTTTCTTATTCACAACTATATTTTTTTGTGTATTTGTTTTTCTCTCTCAACTGCTAATATTATAGTCACATGAGAAAAAAAAAATCCTCGATCCAAAAGTAAATATGGGCTCCAAATATTTTTCTGGTTACAGGATTTCCAGTGGTATTTGTTGTGGCATGGGCAGTGGCTAGAGCCACGCTGGCTGACACCAGGTAAGTGGAAATCAAACTGGTTTGGGGTAGGAAAGTGCCTCTGGGTTTCTACAGACTCAGGCTTCCAGTTGGTTGCTCTTCCTGATGCTGTGGTCCCTTGGAGAAGTCACCAGTCGTTGCTCTATGCAAGACTAGACTCTAATGCATTGCCTAGAAGCTGTTTAGCCCCTAGCTCAGGGAACAGAAAGTCTCACAGAGCAGATTAAGATGTTGAATTTTGTGGTTTATGTAATTGATTAAAAAAACAAAGAAACAAAAAAACTATAATGATCCAAGGGGCAGAGATCAGTGAGGGAAGAAAACTTGGGATACAGTATGAATAGGTGGAAGGATGATACCGTAGTGTCCTGGGATAGACAATATTCACACTCCCTGTCTTCTTCTCTGCCACGTGGGCCCCTGCTACTGAAGGTGTGATTATTATGACCAGAGATAAAGAGATGAGACTGCGACAAATGGACCCATAGGTGGAAGGTGCTGTTTCATACAGACATGGGAGCAAGTCCACAGGCTAAAACTGTATCTTCCTAATTACCGGCTGAGTACATACCATATTTGTCTTTCTGCAATTGAGTTAACTCACTCAGGATGATTTTTTTCTAGTTCCATCCATTTGCCTGCAAAGTTCATGTAATTTTTTTAATAGCTGAGCAATATTCCATTGTGTAAATGTACCATAATTTCTTTATCCATTCTTTAGTTGAGGGGCATCTAGGTTGCTTCCAATTTCTGGCTATTATGAATAAAGGTGCTATAAACATAGTTGAGCAATTCTCCTTCTGGTATAATGGAGCATATAATTCCGGTAGAATGGAGCATCCTTTGGGTATATGCCCCAGAGTGGTAGAGCTGGGTCTTGAAGTAGGTCGATTTCCAGTTTCCTAAGGAATCACTATATTGATTTTCATAGTCAATATACACATTTGCACTCCCACCAGCAAGGAAGGAGAGGTCCTCTTGCTCTACATTCTCTCCAACATGAACTGTCTTTTGTGTTATTGATCTTTGTCATTCTGACAGGTGTAAGGTGCAATCTCAAAGTGGTTTTGATTTGCATTTCCCTGATGACTGAGGATGCTGAACATTTCTTTAGGTGTTTCTCAGCCATTTTAGATTCTGCTTTTGAAAATTCTTTGTTTAGATCCACACCCCCATTTTTTAATTGGATTATTATTTGTTTTGTTGATGTCTAGCTTCTTGAGTGCTTTATATTTGGGATATCAGCCCTCTATCAGAAATGGAGTTGATGAAAATCTTTTCCCATTCTGTAGGCTGCTGTTTTGTCTTGTTGACAGTGTCCTTTGCCTTACAGAGCTTTTCAGTTTCATGAGGTCCTGTTTATCACTTGTTGATCCTAGTGCCTGAGCTATTGGTGTTCTGTTCAGGAACTTGTCTCCTGTGCCAATGCAGTCAAGGCTCTTCCTCACTTTCTCTTCCATCAGGTTCAGTGTATCTGATTTTAGGTTGAAGTCCTTGATCACTTGGACTTAAGTTTTGTGCACGGTGATAAATATGGATCAGTTTGTATTCTTCTACATGCAGACATCTAATTAGACAAGCACCATTTCTTAAAGATGCTCTCTTTGTTCCATTGTATATTTCTGCCTTCTTTATCCCAGGTGTCCATAAATGTGTATGTCTGGATCTTCAATTCAGTTCCATTGATCAACATGTCTGTTTTTATGCCAATATCATGTGGTTTTTATTATTATAGCTTTGCAGTACAACAAGGAATGATGATACCTCCAGAAGTTCTTTTATTTTTCAGCGTTATAAACATTGCTAAAACTTAAAATATACATTGATAGTGGGAGACTTCAACAGCCCACTGTCATCAATGGACAGGTTTTCCAGACAAAAACTAAATAGAAAGACACTGGAGCTAACAGATGTTATAAACCAAATGAACCTAACCATATAAACAGAACATTTCACCCCCACACAAAAGAATATACTTTTTTTCTCACCACCTCATGGAACCTTCCCTAAATTGACCACATACTTGATCAGAAAGAAAGTCTCTCAACAGATACAAGAAAGTTGAAATAATCCCCTGTATCTTATCAGACCACCATGGATTGAAGTTGGATTTCAACAACAACAGCAACAACAAGAGGCCTACAAATTCATGGAAAATGAACAACTCTCTACCGAATGATGAGTAGGTCACGACATAAATAAATAAAGAAATTAAAGACTTTCTTGAATTCAATGAAAATGAATTTACAGCATACCCAAACCTATAGGACATCATGAACGTGGAGAAAAGAGGAAAATTCATAGCACAAAGTGCCTACCAAAAAAGAGTGGAGAGGTTCACATACTAGTAATCTAATAGCACATCTGAAAGCTCTAGAACAAAAAGAAGTAAGGACACTCAAGAGGAGTAGATGGCAAGAAATAATCAAGCTGAGGGCTGAAATCAATAAAATAGAAACAAAGAGAACTCTACAAATAATCAACAAAGAACTAGTTCTTTGAGGAAATCAACAAGATAGACAAACCCCTATCCAAACAAGTTAAAAGATGGAGAGAGAATATCCAAATCAACAAAATCAGAAACAAAAAGGGGGGTATAACTACAGACACTGAGGAAATCCAAAGATTCATTAGGTCATTAGTACACAACCCTGTACTACACAAAATTGGAAAATCTGAAAGAAACAGACAGTTTTCTTGATAGATGCCACCTACCAAAGTTGAATCAAGACCAGATAAACAATTTAAACAGACCTATTAAGTCCAATGCTTATTTAAGGGTGTTGTCTTAGGATTTAAAAACCCACTGGATTTTCATTGAACTCAAATAAAAAGAGATCATTTCTTAATGATACAATTCAATATTGAAAAACAAAAAAGATTCCAAGTTCTTGGCTATGCAGATTTCAGATGGGTGGGATCAGAATTAATTTAATGTAGGGTTTTGTTGGTCTGTACGTTATAGTCTTGCAACAGAATGCATGTGGCTGATGTCTCTTAGTACCAGGATAGAAATATATATATGCACATTAAAAAGGAAAATAAAATTTCACAGCAACATTTATATTACATTTGTCTTTGTGAGATAAATGTGTTAGTCAGTGTTTTTGTCTGTTTGTTGCCCCTGTGACAAAACACCATGGAAAAGCAACCTAAGTAGGATTCATTTTGGCTCACAGTTTAAGGGTGTGGTCCATCAGAGCAGAGATGTCATGGAGGTGGGGCACAAAGTGGCTGGTCCTTTTGTTTCTGTGGTCAGGGTGCAGAGAAGGATGAATGTGGGGTGCTCTGCTTGGTAGCTCCTTTTTATTCAGTTCTGGACTCCAACTCATGGAGCGGTATCACCCACATTTATGGTAGGTCTTCTGAAATCAATCACCCAATTGACAAACACACAGACATGACCAGCTGTTTGTCTCATAAGTAATTTTAGTTCATATCAACTTGACAATCAATATTAGTCATCATAGTTTTCTGCTACTGTGATAAAATAACCTGGATGATCAACTTCAAAACAGGAGAACGTTTATATTTGACTCCCAGAAGTTTTGATCCATGGTTGTTTGGCCTTGTTGTTGGGTCTATATAGTTCGCCATACTGAGAAAGGGTTGTTCACTTCTTGGCATCTGGGAATCAAAAAGAAAGGGGTTGGGGCAGGCTCCCAGTGTCCCCCTCAAAGGCATTCTCCTAATGATTCAACTTCCTTCCAGTAGGCTCCACTTTGTAGAGATCACACCATCTCCCAGTAATGCCACAGACTGGGACAAAGCCTTTAACACATGGGATTTGGGGGAGAGAATTTAAGATCCAAATTACAGCAATAAGGGAAAATCAGAATATGATATGTGTATTCATTTGGAAATGCATAGGCACTGTCAAGCTTGTTAGCAAAGTAATGAGATAATATGAGGAAGATTGAAGTGTCTCAGTACCTGTCTTCTATGTTGTGCTTTTGAAGTGAGAATATATTACTCGTACATGAAAAACTATACTTTAAAAATATATAGTTGTTAGACATGGACTGAAAATATGTCCTTTTAAAAAAATATCTGAAATAACATTTCATTGTCTCTAAGTTATCTATAAAGTATAATTTCTTGATAAGTTTATCATATAGAATTTGAAAAATTATCATTATATTTCCCTAAATTCTTTATATCATTTACTATTGGTATAATCAGTACTGAATTTTATCTAAGGAGAAAGCCTTTGGTTTGCATGTCTATAAATTTACAACAGTTGCTTCAAATGTTGCACTAAACTTTCAAGTAGAAATAATTTTAAAACCCTCTGTAATACTTAAACTAGTGTATGACTCTTACCAATACAAATTAGATTAGGTGCGGGTGAGTTAAGCTTACTTTGGATTTAATTTATGTCATTTCATTAAAACAAATATTTAATGGTCATCTACATTCTACATCGTGTTTTCAGCACTTAGGGCATCTCAGAACACCCTCGACCACCTCCCCACATTAATCTCTGCTCATGTATTACTTAAACTTTAGGTAGGGTTAGGAAATAATTGTAACAAATAGTTAAATTGTGGGGTAATTTTCTAATACTATTAAAATAAACTAAAAACTAAAGATAAAATCACAGGTCATACACAGATATGAAATGAACATCTTCCATAATTTTTAACTCCCTATTCAAAGAGGAGCAAGGAAGAGGTTAAATTGGTTCAAATGAGACAACGACGAACCACTCATATTCAGGAAATTTACTGCTGAAGAAAATAAATGCAAAAATTAGTCAGCATTCAATAGGACACTAATGAGTTAGACATCAAAGACAGCTGAATTTTGCTTCTGTGGTAAAAGCCATTTGTGTTTTTATGGATAAGAATAAGCTACAGAATAAAATTGCTCTAACTTCTGAAAGAGAGAGATTTTTTTTTTTTGTCAACAACTTTTAATTATTATGTCTCATTTTGGTGCTAATAAAAGTAAAGTACCATTGTGCCAGACTAGTTCTTTTTTTCCCCCTGTGGCTGTAGAAATAAGGTCTTGACCTGACTACTATAGAAGTAACTCATTGATATTATAACACTCCTATATGGGCTCTCTAATGGTAAGGAAATTAGGAGAGGTAATGTGTTTTCCCTGGTCTGGATACTCAGAATAAGAAGTTCCAAAATGTATTTGTTTCTCCAAAAGAATCTGGGGCTAGAGTTGATTTTCATTATTTATTTATTTTGCCAAATTTATTCATTACGTTTTTGTTTTTGTTTTTGTATCTCAGGTGTTGGGAACTTAGTGCTGGAGATAGGTGGATCTACCAGGCTCCAATCTTAGCTGCTATTGGGGTAAGTTTTTAAAAGTTTGTGTAGTTTTAATATATATAACAAATAAATAATTTGCTGCCAAAACTCTGGGCAAGTTTGCCTGTTGCTTTATTGTGCAGTAGGTTTTGGAAGTTTCACACGTGTCTCAGTAGCTGGGAGAGTCAGGGCTGGGGTCAGATCCCTGTTTCGTGGCTGACGTGGAGACTGATGCGGATTGCCATTCTTTGAATAAGGGCACCTGGGGAGCACCTGGGGGCAGTTCTGAGGCTTCCTTACACACGTGGATAGTTACATTTGCAGGGTTGAAAAGGCACCAAATTTCAGCCTCTTTTTCATCAATTGCATCTGGAGGTAATGTTCTCAACACCTACTCGTAAACGGAGGTGGCGATAAGGGAAAGGTAGAATGGCAGAGCAGAGGAATTTGGGAAGAGAAGAGATAGAGTGATCCTCTCTAGAGCATTGCCAAAGCGTCCGCTCATTGTACCTGCTCTGTGGAGACTCAGTTCCACAGCAGAAGATGCCCTACAGGATCCCATCTACTAGGTAACAGAGAGAAAGGCTGGAGCTGGCGTGTGCTGGGAGAGACCCACGTGCCTGAAGGTTTCTACTGTGTATTGCGTCTGTGTTGACAAGGAAAGCAAAATTAAATTACACACTGCGCCAACAAGACTCACCAAAATGCTCACTTCTTACTCTCCGTGAAGACTTCACGACATCAACTTCTCTGTGATTTGAAGAAATTATACTAGCTTATATTCTCTTGGTGTTCTTGCGTGTAATGTAAGAGGACACGGATCCTAAAAGCACAAATCTAGATAGACGTGAAGCGTTGGAAAGCAGAGTAAGTTAAAAGCCTAATTACTACTTTTATCCTTCTTTCATCATGTTTCTTCTCTCTCTCTGTGTCCCCCCACCCCCAAATTTCCCTTCCTCCTGCCCCCTTCCCCTCTTTCTTTACTGACAAGTGTCAACCACTTTCCCAGCTGGCGAGCACAGTGTATTGAGATGAGCATCTGTTAACACGTCCGGCCTCTTCTAGACAATCAGTAGGAATTTGCTTATAGGAAAACTGGAAAAAGAACAACAGTGCAGGTCGAGAGAACCTTCACCTAAGGCCTACGGATGTTGAGGTTTAGTGCATGGATACGTTCAGGAAAGCAGTTTGTACCTTGCCATTGTGTTGTCAGATTAGACCTGTGTCTCAGAAGTTCAAAAAATGTGCCTGAGATAAAGGAACAAATGACTTTACTAAATTTTTGCCTTTAAATGTTACCCTGTCAATCCAGTGACAACACAGGGCGGCAGCACATCTCTGAGACAGCATTTGTGAACCCGAGAGAACAGTTGACTCCATAAAGGGTCTGTGTTCTCTGCTCTGGTTTCTCTTTTCCAATTCAGCTCTCTTGGCATCCACACTGCCAACCTTGGTCTTCTCCATGGTTCTAGTTTCTCCTCTGAATGTTTGCTACCCCATGTCTTACTATTGTCTTTTTAGGGGTGACAACATATATCTTATTGCTTCTGTGTTTTCAGTTAATGTTCCAAAATGTATCTGTGTCCTACAATGTCTGTTTGATAATGTTCTTCAATGTCTGTTTTCATTTCATGAAACAGAAGGACTACTAAGTCCAAGAACTCTTTACAGAATTGTTAAAAACGGAGTAAACCATTGGGCATGTTCTATGGTAACAAGTATGTTTTCTTTTACCCAAAGTGTTGTCTGTTTATTGACTGTAATTGCCATCACCAACATGAATGAAGAGTTTATTTGCTGAGCTTTCTAAACAAACAATGGAAAACAGTAAATTTAGAATTAAAGAATTATAAAATAGTCACAGTGATAAGGGAGAGAAGAGGACACTTTCTTCAACTAAAATCACAAAGCAAATCTGTGTGTGTGTCTCTGTGTGGCGTCCATTCATTTGTACACACACACACACACACACACACACACACACACACACGTGTAGGTCAGAGATTGATGACAGGTGTCTGCTCAATATTTCACCTTATTTGTTTTGATACAGGGTCTCTCACTGAACCTGGGGCTAAGTCACTGATTCAGCTAGCCTGGTTGGCCAGCAAGCTCTAAGGTTTCACCTGTTACTGCCTCCTCAGCAATAGGAATACAGGCATACAGACACATTGGCTTTTTCTCCAAAGGTTCTAGGGGATCAGATCCTCATGCTTGCAAGGAAAGGGTTTTAGTGACTAAGCCATCTCTCCAGCTAGGAATTCTTGGTTGCTATTTCTAATACGATAAGGTTTTTCTTTTCTTTTCTTCTCTTTTCTTTTCTCTTTCCTTCTCTCTCTCTTTCTTTCTTCTTTGTTTCTGTTGGTCTTACAAATCATAGAAGAGATTCAAGAACAACTTTTTATTCAGTGAGAATTGCTTTGGGGTTCATTATTACAATTCAAGAATAAAAGAAATCCTCAAATATTCATAATTTACTTAGTCTGTGAATGTATCAGAAAGTTCTCATCAGGTGTCAAAAATTATACTGGAAATAAGTATCTCTCTTATTTTTACCAACAACCTATAGAAAATTGAGTTATAGAAGTAGAAAAACTTAAAAAAGCAAGTAGAAGCCTAAGGAAAAGAAAAGCCAGAGCTACAAAGAGAAACTTTAAGGCAGAGTCTACAATAAAATGAGAAATTTCCTTGAAACTCAAGAGATCAACCTTAATAGACAGCTCCTTGAGGAAGGGCCTGCTTGGATAACCACACTGGCTATGCCACCTCAAGTAGTAAGATTTACTAGTGGAAAATGTTTGAGAGGGCTCCTGAAAGCACACACATAAGTCCTATAGAGCCAAGAGTTAGAAGATACACAGCAAATCCAGTTCAGTGTATCTTAGAACCTAGATTCTACAAGAAGTGATTATTTTGCATAAATTCTGAAGACCAGTCCTTTATAAGTAGAATTGGTGACTTTTATATCTATTTCAAAAGAAGGTAGAGATTACTAACAGAAAACTACAAGCAAGGAAGTTAGTGATTAATGAGGTGGCCTCCTCCATTCATTCATTTGTGAAGACTGGCAATGGTTTGTGGAGAAATGTGTTGGTTCTGACTTCATGCTGTGTGTGCTAGCATCAGAGACTGAGGGTGAAGGATGCTGGGATGGACCTTGAAGAGGTTTTTATGTCTCATAAGAAACTGAGACAGAATCCTATGAGTGGTGAGAACCCAAGGTTTTCACCAGAGAGCCATAGCTCAGAGTTCTCATTCAGAGGGTCCTTGGGGCTTGGAGGAGGTTGGCAGGTGGATTGTTAGGTGATACTGAGGATGAGTAG
Source organism: Cricetomys ansorgei (assembly GCA_026225945.1). NCBI lineage: Eukaryota > Metazoa > Chordata > Mammalia > Rodentia > Nesomyidae > Cricetomys > Cricetomys ansorgei. The sequence continues at coordinate 4,691,448 of JAMJFZ010001796.1, forward strand.
GTCTTCCTTGTCATGATGATACTGGAGGTTGGTGAGAACCTGCCAGGAGTTCCAGCTTCATCAACTGGATAGAGACTGGTGTCTCCACAGAGTAGCAAAGGTTAACATCAGTTTCTAGATCAAGTAGTATTAATTCTTATGCAAATATACCTGTAAGTAACTTTAGACATGGAAGACTTCTCAGAGACTACTTTTGGCTCCTGACCACATGGTCCCCTATAATGACACTGTGAGGGGTCCTCTGTCTGTGCAGAGCTTTCTAATGATAGAATGATCCCTCTTGCCATAAAGGCTGGAATGCCATCACTTTAATAGTCTAAAAACGACAGTGAAAGTGAATACCCCAAGTGGCATGATTATCTTACAGTTATTAAAAGTTATAATCTCAAAAGTAAAAATAAAACACACAAAAACAAAAACCCCTTTTCTTTGTATAAGCTGTTTTTGATAGTGTAAAGCTCTATTTGTCATGGAAGCGTAGGTTTTTAGATTCTGAAAAAGTGAGTAAGCCTTTACTTTTGTAACTTTTCTGGTGAGCCATTTCATAACTCAGCTTCTGTTTACTGGGAAAAAATATAAAGCCATATTCTTATTTTACTTTCCTTTTCTTGCTTCCCATGTGATTTGCCATTTCTAAGGTCAATAAATATTTGATTAAAAAGAAACTGGCTTCCTATTTGCTTCCCATGACAATCCAGCAGGACAGTCAGTCAACATCCGTGCGTGAAAGCTGCCTGGAATCCTGGTTTTCTTCTCAGTAGGTCTGGGTACAGGTGTGAAGGGAGGCAGAGCATTGCCACGACAGTATGTGGCTTGTTTGTTTTGTTATATTTGCTTGTTTTGTATAGCTATACTTTGTCTTGAAACAGGATGTTGCTATGTAGCTCAGACTGGCCTAGAACTCCAGATCCTTCTGCTCTGAGTGCTGAATTTATAGGCACATACCATCGAACCTGGCCTATACAGCTTTTTTCCCCCACCTGTACTTGGTATGAATCCCTAGGGAGGTCTGGTCTTTCTTGGGTTAGTAGAGAGTACACTTTAGAGCAGATTGCCTTTGTTAGGATTCCCTTTCTTCAGACTTTGTGGTCTGTGGTTTGGGGGATAGCTAAATATATATGTAATGAAGCATCTCTATCCCGTTCCCCTCTAAGTTTTACAACTAAAGGTCTTACATTTAAGTCCCAGTATACTTAGAGGCGACATAGTCTGTGATGTGAGATGAGGCTCCAATTTCATTCTTCTGTATTTGGATAACTAGTTTCTTCAACATCATTTATTGGAAAACTCTTCTTCCTGTTGTATATTTATAGCTTTTTTTTTGAAAATTATTTTTACCATAGATACATGGGTTTACTTGTGATACCTCTTGTTCCAGTGAGCTACGTGTCCACTTTTTATGGTACTCCCACACTATTTTGAATATTGTGACTTTGTAAAATATTTTCAAATCAAGTAGTGTGGTGCTTTCAGCTTTGGCCTTGTTCAATATTGTTTCAACTATTTAGGGTATTAGGTATTCTCAAATGAATGTAAAGATTGATTTTTACTATTTCTGTGACGAATGTATTTGGAAGTTTGGTAAGGATTTCATTGAATCTTCCTGGGTAGCATGGGCATTTTAACAAACTGATTCATCCATCCTATTAAGATGGGACATTTTTTTCATTTACTGTATCTTCTTTAATTATTTCAAGAGTATTTATAACTCTCAGTTACAGATCTTTCCTTTGGTTGATTCCCCAGTGGCTAATTCTTCTTGTTATTACTGTGAATCAGTTTGTTTTCCTATTTTTCTTTTTGTGTAGTTTAGTGTTTGCACAATTTGTCATTGTTTTAGCAGCTCTGGCACCTACTGTGGAAAGTCAATACACAGGCTGTATCTCTATTTGGAAGGGTTGTCTTCTCATAGGTTTCATGTTAATTGCTTATCCTGTAGCTTTGCTCTTTGATCTCTTTTTTTAATTCTAATTTTTTTCTCTCTTCTTCCCTTCCCTTTTCCTTCCTTCCTTCCTTCCTTCCTTCCTTCCTTCCTTCCTTCCTTCCTTCCTTCCTTCCTTCCCTCCCTCTCTCTCTCTCTCTTTCTTTCTTTTTCACCCAGCACTTTTTTCTTATGATGATGAGTGTGTCTGGTGTCTGTCCATCTATCTCAGAGTTGGCTTTGAATTGACTAGATAACCAAGGACAATTTTGAACTCCCAATCTCCTGCCTCTACCTCCCAAGTGCTGGGATTACAGGTGTGCACCACTACACCTGGTTAAGAGACACAATTAAAAATCAAAACCTTCTTCTATTATTGAAATTTTGTCTACAAAGTTATTCCAGGGAGAAAACATTTTACATATTGAATGATTAATCTAGGGTGTCAATGATGCATTATAGATCATCTGCTAAGAGACTACAATGGCAAAGAAAGCTTTTTTTTTCCTTTTTGTACTTAAGCAAAACCAAGCCATTGCATATGTGTTTCCAAGATGAACAACAGCTGATTCTCATATAAGAAGTCTCATCATTGTCATTTGGTGCACAGGAACCATCTTAAATCTGTGTTTGTTAACTACCTTTATACAGAGGAAAAATAAATTTCCCAATGCTTTGTGGCAGAAGGTGGCTTTGAACCTTGAAGATGACTACCTACAGAAGTTAGGCTCATTTTGTCCCTAGGACAAACCAGGAGGCAGGAGTTATCGCCTGTATTTTAAAGAACTGGTTTCAAAGTTTTGAGAAAGATATTCTTAGGTCTTCAATATGATAAAAGACCCATCTGATCAACAAAAAAGATTTATATATATTTCAAAGAGATGAGAAAGTACTTAAAAGTTTTCTTAGGTAAATGGTATGAGAAAAAGGAGGGAAGGAAAACTCTCCTATCCCATTTTCACCAGGGAGAATGAAGCCTCTGACTTTTAATATATACTTGTTCTTATTCTAACTCCTGAGCAGAAGTCCTCCAGTTAGTTTGAATGTACAATCATCTTGCAGTGTCTTCTAGGAAAATTCTCCCACGTATTTTCCTCTTGGGATTCCAGACTCTTTGGGACTCTTTTTTTTTTTCTTTTTATGCTTGAACTCAATAAAACTTTCTTTTCTTTCAACAACTTGTATGTCGATATAATTGGATCAAAAGGATCCCACAACAACATCACCGTGGTTATTGGTGGCAGTAGGCAGCTTGGATCATGGACATCTATGGAGCCTATATTAGCCTGATATTAAGCATGGCAAAGTTCTACCTGAGCTTGGTCTTTATTGCCTAATCATGAAGGGACTTGGACATGACATAGGCAACTGGACATCACACAGGCCCTGGGTATCTTGCAGGCACCTGGGCATCTTGCAGCCACCCAGCCATCCCGTAGATACCTGATCATCATGCAGGCCCCCAGAATTCACAGACGGCCTGAATATCCCAAAGGCACTATGGCATTCTACAGGCACCGGATATCCCTCAGTCACCATGGCATCCTATAGGGATCTAGACATCCCACAGTGACCCAAGCATCCTGTAGGCACGTGGACATGGTGCAGGCACTTGAACATCATGCAGGCATCTGGACATTATGCAGGAATGTGGACATCACACCAGCACCTGGACATCCCACAGGCTCCCAGACATCCTATAGGCATCCTGACATCTTGTAGGTATCTGGAAAAAAAAATGCATAGCACAGGCACCTGGACATTCCACAGGCACCCAGACATCATACAGGCACCATAGCATCCCACAGGCACCTGGCCATAACTCAGATACTCAGACACTGAGAGCTGAGATCTTAACATGAAGGTATACATTATTACCTGGTGAACTCCATGCATCTTTAATAGAACCCAACATCTTTGAGTATGTAGAGAGGACCCTGCCACTCATGCTCACACACCTTTAGCTGTTTGCCTGACCTCCTCTCCTGATGTTGGTCTGCTCCACATGCCTTTCTGAACTTTTGGAAAGCTAGGATATAATTCTCCTATTCCCTTAGAGTATCACATCTTCCAGGTGACCTTTTGGATGGCCTCAAATCTCAAAGAAATCAAAGGCTTCTGACTGTGTGTTAACTGTCCATCTTGCCTACTAAGCTACATGGTGTGTGTGAATAAGTATAATATTGTCTCATAAACTTCTATGTTCTTAATGCATTTGAGAGTTCCCTGGAACACAGTGGACACTAGATCAGACGTATTTGAAAGAACCAACCACCCATGCAAAGTAGATGTCCTTGGGGACTGCAACAGAGGAAATCTGATACAACCATAGATATTTTAGAGTCTGTTTCAGGAGATCTTTTCCTGTCTAGAGAGGGGAATGCCAGCCCTGCAGATAAAGGTCACACAGCCATGTAACAAAACAAAGAGAACTGCCTGCATTCTGACCCTATTTATTTCACTTTCACTAAAAAATTGCCAAATTCTATCTTGAACACTTCTTGGAAAAACCAATCTTTCCATTTCAATGTGTATATTTATATTTTAAAAGATATATTAGCTTTACAATATCAGGTTTATTTTCTTTATGGCCTGTATCCAAATGTGCCATGGCATTATGCAGACATGCTCCCTGTGTACAATCACAAAATGTGTAGCACAGAATTTTATTTCCCTTTCCTTCCCTTTCCCCTTTCCTTTCCTTTCCTTTCCTTTCCTTTCCTTTCCCTTTCCTTTCCTTTCCCTTCCCTTCCCTTCCCTTCCCTTCCCTTCCCTTCCCTTCCCTTCCCTTCCCTTCCCTTCCCTTCCTTTCCTTTCCTTTCCTTTCCTTTCCTTTCCTTTCCTTTCCTTTTCCTTTCCTTTCCTTTCCTTTCCTTTCCTTTCCTTTTCTCTCTCTCTTTCTTTCCATTTCTTTCTTTCTCTTTCTTTCTTTCTTTCTTTCTTTCTTTCTTTCTTTCTTTCTTTCTTTCTTTCTTTCTTTCTTTCTTCCTTCCTTCCTTCCTTCCTTCCTTCCTTCCTTCCTTCCTTCCCTTCCCTTTCCTTCTCTCCCTCCCTCCCTTCCTTGCTTCCCTTTCCTTTCCTTTCCTTCCCTCCCTCCCTTCCCTTCCCTTCCCTTCCCTTCCCTTCCCTTCCCTTCCCTTCCCTTCCCTTCCCTTCCCTTTCCTTCCCTCCCTCCCTCCCTTCCTTCCTTCCTTCTTTTTTTGGCTTTGGAGACAGGATCTCTCACTATGTAGTCCTGGTTGTCCTGGAGCTTACTCTGTAGACCAGGCTGGTCTTGAACTCAGAGAATCCCCTGCCTCATCCTCGAAAGGGCTAGTATTAAAGGCATAACACAGAATTCTCTATTTGAATTGGGTCCCTAGCCTAAATCTGGATTTGCCTGTTGTGACAGTGAAGCTTCTCTAACAGAATACGTATCGGAGAGTAGAATCAGGTAGAATGGGGACAGAATTTATCAGTGACATACTGACCAAACTAAGTTTAAGGAAATGAAGGAGTTCTGGGCAGTCGGAAGAAGTACATAAGAGAAGCAAGGTTTCCGGATGAACACTGACTTCAGCACAATATGGATGTATCAAGTTGATTCAGGAAGGGTGACTCTGATAAACAAGCTTAGCCTGTTCCATTTTGTTTTCCCATGTTAAAATGTTTAAGAGAGTTATTTAGTCATTAGAAAATAATGCTTTATAATGAAAATAAGCAACCCCAAATGTAACAGTTGGTTAAATCCACTGTCTTTATGTCTGCTTGTCTGAGTTCAGGTTCCAGGGTCCACATGGTAGAAGGATAGAGCCTCACTTGTCCTCTGACCTCCACACAAGCACAGCATGTGTGCACCCCCTGCCTGCCTTCCACACAAATACGTAAATAAAATGTAGGTTTTTAAAAGAGGAACACGGGTGTGGTGAAGCGTATCTGCAATCTCGGCTCTCAAGAGGTAGAAATGGGACTATCAGGAATTCAAGGCTATGCTCAGCTACAGCGATGAGTTCAAGGTCACCCTGGGAGGGGGGACCAAACAACCCCAACTCCAATCTCTAATACAGATTGATTGAGAGATTGAACAGACTTTGGGGTCCTTTGAGATGGTTTTGGGGATGCTCTTTTTGGAGTAGAGAGTGGCATGGCATCTATCACTAGACATCTGAGATCTTGAATTCACAGGGTAAAGGAAAAAGAAATAGATATTTGCTCTTGTTCAAGCATCTGTTATAAGGTGTAGGTGAATGAGTGTGCTTTCTGTCCCAAGAATGAAGGCACAGCTGCCAACCATTTAAGAGGTCAGAGGGCAGTTAGATGGAAGTGGAGTCACTACTGAGTGGTTCCTACTAGTGTAGTGGTTCTCAAGCTGTGGGTCGTGGCTCTTTTGGGGATGGAACGACCATTTCACAGAAGCCACCTGAGATCAAAATTATAGTTATGAAGTAGCAATGAAAATGATTTACTGCTGAGGGCCACCACAAAATGAGGCACTGTATTAAAGTGTTGCAACATTAGGAAGGTTGAGAACCGCTGATCTAATGTATGTTGCAGTTTTCCATAAAAGTATGGTGCCACATGAAGATCTTCAAAGGAAGTTAGAGATTGGAATTGTCCCCCCCCAACACCCCCACCCTGGGCTGGCCTTGAACTCACTGTAGCTGAGCATAGCCTTGAATTCCTGATAGTCCCCTTCTCCCTCTCGAGTGCTGAGATTACAGATAGGCTTCACCACTCATGTTCCTCTTTTAAAAAACTACATTTTATTTATGTATTTGTGTGTATGTATAAGGCAGGCAGGGGGTGCACACATGCTGTGCTTGTGTGGAGGTCAGAGGACAAGTGGGGCTGGTTCCTTCTTCCATGTGGACCCTGGAAACTGAACTTGGATAATCAGGCTTGGAAGCAAATACCTTTACTCACAGAGCCATCTTGAGGGTGCACCCCGCCCCCCATCACTTTGTGATGCTGAGAACCAAACCCAGGGATTTGTATATGTAATGCAAGCACTCTACTAACTGAGCTACATCCTCAGTCTGAGATATGAATTTTGAAAGACATCACATGTCCAAATTAGGTGAATTCATTTGGAAGAGAGATCATGTCTGTCTTAGAGAGGTTGATGATTGACCTTAAACGCACACACAGTCCTGTTTGACTCTGACATCAGTTATGGTATTTTGAAGGCCCTTTGCTTTCTAAATGAGATGCTCTACTCTTCTTGCTGGTTCCAGAGACCTAAGGACGTAAGGGAGAAAACCATAAACCGTGCTGTTTTTGTATATAAGGAAGGTTAAAGTTGTGGCAGCTTGTGACTGGGAGCCTGTGCTTTTGTTGCTTCCTGGGAGTCAATCTGAGGCATTCCATTCATAAAATTATTCCTCTGGACACCACATGAAGCCTGCATATATTTCTTTGTACAATGAATTGCCTCACCTCATCTGAATCGAAGTGTTTGTGTGCAATAAGGTGAATATTTTTTCAGTGTTTTGAGAGACGTAAGGTCTCTCTTTTGAGTTCTGGCTGTCCTGCAACTCATTATGTAAACCAAGCTGGCCTCCAACTCACAAATATCTGCCTGTCTCTGCCTGGGATTAAAGGCATGCAGCATCAGCCCAGCAAACTTTTATTTTTAACTTGAGAAACCAAGAAAAGTAAATATAACCAATGCATATAAATATAAACATATAGCTAATTTCTTAATGGATGTCACCTGATGAATAGAAACTTCTTATGGATCCATCCATTTCCCCTTTCTTCCCTCTTCTCTCCCTTCTTTCTTCTCTTTCCAGATAGAGTCTCATGTATACCTCAGCCTCTGCCTTGGCACACTCTGGAGTGGGTGCTTCCTTCCTTCCCTTAGTCCTGAATTTTTCTTCCACGGAAGGGGCTCATGGCTTGAAGTACCCATCCTTTCTTCTGGGAGCTTGCAGTAAGCAAACTGCAGTGTCTTCCAGATCCCCAGGGCCAGCGCTGCCCCTCAGCATTCTGTGCCTCACTGGGAGCTCTCCACTGGGGCTCTTCAACAGGTCCACTTAACAAATGAGCCCAAGGTACGTCCTCCAGCGCATCTGTCAGTGGTGAGAAGGGCTCTGTTAGGCAAACCCTGACCTTACCCCTCACCCTTTGCTGCAACACAAGTCGGATGCTTTGCACTCATTCCCCTCAGAGACCCTCCAAATGCAGCCTATCGATACACACCACGGATTGTTTTATTTCTCAACATGTTGAACATGAGGAATATTTTTACGTCACTGATAGGCATATTGTGATGAATTGCTGAACTTTTAAACAATACATAATAAACTCTCCATTCTAATACAACAATTTTATTCTACAATAAATATAAACATAAAATGCATAGCTCGTTTCTTGTTAGTCTGTAACTCATGGACAGCATCTATGGTAAATATTAGAGCTTGAATTTTACTTGTAGTGTTATTTTTGAGAGACTTAAGAGAGAATTCTGGAAGGCAGAATTTTCTCCAGGAAAAAAAAATCAATTTGGTATTTGTAATTCTGTCAAAATTACATACTAAATTCTAAATTCTATCAATGTAAATCTCCCCTTTTTACTCTTCCTTCTCATCCCTATCTCTTGATTTTGGAGGTTGACCCTCCTGTGATAACAGCTTGGGGGGGGCATGAATTATTGACCTAAGCAACAGAGAGTAGATTATACATGCTTATCTCCTCTTTGTATTTTAAAGAACAATAGATATGAAATTTTAAAAATTCATCATTTAAGATTTTTCCTATAAGTTTTTATGAGAGGTACCATTTTGTTCTCAGAATTCTCTGAGACATCTTTTTACAGGTATGTAGAACAAAACATTCATGAGATAAAAAAGAATACCTGAAAATCTGAACTCTGTATTTAATGTGCTTCACTCAAAGTAGAACATTAGTCATCTGATGAGCTGGTCCGTGTCAAATGCACAGAGATTGGTCCATAGCACAATGATGCTATAAACATCTAGAAAACCGTGAAGATAGGCTAATCACATAGACCAATAGAGACCACTCTTAAGAAGTACACACCCATAAGCCACATTTCCCTAATTCTTAGCAACAGGTGTAATGTGAACTATAAACTCTGCAAGCTCTCACAGTTCCATCAATTTATGCAGGGTTATTTAAATGTGAAGATCTCTGCACTAGCATTGTCAAATTACCATCAGGAAAACATCTTCTAAATACTTCCCACCTTGAACACTCTTTGATCCTGTGGCTTATTTTTGAAGAGTTCTCAGAAAATGAACTATAGTTTTCAGAAAAACAAGCATATAAATTCAAATGTGTTAGTTAATGACTGGCTCTGATTTCTTATTTTCGTTCTTGGTTCTCTTTTTTAAATGCCAGCTGTGGGTTGCTCAAAGGCTGAGTTTTAGATTGTCTCTTTACTGCCACCCAACAGTATCCTTAGCTGTAACTACTATAAGAAACGAATCTGGGCACAGAACACATCTGTAATCCCAGTACTTGAGAGACTGAGGCAGGAGGCTTAGGAGCTCAAGGCTATGCTTGGCTACACAGTGAATTCAAGGTCAGCTTGTTCTACCTAGGTCAAGCATACCCCAGTGGATAGTACCACAAGAATGAGCATGTGCATAGCATGGATTGGAATCAGTGTGCTATTAAAAAAAAAAAAAAGACATAAGATTGGGAGTGGTAGGGGATGGATCTGCCACGAGTTAGGGAGGGAGTGGAGCTAAATCTGACCACAATACATTGTATAAATTCCCCAAATTAATAAAAGTACTATATAAAAAAGAAGAAAAAGATAAAGAAATAAGAACTCTATATCAAAGGGGGATGTGCTGATTTACCTCAATATAGGTAGTGTACAGAGCAGCAGCTCACTTACTCAGGATTCAATCCCATTTAACAAATCTTGACTAAAAACTGAGAATGTTTTAGGCATGGCGATGGTGGTGTGATGTCTCTTCCCAATGCTTTGGCCAATGTTCAGTTGGGCCAAGGCTCTATTGGGGCTGGAGTGTCAGGGACTCAGGGATGGCTTTGAGAAAAGTGGTACTCAGCCAGAACCCAGGTCTGAGCCTGTGTGTGTGTGTGTGTGTGTGTGTGTGTGTGTGAGAGAGAGAGAGAGAGAGAGAGAAAGAGAGGGAGAGAGAGAGGGAGAGGCTGGGAGGCAAGAGCCAAACAAGGGCATTCAGGACAGACACATCCTCTGAGAAAGGAGGACCCAAGGAGCCATTTTCTGGTTGAAACTTTGAGGCTTGTTTTAATTCATCTCTAGTTCAGTAAGGATAAATATTATAATTTATTTACATTTCAAGAAAGAATCTAGTTTCCATATTTGTGTTATTTAGAGCCAAATTTGCATAATTCATTTTGTAAACCATCGTTATTTAATGGTTTGTTTTCCGGCGTTGTGTGTGGAGTGTGTATGTGTGCAGCCAGGTACGTGCACCTGTGAGTGCTTACACAGAGGCCGGAGGAGGGCACTGGATATCTTCCTCTTGATTTCTATCTTATTATTATTTGTTGTGGAAGTTTATTTTGTAGTATGCATAAAATACTGTTTTGTGCGCTGCTGGGAGAAGGACTACATAGGCCTTGGCATTTTGTATTCTCTGTAGGTGTTGGATTTATGTGGGGGATGATTGATTGGTCATGATCTGCATGTGCTGTCAATAGGCCTCCTGAGGAATTCTGAATCAATCAAAACACCTGAGCTGGGATGGTTAGGGCTCCACTGTGCGTATGGCACTGGCCATGACGGTGGTTCCCTCTGCTGAGGTCTGGCAGGGCTTGCACCTATGAAAATGCCTCCAGGTCTCTTTGCTGAGCCGCCACAGTAGCGTACTACTACAATTATTACTAGCATCATCATCATTATTATTTTATACACTCTCTCACTGAACCTGAAGCTGTCTTGGCTAGGCTGGCTGGCCAGCAGATTCCCAGGCCTGCCTGTGTCTTCCTCCAGTGCTGCGTGGGGTTATAGGCACAGATAGCCTGTCCAGCTTTTATGTGGGTCCTGCGGATTTGAATCCAGGTCCTCTCACTTTCACAGCAGCATTAGTCCTCTTATCAAGCTTACTCCCACCCCTCTGAGATTGGCTTTAATGTTTACTAGTTGTCATTGATTCCATACCGCCTCTATTTAAAAACAAAAACGAAACTATGCTTGCATGAAATAGAACTTCAAGCGAAAGTTTACCCTAAGAACATTGCATGAGGCATACAGGGACTCTCTACATGATTTTTCTTTATTACAGCAATAACAACAATATCATTCATCACTATAAGGTAATCAGAGTAAAATGACAGATGCCACTGCCTCTTGGATTTGTTCTCCTTCATTCCCTTTGATTGATATATGATGCAACTTTTCTATCTGCAAACTCATGTCCCTCTTTTGTGTAGGATTTTTTCCTTGTATCTTTGTTTACAATCTTTCCTTCAGGAAGAATAATTTGCTTGCTAGCTCTTAGTTCCATGTGATTCATGTAAGTACCCTAGTCTGCATACAGCTGGAACTGCCATCGGGAAGGGCTCTTCTTGTGTGGTCTCAGCTGCTGAACCCAACCTCCTGCTCTGTTGACCTACTCCACTGACTTAAATCCACTACAGATTTAAAAACTTGCCTATACTTTAGGTCCTTTACATTATTTTACTAAACTATCCTTTTCTCAAAGAATTTCTGTCTCCATCTCTATCTTCTGATGGTATGTATGTAATATATATGTGTGTACATTTATTCAGCAGGTATGCTACATTTTTACAATTACAACATATGTATGGAGGAATAAAAAGTAAACAGGCTTCTCAGGGTTTTCAAATCCTAGACATGCTACACTTGGGTATCCATGGACAGTAAGTCAGTATTCTAAGGAACTTTCAGCAATTTCAAGACTGGGACTATTTTGGACATACATCTAGAAAGCTCCACTCTCTATTATCTTGAAGCACATCGTAGGAAAGAATTTTATCCTTTGAACAATTCTATTGTTCTTCCTGAACACAGAGGCAGAAGCCAGGTATTGACTAATTTTTAAAAAGATTGTCCCATTTATGCAATAACTTACTTTTGTCCTGACAACCTGTCATGGGGCTTCATCTGAACTTTGGAAATTGAATCTTGGTAGATTATTCTCTGATATTTCTAGTTGTTAATGCTATTAACAATTTAACTTCTTTATGAAGACAAAAAATCAGTAGCCCTTTACTGTCTTATCTCAAATTCTGCATTCCCATTTATGGAGTGGGTAATTTTTTAGCCTGAATACGAAGAAGTTCAAATTCCTAAATTTCTATAAATATCTTGAAGAGTAAAGTAGCTTAATATTTGTGTGATATTACCTTCTTTTGTCTTTCAGCTGAATTTTATTCTGTTCCTGAATACAGTAAGAGTTCTCGCTACCAAAATTTGGGAGACCAATGCAGTTGGGCATGACATGAGAAGGCAGTACAGGTAATCCAGAGAAACCTCCATCAGAAGAGACATTTTGCTTGCTGTTTAAAGAATAAATGCCAGTTGGTCTGAAATGTCTTTAGGGGATTTACTCCACAAAGGTGTGTTTTTGTGCTGTTCACTTACATGATCTGTTGGAAGGAAGTGTCTGTAGCCACGCTACAAATATCCCCAAACCTTCTCACTGTGCCTGGATTCTCTGGATATTTTTGACTGTTCTTATTAGGTTGTTAATTTTCTATAAATTACATGAGTTCACACAAAAATCCCTTGGTGATTATCTTAGGTAATTATCTGCATTTAAAAATATGTCCTCACTGAAAATAGTCAAGCAGGTGCGTTTGTTGTACATTGCATCTAATCCTTTGGTGAATTGATACCTACCAAGTACAGATTTCAAGAACTTTTCTTTATTTTTTAATTCATTTTTAGAAAAGTGATTATTTCTATTCAATTTTAATTTGTTTTTGATTTATTCTTCTCATATGATACATCCCACATGCAGTTTTCCCCCTCCACTCCTCCCGGTGCTCCCCCCCACCTCTCATCTCCCCCAGTTTCACTCCCTCTCTGCTTCCCTTCAGAAAAAAGCAGGTCTCCGAGGTGCAAGATGCAATAAGACGAGGCACAAGCCCTCATATCAAGGCTGGATGACACAAACCAGTAGGAAGAAAAGGGTCCTAAGAGCAGGCAAAAGAGTCAGAGACACGCCCACTCCTACTGTTAGTGGGTCCACAAAAACATCAAGGACCTAGTGCAGAGGACCTAGTGCAGCCCACGCAGGCTCTGTGACTGCTGCCTCAGTCTCTGTGAGCCCCTGCGAGCCCTGCTTAGTTGACTCTGTGGCCCATGTAAAATTTAAGAACTTTTCTGATTGTACTGATTGGAGAAGTTCCGTTACTTTGTCTTTCATGAAGAAAAGAACAAACGGAGTGTTCACAATCACTATCAATCCATTTTAAGGAAGTGCCCATTCCTTCCAGTGATCACGTTGGTAATTCTGAATAAGTAATGGCCTCGATCCTATTGAACTCACACGTCTAGTAGTCAGGTAGATCTGGACTAGGTTTTATATCCCTTAAATGGGTGACAACTTCTGTCTCAGTTTGCTATGAAATAGAACTGTCTCAGACACAGGGAGGAACAATTCATGTTCAGCCTTATGACTCTATTTCACAAATGTTCTCCCAAGTCCTTTGCTGATTCCTTTTCTTCTGTCCAGCAGCAAAGACTACAGGGATGAATGAGACTTTTTATAGGATGCCCGGTGTGAGCGAACCTGCAGCTTCCAGCTCCAACTATGTTCAGTGACTTACAGTGGTAGTGTTGTGATGTACATTGTGCCTAAGATTCTGTAGACAAAGGCCCATGCTATACTAACACAGCTTGTCTCACGTTGCAGCCCACCAGTGAGGACATAGGCCGAGGATGACGCACAGTGGGGGGATGTAACTAACCTTTCAAAAATTCTTCTTCATAAAGTGAAAAGGTGTGATAGTGTTTGCAAATGGTATAGATTTCTAGTTCTGAATGCAGGATGCTTATTTATATACTTCTAAATGGCACGAAGTTGTACTCATTTGGGAAAGTTGCTCAAGAGTTTTGAGAAACTTGGATGAGGGAGGAGGGTGAGTAGTAACATCTAAAAAATCCTGGGGGATTGTTTCTTGGAATAATTGAAGAGACTAATTTATCAAGAATTTAAATCAGCTGCTACTCAGAATTCAGAATAACTTTAAAATAATCTGGTGTCCAGAAGTATTCTAAGGTTTGAAGTTGTTGATTAGAGCAGGTCTTGACTCATCAGAGTCAGGGAAAGTGGTTTTTCAGCTAACTAGAACTTTTTCCAGCTGAAACATATGTAGCATTCTTAATAGTGTCCAGAGATAAGCCACATATAAATACACAGTGGAGAATGCCTTTCTTATTTGAGAGAGAAATGAGAACTACTTGGCACCAATTGGGAAGTTCAGTTCAGTACTCTGTTTCTGAGACCCTAGATTATCAAGCCTTGCTTCTGAATCAGACATGGGAAGATGACATTGTATTCTCCGCTCAGTGTTAGTCCTAATTTGAGCATAGTCTATTTAAATGTATGTAATCATCAACTGTTTTTGTACCTTCAAACTTTCATAGAAGACCTCTTTTGTAACAGCTTTATCCCACACATGTTCATGTATCTTTTCTAAAAGAAAGCTATGAATATTTGAAGCGATATAAAATGTCTAAGCAGTGGCATCTGAAGTAGTTACTAAGCACATTTCCATGTACAATCCTCTGGAAGGCTGAAAACACCTTTTAGAGATGATATTGTCTCTCCAGATGAGCATGTTCTCTCTCTCTCTGTCTCTCTCTGTCTCTCTCTCTCTCTCTCTCTCTGTCTCTCTGTTTCTGTCTTTCTCTCTCTCTCTCACACACACACAAATACGAGTACACATATGTGCACAACACATACATACACACAGATATCTGAAATTAGCAGCAAATCTCTTAGATACTATAGTGGCTCGTGAGTACTGAAGACACCACTGGAGGGGCAGGATCAGGTCTTGTAACTGCCTTGGAGCCACTAGGGAGGCAGCATTATGGGCAAAAGTTCATCCTCTGGGAAAGTTAACAGGGATGCTTCCTTGGTGTCCTCAGGCTTAATAGTCTTTGCAGCCAGAATGGTGTAGGGCTGGGAAGGTTCTGGTAGCAAAGCCATCCTGGAGGATCTTGGGCCAACAGCCATCATCAATATATGGGACTTGATTTGAGTGGCCAAGTGGCTCCATACAGACCTCTCAAACTCTTGGTTAATAAGGCTTAAATCTGGAATTCCTTCAGGTAGTCAGCTGAAATTAAATGAAGGCCAATCAATTTCACAGAGCATTTTTTATTTGGAGGGCTTCACCTTTATTCTGTCTCAGTGTAGATCTTCTTTTAAAGTTGTTAAGTATGGTTTGTAGAATGGTGTGGCTCTTACGTTGGGACTGTGCAGACCCCGTGCCGAGAAGAGTTCCCCAGCCAGGAGTTGGGGGGTAGTTATATGACCTTTGTCTTGGGTGGTGGATAGTGTGGGGTGGAGAAGACCAGCTTCAGGTGCCTGCCTGGCCAACCACTTTGCTGTGACTTAAGAGGTCTTTCTTATCTTAGGACTACAGGTCTTACCTTAGGGCTACCCCATGCTAGGTCACTTCCTATTTCAGAAGGTGATGAAATGACCTCAGCAGATTGGGATCCAATCAGATTCCGTAGCCACAAGCTGTGAGACCATTATGAAAATTCAGATTTATTCACCACTCATTCAGAAGTTATACATTCCCATTTTAAAATCCCCATGTGCCATGTACAATACCTGCTTTGCCACCTGGACCTTGAATGTGGGGAAGATCAGTGATGACTTTGTTGCTCTCTCCTTAATTAGGTTACATTTTATGGCAAGGCAGTAGACTAGACACTCCTATGATACGTTACACAGATTCCATCCTGGAAATCTGGGAGAGTCTGTGGTTTGCCCCTGCAGGCAGCCTGTGGGATCCAAGTACTTCTTAGATGAGAGCAAGAAGACAACCCTACAAATGCAGTGAAGATCTTTTAGAAATCTGAATGAGTTTTCAAGAGAACATTGAGGTCCAGATTGCCCTAGCTGGAACCTTGAGTTCAGTCTTGAGAGACTAGTGTAAGACCCAACCGTGCTGACCTGTACTTCTAGCATTGCATAGCATCTGAGTGAATGGGTATTATTTAAGGCAGTAACTTTGTGGTACATTATTATACAGCGAACTGAAGATGAATCCAATTACTGCTGTTACAGATGAAACCTTATCCCTATAGAACTATAAAATAGCTTAGTCATAGACAAGAAGAGAAAACTCCAAGGACAGAGCTAACAGGATAGCAAGTGGATTTTGTCACCTAATGCAATTTTTTTCTAGGCTGAATTAAATGGAATGGTGACAAGATGTTTGCATTTGTGACCATCTCTTGCTCTGATTTAATTTTTTGTTTGAACCTAGTTTTTGGTTCCTAGCTACAAAAGCGGGAGCAATCAGAGCTAGCTGATTTTGAGAGTACTCCCCAGGGGGATTTACACTGCATCTTAAAAATGAAATGCAATTTTCTTTTCAGAGAGATGTTAGACAAGAGTTTTAAGGCTGTGCAAGTGCAGTTAATTCAATTCCTGAATCTAACCAGGTCGGATTAAAATGCCTCAGGTGTTCACAGCATCCGTCTTCATCTTAAAGTAAAAGGAACTAGTCGACATTCAGAAGGAGGACAAGTACAGACAGGTTCTGAGAGCTGAGAGTGTTAGCCAGGTCCAAGACACCCGCAGCTTATCAGCAATGCTGTCTTGGCTGAATGTAGGCAAGTGAGGGATTGGGCTGGAGAGGAAAAGCCCGTAGACTTCAGAGGAAACAGAGTGAGGGTCAGGTGCCAAGGGAACAATGGTTTTGATACTACCGAGACACCACAGGCAAGGAGGCAGGTAGACAACTCCAGATGTCTGAGCTAAACATCTCCATGGGAACTGGTAGGCACTCCAGAAAGCAGGCTGTGATGGCAGGTGTGTTGGTGGGAAGGATAACTCCCAAGAAAGCCTTGAAATACTAGAGCCTTAATGGGCATGTGGATGTCACCCTTATTCTGCGACTAGCTAAGTGAATCAGCATTCCATAGGTAGCAAACATCGATCTTAGATTTGGAATCTAGTTCTCTCTCGTCTTAGACTGCACATATCTTGGCTCACCCACACAGCTTGTTCCCAAGAAGAAAAATAATAAATAACACAACTAGAGGAGAGACTGGTAAAGACAGAAGGCTAAGACTATCCACAAAGGGGGGAGTTTGAGAAATGAGTAAAAAAATAGGCCACGTTTGGCAATTTCTTGGATCAAGAATGCAAAGCAAACCTAACTCCCAAACCCCAAACCGGAGAATGGTGAACTTGTCCTGGTGACAGATGAGTTGCTACAAATGTAGTGACCTAGAACGGCACACTTTCCGTTTCATTCCCTGTAGGCCAGAGACCTGGGTGCCGCAAATGAAACATGGCTGAGGGCTGTGGCCTCACTTGAAAGCCAGACTGTGAAGAACGTATCTGTGTGCGTGTGACTACTGGTAGATTTGGGTGCCTGTTGGCTGATGTCCAGATACTGCTGTTTCTTGCCACATGAGTCTTTCAGTAGAATAGCTGACAGCATGGCAGTTCATCTCACTACAGAAGGCAAGGAAGATGGCAGCTGGACTCTTAGGCAATCAGTCACAGATGTGACATTCTATTAATGTTGCCATAATTTACCAGGAGAAATTCTCCAGCCTGACCATACTCAGGGAAAGGACTGACAAGGGCATACGTAGCAAGAGGTAGGATGGGTGAGGGGATATTAGACCAAGCCTGTCTGTACTGGACAGGCTTCACTCAGGGCAGAATCAATAGGACTGACAAGGTGTACACAGGTGCCTTGGTGTACAGATAGATTTACGGGTGGGTACACATTAGTGGAAATATGAGACAGCTCTTGGTGAACTGCCTCATGTGTGTCAGAAGGAAGAGAAGGCCTGTTTGGGCAAGCCTTCCCCAAGCCACAGTTCCAGAACTCTGTTTAAGTTCAAAGTCTTAGAATCAAGGAAACAAATGATATAATCCCTCAAGCCCAAGGATACTCAACAGCTCAGCAGCCTACAGGAGCAAGCCCCAGATCCAAGGGAGGCTGAGCCTGGGGTTAGGGAGGAGGCAGGAGAGCAGTGTTCCAGCTGCAGAAGAGAAAAAGCACTGGAAACCTTTCCTCTGCCTCTGGTTCTGTAAGAATTGTCTGTTCCCTTGGCACTGTTCAGCTACCTGCCCCTCACTCACAGCTCCCCTGGAGCCTGTGGGCTTCCCGTCCACTGGTCTGAGTACTCATCACATGTCTTGCTTACAGTTCCTTCAGTCTCAGAATTCCACATTAGTCGTAATTCATTCAAGGCAGCGTCACTGATAGGGTCTGTTGGAGCTGACGGGTGCTCTAAACTCTCAGAGCCTGCCTGTACTTGTCCCCGTTCTGCATACTAAATAGTAAACCCCAGGTGGTTGGTGATCTGACCCCAATCCGAGGGCAGACCTTCCATTTGAGTCCAACCACTCATGTGCCATTTCCTTTGGAAACACCCTCACAGACACATTGAAGTCACGCTTTACCAGTTTTCTATGCCGTCCTCAGGCAAACTGAGACCTAAACCTAAACATCACACCATCACATTGGAAAACTCAGGATGGTGTCAAACATACGGGATCATTAGGATGAGGCTGGAGCAGCCCAGGGATGACTCATTCCTTTAAGTATAACACTCCAGAGGCAGAGGCAGAGGCAGACAGATCTCTGTAGTTTGAGGCTAGCTTGCCCTACACAGTGAGTTCCAGACCAACCAGGGGCTACACAATGAGATGAGTGTGTGTGTGTGTGTGTGTGAGAGAGAGAGAGAGAGAGAGAGAGAGAGAGAGAGAGAGAGGGAGAAACTGAAATAGAACTACAGACTGAAACAGAGTATTCGACAGGGAATATTCAGAACAAGAGGAAGGATCAAACCACATGTAGCTCATAAAGAACTGTGAAGTGTCTCCAAGAATAGATGATTCTTTAAAATTAATTTAAAATTTAAAATTTCATATATATGTGTGTGTGTATATATATATATATATATATATATATATATATATAGTATTTATATCATTTCCCCATCATCTCCTTCTTTTGTTCCTCCTACTCCATCTCAAATACATAGCTTCTTTCCTTAATTATTATTATTAATTATTATCAATATTTCTTAATTCTTATTTCATATAAACAAATATATATACAATCTCTTGACTCAGCTTACAGTTGCTCATATGCATATGTTTTTAGGGATGACCAGTTGGTATTGGATAACCAATCAAAGAGTTCATCCCTGGGGAAGATTGATTCTCTCTATCAGCAGCTATTAACTGCCTGTAGCTCTTCATGTAGGGGTGGGCCCCCTGGGCTTTCCCCATCAGTGTTTGGACGTCAACTGGTGTTGGAATTGTGCTGGTCTTATTTAGGCAGCCATGTTGTTGAGACTCCATGGGTGCAGCTTCCTGTCATACACAGAGGATACAATATTGCAACAGACATCCTGGGCTTCCAGTTCTTACAATTTTCTACCTCCTCTTCCCTGATGTTCCCTGAGCCTCACATATATGATGGCGGCTTCTTTAAGTCTCAAACACAAAAGTCAAAAATAACCTAGGACAGGGACAGAGAGCATTTAATGACTTTATAAAAGCAGGATCCCATCATGAAGCCGAGTAGAAATGAGGTTAGAGAGACTTAGAGGGTACTGACTCTGGGAAGCGAGAATCAGTGACCAGACTTACTGTAAAGTGACAAGAAGTAACGCCGGGAAGATGGCTCGGTGTATAGGAACACTTGTCTGCAAGCGTGAGGACCAGATTTTGAATCCCCAGCACTTGTGTAAAAGCTGGGCATGGCTGCTGTAACCCAGCACTAGGGGGTAGCCACTGGCAGGTCCTGAGAACACACTGGCCAGTCAGCTTTGTTTTAATGATGAACTTCATGTCCAGGGAGAGACTCGGTCTCAAAAACAAACAAACAAACAAACAACAACAACAACAACCAAAAACCAAGGTAGAGAGAAATAGAAGAAGACACTAAATATCCTGCTTGGGTTTCTGCATACTAGTGCTGGGGCACGCACACGCACACGCACACACGCACACACACACACACGCCACACATGTGCTCACCACAAACACACATAAACCAGACACACAAACCACAAGCACACACGCCACAAGCGCACACATACACTACAACCACACACGTGCACCATACACACATATACTACAAACACACACAAACCACAAGCGTGTGCGCACACACACACATCAACCCAAAGAAAATATCCACAGACTGCAAAAGCAGAGGAAAATGAGGCACACAGCAGCAGTGACCTCATTGGTTGAGGAGTCAGCCACTCTGAGTGTCCCTAATGCTCATTTCCTGGCAAGCCTCGTCTCCTGAAGGCACCGAGGTGGGTTAATAGAAGACCTTGCGTTTTCTTCCAGGAAACTGGCTAAGTCAACGCTGGTCCTGGTGCTGGTGTTCGGCGTTCATTACATCGTGTTCATCTGCCAGCCGCACTCCTTCTCGGGGCTCTGGTGGGAGATCCGCATGCACTGTGAGCTCTTCTTCAACTCCTTCCAGGTGACCAGCAGTGCCTGTCGCTCGGTGCTTGTGATTTAGGTTTTATTCTTGCCCTCAACCCGTTTCTCTGCCCTTCGCTTGTCTTCTGGGGGCCAGGAGAGTTCACTGTTTTCTGGCTCTTACTGTGTTCCCTCCTAGGGGTCATGTTAGTTCTCTGGCCTCAGAAAGAACCAGCAGGGAGCTGTTTGGCACAGAAACAAGCCCCAGGTGGCCAGATAAGAAGGCACACTGTTGGAGAACAGGCCACCGCTGCAGAGCCCTTCTGTGTGTGTGTGGAGAGGAAATGAAATGTAAAGAAGACAAAAAGCAGAGAAAGGGAGACAGGGAAAGGAAGGTAAAAATAGAGGGAGAGGCCGCTGCCCACTTCATCTCCTGTAAAGAGGATGACTGCAGTCTCTCAAGCGGACAGTCCCCACTGTGCCTCCCTCCTCCCCCTTGGATCCAGCGATATCCTATCCTAGAGGGAGTAACAGACCGTGAGACGAATATGAGTGAGCATGGCCAGAGCACAGACTGAAGTTGCTCTCGGGGAAGTAACTACATGAATGTTTTGCAGTCACAGAATGAGAGGCAGTCATAAATCAATGTGTTTACCAAATGTGTTGGTGGGGACATCCCGTAGGTGGGTTACCACAGGGAGGAAAGCCGTTCACTATGAATTTCAGATGGAACCTGATAGTGTTCTCAATTCTTGGTTTGTGGGAGCTAGTGGTTTGCTGAATCAGTACATTCTAGAGGTTTCACCGGATGGTAAAAATGGTGTAGGTCTGCTACAAGATGGGCAGTGAATGACTTTTAAGCGAACTGAAGATAGCCAAAGTGATCTGAGCGCTCAGTCAGGCAACATTCCGATTGTCCACATACACAAAGTTCTAATAAGGCTACAGAATCTGGTACGGAGTCAGGGAACTTCAGTTCACATGCGCATCAGCATGAACAATGGGAAAAACACATTTGATGGTATTACTTACTTGCCAAAATATCTAAGGGTTTCCTGCTGTACTCGGTATCAAGTTCAAATGTCATTTTCTACCACGCACAGCCCTGCAGGACCTGGAGCCTGCCAATACTATGAATCTCCCACTGAACCAGTGAGGATGGGGTGGGCCAGGTCAGGGGTGGGCGTGTCAGAGCCTGCTCTCTTTTCTCTGAATGCCCCCCCCCCATAGGTCCTGGCTGAGTTTCTCATTCAGGACACTCAGTTGTTCCCTGTGACATGGATTTTACCAGCACTACCCCTGTTGCCTTTCTTTTTCTCATGAGGCTGTTGACTTGGATTTATCCAGGCCTCTTCCAGAACTGTTTACATTCTCACCTCTGTCATGCTGACTCGCTCTGTGTACAGTGTTTAAGCTCAATAAATACATTGGCGTGAAGGAAAAGGTCCTCTGTGCGCTTACCATGTAATGTTCTATGGAGGCAGCGTCCAGCATGTGAGGCACATCAACACGTTTCACCAAGCAGGGCACGAGCCCTAGGCGATCCTCGAGCGGTGATACAGATGAAACCGCACCCTAGGGGTCTGTCTTTTGGGAGCCTCTGAGCGTTTTACTCTGTTATTTGTTCGGTTTGGCTGAAAGCAAGGGGAATTCACAAACAAACGTGATATGGACACAGCATTTGGTGACATCAGGGGAAAATAGTTCATGTAATTTTCTGAAGAACTCATCAAAAGCCAGGTTCTCAGGTGGAGAGTTTTGACACAGGACGCTTTCCTGAATCTCCAGCGGCTCACAGCCTCTTTCTCTCTGCAGGGCTTCTTCGTGTCTATCATCTACTGCTACTGCAATGGAGAGGTAGGTCGGTCTGAAGGCGTACCCCTGAAGGCCTCCAAATTGATTTTTGTTTTAATTCATTTTGTGCCTTTATGACAGAACACAAGACATGGTAATTTATAAAGAGTAGAGGTCCGTTTCTTACAGCTCTAAAAGTGGGGCCGTCTAGTGTCAGGGAGGCACATCTGACCAGGGCCTTCTTGTTACATCATCCCATGATCAAAGGCAGAAGCAAGTGAGCTCATGTCTCTAAGAGCAGGAGACTGACCTCACAACCGTGAACCCTTTCCTAAAGGACAGGATGCTTCTTCTAGCTAATTCTACATTAATTCTGGATAATACTAAAACTTTTGGTTCATATCAAGTTCTACAAAATGTCAATATGCTTCCTTAGAATAAATCTAAATGAAAATAAGTTAAATTCCATTAAAACAGACACATTTTACATTACAAGCTAAGGGTGGGATCATCTTAATCCATTAGAAAGCGGCCAGAGAGAAGCAACTACACGTTACACCAACACGTGGAGGATGCTTGTGACCCTACTGCTGCATAGATTGACTTTTTCCTCTCAAATTTCCAACTTACTGGACGTCCCAGAAGGACAAGGACACTTGTTACTGCGGTAGATCAGCAGACACTTCCAAGTACACTGGATTCTACAGGATGTTGTTCGATGCAGAAGGCATTTAAGTGCCAACGTATCAACGCCCTGACTTACTGCTGTGTTGCTTTTACCTTAATTGGCAGCAGGGCTAAATGGGTCAGTGGTTTATTTTTTGCCCAGATGAACAGATAAGAATGTTTTGCTTCTGGTGACACTATCTTACAAGTTTTGCTTCTCCTGGTGCTCTCTGGAAAGAGTCAGTAGAAAGCATGTTTTAGTAGCAGGAATGGGGTTCAAATCTCCATACATTCAGACTGCAGCTGCAGTGCCTGCTTTTTCTATCTCCCATCCCCTCCCCCCAACCTCCTGTTTGCTCATGCAAACAGGTCAACAGCATGGCCATTTCCTTGGGAACTGAGTATCTACCTTCCTTGTCATTCTTCATGAAAAAGCAGAGCTGGACTTGGCGCAGGGGTAGGGGTTAGGCTGTTCCCACTCTCCCTCAGAGGCAAGGATGCAGAGATGCCCTGGCCCGTTGATGGCTACAACACAAAGGCATGGCTGTTGGGTCTTGAGAGAGTTCTAAGTGTCAGTAGAATTGTGAGCACTTTGTGGTAAATGTTTGAAGAACGGAGGTAGGGGATTTTTATTAGGTATGCTGGGTAGAATGAACAGCAGAATCTCCCTGCAGCTTTATGCTTTCTCAGACATTTTCATTTCATTTTCAGGAGGGCTGAGGTCATCTCTGAAGCTTTGGCCTGTTCAGTGCAGGGATTAAATGGACTTATCACGTGCAGACTCCCCACTGCCATTGTTTATCTCTCTTTCTTTCTTCCGATAAGGCAGTTGTTTGTATCAGTGGAACTTCTGTTCTCATTTAAATACTAAAAGTAACATTGACTGGGAAGGTCTTTGTGAGGTGTACAGAAGACACAGATCTGAAGAGTCTCTGGCCTAGAGGGACCTCAACCAGTGGTCATTATTATCATCACTCAAGTCTAAGCAAAGCTCTTCGTAACACGGGGATCCTTTATGGTTTCTGATACACAGCCTGTTTCTTGTGCTCTAGGTACAGGCAGAGGTGAAGAAGATGTGGACTCGGTGGAATCTGTCCATCGACTGGAAAAGGACGCCACCTTGTGGCGGCCACAGGTACGGCTCGGTGCTCACCACTGTCACTCACAGCACCAGCAGCCAGTCGCAGATGGGGGCAAGCACGCGCCTGGTGCTCATCTCTGGCAAACCCACCAAGAATGCCAGCAGACAGATCGACAGCCATGTGACTCTGCCTGGCTACGTCTGGAGTAGTTCTGAGCAGGATTGCCAGCCACAGTCCCCCCACGAGGAGACTAAAGAAGGTCCCAGGAGGCAGGGGGATGATGCTCCAGTGAGGGAGTCTTCCAGGCCAGTGGCATTCACCCCAGACACAGAAGGATGCAAGGGAGAGACCGAGCTTATCTGAGTCACACCATTTGTGGCTCCTGTGGCTCTGGTGGATTGGCAGATCTGGTGGTGTGTGAGGATCTAAGCTGGAAGACTGAAATTCTGTCTTTGCTCTTCTTTGTAAACCATGACATGTCAAGTGTTTTCTCAGCCAGTGACCTTGTGTTTGAAAGTCGATTGTGCGTGGACTCACTTACACGGATGCTAACCCACACTGCATCGATGTCTTTTTCTTCGTGCTGTTGTTTTCTTTGTTACAGATGGTATGTGGGATAAATTAAAAGTTTGTTTCAAAGATACATGTTTGGTCATTATGAAGATTTCCTCTCATCATTGCACATTATTCTTGAGAAACAACCAAATGTTCTTTCCCCAAGTCTGCAGCTCCCAGCATGTAACCCCCATGCTTTGCCAAATTTGCATTTCAGTATGTTTCAGTTATGAAAACATTTACTGAGTACGCACTGCAGAGCAATACTGTAGTACGGACTCACTGCAAATTCTGGAGTAGGTTTTTTTACTATTGTCATCGATTTTACAATGACTCCTTGTAGACATAGATTCAGAGCAAAAGGCATTTTATTCTTTGCTAATTCAATTCAATTCTCAATCCTTAGAGGGTTCCTGTCTCTGTACAACTTTAAGCCTCTGACTTTCAGCCTCCGTACAATCTAATCTTCAAGCCTAACCCTATAATGTTTCAACCTCTGAGACTTACGGTTGACTCACTCACTCTGACTAGCTCCTTCTAAACTCAGAGCTGTGCTGAACTCAACTGACTCTTCCGGTTGGCTGATTCAACTCGCTCACAGTTCTGGCTCAAACTCTTCTCCAAGCTACTGGTTCAAACTGACCTTCTGAGCCAGCTGATTGTTTCTGACTGAACTCTTCTGACTCTGACTGACTCCTTTAACGTTTCTGACTGAACTGCTCTGCTCAGCTTCAAACTGACTCTCACTAATTCTTTCTCCCAAACTCACTCTTCTTCTGCTGAACTGCCTCTGTGTCTCATCTGACTATTCTCTGACTGCCTCAGCGTCTCTGCCTGACTCCCTAAGCTGAGAGCCTGCTTTGATATTGTGAGAGTTGGATGTGTCCTCACTCTGATTCACTCTGCTAACTCTTCCTTTGATTCATCACTTTGCCTATTCTCTCTGATTCTTCTTAGATGTCACTTCCTGTCTGACACCGACTCCTTCTGAGCTCTGCTTCCTCCTCTGCTTCTACTTGCTTCTGTCTTGGGGATTAAAGGCGTGTGCTACCACTGCTTTCTTTATATTGGGATTAAAAGTGTATACTAACATTCTTTCTACCCTAGAGCAGCCATGATGCCAGATTAAAGGATTAAATATTCCTCAACAGCTCTACTTAAGGTGGAGTCATTGAGTGAGTGTGGTTTCAGATGTATTTTACTGATTTTGAGACTCATACATTTACAGGTATTAACACATACACACACACACAACCAATGAAATAATTTAATGAATTCCTTCTGGTTGGAGAATGCTTCAAGACCTTGTACTGCAATATATCTTAGTTGTCTAACTCTCAAAAACTTTCCACTCATGTAGAAGAGGAATCCATGTTAAAGGCACGAGAACAGTGTATTTAGAGATATAAAACACAATTGAAGCTGCTACTTCTCCACTCTGCCGAGCGGCTTCAACAATGCGCAGTGGTGTTACTATGACGTAGGTGCTCTGATGCTTACATCCCTCCTTCCCTTTTTTTCTTCTCCGGGTCACAGCATGGAGTCACTTCCTTGGCATTCAGCTTATGAAGATGGCACTGTGCTTATTTAACCCACCCAATTCAGTGCTACCCTGTTGCCTTCTTGAGCTGCCTGCCTCTGAGGAGAGAACCATCATGGGCTGAGTCAGAGATTAAGTTCAGTTCTATGGCTAGTTTTATGCCAACTTTTATATCTTAGCTTCTTTGATAATTCAATTGATCCATTTAAAAAATGGAGAAACTTTTATAATTCAGTTGGCCCATTTAAAAATGCGGGATCTGTTCAGGCTACTTCAGAGAGATGTTATGATAGATTTTTAAAAAAGCACATATTAAAAGTACTTTGTGATATAAATATTCTATAGAAAAGCTGGCTTATGGCATTCTTATCATTATTTCAGGTTACATTTTTATTTTACCTTCTTATAAATGCCATTAATGTACACTGTCATACAGCAAGGAATGTTTAGGAAGGATATATTTAGAGAACATGGAAATGATGACTTTCTAGCATGCTCCAAATCCTAAGGCTAGACCACAACTTTTTTATATAACAGGTATGAGTAGAGGAAAGCCCATTTTTACACTTCAGATCTCCATCATATGAAGCAAAACTTCACTTTTTAAATAATCACTGTAAGGTGCTATATGCTCATGCCCCAGATGTTTGTCAATTTGAAAATACAAGAAGTTCCAGATGCAAGAGGTTTAAATGGTAGGGTAGGACACAGGAGTGTGGGAGGATATTTTTATATGGCCTACTGAAATGAGCATTAATGCTATATTTTTCTTTCAGTCAAATAAGAGTTTGATATTAGAGATAATACTTATTGTCCAAGATAAACATGAATGGTTTAAACAATATCACTCTTTACTGCACCTGTAAATGACGTAAAAATACATTGGTTACAGCATGTAGTATAAAACATATACATAGCCAACAACGTTGATTTTAAAATAGGAAGAAAGTTCATGATGTGCATGAGTTGTAGCATGCTGCTTGCACTCATAGACTGACATTAAATACTTCAGAATGGATCCCTTGGATAATGTGGGCACATTAATGACATTGAAGTAATTCACATCATAAGCCTTGTATTAGGTTCCACGATGAAGGCAAAAAAGGTTACAAACAGAATTGGGGTTTGCTAATCAGCTGACTTTAAAAACAGGGGAGGGAGGCAGATCGTCCAACCTCCCATCCTGGACTTTGGAGATGGAAGGGACTCTACATCAGGAAACACTTATGGCTTACAGAAGCTGGAGAGGACAAAGCAACAGTCCCTCCTGTGGAGCTTCCAGGAGGGAGGGCAGCTTTATGAACACCAGTCAGACCTGTGACTTCCCACCTACAGAGCTATAGAAGAAAATCATTGTTTGAGGGCTTTGTGGGAATTATAATGGTAACCACAGAAAACTATTACAGAGATTTATATGGATTTTCTAATAAGAAAAGAATTGAAACCGTCCATGACTGTTTCTTGGAAATCAATCATGGTGCCAGTTTTTATTGTATTTCCTGTGCTACACTTATAGGGAAGAAAACTTTCTTGATTGCTATCTCACTGTAACTTCCATGGTGTCAGCCATTGTTCTATCCTGGAAATTCAATGTTGATGTTGTTGGACAACACATTCATATGATTTCTAGGTGACGCGTTCTTGCACTGAAAAGACCATAAAGACTCCACCACAAACTCACAGTTTTGATAAACTCTCATCAAAGTGGCAGAGTACAAAATCATCATAAACACCAGTAGCTTTTCTATGCACCCCAAAAGCAAACTTGCTGAGAAAGAAATCAGGAAAAAACACCCCAAAACAAAACAACCTATTCACAATATCCTTACGTCAGCTAACAAACCAACCCAAAACAGCAAAGCGAAACAAAAAACATAGGGAAAATAAATCTAACTAGTGAGATCATGAAGCTCCACAATAAGTTCGAAAACAGCAAAGAAAGAATTGAAGATGTGTCAAGGTGGAAAGATCCCCAGGACCCAGGGCAGAACTGCTGTGATGGAAATGGCTGTATCATGGAAAGTGATCTTCAGGTTCAGCGCAGTTCCAATGGCATTCTCCACAGACCTAGAACAAACAATCCCGAAATTCATATGGAGGCATTAAAGACCCTGATATTCAGCACAATTCTAAACAGAAAGAATAATGCTGGAGGTATCATAATGTTGATCTCAAATAATAACCACCAAGTCATAGTAACGAAACCAGCACGGTAAGAAACAGGTGTGTAGACCAGACTAGACTAGACTAGAAGAGAGGTTCAAAGCAAAGCCACACAGGTACAGCCAGCTGAGTTTTGAAGAATTTCCAAAAAAAAAAAAAAATACTGAGGCAAAAACATTTTCTTCAGGTACTAGTGCTAGAAAAACTGAGTATCTACATGTAGAAGAATAAAGTTCTACCTTTATTTCTTATCCTTTAATACAACTCAACTCAAAATGGATCAGATACCTTACTGTAAGGTCTAAAACCTGAAACTGGTAAAACAAAAATGAAGGAAGGCATTTCAGGACATAAGCATCGGCCAGGACTTTCTGGAAAGAATCCAGCAGCACCATTCGTATGCCAAGGTTTACAAGCAAGATCGCATGAAGTTAAAAGTCTTCTCTGTACTAATGGAAACAGCGGAGTGAAGAGACGGACTGCAGGATGTGAAGAAGCCTTTATGTTTTTATGTCTGGTAAAAGGGTAGCAGAAGAAATGCAAATGACAAAAAAATACTTTAAAAAATGTTCAACATTTTTAGCCTCCAGAGAAATTAAAGTTAAAGAGACTTTTCGAGTCCATCTCCAGTCAGAAGGGCTGTTACTATATATATATATATAATATATATAATATTATATATATATATATATAAAACCAATGTTGGTTGGGGTGTGCTGGTGGGAATGTAAACTGTAGAGGCCAGCATGGTAGACAGCAGAATTAGTGTTGGACCTAGGCATCCCACTCCTGGGTACATGTCTGGTGGGATACAAGTCAGCATACTACAGGGACACCTGTACACCCAAACTTATTGCTGCTCTATTTACAGCAGCCAAGACACGGAGCCAGTCCAAATGTCCATCAACAGGTGAGTGGATAGAAGCATCTGGTGC
This sequence comes from Cricetomys ansorgei, assembly GCA_026225945.1. Lineage (NCBI taxonomy): Eukaryota > Metazoa > Chordata > Mammalia > Rodentia > Nesomyidae > Cricetomys > Cricetomys ansorgei. The sequence goes on from JAMJFZ010001796.1 coordinate 4,720,670, forward strand.
ATATGCAATGGAATCTTATTTAGACATTAAAAACAAATGAAATTATATCATTTGCAGGAAAATGAGCAGAAGTGGACAACATGACAGATAACCCAGTCTCAGAGAGACAAATATTGTGTAGTTTCTCTCATATCTGGAATCTATCTATTATCTGTCTATCCATCCATCCATCCATCCATCTGCTGATATATATATATATATATATATATATATATATATATGCCATATATATGTGTGTGTGTGTGTATGTATGTATGTATATATATATATATATATATATATATATATATATATATATATATATGAGACTTTATGGGGAGAAACAGAGTTCCTAAAGGGAGAATCTAGACTATTTATTTATTTATTTATTTATTCATTTATTTATTTAGAGTCAGGGTTTCTCTATGTAGCCCTGGCTTCTCTGGAACTCACTATTATGTAGACCAGGCTGACCTCAACCTAGAACTCATAGAGATCTACCTGCCTTTGCCTCTACCTCCTGTGTGCTGGTACTAAAGGTATGGGCCACCATGCCCAGCCCGGAATTTGTATTATACACCCACACACACACCCCCACACACGAGACAAGAAAGCAGAAGGCTATGTGGTGGGAGAAAGCATAAGTTAAGTTAGAAGGGGAGGCAATGGGAGGCACATAAGGATACAATAACGTATAAAAGCACCACATCAAAACTCATTATTTTTCATGCTAACTGAAATTTAAAACATAATTGTAAACATCTGATTTGATGACATATATATATATATATATATATATATATATATATATATATATATATATTCATCTTTTTTCTCATTAGACCCATTCTGCCCATTTTCTGCTTTAGTTTCTCTAAAATCCACGAATTCCATTGTTTAGTCTTCTCCATGTATTCAGAGAGGTTCCAGATTGAAAAGATGGCTGCTCTACACTTGTTTAAAATTAACATAAATAAATAGGTAATGTGGACCTGCCTACTATTTAGAACTAAGCATAATCTTTTTTCCCTGTATTTTATCACATGCTCTTCAACTTATGATGTGACTATACTCTGATAAATAAATAATTATTCAAAAGAAACACTTAACCTTTATAAAAGCTTAGCTTAGCAGATATCAAATGTATTCAGAACGGCCTACAGTCCATAATTGAAGGAAGTCAGGGCAGGAACTCAAGAGAGGAACCTGGAGTCAGGAACTGAGTCAGAGACCACAGAGGAATGCTGCTTACTAATTTGCTTCTTATGGCCTACTTAGCCTGCTTTCCTGTAGCATCCAGAAGTACCAGCCTGGGGCGGCACCACCAACTGTGAGCTCCACCCTCTCACATCAGTGGTTCCAGAAAATGAACCTCAGCTTTGCCCATAGGCCAATCTTGTCAAAATATTTTCTCAATGGAGGTCTCTTCTTCCCAAGCGACTCTGGCTTGTGTCAAGCTGACATAAAACTAGCCAGACTACATCCAACAGCAAATCTAGTTTATAAGAGAGTGTTGAATATGTTATGCATTTTCTTAAAATATTATACTGAAAATGAAAAACAAAGCAAAACAACAACAATGACAACAAGAACAACCCCTAGAATGGCTCTACAGAAATGCTCTCCCACGATCATAAAGTTGAAAAATCCCATGTTCAGGGTCCAAGTTAGGACCATTTGTGTTTTTGTTACGTACTCTGGCGTCATCATCCCCACTTCAACGACTCAGAGGCTGTTATCGATGGTTGATACTTTGCTGCAGATCAAAGGGACAGAATCAGTTGTGTTTTGCTTCAATGTTCTTGATTATTTTTTCACTCTTGTGGTCTTTTAAAACTTACTTTAGCACAGTCTAATAGCAAACCAAATCAATAGTAAGAAAGAGTAAGTGAAAACTGAACTATTTTGATGGTAAAAATTCCACTCATTTTGAGATTTTGGAAATCAATAATAGTGAGACTGTAGTTGTATATAAAAGAATTTTTCTGTCCCAGTATCTCATGACTATGAGGATAAAAATAACTTCTGAATTAAAATGCTCTTTTGAATTCCACCCAAAATATACAATTAGTTACAAGCAACTTAAATTCTGTTCTTAGACTACCTCGAGAGAGCATGAAAAATTTGCCCATGGTATTGTTGCAAAGTGACTTTGAACAATTTTATCTTTGATTACTCATCCCCATGGCATTTAAAGATAATGTTTGTGTTGGTTTCTAGTCATTCAGTATTATAAAAACTACTCAGTGGAAGCATCTATAAATGGCAGAAGCTAAATGTAATGGAGAAGCATTCACACTCTTCACCAACTATTAACATTTAAATTCATCTCTTCTTAGACTTGACATACTTTAAAACCGCATGTGATTTTGAGAGCTTATGTGTAGCATTTGAATAATGATTTGAGTAGCAGAAAGAGAAAAGCATTGAGCACTTGAGGCTGTGAGTATGTGTTACATTTGCTCACATTTTTAGTGATAGAGGAAGGGGACAGACAGAGGCACTTTTATATCTATGTGATGGGAGCACTTTGTGTTTCATCGTGTACAATGGAGCCTGCATGGACACACTGCTAATGGATTGCTGGTTCTGAGTTAATTCTCCAGCCCAGGTGGTGCTGGAGGGGTATAACGTTTGATTTTGGCAGCCAGCAACTAGACTAGGGATTTTAAGAAATACTTGAGTTTAGTAGTCCCGAGAATGAGCAAAGAGTGCAAAGAATGATACTAAAAAGTCTTAAATATTGCAAGTCTAGAAATGTGGCTGACTCCTTGACCAGAGGGTCAGGACCAGGCACCAGAGTGATTGGCTGCTGTGGCCTTCCCTCCCTATCCAACCTGCTGGCTAGAGATGAGATCTAAGGCATGCCTTTGTTTCCCCTTAGGGTTTGGATTGGTTTTCTTTTCACATTGCCAAGTCTCTGAATTAAGTAAAATTAAAGATCCCATTCTTGTTTCAACTCATTTGTGTTTGTGGTGACAGGTATCAAGAGCTTAAGTATTCTGTTTCTGTTGGGGTGTTCAGCAGACTCTGACTGACCAAAGATGTTTCCAGAGGCCTCTCACATTGACCTCCCCAGAGCATTGCTATGTCTTTAACATCCCCAGGTGAAAGGTACCTCCAGTTTAACTTACCATGAAGGACAATGGGAGAATCTCATTCTAATATTTCTGTTGGCTACCTGTTATTTTCAAAGCTGGTATTATGACTTGGGAAAGAATGCCCCTCCAAATCACAAGGGCTTTGTAAAGTCACTGTATGCATAAAAATTGCAATGTGCAACTAAACCCTGCTGAGTCCTGTTTTGAATAAAACTTGGTCTGATCATGGAAAGAATAAATATGATTTTTCATGTTTGTTTTTCCTCACACAGAAAATAGCTATTTAAAATAGGACTTACTTAAATAATGCTATTTCCCTGTTTAGAAAAATCTTATTTTCTTCTGACTTAATCAGAAAAACAAGACAAACCCAGACTGAGAGTTATTTTGCAGGTTGGTTGGCTGGTATTCTATAAGACTGGTGCTCATGTAGAAAGGTATCTGAGATTATCACAGATCAGAGAATGGGCAGACATGTCTGGGCTGACACAGAGCAAAACTCATATACCAGGACCTTCTAGTTTATAACCGTATATCATATTGACTTCACTTTTGGAATAATTAGTAATTACTAGATTTCTTTATTGACATTTTAGGGAAAGTTTTACTGTCTCCACAATCTTTGGAATGATGTCTTCATTTTCATTCTAGTGGAATTTCTGGTGCACTGAAGGGTAGTTGGTAAAGTATAGGACTCCACAGCCAAGTCTGGAAGTTTTACTGTGTTGACTGTAGCCTTGTTAATCTCCAACACACACTATTCTGTATGTTTTCTACTGATAATCATTCCTTTGTAAAATATCAATTTCTATGATGTAATTCTTATATGATTCTCTTTGAGAATGGAATAGTCACAGAAATTCTATAGTTCTCTTGTCATAATTTGCACGCGTGCACACACACACACACACACACACTGATAACAATATACAGATTCTTTTCTTCTTCATAGCATTTAAAGCTAGTTGCTTCAATCATTGAACTGTCAAGTGGCAATGGTGATACATCAACGTACTTGATTTAACTAATACGTACTTAACCCAGACTGAATACTGTGAGTTTAGCGTACAGAGATAGATGACTATTCCTGCTTCAAAAAGCTCACAGTTGAGTTTAAGAAGAGGAGGTAGGCTAGAAGATAGTTGTGGGAATGGAGAGGCAAATGCTTTAACTGTGAATGACAAAGAAGGCTTCTTATGGAGATAAAGTTGAATATTTTAGAAAATATTTATTTATTATTAATCAATTAACTGTGTGTGTGTGTGTGTGTGTGTGTGTGTGTCTGTGCATGGCATGTGAAGGTCAGAGAACAGCTCTTGGGACTTCATTCTTTCCTTCCAGCTTGTGGGATCTGAGATAGAACTCAGGTCATCAGGCCTGCATGCAAGTGCCTCTACCCACAGAGCCGGGTCTTCCAATGACTCAAAGGTAAATCTTTTAAACAGAAGAAATGAGACGGCAGAAGGAGGATTCGTGTTCTAGGCAACTAAAACTTGCCGGAGTCTAGCCTTGGCTTGAGGTCAAGGTCTTGAGAAAGGGATGCCTGGGAGCGACGCAAAGAATTGATACAGGAGTCAAAAGCTGGTATAAGCTGGCAGCTAGTCATCTCAGAAGAGCATCAGAACTTAAGAATCCCCCCCCCCCTCTCTCTCTCTCTCTCTCTCACACACACACACACACACACACTTTCTCTCTGTTTCTCTACTTTCTTTTTCTTTCTCTCTCTCTCTCTTTCTCCTTCCTTCTGCTTCTCTTTCTATTGCTTTTCTGGAGCATGAACCAGCCCAATCTTTTATTTACTAAAAGTACATTGCAGATTTAACAGTTTATCAAGATCAAACACATTCAGAGCTTCACAGAAAAATTGCATAGTTACATTTTTCTAAATTCCTGTGCTTACTTGGTACACTAAGCAAGAACAACTCTCATTGTAACAGCTTAATCTTCAACTTGTCTCTTCTCAGAAAACCTCTATCACAATGGTTTACTGGCAGTTTGCAGGGTGCCCTGCTTGCAGTTTCAGCATATATCAAACAGAAGGGCAAAAGGTGCTGGACAGAAATTTTATATTTATAGATTTTAAGCTTTCTTTAGTTTTTCTACTTCTTCCCTGTATCTATCCAAATTTCAATCATATTTTGTTTTTTATCATTAACAGCATCTATTCCGCTTTCTCTTGATTATCTATTTTTCTTGTTTCTGGGGCTCTCTGTAAACCCCTGCTAGCTCAGTAGTATAATTATTGTCCCTGAACTTGATCACATCATATAGGTCCTAAAAGTTCTTTAAGGAACAGTTCATGCACAATTTCATCTTGTCCCTTAACTGACTTGCATTTAGTGAGGCTGACCCCAGTGGCAACATACTTTAGGGCATTCACAAAGGTTTCCATCTCAGGGTCATTAGATTGCCTTCTTCTTCCTTATCAAAGGACTACCAAGAGGGTAGGCTCCCATGGAGACATTTGCCTAGGTCTCATTTACAGGAACAAAGGAAGCTTTAGAGAGAAAAAGAAAAAAACAGCTTATAGATACTAGTAGGCCTATTTGTAGAGCAGTTATTGCCAGATGTTTTCTGCAGAGGTGGCTTGCCAGAGGCTGGAGCTGTGCAGACATGCCGTTCCTGGCAAAAACTGCAGGTAGAAAAGTATGGGGGAGTGGAGCACACTTGGAGAACTGCAAGCTTCCCTATGAAGTATGAGTGTGAGGGAGAAATGCAACCTGGACGGAGGAGGGGAAGATGGGGAAGAGCTCTTAGTCCCCAACCTTAAAGGTGGTGAAGACTTCCTGACAGCTTAAATAGCAAGTGTGCATCCTTTCCTTTGCATCTTCAAAAGACTTTGTTTTTAAAGAGAAGTTTTAGATTCCCAGAAAAACTGAGAGGAAGGCTTAGAAGTATTTCTGCATTCTTCTCCCTCTGTTCTTCCAGATGCAGTAGAACACCAATGTCTGTCTTCCCTGCCCCCTTTGTTCCCATCTCCTGTAAATCCCATAGATCGTCCCCTTCTAACCCTCCCACTCCTTGCTTTGTACCACCTTGCAATCCCAGCAGACAACCCCTGCTAACCCAAAGGCCTCTCCTGCCAGGGCAAAAAGTAGGCTGAAGGCAGATCCACACCTTTCCTTCTGCCCCCCACCTCCCTCCCTGATCAAATTCCCCCAGTCTCATCCTCAGTTCTGTAGCAGAACACCTGCTGTGGTCTTCCTTTCCTCTCTGACCTCATCCCCAGCAGATCACAAAGATCTTCTTCCCCCAACTCATCCCTCCAACACCAGCAGGCATTCCTGGGAACACAGCAGCTGAGCAGGTCAGGGAAACAGGTAAGCCAATTGAAGACCTTCACCACACCCTGCTCTCCTCCAAACCAAATCCCCCAGTCCCATCCCTATCTCTGCAACATAACCTGCTGCAGTCTTCCTTCGCCCTCTGTCCATGTCACTTGTGGATCTCACAGACCTTCCCCTCCTAACCTCCTTCACCCCACTTGTTGTTTTTTATCCCAGCCGGGTACTCCCTGTTAACCCACAACCACTCCTGCCAGGTAAGCAGGTAGGCTCTAGGTCCTCCCTTGTCCTGCTGTTCCTGTATCTCTAACCTGCCAGTCTCCTCCCCAGCACTATAGCAGACCCTCTGTCATGACCTCTCTTCATGGTCTACCTCCATTCTAAGAAGATGAAATAAGCAGATCCTGGTTGAACACTCTGCTCTTCTCCTTCCTGTGACACCTTTCAAAGCCTAGCCTATCCTCATTCCTACGTGTCAGCTCCCAATCCTTGGAACATGCAGCTCTAAATGGGATGTCTTCATCAAATCCTCCTCTCAGAGCTCAGGGAGTAGAAAGGTGTAAGAGCCTGGGGGCGGGGCATGAAGGACATCAGGAGAACAAGGCCCTCTGAATCAACTGAACAGGGTCATAAGAACTCACAGAGGCTGAAGTAGTGAGCACAGGGCCTACATGGGTCTGCATCAGGTCCTCTGTGTATAATAGCTTTCAGCTTAGGTTTTAATGAGACTCCTGAGAGTGTGAGCGAGTGGTCTCTGATTCTTCTGCTTGCTCTTCCTTCTTTTGGGTTGCTTTGTCCAGCCTCAATGTGATGGTTTTTGCTGCGTCTTATTATATTTTATTTTTTCATGTTCGCTTGTTACCTGTTAGATACCTGCTCATTTCTAATCGGGGACAGAAAGGAAGTGGATCCGGAGGGGAGGTGAAGTGAGGAGGAAGTGGGAGGAGTAGAGGGAGGAGAACTATAATCAGGATATATTGTATGAGAAAAAACTATTTTCAGTAAAAGAGGGAAAAAGAAGTATTTCTACATGCTTTGTATATACGCAAATGTATATACACAGCCTTTGCCAACATCAGCAGCCCACACCAGCTGATACATTTGCCATGAACGAGGAGCCTACTTGTACACTTCAGTTCTTATCACAACTTTATGAAGTAAACACATCATCGCTATGCACAAGGAAACTTAGACAGATAGAAAGTAGCTTGCTGGACAATTTTCTTACTTGATAAACCAAAAGTGTTCACCAGCTGTGAAAGGCTGGATATTAAAGCTGTATTAAAGTAGCTGGATATAGGTCATGAAAGCAAGATGGCCAGCATAATGTTTGAAGAAGACCTTTCGGCATGGCTCTGCCACCCTCCTGGTCCCACTTTTTGTAGCTCACTGTACAACACAGAGCCCTGTTGGCTGTGCCTTGACTCCTTGGAGACTTTACTAAGTGTTAGTTCTCATGCTTCAGTACCAAGAAGAATTACAGCTGTGTAGTTGAGGCTGTAACAGCTGGAGCCTTGGCAGGGTCAGGCTTTCCCTATACTCAGAGGCATTCAGGCAGAATAGCAACTAGTCTTTAGGAAGTATTCATAACTGTAAAGTAATATTAACACAACTTCTGCATGTCTTTTTGAGTTCCTTATTCTGGTCAGAAATAGCAGAACCATATAAGAAAAGTTAACACTGAAGGGACAGGTTTGAGTGAAGCTTAAAGTGTTACGAGGAAGATGTTCAGCACAACTGTTCACTGTGTGACTCAGTTCCTGCCCCGTTAATCTTTGGGCAATGGGTTAGTTAAACATATATGGTTTAACTTCCAATAATTGGGGAAATTTTGTGATCAGAAAATCTACTCTACATTGTTTAATTTTTTTTTCATTTAAGATTGATTCTTATCAAAATTTTTCTTTGTTAATGATTCACATCTGTTTAAAGGGAATGTATATTCTGTTGTTAAGGAATAAACTAAATTTAACATGGCGCCATATCACATTCATATTAATATTGTGCTATTAGTCACGGGCACATGGTTAGCATTGTCGAGTGGTGCTTTTGGAGTCTTTCCTAAGATTTCTTTAAATCTTAATGCACAGCCACCCTTTATTCAGTGCTGTATAGTTTGTAATCTGGGAATGTCCGAGGAACATGTACAATGCAATTTCTGAGGGCAGGACACAGTAATGCTCAATTTTACCCAGGTTCACCAGGATGTTCACAGTGGTTTAGTTCTCAATTAAAGTTTAATTTTCAATAGAAACAGAATCCTTCTTATCAGTCACAGAAAAGCCAGAGTCACGTGCTTAGAAAAGTGGCAGAGGCCTTAATGTCTAGAATTAATAGGAGAAAGTATCTGAGGAGTTGTGTGCATTAACAAAAGCCATAGGAAAAATATCATTTAAATGGAACTTTACTCTGGGGAAGAAGACTGAAAGAAATTATGAGAAGGTTTTCTGTTTTATTTCTTGACAAGGTCACATAGACACTGTCTTAGTTTTTTGTTCACTAAACCCAAGCTGGAGTCATCTGGGAGGAGGGTACCTTAATTGAGGAATTGCTGCCCCCTCCCCCAGATTGGCTTGTAGGCAAGTCTGTGGGACGTTTTCTTGATTGTTTATAGGTGTGGGTAGCCTCAGACCGCTTTGGGCAGTGTTACCCTCAGGCAGGTGGTCCTGGGTTGTATAATAAAGTAAGATGTACAAGCCATGGGGAGCAGCCAGTGAGTAGCTCTCCTCTTCAGTCTTTGCTTCCGTTCACTCCCCCAAGGTCCTTGCCTTGAGTTCTTGCCCCTCCCTTCATGATAATTGTAAGCTGAAACATACCCTCTTCTCCACAAGCTGCTTTTCCTCATAGTATTTTATCAGCGCATAGAAACCTAATTGAGACAGATGTACATATATATTAAATACTCCTTTATCTCTGGTGTGAAAGTGGAACACATAGGAGTTCTTCAAAATGCTTCAGCAGTCATATCCAGCTCACAGTTTGGCCCAAGAGCAAATTGTAAACTAACTCAAAACATGGTGAGATTTTTTTTTTCTGACTTTGTAACTCAATTTCACAGTTCTCAAGCATGAACTTTGTAGATGACAATGTTGGCTTACAACGACAAGTTGGAAAGCACTGGAAGCAAAAAATAACATATTGTGAAATCTGTGGCATATACAGAATTTCTTTCATGCTATTTAATTAATTTAAACATTAACAATACATTTATATTTAAAGTATTTTCATTTTACTTCAGGAATATTTATGAGATGATTAATGTATATGTTCAAACCTTAGTGTGTACGCTGGATGGACAGTTTATTAAACATTCAGATTATCACATCCCACTGGTAAAGCAGTTCCTGGGCTAAAATTTAGAAACTTTCATGTGCCACATCCATTCCAGGTGCTTTCTGTGAAGACACTTCAGTTGATGTTCACTTGAGAAATAATGAGCAAAAAGAGTCACACCTGACATGTTACAGTTCTGAAAGTTGGGAAAGATTTTCCTAAAGCTTTCAGGATAAGCACACTTGAGTCAAAACTCCTTGGGCTTGGGGTGTATCTAGTTCTAGAGTGGCACTGGTTTTAATCCTGGCACCACAAACAGAAATAGAAAATTGTGTTAGGGTAAATAACCAGCATATAGTTGTACTCACTTTGTAGAGAAATGTGCACTTACCTAAAGTTTCCAAGATGTAAGGATCTTGGAAAAATTTGGAAGTTTCATCTCTGTCATTATATGGTATTTAGCAAGTTAAAAAAAGGATACTGACCCATGTGTAGTTACAGTAATCTTTAAAAAAAAGCTCATTCTCTTGAAGAGAAAGTAGCAAAAAATGACTACATAACCATAAAAATATTTTCAACACACTAATGAAAGCTAGTTGAAGAGAGGAATTGAATTTTGCAAGGCATATAATCACAATTCAAGGAACAATATCTAACCACCTGCCCTATACTAATCTCTTCCACAGCTTTCCATAGGGATAACAGGCAAGATAAAACATGTTTCTTCTGTTTCTGCAAAGACACTGTTACTCGCAATGATGTGTAAGCTAGAATGTATTCTAAGCTACTATAAAATGATCAATTGAGTTTGTTCCAATGCACTTAGAATGTAAAAGTACAAACACAATTAAGAGCAAATATACAGTTAATTTTGGGGTAGGGATATTCTTTGCTAAAATCTGGAAGGTAAATTTCAATGTTAGGTGGGATCAGGGCGAGAGGTTGTGGGAAACATCAGAGATCATCACTTTATTCCATAGGTAAATACTTGAAACCTCTAGTGCTGCTGTGTGGTTACCAACTGCCTAAAAGTATAGCTCCAAGAGCTGAAGAGCATCTCACAAAACCCACAATACCAGAGATGAGAAGCCTTGTTTGGAATTACTGGCAAGGGCTGTATAAGAGAACCCCAAAACATTCAGCCTGTTGCTGATGCCTTTGGTTACCCCCAAGAGGAAGAAGTTAACTCCCTATTGCTGAAGACACCATGCAATTCAGAAATAGGGCCCAGAGTCTCCTGAGCTGGAACCAACTTGAATACCCTTTCCCTGGAGACCAGCTTTCTTGGTACCAGAAGGTACCATGTAATCTTCCAAAGAAGGGAGGCAACCAATAGACCTACCCGTCTATAATGCCTATGAAACACACCAACAACCAGCATGGCACAATAACCTTAGGGGTGGAGTAGTGGTACATATATCTTGGTAATAACCAATAGTTCTCTAGTTGGACTTAAAACCCTCTTAACAGCAGGGAAACCATGCCTGGTACTGGAAAACTAGCTAGTTACTCAGTGCTAGTGAAATCATAGTTACTTGAGAATCTAGAACAACTAATTTGCTAAACCAGCATAATCCCTAACCACAATCTATAAACATTCATAATATTTATACTTCTACCCACAGACAAGGAAATTTCTCTTTGCAACAGATGGAGATCTGAGTTTCTTCAAGTAGTCTTTTGTTTATGTTTTAGTTTATAGATGAGTAACAGTTTGACACTCTGCCAAAATACTTGGTTTCCTTAGATCAAAAGGTTATAAACTATACATTTTACTAGTTTTGGGGTACAAAGGTGATGTAATTATAATACAGCTAACAAAGTTTCTGTAGAGTAGTGAATCTATTCTGTTGTTAATCATATATAGAAAAAATGATTTCCATTTGCAATTTCACTCTTAATCCCTCTGATACCACATTATAGTATATGAGGCCATCAGAATACCATTTTGAAGCAAAGAAGTAAATGCAGGTTTTGTTTCTTCTGGCAGTTGATTTGAAAGACATCCTAATCACCATTTAACTGGCTTCTCAACAAGAGCTTAGAATTTTAAAAATGGTAAATATGAGATGGTAAAAAAATTGTTGATGGAACACTGTCTACTGCTTCAGAATTGCCGTGGTTACTGCTGTATTGCTGTGATGAGATGCCATGACCAAGGAAACTTTTATGAAGCATTAGTTGGAGGCTTGCTTATAGCTTCAGAGACTTTATCCATTATCATCATGTCAGGGAGCATGGCAGCATACAGGTAGGTGCTGGAGCAGTAGCTGAGAGTTACATTCTGATCTGTAGGTACAGAGGCAGAGAAAAAGAGAATGGGCCTGGCAAGAACTTTTAAAAGTACAAAGTCCAACACACAGTGACACATCTCCTCTAGCAAGGCCACACCTTTTCCAACAATGCCACATCTCCTAATTCTTCTCAAATAGTGCCACTCTCTGGGACTTAAGCATTCAAATCTAATGAGCCTATGGGGGCTATTCTTATTCAAACCATCTAAACAATAAAGATTTTCTTTTGATAAGTAGAAGGAATACGTGATACACAGTAAGAAGTACAGTATACAATTCTATAAGCCACTAATAATTATTATCGATTATGTACCATATATAACTGTGCATAATTTGCTGTGACCTGTAGTATCACCACAGAATGAGTAATTTACTGTGCTTAGACAACATGGTGTCTACAAAGTCACAAGACAATAGGAATTTTTTCAGCTCAATAATAACAGGGGACCCGTATTAGATACGTGGTCCATTGATAACCAAACAGTTGATATGTGCATAGGACCATGAATGTTATAAATAAGTCTGAGTTTTGGTGTTACTTTCCTGAGTAACATTTTATTATAAAAAGCAAAGAAAGTCCACATGTATTTTTCATTTTCTAAATGAAGTATATCCTTTTTACTGGATAAATTAAGAAAGAAATAGTCTTGAGGCAAAACAGAAAATGAAAAGTGCCTTGAAAACAGGATGTGCAGATAGAGGCTTTTAGTACTCATTTGTCTAAGTGCCTGTCAATATTTTGATTTTTCTTACTCTGAATTAGTTTAAGACCTCTTAGAACTGGCACTGTTCATCACATCACTGTCAGCCTAAGTTACTTTACTGAGAGGACACTGTGATAGCAGGACTGGCTACATTTTAGCACAAACCCACTACAGTCTTTTACCATGCTCCTAAGTGAACATTCCTTAACAAGGAAAATTGCTGGATAGCTCAATTCGTAGGTTATAATTTCTTCTTCTGTGGATTATTTTGTTTCTGTGCACATTTATTTAATTTATCTTTATGTATACACAGCAACATTGCTTTCTGTTCCCATGAAAATTGGTGAAGCAGCTCTCCTTCGATGGGCCTTTTAATAAAAAGAATGTAAAAAGTTGATAGCAACCAAGAATATAGAGCGAGCAAATACAGGGCACCAGTTCTGCTATGGGCAATGCAGTCTGTCCTGCTGTTTAGAACTTTAACTGGTTACTTAGAAGTAGAGGAGCAGGAAGCGTCATCTCTAAGGAACAAGTCCTTTATCACAGTTGCTCTACTGAAGAGCAGATATTCCCATGGAATCCCAAGGCTATAATTCTGAATGAGGCCTGGCTTCCTTCAGATACTTTGATCAAAAATAACACATCATAGTAAACTGACTACACAAGCAGTTTGAAAAACCCAGCTGTCTTCTGTGAAGACATTATACTGCTTTTTCAAAACTGGAAAACAATGATGTCTCATCATCCTTTTTTTGCTTTAAAAAATTCAATTTTTTTTTCACACAAAGTCGAATGCCCTATATATTAGTCATAACAAATATACTATTTTTAGGCTCCACCCACTTGAGCAGGTAGTTCCCTAGCTCCACCCAATCTTGGCCTTGGGACTGGGAGCCTCTGGTGCTGTGGCCATGGTGCACTGGGAGCCCCCTGGGTTTGGCGGTGGCTGCCACCAAGGTCCACAGAGACCCTGGGCCTTGGCAACACCAGCTATAGCACTAGTGAAAAATCTACTTGACCCAGCCACCCCAGCCACCTCAGATGCTGCCCCACACTAGTCACCGCCGCTGCTGGTCACCACATTTCTGGAGATGGTCCTCTCAGTCCTGAGCAGACATGGGACAATGGTGTGGGACAGACCATCTCCAGAGCCTTGAAACCCTGGGACTCTAACGTCCTAGAAACTGTCCCTCAGAAAGGAATAGGCACTCTGCCCCTCCATAAGTTCTGTAAGTGTACCTAATGTTAGTAAAGTTCAAAGTTTAAGTTGTTCAATTACCTCAGAATTAGAATTTATTTTATAGGACCTAAAGTCGGTTCAGGGCACAGGTATATGGGTCTCTCTCCCCAGATTATTCAAAACCCACTAAACTCTAAGGTCAAACCCTTTCCAGCCCCAAAGGCAGAAAAGTTGACATTTCAGGGTGAAAAATGTGTACTCAAACCCACCAATCATCAAGCAATCTCTAAACCTGAAAACACCAATCTCTGAACTCAGAAAATCCACCAGTCACTGAGCTTGAAACCACAGGCCATGTGGTTAGCTCTGCCCGGCCCCAGAAATTCGATATAAAGGCCTAAGCTTTGCTTAGTCTTTCCCTGCTTCTCCTTGGAGTGGAAGCAGTCACTCTCCTGGATCCCTCCCTCCAAATAAATCTCTTTGGTGAGATTTGCTGCCTGCTGAGACTCTTTTATTGGATTGAAGCAAAGAAGTGAAGAGAAGAAGAGAAGCAGAGGTGAAGAAGAAGAGGCAAAGCGGAGCTGAACACCTCAGCTCTGCTGGGCTGAGCACTTCAGTCCTGTTGGGATAGCCTTCCTTCAGGGCAGCATCACCTCTACAGGGGCATCTCTCCCTTTGGTGCTGTGTGGTCCCTGGGCTCCTGACTGCCAGGGTACCCAGGTTTGAGTTGGAAAAAAAACCCTAACACTCTTACTATTTTTCAATCATGTATAATATTTAGTTACTTATAAGTGCCACAGTATTAATTTCTAATGTGGTAAACATTGATAGGTATAATTGGCAAAAATAAAAAAAAATGTTTGGTGTTTTCAATTCTCCTCCCTGACTTTCATGTCTTATGTATGTGAGACCCACTGACTGTGTTAGAACCCCATAGGCTTGGGTAAGAGGTTGGTTAATGGAGCATGTAACATACAGCACTGAAGAAAGTGACACCCCTCCTCTATCTTCCATTAATGGCTACTGATACCCCAGAGAGGAGTGTAACCTCAGGAGCCCTTCCCCCATTCACATGACTGTTGATGGGCTGAATCTTGTTCAAGTGTTATTCAGGTAACCATAGTTGCAGTGAGTTCATAAGCAATTTTGCTATGTTATGTTCAGAAGATGTTATTTTGCAGATGCTCCTAGCCCTGCACTTGGTCTCTCTGTGTTGTTAGTTGGTACCAATTTTTAAAATATTATTTTTAGTAAAATGATCACTGGAGGAGAACTTGAATGCCATGTGTGCTTTTGTGTTTCATCATTCCAACCTTTCTGCCAATAAGCTCTCCCCTAGAGTCTATGCTTACATAGCCGTGGGTTTTTACTATGTTAACAGTATGCATGAATACAACTAAGTTCAACTAAAAGAATAGTTGATTACCCCCGTAAAGTCCTGGCACTAGTACACCAGAGGACATATCTTACCTGGAAGGTCCTTATTTTACCCTGCAGTGTCCAGTGCTGGATAAGACCTTAGATATATTTTCTTCCCCAACAGCCTGAACAGCACTTTCCAGTCATCAGGAAGGGAGTTTCCTTAGATAAACCAGGTGTTTGATGCCATGCACTTCCAGTCAGCTTCTCTGTGAGGCATTGCAGCTTCCTGGGCTTGAGATAAAGATCATCTGGACACCCCCTTTTGGAAACAGGCACTGTGATGGCTATTCTTGGTTGTCAACTTAACTACATCTGGAATTAACCAAAATCCAAAAATGGAGGGCACACCTGTGAGTGATTTTTGCTTAATTTGAAATAGGTAGATACACTTCTAATCCAGATCTTTGAGGTAGGAGAGAACACCTTTAAAATCTGGGTTATACCTTCTGCTAGAAGCCTACATAAGGACATGGAAGAAGGAAGCTTTTTTTTTTCTTGCCTGCTTGCCCTCACCTTGCTAGCAAGTCCATTCCTTCACTGGTATTAGAGCCCGCTTCTTCAGGATTCCAGCTGAAGATCAGCAGAGATATCCAGCTTCGTAGACTGAGCAACTACTGAATTCCTGGAATTTCCTTTCTTCACAGCCAGTCATTGTTGGATTAGTGGGACTGCAGCCTGCTAGTCATTCTAATAAATCCAACCTAACTAATAAATCTAATAAATCTAATATATATGTTCAGTCAATAAGTTATGTTACTCTAGAGAATACTGACTAATACAGATGCCATAGGTATTTTCTCTTCTCTTACCTAAGCATTTAGACGCTTGTTACTTTAGAGAAGAATCCACAAGCTGGATGGCAGTGGTGCTCACCTTTAATCCCAGCACTTGGGAGGCAGAGGTAGGAGAATCTCTGTGATTTTAAGGCCAGCTTTGTCTACAGAGTAGTGCAACCAGAGTTACAATAGAGAAAACCTATCTCAAAAAAAAATCAAAACAAACAAACAGACAAAAAAAGAAGTTACATTAAAACGCTGGCCTTTCTACTGTCCTCAAAACTGTTAAAGGCTGTAGTTGTACAGTATTAGATATGTTTCTAAATGGCTCTGAGATTCAGTAGCTGTCTCCTTAGCAACAAGCAAATTTTATTTTTCTCCATGAAAGTAATTTCTTGTCAAACTCATCCACATTCTGTGTTGAAGAAAATATAAGTGGTTAAGGTAGTGCTCTTCTCAGCCAGGAAATCGCTCATAACCCTACATTGCTTTTATTTATTTATTTTTAAATTTATTTATACTCTCTCATACATTACATCCTGACCACAGTCTCCCCTCCCTTTTCATTCTTCCCAGTTTCCCCACTTTCCCTCCCCTCTGTCCCAGATCCATCCTTCCCATTTTTCTCTTGAGAAAAAAATAGGTCTCCCAGGGATATCAGCTGAATATGGCATAAGATACAATAAGACTAGGCAAAAACCCTCCTCTGCAGGCTCAAGAGGCAACCCAGTAGGAGGAAAAGGGTCCCAAGGGTAGGTAAAAGAGTCAGAGGAACCCTCTACCCCCACACTCACACTGTTAGGAGTCCTACAAGATCTCTAAGCTAAGTAATCTTAACATATATGCACTAAGTCTACACTAAGTCTAGTGTAGACCCATGCAGGGTCTCTGTGATCCCCTATGAACCCTGCTTAGTGATTCAGTGGGTCATATTCTCTTGGTGTCCTTGACTTGTCTGGTTCCTAGAATTCTTCCTCCCACTGTTCTGTAGGGTTCTCTGAGCTCTATCTAATGTGTTGCTATGGGTCTCTAGATCTGCTCCATTGTAACAGGGCCCCAGACCTTAGTAGGCCCTGAGACCTTAGCATAACTGACTCCATGATGGAAGTGCCATTCAGGCTGTAAGACTTAGCATGTAGCCAACCCCACCTGCTAAAACTAAAACAATGGCCTAATCCATCAGAGTCCATATAGTTCTGGGAAGGTCTCAAAATGTAGTAACCTTGCCTTTTAGCTTTTGTAGTTACACTTCTGGCTAATGGTTCTTGTTAACTTGCTAACTAAGAATATGATTTTTGTGCTTAAAAGACTCTGGGCTATATTAGGATTCCAAACACCCAGTGTAGTCACCAGCTGGCTAACAAAGACTTTGTATTGGTTTAAATCCATGTCTGAGCAGTCTTATCTAGTGAATATCCCCGACATTTCTAGAGTACCCACTGAGATCCCAGAGACAAGACCTCAAGACACTGGGAACTTCAGAGCTCCTTGAAGCAAGGAAGAATGAAGAGTGTAGCCATAGATGCCAGATGTAGATTAGATTCGGGGCAAAGGACAGTTTACTATTTGGTGAATTTAATCAGGTCCTTAGTCCTGGAGCCCTGGAGCATTACAGCCTCCATATAGTCTACTCTTAAGCCTAGAAAGGCTTCGGCCTTTGTATAATCTAGAACATTTACACTTCCACACAATCTAATCTATCTCTGAGATTTACTGCTGATTGATCCCCTCTAACTAGCTCCTTTTGAACTCTGACTCTTCTGGTTCAACTCAACTCACTTGTTCTTCTGGCCCAAACTCTCCTTTATGTCACTGGTTCAAACTGATCTTCTGAGCTAGCTATCTGATTCTCTGACTGCCTCAGACTGAATGAACTGCTCTACCGGGCTTCAGACTGACTCACTCTTCCCATCTGATACCGACTGCTGCCGAGATGTCTCTGTGTCGTTGTGTCTCTCATCAAGCCTGTCTGCTTCTGTAACTCATAGCTCCATATTGCTTCAGTCAGCATCTCTGCCTTATCCTCAGTCAGACTGCTTCATTGTCTCTATGTCTTGTCCTCTGCTTGCTTCAGAATGCCTAACTGTCTGAGCTAAGGACCTGCTTTCTATCATGAGAGTTGGGCATGTACTCACTCTGCTAACTCTTCCTCTGATTTTTCACTTTGCCTGCCCTTCACTCTGACTCATCTCAGATGTCACTTCCTGTTTAACACTGACTCATTCTGAGCTCTGCTTCATGACTCCCAAGTGCTGTGATTAAAGGCGTGTACCACTACTGCCTCCTGAGTACTGGGATTAAAGGTATTTGCTACCATGGCTGTACTGGAATTAAAGGTGTGTACCAACATTCTCAACACTCTTTCTGCATTCCATTCAGACCACTCATGACTCTAAATGTGATTCCTTCATATAGACCCCTGGAATATAGACCCTTCCTAGCTTTCACTCAGGCCTATTCCTCTATAGTGGTGGTCAGGGAACTCCAAGGGGGTGGGAAACCTGAGATGTTCTATGTCCCCAGGGCTCCCCTTGATCAGTTGCTGCCTAATGTTTCAGCAGAGTCTGACACCTCTACGCTAAAAGGAAACAAATTAGAAAGTTGCCTGGTCTGTCACCTGTGAAGATAAATTTGGTTAAGGAGCCTTCTCTTTGGACACTTAGGAGAAGTCTGACATGACTGCTGTTCCAAATGTCCTGTGTCCTATGAGACGTCGAAGGATTTCCTCTGCTCAAGTGTATGAATGTGTGGTGGCCACTTCTGGTTGTCTTTACCATGTGTCTGTGTGTGGGGGTCTGTTGGTGTTTTCTATGTGTTTCTGTCAGTTCTGTTTCCCTGGATTGACCAGTGGCTTTCTCTGTTATGAGAACCCCTGGCTTAAGACTTGTGCCTTCTCCTGTTGGGGACCTGAATCCTTTTGACTCTGTCAGTCACCCAGAGAAACCCAAAAAGAAAAGTCTGCCTGTCCCACTCTGGGAACAGGAATGGTTGCTTGTTTTGTTGCTTGACTCCTGCTCATGCTCACAGCTGGTCCCTGTGCAGATGTGGGGAGGGGCTAAGCCTCTCATTCAGGGCCCCTTGACATCTAAACATTTAAGCAGAATGCACATAGGAGAGGGAAAGTGGTTCCCTGAGGTGAGCATTCCCTCAGTTCCGTGCCTGCTCTGAGCAGCCTCATGGAAAGGGAAAAATTCCTCTAGGCTGAACCCTAAAGAAAAGAAAAAGTTGCACTCCTCTTTCAATTATAATTTATGTCTTTGTTTCAATCAGTGATCTGTAAGACCCACCATTCTCTTTAGAAGTAGAAAAACCACCCCTGGATCAGCAGGGGGATAGATGACAGGCAATGCAGCCTGGACAGAATGGACGTTCCCTTCTGTCCAACACTGACCAAGGAGAGTTGAAACAATAGGGTACTTATAAAAAAAGATTAAAAACAGCTGCTAAAAAGATTTCCTCTGTCACCTAGCTGGCCCCAGATATTTTTTTTTAAAGTTGCAAAATTTAAAGAAACAATTAGGACCCAATTGCTGGAAGTAGCTATAAAGGTGTTTAACAACAGAAAACTGATTGGGACAAGACCTTTTGCATAAACTGAAAGCCACCATCACTTTCTCTGATAATGAGGCAATTAGACTTACAGATACCCAGTAAAATTTTGGTATGTTACCCTCTGTCAGAAGAATATCTGCTAGCTGAAAGTTCTGCCTCCAATCAAAAGATGCAGTTGAACTATCTCTTAGATTGACAACAAAGATTCTGGTGGGTATGGGCAGAAACCAACACTGCCTCCCCAGGACAGGCCCAATACCAAGCTCCTGTAACTGTTCAACTAACCAGTTTGGCTACCTCCATCTTCATTAAACAATACCCAATGACTTTGAAAACAAAAGGAGAAATTGCAGTTCATATTGCCTGGCTTGAAAAGTCAGATATCCTGGTGCCCTTCCAGTCATTCTGGAATACACCTCTCCTGCCTATGAAGAAAACTAGAACCTCTGGTTCTCATGAATTTGATTCTTTCAGAGAAACAGAGTACACTGTCATACACCTGAAAGACGTGTTCTTCAGCCTCACTCTGGCAGAGGCGAGACAACCCATCTTTGCTTTTAAATGGAGGTTGCTCCAGGATTTAAAAACACTGAATGCAGACTCCTGCTATTCCATCAGAGCAAAAGGGCCACTGAGGGACTGCTGCAAGAGATACAAACCTTGGGTTACAAAATGTCAGCTGTCGACTGAAGGGAGGTAAAAGAAGCCTGTCTTAGGGTACTAAGAGACAGGTTCAAGAATTCCTAAGTGCAGCTGGATATTGCTGCCTCTGGATGCGAGAGTTTGTGAAATAACAAAGCATTTATACACCAATGCAGTGAGGGGCGCGGCGCTAAGTCCCTATTCTGGGCTGAGACTAATCAAAAAGCATTTTGTACTTTAAAAACGGTTACCACTTTAGCTCCGACCCTAAAACTTTCAGATCTTTTCATCTATTTGTCCATGAAATAAGAGACAAAAAGGGTTTAACACAAACTTTGAGGCCATGAAAATACCCTCTAGCGTATCTGTCCAAACTATTGGGTCTTGTAGCCGCAGGATGGCCCACCTGTCTAAGAGCTGTGGCAGCTACTGCGAGTTAATGAACAAACAAACAAACAAACAAATTAATTCTGGGTCAAGATCTTATTCTCACAGCACCTCATGATCAAGTTGAGTCCCTCCTCTGAGGAGCACCAGAATGCTCACTGTCTAATGACTGTGTGACCCAGGTCCAGGCCCTATTCTAGACCATTCTCAAGGGAGATGTGAAAAAACCACAGCCATCAATCCTGCTACCCTCTTGCCTGATGACGACCCACAAATACTCATCCATGACTATCATGAGATGAAAGAAGAAGAGGAAAGAAGAAATGTGGGAGCTGCAATAGTTGCATTAATCAAAAATATTTGGACCCAAGCCAGGTACCACAGCCCAGAAAGCAGAAGTGATGGATCTCACCCAGGTCCTCAACTGGGGAAAAGGAAAGTCTATGGCTGTATACATGGACAATGGATGTGCATCCACATGTTCACAGTATGATAGAGAAAGAGGGCTTACCACTGTTGGGAAAAAAATCTTGGCCCTCTTAGAGACCATTTGGCTTCCCCTACAAATTGCTGTTGGGCTGTTGGCCTGACTGCCTGACAAATGGTCCTAAGACCAGTGGGGCCTTTTGATATTCTGATGACGTACCTGGTGCTGCTTAAGACTCCATGGTAAAGAAAAAACGGACATCCCAAACTCACAGGTTGATAGAGGACACCAAATGGAAAGATTATTCTTCTAAAAACATCTGGCAGGACTCTGGTAACTGCCCTTAACCAGCTACTCATCTATGATCCACAAAACTTTCTGAGTTATTCAGGACCAAGGAATGTTATACCTAGACTGGACAGCTTAGCATAGGTTGCCTCAGCCAGATGACAGGCTTGTGTTCTAGTGGATCCAAAACAGTAAGTCATTACCCAGGAAGGAGTCCAAAGGAGAGACCAACACCCAAGCAAACTCTGACTGACTTCACTGAAATCCAGCCTGCTGGGAAAGATGAAAGTATGTGCTGGTTTTTATAGATACTTTTCCCAGATGGGTAGAAGCATTCCTTACCTGCACTGAAACTACTCAAATAATATCTAAAAAGATCCTCCAGGAGTTGGTCCCCCAATTTGGCCTCCTTCTAGCAATGGCCCTGCTTTCATAGCCAAAGCTCAATTAATAGTTAAAGCTTTAGACATAGGTTTGAAACCTCATTGTACGTATATATCTCAGAGTTCTGGGAAGGTATAAAAAATAAACAGAATGTTAAAGGAAAGTAACAAAACTGTCGTTCCAGTTGAACAAAGGATGGATAGTCCTCCTTATTTTGCTTTACTTTGTCCCACTGCATCCCATGTAGGAAGGCATTTTCCCCTTATGAGGTTTGGAAGACCTCCCCCACTGCTTCCTAGGCTCAGAGATCAGCACTTGGCAGAGCTCTCTATCCATTCCAGTTCTCAAGTCACTACAGGCATTCCAGTCCTTCAAAAAGGCTATTCATTGGACTGTCTGAGAGATCCAACTGATCTCTGAGTCAACCACCAGTTTCCCTCGTTCCAGTTTGGTGATACTGTCTGCAGTAGCCAAATGGGCGCTGAAACCAGCTTGGAAGTCACAATGCTGCCAAACGGACTGTCTTTGCACTATGGACCCAGTGAAAGTAAGGTTTCATTGGGCCCCCAGGCTCTTCCACTCCCTGCCCCTCTACATTCTTTTGAGTCTTGCATTTTGCGCTATGGATATGAATACAGGGTCATGCTCCAACCCCCACTGCCCTCAGGCCTGCACCTGGACACTCAGGAAGACACAGGGAAGGTATTAGTTAACGTGACTACAGACCCACAACCCATTTTCCATCTTGGCTTTTGCTCATTTGCAAACACTTTAAGTGTTTGGTTGTATTGAAAAAAAATGAGGGAATTTATCTTTTGAGATAAAAATAGAGTTTACAAGTCTATGTCTGCCCTGCAACTGGGCCCCCTAGTTGCCAGAAACAAGGGAGTTTCCATTACAAAAAATAGGGTTGTAAAACTGAGGCTTCTTAAAAAATACCTTGAAAAAGATTCTGGCTTTAGGGAAACAGAAAAATGCTGGGGAATCAGACTCTGAGGATAGCATTCATCATTCCCAGCCAAAATTCAGCCAAGGTTGCTGGTCATGCTGAGACACACGGCCTCCATGCTACATAGAGAGAGGAACTAACCAGACTGTTGATAAAACTCACTGTGACTGGGGACAGCCCAAGTTCTTGTTATAAGGGGCTTATAAGGGGTTCCATGGTTAAAAACAATTGTAGTAGTTGGGAAAAATAATTGGTACTGGTCTCTGTTCTTTTGATTCCCCCTGTTAACTACTCTGTTATAAGGGCTAACTAGGACCTTACTTTTCATATTCTCATTCAATCTTGCACCTTAAACTAAAACAGGATGAGTCCATGATTTGATTCATTCACTAAAACCAGTTGGGAATGTAACAGGCAAACACACACACACACACACACACACACACACACACACACACACACATATTCCTAAATATATAATGCAACCTGCTCAGTCTGTGTGATGTTACTAGTATGTATGTTTTCTCAGGGCTGACCATTTGGTATTAGATAACCAACTGGTGTGTTCCTGCTGCGCTCAGCATTCCTTAGTTACCCGTACTTCTTTTTCAAGGGTTAAACCTCATGAGTTTTCTCCTTCCATGTTAGCATTCCTGTTGGTATTGTCATTGTTCGGGTCTTGTTTAGGCAGCCATGTAATGAGACTTCATGGTTGTAGCTTTTTTGACATTTCTTGGAAATACAATTTCATACCAAGCCTATTTCTCTATCTCTTAAAAAAGTGTTCCTGAGCCTTAGGTGCAGGCGTTGTGTTGTAGATGAATCAGATGGGATTGAGTACCACATGATCAATCTCTTGTTCTCTGCAGTTTGATTGGTTGTAGCTTTCTTTAGTGGTCTCTGGCAGCTACAGGCTATAAACTTCACGTCACTAAACCAGCACAATCCCAAACCTTCAGCCTAAGTATTTATTCTTATACCTATAGCTGAGTGTAATTCTCATTCCTCTCACACTGATTTTAAATAGGTTCAATCCTCTCTTTGAAGACTTAGAAATGTGGAACTTCTGTTGCTAATGAAACAACAAGTTATGCAGTTCATTCCTCCAGACCAAATCCTTTAGCTATATTAATGACTTCTGAATTACTGAAGAATATATTTCCAAAATTGTACTCTGCTCTTAGAAATCGGACTTTATTTTTATGACTATTCTTTTGTATAGTAGTTCTCACTGAGCTATTGTGACACATTCTCATGGATAGTTTCCTGTAGTGCAAACATATATTGGGTTATTTCTTTATGTCTTCTTATTGTTTCTGTTCATGAACTGAATTAACAAAAGGAAGACAGAAGGGAGAAAAAAAAGGAAGGGATGGAGAAAGAGAAGGAAAGAGCAAGAAGTCAGTTTTTAAAAAGATGAGTCTTGTAGAAAATGCTCGACCAGCATGGGGTCATAACTGGTTAGAAGGTAAGGTACTAGTTCTTTTCTTTTTGACCTGACAAAGATTTAGCAACTTGGCCCATTGTCACCTGGGCTAAAAATGTTTAACTCCACACTAAACATTTTGTAGAGTTAGGGGAGGAACAGCAAATTAAAGCTCTGTGGAATTTAAGTTATGTGAATTTCTAACCCTGAACTTAGTGTGAAGACTACTAACCCAGAAGCAGTGTTGAGAAGAACCAGCAGAGTCAGCATCCAGACAGAAGAGCCAAAGGGAGTATCACTGGGTGGAGGAATAGTGAAGCCATCTGGATGGTCAATCTGCACTGCCACCTTAACTGGATTTAGAATAAGCTAGGTGATTAGTGAAACACACATCTGGGTGTGTTCATGATGACATTTCTAGACAAGATAAATTGAGAGGTAACAAACCATCTTGCATGTGGGTGTCACCGTCTCATGGGCCTTGAAAGAGTAAAAGGAGAAAAATGAAAAATACAGAACAGTGTCAGAATTCCCCTGTCTTCTTCCTGCTCCGCAGTGACATGAGACGCTCTACTCTCTCACCCCTGTTCCACATGATGGGCTGAAGCCTCTGAAGCCCTGAGCTGAAGCAAATATCTCCCCATTTTAAGTTATTTTGTAAGATTATATTTGTTACAATGATATAAAAGCAGTCAATACACCCTCTCAGTACAAAGCAAGTGACTCCCAATACACGAACACTTGTAACTTCATTAGGAAGGTGTGCAGCCTATCACATTCAAGGAAATGCAGGCACCCAAATTTTGTTTGCTTGGAAGGATCAGTGATAGTTGACAAAACTCCAGGGTTTTGTTCTTCTGCATTTACAGTCAATTTTGAATATTTTGTGATTTCTTTTAAACAGTTACAAAATTGTAAATCATGTCATAAATAACACATTATTTTTCATGGGTTGTTGGTCTTTTTCCCTGGGTTCCCGTGTGGACCTGCTGGACTGTGCAGTCTGACCCCGTTCCCTCGCCAGGGGAAGGGGGTTCAGACCTAAGCGGCAGGATGGCGCGGGCCGAAGCAGGGGTTCAGTGACCTTTCACGAAACCGTCCACCCGCGGCCCTGAGAAATGAAGGGGCTCAAAGAACTCCTGGGGAGCTGGGTTTGATGAACACGAAAACTTGTTTATTATCAGCCCTTCCACTGTTTAAATATCCTTCCGGAGAAGGCGGGGTCCCTCAGGCATTAGCATAGGGCGGGAACACCTGAGGCGGGAGGGCAAGGCATCCACCCAGTGGATCCAGGTGCAGTGGAGACAAGCATGTTCTTTCTGTTTCGATAAGTAGGCAACCCACAATATTCTGTCCAGGGTATGAGCAGAGGAGCCCGCTGCACGCTCTTTCCTCACTTATATAGGAAGGGGAGGCACATCCCAGCGGCTTCTACTGCTCATTCAGCCCACAATGGATAACAGTTCATTTTTACATATGCTTATTTTCGTATAAGTGTAACTTGAAACATTATACAATATTTCTTTCTCTGCTCGAGTGACAGTTTTGTTGAATGTTCATGAATAAGCATTTCATTCTATATAATTGGTAGCATGTTTACCAAAGAATAATTTGGTATGGTAGAATAGCAACACTGTTAAAGCAATGGGTGTGAACAATTTAATCCATTTTCCTGTTAGTATTTAGCAAAAACGAGTTACTGGAAAATGGTAGAAGATGACTGTATTTATAAGAACAGTTAACTGTTTTGGTCTTATAACATTATTACAACAAGTTGAGAAAACTTGAGGCTTGTCTTAGTCCCATGAAGAAAATAAACACAATTAAATACTATGAGTTTAGGAAATAATAAAAGCTTGTGATTTCTGCTTCATGTGTCACAGAATAAATTCAAAATAAACTGCATAGGTATTGAAAAAAATCAATGTATGAAAGTAATAGAAAAATTATGAGAAAAATTCTTTTATTTCTTGAGCATAAAAGGGCTTTCTAACTGACCCCAAAGCCAGAATGTCTCAAAGAAAAGATTATTTTATTTAAAAAGTCTGTATTGCATAGTTTATAAAAAAAGTAGAAAAATGGACATTTGCAACTAATATAATAAATTATGTCTGTAATTAGTTTTAGATTTTCCATTGTATTGGAAGATGAAAGACTGCTTCGATGGATAGCTAAGTTAAAGATAGAGATGCAACTGGAAGATGGGAGAAGGAGATGTTAATTCCACTTCTAACAGTGAAGCCATCATTTCCAAAAGATGTTCAGATCTTCACTGGAGCCTTACTTCATCAGCTGACTTGTCTGGATCAGGTAAAATTGCAAGGAGACAATTTGCAATTGTGGGGTTAGTATGATCCCCTAATGCAGTTGGGCAGTCAGCCTCACTGATTGCTTCAACGGATTATGTTTAGAGTTAGAAAGGAATAACAAATATAAAGCATTGTATATTCCAATTCTCTAGTTGTTAGAGAAAAATAGTTTATTTCAATGTAGAAGCCATCTTTGCTATAATTAAATGCTAATTTTCAGTGGGCCTTTGAATCCTAAATCTTCACCATCTGCTGACATCATAGGTGTACTACAAAGTAGATTATATAATAGAAACTGTAACAAAATGTGGGGGAGACTTCAAAGATCTTTTACAGAGGCTGGGGTTTTTGATGATAAATATCATACTTCCAAATAAGGATCAAATGTATTGGTCACACAAGTAACAGAAATATAACTCAACAGAGCCAAATCTATATATATATATATATCTTTTACATCTTTTACTGTATATATTTATATAAGCATCAATTGCTTTAGCCAAGAGTTCCTAATGGCAGGCTACATCTCAGGAAGCAGATATTAACTGTTTTCTGGAATTACAAACTAGCACTTGCATGTTTTTCATAGGCTATAGGAAGTGATGCAATCCTGTGTCTCAGCATATGCTGTGGCTTAGCAATTGTTTTGAAGTTACATCAAACAAATCACAGAATTTTTACAAAGATTTCCTCAAAGCCCAAGTGTGATTCACCACCAAACTATCCCACTAATTTCTGTAGTATGTCATACACAAAATTAGCTACTATATTTCTAAAGTGTAACTTATCTTAATAGTCTCACTGCACAGACAATGAATGTAGTTTCACAATTTCTGAGAATAAGTTTGACCATCCTGTCATAGATGCCTAGGCATCTGTAGGAGGCCTTGATGCCTGTGGGATGCCTAGGTGCCTGTGGGAGGTTCTGGTTCTTGCAGGATGTCAGACTACCTGTGGGATGACTAGGTGCTGGGTGATGCTCAGGTGCCTGTGTAATGCCCGAGTGCCCACATGTCTGGGTGCCTGTGGGTTTGGGCAGTGAAGCCCAACTTCAGGTTGAACTTCATCATACTTAATCTCAAGCTAATATAGCCCATGTGAATGTCCATGATCAGAGCAGCCTGCTGCACTCCCAAACCTTGTGATGCCCGTGATCCATGCTCCTGCCACATAAGCTGAACTTAATTTCCTTTCCTTTTCCTCCTTTCCTTTCCTTTCCTTTCCTTTCCTTTCCTTTCCTTTCCTTTCCTTTCCTTTCCTTTCCTTTCCTTTCCTTTCCTTTCCTTTCCTTTCCTTTCCTTCCCTTCCTTTCCTTTCCTTTCCTTTCCTTTCCTTTCCTTTCCTTTCCTTTCCTTTCCTTTCCTTTCCTTTCCTTTCCTTTCCTTTCCTTTCCTTTCCTTCCCCTTCCCTTTCTTTTATTTCTCTTTCTTTCTTTCTTTCTTTCTTTCTTTCTTTCTTTCTTTCTTTCTTTCTTTCTTTCTTTCTCTTTCTTTCTTTCTTTCTCTCTCTCTCCTTCCTTCCTTCCTTCCTTCCTTCCTTCCTTCCTTCCTTCCTTCCTTCCTTCCTTCCTTCCTCCCTCCCTTCCTTCCTTCCTTCTTTCCTTTCTTTCTTTCTTGAGTGCACAGGGATGGGAAGGTACACTAGGGAGGAAGGGAAGAGGGTGTTATCATTATTGATAGACACTGTATAAAACTCAAGTTATTAATAAAGTTAATATTAAAAAAGGATTACATATCCTGTACAGTATATGAAGTTCTCAACAAATTAATAAAAGTTACAAATAAAAAAAATCTTGCACCCATCTTTTCAAGTTAGCTTGTGTTATCCTGAAGGCTGTACCATCCTAGCTGAATGGAGTTTGTGGGAATGTACCAATTGGTACAACAGAAACATGAAAAAAATCTAGGGATTATTTACCCTGATTTTTTTAATGTTAAGCATGAAAAAAGTTTTATAACTATCTACCCCCTTATACACTACAATGGTGTCATAACAAGTAAGCTGAGATCACAGAAGTGGAAAACTTGTTGGAGAGGCTCCAGGCTCCCTGCCTGCATCTTCCAGAGAATCGTCTGTTCTGTATTCACCTGTCACATGGTTCCACACTGAAGTACTTGTAATGTCTTGCAGACTTTCCCTGTTTACCCGAGGGTTATAGAGTGCATTCCTCCAGGGAGCCACACTTACATAAGACAATCAAGTGGGTTTCCATTCTGCCCCTTCATCTCTCTGGTAGAATGAACACTAAGGCATTTTTAATTTAGCATCCTGGAGTTCTTCACAGGATTAGTTGCCCAAAGCAGCAACCTACTTAATAACACACTATTTGCTGGTTTCCTTACTCTTTCATTCACATTTTCCCCTAGGTCAGAGGTGCCCCTGGGATTGCTAGTGGTATTGCTCGTTTCAAATATTTTTCCTTAGGGTTTGACTCCAGAGGAACTTAATTTAAGTTAACAACCCAAGGGCATGCATTTTTGCATTATATAAGCCAGGAGTAAAATCCCCAGGTCTGTTAATCAGTGATCTGGGGATTGTGATATGTTGTCTTTAGTCATATTGGAAAGAAAAGAGAGGATTTAGCAGGTCCAGGTACTATTGCTTTTTTTTTTAAAGTTTTTATTTTATTTTATTTTATTTTATTTTTTTATTTTATTTTATTTTATTTTATTTTATTTTATTACCAGAGACGATGAGAGCTCATCTGGTGAAAATGCTTACTGTGCATGCCTGCTGACCCAGCTTCGGTTTCCAGGACCCATGTTTGAAGGAGACAATCAACAGAGCGTGGAAGGAGGGAATTCATTCCTGACAGTTGTCCTTTGACCCCCACACATGGGCCCCTGCCATAATAATACTAAATAAACATTTTAAAGGTTCATACCAGTAATTAAAGTCTCAAGAAGCTGTATCTTCTTGGTATTTAGTTACTAGACGTTACCTCGTATTTCTATCTTTCTGGGCTTCTTGAAATCGAAACCCTTCTCTGTGCCATTGCTACTCTTGTCATCAGCTGCTGATAAAGTGCTTCGCGGTTGCAGCTGCTGCTTGCAGCAGATAAATTGCAATCACACGCCGACATTAATTGCATACTTTACAGCTAGGATAATTAATAAATCCTGTCATTTAGTTTACTTTGTGTTGATCAGACACAGTTTTTGACACACCACTTCCAAATGTGATGTGATGGAATATTTCTGCCTCTATGTTTTGCTATTTTTCTCTGTAATTATTTTGAGCTTATGTGTGATCAAAATTATATAAAATTGGAAAATCTTTTTAAAAAAATTCATACATTTTGTGTTTCATTCATTTATGTGTGTGCACACATGAGTACATGAGCATTCCTGTGTGCCATAGCACGTATGTGGAGGTAAGAGGTTCTTTTCTTATGTCATGCAGGTTCAAGGGCTCAAACTAAGACAATCAGGCTGGGCAATGTGCATCCTTAAACACTGAGTCATCTCATGGGCCCCCATTTGTTCCCTTAATGATTGCACTCTGTCAGAAACATAGCTGACAAAGAGTTTGTGCCATGTATAAACTGGTTCTGACCTTAGCTAATCTCTCTCTTTGCTGTGGAGAAGCTTCTTAATAACCTGTGGCTCCAATTGTAAATTTTCATGGTTATTTCCTGAATTATGAGGGCTCTTTCCAGAGCGCCTGTATGTGCCCATGTCTTGAAGTTTTTTGCAAACATTTTGCTCTTGTAGTTTTAACATTTCCATCTTCCATTATGGTCTTCAATCTATTCTGAATTGATGCTTTTGTACAGGGATCTTGTTTTATTCTACATGTAGATGATCAGTTTTCCCAGAACCATTTGTTCTCCTCCAAAGAGGAGGACATCTTTGTAAATAATCATGTGGATGTAGTTTATTTCTTGGTCCATTATTCTAATCCACTTGTCTGTGTGTCTGTTTTTATACCAATGCCATGCTGGTTTTGTTACTATGGCTTTGCTGTATAACTTGAAATCAGATGTTAGTTTACTTTCATTATTGTTCTTTCTTTGGATTGCTTTGGGATTTCAAGGTCACCTTGACTTCTATAGGAAGTTTAGCATTGTTTCTTCTAGTTGTGTGATGAATGCCATTATGATTTTGATAGAGATCATCTTGATTGTAGTTTGCTTTTAGTTCTACAGATTTTCTCATAAGTGTAATTATGATGATCCACAAGCATGAGTGTTCTATTCTATTAGTGTCTTATTCAATATCTATCTTTAGTGTTTTTATGTTAAAGTTTTTATTGTACAGGTCTTTACCTCTAGGTTTATTCCTAGACATTTTTGAGTTCATTGTGACTAGGATCATTTCCCCAGTTTTTTATTATTATGATCATTATTGATGTTTAGAAAATACACACACACACACACACACACACACACACACACACACCCTTTTGGGACATAGGATCTTACTTACTTATAGCTGGTGTGGAACTTACTATACATCTCAAGTTGGCCTCAAACTCATGATGATCCTCCTACCTCAGCCTTGCTGAGTAGAGAACACAGGTATGAGCTCCTATGTCTCATTTCCAATTCTGATTTTGCATCCTGCTACCTTGCTAAAAGTGTTTATCAGAGCTAAGAGTTTTCTGGTAGAGTCTTTAGAATCCCTTAAGTATAGGATCATATCATCTGTATATAGGGATAGTTTGATTTTTTTCCCTTCTGATTTTTATTCCTTTTATTTTGTTTTATTGTCTTGTCTAGGAATTCACTAAAAATATTGAATAAGACTGGCATCTATGCTGGGTGGTGGTGGTGCATGCCTTTAATCCCAGCACTCAGGAGGCAGAAGTAGGCAGATCTCTGTGAGTTTAAGGCCAGCCCGGTCTACAGAGTGAGTTCCATGGCAGCCAGAGTTACAACAGAGAAGCCCTGTCTTTACCCACCCTCCTTCCAAAAGAAGACTGAAGTCTGTATAAACTCTTATCTCATTCTTGGCCTAAGATAAAACACTTTTGTGTTTTCTTCCCATTTAGTAACATGTTGCCTGTAGGTTTGTAATATATAACATTCCTTAATTTTTTTAAGATTTATTTTATTTTTAAAAAACTACATGTATATGTATATCTTTGTATACACATATGTGTGTGTAGGTACGTGTAGGATTCAGAAAAGGCTATTGGATCCTCTGAACTTGAATTATAATGTACACTGTATTACACATTCGGGTGCTGGAGACTGAAACTGGGACCTTTGGAAAAGCAGTATGCAGTCTTACCCACTGGGCTATCTCTCCAGCTCCAATGCTCACTATCTTGAAATATATCACTTAATTCCTAGATTCTGTATGGCTTTTATCATGAACAAATATCCAACTTCACTGAGGACCTTTTTTGCATCAACTGGCTTGGATGATTGTGAAATTTCTGTCTCTGAGTATATTTATGAGCTGTATTACCTTAATGGATTTTCATATGTTGCATCATTTTTGCATACCAGGAAGGAAAACAACTAGAGCATGGTAGTGGATGATATTTTAAATGTGTTGTTGAATTAAGCTTGTAAACTTTCTAGAACTTATATTCATTGGGTGAATTGATAGATAATCCTTTGTTGTTGTTGTTATGTCCTTATCTGGTTTGGTATCAGAGCACCAGGAGTTGATAGAATGGGTTTAGTAGTATTCCTTCCCTTCCTGTTTTATGGGACCATACGGGGAGTGTTTATGTTAATTCTTAAAGTTCTGGTAGAATTCAGCAGTGAATCCATATGGTCCTGGAAACTTTTCATTATTGCTTTTGGCACATTTCCTACTCTCTGTGTCTTCATCTCTCTTAATCTTTCTCCCTCTTTCCCCCACTTGTTGAGGAAGTTTACTTTTAGTTATGTTTGAAATTGTTTTATGCACTGCTGGGTGAGGGGCTGCCTAGGTCTTGGCATTTTGTATTGTCTTCAGGTGTTGGATTTCTGTGGGGGTTGTTTAATTGCTAATGCTCTGCATGTGCTCTCAGTAGAATACCTGAGGAGTTCTGGAAGAACGAAACACCTTGGTACAGAAGCTCAGGGTTCCACTGTTCAGGACAGCCCTTGCCAGGATGGTGTTTCCTTCTGCTGAGGTCTGGCAGGACTTGCACCTATGAAAATCCCTGGTGCCTGGTGAGCCTACGCAGCAGCATACAACTACAAATGGCGCATCACCATGGGTCAGGACATCACACCAGCTAATCCAACGTGGAGACAAGGAAGAAGAGGAGGAAATTCCAGACATTGCAGAGTCTGGTAAAGTACGCTCAGGCAGCTCCTAGAGGACAGAGATTATATATTTGCAAAAAAAAAAAAAAAAATGAGTAGAAGGCTCCTGAAGGAAGAGGAGACAGGAAATAAGCCTCTATGAAGAGAAAACGCTGTGAAATTAATAAATAAATGATGAAAAAAGCTCTGAGGTGAGAGCCACAGAATGGCGCCCTTAGAGATACAGGATTCAGCCGGGAGCAGGAAAAACCAAGGTTTTAACTGCTTTTCCTGATCATGGAGACAAAGCTCCCTCCTGCCTCTGGTGGTAGCTTACTGTTTCACAAGCTGATTTTTCTGATAGCTGCCTTGTGTGTGTGTGAAGCCAAAGTGGGTCTTGTTTGCGGTCTATGAAGAAGGGTGTATGTTTCCCTATAGTGGTGGTGAGAAGGAATGCCAAACTGCCAAGACTTTGCCAGATATTCTTCCCAGCGGTCTAGGACTCCCTGCTGTGGAAACGGGGCCTTGGGACCTAAAAAACTGCTTAGTTAAACTAAACTTTTCTTTTTTTTTTTTTGCAAACCTGTCTACAAGAGGTCCCGACAAGACACATCTGCTATGGTGATGAGAACAACATTCCATGAGGGAATGCTTACCGTAGACAAAGTGACCAGTTATTTTCCTGCAAATCAGATTCAACCTTAAAGCTTGAGAAGTGTTTCCCAGGGTCAACACACAGAAACCATTTTCCAGAACTGGCCACGTTCTGGAATCTCATGCCGGCAGCTAAATTTGGTACTCTAAGAGTCACCCAGGTGTTGCTGGTTTTGAAGGCACAAAAGGGTCATGGAGAGCAACTGAGGCTTGGCACTATGAGAGGCCAGGAGAGGCCAATGGTGAAGGTGCAGCCTAGGTAGCAGTTGAAGGCCCAGATTGAAGGGGTCATGCAGAGAAGTTGAGGCTTGGCACCATGCAGAGAGCCCAGGAAAAGCTATTGAAGAAAGTGCAGCCCAGTTGCTGCAAAGGACCCCAGCTGTGTTCTGAAAATGCTAGTACCATGGAACAACCACCAAGAGCAGCAGCAGCAGTGGAGTGGAGCCAGCCAGACCCTGGAGAACAAGCTGTGTGTGCTGCAGATGACAGAGACAGAGAAGTGACCCAAGCCCTTTGGAGGGACTCAGAAAATTGTGAGTAAATTCCAGATAATTGGACATTGATAATGTTTTTCTGTTATTCAAAGACATTGCCAAAAGCTTGATAGATGTTTGATTTCATTTGGTCCTGTGCATTAGCAACACTCATAATTGTTCCTCTGATAAATAGTTTTGCTGGTGTAGTGTGCGTTGAAAAGGTAAAGCATTTTTTTTTTTTTTAAATACAGAAAAGGGGAAATGTTGGAAAAGTTTTTTTTTAGTTAGGTTTGAAATTGTTTTATGCATTGTTGGGTGAGGGGCTGCCTAGGTCTTGGTGTTCTGTATTGTTTGAAGGTATTGGATTTCTGTGGGGGATGTTAGTTGGTAATGATCTGCATGTGCTATCAGTAGAACACCTGAGGAGTTCTGAAAGAATAAAAACACCTGAGCTGAGATGCTTGGGGTTCCACTGTGGAGTCTGGCGCTGGTCAGGACAGTGGTTCCCCCTGCTGAAGTCTGGCAGAGTTTGCACCGCTGAGAATGTCTTCCAGTCTTCTTCGCTGAGCTCTACAGCAACATGCTACTACACCCACTTTCCATGTAGCTGTTGCATACAGAACTTTGTTAGTTCATACACTCCTTGGAATTTATCCATTTCCCTTAGGTTTCCCAAGTTTTTGGAATATAAACTTTCAAAGTATTCCTGGAGATCTGCCAGACTTCCTTGATATGTTCCCCTTTGTTAGGTCAAGTCTTACTAATTTGGGACTTGACTATACCTAGTTTGGCACAAGTTTGTCAATTCTTTTCATCTTTTCAAGGAAAAAAACAGCTTGCTTTATTGGTTCTTTGCATTGATCTTCAAGTCTCCATTTTATAAATTCTGCTCTGATTCTTATTTTTTCTTTTAGTTTAGAGTTTGGCTGTTCCTTATCTTAAAGACCTGGAGGTGTCAAGTTATTAGAGCTCTATCTGATTTTCATAGCTGTAATTTTCTATAAGAATTGCTATATGCCAAAGATTTTGGTACCTTGTATCTCCATTTGTAAAACCAACCCCAATTTTGACCTAATTGCCATTCTAGACGGTATTATTCAGTCTTCATGTATTTGCATAGCTTTTCTTCCAATTGAGTCATTTTCAAAATTGACTCACTATTTAGGGTAGTAAGTACTCTCATATATATTGGACAAACTTTTCTCTTAAATTATGCTTTAACTATTCTTTACCATGATTTAGAGAACAATGTCCTTTCTTTTAAAAAATTACTTTTATAATTTTTGTCTATTTGTGTGTGTGTCTGTGAATGTCATATGTGTACAGTGTATTGGTTCCCCAAAGCTGGAGTTCCAGATGTTGTGAACTGCCAGATGTGGGTTCTGGGAACCAAATTCAGGTCCTCTAAAAAGAGGAGCAAGTGCTCTTAATCAATCTCTTGAGGCCTGTAAGTCCTTTATGACAAGTTGTTCCTATTATTGGTAGCCATTTTTCCAGATTAGAGTCAATTAATGATAAAAAAAATCTATTTAACAAGAACAGCAAGCGAGTAGAAAGAGGCATGAAGAATTGGGGAGAACTTGCTAGAACCCCTACAATTGTTTTCTCTTATTCACTACTTATTCTTTATAATAGCATTATAATATATAATTCCTATGATGTTCTATGACATAACTTGCACCTGCTTTATTAGTGAAATTTCTAGATTAAAGTTTTCTTCTCATCAGCTATAGCTTACTTTTACAGTTTGCTTCTGTTGTTGTCTTCAGTATCTTACCTATAAGTCAATTTAGATTGCCCATTTCAGAATGTGCTCAGGTAAATTATCTCAAGACACATATAACTGGTAATTTGCAATTGAGAAAACATGGCTCCTTGAGATTAAACAAGATGCTCAAGATCATGCAGTAAGTGGCAGACTGAGAAGTTGAAGACCTTTAAGATGAAACTCTTTCTTGTATTGCTTTATATCTAGCTCCTCCAAAGGAGCAACGGTGTATAGTTTCAAGGTCTGGTCATTTATTTGTTATTCTTAAATACTTATTTTTTACTGGACTCAGACTTAGAAGTAGAAGCTCTCAGTGAGGACAGTGTACATTTCTTGGAAATTTGTTCCTGGCATTTTTCTCTGGCTTCCTTTATTCTTGTGTTCAAAATTTTAGTATATTCTGCAGCCTCTTCCTTATCTTTCTGACTGTGAGGTTTCTTCAGAGCAATACATAGCCATTTGTTTTGGACACATAGAGTAACAAGACACCAAACCTTAGGTGCTTTTGCTCTAGGATTCTGACTTTCTATTTTGAGGGCTTTCTGACAACATATTGGTAGATATCATATTCTTCAGAGAGATGGAAAAGCTTTCAGATTCTGATAACTCTTTTGGATCCCAACTGTGGAGGTGTAACAGTATCTGTCAGTCCGAGAATATCCCCTTGTCCCTCAGATTGGCATCCACAAACAGACTTGCATTTCATCTCTCCAGTTCTCCTTGGTCTATAACAAGAATGTACCTTTACTCAAAAGCAGGTGGGCTCTGTCATGGATCAAGACATCATTTGCTTCATGGTAAAAACCCTGTTTACTCATCCCATCATTGATCGTAAGCATATAACCCTTCCACTTTCACCCAGAGACCCTTCTGTGGCCATTTGCCTCTTATAGAAAGTAGCATCCATGAATTTCTGTCAGCTAGTGTCTAGGAAAGAGATACTCAGCTTCATCTCGATACAGCTGACCACCTAGGAGGCACCACAAAACAAAACAAAATGAAAGTTACATATTTGTGACATTTAAACTTACACATTTGTTGTCTGAGCTCCAAGAAGGAAGAACTAGGGATGTTTTAGGTGATGATAGGCAAACTTGATTGCTGAATTTTGAAGAATAGGGATTTATGTGCCAATTAAATGTACTATCCTGTTAGTTCCTATTTGCGTAGATGAGATGTTTTCTTTGGTTTTGTTTGGGTAGGGAATTGGAGACCAGGCCAACACAGAGGTGTAGTTCAACAGCTCTGATTTCCTCTCTTCCTGTCATTGTCACCTAATAGAGTAATCTGTGGTGCAATGTGGTTGGGTTGCAAACACCCCAAATCAAGACTAATAGGATGGACTTGATGCCAAGGGCTCAGTGTGTCAAGGTTAACATGTTAGAGAGAAAGTCTGTGAAAGGCATGAAAGGGTTGCTTCTCTGTCGATCATAATTTTAATGCTATTCTCAGATTCTACAACTACATGTTGTTTTTCTAGTATGATAAATTATCTTCATGGGGTAAAGAAGGTCATATTATGATAGTTTCTGTTCCCTCTCCAATGGAAAATCATTGCATTAAAAAAACCTTCTGTTTAAAAATTAAATTAAATTAAAAAAAATTTTTTTTTGGTGATAGGGTTTCTCTGTTGTAACTCTGGCTGTGTTGGAACTCACTCTGTAGACCAGGCTGGCTTTGAACTTACAGAGATCAACCTGCCTCTGTCTCCTCAGTGCTGGGATGCATTAAAGACATTGCACTACTACCACCTGAAAATTGCATTTTTATTGATCATGATTGCATGATCACATGCCATTAGGCTAATTTTAGCTTCTTTAAAGTTAGTGTATTCTACATTAAAATATTGCGAAAAATCACTCTTAAATCCATGCCAATGGCGAGTTGTGTACACTAACATCCTCAGATATTAAAATAAAATCCATCCTTGACATCGTTTTAAAAATTATCCACTCATTTCCATTCAAGCAGCAAGTACAAATAAGGAAGGTACACACAGTGGTGACTAATCTGCATTTGCCCAGCGTGATTAGCGATGTCGTCAGAACTTTGGTTAATTGACTGACGCCTTGATGCTTTCCACTATTCAGTTACTAAGAGTCCTTGGTGAGAGTATTTCTTATTATTACTGAATAAAACCTTCTCCCTGATCACCTTGGGGTGTTCCCTTCATTCCACTCATCACTGTGGTTCATTGTGTGCTGTCTCCCATTTCTTGATACTTTATGTTTAAGGATACTGTCTCTCCTAATTCTGAGGACGCTGCCTCTTGTTCTGCTCCAACAGTCATCACATTGTAGTAGGCGGGCACCACTCCCTGCTGCATCTGTGTTTATTTAATCTAATTACTGAGCGGGAGTAACAGAAATGTAGCATTGGTTGAAAGAGCATTTGAGTGACAGGTTTGTGTATAGTTGATTAGGGGAAGAACTTTCCCCAAAAGATAATAGAATGAGATACTGTTTATGTGAAATTAATGTTCGACAAAACGACCACCTTCATGGTCACCATTTCACAAAGGCCGAACATCTACAAGCTAACACATCACAGTGTCAGAATGCTAATAGGAAAGAATTGCGAAAGTGAAACACTGATAGGTTTCTCTGGGATTGAGTGAATTTGTCTCAGCGTGACACCCAGAGACCACGTCACTTACCCTTTGTCTTATTTTCCAATTCCAAATGACTTTTCTGAATATTAAAGGCAAAATATTTGAAAAGAGAGCAAAAGGACTCAGAAGCAGGAGGGAGCTTGTTGGGAAGAGAAGCTGTTTGGCGGGAGTGGAAGGCATAAGCGGAGTAATGGGAGCGGATGTGACCCAAGTATTTTATACATAGTTGTGAAAATATAAAAAATAAGTTTTAAAAACTTAAACAAAAGAAGAGTTGCCTGTGAAAGAAAGCGAGAATCAGACTGCAAGCAGTATTAAAAAATAAAACACATTATAAATCTTTCTAGAGGATACTGAAAGGAGCTGAATTTAAACACGCAGTGACTCACCCAGATAGCCATTCAGATGTGAGGACACACTGAAAATGTCTTGGGGTACAAGGCCTCAAAGCTTACTGCTCAAGCACATTCTTAGGAAGTTTCAAATAGACAAAAGTGTAGAGTGCTTTATTTTTGAAAAAAAATGTTTATCACGTTTATTTTTTTAATGGTGTGTGTGGAGTGTGTGTGTGTGTGTGTGTGTGTGTGCACACTTACCACAGTGTGTGTGCAGAAGTCAGGGGACGATTTGTGAGAGTTCGTTTTCTCTTTCCACTATGTGGATCTTAAGGATTGAGCTCCATCGTCAGGCTTGGCAGCAAGCATTATTACCCTCTGAGCCATCTCACTGGTCCAAAATATAAGATACATTGAAATGAAGTTCCTAATCATCTCAGAAGCAGAGTCATACAAAGATAGACACGTGCGGACGAACACGCAGTCTGAGCGCAACATCATATGATGAATGCCGTGGTTTAAAAGATGCGCGTGACCGCAAGACACCACTTTCTGGCAATAGTGGTGCTGACGTTTTGCGTGCCGGCAGTGAATCACATCCCCAGCACAGATTTGAGCTACTCCATCCATGCGGCGGCTTCTTGGCAGGAATAGCCCTCGGCCTGTTTATAGCAGCTGTGGTCTTGGAACCTGGCTCCAGCTCTTCTGTTACAGTCACTGACCTAGTGCCCGTTAGTATACTGATTTTCTATGAAGTCAGCCGTTGTGTATTCAATTATTTCCACTGTAGTGTTTAAGTAAACATTTGAAAGATCCTTTAGTGTCATCAGAATGTACTAGCAAACTTGCTTTTGAAATTATTGCCTAGTTGTTTATGGGCCTAGGGTTTTATAATTTTGAAGGTTGTTGACTGAGAGTTGAGAAACACAATTTAGGGCTTAACTTGTGAGGTGGATTTTACCTTCAGTGTGATCCAGAACAGTTTCATTTTAATTAATTTTATTTTACAGGACAATATGGATATAGAAAAGATAAAGCTCACTGATTCTAAAACTTGTGTGTCATTGGGAATTAACTGGGAATGTGTGGACAATGTGGGTTCCCAGGACACAGCCCCTAAAATATCTGAGTTGGGAAGCGTCCCGACTGTGAAATGTTTCTATAGGGTCTCTCGTGTTTGAGTATGTGTCCCCAGATGGTGACGCTCTCTCTTAGGAGGTTGTAGAACCTTTGGAGTGGGAGACATGGCTAGCAGCGGTGGGTTACTGGGGGTAGGCCTTTGAGAGCTGTAACCTGTCTCCACTGCTGGCCCAAGCTCTCTGCTTCCCCATCTTCTAAGATGTGAGTGAGTGTCATCATATGCTCTTGCCACCGAGTCTTCATGACTTCCCTGCCAGGACAGACTGTGCCAACATAAACCTCTTTTCCCTTATATTGTTTCTGTCAGTTATTCTGTCACTGTGACAAGGAAAGTAACTAACACAGGAAGTGTTTACAATTTTATTAAGCACCTCAACTGTTGTTTCAAAAGCCTAGGCCAAACTAGGAATGATGGTGAAGAGTAAAAATTTATCATAGCACTCCTTTCTTCCTCTTCCTAAAGTACATGTTAAGAAAAATAAAACAAAACAAGATGAATAAGCATCAACAAAAAACATGCGAGGTGGTGGGGGTGCTCACCTATAATTTAAGCACTTGGGAGGAAGAAATTGGAGGATCTCTGAGTTCAAGGCCAGCCTGGTCTACGGAGTGAGTTCCAGGACAGCCAGGGCTACACAGAGAAACCCTATCTCAAAAAACTAAAAAACTAAACCAAGCCAAACCAAACTAACCAGCCAAGCAACTAACCAACCAACCAACCAAACAAACAAAAGACATGACAACAAAAAACACAGAGCAAAAGCAATTCTATCTTTAGAGGAAGTGTAATAAGATGTAAAAAGCAGAGCTTGTTAATGAAGAGAAATAACATTTTATATACAACATGAGTTGTTATTAAGTTTTGAAAGCTGACAGGTTCATAGACTCAGGCTAATTTAGGCCAATAGCAATTGCAATGTATCCCTTTTCTAATTAAGAAATGACTTAGTTTCTTTTCCTTGCCAAGGACAAAGTAAGAAGCAGGACAAGGATGCTGTCAGCATTTTGCTGAGAAGATGGAGATTATCCCGTAGTCCCAGAAGGTCCGCTAGGTAGAGGATAGACACAAACGGTGGAGCTGAAGGAAGCGGGTCCCGCAAGAGAATCCAACCCCTCTCTGTTCCTGTTTGTACAGCCTAGAAATTGATTATGAAATTGCTACAACCGTGGCATTAAAGCCTCAGCTTAAAAAGCAATACGCTGTCGAGGCAGCAGGATGCCTCCACCCACAGGAGCCATAGGGTCCGTGTCTTCGTCTACCACAGTTATTGCTTACTGCTTAACTGAAACTTGATATTTTTTTAAAGAAATAGTTCTTCTTTCCCTTTAAAGTGGCTTGGATGAGTTCGTTACTCTACATACTCTCAGTCTGTTCTTCACAATGGTTTTAGCCATTCCTCAAATCATAGTATATCAAAACTTGTGCTGGGCACCTTAGAGATTCTCCCTTTACTAGGTGCCTATGAAGAAAAGATGAGTGGGCTTTCCACTCATCAGACTTTCTGTATGTATGACTTTAATGTATGAGAGCATTTTTGTTCCATTAAAATATGGAAAAACCACTTTAAGATCATACCTACAGACATCAGCCATTTATTATCATAATAGCATAGCAAACAACTGCAAAATGTCACTGACATGCAATGAGCATTTATTGCTCATACATTCTGAGCTCAGTCTGCTTAATTCCACAGGATTTAGCTGAGCTGCCTTGTTATTCTAAGGCTGGGTTGACAAGTGACTGATCCAGGGTAGTTGTTATGGAGCGAATTGTGTCCTCCACAAATTTTACAAATTGAAGTCTAAATTGTTAATATCTCAGAATAAAACTTTATTTGGAAATAGGGTTATTACAGGTATGATTAGTTAAGATGGGGTCATTCAGGTGCATCCTAATTCCCTTATAGTAAGGGCTAAGTATGTAGCTAAGGGTAAAGTACTTGGCCAGCATGCACAAGGTCCTGACTTTAATGACAAACAGAATACCATGTAAGAATATGCATAAAGATGAAGTTCCTTGGTGATGCTTCTGAAGGTCGATGAATGGTAAAGGTTGCTAGTTAAAGAGTCAAAGCCAGGGAAGAAGCACAGAGAAACTTCTCCTTCACAATGCTTAGGTGAACCAATCAGTCTGATGCCTTGAG
This sequence comes from Cricetomys ansorgei, assembly GCA_026225945.1. Classification (NCBI taxonomy): domain Eukaryota; kingdom Metazoa; phylum Chordata; class Mammalia; order Rodentia; family Nesomyidae; genus Cricetomys; species Cricetomys ansorgei. The sequence goes on from JAMJFZ010001796.1 coordinate 4,762,362, forward strand.
TACTGCCTCTGGACATTTAAAAAAAAACATTCATTTTGTGATTTACTGCATAGCAATCTCGGAAAGGTAAAATATTGTTCTCCATTAGGGGGATAGTCAGAATGACTCAGCTCTGCTCTAAGTGTCTATTTCTCATTTTTGTAGCTAACTTTACATGCTCTCAGCATGCAAGAGTGAGAGGGTGCAAAAAATGTAAAGTCTCTTTGAGAATAAACTCAAAACTATCAATGCCCCTTCTACTTTTTATGGATAACAAAGTCATAAGGCCAGATCAGATTCAAGGAGAGGAGAATAGGGAGCTTGTTGAGTGTGTATGAAGTGGAGAGGATATGAGAATTGTGTTGTCACTACAACAATCCAGAGTCCCCATGACTCTCTTCATTCAATGCTTAGTCTATAATTGCAGTGTAAATTGTATTTCACTCTTTTCTATCCCTCATGTATAATAACCAACATTCATTTTATAGTACTTACCTACATTTTTGAAGTGCTAGTAGTTTCTCTCCTCTCTCTCTCTCTCTCTCTCTCTCTCTCTCTCTCTCTCTCTCCCTGTAACTGAAGATCAGCCTTGAGTGTCATTCCTTAGGTTCTGTCTATCTGGTTTTGGGAGGCAGGGTCTCTCATTGACCTGGGACTTGCTGATTAGGGGAGGCTGGCGGGTCAGTTGTTCCACAATCTTCCTGTCCCTATCTTAGCACTGGGATTATAAATTCATACTCAGTTGTTTTCCCACATGGGTTCTGGGGATTGAACTCAGGTCCTCATGTTGCATAGTGAGGGCTTTACTGACTAAATGACTTCCTAGCTCTGGGCTAGTAGTTTAAAAACCATCAAGGTTCTTTTCCTTCTAATGTTTGAGTATTTAATGACATTAAACAAACTGATGTAATGGTCTGAAGCTGCTATATCCTTCTCTTCAAGCCAGGAATTGCTCTAGAAGCTGTCAAGAAATCTTTATGGACAGAGGGTATCATCAACCCAAGAGGACTATGCTTGGGAAAAAAATAGACTATAGGCATTCTGCACGTGTAGGTTCTGCATTCTTGGATGCAAACCAAGCACAGATAAAAAATGCTCAACCCTACTCCTCCCGCAAAAAAAAACCACTTAAATTGTACCTGTATTGGACATGTACTGATCTTTTCTTGTCATTTGTTATCAAATGAAACAAGATAGCCATATAGCATTCATATTACAGTAGGTATTGTATTGTGTCTAGAGATGATTTAAAGCATATGGGAAGATGTGAGTAGTTATATATAAATCCTCTAAGATTTGAGAATCTGAGGATTCTTTCCCTTTCTTTCTTTCTACTAGAGGCAATCTTTCAAGGATATCAAGGAACAACTATAGTTTCAAAAGAGGATCTTCTGCCTTTAGGGCATGATCCTGCCAATGAGGCAGCAGTATTCTATGTCTGGGGACATGAGTAAAGAGTGGGAAAGTGTGTGTGTGTGTGTGTGTGTGTGTGTGTTAATAAAGAAAGATTAAGAACCATGAAAGATAGAATATTTTACCCTATGTTGTAGTTTGAATAGGAAACCCCCTTTCCTGCACAGGCTCAGATCTTGAGAGAGGTGGGTTTTGGAGAAGTGATTAGATCCTGAGGCTCTGTCCTAATTGATGAATTAATGCCTTAATGAGTTCATAATGTGACAGAAAGGGAGAGAGTAGGCCATTGAGCACATCTTTAGGGGAATGTATCTTGCTCTGGGCCTTTCATATATTTCTCTTGGATTCTGGGCTACTGTGAAGTACACAGCTCTGTCCCACTGTGATGCTCCATGTCTCTACATGGCCACAGGAGAAGCATTCAACTGACTGTGGCCTGAAACCTCTGAGACCCTGTGCTAAGTGATCTCGCTTCCCCAAGTCACAACTAAGAAAGACCCACTTTCAAACGGACGGGTCATCTTGCTACTGTTTTGTGTCTGTTCCTATAACGGAGACAATGATTTTATGATCTATGGAACCAGCATCTTTTCATCTCTTTCCCTTGCCTCTAGGTCTCACTGGGGCTCAGACACGTGACACCACATTCAGTGTATTTCATTTCAGGAGAGGAAGCCTGAGAGCAGGGAACTCAAGTCTTTGCTAACAAGCTGTGAACACACTACACCTTTGCACCTGATGGAGACCTGATCTGAGCTTCAGCAGCAAACTGCCACTAAAGCCTTTGCAAAAATAAGTCTGAGATAAAAAAGTCAATGGCTGTATTTGCAGAATTGTTTTCTAATAGGAAACATCAGACATATTGGAGAAATGTCTCTTTGTTAAGTGCAAAGTGGCTGAATTTCTGGGCAATGCAAAAGACTAAAACAGTCTAAGGGCTTTTTGATGGCTAACTTAATGTCTCCTTTGGATTGGATTGTGGGTACCCAGATATTCTGTCAAACAATATTTTCGTATTTCTCTGAGGGAAATTTTGATGAGATAAGCATTTAATTCAGATGCCTTTTAGTAAAGAGGGTTGTGTTTCTTATTGGGTGGTGGTGGTAGAGAGGCTCGGCTCACCCCGTCATTTGAAGGCCTGAAGATTACAAAGAGGCTGAGATCTCCTGGAGTGGAGAGGAATTCTTTCAGCCCTCACACTTGAACTGAAATCTTTATTCCTCCTGGGTCTCAAGTCCTGGCCTCCAGACTGAAAGGAATCATGACACTTGCTTTCCTGTTTGTCTTAGTTAGGGTTGCTATTGCTGTGATAAAACATGACGAACAAAGCAACTTGTGGAGGAAAGGGCTTGGCTTATGGTTCCACATCACAGTTCATCATCAAGACAGGAACTGAAACATGGCAGGAACCTGGAAGGCAGGAACTGATGCAGAGCCATGGAAAGATGCTGCTTTCTGGTTTGCTCCCCATGATTTGCTCAGCCTGCTTTATTATAGCACCCAGGACTACTGGTGCATTACTGACAACACCCACAATGAACTGGGCCCTCCCCCATCAATCACTAGTCAAGAAAATGCTCTCAAGCCAGATCTTACGGAGGCGTTTCACAATAGAGGCTCCCTCCTCTCAGGTGACTCCAGCTTGTGTCAAGTTGACATAAAATTAGTCAATACATTTTTCTTCAGAGTGCTAATTCAACTTGAAGATGTTAGGACTTGTCAGCCCTTCATCATCTTGAGAGACACTTTCTTCTACTTAAATTTCCTAAGATTTAGACACTATCCTGTTAGTTCTGTTGCTCTAGAGCAGTGGTTCTCAACTTTTGTAATGCTGTGACTCTTTCATACAGTTCCTCATGTTGTGGTGACCCTCAACCATTAAGATTTTTTTGTTGCTACTTCATAACTATAATTTTGCTACTTTTATGAATTATAACATAAATATTTGACATGTAGATGGTCTTAGGTGACCCTGTGAAAGAGTCATTTGACCCTGCAAAGGGTTTGAAACCCACAGGTTGAGAACCACTGCTATGGAGAATCCCACTTTGGAGCTTAAGCTTAATAGCAATCAGCAGTAGAAAACTTATTAAGGGCATATGGTAGACAGTCACTGTTCAAAGTTTTCAAAGTGATGTGGGACTCAGCTAGTTTGAATTTGATCTAACCCAAAAGCCTCTCCCCATGTTCTGACTTTGGTAGTATGAGGCTGTGACTGACTCTTCTAGTTTTGCAAAAGCCCTGTGGAATAATTCTCATCACTGTTGTTTTATCACTTAGAAGGTTGAGAGACATGAGTGGTTTTCCTCCAGTAACACATGGCTGTAGACACACAACCTGAAATGATCTAAATTTGTAAGATGAATACTTGGAAGCTCTATATTGTAATGCCTGTAAGCAAGTCAGGAAGCTTAATGTGCAAAAACATAATCAGATTGGAAAAACAAGGATTAAGACTTTTCTAAGCAATATGCCATATTTTAATGCTCACTTGGAAAATAGTCAAGCAAAAATATTCTCCAATTGAGCATTTGTGTGTAGAAAATACCATTGCATAACGCTGAATTAATGTCACAGACTATATAGGCATTTACCATTTTTATTGAATAGAGAAACTTAAATATTCTAAAAATGCCTCTTGGTTTTTTTTTTTTTTTGCCAAAGACCTGTCAAAAGAAGTATTTATGGCAACTAGTCTTCAGAGACTATCCTCAAAGAATTATTGCCTCTGGTGCTCATCCAGTCTTCTCTAGTCTTTTTCTGGCTAAGACTGGATGCTCAAGCTGTATTACACACCTTGTGGGCTATAATCTAAATTTCATGTAATTCACTCTTCTGATGTTGACAATTCAGTACAGCTTGTATATCTGCAGCATGTACAACTGTCAACCTTCTAGTTTTAGAATACTTTCATTACCCCCAAAGAGACCCCATGCATATTGTCAGTTATTCTTTATTCACCCTGCAATGTTTAAATAAGCATTTATAGTTTCAGGTTAATATCTTGGTATTGCTTTAGGCTGCACTGTATAGATTTTGTTATATTTTGATTTTTTTAACTCATCCAAACCTATTTTGTAATTTATCTGGTGAGTTTGTCCTTTCACCTATTGTTTATTTAGGACTGTATTGTTAATTTACACATATGTATATCTCTTTTTGTTTCCACCTGGGACTGGAATTACAGATGTTTGTAAGCTTGTCGTGTGGGTGCTAGGATTTGAACCTGAGTCTTCTGCAAAAGCAGCAAAGGCTTTTACCTGCTGAACCATTCCTCCAGCTCCCATTAATTAGAAAATTTAATCAATTTCTGCATAATACAGTTACTAATAAGTTAGGATTTTTGTTGCAGAAGTTTATTTTTAGTTATGTCTAAAACAGTTGTTTTGTGCATTGTTGGGAGAAGGGCTTCTTAGGCCTTGGCATTTTGTATGATCTGCAGGTGGCTTTATGTAAAATACGTTTGACTCCTCATGATCTGCACGTGCTCACTGCTCTTTGGCAGAGCCACTATGAGGAGGCAGAGTTTTTGTATTAAGGAATACCCAAGGAGCTTCTGTGTCAATAAAAACTCCTGAGATCAGATGCTCAGGGTTCCACTGTCCAGGATGATGTTTGTCACGACAGGTGGTTCCTTTTGCTGAGGTCCGGCAGGGTTTGCATCTATGAAAATGTCTCCTTGTCTTTATTGCTGAGCAATACCATAGGTGTACTGCTGCAGATTTTGTCTGCGATTTCACTGTTTTCTAGCTGTCTTATGTTTTTATTTATTTATCTTTGTTCCATTGTTCTGTGTCATTGCTTTCACTGGTATTATAAAAATGGCTTTACATTGTATCAGTTTAAACATTTGTTATTCATTTCACTATATTCTTATTTCCCAGATTATTGCCAAAGGGATTATAATTAGAATCTCTACTTAAAACAATGTGGCTCAGCTTAACATCAATTTTTTTCAATAATTATAAAAATTTCTGCTCAAACTCCATTTATCCCCTCATTTGCTGCTACTCTGACATCTAATACATATTTTAACAGGTGGGCGTACAATGAAGCGTGTATAACTGTTATATGCGGTAATGCTTAAACATTTTATAAGAAAATTTCAGCAAGATTTTCACATTTAACATTTTTAGGATAATTTTAAATCAGCATTGTTAGCTTCAGGCACAATGTTGTAGAGCAGCTCTCCGGAATGTGCTCATCTTACATACCTAGACCTTAGCTTATCACGTCTTTCTCTGCTCATTCTTATTTATTTTCTTGCAGAGCTGGGGGTTGGATCCAGGACTTTGCCAATGCCAGGCAAATGCTTTCCAGTGAAATGCTTACCCAGGCAATAACTAAATATTTCTCTCCTTGGAAAAATAACTCACGTCTACCCCTCCAGATCTTGATTACAGCCAGTGCACTTTTCACTCCTATGACAGTGTCTATTTTAATTTCCATATACTAATGAGATCCTACAGTGTCTTCCTTTTGGTGAATGCCTTATGTCACTTAGCATGATATTTTAAAACTTCATCCATATTGTCAGACACTGAAGGGCGCTCCTGCTTTTTAAAGCTGAGTAATACCCATTTGCTTAGATCACATTTGTTGATGGGAAAATAGCTTCCATTTTTCAATTATTAACTCATTTCTTTTTTAAAAATTTCTTTCTCTCTTCTCTCATACAACTTATAGAATATATAGAGACCTCCTCCTCCCCCCTCTTCTCCCCAGAAAAGAACCATCACCCAGGGTTTCGGGACAATCAGGGCGTGGCATCGCGGGATAGAGTGAGGCCAGGCACCAGTCCCTACATCAAGGGTGGGCCACATCTTCCATTTTTAAAATAGTTTTTGAAGATGTCGCTTTAGGATGATAGTCTTGTCCTTCATCATTTTAAAAACGCTTCACCCAGGTTTACAAGATTTCTTCTGAGAAGTCCACTAGGACTCTATGGAGATTCCTCTGTACGTGCAGAGCCATTTTTTTTCTTGCTGCTTTAAAATTTTCCTTCATCTTTTGACAACTTGAAATATGTCTCAGCGAGCATTTCTTTAGACTCCCATTTGGTTATATTTGGCTTCCAACATCTGGATATCTACCTCTTTTCTTAGATTTTGGAAGCTCTTAAACAATATTTCTTTGATTAGATTTCTGATTCCCTCTTCTTTCTGTGTGTCTCAAATATGTGCATTGACTAATTTAATGGTGTATTTTCAGTTCATTGTACTTTAATCATTCTTTGAAATTTTTGTTTTTCTTGTTATCTTGTGAGTGTAATTTCTGATGGTTTATTTTCGGGTTCACTTATCTTCAGCTTAATTTGGTCTTCTGTTGAAATCCTCTAGTGAGTTATTACACAAGCTTTGTGATAGTTAATTTTTGTAGACTTGATACAAACCAGAGTCCTGTGTGAAGAGTGAACCACAACCGAGAACATGCCTCTGTCAGATTGGCCTGTAGGCGTGTCTGTGGGTTGGTGGGGCATTTTCTTGGTTGCTGTACCACCCCTGGGCAGGTTGTCCTGGGTTGTGTAAGCAAGCCAGTGTGCAAAGTTCTTCTGTGGTCTCTCTTCAGTTCCTGACTCTAGGTTCCTGCCTTGAGCTCCTTTCTAAGCTTCCCTCAAAAATGGACTGCAGCCTGTAAGCTGAAATAAATCTTTTCTTGTCCAAATTGCTTGTGCTCCATGTGTTATCACAAAGCAAACAAATATAAGCTATTGTATTCATTTTTCTGAAATTAATTTAACTTATTTGGTTTTCTACTAATCTCCTTTAACATCTTTATGACATTTACTTTGTATCTCACTCACGTGTTTTGGACAGCTTCTAGCACATTTGTTTCTCTGGGGCATATTTTACTGGTTTTGTTCACTTCCTTGACTCTTTATGTGAACATATGTGTCATTTGTGCATGACAAACGACAGTGGCCTCCGGAAGTCTTCCTGCAGACTGGATTTGTAAGGTAGAAGCCCAACACCAATTAGCCCATCCTAAGACTTTGGAGGACCTTTCACAACTGCATGATATACCAACTTGCTTTTGTTGTTCTTGGAGTTCACAATGAGTATTTGGATCCTATCAGTGTGCCAGGTAAAGGGGGGCAAAAGCTGATCTTTCGGTCAGCCCTTGGAGGGCTGGGGTATTAGGGACATGGTATCTCTTTCTCCCTTCAGGAAGACTTTGGAAGTTCAGATTTTTCATTTACTCACCCTGTTTTGTCAGGAAGAACTTTAGTGACTGCCAACCTGATTTGCTGTTTCTGATCTCATTGGAATCCAGGAATCTTGGGTCTTGTTTGCACACAGACTAGCAATGCAGATCAGTTCTCTGTGCAGTTGCTGAAACATTTGTGGCAGTGGACGTGTGATTGAATATTTCTCTCTCCTCAGGAAGCATCTGGGAGCTGTGGCTTTTGGTCCACTACCTGTGGAGATAGACTAGTGACTCTCAACCTTCCCAATGCTTCGAACCTTTAATATATTTCCTCATGTTGTGGTGACTCCTAACCATAAAATTATTTTCCCTGCTACTGTACAATTGTAATTTTGGTGCTGTTATGAATCTTAAGGTAAATATCTGATATGCATATGGTCTTAGGTGACCCCAGTGAAAGGGTCATTCAAACCACAGGTTGAGAAATGATGAGATAGACTATGGTGACTTTCAGGTGAAGCTGGTGTCATTGGTTTCCAATGGCTAGAATGTATCCCATCCTGATGTTCTCCGAGGCGGATCCTGGCTTCTGAATAGCACAAAGAAAAGTTGGCCCATTGGATACATGGACTGTTTCATTTCTCAGAGAAAAATTGGGACCTGGTGAGTATTTTTGGGATGATGCTGATGATGATGCTTATGCTGTCGCTGCTGCTGCTGCTGCTGCTTTTTGCTATGCGGTGGGCAGGTGTTTGGTGAGAGGGCATCTCAAGTTTCTGGTCAGGTTCGGTATGGCTAGATTCACTACTGGAACCTCTCATCTACTTCTTAGATTTCACAGACAGGGAAACATCTGTGTTACTATGCGATCCCCTTCCTTCAGTGCAGGGTTGACCCCACGATTCTCTGTTGACCACAAATATGTAACAGTGTGACTAGTCCTGAAGCCTTGTGGGTCTTATCTTATAGCCCCACCTGCTAACCAGTGATAATGAGCAGATGCTGGTTAACTGGATTCCATTGTTTCTGAAGGAACGCTCTGCCAACACTTTGAGGAGCAATAATTTTAGGTGAGCCAAAAATATTTATCATCTTACTTATTTTTGTTTTCCAAAGCATTGTAAAAATTAGTTGAAAGTTCCATAGCTTGATGAGTCCTAAGGGAGTTAGAATATAAAAGTACAAATCAAGAGTTTCAACTGGGTGAAAAACAAATAGCTTAGAAATTGTTGAACTCTGAGTTTGAATTGAAAACTTGGAAGTGAGTCATGTTTCTGTAAACCATGAGTCCACTACAGAGATATCCTTCATTCCATGATTTGAATCTATCTATGGCTTATGTTCATAGCTCCTTGTTTCTTTCGTTCTTTCATTGAGATGAGAAGACTAGTTCTTAGTGTGTGAATGTATCAGGTCTGAATGTTGATGCCAGGATTTCTTCTCCAGGGTCTGGAGATGGGGAATTTTACTCTGAGGGACACCAATACTTGCTTCTCACTTGTTCTGAGTCAAGCAATGGGAAATAGAAAGCTTCCTAAGAACAAAACTGCATATTAATGGAAAACACTTTTAAGAGGATACCATCCGAGAGAGAGGACAATCAGAGCCATACACAAACGCAAAAACCCAAACAACCAACCAAATATTAAACTCTTCAAATCAAACCACACAACTGCCCCCTCAAACTCTAAAACTCCACAGTCTATGAAGTGAGGAGTTAACTATAATAAAGTAAAATCCCAGGGTTTAAACTGAAATAACCATTCCTGACCAGGAATCATCACATACCTTGTGTTTAAAAGACTGTTTATGATATTTAAAGAGTTGACTAGATTATGCCTCTTCCATCTGGATATTCCTAAAACTAAAGAATATTCTTAATACAGCACATTTTTTTGTTTTGTTTTTGTTTTTTGATGTGACTTTAAGCTTCCACAAAGTAGAACAGGCTGATATACTACTTCCAACTCAGACCCCTTTGCAGACTCGTAAGGAGCCGCTTAACATTCTTTTTCTTTTTCACTAATAGCACCCAGGTGCTCTATTTCCGAACTGCCCCTCTTGCCTTCTCAGTCTAAAGAGACTGTTTTGAATAATGGCACTCCAGCTCATGAGATTGGCACAGTACACCCTGATGAATCAGAGTTAGAGAAATTTTGAGACTAATGAATAGCCCAATTAGAACCAATGAAACCATGCCACTGTGAATTCTCTTGAAACTGTTTTGAAAGTGGGATTTTCCTTCCACTAACATGGTGCTGCTGATAGAGTCCTCCACGGGCAGGAAGCCAGCACACTGGGTGCAGAGGCCATTTTCTAACAATACTATTTAAAAATTTAGATTGTATCAATCCTGGAGCTTTGTTGACTTCTGCACTACCTATTTTAAGATTGAGAACATTTAGAAAATTTAAAGGATTGAGAATAGCTTTTTATTAGTTGTGAACAAAATAATTCTGACCAACATATTCACTTTGTAAGTGATTTATTTGAAGGTTTTACCAGGTACTTTTGGTACATTACAACAGCTATAGAATTTCAATGAGTGTTTTGGTCACGTACCAGTAGGTTGGCAGGGTCATCTGACCTAGCAGAGTTATTGGTTGCTCTAATGAGCTTGGCTTGGTTTGCTCATCAGATACTCAGCTATTTGGCTGGATTCAATTGATTTTATTCCACACATCTCTCATTCTCCTCCAGAGACCAGAGGATTATGTCAGTTATGTTCCCACAGCAAAGGCATGTAGACCTGATTTTGCAAACGCCTTGTAAGTCTCTGCTTCTTTCACACATGGTGACATCAGAGATCAGAAAGGTATTTCCCATCCTTAGCAGGAAGGTGCCACATATTTACATGACAAAAGAGTTGAAATATTTATGTAGTCTGCCACAGGCAATGAGACCAGGATTTAGGATTTTGCTAAACAATTTTGTTACCTCATGTTATTATAGACACAACAAATACAAAATATAAGCCTAGAGTCATGATTCTCAATCTGGGGCTTACAAATTACAAAGCAAGAGGTAATTCAAGGATAGCCTGGTCTACATAGTTCTAGGCTAGCCAGGGCTAAGTAGGATAATATAATCTAAACCAAACCAAAACAAAATAAGATAAAGTTTCAAAGCCTTGGGGATGGGGATGTAGGTCAGTGATAGAGCACCTGCCTCGTATATGTAAGTCCCTAGGCTCAATCCCAAGCACTACAAAACAAAACAAAACATCAACAAACTAAGCCTTAAACCCTAATTCCCCAGAGATTTTAATTTAGCAGAGTTAGGTCCTGCGGTGGTTTGAGGTTTCAAATGCTCAAGCCAGACCCAGCATCACTCTCTCTCTCTGCTGTCTGTTGGTCCAGATGTAGAACTCTCAGCTTCCTCTCCAGCACCATGTCTGCCTGCCTGCCTGCCTTATTTCCTGCCATGATGATAATGGACCAAACTTCTGAACTGTAAGCCAACCCCAGTTAAATGTTTTCCATTATAAAAGTTACCATGGTCACGGTGTCTCCTCACATCAATAAAACCCTAACTAATGCAGGTCCTGTTATGAACCACTCACTAGGAGTGGTTTGAATGGATTTCCCAAAGTTCATGTATGGAGACATAATGCCCAGCGTAACAATGTTGGGAGGTGGGGTCTAACAAGAGTTGATTGGGTCATGAGTACAGAGGCCCTAGAAATGCATTAATGTCCTTGAGAGGAGTGGGCTTCTTTTGAGAGTAGATTGGTTACAAAGAACATATACTCTTGCTAGCTCAGTTACTTTCTCTTCTATCTTCTGCTGTCGATGACGCAGCATGACGTCCTCAGCAGACCCCAGGACTGTGTTCTTGGACTTCCCATGTACTAGACTACTGAGCCAAATGAATCTCTGCTCCATGGAAGTTATCCCATCGGAGGTATTTAAAACAGGCTCCGAGACACAAATTGACTATTGGACTTCTTTCCATTTGTTGTTTTGTTTTTTTTTTTTAAATAGAGGTGAAATGGGGGAAAGAGTAGACACAAAGTAATAGAAAAGCAGCCCTTTAAAACCAATCTATATGCAAGTTGTTTTTGTTTTTTTTTAAATGTTGTAGCTTATGTGTTTGGTACTGGAGAAATTGTGGGAGTTTTTGAGATACAGACTTAGCCAAGCCCTTGAGAAGATGGATGATAAGCAAATGTTTGCATATGATTAGTGATGTAATCATACCATGCAAAGGGCTGAAAAGCTTAAGTACAGGAGACTATGCAGACATAAAAGTAGAGATCAACTTCACCCATAAAGCTGTGACCAGACAGGCAGAAAACTGGCAGAGGTATGAAGAGAAAACCAAAATGGAAAAGTCAGAGAGATAACTCTATTTTATTAATGAGCCTCTCTTCAAGAATGTTCTTATGTCATTGCTAGTTAGCCAGCCTGTCTTAAGTAGAACACATTAGGCAGGGGTCAGTTTTTAGAATCATTCTAAGAACCCTGAGATCTGTGCTGTTATTAACACTATGCTTAGCCCAGTCTGTCAGATTTAGCTACCTGGTTCAGCTTAATCGATTCCAGCCCTTTAGAGTGTAAAGGCATTTGGATCAGAACATCTGCCACTTGTTCTGCACTATGCACAATTACATGATTTAAATTGACTGTGCCCATGGCAAGAGCAGTTAGAAGTTATAATCTTTCAATCAGAAGTAGGATTATAATTCATTCATTTTGCAAGCCTGCTATTTTGGGTTGATCTTCTGTCAAGTGGAATATAAAGTTCACCAAAAAAGAATGACTATCAGCAAAGTTAGCTGGAAGAATGGGTGTCCCAAGATGTTCTGTTTCATAAAACTATTGTGTGAATTCTTCATAGTTATTCAGTATTCCATCAAGTCTATAATGGATTTGCATTCATAGAAATGAGTTTATTGTCATACTGATTCATTTGAGGCATTAAATTTGATTTAGTCTCTAAATTTTAAAATACTTTACCGGCTGTAAGCATTTGAAGAGGTAAAATTCAAAATGGAATGATGCTGGTATTTTTAATTTCTTCTAATCAATGACCAGAAAATATATAGAGCTCCCTTAGTAGCTGATCTAAACGTTAAATTGACTTTTTCCATATTAGTTCTGTTGCCTATTGGAACCACACCCAAGTTTTCCATTTCATCGTCAAGCTGCTGCACATAGCAAATTCAAGATTTAAATTTGATTTATTAGATTTGTGATTGATTTGTAATAGGTTACTAGAAAGCTAGGGTTTTAAAATAACATACATGGAGAGCAACCTATAGTCTTGGCAATAGCTTGTTTTTTGGGGGAGACAATTCTTGTTAAACCCTTTTGGCCAATAATTCAATTAGACGTAAACCAATCCCAGTACTGAGTGCTTCCTTTGGTGACAAGAGATGGCCAGATGAGACTCTGTCTCTCTCATTATTTGTCAATTTCATTTCAATTTCCATCATATATTAATTTTAACTGTCTCTAACCATTTTCCTTCCCTCATTTCCTTCTCCCCTTTCTCTCCCCACTTGATCCTCCCATTCTAGCACCCCCTTCCAAACATATCTGCCTATTTTATTTTCCTTTCCTAAGGAGATCTATCTGTTCCCTCTAATCCATTATTCTATACCTACCTTCTGTGATTCTATGAATTGCAGCTTGGTTATCATTGAATTAACATCTAATATCCACATATAAGCAAATACATACTACATTTGGTTACCTCGCTCAGACTGATTTTTTTCTAGTTCCATCCATTCACCTATGAATTTTATGATGTCATTTTTTAAATAGCCGAGTAATACTCCATTGTGTAAATGCACCACATTTTCTTTATCCATTTTTCTGTTTAGGGAGCATCTAGGATATGTTTCTAGTTTCTGGCTATTATGAATAGAGCAACAATGAACATGGTTGAGCAAGTGTTTCTGTGGTAGGATAAAACATCCTTTGGGTATATGTGTGAGAGTGGTATAGCTGAATCTTGAGGTCTATCAATTCCCATCTTCCTGAGTAACTACCTAACTATACAAGTTTACACAACTAGCTATGTAAGTTTGCCCTCCAACCAGCGATGGAGGAGTTCCCCTAACCCTTTACAGCAAGAGCTATCACTTGTGTTAATGATCTTAGCCATTCTGACAGGTGTAAGATAAAATCTCAAAGTAGTTTTGATTTGCATTTCCCTGATTGTTAAGGATGTTCAGCATTACTATAAATGTTTCTCAGCTATTTGAGTTTCCTCTTCTGAGTATTCTGTTTAGATCTGCCCCTCATTTTAAAATTGGGTTGTTTCTTGGTATCTAGTTTCTTGAATTGTTTATATATTTTTGATATTAGCCCTTTATTGGATATGGAGTTGGTAAAATCCTTTTTCATTCTGTAGGCTGCTGCTTTGTCTGAATGAGTATCCTTTGCTGTGCAGAAGCTTGTCAGTTTCATGGGATCCAATTTCTTAATTGTTGATCATAGTGCCTGTGCTAACTGTATTCAGGACTGTAGTTGCTCTCCACAAACTTACATCAAGACCCCATTGCTGAAGACAACACCTACACAACTGATTGAACAAGGAGCTGTTGAACTGGTGCCTACATAGAGCCAGTATGTTCTGGTGTCTTTGGTACAGGAAGGTATTCTGCACATCATCAAAGGAGAAACACTAAGCCAGCTAAAAACTCTACAATAGTGTACTACCTGCAAGACATGCTAGGACAACGGTGGCACAAAGCTGGTGGGAGTAACCAACCAATGACTGGATTTACTTAAGGCCTTTCATAAGATGCAACCCATACCAAACACTTCTTTGGTAACCAAGAACATGAAAATCAATAGCCCAAGGATCTAGGGTAAAACCTAAAAAAAGAAAAATGTAGTGATAAAATGACTCATAATGATATTCTGCTATATTCAGAGATCAGTGCCTTGTTCAACCAACTTCAGAGAAGTTTCCTCCTGTAGCAGATAGGAGAAACTATGGCCAGATATTACACAAAGTGTGGGAGACCTTGATATACTCAGCTCCAAATGGGATGATGGGATGTTTTTATCAAATCCTTCTCTTCTGAGTTCAGAGAACCTTTTGGAAGAGGAGACCGCAAGAGTATGAGAGCCAGAGGGGATGGAGGACCCCAAGAAAATGAATCAACATGAGTACAGCTCATAGAACTCCTAGAAACTGAAGCAGCATGCACAGGAACTGCATGGGTTTGGATGAGGTCCTCTGTATGTATAACGCTAGTTACTGTTTTTAGGGGATTCCTGAGTGTGCAAATGAGTGGGTCTCTGCCTCTTGTGCCTTCTTCTGGGCTCTTTTCCTCCTGTTTGTTTGTTTTGCCTAACTTTGATGTGATAGTTTTTGTTTTCTCTTATTTTATTTTGTTATATTTTAAAAATTTAATTAATTCATTAAAATCTAGCCACTAGAGTAAAGGTTAACAACAGAACTGTCATTTATGACTGTCAGGAGAGGGAAAACCATTTTTCTCTGATGGAGTGACACTGGGCATATCAAACATTGCACAAGAAGCCTCATGATCAGGAGTAGTTGACTAGTAGATAGTGGACTCCACAGTCTTTTTGTGTGATTTTTATTTGATTATTTATTTATTTAATTATTTATACTATTTATTTAACTCATTATTTATTTGGTATTTTTTTCCCTTTTCTTTTGGGTGGTGGCTTATTTCGTTTTCTTGGTTTTGGGTTTTTTTTTTTTTTTGTATTGGGTTTTGATTTGGATTTTGGGAAAGAACTTAAAGTTTGGTGGGTAGGGATGGGGAGAGGATCTGAAAGGGTTTGGGGGAGGGGAAGAATATGATTAAATTATGTTTAAGTTCAACACAGTTTTAAGTATTAGAAATATAAAACAATCTACACACATACACAAATGATCTCATAGTTTCTGTGAATTAGGATTCCAAAGAGAGTTTAGAGGGTTCCTCTACCCAGGGTTTCCACAAGGCTATAGTCAAAGTGTTGGCTGGTCTTGGATTCTTTCCTGAAGGCTAAGTCTTCTTACATATCCATGGGGCAGAATGCATTTTATTTTATTTTACTTTACTTTTATTTTATTTTATTGCTCCTATAGAAGTCAGGGAATTTGTTTCATTCCAAAATATTCTATTTAATTGACAAAGAAAAAATATGTATATTTCTATGAGGTATAATATACTATTTTTACTTATGTTTACATTATAGAAAGATTCAACCCAGCTAATTAATATATCTATTATTTTGACAATTTCTTTGTTTTATCGATCTGTTCAGTATCACACACACACATACACAGTTGTGCTTTTATAGTGATTCTAAACCCAGTCAAGTTGATAATGGTAATTACACTCTCATCTTTGAATAATTTTTTTTCATTTGAAAATTTATCTAAAAAATTAAAAGTTCATATCTTACATGTTAGTCACTAAATGTGTGCCCAAACTCATAGGTTCATGTCCTAAGCCTCAGGGCGATAGCATTTGGAGAAAGGGCTTTGGAAGTTTATTTGGATTAAAGATAAGGTCATTCTCCCTCAAGAAAGGATTGGGGGAGAACAGCACCAGACCATGCTGGTGTTCTCATCTCAATTTGCAGTCAACAGAATTCTGAGAAAGTAAATATCTTTGTTTAAACCATTTACTTAGTCTATAGTACTTTGTTATGGGAGCCTAAGT
This sequence comes from Cricetomys ansorgei, assembly GCA_026225945.1. Taxonomy (NCBI): domain Eukaryota; kingdom Metazoa; phylum Chordata; class Mammalia; order Rodentia; family Nesomyidae; genus Cricetomys; species Cricetomys ansorgei. The sequence goes on from JAMJFZ010001796.1 coordinate 4,778,542, forward strand.
TAACACAATGTGGTCTAACTTATTCATTATACTCTACAGCGTAGTCAGTGGCAGTCAAGGATCCTGTGGTGAATTATATTGGCATTCTTCAACCATATTTTTAGTGTGTTATATATCAAAGGCCAATCTTCCTCCCCCCACCCCCCCGCCCCAGACAGAGTTTCTCTGTTATAACTCCGGTTGTCTTGGAACTCACACTATAGACCAGGCTGGCCTTGAACTCCCAGAAATTGGCCTGCCTCCACCTCTGAGTTCTGGGATTAAAGGTATGCGCCACCACTGCCCAGGATTCAAGGGCCAGTCTTTAAAGATTTTGTGGAGAAAGAATTTAGTTGTTCATCATTGTATTGGTGTCTGAAGGAATAGTGGATCATATCAATAGCCAGTTGTTTTATGAATGTAATGTCCTTTATACAAAAATTTACATATTTGCAAATTGCTGTATTTCCCCCATACACTGTGTTATTTATCTATTCAACATACATTTCACTTTATATATCTGGCACTGCTGTAGATGTTGGGGAGACAACAAATACAGAAAAGAAAGGAATCTCTGTTCTTGTGAAGTTTACCTCCTACTGCAAAGCAGCAAATGTCACACAAGTTTGAAAACCAAGTCAAATAGTGATCAGCTGTATGAAGGATTAGGAAGGCATCTGAGAGAGGAGGATGTGTAGCTGGCATCACTGGGGTCAGTGAAGGATTTCTGATGTCACTGTTTTAAAACCTATATTGGAAAATGAGGCATTGAGTCATGTGGCTGTTTGGTTAAAAACAAAACAACAAAGTTTTTAGGGCAAAGAGAAAGCAAATATCAAGACTTTTGGGTGGAAGCACTTTAGCGTAGTCTGTGAAACAAGAAGACAAACAAGGCTGGAATGAAGGAGATAGATTCTGCTACGAGCCATGGGGAGTCTAATGGAAGGCTTAGGTTCTCTTATATTCTGGAAGGATTTTCTTAGCTTCTGTGCTGAGGTTACACTGTGGCGAGGGAGTGGAAACTGAAAGATTGGTTAAGGTTCTGTGAAAGTAACTTGTAGGAGGTGAAGGTTGACATTGAGGAAGTAGCAGAGGAGGTGGAGGAAATTGTTGTATTCTGAGTGTACTTGAATATAGATTCAAGACATTAGTTCTAGGGTAAAGAAAGAGAATAACTAGGGATGGCCCAAGGGTTTTTGACTGCTGGAAGAATGAAGATGCCATTGATGAGGAGGGAAGAAAAGCCTTAAAGAAGGAACCTGGGGACTGGAATGGGATGTTTGAAATGCTAATTAGATATTTAAGGACACACACACACACACACACACACACACACACACACACACACAATTATATGGTTATTTGTGTTTGAAGATCAGAATAGTGATAAAAAGCTAGAGATAGGTTTTTAAAAAAATTTATTAAAAAAACAACAACCAAGGTTTCAATGTACAGCCCTGGCTGGCTTGGAACTCAACAATCCAGACTGGCCTTGCACTCACAGTGATCTGCTTGCTTTTACTTCTCAAGTGTTGGAATTAAAGGTATGTTGCACTATGCCTGGCCTTAAAGATAGATATTTGGAAGTCATGTACACATACATTTTATGTAAAGAATAGAATGAAATACAGTGTGTATGGATAGTTGATGGGCACAATGATTGAGCTCATGGAGGAACTTAAAATCTTCAGGAAGTGATCAGCTGTAGGGCAAGTTGAAAACCAAGAACTGATGGCAACATTTGTCAGGTAGAGGCTATAGACACTGGTAGCTCTGGCATCTGCATTGGAAAATATAAGGAGACAAGTTGCTGATGGATGAGTTCAAGGGAGAACTGATGAAGAGAAATAGATGGAAAGCAGAGAAAAATAATTTGAAAATTTTGTTGTTGCTTTTTGTTATGTAACTCTTTAATATGATATAAAATACACATTTGTCAAGCATGAAAGTACACTTTATCACGATTTAAAAATCTTATTTTATGATAGTTATTGGATTAAAATTCCATGGAGGCTTCCAGAATTGTGCAAAGACTGTAGAAAACTCTTCTGGAAAGAGTAAATAGCTTGGAAGAGTAGCAAAAATATTAATCCAGTACTCATGGAAGCCGCAGACATCGAGGTAGTGATTGTTGTACCATAGCTCAGTGGATTGTGTGTCTCTTCCTCCTTTTCTCCTCTTCCTTCTTTATCCTCCTCCTCTTTCTCTTCTCCCCCCTCTCCTTCTCTTTTCTATCTTTCTTTGATGTTCAGTTTAAGGTCTGCAAATGTTTACATTTCCCTCTTAATCACTTCTTAGTTGTATAGCTCTATCTGGGGAAGCTGTGAACAGGATGATGGCAGAATGTTGTGGTCGCAGAATCTTTAGATGGTCACCCTAGATTCCTTCCCTCTAATATGAATGCCTTGCTGTGGGCAGGATGTCCGACTAACATGGGATTTCACTTCCATGATTAAGCTCCATTAGGTGGCTGGAGTGAAATGAAGTTGATTTCAGTTTATTAGCTAAAAAGAGCATCTTCCTGTCTTACATGGATGAAAGCTGTTATAGAAAGGAACTTCTTAGAAGGAAGTGGAACCCCCCCCCCTTACAGGCTGTGGAGAAAGAACCAATCATGGGAATGGAAAGCACATGGGTCTGGGACCTTCAGCTTTCTGAGTTCAAAGTCATGATCCACAGATTAAGAAATGGTATCTTAAGACATTTATTAAAGAGGGATTGCAATGATGAATTTCTTCCTCAATTCCCTTGAGATATATTTGTGTAACTTATATAGGTTTTTTTTTTCTCTCCATAACCTGAAAGCCAATCTCTCAAACTATAATTGCCAGAAAGGTTAGGGCTCTAGTGTTCCTTTTGTATTTGCAGCTAATAGACACATTTGGTCTAAGTGGCTTTATACTAACTGACATTGCAATTTCAGCTCTTACATAGTTTCTTTCTGAGTCCCCCTTTTCCCTTTAAAATCTGACAGCTTTGTCCAGATGAGAGTGCTTTCTGTTCATGCTGAACTTCTTTTCTGTTGCAACAGTCTATTAGTGATTAAAATATATCTTTATCATATTAGTTGTATTTGGTTTTGATACTACTATAATGTGATAGAATGAAGATATAAATTAATGGTCTATAGTCTTGGGATTTTAATACATATCACTAAACTCCCTTAGATGCTTGATCTCAACTTTTCATCTCAAGGAAAATGTATTAAACTGCCATAAATAAATTATATTAAAATACTTCTCACTATTCTTTAGGTATAGAAAATGTTAAACTAATTTGATAAGAATTTTGGCTATAAAGGATTAAGAACATGTACATATAATGCCATTTGCTTTGGCAAAATTTCTCCCATTTTTTCCTTTTGAAATAAATTGCTTTACCTTCCAGTCATTCACAATATCTACATTTTGCTGCTCTAGAAATGAATGCTCTAGAAATTAAATGAATTATTTAAAATTCTCTCTTCCCAACAACAAGCCAAATGGTTGAGTAAATGAATAAAAATTTTGGTTTTATGGAAGTCGGATTTTCTCCCAGTTTCTGTGAATGACTTGAAGATGAAAATGCTTATTACTGACACAGTTACAGCTATTAACCATCAGACCAACAAGTCTGTTGAAGGCAGAACATTGAAATTGCTAAGCAGGACCCCAGCCCTCACTGAAGACTTCACTGAGCAGGTTCTTATATCTGGGAATACCCAGAGACTTCTCACACTATTCACAAGAGATTCCTTACTGGGATACAAGGCACTGTATAAACCCTGCTGTTAGCTAATGGTCTTGTATCTTCCTGAGCATAATTTTAATTCCACTTAAATATCTATGTGGAAGAAACTGTGTTTGTTAGGAATATTAAGATAAACACCACTTTAAGTTTGTTAAAATGATTCTTTCTGTATGTATGCGTACCATAGATGCCAGAATAGGGCATTAGATCCCTGGGAACTGGAATCACAGACAGCTGTGAGCCTTCCAATGTGGATGCTAGAACTTGAACTCTGGTTCTCTGTGAGCAGCAAGTGCTCTTAACCACTCTCCATCTCTCCAGCACAGTAAATTAAAATTTAAATTAAATGTAAAACTATGCTTTTCCTTTTACCATTATTACTCCATAAAATTACAATTTTAATGGTGAGTTTGTAATGAAACAATACAATATAATTGCTTCAAGTTATTTAAAGTTTGGTAGTGCAATTATTTATCACATGTAGGTATATTGCAAGAACAAAAACATAGCATACATAACAGAAACATTTTCCTAGAATCATAGTATTTGGAGACTTTGGACTTTATTATTCTGGAGTCATTGTGAGTTACAAACTAAACTAAATGAATAATTTTAATTTAAATTTTCAGTGTGAGTAAAGGCTGTAATGTCAAAACCTGTTAGTATCTGAGTGAGCCCACAGTCCTGATTTTGAACTAGAATTTCAGTGTAAACGAATGATACATTTCATCTTAAAACTGAACGAAATAAAACAAAGCTCCCAAACTTATTTAATTCTGTCTAATGAAAAGGCCTAAAATAATAATCAATGTATTAACAAACACTGTCCCTAATGGACGTTATAGTATCTAAATACTGTCACATAAACAAAATTGAGAATCCATGGAGAACTGAGTAGTCTCTGGTTTGGAGAAAAAGCATGGAAGGAGAGCTTTGAACATCTGACAGTCATGGTGAAGGAGCTGTCATAAGGCTGAGAAGCCAGGAAGCGACTTCCTCTAAATCAGTGTGTCGCTTTCTTAGGAAGATAGAAATCCATCTACCACGAGATCTAGCTATACCACTATTGGCATATATTCAAAAGATGCTTCATCCTACCACAGAGACATTGGCTCATCCATGTTCATTGGTGCTCTTCTCAGAATAGTCAGAAATTGGAAACAACCTAGATGTCCCTCAATAGAAGAATGGATAAAGAAAAACGGTGTATTTACACAATGGAGTACTACTCAGCTGTTTAAAAAATGACATCATGAAATTCATAGGTAAATGGATGGGGCTAGAAAAATATGCTAAGTGAGGTATTCAAGACCCAGAAAGACAAATACGATGTGTTTTAATTTATATGCAGATATTAGCTGTTATGATAACCAGGCTACAATTTGTAGAGCCACAGAGTTTAGATATAGAGTAAAGGACTAGGGGTACAATATATCTCACTAGGAAAGGGAAATGTAATAGATAGTTATAGATGGATAGGTGTGTGTGTATTTGTGTGTGTATGCACACATGATATGGAATGGTAGGATCATTGGGAGTGGGAGGGGTGAGGGGAATAAGGGAGGAAATATGGGGAAAGACAGCTAAAATCGAGGTCTATTTGAGGAATCGCATTTAAACCTAATACAGTAGAAACTTCCTAAAATATATACATATGCGAAGGTGATCTAAATGAAGTCACCAAATAATGGAGGAGAAAGAGTCCCAACTGGCCATCTCTTGTCACCTAATGAAGTTTCCAGTGCCAGTATTTGGTTACATCTAATTGAGTTGTTGGCTAAAGGGGTTCCATGGGCATCTCCAAACAGCCTAGGCTCTTGCCAAGACTATTCATAGCTGTCCACACCTGATGGCAAGGCCTCATTGCTGAAGAGAACACATACACACCTGTTCGAACTGGTAACAGCATAGAACCTTCACCTTAAGTTCTAGCATCTTTGGTATAGGAAGCTACTGTAAATACTACCAAAAGAGACACATAAACACCAAGCCAGACACAAACAAACGCTTTGATCTATACAATAGTGTCCTGTCTGCAAGATACACTAGGACAATGGTGACATAAAGCTTATGGGAGTAACCAACCTATATCTGATTTGACTTAAGACACACGCCATGAGATGGAACCCATTCCCAGTACTGCTTAGGAGACGAAGAACCAGAGACTAGATAGCCCAGGAACCTAAGTTAAAACCAAATACTACTGTCCTAACGAAATAGAAACAATAAAATTTCTCCTAATGACATCTTGCTGTATTCATTTATCAGTACCTTGCTTAGCCATCTGAGAAGCTTCCTCCTGCAGCAGACAGGAGTAAATACAGAGACCCACAGCCAGACATTATGCAGAGAATGAGAATCCTTGAAACGTTCAGTCCTAAATGGGATGTTTCTATCAAACCAGTCCTCTCAGAGTTCAGAGGAGGAGACATTGCTAGGTCATAGAGATGTTTATTGACCTTACAGATAATGAGGCTACAGTGGTGGCAAACTGAGAAGACAATGTCTGATGAAACCAAAAGATTCCTCAAAATAAAGTGATCTTTTTGGCTGCATTACAGACAAAGAGAATTTAAATCCATTTTCAGGGATCAATGACACATCCAGGTAGAATGTCAATGCTATGTATAACAACCACGCAAGATAAAGAATTTTTGTTTTCTTAAAATTGTGGCTTTGATCTCCTATACTCTGGACTCGTCAATTCTTTAAAAATCTTGTTGAGAGTGAGTAGAGGGTTGGGTGTGGGAATTTCCTGAAATTATAAATGAGTTGTCTATGGCATGAGGGTAATTAAATGGTTCCTCACAGTGCAGCTGGGTGTTTAGTATTGCCGCAGCAACAGCTGGTAGACATCTGCCATCTAGTACAATTAATTTACAGTTAAGCTTCTGAGTTGATGGCTGCTATTTAGAGCAAGAGAGTGGCTGTGCACAGGGACAATTAGATAGGCTATGCGTCTGAGGAAACACGACTAGAATTGTTGCTGTGGGGTATTCAGCGGAGAAGACTGATTAGACATGGCTTTAAGCCAATAGAAAGCCTTTCGGGATCCAGTGTAGCCCTGAGCCTTTCACAGGATGAGGTTTTAAACACAAAGCCCATAATCTGGATTGACACACTTCAGTTAACAAGAACAGTTAGCCATAAAAGGAACTACAGAAGCTAAAAAGCAAGGTTAGTACACTTTGAGACTTTCCCAGAACTACATGAATTTTGATGGCCGTTGTTTTAGTTTTGGCACATCATGCTGTTTACGTGTTGAGTCTTACAGCCTGAATGGCACTCCCATCATGGAGTCAGTTATGCTAAGGTCTCAGGGTCTAGTAATATCTGGGGCCCTGTTATGTTGTATGCTCTAAAAGGGAAGGATTGCCATGTTTGTGTCCCTCTGGACTGGATCCTGTTGACTTTCTGCAGGAGCACAATGCACAAGTTTCAAGTTGTTGAGTGTATCTACTGGTACTAGTGACAATCACATTAGAGGAGATGCCCAGCGAGTCACAGCTGTGCACAACTCCCTCTGCTTGTCTGTGAGCAGGATCTAGCCTTACTTATCAGCAATAAAATCTCAATAGATTAGGCCACATTAAATAATACTTTCCCTTAGCATAGCAGAGATTTTAACTGGTTTTAGAGAATTAACCTGCCATGTTCTGAGGGCTCTAGCATGCCAAGGAACCACTAGAGGCAGATAGAGTCTCTGGCAAGTAGCTAGCGATAAGGGGAATCTCAGTCCTCTAGCTATGAAGAGACCCATAATCCAGGGAAGCCCAGGTGGATCTGTGTGGAGTCCAGATAGAAATGTAGCTTCCACCAATAACTTGATTCCATGTAGTAAGATGCTGAAGCACTGATCCCAGGATTTTGATCCAAGGAAAAGTCAAAAACATATTTGTAATTTCAAGCCAAAAAAATTTAGTAATGTGTTACACATGGGGAAAAATTAGCCTTCTTCACCCTACCCTAGCAGGCATTTCTTGGTATTACCAAGAAAAACATGACCTTTCCTTAACAGACACTTACTTATTTCTTGTTTAAAGAGATACAGGATGGGGTTTCTGTCTTTTTTTTTCTTGCAAGAAGGAATGGTAGACGTTTCACTGAGCATTTAAACTTAATAAATCAAGCAGAAGCAATTGTATGTTCTCTAGGACTGAACATTGTGTATTAAAAACTGTCCACTGGTGTGAGAAAATCCCTACAGTAAAAACCCACTGCTGCTAACCAAGCTCCAGCCCTTGCCTGGGGCCAGGTGGCTGTTGCAGACTACACACACACAGAAGCAGCAAGGATACAGCCACTTGCAGAAACAGCCAGCCTTTTCACATTACCTTCTGTCTCCCCAGCATGCATAGTCCATTCAGCCTGGCTTTCCCGAAGTTCTTCTGAATAAAGCTGAATGGGTTTTATATTAAGTCTGTGCAATCAAGTTCATTTTCTTCTACCCTGGAGTGACAGCTGCTGTGGCCGCCTACCCAGATGCAGCGTTAAGGTTGATGAAGCTTCCTTCAGCCTCTGTCTCTGGAGATCCTTGGAGAGGAGACTCCCTTCCCTCTCTACTGGCCTAGACAGTAGTCTAGCATGATGGAAAAATGAAGATTTGTGGTCGCATGTCCCTAGAATTATTTGGGATTTTTTCTATACTATAATCTAGCTAATACTTATTAAACTAAATGTTGTTATAGTAAATTTAACATGTAGAATGAAAATATTTTATTCAGACAAAATCACCACAATTAAAAAAATAAAGTGGGGCATATATCAAAATATTAATAGTGACTCTTTCTAAATCCTGAGCTACATGGTGAGATCTCATACAAATGCTTTTTTAAAAACCATGTGACAAATTTTACAAAGCATCTGCAGCAGATATACAAGTAAAAATTTTATAATAAAAGCACAAAATTTAAAATAAGGATTATTTTTAAACTAAAACCACCAAATGATATTCTTAATGATATACTTATGTCCCATCCCTCATATCCCAGTAAGTACATCATTGTATATGGGAGACACACATACGTAACACATCTCATTTATCAAAATTATAATCCACTGCTTTCTTTTTTAATGCAAAACACTGGCACTAAAGGCTAGCAGTGGATTTTAAAAATAGCGTAAATAACTAAATAGAAGTGTAATCTTTAGGGTTTTTCAAATTTTTGAAATCTTTAGACTTTACCATAGATAGATAAAATCTGAGAGTCACTTTAAAACTATTTTTTAAAAAATTTAAAAATTGTACATTAAAAAATGTACACTTTAGGAACATTTAAGTTTCCTTGCCTGTATTTTCTGCAGTTAAGGGTCCTGGTGATAGGGAGAGGCAATGGGGGTGGAGCCTCGCCAATGCAACATTCCTGTTTCAAAGGTAACTCTTTGCTATGACATTTTTGCTATTTATGAGACCATTCCTTGTTCTTACTAGGTTGGAGACATCCTGTGTAATACAACATAAAACTGTTAGGAAACTGGCCAGCTAGTAGAAAACCTTTCCTATTCAATCCCCTTTTGTCTTGGATAATGGGCAGACCAGTCTCATCCTTTAGGCCTCTTCCCACATGAATAAAACCAGATGGGTTTTATCACAGACTGTGCATGGGAACCGGTCTTCCTTCTTGACTACAGTGCTGCAACCCACAACCACACAAGTACACAGCCACACAACCATAGGCATCTATCATCTGCTCATGTGCTTATGCAGTACATGGGTTCAGACACTTGGTATATTAGGATAAACAGGTGTTTTTGGTGTTCTACAACAATTTAGTGGAAAATGGGTTTGCTTTCTAGACAATTGTACTAAATTGAATTGGATATACAATAGATGATTCGGATCCTTTGGGATTCTTGTTGGTGATTTAGGACATCCCTGCTTCAAAGCTACTTGACGTTCAAACTATAGGAAAAGGATTTTTGTTTTTTGTTTGAATTAAGCTCTGATTTATTAAAGTCTATAACACGTGACAGGTCTCAGTGCACTTTCTGGTTCTACTGACTTATGAATGTTCCAAGTCATGCAGGAATCAGATATTAAGCTGCCCTTTCGCTTCACATGATGTGGTACAAGCGTGGAAGAACCAGGTCATTGTTATAACTCTTAATTTTTGCTAGACAGTATACAATTACCAAGGGGCTGTGTTGTACAAAGAAACGATTGTGCAAGTGTTCAGTTGAACTCAATGCACTTTTAAATGATGTCCTGTATAAGCTTTGTAGTTAACAATAGTCACTGGCATCTGGAAAGATAATCGAAGGGAATTCTGACACAGCAACTGCTCTCTTCAGCTCAACATTTCAGCAGTTAAAATGGAGTGCAAATAAGGTTCAAGTTACTGTTTCCACTAATTGGTCATTGTGTTGGTTTTGTTCTTAATAAGAACAATAAAAGATGGCAATTTGACACCAATTTATGTACAGTGAAGTTGAAATTTATGAAACTGGATCCTAGCAAAGTTGGGAACTGGAGCCTTTAACAAGCTGCCCCAATAATCTTGGCTACAGAGCCAGATCAGCTGTGTGAAAGGACCTGTTTTTGTTTTATTTTTCTTTTATGAAAATTAGAAAAATTAGTTTCTGTATGACAGCTGCTTTATCTTTAGGAGCTCTACCTTCTCGTTCTCTTTGGACCAACACTGTTGACTCAGAAAGCTCATGAGAGTGAGTATGCCTACATCACCATCCTGAAGCCACGCACATGCACGCGCGCGCACACACACACACACACACACACACACACACACACACACACACACACATTCTGTCTTATAACTGAGTTCTACAAATCCTGGTAGATTCACTTGTTACATGTGGATACTGAATGAGAGTCTCTGGGCACATGATAAATATTGGTGTTTTTTCATATGCTCCTAGTATCAAGGAGGTTGAGGACCTGGGCGTTGAATAAGGAGAATATCTAGGCAAAGTATACTCTGTTCTAGGCGGCCCCACTCAACTGGGCTCAGATAGAGGCTTATTCCAGACACTGGAAGACACTAGTTTTCCTGGCTGCACAGCAGAGGCAGGCACTTCTGGGAATATGAGAACTGGAATGACTCTAGTGACATTGGAGGACAGTACACTGGGCACGGCTTTCTGGGCTGTAGACATCAGCCAGCACAAAGAATTGTGGCCAGGGTGAAATGGCTCACACCATCCCCAGCAGCAGACTTTATTGCTACACACATGGCTCAGGAGATCTCTAACATGAAAAATGGGCAAATGTCATGTCTGTGAGTACATGTAAGACATGCCCTTGAGATGCAGAAGACTGCTTCAGAAAGTGCTAGAGGGCTCAAAATAATGAGCAGAATTAAGAAATAATTATTTTATGGCTCATATGCACACATTTTCCTTCGAACTGAAGAAACCTCTTCTCTATATGGATCAAATACAAGTTTTAAAATAGTCAACAAATTTGCTTAAGTAGACAAATAATGAAAGTCATCCACTAAAGTGTGGTTTTGCATGACCAAATTATTTGCACAAAACAGATGTTGTCTAGACCTAGAAAAAATCGGATTCTACATTGATAACTATCTAGTTCTAAATTCTGGCTTTCTTAACAATTAGCTATATAACCCTAATACTTTAGTGGAAAATAATTAATTTAGTTTTTTATTTTATTTGTTTTCAGGCAAGGTCTGGTAGGGACAGGCTGTCCCAGAACGTGGTCTTTATCCAAGAATGACCTTATATTTCTGATGCTCCAACCTCCACTTCTCAAGTGCTAGGGCACAGGTGTTTACTGCACGCCCATTTATTCAGCACAGAGTGTGAACCCTGGGCTCTATGCATGCTAGGCAAGAGCTCTATCAAGTGAGCTCTATCTCCAGCCTAAATTGTGAAAGCTCATTTAAGGCACTAATGACATGACACGTGTCATTAGATTGTTTGTGTATGTGTGTGTGTCCCCTGATATAATTCATGAAAGAAGACTGATTTAAACTTTAAATGGGAGGATACAGTATTAAAAGCAATCTTTCTGTCTTTTCTTGATCTTTGTATGTTTATCTTTTTAAAGAAATTTAAGAAAAACCCATTTTTGTTCCTTCACGAGGCCTGTTTTGCCCACTATATAGTATGTAGAGACTGAAACAAGAGGTCAGTCAAAGGGAATTTATTAATGAACAGCTAAGCATGGAGGGAGGACTGCCAGCTGCAGATCTACCACCCTAACAACAGGTTTACAGTTAACTACGGGCTGACCAAGCTGTATCTGATCTCCAGTGCAAGGCAAGGTGACTTGGGATGGAGTCTTCAATGTCAGAACCTGTAATTATTCATGGTGCTCTATAGAATACATGTTTAGAAAATGGTGCTGTTAGCTTAAATGGAGGGTAGAGTTTCTGACTATAGTTCTTTGTGTAGGTGCGAGGTCTTGGCTTTCCCCTGTGCAGTTTGGCATGTCCAGTGGTTCTTATATGTGGGTCTTTCCTATATTGCTTTGAGGTTTTGGATACTATTTTAAATGGAGTTATTTTTCAAATTTTGTTTGATATTGCTTGTTACAAGTACAAGAATCACAACTGATTAAAAAATATTTACCTTGTACCCTGTAACATTGTAGTCTTGGTAAGGTACTTGTGGGTTTGTTTATACAGAATTTTCTGTATAAACATCTATGACATTTGCCTGACATTTTTTCTTTCTTCCCATGTTTGAAATTTTAAACTGAAATTTAGCAAAAGTGTTTACCATCAGTTTGTGGAGAGCCATCTTTTACCCTTGGCAATAGCCTGGGTTGTTTGGGGGTTCCCATGGGGACCCCTTTGTCCAAGAACTCAATTGGGTATAACCCATTCTTGGTACTGATAGTGTCATTTGGTGACAAGATATATTCAGTTGGGGCTCTGTCTCCTCTGTTACTTGGCAATTTCATTTAGATTGACTTTATATATGAATATATTATAGGAAGTTTCTAATGTATTAGGTTTTCATATGACCCTTCAAATCGTACTTAGTTTTAGCTGCCCCTCTCCACCATGGCTCATTGAACATGGACAGTTGAGCCGGTTCCTACCTAGAGTCTTCGTCCCTATGGACTAGTAGTATTCATGTTACTTACTGGAAGGTACTCTGCATGCTACCAAAGGAGAAAGGTAAATAAAAACCCAGCTACAAACCCTTCGATCTACAAGAGTGACCTGCCTGGAAATGCACTGGTGCAATAGTAGTACAGATCTGTGGGAGTAACCAATCCATATCTGATTTGAATTAAGGCCTACTCCATGAGATGGAACACATACCTATTACTGCTTCGATGGCCAAGAACCTGAGACTAGATAGACCAGGGACCTAAGGGAAAACCAGATACTCCCAATCTGCAAATTGCTAAAGGAATGTAGCAATAAAATGACTCCTAGTGAGATTCTGCTATACTTGTAGATCTGTTTCTTGCTCAGCCATCATCAAAGCTTCCTCCTGTAGCAGATGGAAACACATACAGAGATACACATCCAGACATCTCACAGAGAATGAGAGACCTTTGAACATCCTGCCTTAAAATGGCATGCCTTCATCAAATCCCTCCCCTTAGGGCTCAAGAAACCTCGCAGAAAAGGAGGCTGAAAGAGCGTAAGAGCCAGAGGGTATGGAAGACTTCAAGGAATTGAAGCCTTTTAGACACAGCATGGTTGGCACACACATGAACTCACAGAGACTTGTGGCAGCCTGCCCAGGGCCTGAACAGGTCTATACCAAATGGTGTCCTAGAGCTGAGAGGAGAAGTGGACACATGTCCTTACCCCTAACCCAGAAGACATCTCCAATTCATAGTCACTTGCAAACAAAAACTTAATTTTCTCCAAGGGAGTCTCCCTGGGGAAACAACCCACTCTTAAGGGCAGGGCCCACGCTCAGCGGTAGACGGCCAGCACAAAACAGACTTAACGGCATCTTTTGAGGGTTTTTGTCTCATGATGCTAACTCAGGACTTAAAAAAGCAATTTACTTATTTTTACTTCATGTGCATTAGTGTTTTTCCTGCAGGCATGTCTGTGTGAGGTTATCAGACCCTCAGGAACTGGAGTCACAAGTGGTTGGGAGGCCCCATGTGGGTGCTGGGAATTTAACTCGGATCCTCTGGAAGAAAAGCCAGCGCTCTTCACCACTGAGCCAGCTCTCCAGGGCATTTTTCTTTTTCTTGTTTGGTTGTTTTGTCATAATCTGATTTGCTTTATTCATCTTATTTTATTTTTTATATTATTTTTCAAATTCCTGTTTGTCTTCTCACTAGAGACAGGGAGAGAGTGGATTTCTGACTGGAGGGGAGATGGAAGGACCTGGGAGGTGTAGGAGGTATAGAACTGTAATCAGAATGTATCCTATGAAAAAAAGTCTTTTTTCCATGTAAGAAAAAAATCGAAAATAGAAGTATAAAGTGACCTAGCTATTTTACCCCTGGGCATATATCAGAGGCTTCCACATCCTACCATGGAGGCATGTGAGCAGTCAGGGTTACTCCTTCCTTATTTATTTATGACAGCAAGCTACTGGAACCAACCTAGAATAAATAATGAATGAATAAATAAATAATGAAAATGTGAATAGCTGCAAGGAAAATTAAATCATGAAATGTGCCAGGAAATGGATGGACTTGGAAATTACAGTATTAAGCCAGGTGACCAAAATTCAGAAGAAACAAAAACTGAGTGCTAGTTCTCATATGCAAATCGTAGCATGTACTGTATACATATATGTGCAGACAGCTGTAAGTGTGGATACAGTATAACATATAAAAAAAGAGATCGAGAAAGCATAATATTAGGTGAAAGGGGAGACTGGAATGCAGGTAAAGGGGCACATAGCTGCAAAGGAAGACATCACACTAATTGTTTCCTAGTTTTTAAACTGTCATAGAGTTTTCTTCCTCTGTGGTGGATAAATGAATAAAAATGTAATAGTGGAAGTAAAACCCTAAGCTAAGCTCCATGGCTTCAGAATGGCCACTCTGATTCACGGAAGCCCACCAAGATGAACAGGGTTTGGGGACTAGGCAAGTGCTTCCTCGAGTAGTTACATTAATCTAGCTGTGTGACGCCTCTATTTGTAAGTTCATTGCAATAAACTATTCTGCTAAATTAAAAACAAACTTCTCACTGCCATGCAAAAGTAAATGAAATTAAAAAAATGTCTGTAATTATGTGTGGTGCGTGTGAATATGTGTGCATGTGTGTGGGGGGATGAACTTGCCCATGTGTGTGCCTGTAGAGGTCAAAGGTCGACACTGGTGTCTCCCTCTCCTGCTCTCCACTTAATTTTACCGAGACAATGTGTCCCACTGTTTAGGCTATGCTGGCAGGTCAGTGAGCTTCTGAGGTTGCCTGCCCCTGTCCCCTCTTTGTTGGTTAGGACTGTTTACTGCTGTGCCCAGCAGCTTTAACATGGTCACTGAGAATCTGAACTCAGGTCCTTTTGCTTGTATAGCAAGTACTTTACCCACTGAGCCATTTCCTGGTCTGTTAACTTTTATGATTTTCTTTCTTTGTTACCGTTTGTAGGCTAGCGAGGAACTCCAGTTTCATAATAGTTAAATGGTGAGAATGGATAGATTTGTTTCTGGTGTTCAGTTAAAATGTGAATGTCTGATCTTATCTGTAGGCTTCATTTTGGAGATGCTAATAAGGACATTCTACCTGAATCCCAATTGGCTGACATTTACCATGAATGGACGGCGGTATTTGCAGTGTGCCTCTGTCTATGGCACAGAACAGTTGTATTGTGTAGTCTTGCTGTTAGCAATCACCGTTGCATTAAAAGAGCTGTGAATGCTCCTAATGGAATGCGAAGTATTTTTAGATATATTTTTGGACTGGATTCATTATTTTCTTATATATTTTCATGTTTATTATGTTGATATGCTGGTTTTATGTAGTTATAAATTTGGAGATTGGTTTTCTTTCGTGTGTGTGTGTGTGTGTGTGTGTGTGTGTGTGTGTGTGCACAAGCATGCGATCAGATGTAAAATAAGCTAAGTGGTATTGTATATAGTTGGTGCTAGTTATCTCCTTAATTTTCATTTTGAAATCAACAGTGAATGTATTAGATTTGGGAGACTCTTTTGATAGGAAAATTTTTGTTAGTTTGTTTTAATTATTTAAGTATTTAGTTTGAGACAGGTTCTATGTAGCCAAGGCTGGCTCAAAACACATTAGCCTCGGTTGGTAGCCATGTGGGAGCTGGAATTAGTGTGCTGTGTCACAATGTTTGGTTGAGTGGCTGTTTTTAAAAATACCTTTTTAAAAATCTAATTCTTTGGTAGTCAGATTTATTATTTGTTCTTGACAAATTTGTCAATTTCACTTTAAAATAATGCACATAATTGTACTCACTAGATCTGAATAAAACGTCTCTTCACTATATGAACTTTTTCTCACATGAAAAGAGATATGAGTGTTTTGTCTTTTCTTATATAATATGAATACATATGTAAATTCCTCTTTAGCTGTCAAATGTCAAATATCGAAGTAAGGGAAACAAAGTGAGCAAACAACAATTTTATAAAAACTAAAAGCTAACATTATGATAAAATCAGTTTTCTTTTAACTCAATATCTTTTTCCTTAAGATTGTTGTCTTAATGCCTTGCAGTTACAGAAATGCTAGACAGATAACATTTGAGTTTAACTCTATTTAATTTGGCTCAAAGTTAATAGATCAGAAATCGTTTCCTGATACCTGTTACAAACTTATCTTTCTACAGAAGTCTAATCTCTGAGACTCTTGTGTAATTCTTCCCTTTCTTTCTCTATTTTTTCTTTAATGTTTAACATAAACCACCATCCTTTCTTTTGATTCTTAAATTACTGTGCAGCCTTTTGCTTAGGCAAAGGCAATCTGTCCTTTGTCTTTCTATAATACCAGAAAAGTCCCGGTCTAACAAGTTTGTTCAGAAAGACAGACAGTTTACTAAGCCAGAATATTTTTCTTTATGTCTTTGTTATGAACTCTTGTTTCAATATGATTATGATTTCTATCTTTATTAGAATCCTGTGAAGATGAAAAAACATCAGGATTCCTAA
Source organism: Cricetomys ansorgei (assembly GCA_026225945.1). Classification (NCBI taxonomy): domain Eukaryota; kingdom Metazoa; phylum Chordata; class Mammalia; order Rodentia; family Nesomyidae; genus Cricetomys; species Cricetomys ansorgei. Next base: position 4,795,274 of record JAMJFZ010001796.1, read on the forward strand.
AACGGCTTACTTTCGCCTCTGGGAAAGTTACCAAGTTTTGTCATAAACTGTATGATCAAAATCTTGTCCTGTCCATACGAGTTCCTTATTTCTGAAGCTGGACATGAAAACCTAGTGATTCAATTACAGTCTGTCTGCTTCTGGAATTTCTCTAAGTTTCTTTGATAATTATTCTCAGATCCTGTGTCTTACGCTTAATAATTACTAATCTTATTTATTAATGGTCTAAATGTATATCTAAGTGATAGGTTCTATGGAAGACTCATTTTTATTTTTTTGCATAGCTATTTTTCCCAGGGAACTATCATTAGCTTCATTTTCATTAACATCAACTTTTGTTACATTATATCAGCTCTAACTTTTGGTGAGGGGCCTTTACAGTGAAGAACACAGGCACAACAAATTTCCAAGAGCAGTGAAGGGTCAGTCCAAGTTGCCCGAGCACTGAACCTTTGTCAAGCAGCACCTTTAGGACGCTTGGCATTTTCATACACCAGTCTGATGTCACATAAATATGAATGGAAGTTATGAGAATGACTTACACTCTTGTTCTTTAGCTATTGACAATCATTAAGGGAATGTTTTCAGCCTTTATATATGAACTGGCTTAAGAGGCTGTAGATTTCAGAGTTACTGAATTTATTAAGTTAACTGGTTCATTTTTCTAGCTGAATATGTACAATTATTGAAACTCAACAATTAAGTAGTTACTCATGACTACATATCTCTTAGAGACAGTCCGTCATATTTGATCAATGTCATATTATACTTGGTGTCTTAATTCTTTGTTTCTAGTGCATTGAAGTTATAAGCTTTTAAAAAAAATTAGAGTTGTTACTTTTGCATTTTTTCTCATTTAAGAAACAATTGTGTTTGTCTAAAGATCAAACTCTCCTTAGTGGATTGTTGGTAGAATAGAAACCCTGGAACAAGTCAGACCTGGGCTGCAATTGTATTCCATCATGGCCTCTGTGTTTTGGAGAAATCATTTAGTCTTTGAAATCTTCAACTTCTCCCAAGACAATAAAACCAAACAATCTATTTCAGTTTTTGACCAAATATGTTTTTAATTGAAAATGGATTCTTTTCTCAAACAATATATCCTCATTGTAGTTTCCTATCCCTCCGCTGCTCCCAGTTTCTCCCCATCTTCCCTCAGATCCACTCCCTTTCTGTCTCTCAGAACAAACAAACAAACAAACCAACAAGAAAACAAAGCTTCTAAGAGATAACAACCAAACATGACAAAATAAAATATAAAATAAGCCAAAAACTATCATATTGAAGTTGGACAAGGCAACCCAACAAAATGAAAAGAATTCCAAGGGCGGACAAGAGAGGCAGAGACCCTCCTGTTCTTATAGTCAGGAGCCCCATAAAAACACTAAGATAGTAGCTATAATATATGTGCAGAGGACCTGGTGAAGACTCAGTTAGGCCCTGTACTTGCTGCTTCAGTTGCTGTGAGCTCATATGCACCTTGCCTAGTTGATTCAAAGGGCCAAGTTCTCCTGGTGTCTTCTCTCCCCTCCGACTCTTACAATCTTTCTGTGTCCTCTTGAATGGGATTCCTTGAGCTCTGAGGAGAAGGATTTGATGGAGAGTTCCATTTTAAATTGTTTCTCCACATGTCTGGCTGTGGATCTCTGCATCTGTTGCCATCTGCTGCTGCAGGAAACCTCTTTGATGATGAATGGATAAGTCATTGATCTATGAGTAAAGCAGAGTATCATTAGGAATAATAATAATAATAATGATAATAATTTTACCAGTTCTGTTTTGTTTTACCCTAGGTCTTTGCCCAGCATGGGTTCCTTCTCTTAGAGTGGGCCTTAAGTCAAATTATACATTGGTTGGCTACCCCCATGAGTTCTAGCCACCATTACCCTAGCATACCCTAGTTCTGTGCCACCAATACTCCACTATTACCCTGAAGCAGGACAGCTTGTTGGTCAAAGGTTTTGTGGCTGGGTTGATGTCCACTTTTCTCTTTCAGTAGCCTCCAGAATACTTCTGGCACCAAAGGAGACTAGAGCTTAGAGGTGAAGATTCCATGTAGGTACCAGCTCAACTTCTCCTTGTTCAATGAGTTGTGTGGCTATTATCCTTGGCAATGGGGCCTTACTGTCAGTTTGCAATCTTTTGTCTTAGCATCAGCCTGGGTTGTTTGGAGATTTCCATAGGATCCCCTTGGCCAACAACTCAATTGAATGCAACCAAAACCTACCACTTGAAGTCTTGCTTGGCTACAAGAGATTGCAAGTTGAGACTCCATGTCCCCTACTACTAGGAGTCATCATTAGAATCCTTCATAGATTCCAGGAAGTTTCCACTACATTAGCTTTCCATACTATCTCTAAATGCCCCAATTCCATCAGTCTCTCCCTGTACTTTCTCCCTTTATCCCATCTTCCCCATCTCTCCCACTACCATTCTTACCTGCCTCCAGTCCACCTGCAAAATTTATTCTATTTCCTCTTCCCAGAGAGATCCATCCATGTCCCCCATCCCCAGACCCCCTGCTCTTTACCTAACCTCTCTGGATTTACAGATTGTACCTTGGTTATCATTTACTTAACAGCTAATATCCACTTATAAGTGAATACATAACAAACTTGTCTATTTGGATCTGGGTTGCCTCGCTCAGAATGAATTTTTCTAGTTCCATCTAGAAATTTGTGAATTTCATGGTGTCACATTTTTGTCTTTAAGCAGTAAAGTAATACTCCATTGTGTAAATGTACCACATTTTCGTTATCCATTCTTTTGTTGAGGAACATCTAGGTTGTTTCCACTTTCTGGCTGTTATGAACACAGACACATGCACATAGCTCATGTGGTGGAATGGAGCATTCTTTGGGCACATGCCCAAGAGTTGTATAGCTACTTCTTAAGTAGTTAGATTCCCAATTTTCTGAGGAACTACGATATTGATTTTCATAGTGGCTGTACAAGTTTGCAGTCCCTCCAGCAATAAAGAAGTATTCCCTTTGATCCACAATGTCACCAGCAAAATCTGTCATTTGTGTTATTGATCTTAGCCATTCTGACAGGTGTAAGGTAGAATCTCAGAGTGGCTTTGATTTGCATTTTCCTGATAGCTAAGGATATTGGACATTTTGTTAAGAGTTTCTCAGTCATTTGAGATGCCTTTATTGAAAATTCTCTATTTATATTTGTACCCTAATTTTTAACTTGATTGTTTGGTGTTTTAATATCTAGTTTTTTTTTAAAAAAATATTTTGGCTATTAGTTCTCTATTGGATGTATAGTTGATAAAAATCTTTTCCCATTCTGTAGACTCCAGTTTTCTATCACAACTGAATAAAGTACGAACTCTAGAAAAACTTGCTTTTAGATGATGTCATTTAATATCACAGTTTTTAAGTTTGCCTGGTTGCCATAATCAAATTAAAAGCCAAAGTGAAACATATGAATCTGCTTTGAGGGTATAATTTTTACTGATGAAGACAGAAATGAATATAGAAGATAGCTGTTCAATGTTGGGAGGTAAGGGGAGGGGAATGACATATCTGGGAAGTATTCATTTGGAGAAGGTTCATGGGAGACACAGGCTGAAAGAAGAGTGGTTCCCAGTGTGGCCACAGGGAGACGTGAATTGGAGCAGTGACCACAGCTGAAGTAGCTCAAAGAGCTGATTAGAGAATCAGCTATATAATTTCTGCCACTGTATGACATCAGTTTTAAAGTCCATTTCTTCCCTCTTTCCAAAAACGACTCAAAGGACGAGTGCTTATTAAGACATAACGATTATAGTATTACCTAAAATGAATACAGTAAGACAGTCAAGAGGTTAGGTAACTGGCTGCATTCAATACCAATTAATAAAACACTAAACCAATACTGCTGCTATGAGAGTCTTTGTGGTAGTGTTGAGGGGCCATCTACTACCTCCTCCTTAGTCTGCATTTTCTTCTACCATGGTTAATAATATCGTCCATTATCCATTGTCAAATATGTTTTGAGTAGGTCATAATTTGTTTTTCATGCATCAATGCAGGGTTTGGATGGACAGCAAATAGAAACCATAGATAAGATATTCAAAGGAATCAAACACAGAGTGTGGATTAAGATTAATGAATTGCTTATATAGCAATTTGCTGCAAAATACTTCACTAAAATTATGGGGTATAAGTCGTTAAGTGCATTAATTTGAGTATGTAAACACATATGTATTGCAATGTATACCCCAGTCTGATATTAGGATCTGGAACACCTTAATTGATAGTTCTTCTGTTATAATTTTATATGTTCTTAAAAATAGTAACCTAACCCAGTGGACTCACCAGCCAGCGCAAGGAATGTTAAAGTACCATTGGTGAGTGAATGAAATCCAAGATATATAAAGCTAAAACAATTGATCAGGAACTATCACCTTCTATGGTCCAGGGACAGAGTGTGGGGTAGCACTACTATCTAAGGATTCATTTGGTACGGCATCATCTGTGTTTTGTCTGCTCTCTGACATATTGGTGTGGAGTAACTTGTTAGATGTGATTTTACAATGTCTCAGGAGGATGGGCTCCTGCAGTGAGCTTCTGGACACAAATACATAGGTTTCTTAGCTCCTGAAAGCAGGTTCCGTGTTTTGGCTCTACTCGCTAATAGAATTTTTTTTTTTTCTTTTGAGGCTCTAATACAAAGAGATCACTGACTGAAGGATGAAGATCTGAAATAGACTCTGTGCCTTTAAGGGACAAGAACAGAAATGTAACTAGTGCTCATCCGAAATGAGAAATCAGTATGATGAGGCTTTGAGATGAAGACTGAACAGAGCATTTTTATTTTCTGTGCCTTTGTTTAACTAGAGAGTTTCATTTCCTTTACAGAGAAAAGGCTGACGGTAAAGACATTATTTGGAATTAGACTATTAAAAATTATAAAGGCTGATTGAAATAAGTTATAAATAGGACAAGATCTCTCCAGAAAGAATCGTCCCACCATGAGCTCCTATTGTCTATTTTGAGAACACTCTGGCTTTCTGGCCTCTTATTTCCAACCAGTATTTCTTGGACTCAGAGTGCACTCAAGAATCATATATAATCTTAATATCAATGAGTGGAGGGCAGAAAAAAACTAGCTATCACCCAATTCCTTTATCTACTTCCAAGAAATCATCTTGTCTGGAGGAGAAGCAAAGCATTTTAAAATTAAAGTCTTGGGTGAAGAATTGTTCTTTTCACTCGTGGTTGAATGAGTTGTGACCTTTAGATTGTGTTATCTAAAGATCTGGGGTCACAACACAGTATGCTGCTGCTCTTGATGGCACATCGCTCTGGCTATATGTCCCAGATTGTTAATAAAGGCTACAAACGTCCAGTTTCCTCTTACCTCCTCTTCTAAAGTATATTTTTCAGTTGGAAGCTTTTAAAATCTTGTATGATCCTTATTTTCAGATTAAGCCTTATCTAAGACAATTAGGATTTCATTAAAAAAAATAAAGTAATATCTAAAAAGAAAGAAGTCTATATAATGAGTCCTGGGTTAGTCCAGGATGTTCTATAGCCTAGATTAACAATGATCAGCATTTCTTAAATACTGGTAATTGCACTTTTTCTTTCTTTGTATTTCGATGGGAGGAAATGAATGCTCACGTCAAGGCTCCTGACTTACTAGTTGTGTTTTCTTTGATCACCCATAAACAGACTGGTGGCTTAGGTAGTTTAACAGTTCTCACATCTTCCAGGATTCTTGGTTTTCTGTTTCCTTTAATTTCCAAACAAAATAATGGGCTTCATGTCATATGGAAATAGAAAACATAAAACCCCTCTCTACCTTTCTCGGGACACAGGATGGCATTTAGTTTTTCTTCATAGTTTTCCATTGACTTGCATATCTTTTCCAACATAGTTCTTCTCTCAATAATGTTCCTCACTTTCCCCTCTTCAAATGGCTCTTCATCTTCATTGCTTATGTCTTATTATATCGCAGCATGCAAATCTCAGCATAAGATATTTTTCTTTCCTCTTATGTGAGAACCGCCACCTTGTCACATAAAGAAATCACTTCACCAGTTCTCCTTCATGTGTCTGAATTGTCAGCATCAATACCCTTACCTACTGGGAACATAATTAAATAAAATAAAGGCTACTGACCACAATCCCGGTGGTGCTGTGATTCGGTGATGGTTAGTCCATGATCAAGATGGCTACTAAATGATTGAAGGGCCACTAAAACAGCAGTAGTCTTTGGACGAAGGGTTGATTCATATGTCAACTAAGAGGAGGAGAGACAGATGCTAGATTCCATCATGCTCCTTAAGAATGGTGTAACACAATTTAAAGCCTCAAAATTATTTATTTATGGAATTTTTCATTTAATATTTTCAGACCACCGTTGACCACAAATAAATGAAATTTCAGAAAGCGAAAGGGAAGCTAAGGGTGGAATATCGTAGTCAGCTTCTATAGGAATGCAGTCCTGGTGAAGCTCGCTAGTCATCATGGGTGATCCTTGGTTACTTTGGGGACAGTCACCAAACCTATGTCATAGCCCTTTCAGATGCCATTCAAAGAGTAATTCTATCTTCTTTTGAGCCTGAGTTTCTGCTATCTTTTGACAAATAGGAATTCTCTTCTATCTTCAGTATTCTCAAGAACAAATTATAAGCTGGTATTTAGTTCATGTGAAGAATAGAGTCACACTACAGACCCCAGATCCCACCTTCCATGTAGCCCTGGTCTGCATTGCTTGGGTTCTGAGTCCCACTTATTGTTTTTCTGCCAGCTGAGTTCATTTGTGTTCACGATAGAATTCACAAGCATTCTTAAGCAGTTTAAGCAATTTAAGATACCCACTGCTTAAGTGGGTATCAAATAATATTCCCATTTTGTACTGAACTTAGAATTTCTCACTGATCCCTGGTAAGTTTTCAGACTGAAGTCCAAGCTCCTCAGCACGCCTTACCAAACTGGAGAGCTTCCTTTTCTGCCTCTCTCAGCTTTACTCCTTACTTTGGACAGCTCACCCTACCATCCTGACTTAGGATGCATTTCTGCAATCCCACTCACTCATGCTGTCTTCCTACAGTCTCTTCCCTACCCCGCACAATTCTGGTTCTCATTTCTGATGACCTCTTCGGTACTCAGTGCCCTTCCAGCATCTGTTTATTGTTCTTGACCAGTAGCTATTACACATGTAATCATGTAATTCTTGTGTAGTCTGTGTTCTTAAAGACCAAATTATCTGAAAGCAAAGGAAATGGTTTTTCTATTTTGGTTATCAGGGCTAATAGCCAAAACAATGTTTATTTTTTCAATAAATATTTTTGAGCAAATACAATATGCTGGGTCAGAGGTTGGGCCTTGGAAATACATACTGAGCAAGGTGCTAAAGGGACTCACAAGAGATGAGACAGGCCATAAACAAATTTTATGTATTTTAAATTTTTTATTAGTTCTTTGAGAACTTTCTAAAAAGTATCCTAATCATTCACCCTCTGTCTTCCTACTCCTCCCAGACCCATCCCCTCTTCTCAACATTCCTAACTGTTAAGACATTAGTGAGATATTTATATACCCACATTCTGGGCAGAATCATTCACAAATAGACAAAAAAGTAAAATAAACTCAAACATCCATTTGTGAGGAACAGATAAAGTGTAGTGCATAAACAGATTTAGAAGCGTCCTCAGTCATATAAAGGAAGAGAATTCTGACATTCATGACAACATGAATGGCTCTTGAGGGCATTATGCTAAGTCAAACAAGAGAGTCATGAAAGAGAAGTTTTATATCATTCCACTTACATGAATTACCTAGAGTAGTCTAGTCATAGAGATGGAAAACACAAAGGTGGTAGACAGGGGTTGAAGGGAAGAGAAATGAGGAACTTTATGGGTATAGTATTTGGATTTTGCAATGCTATAAGACTTCTGTAGATTGGCTGTTAAGATGTTTAAGATGGTGACTTTCATGTTTTATAAGTTTAACTACAGCTAGAATAAAAAGAGCGATTGAGAACAGCCCTAGAGATGGAAAGATTCGGTCGCCTCATGTAACTCAGGGTATCACAACGAATCTGGAAGGCACACAGTGGAAACACAACATCACACTTGTGGCTTGGTGGACAATTGAACCAACTATCCAGAAAATAAATGAATGAATGAGTGAATGAATGAATGAAAAGGCAACTTAATCTTATTGAATGAACTTGCTGTGAGCTAGTGTAAATGACAGCTGTACTTTGGGAAATAATGAACTTGGCTCCTAGATCTCTAAAATTATGTTCCTTAGAGGCTTTCCAACAGAGATAATGGCAAGATTTGAGAGCTTGCCTCTTACAAATTAATTTGAGTTACTATCAAATAATAAAGGTCTCCGGGTATTTCTTTATATGAATGGAGGTTCCTGTTGGTTAGGCAGCCCTTAGCACCAAGGAAACAAATTCAAAGTCACTGAAATATATAACTAAGCACTTGTATGGAATATATTAAAGGATAATTACTAATATGTACATGGGACTTCCTTAGAAATAGGCCTTCCATATGCATATCAGCATTATTGTACAAATATGAAAATTAAATACTTCATAAAATACAAATACTCCAGATCTATAGTTGGGATTTTCCTCTATTTAGCTATTTTTTACCTCTGAATTTTATCTTTCTATTATGTGTGTACATTCATCATACACACACACACATACACATACATATGTATGTATATATACAGTATAAATATGGACTTGATTTCATAATTCAGTGTCTAATAGAATGGGTATAATTAATTCCATATTATAACATGGCAAGTTGCCACAACATGTTTTTGTTAACACTGAACAAAATATTGAAGTGGCATTTGGTGTCTTTCAGTTCTGTAGATCAATGTCTGGGTGGACCTGATAGAGAATTCTGCCTAAGGTCTTACAAGCTGAAATCAGATGCTAGCCAACACAAGAAACTTTTGTTTTGAGGATCAAAAAGAATTCATCTGGAAGCTGGTTCAGGTTATTGTCAGAATGCGGTTCCTGTTTATTGAGTGACTACCTGCATGCTATACCATGTGTCTTTTCTCTAAGATTATTGTATTGCTGTTATTCTCTTATTTTACAAGAATGAAACCATTTCCTCATAGTCCACCATAATTTTAGTCTTGGATCTTTGGTGGTAGTTGCACACACAAGCACACTCCTCAAACTGAAGGACACCCAGTGGCCAACCCATTTTCCCGCTCTTTGCCCTCACCCCTCCAACTTGCCAGTTCCTTCCTGCTGACCTGGGTGAATGCTAAGAGCAGGAATAGGAACAATGGGGTACTCTCTAATGCAATCTAATAGAATTTTGAAGCGAACCCTGAGACATCACCAGTTTCTCTCTGTTAGGTGCATCTTTTACCCTGAAAGACCTCATTCCTGGCCCCCCTGCTGAATACATTTTTTTTTTCCTGTGCCTATTTCCAGATTCCTAAAAGAGAGATTTCCATTTCATTCCAACATCCATTTCGTGTTGTATCACATTGACTGGTGATTGTGTCAGTAGCTAGAAGAAATAATCAGGACTTTTGTTTTTCAGAATAGGCCAGGTGTCTGTTCCGATGTTCACTGCCCTCTCCCTGGGGAATCTCTGAGCTGGTTTCTTCCCCTTTCTTCCCCTGATTAGCCCATCATGTTCCTGGCAAGAAGTAACAGGGCTAGGATAAGTGAAATTTTATGAGCGGGTGCTACGGCCTGAGGTTTTTGTACTCTATGAATGTTTCTTGGGCTGTGAGATAATTTACTGGTGAATATGAAACAGAAATGTTTTGCATGAAATCCTGTCAATATGACATGAAGCATTATCAGGTTTCAGGAACCAAGAATTTTTGCTCTAAGCAATTCATTTTCCTATTCTGTTAGTAATACTTGCCTAAGAAAACCAACTGCTGTATGTCAGTTTTTAGGCTTTAAGTGTCCCACTAAACCAACACATCCAACTATAACTATCAAGCTCAATAATTTTAGATAAAGAAAAGAAGTTAATGTTACATTTATTGAACACCTATTCCATGCTAAACATCGCACGGATTCTATGCATTCATGATTAATGAATTAGCACTTCCTCTTGGAGTCATTTAACCAAGAACAAGTCCAGATTTGAATCTCTACTTCATGGTCCCTGCCATCCTGTTTGTCTTTGTGTGAGTCTGAATCTGGTCCTTCTTGAAGAAGACTTTCTTGTGAATTTGTCTTTACATGTGTGTGACTGTGTTTGTGATAGTGTCCTCTGTGTATTTTGTCTCTGTGTGTCTGTGTGTCTGTTTTGTCACTCTGTGTGTCTGTCACTCACAAAGGGCTTCTCTCTGCCTTTATTGACTGGCACAGAAAACAAATCCATGTGGAAGGAATAGGATATATTTTACAGAAATCTGTCAGAGAGTTTTGTAGAAGATTTAAGTGACTGGCTGCAACTGATCCCTGTTGTCTCAGGCAACAAACAGCACTTCAGATATCATTGTTTATCAACTAATATCTATAAATGGCTGCTTTCAGTTTGTATGGTAGATTTGAGGTCACTTTTAACCTCTGTATCTGTCGTTTTGGTCTTCCCGTGCCTTTGCCACAGCTCTGCCCCAGCCCGCAGTTAGCTGGGAAGCCGCCCAGTTTCCCGCCCTGGCTGGGAGCGAGAAACTCAAGCTGAAAGAGCCCCAGGAAAGCGCAGGGAAGCCGGGGAGACCTGGGTTCCTTGGACCGGGTGTGCTGTGATCTCCGTGCCACTGAGAACGAAGGGATGAGACGCAAGAGTCTCGGGAGTCCGAAATCTGGTGGACACGGCACTCGTTTATTCCAAGGGCTCTCCCCAATAAATAACTTCCCTGGGAAGGTGGGATTTCTCCCTTGGGTGGGAAGCCTTAATTAGCATGTCAGGGCGGAGTGCTCCTAAGCAAGGGACCCACCCTAATGCAGATAAACATGTTCCTTTAGCTTGTGAAGCAAGCAAGTTATAACATATTTTTGGCTACGGACCTCCGTGGGCTAGAGAGGAGAAGGATACCTCAGTGTCACAGCCTGCATCTCTTCTTCCAGAGTGTGGGGGCACTCTTGGCCTCTCTCCTGCAACCCTCCAGTCCAAGAGTCCCACATGTATCTGATGTTTTCAGCCAATGATGCACATGGTCTGGATCAGGGACATAGAAGAGTACATAACTTAAGACACAGCTACACGATAGTTTAGGCTAAAAGTCGATTACATGGGAAACCCAAGGCAGGTAAGGTTGGTTGTCACATTGTTCTCTTAAAGGCAGGTTGAACAAACAGGCTGAGTCCACAGTAGGACAGCAATCTTAAGTCTTAAGTGACCTCATGGTGTATTGTTAACTCTGGCTGTGAGGTCCAGCAATAGTTCCAGGCTTTTAGAATGTAAGAGATATTTTCAGAATGTTTCATTGCCACAAAACACCATTATTTCTCTCAATATCTCCATTTTACTGATCAAGTAATGGGCTTGAAGAGGATAAGCAACTTGCCAAGTTCAAACTAGAGTCAATGTCTGAAGCACAAGCTTTCCCTATAGCTTATTGAGCTACTTTTCCAGGGCATTGCCTTGGTAAATATGATTTTGCTATGAAATCCCAGGTTAATAGGTTAATCATTTTAGGAATAAAAATCCATTCATAATTATTAACAGCATTTTTTTTCAGGTACTGTGCTTGGCAGTTTTGTGTTGTGCTGACTAGATTTATGACAACTTGATACGAACTTCAGTCTTCTGAGAAGAGGAAACCTCGATGGAGAAAATGTTTCCAAGATTGAGTTGTGGGCCGGCCTGTAGAGCATTTTTCTTTTAAATTAGTGATTGATGGAGGAGAGCCCAGCTGATTTTCAGTTCCCTACACTGAGACTTCCCTATTTAGACCTGTATCCCATTTTTAAATTCGGTTATTTGTTTTCTTGATATCTAGTTTTTGTTTTAGTTCTTCACATATTTTGGATATTAGGCCTCCATTGGATGTATGGTTGGTAAAATGTTTTTCCCATTCTTTAGGCTGCTGCTTTGTCAGAATGACAGTGTCCTTCGCCTTGCAGATACTTCTCAGTTTCATGAGGTCCCATTTATTAATTGTTAATCTTAGTGCCCATGCTAATGCTGTTCTGTTCAGGAAGTCTTTTCGCTTGCCAATCATTCCAAGGCTGTTTCCTATTGTTTCTTCTATTAGGTTCAGTGTATCAGGTTTTATGTTGAGGTCTTTGATCCATTTGGAGTTGAGTTTTTTTGCAGGATGATAATGGTAGATCTATTTGGATTCTCCTACATGCAGCTGTCCAGTTTGACCAGCACCATTTGTTGAAAACGCTGTCCTTTCTCCAGTCTGTATTTCTGTCTTCTTCATAAAAAATCAAGTGTCCAGAGGTGTGTGGATTTATGTCTGGGTCTTCAATTTGATTCCATTGATCAGTGTTTTTCTTTTTTTTTTTTTTTATGATTTTGGATTGTTTGCAGCTATCCTGGTTTTTTTTTTTTGTTTGTTTGTTTGTTTTTGTATTTTTTTTTGTGTGTTTCTACATGAAGCTGATAACTGAACTTTCAAGATCTGTGAGGAATTGTGTTAGAATTTTGTTGGGGATTGCATTGAATCTGCGATTGCTTTTTTTTTCTTTTTTAAACTATATTAATCCTACTGATCCATGAGCATGGAAAGTCTTTCCATCTTCTGAAATCTTTAATTTCCTTCTTTAATGTCTTGAAGATTTTATAATACAAGCCCTTCACTTGCTTGGTTAAAATGACCCCAAGATATTTTATATTATTTGAGGCTATTGTAAAATGTGTTGTTTCCTTAGTTTATTAGTCTGTTTGTCCTTCGTATATAGGAGGGCTACTGGCTTTTGTGAGCTAATATTGTATCCAGCTAAATTGGTGAAAATGTTTATCAGCTGTAGGAATTTTCTGTAGCAGTCCGCTGCTGTGGTGTCTCACCAAGGACAACAAGGAGGCACTTTTCATGGGTGTAAACCCTTCCAGACCTCAGCAGAGGGAACCACTATCTTGGCCAGAACCATACTGGACATAGAACCCCAAGCTTCTGAGCTCAGGTGTTTATATTGATTCAGAATGCCTCAGGTGTTCTATTGATAGCACATGTAGATTGTGAGTAATCAAACATTCCCCATATAAATCCAACACCTGCAGAAAATACAAAATTCCAAGACCCAGGCAGTCCTTTACTCAACAGTGTACAAAACAATTATTTTATATATAACTAAAACTAAACTTCTACATTTCCCCTTTTCTGTATGAACCAATAAAAAAAAGTTCTATCTCTACAACACAATTTAACACTACACCAAAAAAAACTATTTATAAGAGGAACAATCATGAAGGTTGCTAATACACAGAATCAAATGAAACCAAACATCTATCAAGCTTTTCACAATGATTTTAGACAACAGAAAAAACATTATCAATGTCCAATTATCTAGAACTCACTCATGATCTTCTGGGCTCCTCCACAAGGCTTGGATCACTTCTCTGGCTCTGTCCTCTGCAGCACAAACAGCTTGTCCACTGGCTCCTGTCCATTGCTACTGCTGTTCTTGGTGGTCTTCCCTTGCTACTGGCATCTTCAAAGCTTCTGGGGTTCCTTGTTGCAACTAGTCTGCACTTTCACCAATAGCCTCTCCTAGGTTTTCTTCATGATGCCAAGCCTCAACTTCTTTACATGACTCCTTCAATCTGGGCCTTCAAATGCTACTAAGGTTGCAATTTTACCAATGGCCTCTCCTTACCTCTTATAGTACTAAGCTTCAGTTGCTCTCCAAAGACCCCTTTATGGCTTCAAAACCAGCAGCATCTGGGTGACTCTTACAGAACCAAGTTAGTCTACCAGAATGAGATACAACCGTGGCCAGTTATGGAAGACATCTTCTGTGTGCTGACCCTGAGGAAACACTTTCTAGATTTTAAGGTAGAGTTTGGTTTGCAGGAAAAATAACTGATGACCTTGTCTTCAGGAAGAGTTTCCTGATGGGGTGGAGTTCTCATCACAATAGTAGATATGTCTTGTCAGGGCTGCCTCAACTCATGAGTATCTGGACAGGTTTGCTGAAAATGAAACAAAACAAAATAGATTCTGCAAAGCCTGGAGTTTCTTTTTCATTCTTCCTTGTCTCCACATTGGATTAGCTGGCATGATGTTGTGCTTCATGTTGGGTGCCATTTGTAGCAGTATGATGTTGTGGTGTCTCACCAAGGACAACAAGGAGACATTTTTCATAGGTGCAAACCCTTCCAGACCTCAGCAGAGGGGACCACTATCCTGGTCAGCGCTATGCTGGACGATGGAACTCCAAGTGTCTAGGTCAGGTGTTTATATTGATTCAGAATGCCTCTGGTGTTCTATTGATAGCGCATGCAGATCATGAACAATCAAACATCCCCCACATAAATCCTAGACCTAGGCATTCCCTCATCCAACAGTATACAAAGCAATTATTTTATTCATAACTAAAACTAAACTTTCACAACAGTTTCCTGTTGGAATTATTAGGGTCTCTAATGTATACTATCATATCATCTGCAACTAAAGATATTTTGTCTTCTTCCATCCCAATATTTATCCCCTTGATCTCCTTCATTTGTCACATTGCTCTTGCTAAGACGTCAAGTACTATATATAGTAGGTATGTAGAGAGTGGACAACTTTCCCTTGTTCCTGATTTTAGTGGAATTGCCTTGAACTTCTATTTAAGTTCATATTGGCTATGAGCCTGTTGCAAACTGCTTTTATTATGCTGAGTTATGTCTCTGTGTTCCCAAATCTCTTCAGGTCTTTTACTGTGAAGGGATAATAGATTTTTTTCCAGAGGACTTTTCTGTGTCTAATGAGATGATAATTTTTTTTTGTCTATCAGTTTATTTATATGATGGATTGTATTTATTAATTTATGTATGTTGAACCATCCCGATATCTGGAGTGAAAGTCTACTTTATCATGCTGAATGATCTTTTTGATGTGTTCTTGAACTTAGTTTGCAAGTATTTTATTGAAGATTTTTGCATCTATGTTCATAAGGAAAATGCTCTACAGTTGTCTTTGTTGGGTCTTTATGTGGTTAGGGTATCAGGGTATCTGTGGATTTGTAAAATGAATTGGGCACTGTTCCTTCTGTTTCTACTTTGTGGAATAATTTGAGGAGTAGTGATGTTAACTCTTTTTTGAAAGACTGGTAGAATTCTGTGTTAAACTCATCTGGCCCTGGACTTTTTTTGTTTGGGTGATTTTTAATGATTGCTTCTATTAGAGGTTATAGGTCTGTTTCAATTGCTTATCTGGTCTATGTTTAACTTCATTAAGTGGTTCGTCTGAAGAAACTACCCATTTCTTACATGTCCTTCTGATTCTCTGTCCTCGTGATTCTCTGGATTTCCTAGGTGTCAGCTTTTATGTTTTCCTTTTCATCTATAATTTTGTTAATCTGGACATTCTCTCTCTGCCTTTTAGTTAATTAGGGTAAGTGTTTGTCAAAGTTATTGATTTTCTCAAAGAACCAACACCTTGTCTCATTGCTTCTTTGTATTGTTGTTGTTACTTCTATTTTATTGATTTCAGTACTAACTTGTTCATATTACTTTTTAATGTAGATACTTAGTGCTATGAATTTTCCTCTTAGAATTGCCTTAATTGATTCCCATAAGTTTGGGTATGTTATGTCTTTATTTTCATTCATTAAGATCTAGAATCTTCTTTCTTAATTTTTGTCTTGATCCATTTTTCATGTAGTAGTGAGTTGTTCAGGACCAGAGTTTGATAACAGTGTTTTACAACTATTGTATGACTGCACAAGCATTACAAGATGCAGCCCGTTGACAGAACTCCTTTCTCTAGTTCCATTGCTCCTGTCTGTTTTCTATCTGACCATATATAAAAACAAAAACCCAAAAAACCAACAACAAAAAAACTACTCATAGAAACAAAAGAGGAAACATCTCCATAGTCCACCAACAGTGGCTTGGTTGCCTATACTGTGGTGTACCCACACACAGGCATACTAGTTTAGGGTTCATATGAACACAAAGTGTCAGACAGTCTTGAAGGTACATTTTAGTTCACTGTGCCTTCTCTCTGCTTCAAGTATATATTAATTTTTCATTATAAACAGGATAAATGAACTCAATTCCTCATTTTCATGACCAAGTGGAAATAAAACTGATAAATAAAAAGAAATAGAGAATGGCCTGCACTATCTGCTTTGTGTCAGAAGGTAAACTAGGTATATTCCAAGTGCCAAAAACAATTTGACAGCACAAATTCCTTGTTTTCTTAGCTCAGGGAGGTTTTTTTTTTTTTAGTCAGCAAGCTCAACTCAACTGCATCCTCTGGAGGTATAAATGTTACAGAAAGAAAATACTTGCATGTTCAGAATGAACAGTCTCCAGCTTTCTTTACCCTAAATAATCTTGTTTAAACGAACTACTTGAGTTGAGTTTTGGAAAAAAGGCAACTGATACGAAAATAGTTTCTCTTTTTGATAAGTTCTTTTGCTTTGTCTTTGCTATGTCAGCATTCCACAAAAAAATAAACTGTTGATTGGGAGCCCTAGCATCCAGAATTTCAGAGTTTACCCTGAACACGTTTGTAAATTGTCTGCAAATTCTCTAAACGCTTTGATTCTCAGTGTTTCATGTTTCACCACAAATTCCTCTTGTCTAACTACTTCACAAATACTTCTAACATAAGTGATTGAAAATATCAGAATCGTTCCAAATTTTGGAAGGAAAAATAGTTTCCTTTAAAGTTTTCTGTGTTTGCGTTAAGGAGCAGGCCTCTGCCTTTACCTCAGATTTGAGTGGGAATCGATTTAGAGGATGTGGGCAAGGCTTCAAATAGGTCAGATCGGTCAGCAGGGCAGAATACATTTTGTGTTTCCAGCTCATTGAATTACCTTCTGGACCCCCAGTACTTCAAATTAGAAACTTGAACATTCCCTATCAGACTCCATATTGTTTGCCCCGTTTTCGTGGTTTACTGAATACAATTAGCAGATACTAGGATGCTGTCTGTTGAAGCAACCTTGAGATTTCTTAGCCACTCGCAATTGGTTTTTTATCCTTATACATTTGAAACTTTTAATAATTATCAACTGTATAGCTTCTCCTTAACGATTATTTTCAGTTGATTTGACATTTTATAATTGTTTTTTTCATTTTGCTGTCATTATATTTCCCATAACCTCGACTTTGCCCATGATGGCTGAATGTGAAATGTCCTCTACAGGCTCACATGTTGAGCTCTTGTCTGCTATTTTGGTGACCAGATGGTGCTATATTGAAAAAGAATGAAAATTTTAGAAAGTAGGGCCTATCTGGAGAAAAAACGTTCCTCCAGGAATGCTCCTGAAGGTTGTACCTGGTCTCTTCCTCTCTCTTTCTTGGCTTCCTGCTAACCATCAGGTGAGTCATTTCTGGCACATGACGTCATCACGTTCTGCCTCGTCATATGTTCATAATCAATGCAGCCAAAGACTCCTCCAAAATGGGGAGTCCAAATCCTTCCCAAGTTATTATTATCAGGAATTGTGGGTTTCTTTGTGGGTTCAGAGTTCCCGAGGGGTTGACCGGCGACAGAGTCACTAGCCCAAGAAACAGGCTCTGGAGATTAATGTCTCATGGTGCAAATCCATTTATTGCAGAGGGAAAGATTTTTTTTGGAGGAAGTAGGGCGGTGCACAATGGAGAAGTCCAGCAACATTGGTCTATGCTTACTAGACGTCTTAACCAGCCTACCCAAAGCTTGTTAAATTCGAGAGGCGGGGTAAGGTCAGTGAAAGCCCAATTATCTAATAACTTGTATGTAAAGACTCTAGCCTGTCTGTATAGCCAAGGTTGGCGAACAAGATATGTGCAAAGACAGAGAGAGTAGAAGCATGGCCTTGGCAGGGGTTTTCCCATATTTGGGGATCAACTGGTGTGCCAGGAACCACCATTTTAAAAGGCCACATGATTTTCCGCAGGCCCGGGTACACGACTCTGCATGAGCGCCAATGTCCGCCTTTCTATCCTGTTATTCGGATCCCTTCAAACTCCGACAAAGAATTTTGCTGCAGTTATCAAATTTTGACATATATACTCCCTTATATGCTTGTAAATATTCCATCCTTGTTTTATCCCATGCTGTTTTGAATGTCTCAAACAGGCTTGTGGGATAAGCTATAATAGGAATGCTAAGATAAGCTAATGATCTGTGAGAAGAGCATTCCTAAATTCACAGTGCCAGTGGTACTTGTCTGAGATCTCCCCAAGGTGAGTCTCGGCTGAAACGGGTCGCCTTCTTGAGCTCCTATGGAAGATTTATCTCATCCAACTTTTGGCCACTATAGCAAAAGAACAGAGCATGAAGCAACAATTTCTCTTCACTCATTCTATGTATTACTGAAGAGCATTAAGACGAATCGTTTAAAAATGAAAGAGATCCTCCCTTAGTTTTCTCCTATGCTAGGAGGAAATGAGATTCAAGGATTGAAGCAGTGAGTTCGGAGATGCTGGGCAAGGTGAAGCTGCTGGGATGCAGATGCCTGAACCCCATGGGAGCAGACCTCAGGGAAGATGGGCAGAAAGGCATTTGCTGTAAGTAGCAGTCCTCTTTCAAGTGACAGCTCTTGTAAAGTAAGAGCCATGGAGGCCGAGAAAGAAATTGGGAGAGCACCAGCTGCGCAAACAGGAATGACCTTGTGAAGGTGTTCTGTGCTGCACCCATCATTCCATCACAGACATTAACACAGGCTGAAGAAGTTCTTAGTTGAGTGAAAAGTTCCATTTGAAGTGGGAAGACCCACTTTTAATCTGGCTCTTTTGAGGTGGGAAGATACACTTTCCATCCAGGTATTTTTGTCACATCAACAAGACCAGTCACTAATACAGGAGACTGGTTCTGAGAAGTGGGGGCATTGCTCTGATAAACAGGACCACATGGTTTTTACTTTGGAACAGACTTGCAGTAGAAATGTGGGAGAGTTTGGAACTTTGGATTACAAAAGCCTTAGGACATCATAAGCAGTGTGTATTTGATCGTACTTGGGTAAATTTATAATACTAGAATGCAGAGAAAAGTTGGAAAGTGGAAGCCTGGCTTGTGAGGTTTCAGAGGTGACATAGAATTCAATGGTTATTTGGATGAGGAGCCACTTATGTGATATTCTGGAAAAGAACCTGGCTGTATTTCATGCATGTCCTGAAGACTTGAGTGAGGCTGACAGAGGCGTAATGGACTAATTTGTTTGGTGAAGGAAATTTAATGACAGAACATGGCTATCACTTAGTTCTCTTATTCAGGCTTATAGTGAAAAAGAGCAAAAGTGAGACAAAAAGAGTTAAAATACAAAGTATGAAGATTTTGCTGGAAAATTTTGCCAAGTATTTAAGGAAAAGTCACATCAATTTTGTGCAAATAATTCCTATAGGAAGTTGTTGAGCATTCTGTTCATTATGGTGCATCTCCAGTCCTACAATGCATAGTTTCATGAGGTAAGTGCAACCCAATAAGATAAGAAGCCTTGTGAATGCAGTAGTCCTCAGTCAAATATTAACAAATCAAATCCAGCAGTATATAAGAATGATAGCATATCACCACCAAGTAGAGTTTATCCCTGCAATGAAAAGTTAATTTCCAGTAAAAAGAACATAATTCACCATTATAAGAAAGAAGCAAAACGTATCATCATCTCACAGAATAAAGAAAAGCCATTTAACTTATGTATGAATACCTATCAGCAAACTAGGCATAGAACTGAATTCCTCATTCCTTATTTGGATAAAAATCCTATAGGTAACACTATCTCACCATATCTAGAGTTCCTGAGTGCCCTCCCCCAAGAGGACAGTGCAAGCGTATTTAGTCTGCATCACTTTGTACTCTTTACCGGAAGCACAGAATGAATGATCAATAGACTCCAATGAAGACTAACAACAGATGAGATGACAGGCATTTCATATCCAGCTGCATTTCCTGCTTCAGAAGATTGCGATGGTGATTCTTGGTTGTCAACTTGATTACATCTGGAATTAACTAAAATCCAACCAGCAGGGTACACCTGTGAGGTATTTTGCTTTGTCTTAATTAAATCATTTGAAATGGGAAGTGTAGTTGTATGATGCTGTGGCAGCTCACCAAGGAAAGCAAGGAGGCATTCTCATGCATGCAAACTCTGCCAGACCTCAGCGGAGGGAACCACTGTCCTAGCCAGCGCCATACTTGATAGATAGTGGAACCTGAGCATCTGAGCTCAGGTATTTTTATTCTTTCCGAACTCCTCAGGTATTCTACCAATAGCACATGCAGATCATTAGCAATTAAAAAAAACCTCTGCAGAAATCCACCTGCAAACAATATAAAACACCATAGACAGCCCCTCACCCAACAATGCATAACACAATTATTTTATGTATAACTAAAAATAAACTTCCGCAACAGGGAAGACCTACTTTTAATCTGGATTGTTGGAGGTGGGAAGATACACCGTTAATCCAGATCTTCGGGGATGGGAAGATCCACCTTTAATCTGGGCCACACCTTCTGGTGGCAACCTATATGAAGAATATGGAAGAAGGAAGCAATGCTCATTGACTGCTTGCCCTTGCCTTGCTAGCAAGTCCCTTCTTCACCGGCCTTAGAAACTACTTCCTCAGGATTCCAGTGTATACTGAAAACCAGCTGAGACATCCAACCTCGTAGATTGAACAACTACTGGATTCTTGGACCTTCCATTGGTAGGCAGCTATTGCTGGACTAGCTGACCACACCCTGCTAGACATTCTAACAAATTCTATATATATGTTAACATTTTCAGGCTTTTTATTCACAGAACTCTGGAGCTTCTCCAGTTGCAGTCATAATTCCACACTTGCACATTTACTAGGATGTATTCCCTTCCTCCCTGAGATCACAGTGATAATGGACACTTCCCAGACCACGTGTTTAGTAAATGGCTCTTACCACTGCCTTCATGTTTATTTTCCATGAAGAATATTATAGTGATGTATGAAAGACAGAGAGTGCTTCTGTTCAGATGAAAGGTTTTTAAGTTTTTTACATTATTCAAAATAAGCAAGAAAAACTAAAACTAAAATTTTTTTCCTTTTTACCTTCCTGATTCATTTTGTCTGCCATTGTATCCATGTACATTTTGTCGGCCAGACATGTGAGCAACTTTAGTCACGACTCTGAACAATAACTTTTACATACTATTCAATTCATTGAATTTACTGTTGCGGAGTGTGTTTTATTGCTTACATTTAATTAAGTGTTCAAGGGAGGCATGCTAAACATCTTTTGAAGAATGTTTCTATTAATATAAGAGATATTTTTTATGTTTTATTATTAAAATGTCAAAATATGTATCTCAATATGCTTACTTTCCCTAGTGCAGAAGATATTTCTACTGGAGAGTAGCCATCAGCACAAAGCACTTTTAAAATTAGGGAAGGCATACTAAGGAAAAAGGAATATTTCTATTTAATATGCCAGAAACTGAATTCTCTTCCAATCTGACCTTCAACTCCTCAAATTTGCATCTGCACAAACCGTAGTATAAAATGACACCCTCTTACCAGCAAATCTGAGACATGACATTTACCAAGTTGGAGAAGTAGACTGTGCTGAAGTCAGACTCAGCTTTGTTAGCTTTGCTTGGTGCAGAATTTTCTACCTTCTGTCCATGAATCAGGAAAATGCTCTACTATTTGTGAGGTATATATAAAACAGAAAGGATGAGGGAAAACAAAGGCTATATTAAGAAAGAAGGCCACACTGTGAATCTACCAAGGATTATCCCATCCGTGCATGACAGATCTTCTGCAGAGCAGCATTCATAGTTATGCTTTAGATTGCATTTGTAAATAATCCAATCTAATTTAGTTGAAGCAAAGAAAGGCACTTACTTCCATGTTAGTGAAAGGTTCATAGGATGCAGCAATTTAGTCAAAGCTGAGTTCAATAAACATCACACAATCTACCCGCCTCCATCTCTTGGCTTTGTTTCACGTCGTGTTAAGGTCATTCTCAGGCAAAGAAAACCTTCACAGCTTCACGATTTATATTACCTATTCAGTCAATGCAGGATGATAGAGTTCTGACGCCAGTGACTGACGGGAAGCACAAAGCAAATTTCTGTTTATTTTGACCTGTACTTAGGATGGAGTCACCTAGTCTAAGCACTTAAACATCTTCAGTAAAGAGGGTCTGGCACTAATGGAAATCTAAAGGAATGTTTGACTGCCGAAAAACCAAAGGATATTGAGCCATGAAATGTCTTGGTGGATATTTTACTCTGTTGTCTCCACTTTTGAACTGCTGTTTGAACAACGGGTGCCAGACAAGCCACAGACAATCTAAATGGGATTCAGAATTGCTATGCTTGAAGCAAACGCACAATGGGAAAGATTCTCCTTGTTCCTCTTGGTGTATTTCCGTAATGTCTGAGTGGATGCTTTTCTCGTGTTACCTGTTAGTTATGACTTCATCATTTTTTTCTGAGCTTCAAAATTTAGTTTTATAAATATAGGGTGTCGAGTTAATTAATTTATAAAATATAACATTGATCATCATAATCATCAAAATTATTTTGTTCAAGCAAGAGTTTATTGGCCAAAAACAAGGGTAAAAGCTTTTATTATTCATAATGGCTGTTGCTGCACATGGAAATAGAAAGCTCATTCATTTGTACAGAACTGTATAATCTTCTGAAAGTTTGTACTATTATAATTGCTTTTGAACTTATAATAATCATGCCAGTTTATTAGGGCAGTTGTTAAAATCCCTGTATTACAGAAGAGGCAATGTGAATTTTGGGTGAATTTTTACATGTTTGTGGTCAGTAACTATTAAAGCTGTTACAAAAAGCTAAATACTATAAAAGTTCAAGTTCATATCATGGCATCATGGTTAATCCCTGTGGATATACATGGCAGCCTGGCACTAAACAGTAAAGACAATTGAGAAGACAGGAAAATGAGAAAACATGTTCTATAATCACATACATACGCATGCGTGCGCATACACACACACACACACACACACACACACACACACACACACACACTCACTCACACACACACTTACACACACTCACTCACTCACTCACACACACACTTACACATCCCTGAACACAGATTGAAGTGTGAGTGGCCACCAGCCATAGAAAAATGGAGAAGTCTCTTAAAGATTGGTAAATTCAGGTCTAGGTTCTCACAAGTGCAGGTGTACTGTGGTCTTTGTCTCACTTCTGTGGTGTTCAACCTAAGTCACTTTATTGTGGAAAAGGAAGTCAGGTTAGTTACTTACTTTTATGTTGCTGAAGCCAAAATACATGAGAGAACAGCTTTAAAGCAGAAATGGTTCATTTGGGCTCATGGTTTCAGATGGTTCAGGCCGTAGTTGTTTGGTCTCATGGTTTTGGGTAGACCAGTATGGTGGCGTGCACATTTGGTAAAGGGGAGTTATTTACTTCATGGTAGACAGGAATGATAGATTAGATAGATAAATATATAGATGAAAAATAGATAGATAGATACATAGATGATAGGTGGAAAGTAGATGCATGGAGAGGGAGGAGATGCAGAACTCTAATTATATCAATTACATGTCCTAAGTGATCTATTTCCTCCAGCTAAGTCCTAGCTCTTAAAATTCCTACCTGCTGGAACTAAGGTATAACCCAGGTATAATGCCATGGGGCATTTCATATTCAACCATAAAGGAGTAAATTAGGCACAGAGAATAAAACCCCATTCACTTCAGAATACATGTCAAGTAGAGTTATTATCTACTTAAAGAACCATTCTGGGCTGGCTAGTACTAGAATCAAAATTGTTTAAACAGAATATGTTGTTATAAGTGAAGTACATATATTAATAGTAAAATTGTAAATGTCAAATGTTCATTATCTCATAATGCTTCATAATGCTTACCGAACATTTAACTAATAAAAGGCATGTGTGAGATGGCAGTGGACAAATTTTAGTCATCAGAAATGAAAACAAGCTTCAAAGTGCCAGAGTGCATTGTTACTGGTGCCACCTGACAAGCTTCTTTCTGTAGAGGGAGAATAGGTCTATAAATAGCTTAACAAAACCTTCCAGAATGGATTGTGATGAAGATGTCCAGTGGCTTCCCCCATCCCTATTCTCAACACAATATAAAGCAGGGCTTGAATTCCTGACATGTAATATAGTCCATCCAGAATTCTGTGGTGATAGTTAGTGTGTAGCCAGTCTTTGTTGGGCAAAGTTCCTTTTTACTGAATATGAGTGCGAACCTCAGAGTTGTGTGAACCTCAGAGGATGCCTGGACACCACAAATTGGGTGGAAAAGTGTGCCTGAGCTTGGAAGAATTGAAAAGGGTGAGGAAACAAAAGTTCTCTTTAAGAAACAGATTAAATAAACACCAAAAGTTACCAGTCTGAGCTTTAGAAGTGGCTCAGCAGTTAAGAGCACTTGGTGCTCTTGCAGAGGACCTGGGTTCAATTCTAACACCTACATGGCAGTTTCACAAACATCAGTAGCTCCAGTTCCAAGGGATCCAATGCTCTCTTCTGCCTTCTTTGGGCATCGGACACCCACTTGGCATACATACATATTTGCAGGTTTACTCATACACATAAAGTAAATAAAACTTAAGAAAACAAAACCTAAACAACAAACAAAAAAAACAAAAAATTTAAAAAAAAACAGGTAAATCATTTTTATATAGTCCGAAATATAGGTTCAGCAACATGCACCTTAAGCAGTGCACTGTTAAACTCCAAGGTTCTCATTAAATATTTCTCATTTTCTGTTTCCAGTGCCCTGCCTAATATTTCATATGGTAATTTAACATTAAATATTATATTTCTAATGTTATTACCTTTAATGTGACTGAATTTTCATTTATGTAGCCTGTTATCCATCCTAATACATTGTGGATCTTTGAATAACGTTTGGCTTTCATATAATCTCTTTCTACCTTTTTCAGGTAACTATCAACCCCCAAATGTCCTCAGGTTCCTATTTACCTTCTAGATACCCAGGAAAATAGTAAATGAATATAATTACTATCTACCCTCCCAAATAATCATTATCTTCCTACTCAGAATATAGCCTCAACATTGAAATAACCAGCTTCCATTTGTAGCTCAGGTAAGTGCTTTGCATAGTTTTACTTTGCTTGGAGCTTTCCCCAAATCTCTCATAAATACTAAAAGCACTTTTAACCCATGTCAGCTGTTAGCTAATCAGTTGCATCTATTCCCAGTGATATATGTGTTTTTATACTTATGGCTTATAATGTTTCATACTTCTAACACAATCCCTCCGCTCATTAGTTACAAACCATTAAAGTGAATCTTAACTACTACTACTTTATAACACATTGTATGGACTGGTTTTTGTCAACTTGACACAAGTTCCTCCATATAATTGGTCTGTGGGCAAGTCAATTGGACATTTCCTTGATTAATGATTGATGTAGAAGTACCAAGCTCACTGCAGGCAGTATCACCCCTGGACAAGTAGTCCAGGATGGTATAAGAAAGAAGGCTGAGCAAGCCATGGGGAGAAAGTCAGTAACCAGTGTTTCTCCTGGCTTCTACAGTTCCTGCCTTGTGTTCCTGCCCTGACTTCACTCAGTGATGGAGTGTGACCTGAGAGTTGTAAGCTGAAATAAACCCTTTTCTCCAAAATTGCTTTCAGTTAGGGGTTTTTTTTTATCATATCAATAGAAACCTCAACCAAGACAATAATGGTCACTAGATAATTACTTTTATGTAATTTCTCAAGTAAAATTTATCACTCCTTATGACAACCTCTGCTTCCATGAAATGTATCATTTTTACTCCAACTCTTCCTAAGAGAAGGCTATTTGCTATTACCCACAATTTGGTTTTAAATCTTCTATGAATAAAAGGTCAAAAACTACAATTTAGTAATTTCCTGTCTCTCTCATTATTATCTTTAAACAGTTAAGTCTCAAATTCAAATGCCTACAGAGGGCAAATAGGTGGTATGTCTATGTGTCAATGATAGAGCTTTTAGCAATTCCCAGGACACTAAATGCTATCATAAAGCAAAGAGGCTTGAAAAATGAACTCCCCTGTGTGTGTAAGAAATTGGACAATGTGTTCTTTCAAGGGAGAAGAATAGCTTGTTAGTGATTTCAATTACATAAGACCATTATTTCACAGTATCAGCTCCACAACAGAAGCCAAAAGAAAGAACTTTCACAGATATTTGCAGGAATCCACAAGACCAGAGGTGGTGGGTCATTGTCAGGTGTTTTCTGCTCCATTAAACAATTACTGTGACTTCAGGGGAGGAAAGCAATGGCAGGAAGGTGGTAACTACAGCCTAATTGGCTATTCATTCTGACAGATGGAATCTTCCTCTGGGCACCAAACACAAAGACACAGCTGAGTCAATCAGTAGCAAAAGGAGAACAGAAAACAAATGTTTTTCTCATAGCCAAGGCATGAGAGTAAGACTCCAATGGAGATTGCATTGGCAAAAACAAATTAAGGGGAAATTTAGGTCATTTTGGAACACCTTGCAGATCTTCCCAGATTTATATGCACAACTTCTGTCTTTCAAGTAGGTTTGAGATAAAAATGAAAGGCCGAGTCCAATAACATTAGGCACTATCTGAGAAGCAGTACATGTGTTGCTCCTGTTTTATTATACTTTTCTGTAGTTCTGTAGATAGGCATGTTTATATAAATTATAGGAAACAGGAGTTCTATGTTGTCTATGATGTATGGCTTGCAGAGGCCTTTCTTTTTAGAATTCTCTGGAGCATGTGGGAGTCCTCTGTTCCATCTTCAAGGAGAGTTTTGTAATGAACAACTATTGGTAATGAAAAATAATGCTTCCTATGTGAATTTTTGATACTAGCTTTGGGAAGTAACAATAGAACCACTTTCTGAAGCATGGATGGCATATGTACTGACCATTAATAATAACTTGGGTGCTCAACGCTTTGAATTTTTCTATCACATCACATATTGTGTATGCAGCTGCTGTCTGAGCTTCTTCATTTGATGTGTGCATATTGAGTTCAAGAAATTAGTACAAAGTGGCTGGTAATTGGGCTTTTTTATTGGCTCTGTTTAATAAATTGTTCTTGGCTTCAGACTCAGAAGTTTTAGATCCTCTACGGGTATCCATAAAATTTCTATTGTTTAGGTCATTCATGATTCTTATGAAGTTTATTTTTTAGTGTATATATTAGCAATTATTTGTTTATATATTTATTTTTATATTTGTTTATAGACAGGATCTTACTATGTGGTCCTGGCTGGTCTAGAAATCATGTAAGTAGACCAGATGGACCTGGAACTCACAGAGATCTGCCTGTCTCTGCCTTCTGAGTCCTGGGAATAGCATTTTATTTAATAGTCAACAAAGCATAAAATGTGCAGCCAGACACTTTATATTTTCATTAAAGCATATAACCTACTTCTCCTTTTCATATTCTACTCTATTCTGATTTCTCTTTTGTGATTTACACTAAACTATGTTTTTGGTTCCTTTTTCCTGGCAAGAGTTATTTATTTAAACTGCTGTTTTCTTAGGAAGGCATTAATTGGAATATTGGCACAGTGTAATAGTATTTAAATGTGTCTGCCTATGCAAACTATGGTAGGTTTCTAATCAATTTTCAGATTCAAGGTTGAGATTATGTGTACTACTTTTGCGTATGATTTAGGGCAACAGCTATTTCATTTGTAAGTTTTTATTACTTCTTTTATTTTTTCAGATTAATATAATTACAGCATTTCCCCCCTACCTTTCCTCACTCAAAACCCTCCCATTTATCCCTCTTTGCTCTCTTTCAAATTCATGGCTTCTTTTTTTTGTTAATTAATATTTACATATATATGTATATATGTACACACACGCACACGTAAAACAATTCCTAAATACAATCTGCCCAGTTTGTATAATGTTACTTGTCTGTATATGTTTTCAGAGCTGAGCATTTGACATTGGATAACCAATCATGCTCTTCCCTGAGGAATACTATTTCTCCTGGCCTCGATATCCTTTATTTGCCTGTAGTTAGTTCTTTGTGTAGAGTTGAGGCCTCGTGGGCCTTTCCCAGTCCACTTTAGTATGTCTACTGTTGTTGTTTTGTTCAGTCCACATTTAGGCAGTCTGTTGGTGAGACTTTGTGGGTATAGCTTCTGACATTCGTGAGAGACACAATCTTGATGCAAACTCTCTCATGTTCGGTCTCCTATAATCCGTCTGTTCATATGAATGTTCTCTGAGCCTTATGTGTGGGAGTTATTTTGTAGATGCATCCACTGGGACTAGAGTGCACAGCTCTTCACATCGACAGGTTGTAGTATGTTTCTGTAATGATCTCCATCTGTTGTAAAGAGAAGTTTTCTTGATGAGGGATGAAGACTACATTTATCTTTGAGTGCAAGGACAGATATTTGGAATGTATTTTAATCAGTTGTATTTTATACAGTAAAAGGTTGCCTTTTTACATGTTCATATTTCTTTGCATGAAATCTGGATAGTAGCTTCAAGAATTGCCACTATAAATTGGCATTATCTGAAAAGAAAAAAGTAAAGACGGGGAAACAACATCACTTGAAAAAGAAGCATGACAATTCTTATCAGCCATAAAAAAGAAGAGTAAGAAAAGTCCCCAAGTCAGAGGCAGGGGAAATGTCTACTTTCCTACTAAAGAGCCCATTGTCTATGTTTTATTTCAGTCTGTGTAGATGAAATGTTAACAATATCCACAAGCATTTCCATTTAATATTCTAAATCATCACAAACAAAGAGACAAAGGAGCCTCATGTGAAAACGAGAAGATCTAGTAATGATATATTTGCTCTTAAAATGTAGAAGCATATATTTCCTTGTAAATCTCAAATTTCCACTCCATTGTGAAGGTAATAAACATATCGTGCCCCAAGCCATCATATTTCATTTTTCTTTACCCCTAAGTATTTTGCAGTGCTCTTCTTAAGATCAATCATATGTCTGGGAATATAGCTCAGTGGGAAAAATGCCTGCCCTGCAAACATGAGGGCATGAGTTTGGATCCCTAACACCTGTGTAAAAAGCTGGGTGTGGTTGAGTGTGCCTGTGACCCGAGCATTTCAGGGAAGCAAAGGAGACAAAAGAGCTCTGGCACTTACTTGTTAGCCATTCCAGCCAAACTGGTGCGTTCCAAAGTCTAGTGAGGTCTCTCAAATAAGGTGAAGAGTCATTGAGGAAGCTATCAGTCAATCTCTGGGTTCTACACACACACACACACACACGCACACACACACACACACACACACACGCACGCTCGCACACATACATACATGCACGCACACATACATGCACGCACACATACATGCATGCATACACATGCAAACACGCATGGAGGCGTATGCAAACATACACACGTGAAAACGTATATTCAGTTCAGTTTTTAAAACAGTGGTATGACGGTATGACAAGCAAGCAAATATCCAAATTTTGTCTATTAAATCAACAAAAACAAACTTTTAGAATCCAGAGGATTCTAATTTCATGTCATGTTTACTAGTTGCCCTTGAGAACTCGTAATTCTTGTTCATGTTTACTATCACTTTCACACGTCCAGAATACATTTTCAAGTGAAGATCCTGAATATAAAATTAGCCGTAATTCCCTTTGTTGGTGGTAGTATAGAATTAGAGATAAAAATTTGTTTGCAAAATGGAATGCCTCTAGAGAAATTTCTTGCCTTTGAATCCTTGTTCTTCAAGCAACTAACTCTGTATCCGTGGCTACTTTGTTTCAGTTTATAAAGACTTGGTGCTTTGAGTTCTGTGTTACCCCTCTGTTTTATATATAGCACCTGATATGTGGAAAGAAATCTCCTTCAGTCACACATTTACCATCAATGATATCAGCTACGGAGCACTAGACAAACTAGAATCACAAAAGTAAATAAATGAATGGGCATTATACAGCAAGAGTTAATATAGTTCTCCAAGGAAAACTGCACATTAAATGTTTTATACTTATCAATTTACTTGAAAACATTAATTGTTCATTATTTTAATTGACTAACAATATGCACTTAATGGTGTTTAGTCTACAAATTCACATGGTAATACCATCTTAGTACATAATGTATATGATGATTTCCACAATAGTTAAGAAAGTATTATCTGAACTAAGTCAAATCCTAGTGACCTGGGGTACCTTACTTAACTATGCTGTAAGATTTGGAGAATAATAATAACACTTGTCTTGTGGCTTTGTTGCAGGGTTATATAAGCTAATGTAATTGTAGTGTTTGAAATAAATCCTAGAACATAGAAAAATGTTAACTTTCAGAAATACTGCTTTTTTTCCCATCATTTTTCCATTTTGAATGTTTCAAAAGCATATCCTGACCAGCATATCTCCTCCTAGAGTCAGGCTTGCCTGTGGGCTGTCAGTCTTTCTTGTCATCACTATGTTCTAGTGTCTACTTCCTCCTTGTGTGGCAGCAGAACAAAAAGGGCAAAACCAGAGAGTCCTGAATTCTGACTCAGTTTCTCCACAACCAGCCTTGTACCTCTGGATAAAGCCTTTTCCTTTACAGCATACACAGAGCTTTAGTGTTACTGTGATTGAAGGGAAAGAATAATGTTTTGCATACCTGTAAGGCAGCAAGGAGGAACATATGTGGCCCACAGCATCAAAAAGTTGAATTGTTTTATTGTCTGTTGTAGAAGTTTATTTTTTAGTTATGTTTAAAATGTTTTTATGCACTGTTGGGTGAGGGACTACCCTAGGTCTTGGTGTTTTGTATTGTCTGCAGGTGTTGGATTTCTGTGGGGGATGTTTGATTGCTTATGATCTGCACTTGAGGAGTTCTGAATCAATAAAAACACCCGAGCTCAGATACTCGGGGTTCCACTGTCCTGTTTGGCTCTGGCCATGATGGTGGTCCCTCTGCTGATGTCTGGAAGGGCTTGCACTTTTGAGAATGCCTCCTTGTCTTCCTTGCTGGGCTGCCACAGCAGCATAGTACTACAATTGTCCAAAGTTCTGATCATTTGGGACTGTTTCCTTGACCATTTGAGGTCTGCTGAAAGCCTGCCATCTTTTAATCTAACCTGCAAATTAGTTCTGATGGTATTTTAATATAAATAAATAATTAAAGATACGTATGCATGAATTCTTTTCTTCCTAAAGATGCTTAAGTCTGGTGTCTGTTAATGTGAGCTTATTTGAAAATGTGTTCTTGTGAGATGATCAAGTTCCTACAAGGTGGGTATGATTTAGTTTCTTTCCTTCCTGTTGTGGATATAATACCCTGAAAGAAGTAATCCAAAGAGAAAGGGTTTATTTCAGCTCATAATTCAATGATGCAGTGTACCATGGCATGGAAGTCAAGGTAACAGGAGCTTGAAGCACTTGGCCACATGATATTTACAGTCAGGAAACAGAGATGAATGCCAATGCTGAGCTCACACTGTCCATTTTATATAGTCCAGGATTCCAGACACGGACTGCGTATCGGTCCTCTCATCTCAATTAGCATGATCAACTAGCCTCTTATGGACATATCCAAAATCTCATCTTCTAGGTGATTCTATATCCTGACAATCTGACATATCACAAGATCATAATATAATTTGACAGATAGCCTTTTTAAAACAGAATCTGGACCCAGAGATAGCAAAGCATCCGATGAACACTGTAAAGATGAAGTCAGAGATTATGGTGATGGATCCACAACCCCATAAGATGCTGTGAGCTTCCCAGGGAGCAGTGGAAGCCAGGAGGGAAGCATGGAGCAGACTGCCCCTTGCAGCCTCAAGAGGGAATCCTGTTAATGTCAGTCATCAGAAAAGGAAAAACATCAACATGAGAACAAATATTATTACAAGCCATGCTATGTTTATAATTTTACCTTTTTCCAACTTAGCCAATTCTCACTCTGGTTATCTTCATTTGATATTAATTATCAGGGGAAATAGAAGGCATTTCATTAAATCGTTAATGTGAGATTTGCTCTTTTGCTTTGAGTGGAAGCAAGCACCCTGAGTAGAGTTTTGCCTGCATGGGTTTTTCTTCAATATGTGCTTTTAGCTTTAGATAACACTTTGCATATACTTTGTATGGAGATTAATTCCACTTGTCACCACAGCTAGGTAGATGCAAACTTTAAGAGTTTCTCTTCAGGTCAAGAGGCTTTTGTGTGTGTGTGTGTGTATGTGTGAGGCAGACATCACTTAAATTTTCAGATCATGAATCAATTATTTCAAAGTTGTGAAAGGTTAATTTGTACTTTTCACACTAAAGGTACTTTTAAAAAGAAACACATTTTATCTTTACTAGGTTAATTTGGAGAAGAAACAAGGAGCCTTTAAAAACTATGTTTAAAAGTGAAAATGACCAGAATAAGTGTGTGTGTAGAGGACAAGTGGGGGTGGGTACTTTCCCCCTTTTCTCCCTCACTTACTATCTCATTTCTCCCACTCTCTCATATTTTATAGCACCATCAGCAGAAGATCTCAATGAAATTAAAACAAGGGTTTCCACAAGTTATCAAAGTTAATTTATAGACACAGCTACCCGGGGAGACATTGTCTATAAGGTCTAGGAACAGAAACACATTGTATATATTTACCACTACTCCATTTTATTTTCCCCCAGTTGAATAATACCTTTAAGACTTTCAGGAACACATTGATATAATTTTGTCATTTCTCAAAGAGTGTATTTACTATATTCCTTTTAATTCCCTTCTCAAGGTGAGATAGATTCTCTGAACTTCAAACCTAATGATGGTACACTATGGCTTGCTTTCTCAAACTCGTGGCTCATGGGATAAGTTCTGTTGTCCATTTAACACTTGCATGCCCTTCTCAAATGTTGGAGTGCCTCTGAGATTCTGAGCTACTTGTCACATATAAGTCATTCCAACAACATGGATGCCATATAGGAAGTTTTGTCAAGATTCTGTCTTGCTTGGAAAGCAGTGTCATTTTAATGATACCCCCTTTCTTATATTTTATGTTTAAGTAGAAAATAAAGCAATACAAAGAGGGTTCAAAAGAGTATCTGTTACTTGTGATATTTTGAATTATATCCAAAGCTTAGGCATCTTGTCATCTATGGTCTCTTATCTGACTAACCACTGGCTTTACAGGCTAATATCAGCTGTTGAATTGGTGACTTTTCTTATTATTCTGACAAAAGCAACTTAGTGAAGGATTGATTTATTTTGGCTCACAGTTTGAGGGCATAGTCTGCTATAGTAGGGAAGCCATGGTGAGTGTGGGCAGCTGCTCATATTATGGCCACCATTAGGAAGCAGAGAGAGGTGGGAAAAAAAGCATGTGCTCCATGCTTTTCTTTATATTTAGTTGGGGACTCTAGCCCATGTTGCCACTCATATTTAGGTCAAGTCTCTCCATCTAAAATCCAGAAAAGCCTTTGGTCTCCTAGTTGATTTTAGAGTCCATCAAGTTGACAATCAAGGTTAATCATCATGGCTACTCTGTATCTGTGTCTGTGGTTTTCAAAACAAGCTCTTCTTCCAAGACATCCTTCAATATCTATGATAACACTGTGGACATCTCTTTAAGAGATTACTCATCATGACTTACCATTTTCCTGATCATTGTACTGATTTATCTCATAGATTTTAGAAGAATGAGAGGCTGTAGATACCCAGGAAGATCTTTTGTCCTTTTAAGAGAATTGGACCATAAAACAAAGTGACATCTAGTGTTTCCTATCAACCTGTCACTCTGCCGGCAGCAACAGTCATTGAGTCTGAGCTGATAGGTGGAATTGTAGCCCTTCGCTCGAATCTGCGCTGGCAGCTTCCTGGGTCAGATGCTGTCTGCAGAGCTGTATTGTTTTGTTTTGTTTAAATGCAGAGGAAACTGTAAAGAATGTTTTACCAAACCAGCCACCTGCTTTCAGTTCCTCTATCCACCATGATATAAAATGACATAAATTTCACTTCCTTAGAAAAAGATCACAATCATAAGTATATTTTAAAGAAGAAAACAAGAGCCACAGACCCTTATGGAGCTGGTGATACGTTGTTGTTCTGTCCTGTGCACTGGATGTGCCGTTTGGAGGGCGCTCCTGAGGACCTCCCAGGCACAGTGCTTTGCTTCTCACAGGAAAGCTATCTATGAGGAATTAGTATGTTTTTCAGTCACTAAAAAGTAGGAACAAGAGGGCAACAATTTGAGTCATAACGGCACTGCCTAATGTGTATTATAAAATAGTACATTTTTTTTCCAGTATAGGGCTTTGGAAAGGCGTACCCTAAGCACATTATGTGCCCCCCCCCCTTTTTTTTTTTTAAAAGCAAACTACCTCCGTTGTCAAAACAATAAAAATGTGCAAGTTTTTGTAGCAAATTCCTGGTTGCACTTGTTCAGTGGATGGGACTTAGAGCTTACAGGGTAGACGGATCTTGCTTTGTCACTGTCAGTCAAGGCACACTCACTGTGTTCCTCATGGTATGTCCACTTTCCAGAGATAGGAAGAAAAGACCCTGGCTTTGTATGTAGAGAAGCTGAGCCAAAGAAAGCAGTAATGCCAAGCCTCCATCCTGTAGTATAATAACAAGAATACAGCTGTGATTATTCTTATTTCTTTTTTTCCTTTTCTTTTTCTTTGGTTGTTCTTACATATGTCAGCAGACATATATTTATTTCATTTCAATATAGGTGGCTTTTTCTTGTAACTGTGACTCTAGTTTACACATTTGCAGTTGTGAGAGCTTCACAGGCAAGTGACTTTGAAACTTCTCTTTTCTAAAATATTCATCAATAAAAACCAAGCTTGGCATACTCCAAAGTCATATTAAAATCTAGTAGTGCAACTTACGAGCAAATGAAGTAGGAAGCGCTCACGGCAGCCAGGATGCTGATGAACGGATTAGAGTGGTTGGGTACTTTCTAGGCAGGCTCTTTGTTCATATGTCACCAAAGAAAAGCTTTGATCATTAAGAGTTTTATAAAACCCTATTAAAGCAACACAAAAACATTTTAAAGAGGTACAAAGTGAGAGAGCTGCAAAGAGTAAGCGGCAAATAAGAAGATACTTTTCGTACAAGAGTTAGAGAGAGAGAGAGGGAGAGAGAGAGGGAGAGAGATATGAGGCACAAGCAAGGAACACAAGGGCTTTAAAGCACAAAAAGGACAATTGGAGTGAAACAGAATGTAAAAACTGGAGACAATAAAGGTATTTTTTTAATGTTAAAATTCAAAAATGTTTTTGAGTGAGACATTTGGAGCTCTGTGAAGTCTTAAGGAAATGGTAAGCTACGGATTAACCTCAGAATAAATACTCAGAACAGCCTTTCCTAGAAATGGCTGCATAAGCATGACCGGGACAATGGTAATATCAGTGAAGGTTAATGTGCAAGGAGGAAAATTCACAAAGCCCCACCCGAGCAAAGAGGGACAAGTGACTAATCACTGCTGGGAGAAGGCATGAGTTCTTCCAGGGATGCGTCCCTTAGGCTTTTATAGGTTGTCCAGTGCAAAGTGTTTAGTCTGGAAACCATATGCACACAAATAACAAGCAGACTCAATAGGTGTGTGTATATATATACATATTTGATATATATCTGCACACACACATATGAATGCAATAATAATAAATGAAGTTTGGATTTGAGAGTTGGGGGAGTATGTGAGGGGTTTGAGGGAAGGAAGGGAGGGGCAAAGTGATGTAATTCTATTTCAATTAAAACATTTGAAGCTGGGAGACAGCTCAGTTTGTAAAGCACCTGCTGTGAAAGGTGAAGATGTGAATTTGGATCCTAGCACCCATGTAAAAGCTGAGTGAGGTAGAGGTTGGCAGGATCTGGGTGGGGATGGAGAAATGAAGAACCCTGCAGTTCACTGGCCAGCGAACTCAGTGGGCTTTGAGTCCAGTGAGAAGCCTTGTCACAAAACAAAACAAACAAAACTAAACAAAGCAAAACAAAAATGAAGTAGAGAGCAGGAGATCAAGACCCCAGACCTCCACAAACCCACATGCTCAGAAAAGCCACACACACCCACCTACACAGACACAAATTTATTCACTCATATGACCGGGAAGTTTAGAGGCAGAGCGAACTTCAGAGTAGTGTGACATAGCCGTGTGGCAGCTCTGGCGATCTGGAACTGTGTTTATGATCGTTTTCTTTCCACCTCGCAGAGACCCAGATCTGTTTTAAAGATGACTTGCTCTTAATCAGCTTACATTTCTCTTAGTAGCTCCAACAACCATGTGTTATTTTCTGTAGCTACCGTCCAAATACCTCACTTTCAGCCTTATGGACCAACTTCAGTTCACACGCCGATCATAAATCAATTACTGGGGTAAAGGGAGTGTGAGTGTGATAATTATGTACTTCAGCCCACTTACGTCAGAAGTTCTTGAGTCAAAACTATGTCAACCAAATATGATGGTTACACAATGGGGGAGAACCTGGCTCCTGTCGATATGATGAGGGACTATTGGTTCTGTTACTCGGTTGACAATAAGAGAAATTCACTGTATCATCCTCACTAAGAGAACTAATCAAGAAAACACACGATTCTGAAAGAAGAGAGAATATAACAAGCCCTGAAAAAGTTAGGTGAGTATGTGTGCAAAGGTCTATTCTTATATAAAATTATTTTGGTTAAATTTCATTTGAAGAAAGCCCCCATTTGTCTTTGTGTTATTTCTGTGCTTAGGTAAAATTATTTTGTTTCAGTTTCACTGAAGAATGCCCCAGGGTTTTTTGTGTTATTTTAGTGTTGTACTACTGTTAGAGATGATTTTTGAAACAGGTAAACTTGTGCCTATTATCCAGATATGAAAATGAATACAAGTTGAATATTTTATTTACCAATTAATGAGGGGATCGCTGAGGTGTTACAACCAATTTAAGGGAGAATCCTTAAAGCAGAAAATTATTTGAAGGAATGCAACGTGAGTGTACAAAGGGAGGCAGTAGCTAGAAAAGCCAACTGAGCCCGAGAGGCAGAATTTGCATATCTACGGACAAATACTATTTTCTATTGCTATCAGTTATTTCAGTTCACATGAGGTTCAAAAGAACCCCCATACAGTCACAGCAACAGAACACTATTTTCTGCTGAAGCACACATTTGTATTGTAGCCATAACCAGGTCAAACAAACACAAACAACCAATTGCCTTCTTGAAAAAATGTAGAATACGTTGAATATCTTTTCTCCTTTTCCCAATCACGGATGCCAGTTTTACGTAAATTTTTAGAATGTAGGTTTTACATTCCCCCCCAACCTCAGGACATACATATCCTTATGACACAGTAATAAAAACAACTATTTGCTTTAATTACTTTGTGTGCACATGTGTGTGTGTGTGTATGCATGTGTGTGTGCATGCAGAGGTCAGAGGCCAATGTTGGATATTTTTCAGAAGGTGCCATCAACTCTCTTTTGAATCAGCATCTCTCCTTGGGCTGGAACTCACTAAGTAAGCTAGGCTGCCTGGCCTGTGAGATCCCAGGAATCTGCCAGTCTCCACGTTCCGTGAGCTAGGATTACAAGTGTGTGCACACACAGGTGCCACCATGGTGCTATTATTATTATTATTATTAATTATTGTTATTTTAATTTTCACTTTGTTTTTCAAATTTGCGTTGTGGGCATTGAACACAGGTCTTTGAGCTTGCAAGGCAAGTGCTTACTTACTGAACCATTTCCTTAGCTCCTTAGTTTGGTTTAATTTTTAAATGTCAATTTTGTGTCTTTTTTGATGCTCTCTCACTTCAGAACTTATAGGAAATAATTTAGCATGAGAGCTTTTGTACACACTGTTAGTTTACTAATTATATATTCCTCACAGACAGGGGCAGTGGCATTCACCTTAAAGGTGTTTGTAATACTCTTTGAAAAACAACAAC
Source organism: Cricetomys ansorgei (assembly GCA_026225945.1). Classification (NCBI taxonomy): domain Eukaryota; kingdom Metazoa; phylum Chordata; class Mammalia; order Rodentia; family Nesomyidae; genus Cricetomys; species Cricetomys ansorgei. The sequence goes on from JAMJFZ010001796.1 coordinate 4,833,124, forward strand.
ATACAATAATGGCAGAATTGAGAGTAATTATTATTAGCAATAATTTAAGATTGATGTTATTGAGACATACATAAAAATAAACAATCACAAATATAAAGATAGAAAGAAATCCCTACAAGCTGGGTGTTGAATCAATAAAATTAACAGAATAACAACAAAAAAGTGTCCAGACTCCAGAAATACTAATAATCTTTTCTGTAGAAAGACTCTTATTAGGGACTCTAAGAATGGACTGTTATGGAAGAAAGATTACATCCTATTTCCAGACACTCAGGAGTATCCCTCATCATCAATGTTTATAGGGATTTTCCCTCTCTCTCAGAAAGACTCCAGGGTGATCCTGCCTTTCTTTACTGCTGTGTCTGGCATCTCTGAGAAAAGCAAAGCAGGGGTGTGCTGTATTTCGCAAAGACGGCAAAACAAAACGGAATCTTATGACTAAAAAAAATGAAATTTAAAAGTGGTTGAAAGTAAAAGCTGTGATAATAGAAAATAGAATCTGGATTTGTTTTCTTCTAAATGGATAGCATCCTTTTACAGTTTCCCTTTGCTGAAGACTCAGCTGTGAATGCTTCCTTCCCATTTCCCAAGGCCAAAAGCTCTCTCACATACTCAAAGAAATTCAAAGGTAAAAATGCCAGAAATAAGCCTGAATGCCCATTTGAAGATAACTCAGCTACTTAGGCACGAGGAAGATACACACGGAATTCCAAACCCAGGTGTCAGTAAGATTATTTTCTTTCTTCAGTCAGTGGTATATTTTTTTTAATGAATGTTAATGTGTTTTCAACATTAAGCTTTATTTTCTCCTAACTACTATTTCAGTTCAAATGTACTCTATATGATACATTGGCCCTTGCTAATCCCAAAATGGACCAGGCAAAAAGGAAAAGGACCAGCCGACATTCTCTCCATAGCCACCCAATGCAGAAATTCTCCCAAATTCCAGTTGGTACCGTTAGAAAGCAGAGTAACTTATATCTAAAATGTTGCAGATTTCTCCCCTCTGAGTCATTTCTGTAAATTCCTCAAACTCCCTGATAAGCAGTCATAAAATACCATCACATTACCATCAGAGGATGGTCCTATTATTACTCTGAGGACTGGTGCTCCAAATCTCTTCTCTGTGGCAAATGTTCTGAGATGCTTCTAGGGCACAGCTTGTTCTGTTATTCGTTTAGGTACCCAAAACTCCAGAGAGGAGGTGAGTTGAGACAGTCTTGATTGTTCACTTGCCTCCCAAGTTGGAAGCAGCCTTTGCCTTTATTTCAGCACAGGACAGGTTGATACATTCATCCAGAGTTGTTCTTTAACTTATGATAGTGATCAATTCTTTGGGTGCATGATTCTGTTCAGATTACATATGCGAAGAACATTGCCATTACAGTAAAATAAATGAAATGGTTAAATATGGATATTCTGTTTTTTCTCAAGACTGGATCCTATCATATAAGTTCTTAATAATATTCTTTACATATTTTCCCTAAAATTTATGTATTTGTTCTTTGAACCTTAAGTGTGTGTGTGGGGAGGGGGGGGAGGGGAATACATGTTTTTGAAATAATGGATGAGCAATAAATATTTCAATATAATTATAGCTTTTATTCTCAAATTAGACAAGAGTTTCTCTTAGGGTTTCTATGATTATAACATTTGGAGGGAGAGGAAATATGCCATGAAACTTAGAAAGTAGAAATCAAGAAACTTAGGAAGTATCTGCATAAGCCACACCAAACAAGTGCATGTATTCACTTTCCAATTTTAATAAGAGAAATGCTTATGGGAAATTCTTGGCAGATTGTCTTTGGGTTAAAGATAGCAAATGAAAAATTTACTTTGTTTATTCTCCATATTCGTTCAGTGAAATGGTTCCCTGCAGAAATGGTTCATTAGCAATTAATTCTAATTTTCTAGACTATAATCTGCATGTTTTAATGTAGCAACTCCCTTAAATATTTCCTTTAACAGATTTTCTCTCCACACTTTAAATAGAATATTTACACTTCAACAAGCTGAAAATAATTTCTACCTCCCTCCTTTTTTATATACTCTCTATACAATCAGGAAGCTAGCGCCCTCTAGGATTTGTTCCTGAAACCAGCATCATGTCTGTTCTGTCTTGGTATTTGGTGTAGATGGAGAGTGGGATTCCTTACTAATAGTTTGATTTTTCAGGGTTTTTTTGGGGGGTGAGGTGAGCCTATACCTCAGGACAAGAACAATAAGCACTGGGCACATATTCTTCCATTGCCATTCACAGAGGAGACCTGTCTCTGTATGTTATCAGCACCATCACTCCTACATATGCGAAAGAAGACCTGGAGTTTCTTATTCTCCAAGTGCCCAGCTTCAGTCATCCACAAGGAAGGAGAGGAACCTGGTATGGTGTCTTTCCTCTTCCCCCCTTCCAGGACTGCTGTTCTTTTCCCCCCTCATTTCTCCTTCCATGAAGATAAATCACAGTAACTATTGTTGGATACAGTTAGCTCTGTGTCATAATTCTCTCAGACGATGACCTTATTTCCAGGACCTTGAGCAGACTGTCACAGCTACTTCTCCCCTCTATCTGAATCTGTACAGATACCTTCTGCTTTCCTCCTGCTGTAATAGATAAACTTAAATAAATGATAACTTCCTTTGTTGTGCTCACAGCAGATTGTCCTCAGTGTCCTACTTTGACCTGGCATTTTGAGGATCCTTTGACCTTGCTTGTTTCCTGAGGTTCTCAACCAGCCATAGTCTTTTCTCCAGGCTCCACTAATGGGCTCTTGGACTGCTCTGCTAGCTTGTTCAGGCTAACAGTAGTGTGGCTGCTGAGAGACGTTTTGTGACAGCTTTTAATGAGAGCCTGTTTCTTATTCACAGTTTCTATGTTCCCTCCTACATACAGATATAAATCCCTTGGGTTCACATGAGACTATTCTCAGAGAACAGCCAGACATGACTTTTATCACAGTTTCTCCCTCTGGCATGCATAGTCAGTCTTCTTCCTTGGTCTATTGTTTAACTCCTGTAAGGATGAACTTGGTCCTCTCTACAAATACATTCTTGCCTGGCCTCTTTCACACACACACACACACACACACACACACACATACACACACACACACTCACATGCACACAGATGTGTGTATACACACATAATATATATAATATGTATCATATATATGATATTATACACACACACATATATATTAAAACCATACAGTTTTACTTACCCTCCTACATACTGCAAAAATGTAAATTCTAAGTAACTTCTCTTCTTTTAAATATAGCTATTATTATATTCAGTGCCTGCAAGTATATGTGTTGTTCATACAATTGTCTTAATGCTACTATTATTCCCTACCCCAAAGACATGCGGCTTTTCTGTTCTTTTTCTCTTCTTCCCTTCCAACAGTGTTTCACATTGCCCAGACTGCCCTTAGTCTCAACATAGCCAAGGATGACCCTGAGCTCTGAAACCTCCTCCTGTGTGATACCAAACCTGACCTTGGTTGCCCTTCCTTCCTTCCTTCCTTCCTTCCTTCCTTCCTTCCTTCCTTCCTTCCTTATTTCTTTCCTTCCATCCTTCCTCCCTTCCTCCCTTTCTTCCTTCCTTCTCTCCCCTATAGTTGTGTGTGTGCTCTATATGTATGATGTATATGCACTTGGGGCTGAGGACATATGATTTTATGTTTATGATTTTCACTCTCCTACCTTATTACCTTGAGGCAGTTTCTCTCACTGAACCTGGAGCTAGTCTGGCAGCCCAAGTGATCCTTTGTTTTAGCTCTTCTCTTTTTCCAGTGCTGGGGTTGCAGCCACACATAGGCCATGTCTGGTTTTGTATGTTGGTGCTGGAAATTTGAACTCAGATCCTTATGTACCATGGCAAATACTCTTACCATGGAGACATCTTTCAATAACTTGAATTCTCTTTTCCTAGTAGGATGATATTTGCCTTAAATCAAAGACCAAATAGCAAGGTCGCCTTCGCATCTGCAAAGAGAATACACAGTAGCTGCTCTATACTCTCCTGCATAGTTCCCCTCCGTCTTCTTGTCCCTTTGGACCTCTCTTTCTCTCATCTGGGTCTGGTGCATCACAAGCTGCCCTGCAACCCTGGAACTTGTCATACAGTTGAGGATAGCTTTGAACTTCTGATCCTACTGCTCCATCTCCCCAAGGGTGTGTGGGTTATTGAGCATGGGTGTTGCCATGCCCAGTTCATGGAGTTCTGGAGACTGAGCCCAGTGCTTCATGCACAGTGGGCAAGCACTCTTCCAGCTGAGCTACACCCCCAGCCCCTGAGCCTATCGTCTTCATTTTTACTGCACTTTAAACCCTCACTTCTCCCCAGTATCTTCCTTAGATAGGAGGTGATTATATGTGGAAGGCATTGATTCATAGGGATCCAGCTTCATGTAGAAATGTAGAGAGAAGAAATCTACTATCTCGTTTCAAATGCTCTCATTTTCTTCTGTGCATATTTTCTCTTTCCTCTTCTGATTGGCATGCTCATTCATGGCTTCCCTGGATGAAACTCTTCCTAATGGGCTCCCCAGAGTCTGCTGAAGCATGAATTAGAAAGAGGACTCTATGACTGCTTTAATGTTGCTGTGAGTGTCCTGTGAGGTGGGTGAAGACGCCTGACCATGTTGGTACATGGGACCAAATGCTGCTTGAAAACACCAGCATTTTACACAAAAGCAGCCGGGGAAGGAAGAATGAGAAAAGTCAATTTTTAGGAACATTTATCACCCAGGGATGACAATTTGCACAGATATATTTTTATTTTACATTCTCTCTAGCAAAAGAAATTTCTCTCTCTTTTTTTTAACAGTTCTGAAGGACATTGATTCAGAATTTCAAACATCTAGTCCCCATAGCAAGTCCATTGAGAAATGATATCAATGTAGCTTCAGTCGTAACTCTATCTGGGAGCCCAAAGCAGAAACAGGTTTTTCAAGTAGAACTATGAACCTCCCGTGCACATTAGTATATATGGTACACGTGTGGCTTTTCATCTCCAGCGGTGCTGTCATTCTTAGACAATATGATGATTAATCTTTGTTATCCACGTGACAGGGTTTAGAATCGCTAAGGGAACATACCTCTGGGTTTGTCTATGAGACTGTATACTCCGATTTAACTGAGCAGGGAAGACCTACCATGATGCGGACAGTGCTGTTTTAGGACTTGAGCCTTGACCCAATAATAAAGAGAAAAGAAGCCAGGGAGCAATGCTCATCCATTTCTTCTTCCCGATTATAGACACAGTGATGATCAGCAGCCCTGTGTTCCTGCCACCACGTCTTCCTCCCTGTGGTGGAGTGCATCAAACTGTGGACCAAACAGACCACTCCTTCCTTACAGTGATTTTGTCAAATATGTTGCTACAGCAATGAGAAAAGTAACTAATATAGATAATGAGGGAGAAAAGTGTTGTCTTTGCTTTTTGGTAACAATGAAAGCATTGTCCTTAATGTTCTGATTCTTGAACCAAAGGCTTCTATTTACAGAAAGTATTTCATGAGTCAGCTGAACAGCTGATTATTGATATTACACAAATACATGGAGAACAAATTTAAAAGACATTGTTAGCTTAAAAGTTCTGTCTTACTTTTGATAGTTTACTTTCTCATTTTTTTTTTTTGGTAAAAGTAATGTAGAATAGAAAAGAAAAATAATTCTAGAAATAAGTATCTGAGAGTGGTAACAATTCTTCACCACCATAAGGTGTGCCAACTTACATGGGAAAGCTGCCACATGACCACTGTCATATTGCTATCCTGGTCCCCTCCCCCCAGTGGTTTCAAGGAGAAAAATGTCATTTTAGTGTTTTGAAGGCTGTGACTTTGCACTTTCCTGGGTTTTGTTTTTTGTTTTCATTTAAATCCTTTTTCTGATTTAGTATAAAAGGCTTGACTCTATTATTTGCTCACCGGCAAGGAAAATGGATTGTGCTATTATCTGTTGCTTAGAGATTGGAATTCTTTCTTAGATATCACAGAGTCAGTAAAATGTCCCATTTTATCTATCTTGCTATGGGGATAACCAACCCATCATGTTTTATATTTGAGACCTGTTCCACAGGAGGAAATATATAACTGGAACTGTAAACCTGTCAAAACCCATAGGCTCTGGGGTAGGGGTGGGGGTTAACTAGTGTTGTTTAGCTAAATTGACATTGCACCAAATTTCAGTCTAAATATTTATATTTATGCCCACGTACTACTCCCATCCGTGATTGCAGAAGCTTCTCTTTGTGGCACACAGTGGTAAATGCAGAGACTCAGGGCTCCTCAAGATGCTTACAATAAATGATAGCTGAATGATCAGCTCTAAACAGGATATTTCGACCATTTCCATATGAAACTCAGGGCACACTGAAGGAGAAAGAATGGAAAGAATGTGAGAACTGAAAAATATGGAGACGAGTTGCAAAACACTATCTTCAGAGTATGACACAGTCACTATAAACAGGATTTCACTGTAGTTGCAGTTGCCTGCATTGTGCCTACACGAGACAGGGCTTGTCTAGAGCCAATCATGAATGAGGGAGAGATTCATAAAGCTCTCATCCTTCCTGGCGAACTACTGGCAACTGATAGATTCTAGAAGAGGGATAGTTGTCTTAGACTGTGTAGCAAATGTGGGTCAACCAGACTCCAGTGGAGAGTTTCAAACCTGTGGCCACACAGGCAGTTCTGTTTAAAAACAGTGGTCATAAAACAAGACAAAACAGGTAGGATTGTGGAAGGGGACCCGTGGGCAGGAAATGTGAATGACAGGAATGGGAGGGAGGGAAACAGAACAAGTTGAATCAGTTAAAAAAAAAAAAGAACTAGAATCCAAATATGACAGTCTTTTTAAAAATGAGCTCAAAATGATTTTTAGACTTAAATGTACACCCAGAACTGTAAAACGTATAAGAGAAAACATTTGTGAAACTTCCTCAATTAAGTATTCTTATTTCATTTAAGAAATAAAAGTCTATATTTAGAACAAATAGGACTTAAATTTTGCAAAGAGAAGCCAACAATGGCTTAACATTAGAGTGAATGACATTGAATTGATCAAATGACAAAATATAACTTAAATTTAAACCTATAATCTGGAGCATGGTTTCTGAGTAATTTATCAGTTATATTTTGATATCAGTTTACTTGGGACTTTTGAAAGTCAGCTTTAATTTTTAATTTGTTAATAATCATTTGATTGCTTTCATTTTTATTCAAATTGTATTATTGAAATTTCCTAATATTTCAGCTGAAAATGTCAGCCTAAAGATCTAAAGAATACACATTTTTGCTTTTTTTCCTATAAAAGCTGGATGTTTCTGTTACGCCTTATTAAATGCTTGCCAGCTTTAGAATAAATTTCTAAGACAACTTGTTATACGAAAATGATAATCAACTAAGTGAAGGAGTCAGGTCATGTGATGTCATCTATATCATAACCCTGACTTTGAGAAGTTCAAGAAAAAGGCACTGTCTTAATTTTTCTCCTTAATTCATGTTTAATGAAATTGGTAACGATATGTTTATGTCGTAGACTCTGGGAAGAATCCAAATAATTCATTTTGGGAACGATTCACCTTAAAGTAATGAATATCTCTCCCAGGACACCCAGGGTTGAGACTGGATAATTAAAGGACTAACTTGAGCCTAATCCATCACAAAAGCTCTGTGGCCAAATTGGAAGAACGTGTGCGATGGATGAAGACAGAAAAGGAATGGTCCATGGGCTTTGGATAACACACGGGAAAACTCAGCATAGAAATGGATAGAAAATGATAAAAAAAAGAAGTTGCTTAAATTAAATCTTTAAAGACATTTTAATCGCCCATCCATATTTACAGCCTCAGATTTATATGTGGACTACGGTATATAAAATTATAAACTAGACCAATTAGGTAGTATGTTACTAATGGCAATAAAAATCAAAAGGGCACGAAGTTAGGAGGGAGTAGGGCTGGGAACTAAGTGTAGCTAAGGGAGGGAGTGGTGGACGGACGTGATCAGGGTATGTTGTGCAAGTGTAAGAAACATTCAAGGAATAAAAACGTTTTGAAAAGGTACACCTAACTCATTCTGTGCAAGTCATTCATAATTGTGGGTTTTCTTACAGCAGGATAGGATGAGGAATATTTTTGTTTAGACAGGAAACATATAATGGTACTTGACTCTAAAATCGCATCACTTGGCCTGAGGGCATTTTGTCTTCTGTATCTTTATTTTGAAAGAGAAATTGCTTCGAAAATATTAAAGGCACAGTATTAGTGTCAGTTAATATCTTAGAGATATGGTAAATACCACTATTAATCTATTATACTATGTAGGCATATGGGACATTTAAAAAATTGTATTGGCAAATCTGTTTCATTTTGTTGTGAAATAAGTTTTCCAAAATGTAATCGTGCATTACTAAATGAAGGAGGAGAAAAATTTTATGTGCATTAAAAACTGATTTTTATTTCAACCCTCTATTCATTTCCAGAAAATGTCTTACTTATCTTCCATTTAGAAGGTAGCCACGGGCAGGAGATAGGTAGATATACATTTTCCATTTTTATAATTAAATTGTCATACTTTGGATTAGGAAGTGTGCCTTTGTTGGAGGAGGTGTGGGCCATGAGGTTTCAGAAGCCCACATCAGACCCATTTCTCTGCCTGATGCCTGTGGAGCAGGATATCATGCTGTCAGCTATTGCTCCAGAGCAATGCCTGCTCCCCACTGTGATAATGAAACCTCTGAAACTATGAGTGAACCTCCAGCTAAATGCTTTTTAAAAGAGTTGCCTTGGCCACAGCGTCTCTAATAGCGTCTCTTCACAGCAACAGAAGAGAAACTCAGACAGGCACATGCGTATCGACGTTTCTAAAGTGTCTTTCAAGAAGGGAAACAGTCAATACGAGTCCTTTCTTAGTTTCTAAATGTTGCCAGGCATGATGAATATTCTCACAGTGCCATCACTTAGGAAGCGGAGGCAGGAGGATTGGCATGAGTTAGAAGGCAGCCTACATTACGGAGTGATACTGTGCTTCAAAAACTGTTTCCTGAAATTTTTAATTTTCTTTTTTTCCAAAATGCATTCCTAGTGCCTTTTACACACAGATAAGAAGATTTGGAAGTGAGCAGAAGATGAATCAGTGGCGTCTTTCCAGTGTGACTCATTTTCTTTTGTGTGTTTGATCATTTTCTGCTTTAAAGGTGAAAGATATATAGGATCTGAAGAGAACACAGAGTGTTTTTCTGCTTTTGTTTTTAAGTTATCAATTTCTATAATTTTTGCGGATGCATGCACGTGAACCTACATGTTTGTAAGCATGTATACACAAATAAGTTTAAGACATTATCCAACTTCTGTGAGCTTCAAATTCTTTATCTGAAAAATAAGTATGATTAGGTCCACTTTTCAAAGTTGCTTAAGATGTTAAGACATGTATTATTTGCTGTCTTAAAGTTTTATTGGATGTAGAAATCCATAACAAGCGACATAGTGACAGTTTTTCCATTAAAATCCACACGTTTAATACAAGCGATTTGATGAGAGGGGTCATATTCACACACCAATGGTACAATCAGTACCATGAAGTGATTACCATATTCTTTGCCTCCAGATGCTTCCTTGTGTCTTTCTTGTGTATGTCTTGGCAGAAAACTTCTCACATAATTTAAAAAACCACTTAACATTAAGTTTGCTCTCTTATGAAAATTGAGGATAGATTTCCATATTGATACCCACAGGCACAACTGCAGCAGATCGCCAGTTCATTTATTGTGGTTTACCAAACCTCTGCACTCAGTGAACACTAACTCCAATTTTTCTTCTTCCTTTAGAGTCTCATAGCCACCATTTCGCTCTCTGCTTTCATCCGTTTGAGTATTTTAGGTACCTCTTGCCAGGGAATAATGCAGTTGGTCCTTCTGTGATGAGTTTATTTCACTTAGCGTAGTCTTCTCTGGGCTCATCCACACTGGAAACGGTAAGACACATGTTGAGTACATTTTCCTTTAAAATGAGTGAGGAGAGGAGACTCCTAAAACTAGGGAGCAGATGTGCTGTCTGAGCCATGGTATCTCTACTGTGAGGCTCTGCAAGTCACACTCCAGCTCTAGCACTGATGAGGTTTGTTTCTCTAAATAAGGGTTTTATTCAAGTATGCAGTCAGGCGTTAGAGATAAAGGCCCAGTTTTCTGTAATAGAGCTCCCTGATAGGATAGAAAGCCTACCTACCAAGGAAGGCTGGGGAGAGGTGTGGGTGTCACTTCTGTATTTGACTTTTTCAGATCCAATCAGATCCCTCGGAGTGTCTCTGAAGCAGTGGTATCACAACCAAGTGTGGCCATTAAGATCTTACCTGTTCTCAGACACATGTATTCTTAGAGGGATTCCGTACTCTGGAGCGGATAAGCCTAAGGAAAAAGAATGAAGAACACAGACAGGGATAGACAGGAAGGCAAAGGTGCTTCCTTTATTCCTCTTACTACAGCACACCAAAAGGCTTTCTCACCCATCCTTTAAGAGAATGGTGTTAACATGTGCCCAAATTCGTTGAAGCAGTATGAAACAAAGAGCAAATTGTGAGGAGGCAGCCAGAAGCTGCTCTGTGTAACAAACGTGTACTCTGCTAATTAGAAACAGTTTCTGAAACAAGAACTTTGGTTGTTTGTCACCCATTCCTCAACATATCTCTAGTCTCTGTTAAGAATGGTGAATATTTGTGTTGAAGGAAACATTTATATTGCATTGACTTGGAGTCATCATTGAGAATCAAAATATAAATAAAGTGACTCTAAAATGGAATGGAAAAAAAACCAACGACCGTGTTTGTCTATGATACAGGTAAAATTCTCTCTCCAAGATTATTATGTCTCTTATAGACACGTTACTTCATGAAAAACAATTTGACAAGCTAGAACTGTTTTGACTGACACCAACTTATTTTTCTCTGTTCAGATTGGGAAATAAAATGAACAATGCACACCACATAATACTTCAAAATTGCACTTGTCTTTATACACAGTGGGAAGATTGCTTTATGATGCAAGCACATTTTCCAGTGTCCCCAATCCAGCATTATGGGAAAGGTAGCTCATAAAGCTATAATCTGCATGTTAACACTCAAGGACCGAAGCTTAGAGTGAAGGAAAAGTGAAAGTCAGGTACTTTGAGATGGTGTTTCTGTTATTCTGCAGTTACATACATTAGATCACTATTTACCTTGAGTCTGTCTTTTGGGTCCAAGCTCCTTTTCTTCTCCTGGATTATATGCGTGGAGGACTCCAGAACAGAAGGTTTCAAATCTCAGTTCAAGGCCAGCTGCAATCACTGGACACTTGGTAGAAATGACATTCCAAGGTCTTATCCCAGCCCTTTAGTCAGTCACTCTGGGGATAAAGCCTGAGAATCTATGTTTTTATCCAGCCATGAAGGCATACTGATATAACCTGAAGTATTAGAGTTTGCTGCCTTGGGCATGATTATAGAGAAGTTATGAACCAATGCAGCAAGTGAATACCCAGGACTGGAGAGATGGCTCAATGGTTAAGGGCACATTCAAAGAACATGGGTTCAGTTCACAGGATCCACAATGGGCAGCATACAGCCATCTGCAACTACATTTCCAGGATGCCCTCTTCTGGACTCCACAGACACTGTATATGTATTCTCAGGCATATATACATACACAAAAAATAAAATTTAAAAGTCTATATTTTAAAAATAAATACTTCCTAGATTGGCCACACAGAGATGAATAGCTTTTGTATTACAGAAATTTTCTCTTTTTTTCTCCCTACATTTCAGAAGCAACATTGAAAGGTTATTTCTAAGTGTTTCCATTTTAGTAGGTCAACTTTGTTAACTTCACAGCTAGCAGAAAATTTGTGACATATTGGCTCATTAACCCCCTATTTACTCATCCTTATCCAAACTGTCCAATGCTAATGACTACATTTATTTTTCTGTCCCTCTAACGTGTGTTAACTCTTCTACCTCTCTTTATATATATATATATATATATATATATATGAAGTTTTTTGCTGTTGTTCACTTTCTTCTTTTAATTTCAACCAAAGATGCCCAGGTGCCACATGGAAAATAAATCTCTTTCTGTGTTCAGAAACAACAAGTTGCTCTAGGTCTTTAAGAGGTTTCAGATCGTGTGAAAGTAATATTTCCAGCTTCTGCACTGTTGTCTTAACCTGCAGTAATAGACTCAAACTCACTTGCCTTTTCATTTCTGATTTATCATGGTCATTTGCTTTGCCATCTATATTAATTTCTTTTAATTTTTCATATGAAAATGAGACAATTTTACTTCCTTAATTATTCTTCAGTTGCAAATATAGCACATATAAATTGATGACTGTAAATTAATCAGTTTATTATAATTAGCATAAAAGGCAATGACTAGTGCATACGAAGTGTTTCTCTCATTCCTAGTATTTTAATATACTAAACACACTGCACAGTTATACTTTTATTATTTATAAAAGACAATTCTAGCTGGGCAGTGGTGGTGCACATCTTTAATCCCAGCACCAGGAGGCAGAGGCAGGTGGATCTCTGGGAGTTTGAGGCCAGCCTGATCTACAGAGTGAGTTCCAGGACAACCAGAGTTACAACAGAGAAATTCTGTCTCAGAAAAAAGAAAAACAATTGTGTATGCTCTGCATGTCTACAGTCTCCAGCCTGGATCTGAGCTAGTGCATTAATTCCTCTCTAAGAATAATTGCCCAGATATTAAAATGCAGAGAGCTCAAGAGCTCACTGACTCCTGGAGATATCTTTAGAACAAGTTTGAGAATCACAGAGAAATTCTTCCTCCTCTCTTAACTAAGTTCAAAGCCAGTATGATGACTTTCCCAGTTCTATAATCTTGAATCCAAGAAGCTAGCTTCTTTTTAAGGATAAGACCAACAATTAACAGAGCAACCCTGCCTCTGTTACATAATAGATTAACCTTGCCTGTAATATAATTATTTATAGTAATGTAAACAATTCTTTGATTCATATTTATATATACATATATATAGGATTCATATTTATATTTTAAATATGTAAGACTCATTTTTATTAGGAAATAAAATATTGAAGTGATTCATAGGTTTGAGAGTTAAACAGCTAGGGTGCTATTTTTCTTCTATAGATAATAAACTTCTCATTCTCTGTACCTTTGTTTCATCTATAAAATGGAAATGTTACAGATATTACTTACTCCATCAGGTTGTCATCATGATGAAATAACATAGAACATGCCCAGAGTTATCTAATGTCAACTCACAAACTGTCAATACTCAGTAAATGGCAGATATTTAATATGTCTCTCTTTGTTAGTAAAACAAAAAGATCATCTTATATTTTCATACTTTTAAGAAAGGTCTAGCTTTGCTAGGCTGTGTGTGGCATGCCTTGCATGTGCATGTGTGTGTGCTGTGTTTGCATGTGTGTGTGTGTGTACGAACATAAGAAGTGCAAGACACAAAAACAGTGGCAGTGTGACAATGGGGGGGTCTCTGGAGTTGGTGAGTAGAGTTGAGTAGGTAGCTTGAGAAGGACATAGGACACTGGAGTTTTTATTGCTGGGCTGTGGCTTCTCCTTCCAGAAATAACAGTGAAGAACTCGAGTTGCGTGGAAATTTTCTATGATGACATTTTCATAGAGTTAAATTTTTCTTTACTGGTAGACAATATAACATCAGTTTGCCATTATTAAAGACAGAGTTAAATGGCCACACCACAATTTCTTCTGAGTTTTACTTGTAGCACGATGAAAATGATCATTCAAAACCAGAGATTAAAGATAAATTTTATGTATCTACAGCTTAATAAAATGTCTGATTTATGTATATTACCTAACATCCAAAGCTCAATAATATGTATCATTTAAAATTGCTCCCTAAATCTCAAAATGAGAACAGGGTTTTCAAAACACTTTTATCTTGTCTGATGCATTTTTTCTTACAAAGATATTTCTAGCATAAATGGTATAAAATTCTAAACCAGTTAGTCAGTGTTTTCCTGTGACTCATGCATTGGAAATAGGAGAAGATGAACTATAGTATTGGCAGCATTGGGCCTTATTAGCTTTGTTCTCTAACTATCTGAACTCTTTGATTATTTGGGTGCATGTGTGGTCAGCTGATATAGGTGTAGCTCTTTGGAAACTCTTAAATTGCAACCTATTGTCTCAAAAAATCAGAACAAATGGGAACCCGGTAAGAACTGTATAAGATTATAGCAGATTATACATGAACCATTGCTTTAGGCCAGTTCTGTGAAATCTCAAGGAACCACAATGTAAGCAATTTATTCAGTAGTCAGGAATCTTAAATCAAGATGAAACCACATTTCTAAAATACACTAATAGTTCTAAGAGACATGTTGTTTTCAAAAAGATTTCTTGCTACAAAATCAGCCTGTGGTTTTTGAGATCCATTAAAAACATAACAGAATACAGAAGTGAAGTCTGCTTTCCTATCACAAGCAGTAGCAGACACTAACTACAAAGATGTCAGTCAGGTCAGGTGTAAGCATCTAGGTGTCTGGTAATTGTCGTGTCAAGCAACAAAAGTGGAAGCTGATAAAAGGGACAGGGGAGAGCATTCAGCATCCAATATGTGTGAGGTTCTGTGTTGGAGATTATAATTTATACTATATAATTTAATTCTAAAAATAACCACTAAGATGGGTACTAATTCCATTTTAAATAAAGGTAACTAGGTTCAGAGAATTAGTATGATTATTCTAAGGTCATACATCTAATAAATTCAGTTCCTCTGAAATACATTACAAATGGAAGCATATGATGGGTGGTTTTTTGTGTCTTTTTTTTTTCCTTCAGCATAATTTTATCCTCACAACCTCATAGGAAACAAAAGTGATTCCATTTTATAAAAATCAGTGCCAGAACTCTAACTGAAACTTGTTACATTTCCAGCTTTACACTAGTTTTCTTTTATTACAGAGATAAGAAGCTAGCACAAGCCAATTTTAGCCCCTATAAGAGATAGATACAAAATAGAAAAAAGATGCATGGCATAAGCATGCAAAGGAAATTGCAACCTGTTAGTGCAGCTTCTCCAGAAGATATACAAAAACATAGCAAAAAGAAGTCTGAAAAGTCACATTTCAACAAATATACTGACAAGAGAAACTCATGTCTGATAATAATAGTTAAGTTGATAGAGTAGCTTGGAAAGCGTTTTGGCACTATATAGTTGGAATGTTTCCATAGTCTACAAACCAGCCATTCTATGGTTGAGTATATGAGTGTATGTAGCTTAGAATAATGCTTACATATGACAGAATTGTGAATGCCAGAGATTTTTGTGGGCTGACAAAATGGCTCAGTGAATAAAGTCATTTGCCACCAAGTCTGATGAGATGAGTTCAGGCCCCAAGTCCCACATGGTGGAAGTTTTTCTCTGACTTCCACATGAGTATACCATGGCGCATACATATCTCAGCACATGTAATAAGCAAAATGACATAATGAAACTGTTTAAAATATTATAGGTTATTTGTAATCATTCCAAATTAAAATTTACCCTCAACTGCCATCACCCAGATCTGAATTAACTGAAATATCTTACCCGGCCCGCAGGTCAATCAACTGAAAAACCTGGGAGAGGGAGTGAGGATTTCTGGGACGAAAGCACGAAAGGACTGGGACAAGGCAAAGATGTCGAATGAAAGCAAGTCCATTTATTCAGGGTTTTTACATGGTATTTAAAGGGTAGGGAGGGAGGAACTAACTAGGGGAATAACAGGATGTCTAAGGCCAAAAAAACAAAAATAGGATGTTTTTGCACTTTGGACAAAAACAGGATACTTTGGACAAAAACAGGATAAGGGCACAAAAACAGGATAGGGGATGAAAACAGGATGCCCCATACCTGGAGGATGTAAACCCTAAAAGGAAAAAACATCTTATTCAGGAAAAAACAAGTCAAGGAGAAAAACAACTCTGGGACAAAAACAGGTCTAAGAAAAACAGGTTTTAAGAGAAAAACAATTCTTGTGGCCCTTGGAAAATTATTTACTGCTTATGTAGTTTAACATCATGGCTTTGATAGAGGCTGAAAGGGCTTGGGGAGATCGGCTCCCCACAAATATCTATGAAAAGAAACCCATATAGAATATGCATGATTCTTGCAAGATCCAAGCTTATTTGAATATTTTGTTCTTTCTAAATATATTTTTTCTAGAAAATATATTGTATTATTGAGAGAAGTGTCAATATATGTTAAACTGAAAAGGAATCATTGGTCATTAAACTCGGGGGAGATGGAAATAGAGAAAGAGAGGGAGAAAAACGTGGTGACGAAGAGGGAATTTGGAAACCTCCTCCTCCTCATAGGTATTTCCAGATCCATTAGTCTTGACTAGCTGTATGTGTGTATGGCTCCGTACACACGTATACACAGGTGTGCATGAGTACACACGTGCGCACATACATACCCATATGTAAGTAAGCACACACGTATAAATATGTTAATATACACTTCATCTAATGTGAGAAAAGTTGGTAATGAAAGAAAATCCAATTATGAGAGTGCCACAATGTCCCTCTGAGACAATGATAAATTAGTTCTCCACAAAAGAACTTCCACCAATAACACGAAGCAAAAAATATTTTTGAAGGAAAGTAGACAAATATCAATAACAAGTAGAAAAACTAAAATCTTCCTGTTTCAGGATGGTGGAATAATCACTTAGAAAAATCAACTATCTATATTACTTACAGATACAGATCTAAAAGTTAAAATAAGCATTGGAAATGAACTCAAATTGTATATTTAAAAAGATTCATTTTAATCAGATTTAGTTCATCTATTTTAAAATTTATTTTAAACACCACGCTTTATTTTACGTATAGAAATACAGTTCATATGTGAAATAACACTGCATTTAAAATGATTTGACATGGTTGTGAATGTTGGATTTTCTTTTAGATTACATTGACACTATTGGTGCAATAGGAATTAGACATGTTCAATAATTCAATATGATTGATTACCACTTTTGATCCCCTTATGATTTTTGAAATTTGTTTTGGGGTGAAGAGTTTTGTAACCTGAAAAATTCCCCTCTCCTAGTTAATTTCCAAAGTGAAAATAGAATTTAACATGAGAAAATCTATTACCAGATAAGTAAAAATAAAAATGAAAAAGAAAGTCCTGGTTAAAATTTTAAGCAAACCAGGAACAGAGCAATGGCCATACCAAGTTAACATTGGACAAGACAATAAATATAAATAATATGAAGTGGTTCATCAAATTCAAATTCAGATTATAGATTACTGGTATTATAGCTTCCATCTAGTTAAATTGGAATGAAATTAAACTGGACGTATCAATGATGGAAAAGGAAATGTATCATAATAACATTTTTCTAAAAGCTTAAAACGAATGACATGGGTTTTAAAAAAAAGTCTTGTAGGAGCTAAGTGCGTGGCTCGGTGCATAAAGCACTTGCTGTGTAAACCTGATGATCGGAGCTCGGGTCTCCAGAACTTGCTGCTGGGCAAAGGAGGCAGTCTATGATCGAGCACTCTGGACACACACTGTGGGGCTCTCTAGGGGACCAGCTGGCTAGTTAGAGTAGTGAGTTTCTTGCCATCCTGGGTTACAAAAAAACAAGAAACAAATAACATGTATTGAAACATCACATTGTATTAATAGTTGTGTCAATTATTATACATAAATTAAAAATAATAAAACCTAAAAAAAGTGGCTTATAAGACTGATGATGGCTTACCAAGTGAAAGCAGCCAAGCTTGGCCATCCAAGTTTGATTCCCAGGACCCTCATAGTGGATAGAGAACCAACTTCTGTAAGTTGTCCTCTGACACCCCACCCCTAAAATACATTATATCTGTGGAACAAAATTATTGTTCTCTGTCACAAATTAATATATAAATATATTTTATATACTTTATTTTTTGTTATTTAGTTATATATTAGTTATTTTAAATTTTTTATAAATATAAACACTAGAAGAATTCTACTTAAAATATTATATTTGGATTTTATTTTCTTCCTGGTTACATTGCCTATTAGTTATTGTTATATTTGTAGTCTTTAGCGTCTGAATCTACATTGTTTCTAAAGATTTGAGTTTTGATTCATTCATAAAATGTATAATAGTCTTTTAGAATCATGTTTTTCAAAACTAATTCCAGCATTTGAAAACTACTTTCCAAAGCAACAGAAACTACTTTCCAAGACAATAATTATCTGATTATCTGTTTTTAACTCCCCCAGTGTTTGTAATGTCCTAAAACACCCAAGACAAAGGCAGCCATGTTTCATCACATTGTAACTTTATATTTGATAACTATGTACATCATGTAAAGTAGCCACAAGACAGTTTCATAGTTAGCATAGTGTGTGAGAGCAAATAAAAATAAATCAATATCAGAAAAGAACTCCAAAATGTACCTTCCTTTATAAAACAGTAAATAAACAGACCAAAATGTTCTTATATTTACCTCAATTGATTTTTGAATGAATCAAAACTCAAATCTTTAGAAACCAAATTCTCAAGAACTGCAGTTGAGCAGTGAAATCAATTGAGTATATAGATTCGGATACTGAAGACTGTAAATATGTTTCTGAAACAAATTTGTGTGACAGCAATAACTTACAGGCAATGTAACCAGGAAGAAAATAAAATTAAGTGGTAAAATCTCCAGGGCATAAAAGAAAATACTGCAGTTTAGCAGGTGGTATGCTTGTCCACATACAGTAGCCAATATGATCTTATTACAAATGTGTTAAAATGAATAAAAGTATTCAGTTATTGCATAATAGTAGAGATCAATAGGAAACACCAGGAACCTTTCTGTGCTTAGTCTTCTGTTATACTGTATACTGTGGAATATTCTCTATAGTTGGAGCAAATATTTATGCTGCTAGGGAACAATGCCTTCAAGCACCTTTACTTGAAAAATAAATGTCATCTCATGTAAACCTGTGAGTAATCAAATATTTTCTTACACTGAATCATGCTATGAAATACTTCAGTTGCATCTTTAAAAAAGTTATGGGCTGGAGAGATGGCTCAGTGGTTAAGAGCACTGGCTTCTCTTCCAGAGGTCCTGAGTTCAGTTCTCAGCACCCTCATGATGGCTCACAGCCATCTATAATGGGGTCTGATGCCCTCTTCTGGCAGGGAACAAATAACACAAAGGATGTTTGATAGAGTCCTGGGGAACCATTTCACTTCATATTCACCTAACCTTATAAAAAGTATGTATATAATATTGAATGAAGTTATGATGTTGCTTGGCCTGACAATGCTCCAGTACTAGGCATGGGAAGCCTCCATTTTAGTTTGTTGATCAAGGTAGTCCAAGTGACTCCCAAAATAATATAGGCTGATGCTTTTGCCCTTTGATGTCCCTCAGAGGTTGAAGGTTAGCCCCTATCTAAAGACACTGTACACATTGGACACTGGAGTCAGATGATCTGAGCTGGATCTAACCTGACAGCCTCTTTTCTGTAGTCTAGCTTTTTATAATAGAAAGAACTATGTATGCTGCCAGGGAGGGAAGCAATCAATAGTCCTATCCACCTGCAATGCCAATGAACTGTAACAACGACCATCATGACAAAACATCCCTAAAGGAGCAATAGTGGGACTTATATCTTGGTGGTAACCAACAGCTATTTAATTATACTTAAGACCCACTCCACCAGAGTCAAATGATTTCTGGACTAGAAAACTAGTCAACTATCTGAGACCAGTGAGATCATGGGTCTTAGAAAAGCACCTACTACCATCACTTTACTAAGCTAGCACAATTCCTAGCCACATTCTAAAACTTATCCTTATACCTGCTGGTAAGTATAGTTCTCACTAAAGCTCTCTTCCAAAAAGCTTCTATTTGCCATTAAGAAAATCACAACAGATCATAAAACAGAGATCAATGGATCCTATGGAGTCCGGCCCCAAGGATACATCTACAACATAACTCCTGCACCTAGGGCTCAGGAAACATCTCAGAAGAGATGGTGGAAAGATTGTAAGAGCTAGAGGACCAGCAAGTCTGCTCTGAGGTCTTGTCTCCTAGAAATGACAGGGAAATGGCACCTATGATATTTCAACAACATGACTGCCGAAACAAGACTTGAACAATAATATGAATAGACATGCAAATGCAGCAGAGGGAGCTCTCACAGGGCCCAATCCCTAGATGAAGCACTACAGGTAATTATTGACTAATGAGAGAGGGAAAATGAATCTCTTCCAGAGGATGAATCCTCTAACTTGTCATCTAATGCAAAGTAGTCAGCTTTGAAATCATATAAACATAAGCCACTATAAATGGATTCAGGAGGTTATGTTTGTTTATTTATGAAAAGGTGTGTGACAACAGTAATTAAAAAGAGACCATCAATTCGAGAGGGGACATGGGTTGGTTTGGACAGAGAAAAGGTAATATTGGTGGGGTTCCATCCCTGCACAAAGAACTACAGGCAAGTAATAGCTGTAGGAGAAGGAGAATTAGTCTTTCTCAGGAATGAACTGCCTTATTGGCTGTCTAACAAAGGATGGCCGGGTTTATTTATGTATTTGTACATACACACATGTATGTAACAATAATAAAGAAAAAGAGGTTGTCAACTGGAGAGGTGAGAAATGGGAGAGGCTGGAGGGAGAGTGTCTGAGAGGGACTGGAAGAAGGAAAGGGAGGGTGAAGTGATGTAACTTTATTTAAATTAAAACATTACAAAAGAAACCAAATCCCTCATGATAGAAAAAAACGTAATAAGAAAAAGAAAAATAGTGCAAACATTAACAGAAAGAGTTGTGTAACTATTTTCTCCTGGTATATTTTCATCAAGTACTATAGAGAGAGTAGCAGTAACATCATCATATTTTGATAATCATTCATTTTGATAATTGCTTTTCTTGATGCTAGGATTTTACTTGTGAAATTAGTCTTTGCAGTTCAAAAAATTTGTCAGAAATTCTATCTGGGTTTGAATGTCTGTTCTTTTTTAAAAAAAATCTAAAAATCAGGGGATACAAGGATGGATCAGCAGTTTAATAGCATTTGATGCTCTTTGAGAGGACCTGGGTTTTTATACCAACACCCACATGTTTCAGTTATGTGAAATCTGATACCCTCTACTGGCCTCTGTGGGCACTGCACACATGAGGTGCACAAATGCATGCAGACAGAGAACCCATACTCATAAAACAAAAATATGTGAATCTTTTAAAAAAAGTCTAAAAAAGTCAATTCAGTTCAGAGATACAGATATCATTTGAGTCTGTATATTCTTTGAAATTTGCTTATTTTCCATTAATTCTTTTTCATGCTAAACTACTTACGATTTTACCATTGCGAATATTTCCAGATTCCTTTAAATTGCTATATCATTTAGTATTTTTGTTAGAAAAGAATGTTTTGGTTCTTCCTACTTTTGAGTTGATTTCTTATCCACTTCTGTTTATTTTGTATGTTTTGTGTTCCTACTCTCGCATTTCAGTAGCCCCCCCCATTTATTTCAAATCGAAGGTTGTTTGATTTCATTGAATGTTTTTTAGATATTGTTCTGTAGAGGAATATTTAATCTTTTTAAACCAGCAACATGGCTGCTCTGGGAAAGGATCACATTCAAGGCCTGTGTGACCCAGCTGTAATGCAGCACACACCTTTAAGAAAAGCAACTCAGAAGGCAATGGTGGCACACATCTTTCTGTTCATATTGTTCTGTTAGATGAAGCTAAGCTATTCCTCCAGTTCTTTCTAGTTGCTTTGCAATGTCAGTTCCCTCCATGTGTTGAGATTAAAGCTTGGATAAATTTAGAGTTTTTTTTAATGTTTTAAATTGTTAATAGTTGTCACATTCAGGAAATTTATAAAAAGCTGCATAGGAGTCTTGTTGGAATTGAAATCTATGATTTTTTTTCTTATAAACACTGTATCAAATATATCAAAAAATGCATATGATATATGGTAAGAAAGTTGGAGAAGATCTGATATTTAGAGTGGATGACACCCAATCTGTGCTAGTTAATGGATATTCATGCATTTTTCCAAAGGAAACTTTAGCCGTTTTCATGAAAGATTTCTAATACTTTGACTAAATAAACTTCAATATTATTTTATAATGAGGAATAGGCTTCTAATTTGTTAGAAATTCTAGTACACCTCCTCCAAGGCTCAGGGGACATTAGGGGGAGAAACAGGTAGAAAGAATATAAGAGCCAGAGATTGGGAGGAGTGCTGAGAACATGGTTGCTCTCCAAAGATATCGACAGCCGTTGTTACCTGCAGAAGACCTGCACAAGGTGGGGCCTGTAATCATTCCTTATGTAGTGGGAGTGGCTTATGAGGTCTGAGGTCAGTTAATGGGTGCTGGGAGGAGGGCGTAGCATTGTCTTTGGTGATGTAGCAACTGATGAGTTGCCAGTTCCAGCAAGTAAATCCCAGTTAGCTTATGCAAGTGATGATAATTAAATTCCCTCTCTCCCTCTCCCTCTTTCTCCCCGTCCCTCCCTCCTTCCCCCGCACCCCCCTCTCCCTCTCTCTCTCTCTCTCTTTCACACACACACACACACACACACACACACACACACACACACACACACACAAAGAGAACTTTTGTTGGGAAGAAGAGTGGTCCAACCGGCAAGGGAAAGGAAAAGAAAAGATAATGAGGGAAATGAGAAACATTTAGCATGAACAGGTATGAAAATTGTCAAAAAAGACGATTATAAATTATGTAGTAGTTTGAATGATAATATGCTTGTTCTTTCTAGTGAGTTAAAAAGCAGACAACCACATGATCACTTCTGCAACTCGTTCCTTTCACCCCTTTAAATAACTTACTCCACGTGGGCATTCATGCTCATTATTCCTGCTCTATTTTCTCTTAGCAAATAATACAATTTCCACTGAACTCTCCTTGAAATTCTATTTTTTCTCTTGAATTTTTTTTCATTTTAACACTTAAGATATTAAATATACACATTTAAAATATCCAAAATTCAGTTTTTCCATATGAATAAAATAAGATTATATTGAATTAATGAAACTGTAAATTTTCATTTTTATAATCATGTCTGAAGTCTATACAACATAACTGTCTTGCTTTAAATTAATAATATTTACTCATTAACTATTAATTTTTACAGGAAAGTCTTTCACATTTCTGGCTCCTCCTTTACTCCTGTATCTATATCAAAACCTGTACCTACCTGGTCCTTGTCATCTTTCTTTTTGATTATCTATTGCAAAACAATTTTAGCAGCATTTTGTTGTCACTCTTACCAGATGGTGAGGAATTCCATTTTCCTCTTTTGTGGTTACCCTTTGAATGAAGGCTTTTTGTAACTTGACACAGGCCAGATGACTCTGTGTGGGACTGTCATAGAGCTAAGAGTGGGTCAGAGCTGGCTTGGAACCCCATGTCATCCCAGAAGATGAGAACGTTAGGCATTTGGTTGCTCCTCACTTTAGCCCTGGCCAGAACCCAGCTAAATATTGCCTGCTTCACAGAAGCAAAAGGAATGTGGCTTGGTTGGTGCTTATCTGTGCTGTAGCTGGAAGCCAAGGGATGAGTCCATTTACTGATAAGATGCCTTTCTTTTTTTCCCTGTGAGACCACACCTTGCAGAAGGTGCCCTTGCAAGACCTTGATGCTTAGATTTGAGCTCCACTTGCAAATACGGCTACTCCAATATCCTTGTAGTAACCAATGGATCCCAACCTGGGTACCAAAGACTCTCCCCTGCTTGTGGCCCTATATATGTACCCTACATATTGCATTAAAGGGACGTTGGCTTTCATCAGAAGTGAGTCCCGGGGTTTTTTCTTCCACCCTGTATGATGGATGATTCTCTGATTCTCTGATGATTCTTGGTGTGGTGGATCTCCAGTCTGGGTCCACGTCCCTTTTCCTTTCCCCACATCTCTTCCCACACTCCTCCCTATGATCTCTGTATCTGCCAGTGTGGAGAACCAAACTGGGTCAGCGGGTGGCGGCAGGGAGAGAGAAGCCTGAACACAGGGTGGGTAGGGGGGGCGGTAGGGGACCTAGAGTTCTGATTCTGTGGTCCTTAAACTTCTACTTTTCCCTTTTCCTTCTGAGTACTAAGAAATCTTTAAAAAAAAAATAAATGAGCAAATTAAATAAAGACTCCATAATACTATGGACTTATTCTTGAATATATCACAGCTTGGGAATGATTTTAAGTATTATGAAATCAATGAAGGCAAGAGGTAACATGTTAGATGTCGTAGGAGGCAGTTAATTCCATATATATATAATTTGTGATAATCTTCACCAATGTTTTTATTTGGGCCAATTCTTAAATATCTATGTCCTCCCATTTGTCATCTTTACGAAGCTTGTGACATTTGAGAATAATGATGTCTTTTACATATCAGGAATACAGAGATGATAGACATTGAAAATAATTTTTTGAAAGCTGCATATATACTGACTGAAAGGTATGCTATGCATCACTAACAGTTGCTTCTCTAGCTACTGTCAACAAAATGGCTTGTTATTTAAAATAAGAGGTTTTTTTTCCCCCTAAAGTTCTAGAATACTGTGCTGCTTTTTGCCCTGTAGTGAAAGTCAGGGTTTTGTTCAGGAGAAATAAATAGATGCGACTTATAGAGATCCTTGTCACCATGAGGTACTCTTTAAGAAGAACTGTTCATCAGGTGATGATTTTCCAAACAAAACTAAGAAATGCTTGCATCTTGAAAAAAGGAATTTGTTCCATAAAAGATACAAATGAGCCCTATGAAGAGCTATGCGTCATTCTTGCTTGCTTTACCTCTCCAGGAGGCAGGAAATTTCATCTTTTAGAAAATATGGAAGAAAAAAAATGAGAGGCAAAGTAATATAAGTGCTCTTGAAGCCCCTATCAACGTGGCATTGCTCATTAAGCTGGGTACCGGAAATCAAAGTCCTTGTAGCTTTTAATAATTCTATTTTCCTTACCCAGGCACAGCTTTCCAGCTCCTCTTAAAAATCTCTTTCCTTATGGTAATTTTAGAAATGACTAGAGCATTTCTAAGTGAAGTTTATTGAGATAACGGTTACCACAGATGAAACCTTCCAAAATAGATCTATATTTTAATGATATTTGACAAAATTGTACAAACTCAGGTAATGAGGATGCTGGGTACTTCCATCACTAAAAAATTCCTTTGTGCGCCATCCTGGGCAATTATAATCAAGCTGTTGTAGATGTTTATGTATAGATTTTTGTATAAATATAAGCTGTACTTTCGTTTCTCAATATGCCCAGCAATGAGTTTAACAGGGGATATGTAATTGCATGATTAAATATACAAAAACCCATTGAGTCATTCTCTTCACTGATTATGCAGTTTTGACATTCCCACCTATGTATATTATATATAATAATTATATATATATATATATACACACACACACACATATATATATATATATATATATGTATATGGTATTCTGTTACTCAGTAATGTAGGATTGTCAGTATTTCCTATAAATAGTAGCTACAGTAATAGATGAAAAGTGGAATTATCCTGTAGCTTTAATAACTGCATTTCTCTAATGACTTAAAATCATGTTGAACATCTTTTCATATGCTTATTTAGCACCTAAGCATCTTTTTGAGTGATGTGCTAAATCTTATTTCTATTTTAAGAATTGGCTTTTGTTATTTCTGCTATGCTTTTATTAAAATACATTTTATGTATTTTATGAAAAATATAAAGATAACAAATTATAATAAATAAAAATATAAAATATAAAGACATACACATAAAGACAATACCAGCTACAAGAGCATCAAATAATGTGAAATATCCATGGTTAAATTTTCAGAATATGCACAAATTTAAAGTTTAGAACATTGCAGAGAAGAAACAGACAAGCACTAACAGACACATGATGAAGGAAGACATGTGATGTCTTCATGGATCAATGAAATCATTATTATTCAGGCAGCAATTGCCCCAATTTGATCACCATATTGCATGTTATTCCAATCAAAATCCCAGCATGCTTTTTGGTAAGTTAAAAAAAGTTCATTCTAAATCTTATAAGGAAATGCAAATTTTCTAAACTTGCCAAAACACATTTGAGTTTATCAGAAAATAAAACCCACTTTGTCAAATGTACTATTTTATATTAATAAATCATCTTTGCTAATAAAAAACAAGTTTGTGCCCGTATTTATTTGTTATTGGCTTGTAAGACTTTTTCTTTGGGCTCATTGTCTTATTTACTATTTCTATTGCCATCTGCAAGACACCATGACCAACGCAACTTAGAGAACACAAGAGATTACTTTGTGTCTACAGTTTCAGAAGGTTAGAGTCGAGAACCTTCACAGCAGCAGGTAGGCATGGTGCTGGAGCAGGAGCTGAGAGCTTACATAGTGAGACAAAACTATGAATCAGGGAGAGAGAGAGGGAGAGAGATAAGGAGAAAGAAGGGGGAAGGGAAAGTCAGAGACAGAGACACACACATAGAGATAAAGACAGAGACAGAGACTGGAAATGATGGGAGTCTTTTAAACCTTAAAGACCCCACCTCCAGTGATATACTTCTTCCAACAAGGCCACCGTTCTTAATCCTTCTCAAACAGTTTTACCGACTGGGGACCAGGCATTCAAATACATGAGCCTATGGGGCCATTCTCATTTAAACCACCACAGTCTGGTTTTAAAATGAGAGTAACTCTGGCTTAGTGACGTATACTGGGAAATGTTTCTTTTGGATTTGGAGACAATGAGGGTCGAGGAGTTGCTCTGCCTGATTTTCAGCCTTACTGTAAGCTACAATAATCAGGACAGTGCGACCTGAGAATAGACCTAAAAGATGGTTATAACACATGTGCAGCCCAGAAACAGGTCTTTCCTGAGGGTTTCTGCCTGGAGGTGTTTAAGATGAATCTTAACACAAAGAGATTTCAGAAAAGTGTAAATTTGAAATTATAGATTATGCAATAGAAAGGCAGCATGTTGATGCCCTAAAATATCCATTTCTGAGATATTTTATATATTTATATATATATTACATATATGTGTGTGTATATATATATATTTATATATTGAAGAGATATTAATATCTTCAAGCCTCGTAGCTTTTTAGTGGTGGGTCAGATTTGCAATTTGTGAAAATATGTAACAAAGCCTACTAAATTTGGGCATACACACTCATATATCCGGGAAGAATCCTGAGTATTCATTTAAGACTGTAATTAAATGATACTTTGTGGCCTTTTTTTAACGCATAACTCAGTTTCAAGTTCCTCTTGCAGGCATCAGTATGCTTGCTTATTATGTTGTACTTGAATGTTTTATTTGCTCCTGACATTTTAGGCCAAGTGTGTATGGGTCTAAGCCTTAGACCTCAAACCATGTCCGGAGCCTCAGTGCTCCCAAGAGAGACAGGGGGCCAACGGAACCTTTGCACAATGTAGGACACGACAGAACTCTCTTTACTCTTCCTGATAATGTTCCTAATAAACAGTGCTCATGTTCTTCACTTCACATTTCAGGAAGAGACAGAGATGCCCTCCAGACAAACAACCAACGCAGGAAAACAAGCCTATCAGGGCATTAGTAATCCATTTTACTTCTTGAGAAAATGTTCTGTGTCTTTTCTGATGGCTGTGAAAGGATTCCCTTGTCATTTTTCAAGTACAAAACTGTAGTGATGTTTTCATTAAAAAAAAAAAAAGTTCGGTTTAATTATGCTGAATCTTGTGTAATTTTAATGGGCTTCTTGCATTGCTTTCTTGCTTTGTATAAGTTTTAGCAAATTTCCCACGTCTCTTTATTTAATGTAAACAGCTATAAAAGTCCCTTGGTGGTAAGATTTAGATTTGCTTCCCTTTTCCTAATACTTCATGTTTAAATCTTCCCTGCATCTTGTTGTCTTGGAGATTATTGATAACATTTACTTTTCATCTATTATTCACATCATGGACATTTTAAGAACATTTATTTCCCTGAGACCCTGTTATGACAGTTTCGCCATGAACACTTCTCTGAAGATTTTACAGAATCACGAGTGTCATCATTTTCGTCAACGCTGTCAAATAACAAGTTGGATAAAATAGTAAGAAAAAGCGTCAGTTATAATGATACACTTATCAGACATAGCAAATATCTGTTCCCAAATATTATAAAATAAACAAGTGTTCATATTGAATACAGAAATATAAGTTGTAGAAGAATGTAGCTAATAGAGTCTTTATCAACTATGACTTAACTTTTTATTTCTATTTTTAAAGAGTAATATAATTTATAGGCTGGAGGATTAGCTCAGTAGGACAGCCCTTGCCACTCAAACATGATCTGAGTTTGTTTCCAGAACCCACATAAAAAGTTGGATATGGCTTCATGTGTCTGAAATCCAAGTGCCTCTACAGCAGGTGGGAGGGAGGCAGAGACAGAACTTCTTGGAAGCTCACTGGGCAGCTAGCCTGGAGTATAACAGCACAAACGTCAAGAGAGATCCTGCCTCAATAAAGCTGAAGGAGAGAACCAACTCTGGAAAGTTATTTTCTTATCTCCCATGCACACCATGGCATATTCAGTCATCTCAATCTAATGCAAACTGATGAGGACGCCACTGCATGCATAACGTAACCTCAGAAATGTCTACATTAGGTTGAGCTATAATTAGTGCTTCTGTTGTCAGCTGCGGGACTTACATAAGCCATTCAGTTTCTTCAACGCATGAACTTCTGGGCATATTTGGTCCATGTATTCAATTTTACCTAGATTATCACCCGACATTTGCTAATGTTGGCTTCTGGCAGCACACCATCGGCATCACTCTAGCCACATGACTCCAAGTGCCAAAAGATGGCAGAAGGATGCTACACAGATCCCCAGTAATGTCGATGCCCCATGGCAGAGAGAATAGAACACCTTGGGAATCCCTTGGTGACTCTGTATTCACATTTTCTGCTAGGTGGTACCGCCTTTGTTGCCCAGGTTACCTGGTATATTTTCTCTGTGTGAGCTCAGCAAGCAGACGCTGCGGCCATCCAGTAGGGCCTATTGTCGCTTTCTCTGGACATTTAAAACTGAATACAAGTGTAACTGGCAAAGACGTTGGATGAAGTACCTCTTCAAATCTGACCTCTGTAGATCCAAGAACTCATTCAGAGTTTTCAGTGTCAACTGAAGATCGAGCGCTGTCTTTGGTGGCATGCCTTGTTTTCCCCCGAGTTCAGGCTTCTGACTGCTGCTGTTTGTGGTCAGTTACGTCTGTGTCTTCCCCCGTTGTTACAGAAGTCCATGGTGATCAGTGCTTTCTTTGTCGCTGATCTTTACTTACTTTAATCTGATTTTCTGTCTCCCTGGTTGCTTCTAAGAAGGTCAACTGTAATCTTTGCCTCATTCACCAGAAAAAAAAAGAATCTATTAATTTTGCCCATTATTTAGTTTATTCACTTATCTAAGCAATAAAATGAAAAAATAAAAATATTTCATGCACTGATGGTATAAAGATAAAAGACATTGCCCAGAGTTTCAAATACATTTATAGATTAGTGAGGCAAAGACCTCAACACACACAGCACAAACTATAGGGAAACAAGTTACGGAGGTGTATTTGCTTGATAGGGACACAATTATTATTGCTTTGTAATAAGAGATGTTCATTCACAAGCGGATGAAAAATATTTTCTATTAAAGAACTCTGTGGTATATTTGGCTTTAAAATTTTTTTTTTTTAATTTGGAGAATGATGTTTCTTACAAAAATATTTTATTTCTAAGATTCAACTATGGGCTTTCAAATCAATAATGATATTTAACCTAATAAATGTTATACTTTAACAAATATTAAAATAACTAACTTCACTCCCTCAAAGAGCAGTTTTTATATAAATGCTATGAAAATGCTTATGTTATGCTTTCTATAAGTTCTCATATTATAAAAAACTATGTTATTAATCATTTAAAATCTCCACGAAACAGAATCCCATAATATTAAATGTATAGGCTTGATCGTAGACATACATCTGTAGATGACCTATAGGTAAGTAAGTAGATAGTTATATAGGTAGAGATAATGTCTTTTTAAAGTGGGCACACATGATTTAAGGAGGAGTAAGTTAACTTGACTGTGTGTGTGTGTGTGTGTGTGTATGCACATGTTCATGTGTGTGGAGGCCAGAGCTGGATGTTGGATGTCTTCCTCTATTGCTTACCACCTTTTATTGTTTTGAAGACAGGATCTCTCACTGATTCTGAAGCTCACCAGTTCAGCCATGGTTAGCCAGTAGGAGCCAGGACCCCTCTTGTCTCTGCCCACAGTACTAGGATTACAGGCATGAACAACCATCCTTGACTTTTATGTGGGTGCTGGGAGTTTAACCCAGATCCTCATGTTTGCTCTGCAATGACTTTCCCCACTGAGTTGCCTCCTCACTCCCCATTTCAATACTGATGATGGCCCATGGTAGAGTAACGTCTGAGTGTTTCAGGGAGAGAAGCTGCATACACCCAAAGAAGACGCGTAACCTAGAATCTCATATAGAGACTTTCGATAACACACTACTTAAATACTAATGAAATGTAGCTTAAAACCAAAACCTCTTTTAAAAAACCAAACTTTCTTTATAATTTAATAATATATAATGTATAGCCTTGCACCATTACAACAAAGACAAATCTATGAAACACTAAGTACCTCAGTGGTCTGTGTGGCCATGTTGGGTTTTTTCATTGCTTTTTATCATGTACTTTAGCTTTAATGGAAACCACTGGTTAACCTAAATCTTTGGTCTTCTATATAGGCTCGTTATGCCAGCAGCCTATAAGATGGTGGTCTAGTTTGCAAAGTCTGTTGCACACTAATGATAGTCCCTCAGTTTTCTTATATTTGAGTTTCTGGAGAGAATGAAAGAGAACAGGATCAGAGGCACCAATGCTATCATTTTAAAAACTAAAAAGTTATCCTTAATCATGATACATTCAAATAAAATGAGTGCAAGATGCAAAAGCTGGCTTCTGAGGAGTCCTGTACAAGTGTCCAGTAGATCCTAAGAGTTTCCATAGTAACTAGAATGGTTTCAAATGTCGATTCACAGACCCAAGCAGATGTTTGGGTTTTCTAACTTGTGTTCAGATAATAAATGCCTAGCGGTTCATCTGAGCCATGTTCTGTTCTCCATGAAATAAAGATTTCCAACATGCTACCTGGGCATTATGACTGTGATGGTTGCTCTACGGCTACCAGCAACATAGCTTTATGATTTTCCTAGTAGTTTTTCATCAGATATGTTTATGTCTTTTAAAAGTAATGTGAACTATGCTTTGTTCATGTATATTGCTTGAAATTCTGATCTCCTTTATGGATGCCGGTCATAAAATATATTTAAGATGCATTAAAAGGAGACTAATCTGTTATGTTCAGAAAGTTTCTGGAAATACAGATTCTTTTAGAGTAGTTACAACTTAAATAACATCTGCTTCCATTTCTAATTCATTTCTTATAAGATAAAATTACAGATTTAAATAGATGATTTTCACAAGATGAGGGCTAGGTAATCAAAAATTAAATATGTTTGCAAAACTTGTTTAAATGCATTTAAGGTTTTGTGTTTTCACATGAATTGACTAATACAAAAATTCATAATATCTAAATTCGGGGACATCTATGAGAGTTCAGGGGCAATTATTTCCCAAGTCACAGAGGCAATTAAGTGACTATTAACATAAAAGGGAAACCCTATGTGAATCGTCTTTTTAAACTGATATTCCACTGTGTGGCAAAGCATGCACTTTTGGCATCTCATGTTATCTAGCCTAGTGCTTCGATTGTATTAATGTTTAATTAGTGTGAGCCCTGTTTAATTTATTTTAAGCTCTCTTCAATTTTTTCTATATTATGTGCTCTGGCATCCACTCTCAATCTTCACAGTGTTCTCTATTGGATAAAAACAAAAACAGAACAAAACAAAACAAAACCTGACAACAAACAACCACACATCCTGTGCTTCAGCAAGGGACACTGAGAAATTTTTGCTGTCAGCTCCTAAGAGTCCTACTACAGGCAGCGATCATCAGTATCTGTATAAAGAAACCAGAATTTCCAATTAAAATGGAGAAAAATAATTCCTCAATTCCTCAACGCTGATTAGCACTGATGGCTTTTGTGACATGCTGATTGACTGGACCCGTCATATGTGATGCCGGTAGCGTTGTTTTAGATGACTGGTGTAACTAACAGTTCAGGCTAGCACGTTGTTCTTGAAAAAAGCTGCTTTCTCAGTTCTGGACAGGATGGAAACTAGTTTTCCAACTTGCAGTACTTACACATTTCGAAGCCTTTAACAAATGTGACTTCAGCTCCTAAACAGAACACTCTCATATGTAGGCTGTGGTGACTGGGAAAAACAAAAGCAACACTAATGTTACAAAATTTCTGACATTTTCATTATAAGCTCACGATTTAAATGAAGAAGTTTGATTATGGGAATAATTAGAAAGCAGAGAAAAGGGCAGGTGGCTTGTTTTAGGATTCGTCCAGACATCTACTGTATTTTTAACATTCAGCACAGCTTATGGTTTAGCTATGACACTGTGTGTTTCTTTAAATAATTTGTGGGGATCTTTCTTCCCCCTTTCTTTTCCTCCCATCTTTCTGTCCTTGCTTTTGCTTTTGAGCCATGTAGTAAATAAACCTTAACATATTCAAAGTATGCTCTCCTCTTTAATACTTCAAGTGAAAAGGTATGTTTCAAAATAAGTGAATGACAGCAATGCCCTCTCGCATAGAAGTAAAACCCACAGTACATTTCAGCGACATGGTCTAAACTATCCTGCTTGGACTTTAGGTTTTCATAGTAAAGTTGGAGCTCTAGCTCAGAAAGGAAAACTTCGCCTTAATTCATCCACCACTTATTACCCTTTCCATTGAGAAAATGAATAAGGATTATGGAGAAAAATCCCATGGCGAAATCAACATTTCTTCTGTCAGCTTTCAAGCACTGTAGAGTTTTCTTCAATCAATGATAAAATCCTGTGTTTTCAGTCAGTATTAGTCAAAGTATATATTTCTAGTGGAATGTCATGTTTAACACAGCTTAATGAGAAAAAACAAAAATCTCTCACAGTCAAGAAGTTACCAAGGATATGTTATTCAGGATATGCAATTATAATATTCTGTTACTTAAAACATTGGAAAAATACATATAATGGTTTTTTGAAAAAGAGGTTATATTTATCTTAAACAAGAGACTAGAAACAAGGCTTTTCCCAGTTTCTTCTAAGACCTGCCTGAGAAATGAACATTTTTGTTCCCATAAACTTTTGTAACACATTTTCAGTACTCAAGAAAATCATTTATTGTAAGAATTCAGCATGATAGGAGATAGTTTAGTGCATACAATGACAAGGGTTTTCAACAGTAGAAGCAAAATATGGATGATCAGAATCATCACAGAAGCAAAGTTATTCTAAAAAATATAGTTTTTATAACACAGAAGTGTTTTCTAAATGTTTATTTTTTAAGGATCTGTGATACTTTTTAAAATATTTTTCAGACTTCTCACATGGGACGGGAGGACAAGTTTGAACTGAGCAGACCTGAGCTGTCACCTCAGCTACACAACTCAGTTCTGTGGCTGCGCTAGCAAGCATGGACTTCTTGGGACCCCAATACTAACTTAAAATGGGATGTCAGTCCATATTTTGTGGTGTTTCCTTGGGTTAGGTAAAATATATATAAACTGAGTAAGCAGAATATAGATCAATATACAGTGATTTGAGAAGACACAGACAAATGATTAGTGAAACATATCGAATTTTCCATATAAAACACATCCCCCTAGAAGGTCCCCATGATTAGCCATCACAGTTTATTCTATCATTAAATTAAAATATGTAAAAGTAATTTTGACTTCATTTATTGAAATGGCTGCTTCATTTTGAGTCCTTTAGCAATAGTACAATTCGTGTGGAACCAAGGAGAGCACTGAGCTTCTTTTACCTATGGGATGATTATTATGGGTTGTGTGGATTCAAAGAGGGAAACAGGGAAAGATTAACACATACTTCTTGGTGACTCAAGAAGTCATCTCCTGATTTGAAATGATCAAAGGTATCCTTGAGTGAGATAAATAATTATTAATAAGTTCAGCTTTCAGCCTAAGTTTTTCTCCAGGCAATC
The DNA here is from genome assembly GCA_026225945.1 of Cricetomys ansorgei. NCBI lineage: Eukaryota > Metazoa > Chordata > Mammalia > Rodentia > Nesomyidae > Cricetomys > Cricetomys ansorgei. Next base: position 4,867,281 of record JAMJFZ010001796.1, read on the forward strand.
AGCATAAAGAATCACAACTAAACTGCCCACAGGAAAGGTGTCTATTACACAGAAAATCATTAAAAGTCAAAAGGATAAAGGCAAGTGTTTGTTCAAACAAATAGACCAGACTTGGTTTGGTATTTTATGCATTTTAATAACTAGAAATAAATTTTAATATATGTATATTAATTATAAAATTCATAATAGAAAATCTTGATTCTTTGCACAATATTTCTGATGATCTGCCTCTGGCATGGTGATTATCCAAAGGGTAATGAGATGATCTCCAATTACTTTCTCCATCTTATTGGCCTTTCCTGTTATTTATACCAGCTAAGTAAATTTGGAGATGTTGCATGACTATTCTGAGCACCAGATTTTCTTGCTAATTTCAAGAATGTTTCTGAAGATTAAAAACCCATGCAAACCTGAGTTTGCATCCTAGAGGTTCCCGATAAATGTAATTTCTTTCAGCGAGATCCCACGTAGTCTCATAGCCTAGGTGAAGAAGACCTACAGTGTTTACAGGAAGCAACCCAGAGATACAGAATGGAGTGGCTAACTCACGAGGTATTTTAATGTGAATTAAAATGTTCCTTACATTTATAAATCACACTATAATTTACAAAGTGACTTTTTCTTATCTCATATTTCATATAAATTCTTTGTGAATCTGACAACATTTCTATAATATGTTTAATAAAAAAAAAAACTGTGTCTCACGGGGATCAGAGTATGCAGATTCTATATGAACCGTGATTGGCTTGATGCTCCTGGTGAAGTGTATCTCTGTTCAGGTGATAATAGTCTCCTAATAGTTAACTTTCTTCACCGCTTTATGTTCTTATACCTCTCAAAGGAAATGTGTGAGATACATGGCTGAGAATAGAGCCATCTACTTAAATTTCGTGATGGGATGAAGCTAAAATACAAAGACAGAAGCTATTGTGAGCACATCTTCTCTCCTTTTGCTGCACAGCTCTGTTGAAATCTAGCTAGTTGCCTTAATGCTTAATCTCTGGCTTTGCTTTTGCCAATAGATCTCCCCAGCAGATTCCCTGTTCTGCCTCAGTCTTATGTCTATCATTCAGCTGGGCTGAAATATTGGTAGAGAAAATCAGACTAATTCCGTTTCCCTACAGATTCCAATATAAATCTAGAAATTGAACAAAAAATAAAACCAAGAGTAAAAGCGTCTCAGTGACCGGCTCGAGGACACAATGAATGTGTGAGAGACTCAAGAAACAAATCCACCTCTTCAGACATAGGGTCTGAGTTTCTTCCCAATTCACTACTGTTTACCATTTTAGTTCTTATTACTTCATTTTAAGATATAAGAAATTTTACTTATTGGGTCAGGACTCACAAAAGTTATTGAAAGGCTTCGGTGCCCCAGTGCATCGGTGTCTAAATAGAGTTATAACAACACCTTACTGTTTCTTGGGGTTTTTTTTTTTTTTTTTTTGGATTAACAAAATAATGGACACAAAGCTTCATGTCTGCCACATTCTAAGTGTTTCAAAAACTCACCTTCATTATTTTCCTTAAAGGCACTGGGGGCCAGCCCCAGTGGGGATTCATCAACCCAGGATGGATGGCTGGATGAGGAAAATAATGTAAATAACCTAAATAATCACACCTCTTATAGATGGGACCAGATTTCTCTCTCTATTCAGGCTTCTTCCTTCTCTCTTTATTCAGGCTTCTCCTTTCTCTTCTCTCTCTATATATAATTCAAACCTCTTCCTCTCTATGTAATTTTTTTTCTCTTATTTAAACTTATTCTCTACTATATTTTTTTCTGCAAGATCACACACAGCTTGCATACATACATCTCTTGTGGGTGAAGGCAAACTTCAACAACCTTATTCTTTTAATTTCCTCTATAAGGACATACTTGTTCACACATTATACATCTTGTGGATGAAGCAAAGCTTCAACACACACACACACACACACACACACACACACACACACACACAAACTCTCTCTCTCTCTCTCTCATTAACACATATATCTTGTAAGCTAGCTACTTCACATACCTCCTACCCATACATCTTCTAAGCTTCCTCCACATACACACACTTTGACCGTACATCTTGTAAGATTCTTACTGTCTTATGGATGAAGCAAATCTTTAACACACATACATCTTATATACCCTTGGAACAAAGCTCTTAAGCAAGTGACTATGAAAATACCCACTCATAACAAAACATTTCTCATATGTTCTGTTCCTATAATTTCACTGTAAAGCAAAGCAATGAATTTTCTGTTATAGAGTAACAGAGTTTGTAGAAAAATGTGTATTTTTTTTCTTAGCCAATTTCCTTGCGAGGGTGCAGTTTACGGTAACCAAGCAACAATCAACCATTCTATTATTTTGTTTCTGTTAAGATTAATCAAAGGGTCACAAGTAAGATAATTTTTGCTTTTTCTTCATCATATAAAGAAGAAAATCTATCTGTTCCACTGCCTTTTATGTCTTCAAAGTGGACACCAAATTCCATAATCATTGTAAAACAAGGAAATTTGATTAGTTCAAACTTAACAATGGACACTCAGATTAATTTATTGTCTATTAATCATAGACCTGTCACTCATAAGCTAAATTTGCGGGCCCTAGTAACTGTGCTTTTCTTCGGTTTTGCTTCCTGATCCTAGCAAGTCACATTAATTTCTGTATGTTAATTACTAGCCAAGTTCAAGTGGGAGTGGTCTGAAGCCATTGCAGCTGCTTCATTTGTTAGGGAGATTCCCTCCTAATAAGACAGAAATGGAGACGGGTGTAGAGGCGGATTATCCAATTCTAACACTCTGAAAACTGAAGCAGGAAGACTGCTGGGAGTTTGAGGTAATATTTGACTATAAAAGGAGTAACAGGCTATCCAGAGTTGCATAGTGATGGGGGGGGGGAGAAAGAGAGATGGAGGGAGGGACGGAGAGAGAGAGAGAGGGAGAGAAGAAAAGCATGAAATATAGAGAAATGCATCACAAGCAAGATTCGAGTCTTCCCTTATTGTGGTGATCAAACTGTGTTAATGTGAGTGTTGTATTTTGACAAATAGATTCTTGTTTATTACTAGTTTTCATGAAAGTCTTTCTGGGTTCTGCTATCTCTCCAATTATGTTAAAATTATGTAACCAGTAAGCCATTTTTCCCTGGGAAATGTAGTTTTGTGTTAAGTAATAGGGAAGTTAAGTATACTGTGAAACGTGCTTTAAATTGTGAAGTAAGATTGAAGTAGAATGATTAACAAATAATAAATTAATTTTAAATTGTGAGAATTATGAGGGCTGTTGCTGCCAGCCACTCTAGCAGAAACGGTAAACTACAGGTCCAATTTGAGACCCTATCTAAAAATATTAAGATGGACAGTGGTAGAAAAAGAGCTAATTTCGACCTCAGGCATCCGTATGCATACACACAGGTGAGCACATTCATGCATGTGTGTACCCCTACCCCACACGTGTGTTCATATATACACACTGCACAGAAAACTGATAGAAGTTTTTGTACTGGGATTCAAAATGACAAAATACTTTAAGTAGTCACTATAATCAAGAAAAAAAATAAGGCTAGACAATTAATAAGATTAGTCAGGTATAACTGGAGTTATATACACTATTTATAACATTTATGATTTGAGTTTAGGTATACTTAGCATTAAAGGCTATTAGTATAAAGTATACATTTATGATAGATAAAGGTAATGAATTCAAAAGATCAGGTTTATTTAGCCCGTGAGTTCCACACCACACTAGCATGTGTCATGAGATGTGTTATCAGACCAAAAGCGAAGTTCAAAGTCAAGACATAATACAAGACTAATTTTTTAATTTAAGTATCTGAAATAATTTCTGTGGATGTGAAATTTACATACCAGAAAGCTTCTTGGTGGAAAAGTTTTGAATTTATTAATTTAATTCTAATGCTCATGTGAGCACAGAGACGGTGACAGCATACACAGGACCTGCATAGGTTCAAACCAGGTGAAGTCTCAGCATTGAGAATGGGAGATGGACACAAAATCTCACTCCTAACCAAGAAGCTATTTGCATTGATACTTTTGGGAAAGAGAAAACCAGTTTCTTCAATGGAGTGTTATTGGGAGTATAAACTACATTCCCAGGTCAGGTTCCATGCCCAAGAATAGTTGACCTAAAAAAATCTACCCAAATTTTGGTACTTTTTCTTGGTCTTGATACATTAATTTCTTTCTATTACATTTATTTGAAAACATTACACAAACATGTACTTACGTTGAGAATGCCCCAGCCTTCTTTCCCCTGCCCTGTTAGTCCTTGCATTCCACTGCACAGTTTCACTGACTTTCATGTCATAAATGCATATGTGATTTTATGTTTCTTTATAATATATATATATTATATATATAATATAATATAATATAATATAATATATAGTCTAGAGCTACAAAGGAGAGAAATATAGTATTAATTTATCTCTGAGACTGGCTTAATATACTTAATATGAATATACTCAACTGCAAGGTATGTTTAAATAGTTTTCTTTTTCTTTTTCTAATAAATGAGTTCCTTAAATTTCATTAATCTCTTCTCATTTAATTCTTTCTTCCTCTGATGGTCTTCAGACTTTAATTTACTAATCTTTTTCTAGACCTTTAAATGATTGATTGACTCACTGATTTTTAAACATTTTTTCTATTCTAACACGTTTATTAAGAATTTAAAAACACATTTAAACCTTGTTTAGCAGCTTGATAATTTTATGCCACAAGTCTGTTTTCAATTAGTTTAAACTAAACTATCATAATTGATTCTTTGATCCAATAATTATATAAAAATCTGAAGTTTAATTCAGTTCTTTAGAAAATTTTATCATCCCAATTGTTTAATTAAAGATTATTCATTTGTTTTTAAATTCCATAGTGATTTTCTATCTCTCAAAAAACATTTTACTACATTTAATGATTGTGATGATAATTCCTAATTTGCTAATTTATGAACAAATTTCATAGTATTTTTCATCAATACTCTCTGAAAGATGTCTCACAGTCATAAAATAGGAATCCCATGTCATAGGTGGCTCGTTGAACTTGTAGGCTCCCAGCAACAGCTGTTAGGATAGATCTTCTTTTGCTGCCTTTCTTGAGTCAGTAGGGATTAAATTATATTAATAATAACAAATTAAATGTCTACAGTGATAACAAGTATCTTTCATTACAAAAGAGTTTGTAAAGTATCAGAAATAATTTCTGTACTTCTATAAACCTGTAACAATCGTAAAACTTGATTTGACTTTGGCTAGTTGTTCTGATAATGACTCTATTGCAAATAAAAGTTTTCAGGGCATCACTCATCAAAATTATTTATTTATTTATTTTTCTCAATAATTCTCCTAACAGAACTTAGAAGGTAGAAGGGAGAGAGTCCAAAATGTTGGGCTTTAAGTGGTTGTATGTTTCTGGTGAAGACTCTGAAAGCTTTGCGGTACCTAGAGCCATGGCAAGACCAATCTGATTGTTTCTCTCCTGTCCCTGCCATTTTCTAGTGTTGTAATCCAGAAATCCTATTTATGTTTGGAGATAAATATAGGATTAACATCTTACACCATGCACTTAAACATCTTCTGATGGGAGGTTTTAGTGCCTAAGGAATAATAATCTTACAAGAAGATAGAAGAATGTTGCTACTGAATTGGTATTTGGATCTCTCTGGCTATTTTGAGTTGTTCATGACACATAATTAAAAGGTAAGAGACAAGAGATAGGAATGAGAGAGGGAACTAGAGGAGAAAAAACAGAGAGAGAGGTTGTGTTAGAGTTATGGATTGGTTCTTTAATTTTGAAAGTTCAGGCAAAAAGAATTGCCATCAAATAAGATAATTGAGATATCAATATGACATCTTTGAACATATCTAACCTTAATCAATGATAAAAGTTAAAAATTGATGATATGTGTCAGTAGAACACACTATCAGGATTGTAATAGTTATCCAGAATTTTTTTGTTATATATATATATATATATATATATATATATATATAAAACAAAAAATATATATATTATATATATAAAATATATATATAACAAAAAATATATATTATATATAATATATATATTTTTTGTTTATATATAAAATATATGCCAATTGATTATGATTTGCACCTTAATATTTTATATAACATATTTTATACTGTCACTGGTTATCTTTGTAACATAGCCCACAATTTAAAATGATTACTGTACAATTATGTCTTAATTAGAAGAAAAATGAAAATTTCCCAGAAATATACCCATATTGGGATGTTGAGAGACAGGAAAAAGATTTCATCTATATGTGAGATGGTTTCATAGTGCCAGATGGAAGAAACTGGTAGTGGAAGAAGCGGGTGGTTGTCTTGGAGCCTTTTCATAGATATGTACAAGTAACAGAATGGTTGGGTTGAATGGTATTTGTTTATATATACTCTTAACAGAAAGGCTATAAAATTAAAACTATATTCCCTATGCATACCTTATCTAGGGTTCTTTGTAAGTTTTACATCCATCTAATCAAGTATAGATTCAGAAGTATAAAATGGAAGCTATGGTTGCCATCTGTAACTTCTGTTAGTAAACACCACTAAAAGTATCTGGTTATTCCTCAGTGTCTTTCTTTGTGACATCTTTACAAAACACCAGTGGTGTCCTTGCAGCTGAGTTCTATGGAAGAGCTCCAAAATCATATCATCTGGACTCTAAAGACATATGTACTCATACAGACACATATCCACACACAGACACATGTACATATGTAGAGGTCACAAGACAATTTGCCTGTTATCCCAGCAGTTTAGAAGCAAAAGCAAGAAGCTCACCATGAAAGAAAATAAATATCAGAAGTGCTGTGACTTTTTATGTGATTTGAGTTCTGATTGTGTAGTATCTTATTTCTGATGGTTAAATTAATATTACTTTGTGTATGCTTTGGCCTATTTTGAATGAGTTAGCTAATAACATAAAGCTATCAGCATGCAGCTGACACTGAAGTCCATCTAGTGTATGTGAATAGATGATAGTAAAGTGAGAAAAAGAGATGACAGTGGAGGGAAATCTAGAGAGCACGGGCAGGGGTGAGGACTCTGAGTCAGGATTTATCAAGAGAAGATTTATAGTAAAAGAATGAGAAGGAGAAATATATTCTGGTTCAAGTAAAAGAATCTTCGACTTCACTGGTGAAATAAAAGCATGCTTTTCTCATATACAGCAATTGTGGTTCTAGGAAGCTGCCAATGTCTGGTGGAAAGCAGAACAATATTGAGCCAAAATCTGTGTAATTCTTTTGGTGCCACTCAAAGGTTGGAAGAAGAGGCCACTTCTGTGACACCCCCCCCCCCAGTTCCAAGAAAAGCTGGGACAAAGTGGGTCCAGCGAAATGCTTTGCTGTCTTAAAAAATCATGTCAGCAAGGAGAATGAGGGCTGATAACAGTGCCATAACTAAGAACACTCACACATATGCAGCTTGTCCAGGGAGCAGAGCATCCCTCATCTCACACAAACGTTTGTTGAGTGTCCATTACTTTCCAGGTGCTGTTCTAGGTCTTTGGGATATGTTACAGGCAAGAAAGAGAAAGACTCCTGATGATGGAGCTTAATTCCAGCAAGGGGCTATGATGTGCCCTACATAAAAGTCAAACTACATGGTCTCGAATTACTGAAAGTAGGGGATGCAAACCTAGTAGCACGTGTTCTACCCTTGCTGGACACACCTTAGGATGCTAGAATAAATAAAACCTTGACTGTCAGTGAGGGCAAGGACTCTTGCCAGCTAACAATCACCTTTCTCACTGACTCCTATTTGAAATATTCCAGGTTTAGATATATTAGCTCACAGACTGTTCCTCTAGCTAATTAGTGTCTATATATTTAATTCAGAATAATAATTATCATGATTATGTAGTAAATATTATTAAGTAGGTACAGGTGTTTAGGTGTCCTTTTGGAACAGGCTGGCGACTGACCCATACCTAGAAGATACCTGCAGAACATCACTGGTTGACGGATAAGTATTTACTCAGTTGTTGACTTTTTTCTGCACATGCTTTTCTGTACCTTAAGTAGATGCTGTATAAAAATGATCAAAAGCAGCACAATAGAGAGCAAATGGAGAAAGCCATGGGTCCAGGTGGCTGGGTGGCTGTTGATTGACACACAGAATGCTTTCATCTCTCTCATCTTCAAATGACAATTATGCAGTACCATGAATAAGGTCGGCAGACATTAGTGTACTGTCATTAGTAATGGGCTCATGTTGCTGTAGCCACGGCTGGACATTGTATTAACCTTCAGCCCAGTGGTTATAATTTATCAGTGGTTCAATAAATGGTCTCTAAATGCCCCATCACAACATTCATGTTTCTAAGCAACTATTTCTATAGCAGTGTGCCACTAACCTATGATTAAGTAAATTTCACATGGAGTTGAGTAATAGCCTTTTGGAAGATCTGAAATTCATGACAAATTTTGCATCCCAATTTTAGCATTTCATTAGTTTTATACAGCTTCCATTGAAGGCATTAAAATTCCAGGTGTGTTACACGGAAAGAGAAAACATGCATTTTAATGAAGACAATAAAGAGAACAATAATGAAAGGGTTAGATGTGAGATGACATGATTGGCTGTGTACAGATGAAATGATGTTTAATTCCACCTGCAGATGACAGAACCTTTCCAGGCAGGAAGCAGAGTGTTGACCAGCTCCTCTTCAGAGGTGGAGACAAGGTTAGAGAGGTCATTTACATCCTTCTCTGGAGAGTTTGGAAGAGAGCGCTCTGAAGCTTAATCAACTAATGATTGTATTGGTGTTGGTAATAACAAGGGAATAAAGGAAGAAGGAACAAAGAATGATTAGCATATGCCTAACTGGGAGTTTTGTGCTTTGTAAGAGTTCTCAGGGTTTTCTTTTCTTTTAACATTATGGGTATATTTATGTACCTGTGTGTGAATGTCATGGTGCAAACATAGAGTTCAGAGGATAACCTTGGACATTAGTCATTGCCTTCTATCTTATTTGAGACAGGGCATCTTGCTTATCACTGCATATACTGTCTAGTTGGCTCTCAAGCTTGTGGGAATTCTTGGGTCTCTGTCCTGTCCCTCAACCCAGGAGTCTGGGATTACGGATGTGTGCCAATATGTCTTTACGTGAATTCTGTTGCTCTGAACATTAACTAGACCCTAACTCAGGCCCTCACCTATGCTCAGCCGCTATGCCATCTCCTCAGTTCAACCTGGAAGTTTTGAAAGGAGTTTGTAAGTCAGTAAGATTGGTTTGAACTCCAAATCAGTAGCAGGAACATTGTTTTTAAGAGTATTAAATGACAAGAAAGGGGTCAAGAAGTTCAGCCTGTAACCTGATTTTGAACCCTGGATCCATATAGTAGAAGGTGAGAATTAACTCCAACAAGATGTCCCCTGGCCTCAACACATGCCCTGTACGTTATATACATTCTTTCCATGATAAATAATTATAGTTTAATATAGTTTTAAAATTTTTGTCTTTAAATAATAGATGTTAGAAAGTCAAAAGTCCAGAAAGTGAAATGACTTTCAATGAGCCCTAGAATACTCTCTTCCCTGTGATAGTGTCATTCCATGAATGACCGAGGCAGACAGGAGAGAATTCTCAAAGATCTCTGCACACTGTTGCGGTCAGTGTCAGAAACCACCCCATTCTTCACAGTTTAGCGAAGAACTCCAGCGATTGTAATTCAGTAATAGTGTAGTAACACGCTCTGTGTGTCAAGCTACATTTTCCTAATAACTTCAGCTCACAGGTGAGAGTGAAGATGTCACTTTGAAGTGACAACTAGAAGAATAAATTTCCTTGCCACTATATTGTGGTTCAAACTGAGCAGCTAATAAATATCAGAATCCCTGTGTAAAATTAAGCCACATCTGAATATAATGTGGTGATGCATTTTTAAAAGGTCATGTACGGCTATGCATAGAGATTACGCTATACACTAAACACTGGTGGTATGAAATGTCACATGAGGCTAGCAGAGGTAGCTGTTTTTAGCAATTTGGCCTCACTTGAACTCTACCATGACTTGGAATCATCTGGGGAAGGATGGTATTGAGACATTGAAGTCCTACCCCACATAACTGTGGACCATTCAGTACTTATGAGTTTACATGACTGGACATTGTTCACTTCTTCCTCTGTGTCCCACTCAGAGACCACAGTAGGTCCAGTTCCCCGGCTAGGAGGCGAAGCAAACACATGTTGGCCCGGGTTGTTCTGCACACTGACCCAAGGTATCGAGAGAGTTGGATGCTGTGTCTTCTTCACTTTGGTCCTGGTTTCTATATCTTCCCAGCCGTGGTGCTGGAGAAAAGCACGTGAGACAAGGAGTCTGTCCCCAGAAGCACAGAAAGAAAACTCAGAAGCCTCCATGGACACCAAATTCAACTTCCCCTTCTCATGCATTAGTTGTAATGTTTCCCTTCATGACGGAATCATGGTGCATGCAAAAACAAACACCTCCAACACTGCTTAGATTTTTCTCGAAGCTTGAGTATTGGCACAATGCCCTTTATCCTATGTGTATACTTTTCCACATATAGACTAATTCTTCAAGGGTAAACTGGGAGTAGAAAACACACAGATAGCTTTACCTAAGATATCCAGTCCTATTCACCTATGGAACTCTTGACTACAGTTGCTGTTTGAGATTGAATAAAAAAAAAAAAAACTCGTATTTTCTTCTTTCCTTCTCTCCCCTCCTCAATCTCTTTTTCCCTCCCCGTATGTTTCTTTCCTTTCCTTTCTTCTTCTTCTCCCCAGTCCTTGTAGTTGTTGACCTACTATGGCAGCTCAGCAAAGAAGACAAGGAGATATTTTTGTAGATATAAACCCTGCCAGACCTCAGAGGAGGGAACCACTATCAAGGCAAGTGCTGTACTTGCCAGTGGAACCTTGAGCCTCTCATCTCAAGAGGTTTTATTGACACTTAAGCTCTTCAGGTCTTCTAGTGATACCACGTGCAGATCATGAGCAACTGCACATCTTTTATATAAAGCCAACACCTGCAGACAATACAAATGTCAAGGCCTAGGCAGCCCTTTTCCCAGCAGTGCACAAAACAGCCATTTAAAACATAACTAAAAATAAACCTCCGCATCAAATCCTCTCATTTGTTTTTGGTTATTGTTTTTTCTTAGTCTCTCAAGTCTTGTCTGTCTCTACTTACTTGCTGAGTGATTTGGGAAGGATTTTTTCAAGCAGAAAAATGGGGCAATAACTCATCGTTGGCTGACACCTTGGTAGAGTTAAAAAAAAAAACACGGAAATATTTTTAAAAGTGTAGGAAGTTGGGCAGAAGAGAAAATCTAATAGGTTATGGAGAATATGATAGGCGGGACAGACAAGAAAAATACAAGGAAGGAACGATGGGGAGCTGTCAGCCTCAGCAGGTATTTCCCACTCCATCCAGCGCCTGCTAAATTAATGTGGACCAAGTAGCTCACCCGGCCCACTTCAGCCCTGGATTGGCTCTTGTTGCCTTAGCTTCTGGCTTTTTTTTTTTTTAACTTGGATGATGGGAATCTGAACTCAGGTCCTTATATTCTTTGTATAAGACTCATCCAACCAAGTCATCTCTTCAGCAGCTTCTGTTCTTGTCGTCAGTTGGCTGTTGAATTATAGTCATTAAAAATGATCAATTTTAATGAACCCCCACAGCATAGCTTTTATTTGCCTATGATTTATGTCTATGTAGTAGTAGTAGTAGTATGTCTATGTAATAATCCAATACCTAGCAAAAGTCCAAATAAACTAATGTAAGGTCCAAACAGAGGGGAAGGATGCAGTTCCATGTTTCTTCTTTTCTGATAATGCCAGCTTAACTGCTCAGGAGCCATGGCCTCACAGACAGTGAAGTACAATTCTCATTAACTTTGTTCTTTTAAAGTTCTTCCAACTTCATCCTCATCATCAGTGAATCATAAAAATTTAATAGTTTACAGGCAAGCACAGTATTAAAAAAAATAAAGCAAATAATAAAATGAACCCTCACCTCTTTACTGTTATTGCTGACTTTATTTCAGACTTAAAGGAAAGGTATCTCCAAACTCAAAGAGCTGTTTAAATAAGCTTGTTTAAATGTCAATTATATAGCAAAAAGGAGTTGCTTAAAAAAATGTTAATCGTTTATTTTCAGGTTGAATGTAATAGTTGGGACTAGTTAAGTTCTTATTGCAAAAGACTTAAAATAAAAGGCTGAATTTCCGAGTATTTCAAGACATAGAAAAGCAGAAGGAGCAACAGGGACTTAGTGAAATTCTGCGTGCTTTTCCCTGCTGGTGGCACAGCTGTGTGTCTGGGTTGGGGGCTTCTCTAAGGACACCAGATGTGAAAGACCAGTACACTAGGTTTGAGAAGCTATCAAGCCTGACGATCTTCACAAACCACAATTAGAGAATTGCTCACATACTAATTCAGGCTTATTGCATTATTTTTATTATGTGAGTGAAGATCAATGGAAGAAATGACAGAGATCAAAGTGATTTCCTTGTTAATTATTAGCGCATCACACAATTTAATTGGATTAACCCACTGGTGATGACTTTTCACTATCTGGCCAGTGACACTTATACATTGAAGAACTAAAGTCCAACACCACCGAATGTTGATTTCTAAGGGCGGGGAAGCTCTGTGAATTGTTAAGGTTAAAGCCTCTGACTCTGCGGGAGATTCTTACTTTTGTGTTTGTTTATACACAAGAACTGTCTTGTTCCACACCAAGGAAAGCATACTCTAACATTCAATAGTATTTGAATGTTTATACCATATTCATCCTAGAAATATTATAAATCCCAGCACCTTTAATAGCCAAGTTGAGGAGAGAAATAAACTGTCAGTATTTGTGGCTTAGATCAGAAAGGTGAGTATAGAGGACTGAATAAATCAAAAACCAACAGCCAACACTTAGTGGGATACTTAAATGTATTTTCTCTGCTTACTGTCAAGCCTGCAGCAATGTAGGTGCATTGAGGTAAGTGGTATATACATTGTGATTCATCTGGAGAAGGCAGCCCCAATACAATATTTTTTAATTTGGAAATCTAAACTTTTTCAAATATTCTTTAAACTGAGATGCCATTCCTCCCCTTTAAATACTGTAAGTCATCATCCTCACAAAAATCTACCTAATTATAACTTTTTTCATGAAATTATACTTTAAGACTGATCAATAGCCTTACAAGACAGCTGGAGCCACAGGAAATACATTTTTCCCGTGTACCATCATCCTACTGTTAGTTACAATAAGGAACTGTAAAACATATGCCTTGACAGACTAATTCGCCAAGAAATGGAATCAGGATCATTTAGCTTCAGAGGGTAGCATTTCATTATCATTACATTCCTGTAAAATCCACTTTGTGTGAAATTACTCATGAGCTGAATGATACTGATCACAAATATGTCACTGTAATAAGGGCACAGGTTATTCTACATAGAGTTCTTTTAATCTCTGAAGATACATAGGCATTGGTCTACCCTAATCAAACCAAGGTGAATTGTTATGCTAAGATGAATGCGTAAGAAGCAGTAAACAGAACAAACAAAAAATCACCACGTAAAACTGACTTAGAAAATTAGCAAGAGGGTATATTGCTTCTCAGTAGCTCTTTTAAAATTTTTTTCATAGATGTGATAACATATAATCAAAACATTTAATCAAGTTTAAAAGTAAAATTATCTACTCAGATATTTATATTTTTATATGTAGTAAGTAATTTTAAAATTGCTTTAAATTTTAACTAGTAATAAAATCACTCACATCATTGATAAGCCATACAGGCTAAAAGAATGTAGTTCTGAGGTATGGAAAAAAAATTCTACAACTACAGAAGTACGGTTTGATAATCTACAGCTCTCTACACAGAGGCAAACATTCTATCACTAGCTACCTGTACTTTATGAATTTCATCATTTTGATGGGATTATAACCAGTACTTAGATACTTCTTTTGCTGAAAAGCACTGGCTTTTAGCCTGGGCTCCCAAGGCAACTAAAACCAAGACAAAGACCAGGGACCTTAGCTCTTATCTATCCTTGTGCAACTATACACAGCCACATCAATCTATTTGTCTAAAGACTAATGAAACTGTCAGGTATCTGTTGGATGTTAGTCATCCTGGAGACACTGCTGATGAGTCCTTTTCATAATAAACTGTTTTGTTAGCCAAGGGCTGAAACTGCAGAACTCTGGTTATTGGTCAGGGAAATGGAATCTGAGTCATGTCTCTATCCCTGGGAGGAGACATGATGTTCTGAATTGCCTGGAAGGTCATCCTTTCGGTAATGTGGGGGGGAGGGGGCAGAGACATGGCTCAGTGTTGCTACTCTCAGCAGCCTGTGGTGTTCCCCTAATCTTTCAGGGGCCTCAACTCAGGCCAAACCAGGGTTTATGTCTTTGATATTAAAAAAAATTTCAGGGTTAGCTGCTATTATGAAGCTGAGATAGAGATGTTATTAAGATGTTGAGAGAGAAAGTCACTCAAGAAGAGAACAAGAACATGTCTGAGAGCATGTGTGTGTGGTTCTCTGAGAGAGTCTGATTTCTGGTGTCCAGGAGGTGACTCTAAAGAGGATTTTGGAAGCATTTGAAAGTGTTTTGTTCAATGGATTGCTAGAGACACCCTCATCCTTCAATATTTTTTCCTTTGATAATTGAGATCACAAGTTGACTCTGGGTGTCATGGATGTTAATATAATTTGATAAAATAAAAAACGGGGGTTGATTAGACAAGGGGTTTAGAACATGATCTTCCCTGGGGGACTTCTGGTGAGAGTCCTTGAAAATTGCAGATCTACAGCAAGGGAGGGAACAAGGCCATAAGCAGTTACTAATTGTGCTAGAATTCTTGCTACAGTGCTGGCAAGGGACTGTGCCTCAACTCCAGGATGGTGGAATCTTCACTCTTCTCTCAATGCTAAACACAGCTCTCACATAAAAGGGAATGAGAGACAGTTTATTCTGAAGCCGAATTTGAGTGACTATAGCCCAGGAACATGAATTCAGATTATTCCAATTCCCATGTCCTGATGTGGAAGAAGCAGTTTTATGAAGCATTTTTAATGCAGAAAAAAGGAGGTCATAAATCAAGATAATTTCAAAATACATTGTGGAGACATTAGTCAGATTCAAGAAAAGGGGAGAAATCTCTGCTATATTTGCCAGATGCTATCTGAAGATACTCTCAGCCTTCTGGTTGGTAGAGGCTAGGTATCTGATTGTCTATGTAAAGTACCTACCTGGTTTTTACAAGGATGCTAGCTCCTGTACCGAGGAGGACAATAAATGACTATTGAGAAGGCTGAACATGTCCCAAGATACTTTGGCTCTGGACTTGTATTATTTCAAACTCTCCAAAATCAATGAAATTCTAACCAGTTGATCAGCTTTACAGGGTGGTCAGTAAAAGTATAGCTTCTTTCCAAGAATTTTTGTTCACACCTTGTAGCAGGTTTCCTACCGTGTTTGTTTACCCTCTAACTCAGAGAAGAAAGAAGAACGATAGGAATAAAGATAACAATACTTTTGGTGGCTTGAACCTGGGAGAGTAAGAGCTAATAGTGAATTGGACTAATGTCTCAGTTCAATATTCCTGAGTCAGTTCTCTCCTCGGCTCTTCAGGCCTCAACCAGCATATACTCTGAGCAATGTTCCCAGAAGTCTAAGCTGCATGCAATCACAAGGACAAGCTGCACATGGCAAAAATATGTTTTTCATAGCGGCACGTAAACAAATCACAGCCACTGATAACAAATAGTCCAAATCAAACTCGCTCTCATCCACTACACCTGGGATGGGCACAAAACATATTCCAAAAACCATTCTGTGTTTTCAGAAAAACCAAGGTCACAAAACTCTTTCAAACAGTCTCACTACAACACCTCTCATGTCCTCCAAATCTTCCCTGATTTTATTTTCTGCTTCAATTGGTAAATAGCTATTTAAATCTTATAAGACTTCCAGCTAGCCAGAGGCTTTATAATAAAGAACAAGGACAGACCATTACCTGTCAATCACATGGACAGGAAAAGATCCTCTTTAGAAATAGTCCAAAGCCTGCCTGAAATGCAGACGAAGACAGACCTCTGGGTCCATTGTCCAATCTCACCCTGTGAGTATGTTCAACTTTTCAATAAACTGTACCTTTCTTCTATACTATTTTGTGTGGCCCCTCTGAGTTCTTTGATAGAGTTCACAAGGATTAGGAGGCAATATCTATCTCATTTCCCCTCAAGGCTGATGCACTGAAATAAAAGTAACTGAGGTGTTTTATTGATAACTTTTATAGTGCCTAATTACAGACCCCTGAGAAGGTGTCCAGAAGCGTCCCATCATTGTTCTAAAACTAGAGTCATCTTAGATTACAAGAATAGTGAAAAATTCCAGATACATCATCTCATCATTAAATTACCCTCACATATGAATGACCATCTCTAGACAATCAAGTAACTGGATCATCTTCTAGAAAGTAACTAGGACTTTTTTGGGCTTGCCTTGCAGAACTGGAGCTGAGCCATGATCAGTTGATTCACAAACTGACCAAGACTGTGTAATTACACACAAATTAATCTTATCTCCTGCCCTGATTCTTCATCTCTTTAAAGTTTAATCTTACGTCAGTGCTGCAAAGATCTCCGAAATGCCTGGTCACCATTTTCCTATATTGACCACATTAATTAAATAATTTCCTGCTTTTTCATCATTTCAGAAACAAAGACAACAAAATAAAAAACAAGCAAATGAAGCCTCACAACAAAAATCTTATGTATATAATCACTAGAGAAGGTAATGTTTCATGATGACATTTTCATTCAAGTACATTGTATTCATTGATCAAATTTACCCACATTACCCTCTTCACTCTGCACCACCATCCTCCTACAAGTCCTGTTCCTCTCCATGCCATCTATACTCCTGAGAACATAGTCAATTGAATTTAAGTCATCGATAGCTTTTGTTCTTTTTAATATGTGAGAAAATCTGTAGTTGGTTTCCAGTTACAAAATTAAAAGTACATTTTATAGTCTCCCCAGAGAAGAGCTACCCAATACAAAATGGTCAGCCCTGAAGACTACATAAAAGTATCATTATACAGACTGGCTAGGTTATATTTATATGTTTAGGAAAATACATATAAACACACACACATCACACACACACACAATACCCATATATATATCAACAGTTGAAGAAAATGAGGTCATGAATTTGAAAGAAAACAGAAGAAGGTACATGGGGGGTGTTGAAGTGAGGAAAAAGAATGGGAAAATGATGTTATAATCTCAAAAAAATTAAAAAAAATTAAACTACATTTTAAATAATAGAAAGCAACTCTTGCCTGATTTACATTTGAGCCAAGAACAAGGCTCCTACCAAAGTTAGGTTCCTATCTTCTCCTTGAGCCTAAGACGTAGGAGCTGATTTCTTTAATGCTTACATTTTAAAGGGACAACTCCAAGATCCTTGACAAAGAGAATCTGAGTAAAGTGCATTAATGAAAGATTTACATCTAAAAAAAAAGCAAAGAAAAAGTTGATACTTGGAAATTTTCTGAATTTCAATGCTTGAAGGAAAGGGAAGTGAGGGATCTGGGGAACAGGAAGTCTGTTCAATTTTAGTCCTGCTGAAGGCAACTGGAAGCCTGTCTTGGTCCTAATTATGATGGTTATTACTTTTTGAGCTCAAATTATCACTGGATCCTAGTACAAGGCCTCTGTGTGCATAGTCTAAGCGGAGGCCCCAACTACTGCAGGGTTTCACCATGACAGCTTTCTGTAGAACATTTCAAGGCTCCTAGCACATCCAAACTTTTGAAGTTCCAAATCAACATTATTGTCCACAAAGTTCACACTGAAGAGCCATACCACCAAGTTACAAAAAGAACTGCCAAAAGTTTTATACTGTTTAAATGGGTTTGTGATCTTTTGTGATTTTTGTTTATTTGCTTTTGAGACAGGGTCTGCCTTTATAGCCCTAGTTGTCCTGGAACACATTATGTAGACCAGGCTGGCCTTCAACTAAGAGATTTCCTTGGTCACATACTATAGCTCTCAGGCTGCAGCTTAGACACATCTGAAACCCTTCCGTTTTGAAATCAATTATCAGTCTGTGAACTTTTCATGATGACAGTTTGTTTGCATAGGCAAAAGTCTTCTTCCAGCCATTTGACTGGATTACTTTCTTCATCACACTTCTGTTCATGCTCAGTGTGTTTTCTGCCAGTTTATTTATAATGACTCTTTCCTGAAAGAAAATTATTAAAATCAAATCCAAGGTCCTTCTAGGACTAAAAGAAGGTCATGTATGACTTGGGGCTAGTGCACATAAATCAAAGCCTTGGCAGGATATAAAAATCCACATGAAGACATTCATTACCATATACATGTACAACAGCCATTACTCATGTCTTATTATGATGTTTCAATAATTCTAGACCATTTGTTTTTTTAAGGATTATGTTTTGGCATTTGTAGATAACAGAATTTAAATGGTAGAAAACTACGTAAACAACAATGAACCACCTTTCTTACAGTTACCAAGTACAAATTATAAACTATGCAAATCTATTCCTGCTGCTTTGAAAGAAAATAAATTATATTTGGTACAAAAGAAATAAACCATCATTCAGCTCACATTTCAAAATGGCTTTATCAGTGTTTGGGATAATTAAACTGAGCATGGAGGAAAAAAAAAACATTTTCATATTAAGCCTTAAGAAAAAAAATGTAACTAATATGTGGTTATTATTAGGACAATCTAAAGAATAAATCATTGTATAATAAAATCTAAGAAATATAACACATTCAAAACATGGAAACTCTGCAGGAAAAATAACTACCAAGTAGCTCTTGGCTATATTTCATGAATTTAAGAATAAGGAAAGGATCTTTTTTAACAATAATGTTGCAGGCTGGCTTGTTTATATAATGCCTTAGGATTTAACAACCTGAAGGTTAAGAATATTGATTTCACTTTGTGTGACACTGGCATAATAATTTATACGAATTTCTGTTATATGTATTTTTCTAACATTTTTATATGTGAAAATCACACATGTCTAAGCGTTTTCCTTTATTTTTGACTTACAGCTTTTGAAGCAAATGCCTCTCATAAACATGGTGGCAATTTCTTTTCATCTACATTTACAGACAGTTGTTCTGTCGGTACTACTTACATTCTGTCAGTTTCCAACAGGAGTTTTCAAGTCTTTTCCGTTGGGAACTCCTTTTCTCATGTGTTCATTTTACAAGGCTTTGCACTAGACTTTCTGTCGAGACCTCACTCACCCTATGCCTGACTCACAGGGAGCAAAGTTTTACTTATTGGCTTCAGTTTGATTCTCTACTCTTGAAAATACTTCTAAATTATAATTCATCCTAGACTGGTTATAATTAGACTTTTGACTTGGAAACAATAAAGAATTCATCAAAAACACTGAATTCAGAAAATATTTCTGCTCTTTGTGGCAATAGCTGTTTATTATGATTAAGAAATGCACGAAATGCTCTGCTCATAGATTGGAACCTAGCCCAGTCCTCACCAGATAGGACCCTCCAGCTGCTGAGAGGAGTACGTGGAAAGACCCAAAGCCAAACATCATGCAGCGATCAGGGGACCCTGCAGAAGAGGGAGATAAGGGATGGCAGATACCAAAAGGTGTCAAGGACACCTGGAGAACAAGCTCCACAGTACCAACTGAGGGGTCCACATAGACTGAAGGGGCAGACACGGAACTTGTGGGATCCCCTAAACACATCTTATGGCTGTTTGGATTGATGTTCTTGAAAAACACCTACAGGCTGGATTGTGGGAGTCTCTGAACCTTTTAGCTGCCCTTAGGACATTTTTGCTCCTGTCAGGTTGCCTAATCCACCCTTGATGTAGGGATTGGTGCCCGGGTTTGTTCCATCTTACTATATCATGCCCTGTCTGTGCAGTAACCCTGGGGGAACTGTTCTTTTCAGGGAAGAAGTGGGGGTGGGGGGTAGGGATGATGTCTGTGGGTGGTGATGGGGATTAGGTCTGGGGAAGGGGGGAAGACAGGGAAACTGGGGGGTGGTGGATGGAGGGGAGGAGGGGGATAGGGGTGTATATGAATAAGTTGTACAAGAGAAGAAAAATAAAAAATAAAATAAAAAAAGAAATGCATTTCCAATACTGGCCATCTTTGAATTGTATTTTGTTCCTTGATTGTACATTATTGGTTATATTTTTACAAGTCTTACTTTTCTTTACTGATTAGATTGACATTGTATGGTATGCCCACTTATTCTTCCACTAGTATCACACTCTGCTCTGGCCTTCTTGAAAACCAAGAGTTTATGTCAGATTTTTAAAGGAATAAGCAGACTATTTTTTCTGATGTGTGGCCTTAGTTGTCAACTTGACTAGATCAAGAGCTATCTAGGCCTAGTGTGTCTACAGGGCATTCCCAGAGAGAATCTACATACAGGGTAATGGGACAATGAGATCCACCAAGAATACCATGAATGAGAATTGCACTTTCCACAGGCCTCTAGGCTTAGCTGATAAAGAAGTCACAGAGAAAGCAGCATATGCACCTGTAAGCCCCTTTTCTTTCTGAGTGGGCATATTATACTACTCTACTATCCTCTGCTGGCATGGACTCAATAGCACTGACTCTCCAGAGTGCTTCTGGGCTTTCAACAAGGTGTTGAGACTATTAAACTTTTAAAATCAGCAGCTAATAGTTTCTCTGCCTCTCTGGCCTCTCCAGTCATTGTTGGGTTACTCATGGCCGGTAAGCCAATCCAATAAATCTTCCTTTATAATACATATACACCCCCCACCCTACTGTGTCTGTTCCTCTAGAGAACCCTGTCTCATACATTCTCTGTAGACAAGAATAAGAATGAATATCACAAATAATATAATCTTATTAGTACTCATTATTTTGGACTTCAAATAAAACTTGTAACAAAAATATGGAACTGTAGTTGAGAAAATATTGTTAGGCAAAAATTCAGAAATCAGAACAAATGGACAGAACCCTTATTATAATATTATCTCCTTACTTTGCATGCAATAAGACAAGCCAACTATTCAGTTGGAAAGAAAAGGCACTCAAGCCTCCTTTGTGCTCTCCCAGATCTGCAAAATCAATGTCATCTACAAAGCCCCTAAGCATGTAAAGTTTCCCCACCAAATGACTGGTGTATTACTTATCCTAGTAAGAGAAAATTTGTTCCATTGATTATGTATCACATTGGTATATAACCGATTATGTAATTTTAATTTAGATGTTCTTCTAGGATGGACATGAACATTGTCATCTAGATTCAGATCTGTTGTGATGACCCTGAAGAAATTCTCACAAGATCAGAAACCTATTAATATTCCCTGGCAGATGGAAATGTGTTCGTTACAGGCTCATGGGATTGATGAGGCCTTCACAGCATCCACATGGGTCATCTCTCCTGCCCAAGATTCAATCACCAATACATAACAGGTACATAATTGAATGGAGTGGGACTTTACAGTGGTGCAGGTACTTGTAAATCACTTATGGGACTTCCTGGTGATATAGTTTCCTATGAGTCACTTGTGCTCTTGCAAGTAGTCCCAGTACACTCACTGGTTTACCAAGATGTAAACCTGGTTGTGCTCTATCTGAGATGAATAAACTTTTCTTTATGTCTCTGAAGGAAAATTCACATGACAATAACTTAATTATCACAGAATGTGGAGATAGTCAAGCTCTGATATTATCTACATTTCTGAGACCTGTAAACACAGTTTCTCAACTACCCCCATTGAGGTTCCCTACTCACAAGGTCACTCATGCGGTTTCATGAAATTTAATATTTAATAAATTTAATTTACCTTATATTAGAAACTGGGACATTTAGGAAGTGTTTACTGACTATGGTGGCACTCATCCTATTAAAATATGTAATAGTATTATTGTGAAAGAGACCCAGAAAGTGATAAAACTATAATAGTGATATTCATAAATAGAAGAGCAAAACTTTGCTAGTTTCTGAATCTGCCAGTACCTTGATATTGATTTTCCCATCTCCAGAATGGTGGACAATTGTAGAGGAACATTTAATCTTTTAATACAACAACATGGCTGTTCTGGGGAAGGATCACATTAAAGGCCCATGTGATCATGCTGGAATGCAGCACATGCCTTTAAGTAATCCAATTCAGAAGGAAGTGGTGGCACATGCCTTTAACCTCAGCTCTTGGGATGTAAAAGGAAGCTGTCAGCTTAAAAGTAGGTCATGATTCTCAGTTCAGAGTTCACAATAAGTTCAGAGTTAAGAGAGAAGCAGTAGAGATTGAGAGAATGGAAGGAGATTGAATCAGAAGAGTTCAGAGAAGGAAGCAAAATAGAAGCAGAGTGTGGAAGCATAGCTCAGAAAGAGGTGGAAGCAGACAAGAAGAAGTGAGAGCTCAGAGAGGGAGGCAGTCAGTTAGAAAATCAGTCAGATAAGATACAGAGGCAGTTCAGCGGAAAGAGTCAGTATCAGTGAGGAAGAGTGAGTTTGGGAAAAAAAGGCAGCCTAACAGTGAGAGTCAGTCTGAAGCCTAGCAAAGCAATTCAGTCAGAGATGTTGCCAAGAGTCAGCCAGAGTCAGAAGAGTTCAGTCAGAAACAGTCAGCCATCTCAGAAGGTCAATTTGAATAAGCCAGCCTGGAGAAGTTTGTGGCAGAACAGTGAGTGAGTTGAATCAGCCAACCAGACAAGTCAGTTGTGTTCAGAACAACTCTGAGTTCAGAAGGAGCTATTCAGAGTGAGTCTGTCAGCAGTAAGTCTCAAAAGCTGAAACCTTCTAGGATCAGGAATTGAATTAGCAAAGAATAAATTGCCCTTTGCCCTGAATCTACACCTACAGACAATAAATTCCTGTTGTTTAGAATCCAAACAGTTCATGATAAAGTTCCAATAGCTACTTAAACAAACTAGCTTATAAAGCTTTTCACTGGTGAGGTGAAGAAGTAATAACTTCTATCTAAGGAAAAAAATCAGTCCTACTCAGTTGTAATGGTTACAGTCTATAATAATGGATCAGCACAACAAGAAGAGCATTAGGGTATAATAGTGCCACTTGGTAACCAGTACCCATGGGAATTGGCTAAGTTGACCAAACCAGGCATGAATGTCTTCCTTTTGAGTGGTCCTTAAGCCTAACTAGATGGCTATGAGACAGTATCTTCTGTGTATGACAAGAAGCTGTACCTATGAAATCTCAGCAAAAGGGTCATGCTATGCCAATGTAGATGGGGGAATATCACAAGACCCTATCCCTACATGAAAAGCTACAGGCAATTAATGATTCCTGAAAGAGGGAGAATTAGTTTTTCCCCAAGGATGAGTCTCCTGATAGATTATCCCAATTCCAAGTGGTCAGCCCTAAACACACACACACACACACACACACACACACACACACACACACACACACACAGAAACAACACTAAACTGACTCAGCAGGATGGAGATATATATATATATATATATATATATACACACACACACACACACACACATATATATATATATATATATACACACACACACATATATATATACAGTGTATATATGTAACAATAATAACTGAAGAAGAAGATGTCATGAACTTGAATGAGAGGAGGAGGACATATGAAGAGTTGGAGGGAGGAGAAGTAGGGAGTAGAAATGTAAATGTCTCATATATGAAATTCTCAAAAAATTAAATAAAAAAGAAGTAGCTGAGATGTACTTATGTATGTGATTCACTGTGAATCTTCTTGTAAATTGACTGCTTACTCCACTTTTATCTCAAAAAGGTTTTTAATCATAGAAGCATTAAACTGATTCTAAGGATAAAGATCATAATGCAGGAAACTGAATCATACATGATCTGAAAACATACAGTGAAAGAAATTAGTCTTTTAAATAGATCAGAGTTCAAGCTAAACACAAGCTATGATATTTTCCTAACCTCAGTAAAAGCCAATGTTTCAGAGGCTTCTATGTTGAAGCTGTTTTTTTCTCCCTGTATTTCTTTGTCTTCTAGTTACTGACACAGTGCCTCTCAGCTGTAAATTCATTTTTCAATGCTTGCTCTGAGATAATGGACTACACTTCTCAAGTATTTCTCCTTTAAAGTGAACAAAATCTACTAGCCACTAAGAAAAACATTGGAGAAGAAAGTACATCTCATTCTGGTTACAGAGAAATGAGCTTTGTTCATGGTTTTGCTTCTGTTTCACGATCCGTTAGCAGTGTAATGCACATAGAAACACCCAGTCTTGCTCCACCTAGTTATAAACTTCCAGTAAGTGCAGTCCTTCAGTGACTTCAGAGCTTGTGATAGCTTGGTGTTAACATGGAACATTCCACAATGGTGTTCAAAATCCCTCTGCACATCCATCCACAAGTATTAGCTCACACTTGATAGTGTTACTTCTTGAGTCTCATTGACTATGGGTGAGTGGTGATTCACACATATGGAAACATTTCCAGCCATTCTGTGGGTTATACCTTACATCATTTCAAACGAAGTTTGATATCCTACTTTAAGAGATGTCCTTTTCACTTTTGTGTCTTTTCGGCAGTCCTAGAATAACTCAATAGTTAAGAAGATGTCATAGCAAACTGCAGAGGAACATTGAATCTTTTAATTCAGCAGCATGGTTGCTCCAGCAAAAGATCACATTGAAAGGCCTGTGTGATAGGTAGGAATAGATCACATCAAAGGCATGTATGAAGGGATCACATTTAGAGGCCTGTGTGATCCAGATGGAATGCAGAAAGAATATTAATCAGACTAATCATGTCCTCTGTGCTAATGCTAGGTGAAAGGGCTTTCTGTGGGTAAGCCAAAGTAATACTCACTTTTAATCCTGCATGCACCTAAACTCTCTGGATATAAAAGGAGGTTCTTAGTTTACAGGAGTTGGATTTAGTTCGGAGAGTAGAAGCAGAGCTCAGAGAGGAAGTGAGGTGGAAGCACATGGGAAGCAGACAAGAGGCAGAGCTCAGAGAGAAAGGGAGAGTTAATTCAATCAGGAAGTTTCAGTGTAGTCAGCTCACAGGCAGTTCAGTTCAGAAGGAGAAACTGAGAAGAGCAGAGACAGTCCAGAATAAGCTAAGAGAGAAAGTAGAGAGTCAGAAGCAGATGGTTTACAATTTACAGTTCAGAGAACAGAAGGCAGCTAGTCAGAGTGAGCTCAGTCAGCAGTAAGTCTTGGAGACTGAAATAGTCTAGGTTTAGGTTTGAAGATTAGATTGTACGAAAGCTGAAGCCTTCTAGGTCCGTGCTAGCATCTTGAAGATTAGATTGAACAGAGGCTGAAGCCTTCTAGGTCTAGGCTTAAGATTAGATTGTATAGAGGCTGTAACCCTCTATGACTGGGGATCGAATTACCAAAAAATAAAATGTCCTCTGCCATAAACCCATGAGAATAATTAAATAATTAAATGCATACATCTACTTCTTTAGCTAATTATTATTTCTATTAAACTAAACATGTTTAAATATAGTGTGGTTTCCTCTCTCAAGCTTCCATAACCACCTGACTTTAATTATAACAGAAATTCATGTAATCTCTTTTTCCTTCTTCAAAATATCTTGAGCATCTTTAGTCAATATAGAGTTCTCAATGTAATTGTAATTGTTTTATTTTTACCTTTTGTTCTATATGAAACAAATATTTGAAGCACGACTCCCCCATAAGACTGTAGTCTTAGTATAATATTTTATAATATAGTATGTTGGGAACACAAAGGTCATTGTGCCCACCAGGGAAATCATGAATGTTAAGCACACAGAGTTGTATTTTCAAAGAAAAAGGTGTACAACCTGTTTTTCTATGAGAAGACTGGGAATTAGAGGTGATTAATAGCTTGATGACCTGAGTTATCTGAAAATCCGGGCCATATCAAGCTCCCACAACCAGGAGCAGATATACTTAATAGTCTAGATGACCACTACATTTTATTTCTATAGCCAGGGTTTCCCCCAGGCTACCACAACCAGGACCAGAGGTGATTTATAGCTAAAATGACCTCTGTGCTATCTGTGTAACTGAGACTATACCACAGCCTTCCTTAGACCCTTAAGGTAATACATATAGCATGTCTCTAGAACCAACTTTCTTGGAAGAAATAATATGTATGTTGAATTGAGTTTAAATGTAATTATGCCCCCTTGTGAACTTAGGAAACTTGTACAACAAGAAACTTTTTTCCCTGCAATTTGAACTGTGTTTAAATATACTTACAATCAATCACTTGGCATCAGACTCTGGAAGTTAGATCTAGCCTGGCTGACTAAGTTGAACTGAATCTAGTGTTCATTCTTGCCTCTTTGTGGATCATTTTGCTGCCAGCCATGTTGCTTACAGGTATCCAAACTTAATATATTAATGCACAGAAATTGCCAAATACCCAAAGTTTTAAAAATAAAATCATATTTTAACCAACTATGACAGTTAATTTTGAATAACAATTTTAATGGATGAAAAAATGCCCAGGAAGAAGAGCACACTTCTCTAGGTGTATATAAAGCATTCTGAGTGAGGATTACTAATTTTCTCCAAATGTAGGTGACACAATACCATAGAATTTGAGCCCATAAAATTTGAGAATTTTATCACAGATGTGATAAAAGAGAGTGGAGAAAGCCAAGACATTCAGGCTTTCCCTCTGTCTAGTTCCTATCTGCCATGATGAGAGCTACTCTGTAGCGTCACATCTTCCTATTGTAATGGACTGAGACATCTGTTGTAGAATTTTATTTTTAGTTATGTATAAAATAATCATTTTGTGCTCTGTTGAGTGAGGGGCTACCTATGTCTTGGTGTTTTGTATTGTCTGCAGGCATTGGCTTTATGTGGGGAAGTTTGATTGCATGTGATCTGCATGTGCTATCAGTACAACACTTGAAGAGTTCTGAACACTCAGGGTTCCACTGCCCAATATGGTACTGGCCAGGTTTGTAGCTGTACTTCTACTGTGTAATTCATCAAGGAAGACAGGGAGGCATGTTCATAGTTTTAAGCCTTTCCAGACCTCAAAAGAGGGAACCACCATCATGAAAGTACCATACTGTACAGTGGGACCCCGAGTGTTTGAGTTCAGGTGTTTTTAATGATACAGAATTCTTTGGGTGTTCTACTGATAGCACATGCAGATCATGAGCAATCAAGCATTCTCGTGTAAATCCAATACCTGCAGATAATACAAAATGCCAAGACCTAGGCAGCCCCTCACCCAACAGTGCACAAAACAATTATTTTATATGTAACTAAAAATAAACTTCCACAGACCTCCAAAGACAGGTGTTTGGTTACAGTAACTAAAGTCTGTCTAAAACACACATATGAATATAAAAAATTTATACATATAAATTACACACCAGAGGATGTGAATACATGAACATGTTATATGATATTTAAATCAGGTTAAGAATATTTATGTTCATAAACTTTTATTATTTCTTTATAATGAAAATAGTAAAAATACTTTCCTCTGTTTTTTGAGATGTGTATACTTGGTTACCTGTACCCACCTTGCTTTGCTTTGATACACCATAGCTTCTCCTTCCTTTTTGACTTGACACAATTTCTACTGATTCATCTTTCCTATCCATCCTTCTCCCCTCCATTACCAGCATCTGGTATGTACCATTTTGGGTTTCTATGAAATCAACTTTTTAACACTCTACATATGAGACCATATGTTGTTTGCTTTTCTGAGTCCGGCTTATTTCGACTAACACTGAGCCTTTGTAAACTTCCTTTGTAAAGAATTATTCACTAAACTACTAACCTAGGAATTGGAATCTCACTATATAAATGTAAATACTTTAAATTTCTGTTTCATAGAGAAATTTATAGAAAGTTGTATAAATAGATACAATTTTTGCTGTCCAATGATGCTAAAACATCATGCTCAGCTCTATAGTTAATTAACCTGCAGCATCTAAGTCAATAATGATCAATTCTTTGGGAAGTACCTCTTACTTATTTAAAATAATTTTCTTACATCATTGGCTTATTTTGTTAGTTATTTGTGTGTGGGGGTGAACTTGTACCATGCAACATGAACCTTGAGGTCGAGGACAACTTGTGGGAGTAGGTTCTCTCCTTTTCCAATGTGAGTCCTTCGGATTGATCTTAAGTAGTCAGACTTGATAGCAGGTGCCTTTATTTGCTAAGCTGTCTTGCCAACCCACATCTCATTTGATTTTTACTGTATCTCATTCTTTAACGGTGCTTTAAAGCAGATTGTATTTTAAACTAAGACATAGAATAATTTTGTTGAAAGCATAACAATCTTCCCTTACACACATATAATATTTAACTAAATCCATATTTTCATGTATTATTCATATATTCATGTATTTCATAGCTTTTATGTTAACATCAAACCCAAGAACCCGCTGTTTTACCCCTATGAGTTGAAAAGATATTGTACATCTATTTAATTCATAGTAAAACTGGTTTCATCCTTTTTTTTTCAAGGACAAGTTTTACTGCCATCATTATAGGAAAGATTTCACTTCAGACTTCCATCCTTCATGTCTAGCTTAGAAGTTTTTTAATAGCTATAGCTCTACCAGGTAGGAAAATTCTCAGAACTTTATTTCTCACACGGTGGTTTTCTGTTTATTCCTGATTATCAGATTGAATGTAAGGAGAACTACATGGTTATAGAATTCATACTGTGTCTGACTTTGGGTGTATTTACTGAATTAAAGTAAAACATAGAAAATGTTTTTTCCATATTTTTATTATACAGAACGTTTTAAAATAAATGGAGACACAGCCAAAGATAAAACGATGAAACATTTCCTGTCCTTCAGAAAATGACACTGTTACTTGTTTTCCTTTGTCTGCATCATTGTACCAATCAACACAGCAACTTAAATCTGTTCCATATATCATTTCATCTACTAACTGTTAGGAACACAGTCCCAACTATTTATTCTTGCTGAAAGTGGTTGCTATGGTTTGCAAATGAAATGTCATCTCAAAAAGTTCATGTATTGAAGCCTGGCTCACTTCCGCAAACACTGTTCAGAGACCGAGCTTGCAAGAAGTGTCCCAGTTCTCAGAGGGTATGATGAAACACAGATCAAAGATAATGGCGGGGGGGTTATTTCGCCTTACCTTTTTAGGTAATAGTTCATTGCTGAGGGAAGTAAGGACTGGAACTCAAGGAACTAGAAGAGGGAAAAGAAGCAGAGACCACGGAAGACCATTCCATAGACCATGGAATGCTGCTTACTGGCTTACTCCCAGGCTCAAGTTTAGCTATCTTGATTATATAGCCCAGAACCATCTGTGTAAAAATGTACTACCCACACTGGACTGGGTCTTTCTACATCAATTATCAATCAAGAAAACACTCCACTCAAAAAATAATGTTAAAAAAACCCCACTGTCATGGTGACACACACCATAAATCCCTGCACTTGGGAAGCAGAGGCAGGCAGATCTCTGAGTTTGAGGCCAGACTAGTCTAAAAAAGGGAGTTCCAGGACAGCTAAGGCTACACAGAGAAATTATGTTTCAAAAGAAAGAAAGACAGACAGACAGACAGACAGACAGACAGAAAGGAAGGAAGGAAGGAAGGAAAAAGGAAAGAAAGAAAGAAAGAAAGAAAGAAAGGAAGGAAGGAAGGAAGGAAGGAAGGAAGGAAGGAAGGAAGGAAGGAAGGAAGGAAGAAAGGAAGAAAGGAAGAAAGGAAGAAAGAAGGAAGGAAGGAAGGAAGAAAGGAAGAAAGGAAGGAAAAAGAAAAGAAAATAGAATTCCAAGATGTTGGCAGGGCAGGCAGCTGAGTCTTATGGGGCTCTGGCCACCTGCCCCGCTTTCCCACCAATATGGTCACCTTAGGCTCCTTGCTTCATGGACACCAAGAAACTACTCTGTTGCCAAGTTCAGTGGAGAAAATTTTGAGAATTAAACGTGATTGGAAAGACAGCAGACCTGGAAAACTGACTGCCCATGAGGGGAAAGAGGAAAGACATGAATACAGCAAGGTAGGCAGCAGTGACGTGGAGCTAGAGTCCCGGTGGGATCAGGCGCTGGGGGTGCCCCTGGGAGGCAGGGGCCACTGCAGTCCCCCAACCAATTTCAGCAAAGATTTTGAGAGTTGAGTGTGGTTGGAAGGACATCAGACCTGAAAGTCCGACTACTTTTGAGTGGAGAGAGGAAAAATGGCAGAATGTATCAGGGTGCACAGGGGAGATGTAGGAGCTAGAGCCCTAGTGGGATCAGATGCGGGTGTCTCCCTGGATGGCAGGGACCAGGGCAGGCCCCCCCCACTGACCCTGACACAGGCAGAGAGATTCTGAACTGGAACCACATTCATGGCGCTAGTGCGACCAAGATGGCAAAAAAGGGAACACGGGATGAAGTGACACAGAGCGGGGGCTCTGCAGGCAGGGGGACAATGGTGAGCCCTGCTAAGAAATGCCTAACGGGAGGCCGTGCAAGCATGGGAGTGCGAGGGTGGACAGGGCACCTCTCCTTCAGAGACCACCAGACAAGATTCATTGCTCCCACTGCAGCGGCTGCCACTTGTGGCACACTCCCTCGTGGGGTAGGGAAAGTATAGACTGCAGTGCTGCCTGCTGCACCAACATGCTTAGGGCAGGGCAGGGACAATCAGCCTCGGGCTTGAGCTGGTCCTGCCCATGGACACGGTGCCAAACCACAGGATCGCCCTGCACCACAGCAGTAAAGAGGCAGCTCCTCCATGTGCTTTCAGGATGTCTGAAGATGCTGTGTGTGTAAGTGGAACCCAGTTAGCATCCCAGTGCAGCAGTAACTGGCAACATGAATAAGGAAAAAAAAAAATCAATAGACACTAAGATCGAACTAATTTAGAAAACAAAGTTTTTATAGGAATTAAGAGAAATATGGTAAAATACTTCAGTAATTATGTATTCTCTAGAAATAGGTAAAATAATCTCATCAAATAAATATGACGTAAAGAAATATCAAATAGCGCTGACTAATGCAATAGCATTAAAACTCATTAGGATTCAATAGCAGCATTCTAGTAATGGAGAGATGGATCAGTAAACTCAAAGATCAATAAAAATGATCTTTCTTGACTCACCGTTAACCATGATTCTAAAAGTTCACCAAAAATCCAGTTGATTTTTTTTCTTTCCTTTCTATTGATGTAAAACAGCTCGTTCTTCAAAGGAAACAAAGGAGATAGTTTATACTGAGGGAAATATGAGTGGCCATGGCCCAGGAGCATGGATTCCAGTCATCCTAAATGACATATTCCCCTGAGTAATGGACCTTTATAGTCAATGGATTTAGCAAATCTGTTTGTGGGAAACATCAGTTGCCAGTTACAGCAGAGTGCAGATTCTCATCTGTGAGTCTGTGCTGCCTCATAAAGTCCATAGCTTCAGGTCAGTGCACACGACTGTAAGTCACACATTCTAAAAGTTTTCTCTAATAACAAGGACATTAATTAAGCTAGACACAGAGTTTGGCAGCAAATGGGTATGAAGGGGAACTAAAAACAGCCAAAGATCATTTGGCTGTTGATCTACAACATTCTGTCTTTTCATAGTCATGACATTCTAATCAGAGCACATCACTAAGCTGGGGCTTAAGCTGCCTTCTTTGTTTTCTTTCTGTCTCAAGAACTTCATTAGAAAGTCTTTAAAATTA
Organism: Cricetomys ansorgei; assembly: GCA_026225945.1. NCBI lineage: Eukaryota > Metazoa > Chordata > Mammalia > Rodentia > Nesomyidae > Cricetomys > Cricetomys ansorgei. The sequence continues at coordinate 4,898,970 of JAMJFZ010001796.1, forward strand.
GGTCTGCTTGTAGACAGCACTGACAATATACATACGGGTAACATTATACAGACAGAACAGGTTGTGTCTCCTTATGTATTTAGGAATATCTATATCTATCTATCTATCTATCTATCTATCTATCTATCTATCATCTCCTATCTATGTCTATATAATGATATATACATATATATCATTAATTGTTGTTATATGCAACACATTTACATATATGTATGTAACAACAATTAATGATAAGAGGCCATGAATGAGAAACCAAGGAGGATAATATGGAAGGGTTTGAAGAATGGAGAGAGGAAATGGCATAATTACATTACACTCTCAAAAAGATAATTAAAAATATTAGGCACACTTATGACAAATGCTCTTAGTTGTTTGTTTCTGAAAATGTCTTTATTTCTCCTTCATTCTCTAAGGATTTAGTCTCCTGATGTATGATTTGAACTCGACCACTCTTTCCTTTTGGCTCTTGGAAATGCTCTGCCACTTTTTTGGTATCTAAGATGTCAGAAAACTTGTAATTATACATTCTTCTATATTCCTTTCAGTAAATTGTCCATCTTATTGTCCAGAAGTGCCTTTGTTAAGGAGCTGGGACTCATCACTGTCAAATGTAATCACTGAGAAACACAGTTCTCTATTCAGCCCACTGGGAGGGCAGTAGCCTTCTCTGGTCACCAGTTAGCAGAAACTATCACGCAATGTTGCTGACAATTTCTTCTGGAACACCCTTCAGTACTTTTCCACCAACAACTCAGCGTTTCAACTCTACTGCCCTCTGCGTCAGTGGACTTGAGCTCAGTCCCTTTACATCATCACCACAGTCTTAATAATGTTTTCCTCATTTTGTCTGAAACGGTATTTTTATGTGTTACAAAAGTTAAGTTCTTCCCTCCCGATTTATATAGAAGAGCAGAAATTGTATAGGCACCTAAACCTTTAACAGCATCAATGGTGCCATCCACCCCAGTTACCAATGCATAGAAGACACTGATAGATTTTAGTGCATTTATTTGCATTTTCATATTCAAATTGCATCAGAATGGATCTTGATATTATTTTAAGGAATCACCGGCAACCTGAACACTTGAAGTTCTAAATTACGCTAAAAGAAGAAAAGGAATATGAGAAAAAATGTTCTAATTTGTGGTGGGTTTTATACTTAGTGCTTTAAACATTTCTTATAGTAGCCATTTCCTTATAAGATTCCTTTCTTCTAAGGACAGTATATTATAGTATAGTATTGTATATAGTTCAGACTAGTATCCTCTCATTCTGTTTAAAGAGTCTTTTGTAAATGTACTGACATAAGGATGGCAAATGCAGGATTCTTTTAAAGGGTGTAGGTATATGTCTTAGGGTTACGATTGCTGTGATTAAACACCATGACCAAAAGCAATTGAAGAGAAAGGATTTATTTTGCTTATATATCCTATTGAGAGAAGCCAAGGCAGGAACTCAAATCAGATAAGAACCTGTAGGCAGGATCTGATGCAAATGTGATGGAACGGTGCTGCTTACTGGCTTGTTCCTCATGTCTTGCTCAGCCTGCATTCATATAGAATCTAGAACCATGAGCCCAAGGATGGCCCCATCCACATTGGGCTGGGTACTCCCACATCAATCACTAATTAAGAAATGCCCTGACTAAAGTCTGATCTTATGAAGGCATTTTCTGTATTGAGGTTTCTCCTCTCAGACGCCTCCTCTTTGTGTCAAGTTGTTGTAACACTAGCCAGCACAGTGCATAAAAACATTAGCAGGCTATCACAATTTCTTTCAGACAGTTGGGGAAACAGAACTGAAACAGAAAAGAAAATAATTGATGTATCCTTTATGTATTATCCCACTATTGAAGTGAGCATAAGTCAGCATCAGAAATGAACCAGCAAGCCCAGAGAATTGTCGCAACAGAGCAAAAGCAGAAAGGCGTCTCCTATTGACAGCTGTTTGAAGTTCTGTGCTATGTGGGATTTGAAATGTTAGACCTCAGAGAGCTGTTACTCTGATCAGAAGAATTCTTCTTAGGCATTACTCCACCGGTGCCACTTTGCTCTTCAGAAGACTCTAAGGCAGTTATTCTAAATTGGGTCTGAATCATTCCTTTAAAAGTCTTGTTAATTTCTGTGTAGCAATGCCCTGGAATTAATGCCTCACTACCCTGCGGGGTAGGGGAAGAGTTCTGAAGGCTTCCACAGCTGGCCTCAGTGCATCATAATTCAAACCCAAATTGGATCCTGCTGCTATGTAAATGCTACAATCAGAAATTGAAGGACAGTAAATTAGCTACAAACTGCGGGTGTCTTCTGACTTCTCAGAACATGGTAGAGCCAAGTGAGCAAAGAAGTTCTTCATTTGTTTTAAGTTGCCAATTATCTAAGCACATGGTTGGTGAGTAAACAGCACATGTAATGTTGATGGCATGTTTACTTCTGTTAGTTCCCAATTTCTATTTATTTGCTTTTAACATTGGGACTCATTTAAGAGGAAAATATGGTAATATACTAAATAGATAAAAGGAAAGAATATGATTCTTTGTATTGTATTTTAATTGTGTGCCTGAAAATACATTACTGATTAATGAAGCTAAGAACATCTTCCTTTCCACTGTAGAGTTCAAAAAACACTGCTCTCCGCAGAGTACACACATACGTGTTCCTTTCATACTTGCACGAACACATGCATACACTTGTGTTCCTTTTAATACTTTCATGTACATAATGTGATTTGCATTCTTTTTACATAAATTACTTTTTAAAAATGTTGCTTATTTCCCTCTTGACTTTAGTGTACACATCTAGAACTAGAGTGAAATGAACACAAAACCTGGAGGAAGGTAGATGTCATGTCAGATATCTAAGATTGAGGTCCCAGCCCAGCCATGCTCATCTTGCAGGTCACAGCCCCTCCAAGACTTGGATTACTAGTGGAGACAAATTAGTTCGTACTCATCCTGTGCGGACATACTTGTCCAGTCTTCAGGCTGGAGAAGTCTTGTGTTTTGCCTGAGATCTAGAGTGGGGTTGGTGCTCTGCTATCAATGTAGTTTGCTTTGACACTAGCAGAGAACAACCGCCAAGCCAAAAGTAAGGGCTGCTTCGTGGCTTTAGTATTTCTGACTCTCAATGGTTCCTCAGAGAGACCAGTTAAAGTGTGAAACTCTGACCAATAAAACACAGGGAGCGAGAGGAAGCCAGTGCATACGTTTTTCTCCTTACTCTCCCAAGCTCCTGATTATTTTGTACTTCAATATTTCCTGTACCTTTGGGAAGGTTTTTGCTTGTTTGTTTGTTTGTTTTTAATACTAAGAAGCCAAAATGGACTAGCTATAGCCAGCATGGTTAGACTACTCTCATATTCCTTTTTCTCATGCATTCCTCCTTCACTCTCAGCTTTCATCCTAATTGCTTCTTCCATTCACTTACCACAGAAGCCTTCCTCTCAGAATATACTTTCTGCAATATCAATAGGGAAGCCTTCCCATATGAAATTGGCTTAAGGTATCACATTAAACTATGGTAATCACAGAATACCTGAAGGAGGGAAGAGATCAATACAATGGGCAAAGGAATGAATGGATGAACCCAAAATTATTTTTATTGAGTAAATACTGTTGACTGAGTATCTAGTTCAGATAAGGCTTTATTATATTAGGAACAGGAAAGGGACATTCAGCAGTAAATAAACTGAAAAGACATTTGGCCTTTATGGATTCCACATCCTAGTGATAGAAACACATTTATACCTCACACCTCTCTTCCACACATAAATCTGATTATGCTTTTGTGTTCTCAAGTTCTTCTCTCTGCCATATTCTTAATATAGTTTGGTTTTTCCCTCCTATATGATGTCTAGACATTATGGTAAATATTGCCTTGCTAGAGAATAAGGCAAAAGTGATAAAACTAGATAGATTAAAAAAAAATAGAATAATCAGAATTAGTTGTAGAATTTAATAACCCTTAAAGAAAGGAAGGAAGGCTGGGGGCCAGGCAGGGCAGCTAAGTTATCAACACCAACTGCAGAACTGGACAGGACAACAAGCTCTTACATGTCTTTCTACACCTTCTGTTTGGGATGACTTTTAATGAACACTGACAGGTTTGAAATAAGGTTTCAAAGTTTATCAGGCATACATTAGAAATGGACTTTGATGGATCCAGTTATAATGCACTGGATTAAGAATGAAAAAAACAAATGAAAAGGAAAATGTGTGTGTGAATTCGCTTGAACATGCATCATTTGAGTTGCACAGACTGGTGGTCAGTGATATTCTTCTGAAGCTTCTCAGTTTTACAAAAATGTGACTGTCTGTGGGGTAGTTTTTCTTTGCTCTTACCACTGGGAGAATTATGAAATTTATGTTTGTTTAATTGGAAAGAAACTTAGAAAAGCCAAGAGGAAAAAGAAAGATGTAAAGGTTGGAAATCAAGAAGGAAGAGTTAAATTAAACCTTTGAAAGAAGACACACGTAAAAGAGAACTTTTTTCTTACTCTTCAACTGTTCTCTCAACACAACTTTCCTTTTTCTGCACTTTTCTCAATGAGTTAAAAACAAAATATTTTCTTTTGCTTTTTTTATTTTGTCCTTCCCATTCTTACACCATAGGTTGCTCTTTTGGAAAAGCAAATTCAGGTTGTAGGTAATGAATGCACAGAAACACGCCTGCGGGAAGGATTTATGTAAGAGTAAGGTGGAGGGGGCCCAAAGAAAGGAAACCAGAGACTCAGAGGCTTGTCAGCCTTTGGGACTGTACCTTCAGAAGGAAAACCAGCTAGTTCTCATTTTAGGCTGTTTTCATTTCTTCACAGAAACTTTGGCACGAAGACCACAAAATCACAAAAGGACAAGGAAAACACAGTGACCGCAAGGCTAAGAGCACAGGCCTGTGACAGCGTTGCTGGCCACCTGAGGTGATGAGCTATTTCTAGGTGTTTGAAGAGACATTCTACCTAATGAGGAAACGTATCTTCCAAGTAACCGTGAGGAGTCTGTGTCAGGGAGTACCATTCACCACACACCCACGGACCATATGTCTCTTCAGTTGCCAGTCCATTCACATCCAAGTGGATTTTCACATTTCATGCCAGCACGGAATATGATTGAAAGTAAAGCCCGACATGGTGTAAGGAAACTTAAAGTGAGCTTTTGCTTTTCCTATTTCTTTCCTTGCTATCATGGACTAGGGGCATAAGAATGAGGAAGTCCCATGAAGATTAAACTGCATGAAGAAAATTGTTTGTGTCTAAACCTTAGCTTCAAAGTATCATCTTGGGAGGGGACTCCTTCCTCTATATAATGTTCTTATTTTTTAAGCTATATGGATTCTTTCAGAGAAAAATGTGGTATCATTAATGCATGTAATTGATAACAGCAACAATAATTAGAATAGAATAATATTTAGTCTTTAAAGAGTGATATATATATATATATATATATATATATATATATATATATATATATATATATATATATCTTCCCAGCAGAAATTAATGGAGTAGATTATAAACCTCTTTATTGAACAATGTTCATGAGGGACCTCATGAGGCTTTGTCTTCCCTCCATTCAAGGCATTTCTCTGGCAAGGAGGCATTGCACTGAATACCATAGCTCCAGAGGTCAAATCTCTAAGATGCGCATGATGTGTCGTGTAAGTATACTGCAGGGTCATCTAAGAATATCTAGGCCCCTCTTAGAATTGGCAGTGGCTATAGTGATCCCATCCCCTTCCCTGCAAAGGTTCTTCAAGAAGCTCTTTTTGGCAAATTATTGACTTTAGGGACCAAGAGCCACAGTGGCTTATGTACAGAACAAAGTAACAAAACCATAACACTTTTCAAATTATTTGAAAAAACAGAGCACTTTCTGATATCATTTCACGGAGTGACCCAGCCAGAAGCACTGACAGCCAATTATGACATGTTCAGAGCAGTGAGAACGAGAGATGAAGAGCACTATAAATGGAAGTGCTCAAGCTGTTCCCATGTTTTAATGGGAGCTTATGCTTGCCTTTGAGTGGCTTTTCAAGTTTTGTTTTTAAATTATGTTAAAAATCTTTCAGTAATGCAAAACAGGTGGTTCTATATTTGTATAAATGAGTCAAAATAAATTCCCTTTTAATGACTCCTTTTGGCTTGTGATAACAATATCTAATTGCAAAGCAGCTAAGGAAGTAGTTTGCTTAATTTTGCTGGTAAGTATTATCCTAATGTCAGGATTAACTGTCCCCGAATTCATGATGTGTAGCTTGCACTGTTGAGCAGCATTGGTCTGTCTTACACTGCTGGAATAATAATGGTGTTTTAAAGGGCATTGTGAGAGTGTTGCTATAAAATAGTATAAAATGTTTTGATTTCACTGATGGATCAGGGCTCGGCTTCCATACAGGGTTTTTTTTTTGTTTTTTGTTTTTTGTTTTAATATGGTTTATAGTCTAAAAGTATTTTTCTCCTTACCCTGTTTTTCTATTTTTCCCCTTTGGATTTTCTGTCCAGCTCTGACTTGCTTGGGGGAGGTTCTTTAATTAAGTGCATGGGGTGAGGGAGCAATACCACATCTCTCACTGTCTATAATGTCTCTATTCTTACATTGCTCTTACAGAGGGAACATAAGCCCACCCCAGAGACAAGCAGCAGGGAAACATGAGACACTAAATGTCTTTCTCAACCCCCAAGAGGGGTATAGAAAGACGCTGGTGATAGTTGAATCATAACTAAGAGCTGAGAACCTTTGGCTTATGCATGTGGAGTGGAAGGGGTAAACACGTGAGAGGGTCTCATCAGGAGAACTGGTTTTCTCAACTTGAAATACACATGTAGGACTCAAAAGGGAAACCAATTTTGTCAACCCATCACATAACTTTTATTATCTTTCTAAGCATTTTTGAAATACAGAATAAAGCACTGGATCAGTGGCAGACATGAGGTCACGGATAGGAAAGGTGATGGGAAAACATATACAGAGAATTCCTCACAAGAAGCTTCCAGACAAAAATTTCAAAACATAACAATGAATGGATGCATTGAGAACAAAGCAGAAAGAGAACACAGTGAGGATAGGAGAAATTTCTCCAGGCCCCACCTCTAGATGACAAGTTACAGGCAACCAATTGGGGGGGGATCAGTCTTCTCCAGGGATAAGCCTCCTGACAGGTTCCAATTTCAATGTACATAATGTATACCATGAACATAAGAGCAACACTAAATGGGCTCATAAGGTTACATATATATACATATACATATATATATATATGTATATATACACACACATATGTGTGTGTGTGTGTTTGTGCTCATGTGTGTGCATGTATATGCACTCACACATGTGAATACTCACATGTGTGTATATAATAGTAATAATTATAGAAGAAGCCATGAGCTTGTGAGCAAGTCGGAGCTGGAGGAGTTAAGGAGGAAGAAGAAGGGGTGGAAATGATGTAAATACAGTTCTCACGTTTGAAATTCTCAAAAAATATTAAAAAATATGCATTTAACCTAACTGAATATGAACTACGGAGGATGTCTTAGAAATTAAACATCTTTTAGATTCAATGAGTGACAAGTGAAAACAGAGTAATAAATGAATAATGCTGAACTTCTAGGTAAGATGCTGGTTAGGAGCTGTGTCTATTCGATGATATGAAATTTAGGAAGAAAAAACAGTAGATTCTAATCAGATTCTCTCACTAGATCCTATTTCTTCTCTGATATTAATGTCATTTTAAAGATTTTTAAAAGTTAATCAACAATTGTATTTCTGTGTACACATATGCATGTACATGTGTGGAGCTAGAGTTGCAGGTGGTTGTGAGCCACCCATTGTGGGGAGCTGGGAAATAACTCTAGTCTACTGTAAAACAATGCTGTTCTTGACCACTGAGCTGTCATCTTTCTAGCCCCCTCAATGTTAAACGTTAAAGAGAAGTGGAGCATTCCTGAAAACATGAAATAAATTTGATGCCTTCAGGGTGAAACCACTATAAAGTCAATTACATTTGTTCATAGTGGGTCAGGGACTCTAATGCATCCAAAGTTCAAGGTTTTAAAATAGCCAAAGCATGGAGCTCTTTTTGTATTCTTTACAAAGAGAATTCTATATTCTATTCAGGAACAATAAATTTTGATGCAAGTAATATCATGCAAAATTACCCTTTCCCTTCAGGGATTGCTTTCAATAAATTTTTATAAATTAGTTAAGCTGTATCTTTTACAGTTTGCTCTTCATTCTTTCTGCCAAGTACATATTTTTTTCAATTTCTGTGATCATAGGCAGATTCCTTAGATAAATGAAGCAGGGATCTAAGAATCCCCACAACTTTATCTGTGCCTAAATCTTCATTTACCCTTCAAAGTACATGCATGCTCTCACTCAATGGAATAAGTCTGTCTAAAACATGTTCCTCTTATTGTCACACAGCAAACGTTATGGCTGTCATCTCTGTCATAGCTGTGGATCCATGTTGATGACGCAGAGACTCATGAGTGTACGTTGATAAATGATGGACACTTCTCTAGAGCCTTCATGTCAATGGAAATGAGAAATCAACAGATTTTTTTCAAAAGTGTTTGTTAAAGGAGAAAGAAGTACAGTAGATATTTAATTCCCATATTAATAATTGTATTGAAAGACAGACTTAGATTTAGTATACTGATCAGAAATAACTATGAGGCTCGTCTTTTGTCAGTATGTTGAGATATTGTATGAGAGTATAAATATAATATGTGTAAATATGCACTATACATTAGGCATGAATTGCTATGTGTCTCTGCCCAGAGAATAAGAGACTCTGTACTCTCCGAAGGGTCCACCTGTTAAGTATTTTGATTTAATATTACCATATAGTATTCCAGCCATATCATCCACTTTTACATTTTTAAATATTTAGATATATTTATGATCATAACTGTGAACTAATTCTTTAATTTACTAGAGGTTACTCATTTCAACAGAGACCTACTGTGATTTAGTGGAGTTCTTGGAGAAATAGCACTGATAGAATGTATACACAAAGGGAGGCTCACAAGCTTGGTTTACAGAATAGGAGCTGGGTAGCCCAACATCAGCTGTCCGCATGCTAGAGGAACTGGGAAGGTGGTCACTGCTCAGTCCACAAACTGAATTCCTCAGCAGTTCACTGCTGCTGAATGTCTGTGAAGTACCTATTGAGTCACTGTTCTTCTACTCAAAGGCTGAGGGAGCTGGAATCCGATGTCAGTGGAGGACAGCAGAGGTTGCGGTGACAGCTGTAGCAACAGCAGAGACAGGCACACTCACTCTGCTAGAAAGAAAAGCAAGCAGACTGGCAGCGCTGCTCTTTCTTCCAACACTTACTGGAAACTGCTGCCCACATTGAGAAGGGATCTTCTTCCAGCCCCTCTTAATCCTTTTTGGAAATATTCTTACCAACATGCTCAGAGGTATGCCTTATAGATCCCTTTATGTTGACAATCAATATCAACCATCACAAGTCCACCCCTTTGTCAACTTGACGCCCAGCTACAAATCCTCATGTTGTGTATAATATCCAAGTGAAGGCAAAACAAGGTCATATTTCTGCCAATCATGATACAGTTATCCCACATACAAACAAAATTCTCCAACACATCCCCTTGGACAAATGTCAAAGTTCCTCAAGGAGTGCTTCATCTTTTCATTCCCATAATTTAAATATTACAATATAGATTTAACAGCACAAAGTCACACTACTGTATCAGTCTATGCTATATTACATGGTAAAGAAATAGAAGAAAGACAGAGCACATACTTGCTTAATATAAGTATGCATATTTATAAACAAATATATTCTTTTTTGTTTGTTTCAAGATAGGCTTTCTTTGTTGTAACTCTGGTTGTCCTGGAACTCTCTCTGTAGACCAGGCTGGCCTCAAACTCAGAGATCTGCCTGCCTCTGCCTCCTGAGTGTGGGGATTAAAGGCGTGCACCACCACTACCTGATGAATAAATATATTCTTAAGAGAATAGAACTTGAATACGTATGATAGTTACACCTTTGTTTCTTCAACTAGTCACAAAGTCTTAGTGGTATTTATAATTGCCTTCTACTACTAATTTTTTTTTCCCTCCACCACAAACAAGGACCTTAGCAAGTGTTGGTTTTTTACCTGGAGAAATGACCCATACCTTCATTCCTGGAATGCCTTGACCGTTTTCATCCCTCCTGGATTAATTTGGTTTATTTTTCATTAACATTAATCACAGGACATGGTGACACTAAATAATGCCCTAAAGCATCTCTTGTACTCCAGGTATACTCTTCCTTATCCCCTGTGGAGCAGAGGTTCAATTCCCCCTGGCAGTCTAGACCAATCACTCTTCCTAACACTAATTCATTCTTTAACCTGTTAATACAAGGGCATCAGGAGTCCAAAGTGGCCATAGGGAAGTTTTAGCCTTCAGTTCAATGGAATGTTTGTTGTGCCTTCTGGCAGAAGCACTACCCTCTGGAACGAAGATTTCCAGACCAGCTGAATACGAGGTTGCAGGAATAGAAAGCAAATTCATGTTAGTGGTTCACAAGGAATGGTAGTCAATGGTACCATTCCCGTTTCCATTCTTTGATTTCTATACTTAATGAGTCCTAGTCAGAGGGGAAAATAGTATCAATATCAGGTGTTGATTCAAGAATATATAACCAGCCTTTCCCATTTTTTTTGGCCTCTTGATACTAGTTAGCACTGAAACTGTCTCCACTGTCTTTAAAAGTCATTCCACAATTTCAAGCCAACTGCTTCTTGATGATACGGAACACGGTTGAGACCAGTAAATTCCATGAGTATGACCCACTGCCATATTTCTTTGGCTATGAAGTGGGTTCCTTTATCAGAAACAATGCTGTGTAAAATACCATGATGATGGATACGCTATTCGGTAAGTCCACAGATGGTAGTTTTGGCAAAAGCATTGTGTTCAGGAAAGAGAAAGCCATACAGCAAACTGAATTAAAATAAGGATGAAGTCCTTGGATTTTTACAATAGAGGGAGAAACTGGAGTTTAAAGTTTATGTGGCATTGGAGATGTCAGGAACATAGACCATCAATGGAGGAATGCCACAGGCAAAGAACAGACCAGTCTTAGAAGAAAGTCACATGACTTGTAAATAACAAGGTCACAGCTAAGGGCTATACTGCAGCTTGGAACTCTCACTGTAACATCGCATGCTCTGCATACTAAACACAGGATAACAGGGTATGAGATCTGCCCTGATTGTTATGGCATTTCCTTGCAGTTCTCCTACCTTCCTTTTGGACTAGGAATATATGTTCTTGCATATTTGAAATAGATAACTTTACTTTTAATTTTTCAGGGATCACAGCTAAGAATTTAACTTGAATTTCATAAGAAACTTTGAATTTAGAGTTTTAAATGATGTTGGGGTTGTTAAGACTATGAACTTTTAGGGGCCAAGGTAGAATACTGTGGTTTACAGCAGTGTGTTTACATGTCAAGCGGATGATGGATGGCTTTATGATTGATAATTTTGACTGTGAACTTTATTTAATAACGAAACACATAGAAAGTCCAGCATGGTGGTGTGCTCCTGTAATCTTAGCACTTGGGAAGTGGTGGCAGGAAGACCAGAGTTCAAGGTTATCCTCTGCAGTTAGCAAATTTGAGGCAAATTTGGGCTATGGGAGACCTTGTCTCAAGAAGACAAACAAATAAACAAATAAATCACCTAGCATTTATTGAATTAAGAACCATCCAGAGAATTAATGAACTCACGTTTGAATGTGTCTGTGATACAGTTTCCAGAGATAGAAAATAGCAGCTCCGATTTAATTAACAGATTAGTTATTTAATAGATAACATGATGACTTTTTTTTTTTGAATGTGGTATAATGATGGAATTACAGATTACTTGAAGGACATAACTGGTCTTTTTACTTATTTGGTTGTTTCAATTTCATGTTATTACTACCTATAACCCAAGTTTCAAGGGATGATACACTTTGTGGGTGCCCACACACACGTGGCATTCACTCATACATAAATAAAAATCATAGAAATAAGTCTTTATTTTAAAAGGCATATAACTTGGTGTGATAATACAGAACTGTAACTTCAGAGCGAAGGAGATCAAAGCAATGGGATTAGGTGTTCTAACCTTGATCATCTGGATTACAGAGCAAGGCTCTTTTGTTTGGGGAACTATTTATATGTGGGTCTCTTCCCACATTTCTCTTCTTTCTGCATTTGTGGCACCAGCAATGCCACATGATCTCACTGCCATCATTATCTCTCAGGTGTATAGGGACAAGAATGGGCTGAACCTTCTGAGGCTACAATCCTTGACAAGTCTCTTCTCGTTCATGTTGTTGCAATCAGGCATTGATCACAGTGATGAGCAGAGTGAGTAATGCATCCGTGTTTGCAATAAGGGAGGCACAGAGTCATTTTGGGCTTCAGCGTTAGTTATCATTTACGTTTTTATCATGGAATCATTCTCTTCCAGAAATGATCTCTAACAAGATTAATACCTGTTAGTTTTCTCTGACTAGTGTCTGTGAAAATATGTCAAATAACCATGTAACGATGGGCTCAATGTCACAAAACGATTGGAGCAATATCAACTTTTCCTGAGATGGTGAACATCTGTTTAAATGTGCATGGACATCTGTTTAAGGTCAGAGGGTCTCTAGGATTAGAAGGAGTGGGTCTTAATTATGGCAGAAGATTTCCTCTGGTAAAGAAACAGCAACAATTTCCCTAAAGATGCACAAAGAAGGATAACTGTGTGGTAGTTTATTTCAACTTAAATTTGTGTAGTGGTAAACCTACTGTTGCAGCTCACCAAAGAAGGCAAGGCGGCGCATTCATAGATGTAGAAACTCTGCCAGACCTCAGCAGAGGGAACTACTATCATGACAAGTGCCATGCTGGACAGTGGAACCCTGAGCATCCGAGCTCAGGTGTTTTCATTGATCCAGAACTCCTCAGGTGTTCTACTGGTGGCATGTGCAGATCATGTGCAATCAAACATTCCCCTCCCACAACAAAAATCCAACACCTGCAGACAATATAAAATGCCAAGACCTAGGCAGCCCTTCACCCAACAGTTCACAAAATTATTTATATACAACTAAAAATAAGCTTCTACAACCAATTTGTCAATTGAGTACTAGGAATTATATAGAAATCCATTAGCCCAGACTAGCTTTTATCCTCTGAAATGATATTCTTTTTCTTTTTGAATGAGAAAACATTGTTTTTCCACAATGGATTTCTAGGATCATAGCATACAGACATCAACAACACACCACGTGAAGTGAGAAAATTTTGGCAACACCACCAGTTCCATGTGATGGTGATACTGATATGTCTGCTGTATATCAATATTGTGTACATAGTATTAGGCTGTGCCATGGGTTTTATCTGTAACTCATGCACTCACCCTAATAGATGGCCATCTAGGGATCTACAAGGGACATATAATGCCCTCTGTGAAGGGTCAGATGTATGTGGTTTGGGAACAGAAACTTATGCACCCCAGTGAAAAATTTAAGAATAGGGATCTAACAGATAAGAACAGATCTGAACACACCATGAACTCTAGTTAATAAAGAAATGAATCAGTTCTTAAATTTCTTACCAAGATGACAGCATAAATGTCGCATATTCAGATGAGTAATGTGATATTCTTATTAATGGCTTCAGTTTAATAACATTTTAGACTTCTTTTACTTCAAACTTTGAAAGGTTTTGCATTGGCCAATGATTTCAGATCACTTTCCGTGGAAAGGCAGAATGGTTGTCTGTATATAACATGGCACTTGTGTTGTTCAGGTCTAACCTTATTTCGCATTTCACCCTTGTATTGGAAGGAAATGTATTGTGACAAAATGATCAACTCCTGTCTCTATGTTTGGGTCCACAGATGAGTTGACACAGACACTATGGACGTTTTCCTGGTCCACCCCCCCCCCCATTTTGGAACTACTGGCAGCCATTTCATTATATTTGAAATAAAAGGACCACATGACTGGATCCTACCTCATCCAAATGCAAGCCTTCTCTTTCTATAGCTGAATGTCAGGAAACAGGACTACTTTGATAGCTCTACAAATTTGTATTCCAACTCTGGAACTGTGGTTGGGGATGTTGTGCCCATACAGAACCCTAGTTCTAACCCTAGTTCTGTTCTATCTTACAGACACATCTTCTCTTTGTATATAATTACAGAAGGAAACCATTATTTTTCACTTCTATCAAATGATCTTACCAAAAAGTGTTCCTATTTTCAACATATTTTTGTTATAACAAAATTGCTGAACTAGTATCTGTTGAACAACACTTGCAATTTTATTTCTCTTGTCCCATAATGAACTAGAAATACCATTTGCATTACTAATTTGAATAGTTCTAAATGATATGTTATGCTTTATTCTATTATGTGATGAGGCAAGTATTTGGTTTAAAGAATTAAAAGTTTAATTTTGTGTGTTTGCTCTTGTAATGCAAAATGGTGCCTAGTACTGCATCCCTTAGGAGTAACACCCCATTGTAGACTTCTGGACAGGATCTCATCCTAACTGGAAGGCAGTGGGAGAAGCAGAGAAAAATCTACGGAAGGTTATCTAGCAACAGGTGTCTTAAGATCATGCAAAAATGACATTAAAAGGAATAGGACTGCTTCAAACCTCATCTCAAAGACCTGTTCGTTCAGGAGGGAATGCAAGAAGAGGGAAGATGGCAGGTTGTGCAGCCCTCCCTACAGGCATCAGCAAGTAACTTGGCTATGACTTCAGGTGTTGTGATTTTATTCCCTCTTTCCTGAAGATAGATGCTTTTCTTAAGCAATCTGTTTTGATCAGAGTTTTCCTCCTCTTCATTCCTCCTCATTCCTCCCCACCTCCCTTCCCATCCCTTTCTGTCTCTCATTAGAGAAGGGAAGGTTTCTAAGAGATAACAACCAAACATGACAAAACAAAATATAATAAGATGTACCAAAAATGATCCTATCAATGTTGGACATGTCAACAGGAGGAAGAGTGTCCAAGATAAAGAACAAAAATCAGAGATTCACTTGTTTTCACCCTCAGGAGTCCCCTCCCCCAAAAAAACTATAATATATACACATAGGACCGGGTGCAGACCTGTGTTGGCCCTGTGTTGCTGCTTTAGTACATGAAGATTTTTCTCAGTTGATTTAGAGGACCTTGTTATCCTGGTGTCTTCCATCCCCTCTGGCTCTTAAATACTTTCTACCTCCTCTTCTGTGTGGTATTCTGAGCTCTGAGGGGAGGGATTTGATGGAAACATCCCATTAAGATTTGTGCATTTGAAGGTCTCTCTCTCTCTGTGTCTCTCTGTGTCTCTGTCTCTCTGTGTCTCTCCCTGTCTCTGTCTCTGTCTCTGTCTCTCTCTCTCTCTCTCTCTCTCTCTGTGTAATGTCTGGCTATGGGTCTCTCTATTTGTTCCAACTGTTATAGGAGGAAGTTTCCCTGATGATGGCTGAGTGGCTGAATAAGGCACTGATCTATCTATGAGTATAGCAGAATATCATTAAGAGTCATTTTTTTATCACCACTTTCTTTGTTTAGATCGGTAGTATCTGGTTTTAACTCTACGACTCTGAACTATATAGTATCTGGTTCTTGGTCACCCAAGCAGTGTTGGGTATGGGTTGCAGGAAAGGATCTTAAGTCAAATTAAATATTAGTTCGTTACTACTGTAAGCTTTGTACTACCATTGCCCTGGCGTATTTTGCAGGAAGGGCATTGTAGATCAAGAATTTGTGGCTGGGTTGGTGTTTACATTTCTCTTTTGGTAGTCTGCAGAGTAACTTCCCATTCCAAAGTCACTAGAACAGGAAGGTGATGGTTTTATGTAGGTCCTAGGTTAACCTTTTAATGTTCAATGTATTGTGTGGGTGTTATCCTCAGCAATGGGGCCTTGTTGTCAGTTTGTTGAGAGCAGCCTATTGCCTTGGAAATAGACTGAGTTGTTTGGGGATTTCTGTGGGACCCCTTTTGTTAACTACTTAATTGGACATAACCCAGTTCCAGTACCGAAAGCTTTGTTTGGTGACAAGAGATGGCCAGTTTGGACTTCGTCTTCTCCATTTTTTTTGAAACTTCATTAGGATTGTCTTAATATATTTTAGGATGTTTCCATTAACCTTGGTTTCCCTATAACCCCTCAAATGCCCTTCGATTAAAGCTTGCTTTCCCTGTATTTTCTCCTTAAACCTCAACCTCCCCACCCCAACCTGATCCTCCTAGTCTCTTACTCCCTGTCTTCTGGAGTTTTGATTTTTTTTTTTGATGGAGTATTTTAACAACCATTAACTGGGAAGATTTTTTAACAGACTCTACTTTGTGTTAAGAATAAGCTATTATTTGAAACTTTTGAAACATTTTCCCCACCAGTCTCATGAAAGTCCATCTTAAATTTGAAACAGATGTATAAAATTTTATTAAAGCGGTAACAAAACTAGTTAAAGATAGCTTAAGTTGACACATTCGTTACATAATTTATCCCATATTTACAGTGCACTGGCATTTGTTATTGAGTCATTCTCTGTGGTAACAAATTAAATCAACCCAGAACAGAATTACACATTTCATAAGTGAAGATGAATTATAAAGCTGTATTATTCTTTCGTAGTGCACCTGCCACTTGTTTTACTGGTTACATCAATTTTCAGGAAAGTCACTAGGATGTGTTGATTGTGAATAACATGATTTCTTTATAGTTTCTTTTTTAGTGTTAAGGTTTCCATGAACACTTTGTAATTCGCTAGGGACTAGTTGGGTCTGTCTTATTCATTCCTGGTGAGGGAATGTTTGGTTGTTCGAAACTGTTTTCTGCATTTTTGTCTAAGATTTGTTAAGTATAGTGTAAATATATATATATGTCTGTATCTGCTTCTATGCCTCTCTCTATATACCAAACACACAAATACAGAAGCTATGCCTTCACGTTTGACAAATAGAAACTTTTTTTTTCTATAATCTCAGTGTAATAACATACAGCAAAAGAAACTACAGACCTAACTACAGTGATACCAAACATCTTCACAGAACTCTTTAACCACAAAGGGTAGATATCCTCACTGACAACAAAGAGAGAAGATAAATGGGACTATTTCTGTATGAAGGACAAAGAGTGGTTGTTATTACTAGCCTACTATCATTATCTTTTTATTCAGGACATTTGAACACAGCTCAAGCTATTCTCCATGATAATTTAAGTATGACTCAAGAAAACATTGTATTGAGCTGGCCACCACTAAAGCATTATAGAAATGTCTTCTGGATTTCTTTATTTTTGAATAGTAGGAAAGTTTAGCAGAAAGAAGTTTGCTAGTAAGTTCTCCAGTTGTCAGTGAAATTAGGTGATTTTGCAAGGAGTATGGGAGATGTTGGGATTTTTCCTGGGTTAGGAGTTACAGATAAACTCAAGCAAGTTAGTGTGTGTCCCAGGATCCTTGCACCTACTGAAAGGAAAGGTCGGATTCTTTTTGGCACTTTGAAACTTAGAGGTTAGGTATGTAAACACACTATATATGATTTTCATTTCCACATAACAAATGGAGGATTTTACCACACACTTGCTATTAATGAAGACATTGGGTTTAGAATCGCTAAGATTGAACATAAAGTAATATAAAGCAATACATATGCTGTAAGTTCATTATAAGTTTAATAAAAGCCCACACTATATGTTAGTAGACATTTTGGGGGAAAATGGTGTCTAGCACGAGCAAAAATGTGTCATAATTGCATGATAAAGTGTGCTCATAGTATTAAAGCTTACTCATGGAATATCAACAGATGTATCTATTACATGAGATCATCTAAGTATAATAAAGTACAGTGCACTGTGTACTATGGTTGTACCCATTTAAAATGAGTGTCCAGACAAAATTCAAGTATCATCTTTTAATATTATATTTTCTCTTAAAGGAAAACATGCAATGTTAAGATATTTGTGCAGAAAAATTAGATACAAATAAAGTGTTGGAGAGATGATGTCCAGACAAATATTCTCCTTGAAGATGAGTAAAAGCCAAATCAAAATAGAGCAAGGTTGAGGAAAAGAAGTAAAAAAAGAAAAAAAAAAGAAGAAGAAGAAATATGTGCATCCCAAAGAGAATTAGTCCCAAAGGGGCATATAGCAAGGTGGCCCTAACAAATTTAGTGAGTGCTTCTCCCACAAGGGAAGCTGCAGGGTAGGTGTCCATCTTCAGCTCTTGCTTTAGAAATCCATTATTTTCAGGATAACTTCTACTCCTCTTTGTGTACAGGATAGGTGGAAGATATGCAGTATGTCTTGGTCATCAGTGCATAGTTGCACATGAAGTTGGGAGGGAAAAGTAGGCAGGCAATAGAGATAAAATTAGAGAGGAGGGAATAGGAGGTGGATTTTGCATATATATTTCTCAATAATAAAGAGCACACGTGTAATGTAAGATGTGTTATTACCTCAACATCTAATAGCATAGCTACTTTTATTATATACAGAGTAAACTTACATAGATTTTTGAATGCTATTATTTATTGTATCTTGCCTTATCCTATAAATGAAATTTAACATAAATATTCGATAAACACATAGCTATCCTTTTGCATGTAGTATATAACCTTAGTAAAAACATTACATTAAAAAATAAAATAATTAAAATAAAATATTAAAATAATTAAAATAAAATTTGGAAAACAAGAAAATAATAAATTAAAAATAAAACAGAGAGGAAAAGAAAAAATGAAAAGCAGGAGGATAAGGACAGAGTTGGACGGAGCATCCTGCTAAGTTGGCACTGGGTAATAAATAAAGGAAGAATGAAAGTGAAGCAAAGAGGGTTGGATAGAGTATTGCATGAAGCTTCTTGTCAGCCTACCGGTTTCAGCCTGGACTCTAGGTATTCCTTCCCAGATCCTCATGGGGAGCCACAGCCCTTAGCAGCCTTTGTGAAGTCAGGTCACAGATGCTGGTACAGTCACACGTGTTGGGCTGTGAATGCTGGTTTCATCCCTGAATAGTCCTTCCTGGTGTCTGGCTTGTGCACTTGTAACCTCTGTCTGAAAACACTGCAGTTTGTAGTGTGGGGTAGTCCCCAGTCTGAGCTGGGGAGTTTCAAGAGTTTGTTGGTATGTGCTGTGATGGCAGTTCAATGCAAAGTGTGCATGCTCAGAACCAGGGCTGCAGTGAAGCTGTGTGGTACAACAGAGGTAAGCACTGCCAGAAGCACTTTGGATACATTGTGCATTTAAATTTGATTTTGAATTAAAATGAGTTGAATTTTGATCCCCATGCATTTAGAAGACTTTTACCATTACCAAACTTTTCATGACACAAACATTCATGACAAAACATCAGTTTTGTGACACCACATGAGTTGCAAACCACACTTAAGAAACTAAGCCTGAGTTTACTTCTAACCTGAAACAGTTGCCTCTGATGATAGTTATAAACTTTCTGATTGATGCAAAATAGCTGAAACTCCTAAAAATCTCAGTGGTAAGACTATGACATTGCACTTGAAAACTATCCCTCCTCTCCTACCTCGATTACCTCCCTTGTTAAGCAGTCTTTGGAGGTGATAACTGTGGATACAATGAGATCCTCACTTCACGGTATGTTTATCGTTCTTGTCTCTCCTTCATTGAACATAGGAGAGAAGATCCAGAGCCTGGGGTCTTTAATCACACCACAAATTCCCCGAGGAGAGCAAATATATCTATATCTACAATGTTATTTACATTCCTGTTAGTAAAAGGTTTTAAATATATTTTTAATGAAGAGTAATTTCAGTATACGTATTTTTAATTAGTTCAGAATTTAATAAGTATCTGCAAATCCTATGGAGGCAGACATGTCAGCAGCATTCACTACAAATGGCAGCTCACATTTGAACTGATGTTATTCAAATTCCTGTGGGGTTCTTTGCCACCCCCATAGTCAGCAGAGTGACTGTGGGGGGAAAGAAGGCAATTTGGTTCAACACAGCTAAAAGTAGCCAGTTGTAGCAGTATGCTACAATCTTTTACCCTCAATTTAGGGAAGGAGAAAGGAAAGAGAAATCTTTTCTGCTTTTACAAGCGGTCTTAATACAGAAAGAGAGAAAGGTGGAAATTTTCACAGCCTCTTTTTAGGCTGTCCTAAACTTGAATCTCTCCAACCTTTGTTCTCACACTAACTTAACACAGCAACACAACCAACATCCACACCGACTCTAAGGGCTTCAGACCTTTGAGGCCCTAAGCCAAAAGTTCCTATAAACCCATGCAGCATACAATCCCAAAGACAAGCTACAGGTGCCAGGAGGAGGACTGCATCCAACCAAATTATAGCCATTTGCATAATGCATTCTAAATCCAACTCGTAAACAACTCTACCACAGCTGGGATGGGAACACGAACCTTTACTGACTAGTCAGTTAAACCAAAAAGCTTTTCTTAACATAAAAATTCCAAGTGTTCCTCTACAGATTGTTGTAGAATTTTATTTTTAGTTGTGTTTAAAATATTGTTTTATGCACTGTTGGGTGAGGGGCTGTCTAGGTCTTGGTGTTTTGTATTGTCTGCAGGTGCTAGATTTATATGGGGCAAGTTTGATTGGTCATGCTCTGTATGTGCTATCAGTAAAACACCCGAGGAATTCTGAATCAATAAAAACACCTGAGCTCAGATGCTTGGGGTTCTACTACCAAGTATGGCACTTGCCAGGGTGGTGGTTCCCTCTGCTGAGGTCTGGGTTTTGCACATATGAGCGTGCCTCCTTGTCATCCTTGCTGAGTCCTCACAGCAGCTAGAACTGCAGCTGGTGTTTGTTCAAACTTTAAGAGTCTGACCTCAAATGGTTTGTTTTAGGCATATTTTAAGCCCAGCACAATTTGGCAAAAACTTTTCTGGTGGAAAATAACTCAATCCTGTGTGTACAATAAAACACACATTAATCGCTTTGAGGAACAAAGTAAGCTAAATAAAGATCGGACATGTCTACATATAAATTCTATGTAAGGTGCATGTGACATCTTCCATAAAGACAGGCTCTATAGATTTATATGTGATGCCTTCCATAAAGATAGGTTCTATAGGCTGACTGAGAAAAACAAGCTTATGATAAAGGTCTGGGGGAGGGTCAGGTCTCTAGTCACACAGATAGGACAAAGGCTAGAATGCATGTCCTCTTCTGGGAGGATAGCAGGTATTTAATTCCTTCTCTTGAATGAAAAACACTGTGTGCTAACATCTCAGGTTTCCCTAGTGTATGTCTGTGAAGGAAAGCCTCTGTGCCTCCCACAACTTCCAGACAAGTTCTCCTTCATTCCTACACCTCCTCCTTCACACCCATTCTGCCTTCTTGATAGTTCCTCTGGTGTTTCTGATATTGTTCAGTACTGATATATTCCTAGGATGCTTCTTTACAGCTCATGTTTTTCTGACTATCCTCTCTCCTTTGGTAATCTTATCTAGCTATTATGATGGTTTTCTCCACATTGGGCTCCACCCTTAAACTCCAAATTGATAGCTCTTAACCAAATACATCTCCATTACATGTTTAATAAACACTTACGTGTCTCAAAGCAGGCTCTGAACACAACCTCCTCACACCCATTTTAACAGTAGCTGTTGCTGAAACTATTCTTTTGTATGTACTTAAGTTTTCTGAACAGACATATGCAACTTTGGAAACAATGATTAGTATCCATTATCATACACTTGGTAAAATGTAAAATAATAAAGATTCATTTAGTTCACAGTTCTGGAGTCTGGAAGATCCAATGTCAAAAGGTCATATCTGTCAAAGACTTCTTGCTGTTGAGAACTCTGCATCAAGGTGTTATAGAGTATTTCCTGACAAGAGGTGTGCATTAAGAGACAGAGACATTGTGGCTTTTAGCTGCCCAGAATAGACCATGAACTCCTTAATCCATGGATAGATTAATCCATTCATCAAAACAGAGTCCTCAGGACCCACTTACATCTTAAAGAGCCCACCTGTTAAAATCTCACAAAGGGTTTTTAACATCAGCTCTGGTGGGGGCTCCTAAATAGCAGCAGACACAAACGCATGCATACTAACATACACAAATACATGTGAAATCTATAACTTCCTGGAAAAAATAATCTCTAGTATACACTATAAATGAAAGCAGATTTCTACCATAGGGTAATTTATAGGGAGAAAAAGTTATATACATAAAATTAAAATATAAAACAACTTCTAATTTTTACTTATTTGTTCCTTCATTTATCTTTAAGACATGATGTCAAGTAGCCCACACGGATCTCAAACTTCAGATCCTCCTGCCTCCATGCACCGCCACTATTGGCCATACCCCCTTCACTAATTTCAAAACATTAGTTATGTTTTTGGGTTGTTAGGAATAGCACAAGAAAGTAAATAGAGGAATTATAAAGCCAGAAACAGACTATGGTATGGTAGAGTAAGAATCTTGAGAATAAGAAAGATTAACCATGAGAGAAAAGAAAATATGGGCGAACCCTAGAGCTTAACTACCCCCTGTACATTATTTGGTTTGCATCATGATGTTGAGACAACAATGGATTTATGAGTGGGAATTTTAAAATACTAAACATTATTACTGTGAAACATTGAGTTGTAGTGAGCAGACACTGGGGAATGATAACTGTCCATGTCAAGCGGCCATCTTCACACCACCCACAGAGCATCATGCAGAACACACACTGACACCAGTCATCATGATGAACACATAAGTGTGCTGACACCCACAAAGCTGTGACTTTTCATTCTTCTTATAAGTGATTTATTACCTGGCTCAGTGACTCTCATTGTGTTTTGTTTCTCTCCAGACAGGTGCTTTGCAGTACTTGGGCTAGATCAGTGGAAAATTAAAGTAAATCAAATACCTTCTTCATAGAACTCATCATACCCCACGTGGAGATGGGAGTGAATTAAGAGAAATATGACACACAACTACCTTACCTATGAATCAATGGTATAATAATCTGTTTCTGCTGCTAACATAAAGACATTTTAAGTTTAAAATAATATAATATTGATTTTCATAACTTAAATCTGATTAGGAGCAGGAAGAAATATTTCTTTAGAAATAAGTAATGAATAGCTCACAAAATATAATGAGAGTTATAAAAATTCCATCTTAGGCAGTTCCAAATCACACGGGTATGATATTTTATGTAATTTATGTATTTTATACCAAAAACTTTGATATTTTCTAAACATTAATGTTTTTCAGTGTTTAAATATTTATGTTATCAAATAATACAAATTGAAATGAGTATATTGAAAGCCTCGTGTAGTTATTACATATGATTGTCTTTCTTTTATAACCATAATATAGGGTCTAAATTCTCTGGAGTGCATGGGTTTCAATGACTTAGCTAGTCTTCCTGTTTCAATTTCTAAGTCTCTTTCACATACTTAATGGGCCTCTATTTCTGAAATAGATCTTCAGGTTCTACAACTGTTTTTTCAAAGGACAAGATGGGGAGGAGAAAGATACTGCTAAGATTTGTTTTTCCATCAAGGAATTCAAAAGCTAGTTATTATTGCAGTGTTTTATCGAGCAAGAAATCTTGTAAACCTTCCCCATGACAAAGCCCAGTTTGGCATAAATGATTGTGCTTCAGGTGTTTGTGATTCTTCTAAATAAAGGGTTTGAGTATTCAGAACCAGCATATAAGTAAGCAGGACTGCTAAGAGATCAGACATTACACTGGGAATTCTAACACTTGGCTTTGTTTCATCTACCTGGTAACTGACTGGTCTGTGTGTAAGACACTTCTCTGTTCTATTCCTCCATTCACGCAAAACTAGGTCTTCTTAACTGACTCACAACTAAATGATTATATTTAAGAGACACCTGGAGAACAAGTAATAAGATAATGTGATTAGCTGGGAAAGAGCAGTGTTTGCTCTTAACCCTTGAGCAATCTCTCCAAAGAGACCCCGCCCATTAGGTTTCTCATAGGTATACAGAACTTGGACTTAAATCCAGCAATCACTGTCAGTTGCCCTAACACAGCTATATTTTGATTCATTTATTTGAGTACTGATCTCTTTTGGCACCAAGTATCTTCCTTTCCCAACACTGAAGATCATCTTACAAGTTATTTACGGTGTCAAATAAGATGTTATCCCTGGTAGAAAATACACTAGAAGGAGTTGGGAATTTCTCTTTGTAATAAAAAAGAAATCCCTTTTTTCATAGTGATAAAAAACGTGTAGCTTTCTGAGACAGAAAAATTTGAATGTACATCTAAATAATTGTGTCATGAGGGTACAAATGTCATTCTTACCAAACCAGAAAGCTGCCGATGGGAAATTATGGTGATTTTGATAGCTAAGGCTGGAAGCTGCTTGTGAATTAATAATAAATTTAACTAAACTGTAAATTGAGGCTTCCTTCCTGCTAGAAGTTTGCCCGAGCATTTTAAAATGTAACAGACCATATCTATTATTTTTTTTTTTTTTTGCCAACCACAGAAGGGCCTTGAACAAATACAAACTATCTTTAATGTGTTTTTTTTCCCCCCAACACCCTGTCTTTCCCTACTTTTCCTTTGCTAACCCGTTCTTCATTGTGTATTCCTTCTGTTGAGTGACCTTTTCTCACCATCCCTATCCACATTTACATACTCACAGTTACTGCCAGTTGCACAAAGAAGCAGCAGAAGAACAAACAGGTTCCCACCATACTATGATCATCATCATGACCTGTCCAGTTCAGGGTCAAGTGAGAGGCTCAGGGGAGAAATTCTGTCTCTAATGCTGTTCTGTTGTTGTTGATGGACTTCATGGGATTGCATAAAGCTCCTTAAAGGGATATGTTATACTGGAAAGCTGCCTTTTGGATCAGAACAGGTTTCAGTTCAGCTCCTTATCCTCCATTCCCTGGAGCCACCTGCATGTGTTTTTCCCCCTCCCCTTCTTTCCTTGATCAGCTTGTTGTGTTTCTTGGAGGAAAATGGATAGGGATATTACAGATTAAAAAATATAATTGAATGTTAAATCCCTGAATATATTTTCTCTGATTGTATTTCATAACCTGTGAAATAATTGCAGATGAACTCAAAATAGAATTACACTGGGCAAAATTTACACATTCCTGTTATCACTGGTCTACAGACTCCACATAGATCCAAATGTAGATGCTGGAAGGGTATATCATTTCTGAAGTATACATTTGTATTCAGATGTCAACCATCCTGAAATATATCCAGATATCAAAAATTTCAAACTCTTGCTATGTGTCAAATGTGTGTGTGTGTGTCTTTCGGGGAATACCTGTAGGCATATGAGAGTGTGCTTCCTGAATTCTCTGAGCGTTATGGAGATTGATCCAATTACTTTTGTGGTGCAATCAATATTAAGGAGAAGTAATGATTGTCTTGGTTCTACCTGATTATAGCTACTTTGCTCAACAAGTCCTTATTCCGTATTCCTGCAAACACATCTCAAATTCAAACAATGATCTATTTTATATGTTGTTTTTTTACTTTATTGTATCTGTGAGCCCCTAAAGAAAAAAATTCCAACTATTCTGCTATAACACATAACACCTGAAGGGATTTCAGAGTTCCCAGCAATACCCTGACCTTGTTAGCTCTGCTATGTCCTTTTGCATTACTCCTAACTTTTGTAAAATAAATGATAAGGGGGATGGTGTTAGGAAAAAGTCCTTTCAAACACTTAATTTGTTCTTTATAATAAGAATTATAGTGATAAAATAGCCAGAGGGAGGTGGTGGAGAAATAAAGTGAAACATTCTTATCATGATCAAGTCAGCATTTATTCTATTATTACAAGCTAACTAAATCTTGTTACAAATTATTGCCATTATTTTTGATGATTTAAATGACTAAATAATAAAAGGTTTTTGTAATTGCATAGGTCCTCTCTTTAAAAGGCAAGTTCCATACGTGTTCATTCCACCCAGTTATGTTGTTGGCAGGTGCCCCCTGAGGATTTGGCAGAAGGCTATCCTCACCCTGCCCCTAGACTCCGAAACTCCATTCCTACACTGGATTGAGGAAACGGCTTGAGACTGGGTTTCCTTTTAGCCATTCTCAAAGAACACTTACATTTACTCTCTTATATGAACTATATAAAGAAAACATGCTACAGAGAATAAGGGTGTTGGGAGCTCCCCTTTCTCGCTCCTACTCTTTCAAAGGTATTTTATAGTTTTTATTGATATTATAAGTACAATCTTTTAAAGTCTTTACATTGAGTGTTGTGTAGTGATTTCCTCAGAGCTGAAGCATGTTATCTCAAGGGAAAGGAGGGCATTCTGTTTTGCAGAGATGCTCATAGTCTCAGGACGTAAATAACTGGAGACATTTGAGAAAGACCCTAACACTCACCAGATTCGCTGGGTCCTATCCGCCTCAAGAGTGAAGAAACAACAATGAGGATTGGTAAGGGACACTCTCAGATGAGCTGAGCTGCCTGGGAGTGTGGTTCACATGAACTGAGCTACCTGGAAAAGACACTCTCCAACATGTTGAGCTGCCTGCAGACTGCGATGTGCTTCTTATTTCCCGTTTTTGAGCAATGTCATCCATGCGGAGGTGGAATTTTGGTGATATAACTGGATTTGAGTCATTTCTGTTCCTGAAAAGGAACCGCTCATCAATATTCCTATAAACAACCCCAAATAAACCTGCTGGTTCACTATGGTCAACTTTGGTGGTGTCTTTACTTTGGTCTGTTATCGGCTCCCTATCTAAGTGAGACGATGCATCTATATGTCCTATGTCCTATGTCCTATGATATGTCCTATGATAGTTAATTTTGTCAGTCAAACTGATTAGATGTGGAATTTTCCCATAGGCACATATTTGTGTAGGTTTACAAGGGTAATTAATGGAAGGATAGATACGAGAAAATTCTTCTGAGTGTGTAATGATTTCTGAGAGCAGTACAATATAAAAAGGTCCGAGAAGAAAGCTTTTGTCCTGCTTGTCTTCACTGTTTTATCGGTGACTGCATCTACTCTGATGCTGCCGTTAATGCTCTCATCATTTGGTGACTTTGGAGCCCAAATTTTCATCTTTCCGATGTGGATAAAGACCAGTAGCACTAGTTTGTGCTAGTTGAGACCAGTGAGTCATCTTATCTTGTGGTCTAAGCAGCTTCTAGATCCTCAGTACAGACAGTGGTTGTCGGACAACCTAGCCCATACCATGTAAGCCAACCTAATAAACTCCCTTGTAAAATGTAGTCATTATGTTTGCTCTGTTCCTCTGGAGAACCCTGACTAGTACACATGCTCATATATGCATCTAGAGAGCCTCTCTAAATGTCATATCTGTGCTTTGGGGAAGGAAATTAGGGATACAAGTGAAAGTTTACTCCTATCTTGAAGAAAAAGGGACACAAAAAATAAATCAAAGAAATTTCTAATCACAATATGCGAACAAACAAACGCTATAATTATTCTAAGGACACTTTGACAGAACATTTCATAACAGGTTTCATCACATTACACGTTCTCCCAATAATTAGCAGTACAACCTAAGGTAACTCGAGTAACCTCTTTAGCGCCTCTTCCTACAAAGTAAAGGAGTTGAACCAAATACTTTGAAAAATACTTTCAAACTCCAACAATTTATATTTCTTTACAACATGGAAGAAAAAAATAAATATTCTGGCTTCTTCCCTCTAAATGGGTGTTCCCTCTAGTATTGCTTTTAATATTATTTTAATGTTAGCTATTTCTCCCTTTTTTTCTGTCATTGCTGCTATATATATTGAGGTGTTCTCATTTTAGGTCATATATATTCAAAATTATCATGACATCTTGGGTAATTGTCATTTCTCTCTCCTCCATTGTGAATGTTTTGATTTAAAGCCTGCCTTGTGTGATGTAATTATAGTGAATATGTGATATTGAAAAGAATCAAAAGTAGCTTCCCAAGACAGATATAGGCCATGACACTGCCTCCAATTCTACAGACTTAACAGTAGGTATTTGTTGCTTGTCAGGTCCAATTTCTAATTCATCATTGAATGACTTAGTTGTCAAGCCTTATCAGTAAAGATAACCAGAATAATCTCTACTAGACTGTCAATCATTGAATAAAATCCCTCCTCTGCATTCATAAGGAAACAGTGATTAGAAAGGCCAAGTGACTACTTGAGAATATTATTTCAGTTAAAGGGAAGTAGAAGCTTTCGAATGGACTGTGTTTTACTTCTCTATATGAGGTGGGTTCTAATATGTTTTGTTTTCTTCCTCCTATTGTTTCATTTGTTGCTTCCAATGAAGAATAGACTAAAAAAAAAAAAATCATGATTGCTTGTCAAATAAGTATCAGTAGCTTGCCAGTGAGCATTTGAGAAGAATCAGTGGAGGACAGCAGTATAAGCCAGGTCCTTTGTGTTTATTTCTTATTTTTATTGATTTTTTTCTTTAGAATTTCATACATGAGTACTATATTTACATCATTTCCCATCCTCCCTCCCACTCCAACTTTTCCCAGGTATCATACTTCATATACACACTCTCTCTCACACACGTAGTTATTTGTTCATTCATTTATATGTTGAGGGTAATTGCACTCTTCTCTTTATATATAATACTCTTTGTCATATATTCCTTTAGATGTTTTGTTTTCTTATTTAAAGGACCTATTTTCCAATAATGGTTCAATGAGTCATTATAATTCATCTTCACTGACATCATAGTTCCTGCATCTGTGTTTCAGATCGTAACAAATAATGAAAGGAAAGAGGCTATCAACTTGAGAGTGGGGCACATGGAGGGTTGGATAGTTGGGAGGTGGTGGAGGGAGGAAATAAGAAATTGAAACTCTTGATTATAGTAAGATCACACTATGTCTCTCATCATGTGTCAATTCTATATTCCCTGACCTGTGAACCTATCAACGACTGAAGAAAGAAGAGCTAAAAGTTATGTACTATAATTTTCAAGGCTGCATCATGCAAAAGTTGCATACATCCATCTTGCTTTCCTGAGACATTCACACTTGGAGTGTAGCTGCTATGCAAATGAGAAGGCAAAAGAGCAGACTTGGAAAGATTACTGCTTGTAAGCCTTGAGGCTCAGGCAGACTAAGCCATGAAAGGTCCATTCAAAAGCATTATTTGACAGACATTTGAGTTGAAAAGTTCTTAAGTGATTCCATCCTTTATAAACCTAGTCACTCTTAGATACTTTTATGTCTTAGCATCTCAAGGTACAAATATCACAAAGCACAGACAAAATATCCTATCTGGGTCCCACTTAAATTTTTGACATAGAGAATCCATAACTATGATTAGATTCCTGTTTTTATATCAGTAAAATTTTGTTGATCTGCTACTGTGGCAGTGGAGACTAGTTTTTGCACTAGGAGTACAGTATGATTGAAATACTGATCTAATATATAGAATATTTTTAAAGTAACTCAATTTATCCTGGCATGGTGGCATATACCTAGAACTCAAGAGGCAGAGGCAGGCAGATCTCTGAGTTAGTTGCTAGACTGGTCTATAAGACCAAGTTTCAAGACAGGCAGGGCTATAACAGAGAAACTATATCTGGGGAGAAATTAAAAGTCACTTTGCCCATAAGAAAGAAGCTGTAACCCGTGGAGGCAAATTTGGAGAAAAGGAGAGCTTTGCCACATAAATAAAAAAAATGACAGAAAACCTGATTTCTGTGATAAGATGGCATATATGTATGTATATATGTATATATATGTGTGTATGTGTATGTTTATATATATATAGGTATATATATATATATATATATATATATATATATATGTATAGGTATATATATATATATATATATATATATATTCCTAACCCAGCTAAGACTTCCAAAAACTATCAAACATATAGCTGACCTTGGACTGCTAGTAAGAAAATTAGGACGGGAGGAAGATAAGTTAAAGAAGTCACTTTCAAAAATAAAGCTTCTCATTTACAAAGCCATAGCTACTTATCCTTAAGGTCACCAGGTGGACAAACAGTGTTAAATTATAAGGGGTCCAGGCTAAGCATCCAATCCAGAGTGGATTCCGAGGAGGTTTTCTTCAGATCTCTACAGAGGGCAAGTTGCTGCCTGTGAGATGGGATGGGCAGGTGTGGAAAGGTACCAAGCGTGATGAGCTCAATTCAATCTGCCAGACTCACAGAGCAAAGGAGAGAACCAACTCCTTCAAGTTATCCTCTGACCTCCACACACTACCATGGCAAATGTGGGCTCAGACACATACACACAAAACACATTAAAAATACCTTAATATTTTTATTTTATAATTGCAATATAATTATGTCACTCTTCTCCCTTTTCATCTCCTCCCTCTAGCTCTTTCCATTTACTCCCTCTCAAAATCAGTCCTCTTTTTTTATTTAATTGTTACTTATAGACACATATAAATAATTAAATGTATAAATACAACCTGCTCCATGTTGCTTGTATTATAGAATTTCAGAGCTGACCACGTGGGGTTCTCACTCCTCAGAATTACTAATTGCCCTTCTTCAGCATTCCTTAAATGCTTGCAGTTCTTTGCTAGGGGTGGGACCCATGCTAACATGCCCATCGGTGGTGATTTTGTCCAGGTCTCATCTAGGTAGCCACACTACTGAAGTATCACGAGTGTTGCTTCCCTTTAATTTCTCAGCGACCCAATCTCACATCAGACCTTTTAGTCCTCTGGCTCCTATAATCTTTCTGCTCCCTCTTCTGAGATGTTCCCTGAGTCTTAGGTACAGGAATCCTGTTACTGATGCATCTGTTGGGTCTGGGCACCCACCATCAGCTAATCGACCTGTTTCTCTGAGGGTTTCCCTTTGCTGCAGTGAGAGGCATCTTTGATGAGGAGTGAGAGCTACAGTTTTCACTGGGTATACGTGTGAGTATGTAGAACGTTAGGAGCTAAGCTGTTCTAGTGGAGTGGCAGTTCTTCTTTCAGATCTGTGACCTTATTAGCCAGGTATAGTTCTCAGGCTAGGTTCTCAGTCCCAGGTGTTACTCTCCTCTTGTTGAACAGGCCTTAAGTTCAATTAAACATACACTTAATAAAAATTTAACAATTTGTTGGCGCTCCTATAAACTTTCAGACAACCAAAAGCTGCTTAAGTCACAATGGATCATCCAGTAGGGCGTTCAGATCCGTTCTTTAAATAATAAGACATTAAAAACCACTAGGTTCATGTCACTAGGAATCTAAGTTAAATTTACCTAGAAGAAAGCCGTGACTATTCCTATTTGAAACAGAATTAATTATCACTTGGCATGTAAGAATTTGTAATAATTTAAAAATAGCCATGCCAGTTTGGACTTTGGAGCAACAAAGCTTTGGGATTCAGAGGTCATTGCATCCACACGATGAAATGAAATCAGAACTGGCTGAGGAAATCACTCAGCTGTGATCAGCCGTGAGCTTCTTTGTGACAGAGAGAGCTTGGCTTGCTAGTGGAAACCAGATCCCAGAGCAAGATTCAAAACTCTCTGAGAACTAAGGCGGAGATCCAGTTGCTGAATCGGCAACATGTTCCCAGATGGATTCTAAAGTGGCTGCTGTCTCGCCATTTTCATTTTAAGGGCAGTGTCTATAGTGCCTTTCCTGTGTAAGCCATAACATGTGTTTCAAGGCTGAAGCTGGAGTGAGATAAATGGATGTCTGTTTTGTTCACAGGCTTATTTCATTAGTACATACCAAGACCAGGGAAGTGAACCACAATGAACAGTATTTTCCATAAAAAAAGAAATGTAGGCAGGTTTTCAGATAATGTTACAATCAGATGAATCTTGGGGACATGTTAAGAGGTAATTGAAATACTAAGTTCATTTGAATAGAAATTGAATAGAGCAACACACACACACACACACACACACACACACACACACACACACCATACACACGCACTGTGAATAGGTGCCCATAGAGAAGACTATCAATCTGCAGTTCCAAAGGATGGTCATGGCCACACCACCTGTATTTCTACTCAACATGAAGCTCTTACAATGGGACTGTGGCACTCTAAGAAGGGATAGGTCTCTGTATGTCTCAGTTTCCTGAACCCACAGGATTTTGTTATTTTCTTAGCTAATACCATAGAGAAGAAAGGGAATTGTGATTTCTAAAGATAGTTCACAAAATGCTTGACCTTGGCCTTTGCTGATTTAGGAGTCTTGTCTCAGTAACTGCTTGCTATACTGTAATAAGTTCAAACTACTCACTCAGAGTAACAGCAAAATCCGGAAGTCATGTGAAGATGTTTTATTTGAAAGCCCATCCAAGCTCCAAGTAACAATTTCATTAATATCCTGGCATACGAATAAAGACATCAGCACATCCATCCAGTCACATTCTCAGCCTTTGAGCCTTCCCAGAAAAGACCCAAAGACAGACTTTTCTTCCGTTACTACTCTAATTCCTGATTGATAAAAGTGGTAACTATAATAAATATTTGTTAATTGTCACTAAGTCTGCAGTGGCTTGTTGTGCAATAATAATTTATAAATATCAAAGTAATTCTGAAAAGCTAACTACCCAAACATTTAAAAATCTTTATTAATCAATTAATTAATCAATTAATTTGTTAATCAGTTAATCAATGTATTTATTGGCCTATTTGTTCATTACAAGTTTAAATACTTTTTTAAAAAGAATAATGTTAGGATTTTGGTAACTTGGAGTCTTTTCTAAAAATCTGACAGATGATGGCTAAAACATGTTGGCAATTTATATACAATGATTGTATAAAAATATGTCCAGATTGTCTTTAGCAACAGAAAACCATGCATTTCTGTGTTTCTCTTATATAATATTAAACTACAATAGCACGAAGTATTTTCGATGATTTGTTTACCCAGAGTTATGGAGCACTGAAGCTTTGGAGTGGATGCTTTGTTAAACAGAACAAAATTGCAGTTGCTCTCATCTTGCTCATACTGTTAGAAGTGCGAGGTTTTTTCCTTGCTTATGAAACAGGTCCTGCTGCACTCAGGGACAGGAGCAGAGCGTTCACCATCTGACTCAAGGGTTGTGATCAATCTTAGGTCAACATTGCATGCAATTTATAAAGGTCACTGGTTAATTTGTTTTTAATGGTATGATTTTTATAATAAAGCATGTGATAGATATAATTTTTTAAGTCTTTTATGATTCGGAAAAATAACCTTAATTCTTAGCTGAAACCATTTGTTATTGCTACGTTTCATATTTTTGCAAATATGAGTGTCCCTGTGTTATAGTCTGGCAAATAGCTATGTAACATTTTTCTTAAGTTCCCAGAATTTTCTTAAATAAAGGGGGCTCACATGTTGTCTTCACTCTCTCGAGGGCCACGGCTTCCATTCCAGCTTCCACTTCATGATGTATATGAGAATATAGTCCTACGAGGGAGAAATAGCAGGAGCAGACTGGATCTCAGACCACTGTTACAGGTTCCGTAGCAATTCCACTTGTGTTTCCGTGGACTTCTTTAGATGAAGGGAATTCAGAAGTCAGCTTGGTTCTTGCGATCTGGAGTTGCTGTGGGTACTACTTTCTAGTAGTACCTCATAACAAAACACCGCAGAACTAGTGGGTCAGACAAGAACATCCATTTTCCCATTGTGGTGGAGGCTGGAAGTCCAAGACCATGGTGTTTTCTCTTTCTAGGCTGGCCAAGAATTGCCTGCCTCTGCACTTGGCTTTTTTGCTCTCGACTCATCTCTGCTGTTTCCTTTTGTAAAGACACCAGACCTTGGCCCGTAGACGCGAGTCTAGAGCAAAGAATGAAAGGGGCATAAATAAATAAGTGGGAGCAACAGAACTGATGGATTGACTGGTATCCATCCTTTGGGGAACTCTATGTCAGATTTAGTATTGGAAACAGATTTTGGCCATTAGGAGAAATATACATATTTTAATTGAAAAGATAATACATACTTCTAGTTGTTTTTAAAATACTATAGAGTTAAGAAACTAAAGAGAAAGAAAAGAAATGAACAGTCATTGTAGAACTAATTTTTCTGAAAAAATGAATAAAAGGTAATTTAAGCCAGATACTACTAAGGTCTGGAAAAAATGAGAATTAAAATGAAAATTAGTTAAATTGAAAGGTAAAATTTTGAACGAGTAAAGGTGTTTCAGTGACTAAGAGCTAGGATAAGAATAAGTCCCTGACTCTTACTTTAGAAAATTATAACCTAGTCCCTTGTCACTCATGTGGTGCTCAGTATCTTACGCACCAGGACACCCCTTACCTTATGCCGTGGGATTATGTGATATGAATGCTGGCTTCATGGTGGTTAGGCCCAGGCACTCAGAACATTGACTCAGAGTCTGAACATGTTTTTTGGTTAGTTACGTCTATCTTGTTGCCAGATACTTGACAGAAACAATGGAAGTTAAGAAAGGTTTATTTGGGGCTCAGAGTTTCAAAAGTCTTGGTCCATCATTGCAGAGGAGCCATTGCAATGGCAGCTTGTAGCCCAGGTTCTTCACATCATGACAGCAGACAAGAAAGCACAGAGTATGGACCAGAACTAGGGAGACAAAGGATCTACAAAGAACCACCTCTAGCAGCTTATTTCTGCCAGCCAGAACCCACTTCCTCAAGGCTCCCCAGTGTTCAAAATAGCACCACAACCTGGAGATTGGCATTACAAATAGAACCATGGAAGAAATTTCATGTTTAAGCCATAAAAATCTCTTAACCTCCTCTTTGTATCAACTTCATCTTAAAGTCTCTCTTTTCCTAAACACGTGGAGGAAGTCGATAGGAAACAGTCTCCTTGCTTTGTCATTTTCTGGACAAAAAAAAGCATCCCTTTCAGCAAAGCGCTGAAAGAGAAGGCTGGTTTCACTACTACTGGACTAGTTTAGATCACAGTGTAGCTTTGAGATAATCAGTGGGGCCCAAAGTACATAATTATGGTGGACGGATTTTGGTTAATTTGGGTTTAGTCTAGGATTTGAAATGTAGGATTCCATTCCTAAAATTGATTGCTAGACCAGAAAAATCTAAACTCTTGAAAAAAAGAGAAGAGCAATAAATATAATAAAACTATATATAAAATATATAAAACACACATTTTTTTCTCATAATGATGTCCCGTACTGTGCATTGTCCATGAATTTTTAAAGATTTCTATGCAAAACTTTATTATACTGTGTCTTCATCTTTATATGAAGCTCTTGATCATACAGTTAAAAAAAAATACTGGGTTTCCTAACTTTCTCTTACTCAAGGTCACTCAGAATATGAAAGACAATAAAGACTTTGTTATATGTGCCCATGACAGACACAGTAGCCAACTGCTTATTAGGAAATTCAATAAAACAAGGAGAAGTAGGTTTCAGAACAGTTTTGAACTTTTATAACATTGTCACTACAATGCTCTCTGATAAGTACAGAAAAATGTTCCCAGCTTCTATATTTTGAGTTTAAAGTATTTATGAAAATGCACATTTTCCACCACTGTATGTTGCATTCTTTAAATATTTGCTGCCAATCTCATTAGACTTTTGTACAGAAGATAGTACTCAAGCTATTGAATTTCTTTTCAAAAGTATTTAAATCAAGCAGAACAACTAAAGACAAAAGCTTAATTTCCCCGTGGGTGACAACTGTTAATAAAAGTGAGGAAGTCTTGAACCTCTCAGGACAAACAACTTTCCAGTCATAGTTAAAGGATCTTTCTTCATGGATTGGTACAAAGAAGGTTCCAGACTATTTGCTACTGCTCAGGGTTTACTGTGCTAGAGTGAACAAGTCTTTCATTGTCTCAGCTTCCACAGCTTGTGAAGAAGAGGATGGAAACTCCATGGTCAATAAGAACCAAGGAAAAAAACAGAAACAAAACCACAGAACACAGCCCTGTGAAAAAAGGATGACCCATTGATACAAGTCATTGCCTCCCAAAGAGAAAAATTCATTTTAAACCTGAATTTGCTGAACCAAGAAGCCTGAATTATCTTGCTACTTCTAGGGGTGGAAATGAAATCAAATTAAATAATGCTAAAAAGGAGCAAGCCATGTTTGATCTCAGGCCAAATGGTCAAGAGAAGGTGAAGATAATCAATAGCTGGTGTGTCTGAGCAAGCACTTGCTCATCCTGGACATTTTCTATGTGAGTTTAATTCCTCCTATGAATTAAAGCTTTGGTTTAGTCCTGAGGGCCCTTTCCAATGCACATAACATCTCTGCGGTGGTTTGGGCTTCCTTAGACTACACAGAAAGTAGTGGACAGCCAGGGTCCTTCTTCCTAAGCTGACTGTGTGCCTGCATTAAATCAGATGACCTTCTGAGCCCTGGAGGGGTTTGTTTAGTTTTTCATGTTGCTCTAAACAGTTGGAACTAAAAGAAATGGAATTCCTGAGTTAACGAGTATTCTCCCGTCTTTCGAATCATGTTCTAATACATCTATTTTCCTCGTGACAAGCATTCCTCTATTGCATCCACAGTTCTGTCCCTCTGACGATTCTTCAGAGTATCACAAGTACCTGTTATGTGCTCATGTTAGCTCATATGACATTGTGAGAAAGATTGCTAAGGTCTTGGTAGTGCCACCGTAAAGTGGGTCAAGACAGAAATATTTCTATCAGAGAAACTGTCAGATGATGTGGCGCCACAGCTAACAGTGTAACTTGTCAGGGATATGTTCAAGCATTTACTCTCATCACTGACTTTCCTTCCCAGATCACCCTCCCTTGAAATATGAAATGAAAATTAATGTAAAATTAATTCACCCTCAAAAGGGAGACTATATATTTTTGTATGTGCAATTTTCATTATTCTCTCTTTGTGAAACCTAATTATTCTCTACTATGCTTGACTGGGAGGTCTGGATTTGTAAGTCTTGAAACACTATTCGGTAATTATTTTATATTATTTAGTATGCCTGAAAAATGAAATAACAATTCAATGTTTTCATTTTAAAAATGTAATAATCTTTTCTATGATTGAATCATTAATTTTAAGGAAATCAAATACTAAAATAAAAATTTAGTAAATTTATTCAGTAATACTTTGGCTTTCTGAGGAATTAGACAGTTCTTTGATAATAGAAAATTCTCATCATTTTGAGCAATGTGTTTCGCCATCTTTTAGATGTTCGTAGATTAATGGTGAATGAAGAGTTGGGGCAAATGCATTCACATATCAATGGAGAAAGTTTGACCTCAAGAGAAGTAGGCCAGAGATGTTTTGCCAATATTTAAAAGGTGCTAAGAATTCTCTCGAATCCTAACTTGTTCACTTTAGTTCAGCCTCATACATTCTACAACCGTATTGCTCTGGAATTTTGCACACTACAGAGACACTGTAAGCATCATGGGGAGGTGCTGTTTAATACAGGGACCAAGGCTTAGATGAAAGTGGAGTTCGGTGAAGGTTTAAATGAGCAAGGTTAGTTGGGTGAAAAACAGCAACAACACTAGGCTAAAACACTGGACTGAGTCGAGAACTCCTGCTTTCAGAGAAGTACAAAGAATAAGGGTGGCAGGCTCTGAATATTTCTGGGGCGTCTGCGAAGCCACCCTCGTAGAGCACAGCAACTCCACAATCGTCATTTTGGCACTAATTTTACATTTCCTGTTGAACTTTCTCTTGTTGGAAAACATCAATCCAGAGACAATGGGGAAGGGACTCTGAGAATCACAACGGTGAAGATTAGAAGGGTGGCAGAGTGTTGGCCATTCACAGTCCAGCACGGCTGCCTGAGGGTCAGTGCTTTACATAAAATTCTCAGGCTCTTGCCATTTCAATACTGTTATACAATTTTCAAATTTATTTGTTTTGCATTACTAATATAATCTCACTGGTTTTCCACGCTAGCTGTATTAAAAATTGTAACACTAGAGTTAGGTGAATGCTGATGGCTGTGTTCTAAATGTGTCCCCTCCAGAATTCATACTGAAGTGTCATCCCATTGTGTTGGCATAAGAGATGGAAGCTTTGGAAACTAAGTCCCAAGTGCCTTATAAAAAAGCTGCAAAGAACTATTCTAGGCCCTTTACTCTCCTCCATACCCTCTGCCATGTGAAGAGACATCCTTACTTCCCTCCAGAGGATATAGCCACAAAGGGTTATCTTGGAAAGCAGAGAAAGGACCCTTCATCAGACGCTGAAGCTCCTGATGGCTTGAACTTCAATTTCTGAACACTCAGAAATGTGTGAACTGAAATTCTGTTATTAGGAAATTACCAAGTCTTAAGTATTTTGTTATATCAGCGCAGATGGGTGAATATTTTCTTTAAGAAACAGAAAAGCAGTAACAACAGAAGATCGAGGTTGGCAACTGGATTTGAGCTATCAGTAAGCCTGTGTCAACTGTGACAGAGATGGAGACACAACTCCACACTAAGCTGTCATTGGCATCAGCTGAAGGCGTTGTTTTCAGAGACCTTAGCTCAGGCAAAGGCAGGGTTTGTGGCTTCAGTGAAGAAAAGAATTTCAGGATGAGTCAACGTGAAAGGAAGGAGCTCAGGGAAAGAATAAATGCACCTCAGAGCATGTGGGCTTCCCTGAGAGAGTTGCAGCTTATTAAAAGGCATTCTTTAAGACATAGATTTTAAGTGTAGAGGTTAAGAGAAACAGAGTCTCAGGGAAAGATTATGACAGTCCAAGCTGTGGGTATGGACTTCTCAAGAGGGGTTGCAGTTTATTTAGCACACTTTTAACTTAAATTTTACGTACAGGATTAAGAAACAAAGAGATGTCCAGCAATATCCATGTACACTGTTTTGTTTTGGGTTTTTTTTTTTGATAGTTTTTTTGTGTGGGTGGGGGTGGGTGGGGGTGGGGCTCCTAAGTTGCATCTAAAATGCATTCTCAAAAAACTTTTCTTTCCTCTCTTTTTGATCACTGAGATCATAGGATGGCTCTGGGCTGCCTTGGGAGTGACCGCACAGGGAACTGAAGTGTGTCCTTTTACCATAAAGGGAGTTTCTAGGTGAGATTTCTAGAAATCTTCAGGGCCACAGCTTGGAAAGTATAAAAACTGTAAGAAAATGTTAATTGTGTTGGAATTCCTGATTCTCTGCTCATAAGAGTCTCGATCAGACTTCAGAATGGGGTGGATGACTCCTTTTCTTTCTGAGTCTTCATAATTTCTCCTGTATTTCTATTCTGCTTGATGTGTGTGGATGGGAGTTGGTCTCCCATGAAAGTAACAGGCTACACAGCCAATTTTCTAGAACATTAATATTGAAACATTCTGTAGTCACAATAAATTAAGGTAAAGTAAGGCCACATTGAAATCTAATATGCACATGATGAAAATGTGAATAATATACAGACTTAAAAGCTGACATTCTCACTTCTCATATTCTCACCCCTGCTAAAGAATCACTAGATTATTTCTAGCCAAATAAGTATTAGTCTTTCTCCATTCTTCTCATATTCTAGATGAAAATACTATATATAACATTCAATCTTACTGTTATTCCTATTGGCTGACATCATTCAATCCAAGCAAAGTCTGTCTTCATTGAACCCTGTGTCAAACTACCGAAAACATACAATCTTATAATTCCTTTCTACACCTTTTTACTACAACTATATATGAGGACCCACAGTATACATTTCCCATCATTTCAACTAGTCCATGAATCTCAACTCCGTTGAATTCATCATCAATCATCCCAATACATACTCAACTGGTTTTGACTGATGAGTACTGACATTATGTACTACTTAAAACAATCCTGAATATCTACGTATTAAAAGACACTGCAATGTGATGTTTTACATGGGCATATCCATGATAAAGTCCATTATTTAAATGAGATTTTCTCCTTCTGCTTCCTTACTATATGGTTTGACATGAATAGTCTTATATATCATGACCTTGCACTGATCCATTTCCCCCTTAGTCCATAGCTCTAACCTCTTTACTCCTGAATGAATACATTGTTGTC
Organism: Cricetomys ansorgei; assembly: GCA_026225945.1. Classification (NCBI taxonomy): domain Eukaryota; kingdom Metazoa; phylum Chordata; class Mammalia; order Rodentia; family Nesomyidae; genus Cricetomys; species Cricetomys ansorgei. The sequence continues at coordinate 4,938,818 of JAMJFZ010001796.1, forward strand.
ACAAGATTGCTTTCATCTTTATACCGCTGCTGTCACCTTTTCCCTTAAATACAATGTTGATGGTGCCACTTTTGCTTTGAAAATTGGTTAGTAACAATTGCGCTTAACCACCTGGCACTGATGTTAACACTCTTGTTACCTTTCCCTGTCAGTCTGTTGGGCTGTGCATTATGAGGGTAGTTGAACAAATTTCTGTGAATGGTATAGTAAACACAACCACTTGAGCAAAAGGGGCCCTGCAAATAGAGTTTAAAATGTGTGCAGATAAGCAATCATGATGCAAACCCCTCACTGCATGATCCTGAGTTAAGTTACTCACTTCCTCTGTGCTTCATTTCCAATTGTTTGTTTGAGACAGGGTCTACTGTAGCCCAAATTAGCCTTAAATTTTATACGTAATCAAGGATGACTTGAACTTGTCCTGCTGCCTGTACCTTCCAAGTGCTGGGATTATTTCTGTGTACAACCATGTCTGGTTTGTTAGGTGCTGGGGATCAAATCCAGGACTTTGTGCATACTAGGAAAGTACTCCACCAGCTGAACCATAGCCCCAGCTCCCTCGTCGGAAAATTGGAGTAATGATTAATAGTAAGAACCTTAGAGTGCTATTGTGAACTATAAATTTACTACAATTTAAATATAAAGAATAATGTCTGGACTGTAGAAATATTCTGTGACAATATGGTTGTTGTCGTCATCATCATCATCATCCCTTCACATATATGAAATTGAGGTACAAAAATCCCTGTAAGCATAAAATGTAGAAGTCCTTTCATGGCATCATGTTTTGTTCTCTGAGATGCCAGTTTTTGTTGTTGTTGCTGTTATACAAAGATCTGTGATGCTTGGCGAAATGTCTTTAACTGACCACACTTCTTTTGGAGGTAGAATAGGGTATATAATGTCTATAAAGTTTTCATGTATCCTTTCTGTGTGAGTTACAAACTGCATATGAAAGTATATGTGTGTGTATGTATGTATATATGTGTATGTATACTGATATGTATATCTAAAAGCTCCAGTATCCATGATGGCTACGGAAAAATACAGGCAATATCTATAAATGGCTTTTAGAACATACAGAGTGTTCTCAGTGATTTATGAATAATATACAATGCAAAGTATGAAAAACAGAGCAAAGCTCAAAACACAATAAATGCTAATGCAGAAGATTTGTATAATTTCATGATACTTAAAAAATCAAGTGTACATTTGAAATTAATTTTTAGAACTTTATCAATGCCCAAGGATCCCTTTGTCTATACATATAATATACCTTAAGACAAAATCTCATTTCCTTTCCAATACTCATGTGGGTTTCAATCCTCAAGACTTCAAATCATTTGACTATAAAAAAAATTACTGCTGTTTGCAACATTCTCTGTGTGTGTGTGCGCACATGAGTGAATGTGTGCATGAGTGCGTGTGCGTGTGCATGTGTGCATGTATACACCCTTGGTGCAACTATGTTTTATTTTGAAAAGCTGTGTCCTGAAAGCAGCATGGAAAGTGCTCACAGCAGGTCGAAAGGGTATTCAGAAGTGGGCTTGTTGCTACTGAAGCATTTTTACTTTAATTAGGTGAAAGCCCAACTTGCGAAATGGAAATTCTTAGACTTGATCTTCAATTTGGAGTTATATTCTCTCTTGTCCATACACAGCAGACAATCACAGAATCCCCTGGTGTCATCTTCCTCTGGGCTCCTGAACTGTGAAGCCACTCTCTCTCTCTGTGAAAGACGACAGCAAGTATATATCCAAAAGTCAGATGACTTCTCTGACCACTGGGGGGGGGTCACAAAGCTAGATTTCTTCAAGGAAAATTTTAAAAATCAATGTTAGAATTTAGTTATGTTAATTGGAAGCCCAGTCGTGTCTTTTACTCACACAGGATAGCTTTTAATAAACTTCATAGGGGCAGTTTAGATTGTTGAATTCTCTTCAGACTAATGTCCCATGGTAGAGCAGATAAACTTGAAGATGGTGGTCTGTTGTGGAAGTTTTTTTTAGTTATGTATAAAATAATTGTTTTTTGTATTGTTAGGAAAAGGGCTGACTATGCCTTGGCATTTTGTATAGTTGACAGGTGTTGGATTTATGTGGGTGATGCTTGATTGCTTATGTTCAGTAAGTGTTATCAATTTAACACCTGAGGAGTTCTGTATCAATAAAAATACCTGAGCTGGAATGCTCAGGGTTCCACTGTCCAGTATGGTGCATGCCATGATGGTAGTTCCCTCTGTTGAGGTCTGGAAGGGTTTGCACCTATAAAAAATGCCTCCTTGTCTCCTTTGATGAGCCTACACAGTGGCTAACTGCTACAGTGGTCAGGACAGCGGCTGTAGGTGAGCCTGTTCTGGCCACCCTGTGTGTCCAAGTCAGACAATCCCATAGGTAGGACTTGACTCCTAGACTGAGAGGTTCACTGACTCTTACACAGACCTGCATTTACTACTTAGGTTTCCTCCCTTAAACTCCTATACTCCTTTAACCACTACAAAAGAGAAGCATTTATAAAGTAAGGAATTAAAATGGGTTTACGGTTCACTTCAAGAATTCAGTAATATTGGCAATCTACCCTGCACCGCTTAAACTTATTTGGTATTTGTAATGAGCTGTAGGAAATCAGAGCGTTGGATTTTGGGTCTAGCAGACCATATTCAGAGAATACACTCTTAACCTTTATGTTATCTTCTGTCCTTCTCGACAGGAAGCACAGTGATAAAGCTATAAACTAGCTGTCAGCTAGAGAGACTTCAGGTTAACGAGGGAATGAGGAGCCTTTGTCTCCTCTCAATTCTACTGTATTGCTGCCTAGCTAGAGAAGTGGATAAAAATAGAAGACCACTGACCCCGTGGGTGGTGTGGCCCCCTCAGCATATACAAGATTAAACTCTGATTAATCATGCCCCTGAATGAAACAGCACAAAGTGGGTAAAACTAAAGAGCAGTGGGGTTCTTTTCTCTGTGGCAAGCTGAGTACTTCAATTTATTTAATATCATCTAACTCTTTTCTTCTTAAGAGTCTCTGTGGAGCTAAATGCCAGTATGTATTTATAAGAGCAACAGACTCTATTCCAGAATGGCAACAACCTTTGAAATGGAAATCCAATGATCCATGAACTAAAGAGGCTCTGCATGAACACATGCCCCAAAGTAGAAATGTTTGCATGCTATTTATCTCGTGTGTGTGTGTGTGTGTGTGTGTGTGTGTGTGTGTGTGTGTGTGTGATGTATGAAATCAAAGGCTTTGTGAGCTGTTTTGCTTCATGCTACCAATGAAGTTTCCCACCTGAACCTCTGCTTCCTTTAGCACCAGTTCTGGGAAACAGCAATACTCTTCGTAATTATTGTTTTCAGTTTCCATGACTAGAATGCAGTAGTGAAACTACTTATGTCTTTTCTTGGAGAGTCAGATTTAAAAAAAAAAATTATGTTAAATGATCAACACAAGAATATTCCACAGCAATTTGGAAACTGAGAGAATTATTTCCACAAGTAAGCTACCTTGTTTATAAACAAATAGCAACATAATGCAGTACTTCTTATAAGAAACATCAACATCAGTAGGGCAGCCAGATATGGTGAGACACCTACAGTCTTAGTCCTTCGAAAGCTACGGCAAAGGGTATCTCAGTTCAAAAGTGGCTGTGGCTGCCCAGTAAGTTCAAGGCCAGCTTGGCTGCAAAGTGAGCCTGTCTCAGATAAAAAATGAGATCTGCTGTCTAAATGTTTACAAGCAGGTTAAATACAAACATTGCTACTAATGTAAACAATTAATATTGTCATAAATACGTGTGTGTATGTGCGCGCATGTGCATTCACTGCTTGTGTGCCTGGGAGGTTAGCCTTGGCCATTGTATATAGAAACACACCTCGGGCTTCGTATAGCATTTTCCCCTTCTGCCGGAATTTATTTGGCTTAATTTCAGTAAAAACTAACTAATTAGCAACTAACGAACAAGCAAAGAATAAACACCCTTGCAGACTCGTCGATGATAAGTTTAAAATTCTAGAGTCATTATCACTCACCTAATCTCAGTCTTGTTGAAGATGAAGAAATTTTGTTTCTAAGTTCTAAGTGATACATAATAACTTATGCCTGAGTGATAATATTTTACATTAGACATATTTAATAGCCATTTTTATGCGGACAATGTGTGTACTTTACAGACTCTTTATATATGTGGAGCTTTAAATTCAACTTCCAACAAGTTAGAGAATAGATTTGTCTTTAATATTTTGCAAGACACAAACCTTTCTTAGATCTTAGAATCAGTTTGAGATTCACATTTGCATTTAAGATTATCAACTGAGTGGCTTATTTCTTGGTATGTTCATAATTTTCTTTCAATATCTAGGTTTTTAACTAGCCTGTCATTACCTTGTCTCTCTGAAGGTCCTGATTTAAAAATAAATCAGTGTTTTCATTTTAATTTAAGTGAAATGCTCCTTATTCCTATACCTGACACATAAGGATCAGTTTTAATGCTGAACATTGGTTTCAAGTTACTCAGCAATGTTTAGTTCTTCAATTTTTCCTTTGCTTCTTCTCATGCCTTGCATTATATTTTTCTCAGAATCAATTTCAGAAATTGTCCGTGTGCCGCACTTGAGTCTGACACATAATTTACTCTCCAAATTCAAAGGAAACTGGTTTGTTTTACCGTTTGGCTTATAGTTTCTCTAAAAATAACACTTGGTTACAATGAATTTTAAGTGTTTTTGTTGTCTATATTTACATACCAAAAGGAATAGCGTGGGGCTTCTATGAATACATTCTCCCTGACTGCATTTTTAACAGGTAATTAGGAAACTACACATTTTACTGAAGATGTTGCTTTTTAAGTGTTTGTTCTTCAATATGTTATTCGATGAGAAATGGTATCTTAGTAAATATAGGATACAAGCGTGACTCTCCCCTTTTAACATAGAAAGATTTCAGCACTGAGAAGATCAAAATACGAATAATGACAGCAAAGCTATGACACTGAAAGTTGAATATGAAAGATAATATCGGGAGTATCAGATGTGAGCTTCTAGTTTCAAGGTTTTATAACTTAATAATCAATTATCGTACAAAAGCCATTGATCATTCACATTTATTTATTTATTTTTCTTCTCTGGTATAATACATATCAGCACCCCTCCTGTCCTCCCTCCAGTCCTCCCAGCTCCCCGCATATTCCTTCTCCTCCTGTTATATGCCCTCTTCACCCCCACCCACTCACCCCCCACTCCACTTCTCTCCATAGAAGAGAGTAGTCTTCCCAGGGTTACTGCTCAAACTGGGTACAACAAGATACGTCAAGGCGGGGCACTAGTCTCTACACCGAGAGTGGACTAGACAACCCAGCTGGAGGAAATCGGTCCCAGCAGCAGGCAAAAATGTCAGAGAATCAACACATACACTCTAGCTTGTAGGTTCTCTGCAAGAACACCATGCCAGAACATGGAGTTCTAGAAGACTCTGCAAGTTTTTTGTCTGCTGCTTCAGGCTCTGAGGGAACCCAAGAGTGCTGGTCCGTTGACTCTGTGGGGCCTGCTCTCCTGATGTCCCCAACCCTTCTTGTCCCTGAAATCCCTCCTCCCCATCTTCAGCGATTTTTTTCCAGAGCTCTGCACAATGTTTGGCTGTGAGCCTCTGCATTTGTTCTCATCAGCTGCCGGCAGAAGTCTCACTGATGGAGACCAAGCTAGGTACTGATCTATGAGTAGAACACGATATCATTAGAAAATAGAAATCGTCTCTGGCTATCCAGTCCCAAGTTCCTGGCCTACCCCGCAGAATTAGTAATGAGTTCCCTCCTTTGGCATGAGGTTCTGCCCATCTGTTGTCCCAGTAGGTCCTGTAGGGAGGATGTGCTGAAGGTTTTGTGGCTGGGTTGATGTCCCAGTCCCTTCACTGGTAGCGTTGCCGATTACATGAGATGGCCTGTCCAGGCTCCCCATGCCCCGTTGCTAGAGGTCCTCACCAACATCTCTCCATATATATGGCTTTCCAGTAATATATTGACAGGAAAATCACACTTTGATTTCAATTCTTTAAAATATTTTACCAGCTCTTGTCTTCAAAGTCAAGTACTATTCCTAATGTCTGGGTGTTATAGGCAAATTCATGTATATTTATAGCATAATCAATTTGGAGTAGACTATGAAGCAAAGTTAGCTTAAGTAAGATCATTCTAAGCTTAATAACTGAAGTGATAATGTTATGTAAGTTAGTGTTAGGACATCTCTATCAACAGCCAGCATCCTCTATCTTAAGACACTCTGTGTCCCTTCAAAGGCACCTCAAACATAATCTCATGTAATGGCTTCAACAAATGGAGCAGCTGTATCTCTTATGCACCCCATAAAAATTTCTTACCATATCCATGGTAAATCTCCTTATGTATTTTCACTAGACTGTGAATTCATTGAGAAGAAAATACCATACAAATGTGAGGAACGGTGTTGGGTATTTGTTTAGGTTATGTCTGAAAATGCAAGGAGTGTAACAAGAATTTCAGGAGACCTGACAGATAAAACATTTCTGTACTATCTTTGATGAAAGGAAGAAAACTGTATATCTTTATCATATTATTATGGAAGCTTTAAGCACTTGGAATCCTTTTATTTTATACATATTGAATTCTAGAAATTAAAAACTGATATTTGATCCATATTTACATTTGTAAATAAAAGAGTATTAAAGATGTTTTTCCATTTGCTAAGCTATAAAACTGACCGAAATATACTATTTTTCTTTACCTTTCTTCCTTCCTTCTTTCCTTCCTTCCTTCTGTCCTTCCTTCCTTCCTTCCTTCTTTTCTTCCTTCTTTTTGGTTTTTCTAGACAGAGTTTCTCTGTTGTAACTCTGGCTGTCCTGGAACTCACTCTGTAGACCAGGCTGGCCTTGAACTCACAGAGATCCACCTGCCTCTGCCTCCCTAGTACTGGGATTAAAGGGATGAGTAACCACACTATCTTTGAATGTAAGGAAATATACTCTTGCTAATTATTTCTATAACATTAATAGTCCTTGTCCAATTGCTTTTTAAATTTAGACTTCCTCTGGAATTTTTATTGAGCATATATTTAAGTTCAACATTATCTATTCCTATGTTGTGCCAGTCTTATTAGGGTGAAAACTGAGTATTTTTATTCTCTTGTGGTTGAGGTCAAGAAGTGCTCCCTTTATTTTAAGGACAATGTGATGCATTATTTGTATTAGTATAGACAAAAAAGGAACAGAAATTTAATATCGTAGAATGAAAACCAAACTACAAAGCAAATGGAAAACATAACCAAATGGACATAACTATTCTGATATCAGATACATCAAACTTCAAACCAAAGCTAGAAGAGATAAAAAGCGACAGTATGTATTAACAAAAGCAACAACTCCTCAAGAACATATGCCATGCTGTTTGCTGAGAGCTGGACTGATCAGCATAGGCTTTATCTGAAGCTCTGATATACAGAGAAGGATCACAGCTCCATCTGAAAACAAGGAACATCATTGGCAGAGCCAGTAATAGCCTGGGGCCAGGGCCTTGAGAGCTTTTCTCTAAGTCTCTGATGGGCAGAAAGTAACAGAGCTCCTCTAAAACCAGGGATGTGCTTGGCAGAGCTGGTAATAGCCTGGGGTCAGGGCATTAGGGAAGCTGTGGCTTCAGACCCTGAGAACCCAACTTTCCCTTTTATGTATCAAATATTACAAGTCTTTCTATGTAACGCTCCCAATATTTCAAATTAGGAATTCAAGCATTCTGACTTATTTGTGCTGGTTTAGTGGATTTTTATCTGCTATTAGGAACAGGGAAGGTTTTATCCACGAGCAGCTTTGTAATACTCTTCCTTCCTATGCTTTCAGTAAGACACCAAACCCAGAGACTAGACTAGAAAAGGAGGAAAATTATTTTACCATGATATCAAATGCACATATTTTAAAGGGAAATTTTTACTTTATACAGTATTTTACTCATTAATATTTTCTGTCTTTATTTTTATGGAATATTTTGATAGAAACTAACCTTGTATTAGGTTAAGGAAAGAAATGAACTTAAGAACCTCAGTAATAAAAAGAAGATTCAAATCTAAGAAGTATCTCTGAAAGAGAGATGTATCTCTCTTTCTTTCTCTTTCTCTCTCTTTCTTTCACGTGTGTGTGTGTGTGTGTGTGTGTGTGTGTGTGTGTGTGTGTGTAAGTGCACCAGTGACACAACATATGGGTACAGGTAAGAGGACAAATTTTGGGAGTGAGGTCTTACCCTCCGTCGTGTTCTGAGGCAGAGTCTCTCATTATTTCTGCCTGTATTTGTTACCTTCTATTGCTATAATAAAACACCATAATCAAAGCAACTTACACAAGGAAGAATTATTTGGGGCTCACGGTTTCAGAGGGAAAGGTCCATCACCATCTTGACTGGGGAGTGTAGAAGCAAGCAGGCATGGCTAAGAGCACACATCTTAAACCACAAGCAAGAATCAGAAAAAGCAAACTGAAGTGACACAAGTCTTTAAGCTCTCCAAACTGGTCCACAGTGCCATTAGTCCAGCAAGGTCTATCATCCCACAACTCCCCAGCAAAGTGCCACCACTTAGGGTCTTCAAATGCCTGAAACTCTGTGGGTGGGTGCATCTATCATTTGAACCACCTTACTGCTATAGTGAATACTCCTGGCTAGCTATGCTGCGAACTTCTGACTAATTTTCTTATTTCTGCCTCTCATCTCACCATAGGAATGCTGGGATTTAAGGTATGTATCATTCAGGTTTTCCATGTATTCCAGAGATCAAACTCAAGTTGTCAGAGTTATTCAGCATATATAATATATCTATTACTTCTTCCTGGCCCAGAGAGAATGTTCTCCCCACTAATAGCTAAAATGTAATTTTAAAGCATGGTGTTAACTCATGCTAAATTATTTGAGCATGTCATCTTAATAGCATGCTAACCATCAGGGTGATTTTCTGAGCATGGTATTGAAACAATTTTTTTTTCTGAGTGTTCCTGCAAAATCATTATAGGTTTGTGGACAGAGACAAATTTATTGTAGTAATCACTAGGAAATTTGTTTTAAGGTAACAAATGTGTTTTCAATGTTATTGTCATTTCATACTATGAATGACATCTTGGTTTTTGAGGAAATGGCCTTCTTTTATTCTTGCTCTTTAACATACACACCCTGCTACCAAAGGCACACATCATCGGTTAGCACATTATCTGGACCCAGACTATCTTAACAAATTCAAGATGCTCTCACAGTCATCCTTTCAAATCGATGGAAGAAAAAAATACTTCCCAAGCTTCCTCTGAAAGATGTTAAATTGTTAAAATTGGGAAAGTTTTCCAAAGTTATTTAACATCTTTAAAGCAATTTTAAAAGATGATTTCTATGTCATATATTTTATGCAGTTAACTTTATTAGTATTCTAATGAGCAGGAAATTTTTGGTACACGGATTTGTTGGCAATCTATTAGGTCGTTCACGTTTAAGCAAGTCATGTCTATTTTCTTACCACTACAATCAGTTCCTCTCGTGTAAGCTTTTAACAGTGGAGAATAGTATTGACATTTTCCATAAGTGATGTCAAATTGCTTCTTGAAAGATAAATAAATCATAAACTTGTTCAACTATATAGAAATTTTATGCAATAATATTGTTACATAAAGTTTGGTGAGAGCTCTAAGATCATAATTTTGTTGATGAATGCTTTTCAAAATTCAATTAACCATTTAATAAAGCATTTAATTTTAATATATCTTAAGTCTGTATTGTTCTTAATGTAGATAGCTAATCTTATATCCACAAATCATCAATTTTAGTGGTACAATATAATCTCATTGTGACTATAGAAATAAGCTTGTTTAATGTGGTTTTATGGTATTGTACCTTACTAAGAACTTTTCATTATTCATTTATATTAACTTTATAATAATTTTGTTTTATTGTAATGATAAGAATTGAGCCCAATATTCTTTTTCATCTTATAGATATTATCAGTCTACAATAATCCTCCCTCCTTTCCCTTTCTGCAAATCCTCCCATGTACTGCCACCCTGTTTGCTTTCAAAATCTTGCCGTCTTTTTCTTTGTGTGTATGTATAACATGTATTTATACATATTTATATATGTATAAATACACGTATATATGTATACATGTATATATATGTATATATATATGTACATATGTATGTATATGTGTGTATATATATGTACATATGTACGTATATGTGTGTGTGTGTGTGTGTATATATATATATATATATATATATATAAATGGTTTCAGTGCTGACCATTTGGCATTGAATAGCCAGTTGGTGTGCTTTTGTGGGGGCTGAGGAGAGGGTTGAAGTTGCTGGGGAGCACCTCCCCGTCCTAGAAGGTGAGGGTGTTGGGACTCAGCTGCTCCTTGCCTTTGGCCCTGACCAGATCCCAGATAAAATTTAAATATTGCCTGTTTCACAGAAGCAAAAGGAAAAATAACTTGGTAGGCGCTTGTCTGCCCTCTGACTGATAGGACATCTCCCTCTTTGTCTCTGTGAGATTATGCCTTAAGAAAAGGTGCCCCCTCGGTAAGCGCCTGTCCCTGCATGCAAATAAGACTACCCCAATGCCCTTGCCTAAGCCCAATAAAATCCCCCACCCTGAGCACCCAGAACCCTCCCCTGCTGATAAATATATGTAGCAGAGATCCTGCATTAAACTGAGCACTGCTTCCACCAGAAGGCTACCGGGACTGATTCATTGCATCTTATTCATTCGTTGTCAGTGTGGGAATAAGAGTCTGCCTGGTCCCAGAACCCACATCCACTCCCTCCCTCACTTCCTCGCTGATCCCCCAACAAACCCTGATGTCATTATGTCAGCAACATTTTTACATGAGTTGAAATTTCTAGTGGACCTAAGATTGTTTTGTTAATAGCAAAAAGTTTCATAGTTCTTGACCTCATTTGGATATAACCTCTGTCTGTGTAGTTTACCAATATGAAAAGACTTATATGTAATCTGTATAATCTATATACTGTTCTGTCAGTCATGCTCCATAGCTTTTACTTTGTGGCAATTATTCTGACTTGAGTGGTATGTGTGTTTGTGAGTTTAGAGTGTGTGTGAATGTCTGTGAGTGTGTATGAGCATACATGTATTTTTAAATAATTAGATATCACTCTAAGTTATTGTTGGTTTCCCCCGGGACCCGCACTGGAACCATCGATCTGCCAGGGCGGCAGGGTCTCCCTGAGCACGCTGGCCCAGGCCTCGCTCTTTGGCCAGGAATGTGAGGGCTGGGTTTGAGCGGCAGGAAAGCACTCTGGGACCAGGGCATGAGTCTGGGTTGATTTCTCGCAGGTTCTGACCAACACAGCCTGAGAATGGGGACGAGATCAAAGAAAGCCTCAGGAGAGGAATCTGGTGGAGGCCGTTCTCGGTTACTGGCAGGCTTTTCCCTTTTTAAAATATCTTTCCCCAGAGGAGACAGGGTCCGAGTACTCCAGGTGGGGAAGTCCCATTAGCATGGGGTAGGGCGGGCACCTGGCCCCATGGTCTTTGCAAAGACAGAGGGAGGTGTCCAATGAGCCACAGGGCAGACAAACACTTGCCAGGTTATTTCCTTTTTGCTCCTGTGAGCAGCCTGGGTCCCTCCAGGACTAAAGAGAAGGAGCTTGCAAAACGTCCTACCAGCCCTCTTAGCTTGGACGAGGCGCCTTTCTGCTGCTTCAACTGCTCTTCAGCCCCAGAGGTCCCACAAGTTATGTCAGAAGTCACAACGCAATGACTCTAAACAATTATAAAAGCTGCAAGACAGATGCCAAATTAGATGTAGTGTTGACTTAAGTGATACATTTGGGTGATTAGCGAAAGCATGCTTTGTACAGGTCTATGGCACCTCAACAGTAAATTCAGAAATCCAGGAGCAGCAGTGGAGTCATGTATATGCAGCAATTTCAGAAATGCCAAGCACAAATGATTCCCAAAGGCCATTCTGCTTTAAAATTTTTCTTTTAAAACAATGGCTTAGCACTCAAAAGAAAAACAAAAAGCATATTTAAATATGCCCAGTTTTCATTGTGGTATTTTCAGAGCAGGCTGGGTGCCGAGAATTCCCATGTATGTCATAAAGAGCAATAGGGGAATGACGTGGGTAGGGGTGGGTTTCATGGCTTCGACTTTGTGGAATGCCACACTATACATTATAGCCTCAGAGTTTAGGAAATCCTTGCGCCATGCTCCTTTGTTACATTTAAAAGTAAAATATAAGTTTAGTGAATTACGACAACTTGTTCAGTTTCACAACTGAAAGGCTAGGCTAATGTTTTCTTTTTTCTCTACTTTCAAAGACACTATTATCTCTAACTTTGAAAACTGATGGATGTCATGTTAAATATTATATGGTATTTTATACATATGTGTGTGTATATTTTTTGTTTAAAGTATGTTCAAGTTTATAAATTTCATGAAAATTCTAGTACCATTTTCAATGTTTTAATATTAGTGTAACAGAAGTGGAGTGTGTGATTGTCATTCTTTTGTTCTTTTCTCAAAATGTTTTTTGGAACTTGATAGTTTTAAACATCAAAATTTCATAGAAAACAGAAAGGAAAGCTGGTTATTTGAAGTATAGATTTTTAAAAGAGCAGGAGCAGTGGTAACCAGGTTTTGAGATTCCTTGTAGGCAAGAGGATCCTTGTGACAAACATTAGAACTAACAACTTGTTAACTGTATGCGAGCAGCCAACATTCTACATACGTACCCAGTGCTTGAATAGGTTAAGGTCCATTTCAGCAAGAGAAGCATGGTAAAGAGCAGACGAGATAGCCTAGTGGGTAAAGAACTTACTGCCAAGCTCAATGATCTGAGTTCAATCTCTGAAACACATACAGTAGAAAGACAAAGGTGTAGCATGCATATTTATACACATAAACAAACAAACAAACAAATAAATGTTTTTAAAAGAAAGAAACTGTGTAGTATAGTGTTGCAGACGGCTAGTGAAATTCAGAGGAGAGGAGAGACCCTCAAGACCATCAAAGGAATAATGGCTGACAAGGTTCAACCTTCAAAAGAAATTTATTCCACTCCCTTAAAGTTCTGGAAACATTGTGGAAGATGATATGGAAAGACTGTAAGAGCTGCATGATGGTGAGAGGGTCTGCTAAATACTACCTTCTAAGTAGGACACAGACATGGGAACCATGAACTTATAGCTGTGCATGCTGGCGTGGGGTCCATAGAAGTCAAGCCCTTCTAGTAGTCAGGTACTATACTGGGAAGTGATTCATGGGATTCTACCACATACTGCTGATCTGTTGACAACTGACAGATTCTGGGAGATGGAGAATCCTGGTACATAGCTGTGTACCCATTGTGAATCTTTCAGGACTCTGATGGTTAATTTCAAACTCAGGTTAACATAGAGGGCCCTAACTAAACTCTATGGGATACTAAACAAAACAAAACAAATATATAGGAAAGAGATTTACAGGAAGAAAGAGAATTCATAGGATCAAGAAGGTAATGGGAGAGATGGAAGAGGGACCGAAAGATATAGTACACATGCATGAGATTGTGAAAGAATAACATTGCTAACTAAAAAGAAAATCTGGCAAGTTTTGAACATAAGAAAAATCAGCACTCAGGAAAAACAATAAGTTAAAATAGCAAACAACAAACACAATTTATGTCTTTATATAGACACATTATGACAAAATACCCTGTAAGAACAGCTCATAACATAAAACATACATGTACATTTAGATATTAAAAATATTGAAATAGCAAAATTTGCAGCATAGGAGGGTGAATGAAAGAACTGGAAGAAGTGAGGTAGGCAAATTTCTAAGAATATTTTGCAAAAACATGTATGGGAAAACTGGAACTGTTAAGGAAATTTTTTTAAATTAGTACTTAGTATCTCATAAGAAAGCCAAGATGGAAAGAAAACAGAAGAGGAAAGGAAAAATATGCAGGAAGTGCTCTGAAGTCAAAGGAGTGTCCCATCCTTCATCTTAAATAGAATTGCTTAAGCACTTAGAGGGGTAAATGTAAAAGGAAATACACACAAAAATTTTTACAGAAGCCAGGATAAACATACGGTAAAAATGTTTGTATGATCTAAAAGGGGTTAAGGTAAAGAGGGTTTAATAGAGAGTAATTTATAACTGCAATGTCCTCACATTTCTCAGTAGCAGTTTTAGATGCAGACAGTGAGAAAATGTCCTTCAACTCTCAGGGAAAATGATTTTCTATAATTGGATGCAAAATCAAGCTAGAGTTCATGTGACAGAAAGACACTGATATTTAAGGATGCCCAGCAAGTACTAGCAAGTGAGCATACCTTGTATCTTAGTTAGGGTTTCTATTGTTGCAATGAAATACCATGACTAACAAGCACTCTGGGAAGGAAAGGGTTTATTTAACTTACACTTTCATATCCACTGTTTATCATCAAAGGAAGTCAAGATAGGATCTCAAAAAAGGCAGGAACCTGGAGGCAGGAGCTGATGCAGAGGCCATGGCTTACTGGCTTGCTCCCTGTGGCTTGGCTTGTTCAGCCTGCTTTCTAACAGAACTCAGGACCACTAGTCCAGGAATAATAGCACCACCCACAACAGGCTGCACCCTGGACCCATCAGTCACTAATTAAGAAAATGCCTTACAGTTAGACTTAATGGAGGCATTTTCTCAATTGAGATTTTCCTCCCTTCAGATAAATATAGTTATTTGTGTGTCAGTTGAAATAAGACTAGCCAGCACACCCTGTTTTTTAGATCAGTAGAGGATCTGGTTCACTGTGGTTTCAGGTTTAAATAAAGAGATTTATTTAAAATTTAGGGCTGGGAAGATGGTATGATGATTACAGAACTTTCCCATCTCAGTGGATCTTACAAAAAGAGAACAATTATGCAACCAAAATTAAATTCTGTAATCTGAAGTGTCATAATTAGATAGGATTAGACAGGAAAGAAAAAATGTCTCAGAAAATAGGAATCAAATTAGACAACACAAACATTTTGGGAAGAATTAAAGACAAGAAAAATTTTAACAAAATAATAACAGAGTTTAGGGGAAATGATATTTCCATGATGTAAGGGATTTTCTGGCACTAGGGTGTCTTGGCAGTCAGGAGCAGAGGAATACCAAAAAATCACATCATGCAACAAACCTTACACAAGAGATTTATTGGTGAGAAAAGAGAATGGGGGAAGAGAGACAGCAGAGGTCTGGGCTGAGAGAATGACTTTTACATGTTTCTGGAGCATGTATAGTGAGCTTAGCATAACATTTTTTGGCCTTTCACACTGAGTCCTGTGGGTGGGGATTTTCAGGCAAAGGGAGGGTTATTTTTCTTTGGTTCAGGCCTCTGGGTCAAGTCAGAGGCATAGTGTGCTTTTCTTTGACCCTTTTACCCTTTACACATGAGAGTAGTCTTCACCCTTGAAGAAGAAATACCAAGCAAGGGACAGAGGAGACACTGGTAAGTGTAAGTGAAAAAACTTTGCTGAAAGAAGCAAGTAATTGAGCTGGGCCTGTGTATTTCAGTCCTATGATCTCAGCTACTCGGTAGCCTGAGGCAGGAGGATGACAAAGTGGACCCACAGAGAGGCCAAAGACACAGCTGAGTGGTAGGAACCTGGGTAGCATGCATCAATCCCTGACTTCATTTCTAGTGTGGGGGGAGGGGTGAGAAAGATTGGGATTGAGAGAGAGGAGAGAATAATTTATGAGGAATTGAATTGTGTGTCTAGATATAAAACGGGTAACATTTCAAGACAGCACATACTTCCCTAGAACAGTAGTTCCCAATTTTCCTGAATGTTTTTATGACTTAACAAGAAAAACAGAGACTTTTATTGTTTGAAAGAAGGTTTTGTTTTTCTCTAAGTGGAATATATTTCTCATCTATTTCACTCATGCAACACTTTTATTACATTAAATTTATTGATACTCCCTGGAAATCACTTTTTCTTTTTAGTATATATATATCACAATTCTTTTTTGTATAACAGCTACTTTGTCTCCTTACTCTAGAAGGAACTGACAAGAGTGTGGTCAGTAGGTAGGGGTAATATTGGTGAGTAGCCTGGTCTTGGGAAATGATTAAATTGTTGGGTCCAAAATCGCTGAAGAAGACACTGAGAGTCAAAAATGGCCAAACAGAAGCAGTTTACTACTGTGGAACACAGACCAACATGCTGGCATCACAGCTAGAAGATAGTGAAGACGGAGATCAGACACGCAGGTCCTTTTAAGCAGGTCAGGCAGCCGTTAGGGGACACACATCCTTATTGGATTGGCTCATTACATCTCCAGGGAAGTGAGGAGCTTGACAGATTTGATGGAGTTTTGGTGTAGCACTGTTCTGATTGGCCAGTAGCTGGCTTCAGGATTTTCCAAGAATTATCAGGGATTTCTGAAGAGCTGAGGGCCGGCCCACCCTGAGAGGTTTACTACCAAGGAATAGAGCCTGGGATAAAGTGGAGTCACCCTGGTCCTCTCAAAATTACTTATATGAAAGCAGAAGGGAGCATATTTGGAAGACAGAGGAGGACCAATAAGAAGAAGGAGGAGAACTCAAGACAGTAGTGAGGGGTACAAATGCGTACAAAGCACAATGCTATATGTGTAAGGAGAATGCCATCATGAAACATTATTTTGCTGACTGAAATTTTGGAAAGCTATGAAAAACAAACAAACAAACAAACAAACAAAAACAGGAGGCTATAGAGACAGCTCAGTGATTAAGAGCACGTTTTCCTCTTCCAGAGGACCCCGACTTGGTTCCTAGCACCCACATCGGGTGGCTCATAACCACCTGAATTCCAGCTCTAGAGGATCTGATGTCTTTTGGTTTCTGAGGGCCCCTGTATTCACGTGGTGCATATAAATGCACAGAGGCATATGCACAAGCATAAAAATGGATAAATAAATCCTATTTAATGTTCAAATAGAAAATGATTTGATGAATAAATATGCATGGTTGCACTCTAACAGTTCATTACTTTCCCCATACGCTTTATTGACATGGTTCATTTGAGGTTTAATATCAGAAGCTGCCTCGTGGAATGACAGGGATGTGAACCTCCGGTAGTAAAAGTATGGAGCCAGAGTAGGCCAAAGGTGAGCACAGCTACACATCACCTTACCTCTGCCTCAGGAGCACTGATCTCCCAGTTGCTTACTCCAAAACATGTAGAAAAATCCAAGCAATGTTTCGGGAATTTGATCCAGGTGGCAGTTAAAGTAAATCAAGATTTTTGGTGGATTCAGCATTGGAATGCATTTACTGTTGCACAGTATGTAACCAGAGCAAATGAAAGCGCTTAGCAAAATCATGAGGCAGAAATTGCCATTCTACAGCCTGAAATGTTAGTGTAAGGAAGACTTACCAGCACCACAGGTCTTGAAAGCAAGTAGAATATTTAATTGGATACTATTTGTAAGTGAAATAAAGCATTCTCTTTTTGGAGTTTTAGCTTTAAGGGTTTGAAAACTAATATAAGAAGATGACTAAACCCAATAATGCTGTTTTTTTCTTTTTTCAAATAAAATTGCTGTTTCTACAGCTCATGGAAAGAGTATATATAAGTAAGTATCTAAACTCTAAAATATCAGATGACATAGGTGCCGGGTTTGGTGGACAAATGGAGTGATTTTCCCCTGAAAGCCCGTGCTTTATTTTGTTTTGTTTTGTTTTTTTGTATAGTGACAGGGATGACCCATTTACCATTGCAGTGTTGGAAGCATTCGGGGCTTCTTTGCTGTCACATAACAACTGAACGTTGCCTTCTTCGTGATCACAGTAAAAAAGTGACATCAATCTTCCAGTATAGTTATGATTATTAAAACAATTTACCTTGATCACTTCCACAAAAGGAGGCATTTAATAAAAGTCTTCTAGACCAGAGTCATTAAAATGATGCTACTTTGGGATATTTTGTTGAAATAACTAATTTGGAGAGATGTTTTCCACATATGATTTGGTTTTTGTTAATCTTGAGGGTTTTTTTTTTCAATTTTAAAAATAAACAAGTAGCATTCCCATGCTGAATTATACTTCAGAAGATTCTTTGACTACCTACATTCTGAAGCTTCTGTTCTTACCATTTCACTAAAATTAATCACAAGCTCATCAGTGACCTCTTTGCGAACAGTCTCCTTTTTAGGTTTCTTTCCCGTCGTGTTACATTATTTCTTTTTTAGAATATTGGTACTTCTCAGTTCTGTAATGCCAGCAGTTTTTTGCATCACTGTACAAACTGTATAGGAACAGCTTGCCTTTCATACAGCAATGACTCACAATCATTTGTCCCTGCTCAAAACCAAAGAATTAATATCTTATTGGACATTTCTTCCTGGGTGCTTCATAAATGTTCAGTACTCTACAAATAGATAATTGGAAACTCTACCTCGGCCACTACTGATAAACTGGTTTTAACAGCATGTATGATACACTGGAGAACATTAATCTTTGCATGCAAAGTGCAATCACTAGTTAGTTCTCTGTCTGGATGTGTTTGCAAAGGAAGGAATGGGCAAGGAAGGAAAATTTGATTTATAATACTACAGGTACAGCATTGCCTCTTTAAAACCCCCAAAGACTACTTCTAGGTATAGGTATATTCTCTGAATTGTCTTATCTCTTTTAATCCCAGAAGAAATTAGTATCTTGGTGTTGTTTAGCAATTTCCTCCTTATTGAAACATTCCCTACTGGAGGATGTGGAAGTGGCTTATGAAACCCAGGAAGTAAACAACTCAAAAGTCTCAAGAAGTTCCTAAAACTCACAAGATTCTTAAGCCTTTCCTAAAAGTTACGGAATCAGTAAGCAATTGTATTAGGAGGGTATTTTCTGAGAAGTAAAACTGTCTGCAGGAACTCTCTAACATGATGATCTGCCTACTAGTCCTTCAGAGAGTTCCACAGAGAAGTTTCTGTGAATTGTCCATCTGAGCTGTGATTTTCTATGATGACTGCCATTGACATCCATTCTCTAGTAACTAACTTGTCACTTATATTCTTATAAGCAACACCAATAAATCCATTAGTTTGCAAGTTGGGCTTTGGTGAAATTGTTGTTTTTGTCTGTCATTGGTTCCCTGTTTGAAGTGATTAGATATATGTGTTGCCTCAGGAAAAACCACAGAATATTTGATAACTGATGCCTTTAACACAGCAAAACCTAATAGTACAGGAATGAGAATAAAATATTTGGTTAGTGGATGATTAGGAGCCAAAATGAAAGATCTTCTTCCACACATCCCAATCCCCTATATTCCTGGACTAGTGAGTCATGGTTACAGTTGAAGAAGTGCTATAGGTAGGCTCTTCTCCAGAGTATAAATGTTACCTCAAGGGCATTTCCCAGCTATGGAGCTCTATGTGTGTTTGGAAGGGCTATCTGAAGTGCTGGAAATATGGCTCAGTATGTATCACTCTTTTAGATGATTGAGTACTCAGCACTATTACTCCAGCTCAGGAGGACAAGATATCTCTGGCTTCTTTGGATACTGGACTCATGTGCACATTCCCATGCATAGACAAAACACACATACACACAGAGAGAGAGAGAGAGAGAGAGAGAGAGAGAGAGAGAGATTGAGTGAGAGAGAGAGAGTTAAAAATAAAGCAAAAATCTACAATTATTAGTACAGAATTCACTGAGGGCAAGTTGGAGAAGAAGAAAGCTGGAAAATGACAGATTAAGAGTACATATGGGAAAGTCTTCTAAAGTATATGTAAGATTTCTACATTTGTTTATCAAAACACTAAAAGTTTACAAGGGGAGAAATGGAGTTGTCTCTATTGTTTGTTTGGTTTTTTTTCAGTTTTCTAAAGTTTACTTCAGTTGACTTAAATAGGATGTGTTATTGCTGGGCCAGAATGACAGTATGGAATGACACTACTTATGCAGTCTGTGTATGAATGGTACTAATATGAAATATGTGACAAATGAATTACAATTTTTATATTGCTGGATATAATAGATTTTGATATTGGAATAAATATGGATGATGCTGAGATCTATAGGGCCATGTGATGAGATTAAAAATTTAAGATGGAACAGATCTAATAGGAAGTACAGTCACAAGTTTTGCTTGATGTATCTTCTAGATGTTCAATGACGTTAGCTTTAGAGTAGATTTGTACCTTGGCTTGGAAGTTATCAATATGCTATCAGTGGTATAAAAAAGTAAATTATTTATTCATAACATGGGATTAATTCACTGAGTTGTTATATTAATTTTTGTCACAGTAACCAGATCTATAATAGAAATAATTTAAGAGGTAGAATTTTCAGATTCTAGTCTATTGTATTTGCCTCTATTGAATCTAGACCCATGACAAAGCAGAACATCATAGTAGTGGGGACTTGTGGCAGAAATTATTCATGCCATGGCAGGTAGCATAAAGAAGTGTTAGTCTATTGTAGAAGCTTATTTTTAGTTGTGTTTAAAATAATTTTTTGTGCACCATTGGTAAAAGGGATGCACAGGCCTTGGCATTTTGTGTTGTATGCAGGTGATGGATTTCTGTGGGGGAAGTTTGATTGTTTATGATCTGCACCTGAGGAGCTCTGAATCAGCTCAGATGCTCAGGGTTCCACTGTCTAGTATGGCATTGGCCATGATGGTGGTTCCCTCTGCTGAGGTCTGGCAGGGTTTACAATTATGAAAAATACCTCTTTGTCATCTCTGCTGATAACTACTACAAATGTCACCCAACATGGGGCAGAAAGTAAAGAAGCACACAGCATCATGCCAGCTGCAACAAATGTGAAGACAAGGAAGAAGAAAAAATCCAAACCTCTTAGAGCCTGTTAAAGTATGTTCAGAGCAGCTCCTAGAGGACAGAGATTATATAAATACAAAAATTATAAGTAGAAGTCTCTTGGAGGAATTGTAGAGTGAGGAAGGAAATAAGCCTCTATGAAGAGAAGGCTGTGAAAATTTAAGTGAGAAAGGGAGCTCAAAAGTGAGAGCTACAGAAAAAGACATTTTCATGGTAAAAACAAAGAATTCAGCTGGAAGCAGGGAAAAAGTAAAGTTTTAACTGCTTTTCCTGATCATGCAGTCAATGCTCCCTCCTGTTGTTTGTGGCAGCCAGGGCATGGGAAATGGAAACAAGAGTGTACTGTTTTATAAACTGCATTTGTTGATGGCTTTTTGTGTATGTTAAGCCCAAGTGAGTCTTATGTTTGAGGTCTATGAAGAAGGGTATATGTTTCCCCATAATGGTGGTGAGACAGAATGCCAAACTGCCAGACTGTTTTAACCAGAGGTTCTTCCCACCATCCCAGAAACCCCTGCTGTATAGTCAAGACTTCTAGCCAAGAAGCCACTGATTTAAACTGACCAATTTTTTCTCCTGTAAACCTGACTAAGAGAAAAACAAACGATTCAGATACTCATGATGGTGATGAGAACTTCACCCATGAGGGAACCCTTCCTGCAGACAAGGACTAGTTGTTTTTCCAGCAAACCAGACTCTATCTTAAAACCTGGAAAGTGTTTCTTAAGAGTCAGCACACAGAAGCTGTTTTCCAGAATTGGCTGAGGTATCTCGTGCTGGCAGTCGAATTTTGTACTATAAGAGTCACCCAGGTGATGCTGGTTTTGAAGGCGTGAAGGAGTCATGGAGAGCAGCTGAGGCTTGGCACCGTGAGACGCCAGGAGAGGCCATTGGTGAAGGTGCAGTCTTGGTAGTAGTTGAAGGTCTAAATGAAGTGGTCATGTAAAGAAGTTGAGGCTTGGCACCATGAAGAGAGCCCAGTAGAGACCATTAGTGAAGGTACAGTCTCAGTGGCAGATTGAAGGGACAGTGTAAAGAAGTTGAGGCTTGGCACCATGAAAATAGCCTGTGAGAGGCTATTGGTGAAAATGCAGCCCAGTTGCAGCAATAGACCTCAGCAGTTTTTGAGATATCAGTACCATGGGATGACCACCAAGAACAGCAGCAGCAGATGAATGAGGCCAGCTGGAATCTGGAGGACAACTTGTGTGTGTCGCAGAAGGTAGAGCCAGAGAAGAGATCCAAGCCCTTTGCAGCAGCCCAGAAGAACACAAGTGAATTCCAGATAACTGGACCTTGATAATGTTTTTCTTCTATCCAAAGACATTGAGAAAACTTGATAGATGTTTGGCTTCATTTGGTCCTGTGCATTAGCAACGTGTGATTGTTCCTCTTGTAAATAGTTTTGCTGATGTAGTATTAAATTGTGTTGTAAAGGCAAAAGCATTGTTTTATACAGAAAAGAACAGAAAACAGAAATGTTGTGGAAGTTTATTTTTAGTTTCATTTAAAATATTGTTTTGTGCACTGTTCGGGGAAAGGCTGACTAGGCCTTGGCATTTTGAATTGTCTGCAAGTGTTTGGATTTCAGTGGGGATGTTTGATTGCATATGATCTGCATGTGCTATTAGTAGAATACCTGAGGAGTTCTGAAAGAATAAAAACACCTGAGTTTAGACACTCAGGGTTCCATTGTCCAGGATGGCACTGACCAGCATGGTGGTTCCTTCTGCTGAGGTCTGGGAGAGTTAGCAAATATGAAAATGCCTCCTTGTCTTCTGTGTTGAGCCACTCATAGATGTAATACTACATTTGTTCATTATGGAAGGAAGAGCATGATGAAGCAGATCACATCATGACAGGTAGGAAAAGAGCAGAACAGTAACAAGAAAGGTCCAGGACAGTATATATCTCCCAAGAACATGCCTTCAGTGACTTATTTCTTCCAACCCTGTCCCACCATCCATATCAATATTCCAGAAGCCTAATCAAAAAATTAATGTCAACAGATTAAGCCATTTCTTATGACAAAGCCATCATAATCTAATCATCTCAAAGAAGATTTCACAGATCACACAGACATACTGAGAGGTATCTTTACTAGTTTCCTAGAAATACCTAAATCCTATCAACCGACAGAAACAAGATTAACAAGTAAGCAAAGGTGAAAAAAAAAAAAAAAAACAAGAAAAACAAAAATAGGAAAATATGGTGTCATGGAAACCAGAAAATACTTGTCCTGGTTAGGCTTATTGTCAAGTTGACACAACTTAGAGTCACAGGGGAAGAAAGACTTTGATTGAGGAACTGCCTAGATTAGATTGGCCTCTTGTTACACCTGTGGGTTACTGTCTTGGTTGTTAAATGATGTGGGAAGGTTTAGTCCACTTTAGGCAGCACCATCCCTAGGCTCCTAGGTTGGGCTCTGTAAGAAAGCAAACAGAGAACAAGACAGAGAAAGTCAGTAAGTAACATTGCTTCATTGTTTCTGTTTTAGCTCGTGCTCAAATTCCTTCCCTGACTTCCCTCAATGATGGACTGTGACCTGGAAGTATAATGTGAAACAAACCCTCTTCCTTCTCCACGTTCCTTTTTGTCAGTGTGTTATTGCAGCAACAGAGAGGAAACTAGGCCTTATTCGACAAAAAGAGTAGTCCATAGTCCTTTTTTTTTTTACTAGGCAAATAACTTTAAGATTGAGAAATAACCAAAAACTCGATTGGGATTTGCTCTCAACCCAAAGAGAAACAGTTATCCATTTTGTCTTTGAGCATGCTGTCTTTAAATCTATAAAATTCCATATAACACTGACACAAAGTAATTCTAGCAACTCTGTTTTGCAGCAAATGCCTATTTATTCCCAAACTTTTTTTTTTTTTTTATTCTTCCTGGCCTTAAGATACCATTATTACTAAAGTACCTTTGGTTTGGCAAAAGGAATTTTATAAGGCTATAAAATAGTAAGCCAATTGGTACATTTGAAAAAGTCATTATACATGACTTTTTCTACAAAGATTTAGTAGACTGACAAAAGAAGTCTGCATAACAATAGGTGGAGGGGGAGGAATTCATAGTTCATGAGAAAAATAAATTGACAAAGAGCTGTCCAACAACAAAACCGAATGCAAACTTAAATTTTGCTTTTCAATATATTTATGGAGGAGGATTTTCCAGAAAAAAAGTGATTTCTACATAATAGATTTCTACATAATATATTCTCTCTTCACTTTCTTTCCTTGCCACAAAGGATATTACAATGTTTCCAGGAAAGAAAAATAAAAGATCCATTGCTTAGTTCTCCATGAAGATAGATGTGTTCTCTGACTATGTTTTTGTTAATTCTGTATGCAGCTGATGTAATAGAAGGTATTTCTGGGAAAGTCACTGGGTGACAGAGAGTTAGATTTCCATTTCCCCTTTCCTTGTTCTGATTGTACATGGTTTTGTCCATGATTGACAGAACTCTAGAAGTCATTCATATATAGTTATATATTTGGTCTTGGTCTCTCTTGCTTGTTGGAGTAACTCAGGAAATCAGCCATAATGTTTTGGCTCACTGAGTTCCTGCCAAGCCATCGCTCCACACTCAAAGTCAGTAAGCAAGGAAGTCCCTAAAAGGTGCCCTGGAAATGTTCCTAAAGCCTAAATATGTTTCTTTCTGCTGTTAGTAAGTTAAGAGTAACCCTGAAATTGAGAACATAAAATTATGTATGTATTTGTCAGATACGGAAAAGAAATCTTAGAAAGATATTTTCTGTTTCATGGTTTTCTTTTGATAAGAAGTGACCTATTGCTTGCAATTTATTAGCCTGGTTTCTGCATAACAATATTTTGTTAAAACATTCACATACAGTTTTTCTTTGAGAAAGTGGACTATAATTTAATAAATATTCTGCTATATCTAAGTGTTATGTATCAGTGAAAACATGGTTTCATACAAGTAGTTTTTAAAGCTATGGTCTTTTTATTTGAAGTAATTTGTTTAAAATTGTGGATATTACTAAATTGTTTGGAAAATTTCACCAAAAGTCCTCCAAGGATTAGATTTTACTTGAGGAAATTTTTTATTTTATTATAGTTTGACTGTTAAATATGAACTTATTTTATTTTCTATTTCTTTTTCATTAGTTTGTTATCTTCTTTTTAAAGATTTGATGTTCTCATTTGTATTTTGAATAATCGTTAGATCTCCAAAAGAAAGTTTCTTGGAAAGAGATGTTTAGTGGACATAAATGAGATTTTTGCATTATTTCCAGATTGTGATAACTTTAGTAGTTTTGCAAATGTTATACAGAGGGGTTTTTTTCTACTAAGGGATTAGAGAGAAGATATAAATAAATCAATTTCTTTTTATTTTTATGTTTTATTTTTAATATTTTGCCTTTGTTCTTGAGTATGTGTGTATGTGTACATGGTTTTTTCCAAAGTGCACATATGGACATCAGAGTGCAGCATGTAGGAGTTAGATTTTTTCTTAAAGAATGTGGGTCCTGGGGATCAAACAGGATTCTGAGACTTAACAGCAAGTGCCTTTATTTGATGAGCTATTTTACAGATCTTCCTTTTTAAAAACATAAACCTTAAAACCATTACATTTTAGTTAGTATACAAGATATATTGATTAGCATAGTAGCTATATAAAAATCCACTACTGCAAAGAAGACTTTCTGATTATGGACATGCAAAGCTGATGCCGTTTTGTCATCTATCCAAGCCAAATGACCAACTGAATTCACTAAATAAAATACAACTGTGAATTGATTTCTTGAAATCATTTATGCTCATAAAAGGTACCATCTCAATCAAAAGAACACAAGCCTGAAAAACTGTATTATGCTTCATGAAATGTGTAAATATAGCTTCTAAATACCCCAAAATACAAAAAACAAGGAGATTTTGCACTATTATGTTTTCTTTTATTTCAATGAGTCTAACTTAATGATGGTGTTTTTAATGAAAAAAAAATACAAAACAAAACCAAACAACTAGTCTGAATTGAATTTCCCACAGAAAGGCAGAAACTGTAGAAGGCAGCTAAGGATAAAAATGTATTGATTTAATCCTATGCTGAAGCCAACAGAAGAGCTATTTTCAACTCCGGAGATAATTGGCAACAAATATCTCTGAGATCATTCACTCATCTGCACTCTTTGGCCCCCTGCAGAATAAAAGAGTGAATCATCATAGCCAAGATACATCTTTGGAACGGCTGGTGGCTAAGTAAGAGGTGAAGGGATGCTGAGGATATCTTGTGGTCATGTAGCGGTTCATTCTGGGGCCGCCTTCCACTTGTTGGAATGTGTATCAGGAAAAGGAAGTAGAAGAGTTCTGTAGATTAATATTCCTTAGCTCCGAGCAGCAAAACCTACCATTTCAACAATGATTGCAGCAAATGAGTGTGTAACTAAAGAGGGTCCTTTATTAGTCTCCTAATACTCTCATGGGGCCATAAAGTTTCACCAGTAGCAGAGATATTCCTTGTAATCCAAATTTAGCAAAAGAGAGAGTAATGAATTATGGATATATATCCTGTATAATAATGGAAAATTGAAGAAGAAAAATAAAGATCTGAGAACCCCTGCAAATAAAGTTAGGTCACAATGATAATCTGTCCTCAGAATCCCTTGTTTCTGTGATTCCTGTTTAGCTCTCTCTATCAAATCTAAGAAAGAAGTTCATCATTCTTTCTTTAGTATAAAGTGCTACAACCAAAATGTATAATACATACACAATAATTGAGCGGCACTGGAATCAGACTAACATCCCCTGAATGCCAAACTGTGAATGAGGTAGTTTCTTGTGTGAAAATTAACAATAATTTTAATCCTTTTATTTACAAAATTGTTTGATTTGATCCCTTGGCCATTTTGGTTAACCATGAAATATTTCTTTGTCTTATCTTCTGCAGACTCCCATTTTTACTTTCTAGGCTTACATCCCAGGTTAAAAGGAAGTCTGGGTAGCCTGCTGGTAGGTCAACTGTAAATAAAAGTGTTCCAGAGTACAGCTAGGGAATGGCAACTTCGTTTTCTTCTTTCACGGTGCTGCTCAGCAGACAGAAACCCCCTTACTGCTTGTCACACTTTTGAGAAACAATTTAACTTCCAGTTTGTGTTTGAACTCTGCTCCTTTCTTTTAAATACTCACTCTAAAATTCCATGTAGGGTAAGTGCTTCCTGCTAAGTTCAGGCCTTGTGAAATCTGCTGGGCAACTGCTGAAGGGGTATGTTTTTCACTTGCTTCCTTCACTCTGAGCCTGTTGGCATCCACCCACAAAAGGCGAGGAGTCACTGTCCTTGTAAGTTTACCCATGTTGTACTTCCTGTTTTAGTTACTGCCACTGATTGACATTAAAGCTGTTTCCAAATGGAAAAAAAAACAGCCTGCTGCCATTTCCTTTTTCTGATTCATACAGCTAATAAATTGCTCTTGTGTACATCACAAGCTTGGAGGCAGAGGGCAGATAGCAGCTCTGACTAAAAGGGAAAATCAAACAAACATGTTAACCTTTTAAAAATGCATGTTACTAAGAGCAAGTAATCTTAAATTGGGAGAAAAACTGAATTTATACTCAAATTTGTTCCTGAAATTTACATTCGTGTTTGGGTCAAAGGAACTATTGTATGGAACCGTATGATTTGAGTATCTGATGTACCAGTGGTTGTTTCCTAAGTCCTGCAAGTAACATGTGAGGAATGAATGTTGTTTTATGGAAATTAAATCAGTCTCAGTGTGTGGGACTGTGCATCATTTTACCTTCTTGTGTATGTTCGCTTTTCTAATCTTAATACAGTCTTGCACTTCGCCTTGGAGGGTGATAATACGTAAGTGCTGTGAATAATTTTTGGAAGCCTTTCCAGCCTCAGTGCCATTTTATCTTCTTGTATTCTAAAATACTGCAGATGCCCTGTGGGATATCCGAAGGGCTCTACTGCATAGACAGCAGGATATTTTGATATGGCTTATGTAAAAAGCCTCTTAGACACATGCTGTCCCTAAGCGTACAACACGATGCAGGCACTAGCAAGTAATTCTCCGGCGAAGACTGTTCTAACATCAAAGAATCCTCAGAAGCCACTCACATGAGCTTGTAATATCTATATGAGAGAAGAGAAAGCTAACCAGCCACAGGAGGGGAAACCTTGGCACAGATATTATGAATTTTAAATCTAAATTCATCCTCATAGCAAAGTGTGCCCACTTATGTAAGGTTGAGGAAAATGATAATAATCACTGACTTAAGTTTACATTCTATATCACTTGATGTTTTTCTGTAATACCTTATGTATGAGCAAAGTACGGTGATGAAAGTTACTTTTGTCAGACAAGATATGTACTTTACAAAACATTCATTGTTATAATAAGTTAGACTTTTTTTTTTTTACTTGAAGTGAAAAAGTGGGGGCCTCAGAGTAAGGCTGATGCCTCCCCATGGTCCACTAAGTAAAGTGAACATCATCAGTCCAACCTCACAACCCTGAAAGCTGTAGTGAGCAAAAATCCCTGACTGTTTTGAACATATCGCAGGAGCAAAGTAGCACACTAGAGCCCGTGGACTCAAATCACACAGGGAGAGGAAGCAGAAGACATACTCACGAGCAGCAGAAACTGTGGTGAAGACAGAAACTATTAGGAGCACTTAATAATGCCATCTCATGTCATTTCACAATGATCCAGTTTGGCAGAATGTATTGTTTTCACTGCCACATGTGGGGAAAGAGGAACTCATGGATGATAAATCATTTACGCTCATAGCTATAGGTTGTAGTCCCAGGTGATCCAGATCCTAGTGGTGCGCAGGTAACTGAGCCCCAACCATTATCAGTTAGCCCTGAGGAGTAGGAGAAGAAAGAACAGTCTGATGTTGGGCATTTACCTTTTTACTGATGTGAATATTCCCATAGGGCGTCCTCCAATGAGCCCATACATTGTCATTGAATGTGATGCATTCATGGCAGCTGAACACTCATGTGATTCATGACAGGCAAGGCAAGGACAGCTAGAGCAGGATATCTATTCAGGACATAAAAAAATAGAGCTACTTTTGATTGACATATTAAAAAAATGAAGACAAAAAATACAGTTTACATTTTTTTGGTCTTTGGAGGGGTCAGATACAAATATTAAGAAGAATTTCTGTTGTTTGAGAGTGCGAGTGTGATAATGAGCTCTCTAGACTTCTTTAGAAGCATGACACAGAGTTCTGACTGTACAAACAGCAGGATAATGTGAGTGGTGCAGACCATGAGTTTCTGCACCATATTGCCAGGGGAAACACAAGTCTGGCGCAGAGTACCCATGGCTATTTAACATCTGCCCCATTTGCTGTAAACATTGAAATTAGGAGATGAATTGTGATTGTGTAATTCATTTGGGTCCATCTGGTTTCTAAACACCAACATATTTAATATTAGTTTAATTGTTGGTATATTATGGGAGTAGATAATATAAAAAGCAATTTAAATAGTGAGGTTTTATCATTGGCTGCTAATTACTGATTTAATTAAAATCATTTATTTGAATTATAAAGTATTACAACGTTTTAATAATTACCTACATAATGGCTTGATATTTAATAGTTTTCAAGTGTCAACGTGCATAATTCTAGGTTTATTAGTAAGTACTATTTTGATGTATTCAATTGTGGCATAGCATGAAGTACTGCATAGATGTGTGGTTTATATTTATTCCTTTGTATCTCCCTGAGGTTTTCATGTTAGAAACCGTGTCTTCAGGGTCTCCCAACAAAGAAAATTCCAGAAAGATGTGTTCACTTTTGAATTTTACCACACCATTAAAGAAGATTAAACACCAATGCTCCACAAATTGTTACATTAAGTAGAATGTTAAAGAACACTACTAAACACTACTAAACCAGGATTATTCTAATGTCAAACTGGAAAGGGGCACAAAAAAGAAAACTACAGATCAATTTCTATAATGGATATATGTAAAGAATCTTAATAAAATTATGGCAAGCTAAATTCAAGGACTCATTAAGAAAATCATACACCAGGATCAAGTTGTTTTCATTCTGGGGATAGAACATATGCAAATTAATGAGTTGATTATATAAAATTAAGGACAGAAAACACCTGAGCATCTCAATCAATGCAGAAAATGCCTTTGACAAACTCAATATCCCTTCATGATAAAAGCCCTGAAACAGAAGAAATATACACACAGAGATGTACATACACATGAACACACACATATATATAAAAAATTTAAAAACTCAAGTCACTTTTGTATAAACCAATAACAAACTTCAAGAAAAAAAAAAGTGGGAAATTCCAACCTATTGTTAAGCGAGTCTTTCCCTGGGTATTTTTGTTTTTAGTGGAACAACAATATAAGGGATATAGTAGCATATTCTCCAAGTGGATTTGAGTTTGTATTAAGCCAGCTGCTACAAATATGTCATGAGGTAGAGCAGAAAATGATGAATGGCCAACTGAAAGAACACCAATTTTAAGTTTTAAAGAGTTCAGATAAGAGAGAAATCTTCAGGCTGTGGTGGTCAGGGAAGGTTTTATCTTAGGCACGCATGGCAACTGAATGTCAGCCAGCACTAAAATGTGCCCCAGTGAGAGCAAAGAGAATTACCATAGAGACTGATTTCATTTAACCTTCATAAATGCTTAAATGGGACACAGAGTACATTTGGGAGTATTTAACATTTTTATACAATCAAACAGTAAGAATTTTAATATTTTGGGGTCAACCAAGAAACAAAAAAATGTAATTAATTTCAGATAGATGCAAATATGTTTACCTGGAGGTGAAAAAAAGGAATTCTATTATTTACTGTTCCAATGAGTATTTGGTAATACTGAGTACGACACTTAGGAGTCGTAAGTTTAATGGTTTCTTGGAGAAGTGGCATGGGAGGGAAAGGCTTCTCCATGCTTCTTAACCTGGTCTCTTTTTAGTCTGCTCAAGAGATAAGAATTCTTTTCCAAGAAACATACTTGTGTTTTTAAATTTATTTCAGGTACTTACTGTTTGGATTCTTTGTTCTCTTAATGCCATACAAGTATTAATGTTTAGAATCTTGACTTTAAACGCAGATTTATAGTAAAGAAGTGAGCAATTGAGGAAGACTCTTGGTGTTGACTTCTAGCCTCCACCCACACCCACAGAACAATATCAAGTGCCTTTGTCAATTCTCCCTACCGTAGTTCTCGAAGCTGGGTGTGTGGATTCATTTTTATTGTCAGCTTCGCACACACTAAAGTCACCTAGGAAGAGGGAATCTCAGCGGAGGAATTGCCTCCCTCAGATTGGCTTGTGGGCATCCTGTGGAGCGTTCTCTTGATTCTTATTCAATGTAGGTGGGCCCAGCTCACTGTGACTTGTACATAGCGAGGCATGTTGGTCTGGGTTGTGTAACAAAGCAAGCCGAGCAGGACTCCGTGAGGGCAACAGAGCAAGCTAGTAGGCAGTATTTCTCTGGTTCTGATTCAAAATACTGTCTTGAGTTCCAGCCTTAGCTTCCCTCAGTGATGGACTGTCACCTGTAAGCTGAAATAAACCCTTTCTCCCCTAAATTGGTGTTGGGCATGGTGTTTATTGCAGTAACAGAAAACAAACTAGAACACTCATTGGCCTTTATTGGCCTGGGGCTCACTCCCTCTGAATTTTTAGATGATTTTTGTTTGAACATTAAATTTATATATGCTACTATTTAAATAATATTTTATTCTTATTATTGCATTAGATAGTTTAATGTCATTTGAAGATATAAAAGAAAAACACAGACGTATTTATCTAGTTATTAATTTATATTTTATTGATCATTTTATCTCTATTTCATCCTGTAGATTTCCAATATTATCTGAGAATCATTTTTCTTAATAGCTTCACTTCTACCTTCTATTGTGCCAGTCATGTGAATTGTATTTCTAAATATTATGAACTAAAATAAATCTTTTTTCCATTGTATTTTATGGAATTGCTTTTTTAAAGTTAAAATGACAAATGGATTTTTAGTATTATCTGTGTAATTACAGAGACTTTTCACTGGTGCTGGAATTCAGTTACCTGTTGACTGCATTCCCTCATATGAAGAAATTCCTTCAGTGTTTATTTTAAAAACTAACTGCCAGGAATAGACTGTTTCCGGTTTCCTTTATTCAAGTCTGCTCTCCCATCACATTGATTTTTTTTACAGTGGCTGTGCTGGTCTATGAGTCTTGGCTGAAATTTTTTCCTTTCAGCATCCTGAGTATTTCATCCATCTGTCTTACATCCTCTACTGGTTCTGCTTAGAAATCAGTTGTTAGCCTTATTGTCGTTCCTTTATGACTGAGGCTTTTGAATCAGTACTATTTTCTTGAATTCAATATTTAGGATTATCTACTTGGCTTCAAGATTTTCATGTACATTTAGATATGATTCTTCAGCTTTCTCTGATTCAGAGCTGATTAAACTTTCTAGACATGTAGATTACTAGTTTCAGCATTTTATTATTTGCTAATTGAGGTAGTTGGCACTTATAAATGATTTTCATAAATTCAGGTGATTCACAGTCATGATTTTAGTATATTGCCTTTTTCTCTTTCTCTCTTCTCCTTCATATTCTCAGAGTAAATGCATGCAGACATAGATATGGATCAGGTTCTCAGGGATTGCCCCAGCACCATGCCTGCCTGACTATTGCCATGTTCCCAGCCATGATGATCATGGGCTCTACTACCCTCTGGAACCATGAGTCCCAAATTAAGTGCTTTCATTTATAAGTTGACTAGGTCATAGTGTTTTGTCCAGCAATAGAAAAATAACTAAGATTCTGAGCTTCAGCTTGGAACTGATGTGACTAGCTGCTTCAAGTTCCTGCCACCAATTTTGCAATGATGGACCATACAGTGGAATTGTGAGTCAAATAAGCCTTTTCTCTCTTAAATTGATTTTATAGGGGTATTTTATCATAGCAACAAAAAAAATAGGACAGTTTCTTAAGACTTTCTCTGGTCTGGAAGGCCCAAACTAACATGCTAATGTGGCACAGGTCCAGAAGAGACCTTCCTCAGGCTTTTAGACCCCAACTCTCCTTGTTTCCTCAAATGGAAAAAAGACTGTTGGTTCTCTGGTCTATCTTTGTATGTGCGTTAGTCCCATACCCGAGAACTCTACACTGTTATTGTTTAACTACATTAAACATACATAAATCAAAACCTCACAACTGTTAAAAAGTGTTCATGAAATATGGAGCTTAAGGATAACATATAATAATCATGAGAGTTACAAAAACAATAAAATAATGACATAGCTCCTGCTTGTTGATGATTAATCAGGATGTAAGTGTTTTATAGACATTTTCTTTACCTTTGATTATGAGCAGAAAAGTAGACACTATTACCTTTGGGACACAAATGGGTAGCTGTCAGAGTTTAAATGTCACACACAGCTGTTTGTGTTTCACAAAGCTTTCCGTTCTTTAATGAATTACTCCCAATTCCTTGTCGTACTTGCCAATCTCCCATTTACATACATCATAACGATCACCATCATAATATCTATCTTTTTACAAGGACCAATTAGACCAATTGTTGTACACTACTATGTGGACTCAGTCTGATACCCCCATGCATTTGACAACCAGCTTCTGCTGAATGTGATATAGTACTTAGGCTGTCCATGGCCACATGGCCTCTATAATAAAAAAAAAAACAAACCCATGTGCACTGAATGAGATGCAATGATGTCTATTTATATAGATAACATCTAGAGAGAGAAAACACTCTTACAAGATCATTTTAGCTTCTGACTTCCATATGACAAATGTACCTGGACATTCTGTGAGCCATAGCCCAGGGAAGGTAGGACTCTGACTTTCCAAATAAGAAAACTTTCTAGCTTATCTTAGTAAAAAACTATTAAGGCTATTCTATTACCTAATATTTGTCACAAGTAAGCACATAATTCTAAATTATTTACTTTTAGTTAATGCAAGTAAGACTATTTTTAAATTGCGTGTTAGTATATTTCTTAAGTATGAGTTTTATGATAAACTACTAAGAGGTTATCTAAAATTCTTTAAAAATGATCAGTATATTTGGATTACAACGATGCTCTATTTACAATAATAACTGGTCTTATTCTATATCTTGTAGAAACAGACTAGAATTGCAAATAACTTATTTTGATGTGACTGAAAAAGTCGTGCTTTTCAAAACCCAGTAATAAATTCCTTATCAGCTTAAATATACAGCCTATTTAAGATATTCACAGTACTTCAATTAGGTGTAGGGTTAAACATTTGTAGAATTCTGCTCCCATTATGTTACAGCTCTTGTGCTACAAATAATCAGATGGTTCTTGTTCACCACAACCTTTCTAGTAGTTTGTTGAGTTGGAGCTGGAGAACATTCATACCATAAATAATCAGTCATTCCTTTTTCCTAGATTAGATAGAGATGTTTGTGTAATTTAGCATTATTTTTAATAATATTATTTTTCTAATTTTTAAGACTTCAAACACCCTGGTTAGAACAATTGACACTGTTTCAATATGTTTTTTTTAAATTACTAACATTCGAGTTAAATGTGATTGAAATTTAATGGAATATGAGGAAATTCCTTTTTAAGCTTCTGCAGCTACATTCAAACTGGGATATACATTTATCACTGGGGCAGAAGCCATCACAGAGCTTTCAAAATGACTTCGAAAGATCACCAAGAAAAGTTCTCCATCCTCACTTTCATGGCTGACACTTTTCTATGATTGTCGCTCATGTAAATGTGATTTCAAAGTGACCTTATTATTCCTGTTTTCTCTTCATAATAAACTATATCCCACTTTACAGAATCAAGGCACATATTCTATACATTTTTCTCATGGACAAATAAGAATTAGTTGTCTGTATACTTGACAATATTTCATGATAGTGTTTTGTGAATTTCATCATCTTAGCATAATTTCTTTGTTAAAAGTTAATAATTTTGTTCAGTGTCAGCAATTCTTAATTTTCTGAGATGCAGCAGAATGACATAGATAAATGTTGCTATTCACCCCACACCAAAGAAGCTTCTTTTTTGTAGCACATTGGGGGGTTACTATAAAGTATAATTGGTCAAATTGAAGAGATTAACGATCATGGGGTGCCTAGAACCAAACAGGGTATCTGTAACACAACCTCTGTACCTGAGGTTTAGGGGACATCATGAGAATGGGGACAGAAAGATCACAAGTGCTAAAAGGCCAAGACATTGCAGCAACATAGTGCCCTTTGTGGATAACAGAGATGCTGTGCCCTGAACTGTCAACAGTATGGTAGCCTGCAAAGACCTATAGAGAAGCCAACATGGACAGGTGAAAATTCACCATGTCCCATTTGTTGATAAAAACTACAGGCAATACATGGCTGCTGAGGGAGAGAGAATCAATTTGATTGAGGAACAAACCCCTTGATAGGTTGCTCAAACTTAGGTGGTTAGTTCTAAACCCATATACACGTGGGTAGCACTAATTGGATTCAGTATGTTGCATGTGTGTGTATGTATGTGCATGTAGATATATATGTTTGTGTGTGTATGACCTCTTCTATTCTATACTATTATGCTACATTATATTATATTACATCATATTATATAACTATGTATGTAAAATATAATATAATATATTCACTATATTATATATATGTGATTATAGAAGATGTCATGCATTTGGGAGCATGTGTGTGGGAGGACTTGAGAGTAGTTTGAATGGGGAGAGGGAGTTGTGATAGTAACCTAAATATAGTATACTTATCTGTGAAATTCTCCAACAATTAAAAATAAAATAAAATTGAAAAATGAAGCCCAATATACATGGCAACAAAACTTGGACCAGATTCTCCTTAATCTTCCTATATGACCACTTCCCTAAATTGTGAGATGTTTGAGGCCATCCTTCATCTCCTTTTCTTACTCAAAACATTTATATAAGGGACAGATAAGGTGGTTGTATTCATATAATGGAAAGGAAGGTAAGACTTAACTGCCAAATGTAATGCTTCCTACTAGGACAGTTTGGGTAACATGGCACAAGATATTCATTTTCTCAGTTCAAACTCAGGTAAGTACTTACTAAGTATCCAAAGAATTATGCAGTTATAAAATCATGAATATACCTAGTTATTTTTAGTAGTAACATGATATTGGGCATAATATCTTGTTCAAATAAAAACAATTACCTCTCTCTCTCTCAATATACGCTCATGTTAATGAATGCATATTCTGATTTCACTCAGTGCATGTTGTGATTTCAAGAAATAGAGTAAATTATTGATCTTATTTGTGCAGATCAACATGATTTTGAGTCTGTATTTGACAGTGTGGGTGTGTCTATGGCAGTGTAGGAGAGCAGACTCTTCCAAGGACTCTGGTTAGTTAATAGAAGCTGCCATGGTAAAAGTTGCAACACATGTATTTTCACAAGGTAGGTAACAGAAATATAGAACAAGGACCTACAATTTCATTGCCTTTTATATTAAATGGCAAATCATGTAAAACACAAATCTGTGCAACTTTTGCATACATATGACCTACATGGGAGATATTTTAAACAAAGTATTTAGAAAAAATAGATGCACAAAATATTGCCTATTTTCTCTTTTCTATAATAATACCAGACGCTGTGTGTGAAACTCAAAGACTCTGATTTAACTTTCATATAAGAACTGAGGCAGACTGCTTCTCTGGTAGGCTTGTCTTTGGCTAGCATAATAAAGTATTGCAGCTTTGTGAGGACAGACTTTTTAATCACAGTGAGACCATGGCTGTTGCTATGGTAATTCTCACAGCAGATTTCAAGTATTGAAAGTAATTTTTCTTAATTTAAAAAGCTAGTAATAAAGCAGCAATGTCTCAGCTAATGCATTTTTCCGGAAACAAAGTAACATCTTATGTTTAGTTAGAAATTCTTATAAAACCAGAAAGCCAAAGAGCTTATAATTATCTAATTGCAATAGCTTTGCTATTGATTAGTAAGAAACTTCTCTTAAGTGAAACATTTGATGCTTCTAGAATATAGATTACCAAGGCACCCAAAATTAGTCTATGTGTTTTGTTTCTTCTTCCTTATTATTTCCAAAAGTTCAGCCACTTGCTTCAGAGAATGGAGACTTCCCCTATCTTTGGCGGCCATTGATTATGTCTTTTGTCTGTTAGCAAGCTGAGATTCACTGAAGGTTGTAAGGAACATAAATTAGCATGTTCATAATCTTTGCCCATATCCTGTAATAATTGAATACTTTCCTGAAATGACAAAAATCTAGAATTTTCCGAAAGTCACCCGAGTTTACATAAAATTAATATCTTTGGGATGTCTTTTTAACTCAATTACATACTTCTACAATCTTTCTTACCATGTGGAATTTTTCTGAGCAGAGTCATAAATCTGATTGTCATCTGAAGGCATATAACAATTAAAAAAATAAACACTTCAGTTAAATCAACAGGGTAATTCGAGCATGAATGTACACATCAGGTTTTATTTTCCTCCTTTAAATCAAAGTAGTTGCAGAGTGGCAGCAGCTAAATGTGTCATACTGTAGGATGCTCTGGTTTTGCCGCGGCTGCTGTGACAATAGAGGCAACTGTTAGCATGTAGGTCATTCTAGAGCTGTCAGCAGTGCTCAGGAGGGTTAAATGATTATAGTGAAAATTCTGAGAGAAAGCTTTTGGAGGAATGTCCAACCACATCCATGTAGAACTTAGGGATTAAAGGAAGTCAGGCCTGTTAAATTGCAATAAAACAGAAAGAGAGGGTAGGGGAGGAAGGAAGGAGAGAGAGAAAGAGAAGAGGAGGGAGAGAGGAAGAATGAAACAAAGAAACAAAGAAAAAAAAAGAATAGGCCCCATAGTTCACCAAACAGCAATGCACGGGATGTGATGGAGGGTTTTACACAAGGTTCCATTAGATGTCTTTGCCATTCTTACCTGCCCAGGTGGCTAAGAGGAAGACTTAATGCACATCAGTGCCAAACCTTCTCAGTTACAATTTTAAGATAGAAAAGACAAAGTTGGGTGAGTAAGAAGGCGGGGAGAGGAGTTGAGAATGGGGGAAACATGATCAAAATAAATCATATAAAATATTGTAAGTAAAAAACTGGAAAAACATCCTTCAACCATTCAAGGACCACCCACTGACTTCGTTTGTAGTCTAAGCTCAGAAAACTAAATTAATCCCTTAAAAATACTTATGTCATATTAAATTAAGCTGATTTGTCATATTTATACATTGTGGAATTATGAAGTCTAGATAATTAGTCTCATTTAAACATGAGTATGTGTATTAGTGTTTGCCTGCAAGTATTTATGTGCATCACAAGCATGTCTTGTGGCTATAGAGGCCATAAAAAGGAGTTGAATCCTCTGGAACTGAAGTTAGATATGGCTTAGATTCACCATGTGGTTGCTGAGAACTGACCCTTGGTCCTTTTCAAGAATATCAAGTACTCTTAAAAGCTGACCCCTTTCCAGTCTCAATGGATCTCTTTTTATTGATCTCAAATATTCACATTTGTGATGAGAACCATATAGCCCTCTATTTTTGGTTATTTTGAAATATATAGATATAACAAAAATTACATTATACCTTATAAATATACCCAATTGTCAATAAAATTCAGAAAACTTCAACTTTTTTGATTTGGCCCCAAGAATAAGAAAATTCAAATTTTAAGAAATGTTTCTGGTATCTGTGTTTTGAACAGAAGTAGTGCAAAATACACAAGATTAAATGTTTAAGCATTGTCAACCTTCTCAAACTTCTTAAAATGTAAGTTAAAGAATGAGTTCTCAGACTAATTTCAAGCGAACCATTCTCTATTTTTCTTTTGGTCATCTAATGCACATTTACAACATTTTAAAAATGTATTCTTTCACTTAGAAACTAAAACATAGCATCCCAATTCAATAAAATTTAACCCAAATGTGGCATGCACATTTAACTCTGCCAAATAGCCACCTCTTGTAACAATATGGATTTGCCACCACCATCACTAATGTCTAAAATTAATATTTTGTCACGCTGCACTAGAATCAGATAACAGATAAAAAATGATATATATACATCTTTTCAGCCCTAATTAGTCTCATCTTATTGATTATTTCATGGCAATTACTTAGAGCTGGGAAGATGGATCAGCAGTACATCAGATAATCTTGTAGGGTTATAGGTCTTCTCTGACCTAGGAAATAACCAGGTGAGTCCCATCTACAAATGTTTTACTGGGAAATGCATTGTTGTCTATGTAAAATTTTCTTTTCTGAAATG
Source organism: Cricetomys ansorgei (assembly GCA_026225945.1). Taxonomy (NCBI): domain Eukaryota; kingdom Metazoa; phylum Chordata; class Mammalia; order Rodentia; family Nesomyidae; genus Cricetomys; species Cricetomys ansorgei. The sequence continues at coordinate 4,977,860 of JAMJFZ010001796.1, forward strand.
TTTGGTTGAATGTGAGACAAAAAAAATTGTATTTTAGTGCCAGTATCAGTTACTCTTCTGGTAGCAAGAGAAATGATCTTTTCTTTCATGTGAAGAGATTTGACCAAAGGGAATTCTGAGTCTGAAGTGTTTACCCAAGGTTGATTGCCTGCTCAGCTTGAAAACTTCTTACATGTCATTCATACAAGAGCTGAGATGCTTGTACAAAATGTCCAGCCAGTTCCCACATGCCTAATGCCACTTATATCACTAAAGGAAAAGCATTACTGACATCACTGTGGAATTGAGTAAGTCATCTATGAAGAATCAGAGCTATCTGGAGTGTTTTTCTAATCAGCCTCTGAAGTCATAATACCTACAGAGACATTTTCAGAGCCTATCACATTCCTCATGGAGATATTTACAGTTAAGAACAACAAATGTCAATTAGCTATATATGGCATACATAGATTAAAACAGATTTTTACATGTGCATTCCCCTCCCACAAATTCCATGTTGGAAAGATCAAAAAGGCATTCCTGGAGTTTTCTAAGGTTTGTTGGGAACATCTAACACATGCTCCAGTGTAATCATTTACCTTCTGCTTTACAAAATTCTTCTAATACCATATTATATATTTTACCATTAAAAAGTATAAACTTCAGTGTTTTCTAGTGTATTCACAATGTTCTTCAGTCTCTTGGAATTAAAATTGTAATTTAAAAGATCAACATACTAAGGAAAGAAGCTGATGCTGAGTGTTAGATGTTATGTCTTTAAATGCTTCATAAATGAAATTTAAATGCATTTGTTTACTGATTTCCTTACACCATGAGTTTCCTATAATGGCTATTGTTGACCTTAGATATTTTCTTCTCATATGCTAAGAAATGCTCAGCAATTAGAACTATTGTATAAATTTATTATCACAGCCAAAGCGCTTCTGTGAAAAGGTAGAGGCTTTTGAGATGGAAAAATTCACTCAAACAAGAAAGTTGCATCACTGTGACTGTCTACAGGGTGTGGTAGTTCCAGTGTGCTAGTTTCCTGGATAAACCAAGGCTATGGAGATTTATAATCAGTAGTTCTGTTGATCTTAGTATATAGAATGGGGAAAAGTTATTTTCTTTCACAAATTAATGAGTGTGGAATGATAAAAGGAAGCTCTGTATGTGGTCAAGCCAAAGACTGACCAATAACTTTTCCACAAAATGTCTGCAATCTAACCTCGAATGATTCAGCTGGAGGATCAGTGCATACCAGACTGGAAGTCAATGTGTCTTAAGTTCCTATCCATTTCTTTGGATCATTGCATTATAATTGGATCTCAGAAAATGATGCCTCAAAGACTTGCTTTGATGCTGATGCTAATTCTGATGCTGATTCTGAGGAGTCTCAGAATCAAGGTGTCTCTCGTCTTCCTTTGTTTCCTTCCCTCTTAGTGCAAGGAGAGGACTAGTTTAAGTTTTCATGTCATGTAACCAGATTCACTCAAGAGAGGAATACAATTGCTCTCAGATTTTGTGGTAGCTTTCCACTGCTGTGTGAAAAATCAACTTATAAAGGGGAGATATTTATTTTAGTTCATGGTTTCAGAGGTTCAGTCTGTGGTTGGCTGATTCAATTGCTTTCAGGCCTGTCACAAGGTAGAACATCACAGTCGTGGCCATGTATGGCAGAGAGGGCTGCTATAAGAAGGAAACAGGGAAACTGTTCAGGTTCCCATTATCCTTGTTGCAGGATTGTTTCTAGGAGTACAGTTTCCTTTCAAAATGTCTGTCCCACTGCCTAAATGTTGTATCATCTCCCAACTCTGCTATGAGCTGTGTATATACCAGCCCTTTAAAACAGAAGCTTTTGGGGGACAGCAATACCCAAACCATAACATTCTCTTTACTGAAATGCTATTAACCAGAGAAGTATGTTTTCATAGCATAGGAAAAAACACAGAAATATGTCAATATACCTGGACAGATTTTGCCACACATTGTCTTCTATTTCTGTCCCACAGAAACCTATATACAATTCATTACTTGTTCTGTGGACCCATCAGATATTGTTCCAGGCCATTGTATGCTCTGTAAGCCTATCACATTACCTTAAAAATCACTTAATAACTCTCCAACAGCAAAGAAGTTCCTGAATCTTGTTTGGATAGTATTTATACCATGTGATTCTCTATCTGAATGCAAGAAACTTCATGTCTTTTCTCTATTTAACTGTTTGTTAGTTTCCCATCACGATGACAAAATATCTGGCATAATCAACTTAAAAACAGAGAAGGTTTACTTTGGCCGATTTCGATTTCGTAGTCAATTAGTCCATTGCTTTTTTGCTGTGGCAGGTCAGTTTATCATTGGGACACATGAAGTAGAGGATGTCTGTTCAGTTTATGGCAGTCAGAAACAAGAAAAAAATAAAAATGACCAAAGAGGGTAATTGTCCTCATGGTTTTTGTAAGAACATGCTGACCATGAGCTAATATCCTTCTGTTAAGCTTCCCTTCTTAGAGGTTGCATCAGCTCCCAATGTCTCCTAGATGAGGACAAGGCCTTTAACATACGGGGATTTAGGGGACAGTGCCAATCAAAACAATAACAATATGTTCTTTGTCAGATTATTCCAGTGAATCTTCAGAGGATAGTGGTGGGGGGGGCGGGTTACCATTGATCTTACAATCTATTAAATGAACTAAGCAATGCAGGGAAAGACAAAAAGACTTAAAAATCACATACACTTTGTTTTTCACATATGACATTTAAGGCTATAGAAAAGTAAATAGCAAAAGAGTGAGAAGGTTAATTTAAAATACATCATACAAACGTTCTATCCCCAAAACAGAGATCTAATGTTTTCTATTGAGATCTAAATCAAATTGTACTGCAGGAACAATTACTATATAGAAAGAACTAGCTTAGAACTACTATATTAGAAAGAACTAATACTTCAGAATGGCTTATATGTATGTCTAATTATAAATTCTATGACAATGAAGTAACTCTATAAATGAAAATACAAGGAAAGCAGATAGAGGTGAAATTGACTCAGTGGTTTGCACTTTTGAATCGAAGGTGAATTTTGACACAAGATGTCCTGAAATACCTCTGGTTGGTAGTATATAGTTAACTTAAGCCTGGAGTACCTCCAACATGGATTTTCTCAGCAATCTGAGTAAAAACTCTATAGTGTTGGCTGAGAATTGTGTAAACACTTCTTGATGAGAAACTTATTAGAAGGCTGACTTGTTATGGCTTATATAGGAAGAGTTACACTGGCCAGACAAGCTCACTGCACCCTGCAGACTCAAGGTTTTATATCAGTAAGAGCGGAATTAGAAAAGCATGGTGGATGGTCTTTCTGAACAGTGAATGTGCTGTGGCCATATTACGGAATTCAAGCATGTTGCTTGACTGAGACTTGCTGATTGGCTGGCACTGTGGGCCTGCTTATTGAGGAGGCCTGTTTTTAACTGGCCTGGAGCTGGTGCTGATGAATCAGTTTGAAAAACTGAGACTGCTAAGGTGAATTATCACGTTCCTCTTTGCCTGTAGGGTTCCTCTAGCTGGTTGTTGACGTGTCGTGATTTTAGGATGAGTTTTGTTCTGATCAGCATCCAAATTAGACTCACATGTTGTACTTGATTAACATGCCTGCTATTTCATTTCTTATTCCTGCTCAAACAAATTTCTAGTCCCAGTGGATTAAAACAATATACATTTTATCTCATACTTCTTTAGGTCAGAGATCTGACGGGGTTATCCCAAGCTAAACATCAATCTACTGGCAGAGTTTGTTTCCCTTGGAACCTCTCAGGGAGAGTCCACCTCCTTAAGCTTTCCATCTTCTAGAAGCTGCCTGTAGCACCTCCCTGTGGTACCCTCCCCTTCGGTCTCATCAACAAGCACATCCTCACAACCTCCACTTCCTTCATCACATGTCCATCTCTGACTCGCCTTTTACTGTCTCAGATTTGATTAAACCACACTAGCTTACATAATCCAGGTTACCCTCCCCATGTCAATATCCACAATAAAATCAAGTATACAAACCATCCTTTGTTAAGTTTATACATTCATATGTTCTGAGGATTGGAATATGAACATGCAGGAGTCTATTACCCTGTGCATCCTAGCTCCTAAATATGACTTCCTATCTATTCTAGGTACATTGTTGAAGAAACTTGAATATTTTCCCTTTAAGTAGTTTTCATAGTATTGGCTTTGGATTTTGCTGTGTGTGTGTGTGTGTGTGTGTGTGTGTGTGTGTGTGTGTGTGTTTGGTTTACCATAGTCTTTTCTGTCCTGGATGTATTTATATTGCAATACACTCTCTAGTACACTAGTCTCTAAAATATGTACTTTTATATTTAAACACAAATGAGTGAAAATAAGTCAAGTTAAAAATGCATTGTTCTTTGGGGCTGGAGAGATGGGTCAGAAGTTGAGAACACTAGTTGCTCTTGAAAAAGACCTGAATTTGGTTCCCAGAACCCATAAGGTAACTCAAAACCATATATAACTCCAGTACCATAGGATCTAGTGTGCTCTTGTGACCACCCAGGGTACTAGGTACACATGTAGTACATATACATACGTGCAGACACAGCACTCATATAAATAAAACAAATAAATAAATGTAGAGGGCACAAGATCCTTGAACTCACAGAGAAGCACTAAGAACCAGGAACGTTAATCACTCAAGGATGTCTCTTCAGTGGAAGAGGCAAAGTCAATTACCTTCATTCCACCCAGAAAGCTGAGATGAGTTAACAACCTGGTGACCTGTTTGCTATCTGTAGGGACAGGCCTCACTCTAATTCTCCAGTATGACGTTTCTAGAATCTAGACAATTATCTTTAGCTCCCACAACCAGGACCGGAGATACCTAATAGTCTAAATGACCCTTATAGCCAGAGCCACAGCCAGGACTAGAGGTGGCTAATAGCCCAAATGAGCTTTAAACTATCTGTATTATCTAGACCAGGGCAGATCCTTCAGCCCCTAAGTTAACATTCGCCTATCTCTAAAGTCGATGTTCTTAGGAAATGACATCTACCCTGAGTTGAGTTTCAATATAATTATGCTTCCTTGTGCACAGGATATTGTATTACACCAGGAAACGTGTTTCTTTTCAAATTGCACTGGGCTTAAATATATTGGGAGTAAACCGACTGGTATCAGACTCCCTGAATCTGATCCAGGTTGACAAATTCACTCTGCATCAGGTGTTTAGTCTTATCTCTTTGTGTGTGGTTCACTTCTCTGCCTGTTACCTGGAGAGACTCCCTCAAATAAATAAATAAATAAATACAAAAAAGTGTTGTTCACAGAGACCTATCACATTACAGGTGCAGAACAGCGCATTTTGCCGGGGTTGCTGCGTTGACGATCACAGAGTCATGACATTTGAATCATCACAGAAGGTTTTACTGAACAATGATTAATTTAGAGGACTGCCTAGATTCCAGTGTTATTTGGTGCACTATTGATTCCGTCATAAATATTTTGCGGGTAGTGTTGTATGCTTGCACCAGATATTATGTCACATCTGGCACAACTCTCTTTGTGTGATGATGGATGTTGTGTTGGGTGCAATAAGCTCAGCCGACCCGCGTCATTTCCTTCACATACTAGTTCTTGGTCATTGAGTCTAGATCTGTCGTTTTCTTTGTTTTTGTGGAGGTGATATCTCCAAACTGTATCATTTCTTTTCCACTTATTGTTAAAAATAAAAACTTGCACCAACTATCCCTGAGCACTGAGTATACAAGCAAAGCAAAGTGAATGTCTCTGCCTCTACTATTCTCCAGAGTAGTGAGTCTATGTTTCAGCTGTTTAAAGGTGACCGATGAATACTTTATTCAGTTCTTTGTGGTTCATGAGCTTTAAACATGTGTGGTGCATTTCTTCCGTGGTATTATTGCCTTTTCTATTTCCAGTGGGTGCTTCTGCAGGCCATTTTGGGTATTATGCAGAGCAGCCTTAGTTTCAGGCATTAAGCCATTCCTGACATAACATATAAATTTCTGGCCCAGGTATCCTGGAGTCAACTGTTCTAACAAGGTGCTTTGTTTCTATGTTCTCATTTGCTTAAAGAATTCAGTAGACAGTTCTCTCTCAAGCTTTATCAGTGTGAAAGGCTTGAAACTACATCCAGGATAATTTAGGAACAGAGTTGAGTTACCTTTATATATTTAAATGAGGCACTGGTCTAAACTTTATTAAAATACAAATGTAAAACAAATGACAAATTAAAAAGCCCAGTTATGCCTTTTAAAACTATTTTTTAACACATAAGATCTTTTATTCAAATTCTATTTAAAGTTAATTTACCTTAATTCATTCTATCCACTTACTTTTGAATACTCTGCCTCCCAAATGGTTACTTCAGTAAAAGCTTAAGGATACTGATTGTTTGCAGAAAATGACTTTGCTATATTAGTGGAGAAATAGAATTGTGTGACTGTTTAATAATTGGAACTAAGCAAACTAAAATGTTTAATTTTTCACAGTAAGTATAAAAGAGCAGCACAAAATAGGCCCAAATATGGCGAACAATTGACAGCACCATTCACAGCACAGGAACACACAGTAATTAAGGGAATGTGCCAGTGCTGGACACCCATGGAGCTAGGCGACCCATTCATCTGAGTTGAGACTTAAGGCTCTTCTCAGTACAAAAAATGGAAACTGTCTCCCTTTTTCATTTCATTATGCATCAAAGAGACAGTCATGGACACAATAAATAAAGATGGAAGAAAATGCTGCTTGTGTCTCTAACTTTTCTGGCGGGGAGTGGACTGTCCAAATTACTGGTTGTTAATAAGTCTATCAGTCAGAAGTCTGTCCCTGCCTTGTCTTTTCCAGCTAGTCGCTCTGAGTTTTGTGTAGAGTCCTCTCATCCTGTCTATATGATTCTGGCTCACGCACTATTGCACCCTGTGGGAGTCATCCTTCAGCTACCTGGTTCTTGTGGACATTTAGAAGGATGCCGCTTTCCACCTACACATCCCCACATATCCTGACCGTGTCTACGTTGTACTGCTCATTAGACTATTTGAAAGCAAATGAAATGAAGGTTTTGTTTTTTTTTTAACACAATTGAAAATCTCCACCTCAGCACAGTTGGCAATGAGGAATGGTGTTTACCTAATTTTGAATAGCATGATAAAAATTGAAGCCTCCAATTCAAGTTGAAAAGCATTCTCATTCACATAGCAAGTGGTGCATCACAGACCTTAATGACAAAGCTTGTGAGATTCACGAGAGCCCTCCTTACAAGCCTTCCTTATATAAGTATATAAGAAGAACCAGCTCGGACACCTTTATTATTACTTAAGTACTAGGTATTCCCTGTGTCATTTGCAATTGTTTATGTATAAACTTTATAGATTGCAAATGATTCAGCTAAGAAATGACGACTAATGATGGTTAGAACATTGAGCTTGTTACATTTTCGAACGGGAAGTAGAGAACAGCCTTTGCTGGTAGAATTGTCATTGGGATGTGAAGCATATTACTCAACTTCTCCAATCTCATTTTTCCTGTTTATATACTGGTTTGTTTGTTTTTGTTTGTTTGTTTTAGTAATTATACATACTGCTGTTTTCCATAGTCATTGTTTAAGAACAGCAAAAGATTTATTTTCCTTTAAAAAAAAACGAGTGCCCCATTTGTCTGTACTTCCTGAGTGAGGCTATTTCTGTGGTAAACCACCTGATTACATGATAGAGGAGACTGGCAAACCCCTTTAGATCTATGTCAGAAGCCTACTCATCCCGTTTGGATACCCCTGCTTTCATTGCCTAATCAAGGACCCAAATGCTTCACCCACTCATATCTCCAAGTTGGAGGGAGGCTTGCCATGTATGGTTCTTGGTTGACAGAAACACTGAAGCCAGGGGCCACCTTCCTCCTCCCTTCGAACCACAAGGCACATACTCAGAGATTTTAAAAAGTCCTTCATATTTTTCCCAGAGAATGGAGAGGTGGAAAAATACAAGTAGACAGGATTAAAGGTCTTTCTTTGTTTAATTCAAGTCAGCTAAGTGAGGGTAGACTTTAAAAAATGAGGTTGAGATACAATCACTTTCAAGACTAACAAGCAGACAATCAAAGCACAGCAAGTTTTCAAGGACTTCAGAACTCAAGTTTTCAAGAGAAAAAGTCTTTTGATCAGCGTGGGAGGAAGCAGATTGAAATTCATGGGTGATTGTTTGTAACTCACACATGGAAACTTTCATGCAAAGTTCATGAAATTTGGGAAACCACTGAAGAATGAAAGGATGTAAGAGAGGTCTTGAGGACAGATCTCCATTCTCTTCTCATACGACCATGAACATCATCCAGACATACTGTATCGTTGTTAGAATTTACTGTATCATATGTGTGCTGAAATCAATCCCAGCGCCTCTGTGGGTTCCCGGCTGACAAGAAAGTAACCAGTGTCGTTCTCAGCTGTGAACTAACACTTTCAGGTTTGAGTCAGAAGATGAAAAAGGCTACTGATTTACCAACTTGTTTTGTCAGAAACTTCTTTACTTTTTAATTATTTTGTTGTTGTTGTAAATTCTGGGTTAGCATGTTTATTTAGGAAAAACTTCAAATCCTTTATAAATTAAAACACAGAAAATAAAACCAACTGTTTGAGGTTATCTGTCAAGGTACAAACTGATTTGAAGTATTTAGAAAGTTGCCCCCTGGATTTTCTAAGAATCATGAGGCAAACAACAGGAAGTAAATGACTCTTTGTTTGTGTTTTTATATGTGCCTTTGGAAAAAAGTGTTTTTATTAGATATATGTGTGTGAATGTGTCTGAGTCTGTATGGTCTTGTATATGTTTCTTATGCTTTTTCGTTTTATTTCCTCTTTTTTTCTTTTTCTTTTTCTTTCTTTCTTTTACCTTTAATTAAATTAATTAATTTATTTATTTGTTTTGGTTTTTCGAGATAGGGTTTCTCTGTTGTAACTCTGGCCATCCTGGAACTCACTCTGTAGACCAGGCTTGGCCTCAAACTCACAGAGATCTGCCTGCCTCTGCCTCCCAAATGTTGGAATTAAAACCAAGTGCCACCATTGCTTGCCATTCTTATGCTTTTTCTTAGGCTGTTTGTGTGTGTGTGTGTGTGTGTGTGTGTGTGTGTGTGTGTGTGTGTGTTTTCTAGTTCTGGTTTGTTTGCTTTATTTTATTTTATCATTTTTTAGATACTTGCTTGCTTTATAATGAGAGAGAAAGGATGTGGATTTGGGTGGGTGGGAAGGTGGGGAGGATCTGGGAGGAGTTGGGAGAGGAGAAAATATGATCAGTATTTAGTGTATGAAAAAATTTATTTCCAGTTTTAGATGAAAATTAATGAACAACAAAGAAAAAATGGCTTTTTAAGCTTGGTTTGTTTTGCTTATTTTGATTATTATCCATATGTATTTTTAAAAATTCCAAAAGGTTTTAGCTGATAGAAGCTGGCCATTTTGTTTGTTTTTCTGATGATACATAGTAACAGAGTGAACCCAGGTATGTTGGACAAGTGCTCTACCATAGGCTACAGCCGTCACACTAGCCAGATTTTATAACTGAAACTCTAGTCCGTAATGATATAGAAATGACAGTTTTCATTAGTTCAAATTAAAACTGGAATGAAATGTTGAGGGAAGTCTGCTCATGTGAATATCTTTCTCTATCTCTTCTGGTTTGAATAAGACAATGACTATAACACAGCACCAAAGCAAACAACAAACAGACAAACTACAAAATGTTTTTCTGATCTGTGTTAATGTGTAATAATGGAAAGGTTCCTTTGCTATTATAAGTATTTTTTTTTCACATTAAAACTATCTGAAAACAATGTACTGATGCCCGGATGCTCACAGAAGAAATGGCTCCATGGCTACTTAGCTCCTACCCTCGCTCATCCTGCAAGAGCAGGTTGTAGAGAAAGAAAAGAACAAGAGAGGGTTGGGAAATGGAAGAGGAGTCTGACAGATCCTAAATCTAATTTGAGGCTTTGCTTCAGCTATCTTCCCCAGCCCAGAGATAGGTCAATACACAAGAGCAATTGTTTCTGCTATTAGGAAAGAGGCATCTCAGGCCTCTGCAAACAGCAGAATTGATTGTATCTCGTTTTCATTCGTTCACTAAAGCCCTTTGGACTTTGCTTTGTTCAGTCAAAAAGACTTTACCACTTACCACTGCAGACCTTTTCTTTTTGGCGACGCTGGTACACTTAAGACATAAAACAGCGTACTAAGTTCATTCCGGGGACTACAGTGTGCTTCCTACATCACACCAGAGAAAGAACAAGTGGATTTATTTTTCACAGAGAAGTAACTCCTGTATTTCCTCCAAAAGACTTATGTTCTGCTTTCTGAAAAGATCACAAATGGCTTGGAAGTAAAAATATCATGAGAAAGGAAACACTTAAAGCTAAAAAGGTTGAAAACCCCTTTTAAGTATACAAAGTGCACCTCAGAACTCTTGGCAGTGGGGTACGGCTGAGATTTTCAGTTTCTAACATGATAAGGAATGTAGTTGGAGACTGTAATATTTTCATTTACTAACTATAGAAACATCTATCTTTCAAGATGAATTTTTCTCTTAGAATACAATCTTCTTGAAAAGCTATCATTAGCCATCACATATGAAAGCTGATGGACACTCTGTAAATTGCCAGAGGACAAGCAAGAGATGGCTTCTTTGTCAGGAAAATAAAGCAGTGCACAGTCAGTTAAAAGAAAAAAATCAGCCTCGATGGACCCTCAGGAATGCAGCTAAGCAGTTTAACAATCACCTGTGGTGCTGATTTAGGTACTGGGACCTGTGAGACGGGACCAGGTGTGAGAAAGCTAAGTCACTAAAGGGCGTGTTCCGGAGGGGAATATTAGAATCCTGGACCCTTTCTTGATCTCTCTTTGCTTTCTAGCTGACAAGAGGTAAATAGACCACCTGTACTAAACACTCTCACCATTATGCATTGTCTACTACAGGCTCAAAGCAATGGCGCCCAGTATTCATGTACTGAAGCCACAGGTCAAAGCAAACCTTTTGTCCTTATTTAATTATCATGGCTGTTTTTTAATAGTAATTCAAACCTGACTAGTATATTCCTGCTCTCCCATAGATGTTTAAATTTGACTGTTCTGTTGAATTTGATCAGTCTTTCTGAACCCATGGATGTGCACAATTAATGTTTGAAAAAAAAACGGAAGTCAGATTTTTCTCTGATTTAGTCCTCCGACCCCTGTGTGTATGTGTGTGTAGCTTGTAAGTGCATGAGACTCCAGGTCAGTAAATTGTATACTTGGGGGTGAGGTAGGGATCATAGGCATGTATGTATATATGTATGCATATTGTATGTATATATGAATATACATACATATATACTTATAAATACACACACATATGTGTGTGTGTGTGTGTGTGTGTATATATATATATATATACATATATATATAGTTGATGTTGTCTTTCTGACATTATCCTTCTTTTTTGAGATAGATCCTCTCATTGAACTAGAACTCACTAGGTATGAGAGGCTGTCTGCCCAGTGAGAAACTTAGGCTTTATCTTTGCAATTTCACAAAACGATCTGTGAGGGACACCTTGCCAAGAATCTAACCCTAACACACTGCCTGGATTCAGCAGTTTTCTCCAAGTTTAGATCTGTGACTCTATAATTTATCACTACAAAGGCAATATTATGTGGACAATGCTTCTAAATTCTGTTGCCAACTTGATTTCTTGTTTTTCATTTGTCAGAACTACAGTGGCTGTGTGCCTCAATGACTGGACCTAGGAAAGCACTTCTTGGGATGGGGAAATCCCTTCAATGGCATTGCAGTTCAGTGTCTCTCCTTTTGAATGAATTTGCATTTTTTAGAAACTGGAGTCTTTGGTGGTAGGTGAGTCTTTCCATAAAGGCATCTTTCCTACTGCTCTAGTGTACAATCTGAGATTTCTTCCTAATTTTTACTTACTTGCTTAACAACTGTTGCTGCTTCCTCTGCAGTCTCCTTCTTAACAACTTCAAACTCACTCCCATTTCTATCCTTACCAAACTTCCCATTTTTTGTATCTTTCTATGTTACTTACTCTTCTCTCTCACTGTAAACCTGGATTAGAGCAATGAACCATACCATGACAAAATATAACTGGATAGATAAGAGCAGTGGGCCATACCATGACAAAACCCACCTGCTGTGCTATCTTGAAGTCCCTTCCACCAAACAAATTAGCTCATTACTTTGGAACTTAGCCTCATCCGAGTTCTCACCTAGATTCTTTGCTAGAATGTAACATGAGTAACATATAGTTCAGTTCCCAATAGAGAGACCAGGTTCCTCTCAGAAATCTCTTGAGCCAGGACTTCATTGTCTGCATTTCAATCTGTAGTAGTATGCTGCTGGTGTTGGCAGCTCAATGGAGACGAGGAGGCATTTTCATACCTGGGAACACTGCCAGACATCAACCGAGGGAACCATAGTCATGACCAGTGTCAGACTCCACAGTGGAGCAAGCATCTCAGCTCAGGTGTTTTTTATTCTTTCAGAACTCCTCGGGTGTTCTATTGATAACATGTGCAGATCAGGACCAATCAAATATCCCCCACATAAATCCAACGCCTGCAGACAATACAAAATGCCAAGACCTAGGAAGCCCCTCAGCCAACAGTGCATAAAACAATATTTTAAGCACAACTAATACTAAACTTGTACAATATCAATCAACATTTTGAATTTCTGAGTTCTTAACAGTATGTCCCATTAATCTCTTCAAATACCACTTTAGGTCTTCTCTAGCCCACATCTATTAATTATTCTATATTCCTTCTACAAACCATTCCAAAAGCCTCACAGTTGTATTAGAGCAATGACCCTACTCCTCAGTACCATGTTTTTAAAAATTAGTAACTTCTCTTCTTGTTGTGACCACATACCTGACAAAGGTGACTTAAGGGGTTGAGAGGTTTTCTTTTGGCTCATGGTTTGAGGGTGAAGCCCATCATGGAGAAGAAGGCATGGCACAGAATGTGAGGCAGTGAGTCACATAACACCCACAGAGGGGTCACAGAAGGAATGAAGGCTGATTCATTCAAATAAAGTTCTCCACTTTATTTAGTTCAGGACTTCAGCCTATGAAAAGGTTCTTTCCACATTCAGGGTGAGTTTTCTAGTATATGTAGCATCCATAACTCTTACCTAATATAAAAGGAAATAAACTCATAATCTGTTTAGGAAATTTCCAGTAGTTTCTTATAAAGTGAAAAAGACCGTAATCTTTGACAAAATAATTTTACTTCTTTATCATTACCCAAGTAAAATGAGGACATATGCTTACAAAAACATTTTTACATAATTATTTTAAAAAGGAACAAAAAAACAGGAATGAGTGATATACTTACCAGAGGAACAATGGGTATATGGAACATATGCATGTAACAGAATGTTATTCATTAATAAGATACAACATACAGGCCATGTGTATGTGGTGGTGGCACACACCTTTAGTCCTAGCACATGGGAAGCAGAGGCAGGAAGATCTCTGTGAGTTAGAGGCCAGCCTGGTCTACAGAGTGAGTTCCAAGACAGCCAGAGTCACAACAGAGAAACCCTGTTTTGAAAAAAACCAAAAAAAAAAAAGAAAGAAAAGAATAGAAAAAAAGAAATATAACTTATAGATTTAATCTCAAACCACCATACCAAAAAAAAAAAAAAAGAAGAAGAAAGAAAGAAAAAGAATACAAATTGAGTGTTCCTATTTGTAGACTTTTCCACCATGATCATAATTAATTAGTTACTGGAAAGCGTCAGAATATCAGTTACTTCTGAAAGTAATTGTAGGTAGATTAGTCTTAGAGAGGCATGGAAAAGTGGTGTAGAGTATTGAAATGTCCTATCATAGACTGAGAATATATCAAGTATACAATACAGTTTTATCAAATGGTCACTTAAGATTTGTGCATTTATTGTTTGCTTTACAATAGAGGAAAAGTGTAAAATTGTAAGTTAAGGTATTTAATTTGTATCATCTTAAGAATTGTGATATTTGATATTTAAACTGAACGAACATCCTTTCCCTGAGTAATTCCTAATAGTTCAGTAACGAAGGAGCTTTTAAGTTTTTAATTGAACCTTATTTTGATTTATGACCAGTATATTTTGATAGTTTTTAGGCTTTCTAGAGTGAGTCAACATTATGATTTTTGGCAGTGTTCTTTCCAGATATAAAAATAATTAAAGGCATAAGTTCTTTCCTGTATAATTAATATCACGCCGCTTTCAACTTCATGTTTCTATGTATGTAAAGAAATTATTGGTCCATTTGAAAGAAAGAAAGAAATGGTCCAATTGAAATAATGAAAGAAAGCTGAAATTGCATTTTATTAAATGGGAAAAGTAGCCAAAGATTTAAAAGTGTACTAGTATTCTTTCATAGTTTCATACATGTATACAATGATTCTAGACCCCCGTTACCGTCTTTCATCCAGCCCCCTTCTCCCACTAAATCCTTCTTCCTCCTTAGTCATCCTCCTACTTTCTTTTCTCCCATTGAGTTTAGTTAGGTTTGCTTGCATTAGCAGGGATGGGCGGTTGTTGACCTGGTGATTTATCTGAGTCTACATTGCTGAAGAAAATAACACTCCCTTCTCCAGTAGCCATTAACAGCAAAAGGCACCTTAGAGAAGGGTGGGACTTCATAGGCTCCTTCTCTGTCCATGGTGAGAAGTTAAGGGTCCAGTGTTATGGAAGTAACCACAGCTGTGGTGAGTTTATGAAAGACTTGTTATAGCCTAATTTCTTTTTTGCTATGTATTTTCCCATTCTTTGGTTCTCACATTATTTCAGTCTCCTCTTCCATCATGTTTCACGATTCTTGGAGGGGAATGTAGATGTCCCACTTAGGGCTCAGCACTCCACTGTAACTTATCCTTGGCGTTTCGACAGCTACAAGTCTCTGCCTTAACTGATGCCCAACAATAAGAAACTTCTCTTGTGAAGACTGGATCCATTATTAATCTATGGATATAAATATAGTATTTGAAGGCAGTTGTGATATATTTTTGATACAGCATTAAGAAAAGCAAAGGAAAAGGAAAGAAGGGAATCAAAACAATTGTTCCAGAACAAGTCCAGTTGAGGATATTTTTCAGCCCTTTGATTCTCTTACACAAATTGTTTATACTAATGAGCTTAGACTAATATGTCAATGGGTTCACACAATGTGTGCTCATTGTGTGCCTCCTCTTGTGCCCCATTTCCTGCTTCTTGTCCAGGCATTTTTAATGCTGTGGAGGGAGCTCTGGCTCTGAGCCTCCTCTTTTTCCTTATAGTCTTCTTTCCGTACTTACCATCATTTTAATTTCTCTGCAAGGAGAAGTGACACAGAATAGTCACTTTTACTAGTTGTTCCTCACAATTTGAAATTCCTCTGATACAGGTAAAAATCTTGTTATGTGGGGTGGTCCTGCATGTTTTAGCATACCCACTACCCCGAGACATTTTAATAGAAGTGACTTGTCCTTCACCCCATGACAATTCACAAACATCCATACGTTACCAAGAATGCCTCCTCTCCATGTGCTTTCTCTCTTGAGAGCCGTGATTCTAGTGCATTCATAGCATATTATTATTTCTGCCTTCCTTCTTCATTTACTTAGTAATGCTTTTGAGAGTAGGAATGTGCATTGCATTTGTTATTGCACTGACTGTAGAATGCAGTATTCATTTGGTTACTTGTGAATACAAACATGAATGGTAACAATTGCAGTAGAGCAATAGGTGCAAACTTATTATTTCAGGCAAACTAGCTTTCTACCCTACCCATGTCCATAATGGCAACTCAGGGTTCTGTATGCAAAGATCTCAGGCTCATACATTTTTTTCTATTCATGTATTTTGTTTGGGGAATAATCTTTGTGTTATAAGTCTTTAGCATATTTTGATTAATTTACAATTTAAATGTATTAATAAGTATCTATGAATGTGTCAAACAGACAGTAACCTCAGGGTCTATAGTTAGGAAAATTCTGCATACAGAATAAATTCATGGAGTTTTACACTGAAAGTTCCCTTAGAGGCACACTTTTGTTCCACAAAGGGAACAAACTGAGGTTGGGGTGCAATTGGAATATAAATCACATGCTTCGTGTGACAAGTCTAGGAAGTTTCAGAAGTAAGCTTAGAAATCACGCTTTGTAATTCTTCTTTGTAAATACTTAGTTTTGTACAAAAACATTCACTCCCCAAATCATGCAAACATTTGAAAATAAAAATTGTAATAGTTTATTGCCATTTCTGGGGGGGGGTCTTATTATTTATATACATTGTTTTCTTTAATTTTCACCATACATTAGCTATCAGAACTATTAATTTCTGCCTTTTATAGGGGAGTTGCTACAGAGCTAGTAAAGACCTATGTATATTAATTCCAGGGCAGGTACTCTTAATGTTAACTTGTGCATTCTTTCAAATATGTGAAAAATACTCTTTGGTTCAAAAGAGGTGATGGGGTTAAAGTCTCTGAGGCTTCTGAAATCATGTTTTTTTTCCTCATATTCTATAACTTGGTCTTCCCTGAAGACAAGATTTTGACTAATTTGATAGCTCATAATTTTAAAAATATTTTAACTATATTATTTTAACTATGTTATTATCTTTACCATATTTTAACTATATTATTTAAATGATGCAAATAAAAAAATTTACACACTGAAATTAACCAGACCCAAAGACTATTCAACTCAATAAGCAGTTAGGGTAGTCATTCAAAACAGAAATTGTGAAGCCTTGCATTACATTTTATATTTCCATAAATTTTTACAACTGAATTCAGAGCATGCTCAGCATGAAGGTAAGAGATTCATTGTAAAGAGAAGCAAACTAAATTCTAAATATACATTCAGAATCCTTATGATTTAATTAATCCTTATAGTGAAAGAAAATGCAATATGGCTGTGTTAATTAGAACAATAAGAAGCAGAATGTTGTTCTATCTCTTGATGCAACAATACCTTATTCATCATCATCATATCATAAGGACAATCAACTTTTATAATTCGTCAACCATAAATACTATGTTTTGCTGGAGGTTTTGTTTCTATGGTGCTGGGCACTGAACTCAGGGCTTATATTGTTAGGCAAGTACTAACCTTAAGCATTAATTTGTTTATTTTAGAATCCTTCAGAAGAGAGCAAAGCTAGTCAGAGGGATGTTACTTGTGAAGTAATTTCCACGTGTTTTCTGGGAGATCATTTCTATGCTTACAGGGTGTAGGCAATTAGTATGTTTAACTTTTGGTAACTGGGGCAGAAAAGCACAAAGACAAAAGACTGTGTGGAACTCATACATAAAGTGTTTCGCAGTAAAATCAGAAAAAAAATGTAAGATCGGAAGCAAACTTTTGGATAAATTTAAATTTTCAGATTTTTGTTTTATTTCTTCTTTTTATTAGTTTCCTAAGCTGGCATACAAAATAATGGGTTTTATTATATTATTTTATGCATAGTTTATTCTTCATCCCTGTCCCATTCACCAGCTTTCTGTCTCCATCTTCAGTTTTGCTTTTAACTCACATGCCTTCCATTACCCTCTCCCTCCCTCCCTAAAGAGCTCTTCCTCTTCTTTCCCTGGAGCTGGACCTGAGTCCTTGTCTAGCATGTGGAAGGCCTTGAATTCTCTCCCAGTCATAGTCAACGAATAAGCAGGTAAATAAGAACTTTGTTTTTTCTACCTGAATATGGGGTAGAGTTTAAACATAATTTATTTGCATTGTGAATGGAGAACACACTTACGTTTACCACGCTGCTCACATACTGTCTTAGTTTCTCTTCTATTGCTGTGAAGAGACCCTATGACCAAGGCAACTCTTAGAAAGAAGCATTTAACTGGAGTCTCGCTTACACTTTGAGAGGGCTAGTTCATGACCACTATGGAAGGAAAAAGACAAGTATAGTACTTGGACAGCAGCTGAAGTCCTTGAGAGAGAGAGAGAGAGAGAGACAGAGACTAAGCCTGGGAACAGCAACATACCTCCTCCAAGAAGGCCACACCTCCTAATCCTTCCCAAACAGTTGCACTAACTCAAATTGAACATTCACTTAAATGATCTGTGGGTACTCTTATTTACACAACCACACATACCTTAAAACAGAATTTAAAGCTGGACAGTGGCGGCACATCCCTTTAATTCCAGTACTTGGGAGGCAGAGGAAGGTGGAGCTCTGTGACTTAGAGGTCATCCTGGTCTACAGAGTAAATTCCAGGACAGCCAGAGTTACAACCCCTGTCTTAAAAAAAAAAAAAACCCAAAAAACAAAATAAAACAAAAAACAAACAAACAAAAAAAAGAAGCATACAAATTAAAAAGAAAAAGAATTTAAAAAGTTCTTACCAAGAGATTTAAGTGATTTTTTTCCCTAATAAATAAGGAAAGATTATTTTGTTCCTTAATTGTTCTTATTTTCTTTGGCAGGGCATTGAGGCAGAGTAATCATGACTAGAGAGTTGGAATGAGAAAACAAAACAAAACAAACAAACAACAAAATAAAGAAAACCCAAAACAACACAGTTCTTATGTAACTGCCAAATCTGAGCACAGTAAAATAGAGAAAACAAATTTAGAAAGGCATGAAAGGTTAAGAACAAAAAAGCCTATTTTATTGACCTAAGTTTATTATGGGTGATTTCTTGAAGAAAAGGATACTATTTGCTTTTTGTATGATTTATTTGAAATCAAGCAATTTTCTTCATTTAATTTGTCTTCCTCTGGCTCATTTATTTCTGTATATTATTTTGCTATTAAGAAAACTTAAATAGAAGCCTACATTGTGTTGCAATTTTTTAAAAGTGAAATCTCCATGATTTAGAGTTGCTAGTATGTTATCAATATCAAATCATTTTTACAAATCTCTATAAAATTGACTTATCCCATGATATATTTTGTCTGTCAGAAAATTGTATTGTCTTATAGAAATTAGCAATATTACTTATATTGAGTAATTATATTCTTTTGGAACATTAGAATAAATTGAAAGTAAATATTAGTAGTAGGTTTTGGAAAGAAATGATTTATTTAAAAGTAAATTTGAAATATTGTTCAATCCCTGCAGAGAGCTTATTACTTAGTTCAAGTATGTCTACTAAAAAGCATCTTGCCAATGTGATAGTATTAAGAAAGAGGGTTCTTTAAAATGCACATGGACTGAGGGTTTCCCCGCCATGAGTGGGATTGAGTGCCCATATAAAGGAATATAGGGAGAGAGTTCATGTCATGTGAGGGTAGAGCAAGAAGTCCTTGATTTTGCACTTTTCAACTTCAAAACCATGAAAAACATTTCTTTATAAGTATTCTGTTCTAGAGGCATAAACAAATTCAGACACAAGAATCAAAAAGTTATGAAATCTTCAGGGAAATTAATGAATTTGGAAAATTTTACACTGGACAAGGTAATTGAGGCACAGAAAGATCTCATCTGGATCTTTGCTTGGACTCTTTAGCTTTGTGTGTGTAGTTTGGACTAACTCCAGAAGCCAAGAAACTTCAAAGGGGAAAGTAGGAAGGTGCCTTTAAAAAGAAAGGACAGTAGCTTGAAAGTAGATATGGGGAATATTGGGCTATACATATTTAATCAAGGAGAATTTGGGGGAATGGAGGGAGAAGGGAGAGCTAGAGGGAGAATTAATCAGAACAAAAGATGCTATGAAAAAAGACACACAGAAATATGTTGGAGAAGTTAAATTTTGGTTGTGTTTAAAATAACTGTTTTGTGCACTGTTAGGTGAGGGCCTGTCTAGGTCTTGGCATTTTGTATTGTTTACAGGTGTTTGATTAATGTGGGGGATGTTGATTGCTAATTATCTGCATATGCTATCAGTAGAATTTCCGAGGAGTTATGGATCAATAAATGTGGGAAGCAGTCCCTCTGGACGCTGGCTTGAAACACAAGGCACCCCACTTTTCTCTCTGGTCTTAATGGACAGAGTACGGAGAAGGTCAGATAGCCCGAAGCTGCTCAGTTCTGAGAAACTGCCCTTCCAACTAACACAAACCTATTGTTTCCTCATTCCAGATTTCCACCCTTTACACAGGAAGCCCTAGAGAAATCTCACAGTACTTCCTTATTGCTCTGAGGCCATTGACACTTAAGATTTCTTGACTCACTGGACAGACCAGTTCACCTGTCAGGTAGAATTACCTCAGATACCTGCTTACGCAGTCCCCCGTTTTTCTCCCCACTTCAAAAATTGTATAAATACTGGTACTATGTGTTCAATAAATCGAAGGCTTGATCAGATATTAATCAGACTTGCCTTTCATTTCTCGCACCTCCTTGTCCCCCAATCCTCGCTCCCTCCCCTAGGGTTTTTTGTTGCAGAACCCCATAGACCAGGACAATTGACGCCACAGCGAGGGGCTCAAGGTACGAGGGATTCAGTGAAGGAGGGTCGTCCGGTTCGAGACACTGGCCAGTGCGTAAGAAAAAGGGGTCGCCACGGAATCACCCGCCTCGTGGAAGAGACTGGAGGTAAGAGGACGATGCAATTATGGGACAAGGCATAAATGTACAGGAAAAAGCTCAGAGGAGACTTTAAAGATTTAATTAAAGGCGTGAGGAGTAAGGGTTAAAAGGAAGATTTAGTTAACTTTTTAGAATGAAGGAAAAATAGAAAAGTAGCTTGTGAACAGCTCAAACTAAAAGGTAAAACAGAAAAGTAGCTTGTGAATATCTCAAGCTAAAAGGAAAAATAGAAAAGTAGCTTGTGAATAGCTGAAACTAAGCTTAAAAAACAGAAAAGTTATTTGTGTGTGTTTATATTGCTTCTTTTGTAGCCTTTTACTTGTACAGGTGACAGTAAGGGCCAAGCAGGAGAGGCGAGACCTTGTAAAAGAAGTGTGTCCGTGGTTTCCTCATAAAGGAACCATGAGGTTAAAAGCAGGAAAAGCTTTGCAGCAATACCAGGAACAAAATAAGGAGCAAGATATGTCTGATGATTTTAACCTATGGGAAATGTTTAAGGATGGCTTAGAAGAACTTCTAGAGCCAGAGGTAGTCAGAATAACAACAGGAAATAAGGCTGGATATATTGTGGAGGTTATGTCTTTTAAAGGAGGTGGAATGATGATCAATTAGATCCAGGAGATGAATTTGATCTAGAAGAATGAGGCTGCTAGATACCATGATAAAAGAACAGCCTTCACTTCAGAAAGTTGTAGGAATCAAGGAGGCAGCACATCTTAATGCTCCTCAAAGACCATACAGAAATTCCAGTCCACCTCCACCCCTATCTAGCTCTGACTGCCGCCCATACAGGAATCTGCGGTTGCTGTCAACGCAGCTGTTCCAGCTGCTGCCAGTTCAGTTCCGGCACGGCCACAGCTGATAGCATGATCTCAGTCTTTGATGCAGCTAAACTGTTGGCAGAGCCACAGCCACTGGGTCAGCTTTAGCTGATGGTTCAGTCCCCGCCTCTGATGTAGCTAAAGCTACCGGCATGGCCACAGTCTCGGGGACAGCCACGACTGTTAGCACAGCCTACAACCACGGCATAGCTTTGGCCACTAAGATTGCTGCAGCTGCTTGCACAGTTTAGCTGCCAGCAGAGCCATAGCTGCCTGTGCGGTCACAGCAGCTGATGGAGCCTCAGTTACATTCCAGCCGCTGGCGGAGTCCTCACCTCTGCCGCTTATGGAAAACTAAAGTAACAACTAGCTCCTGCTTCTACCAAGAAGGCACAGTTAAAATCTGTTCCACCTGAACTAAGTAGTAAATTGTTTAAAAATGCTTTGAAGTTCACAGGTCTGAGGGTGTTAAAGTCCAAGTGATTGGTAAGGGTCAGAAGAAGTGATTTAAAATGTATATACATGTTTTTGTAGAGTTCTGATAAACTGATCCTACTATTAGCAGGAACAAATTCAAGATTATAAATTTCTTTTAGATATAAATTTTAAGTACTTCACATTGGCAATATATCTGATTTTTTGGATAATGGAAAGTGCTTCCAGTTTCACTTCCGATATCACTGAATAAAACCTAAAGATTATACTTCATTAACACTGGCATGCATGCTGCCCTGAAACCTCAGAGAGCTCTTCCTTTTTTCCTGGGTGCACCCTTTCTTTAAAACTCATTTCCTTTTTCTCGGGCCTGATTCATTTTTGTTTTGATGATCATCAATTGTCAATGTCTTGATTTTGTTGTCCTGTCTGTTCTTATTTGTGTATGGATGGTGTCTAAATGTGTGGAAATGTATGCATGTTCTGTGTTCATTTGAATATCACTGTCCTGAATGCTGGATGGTCAAAATTTAGGGCAGGTTTACCTTGGAAATGGTTCATGCTGCAAACTCAGAAGAGAGACTTGTAGCAGTTTCTGCTACTAGCCAGACTTCCGGAATGGTTTATGCACTGTCCCTGTCATCTCTGTGTCCATCTGCGCACATGGCTACAGAGATAGACCTTTTTGAAAGGCACAGGATGAACTGTTTCAGATTTCTGCTTAAGCAGACAGGCTGTACGAAAGCAGCAGGTTATCCCCAGAGAAGTGCTGAGGTTTCTCTGGGCTTGATTTTATATGTCTCTGAAAAGTTTCTCTGTGTGTGTGTGTGTGTGTGTGTGTGTGCATGTGTGTGTGTGGACTGCAATGCGTTTTTCTGGTGTAAATCTAAAAAGAGAACATTGAATTAAAGCTTATTACATGTGGTTGATAATAATCTTGACTACCACATGTGTGATGTGGACTACATGTGACTTCCTGACAAATGAAGGAACCATGAAATTACAGACTTGACTAAAATTAGGTGGGGAATTACAACAGCACCATGAAAAAGGTGATGGACAGAATGTACCTGTTGATATTTTTTATATATGGAGATTGATTAAGAAAAGCTTAGATAATGGAAAGTCTGCAGAGTGGCAATAGAAAAGAAAAAAGGCTAAAAATACTGAGGAAGTTATGTTTTTTAAAGAAGACATAGATGATTATGAATCAGATCTAAGAGATGAGTCTGAGACAGAGCGAGTTTGTCAGAGATCACTATTTGGATTCTGATCTAGATGGTGGAGATGGTTTGAATTATACAGCTCTGCTAGCTATGTCTAGAAATATGGAAAGGATGTTTCAAGGAATATCTTTCACAGAACAGCCTTTGCTTCATAAGACTATAGAAATCAAGGAAGTGACCGAGTGGCTGGCAGGATAGCCACGTGGATGCTGCCATTTCTTCCAGGGTCAAAGAGGACGAATGCCATGTGACTTCACCACCATTTAAATGGAGGTAGTCGCATGTTGCCATTCAAGGAGACAACAGATCTCAGATATTTTAAATTAAAAATAATAGAATTTTTAAGAATAGTGTTTAAAAAGATATCAAAGCTATGTCTCTGTGCACAGCCAAATTTTTTCAGTGTGAGAGTTACGGGATTAAAGCAAAGTAAATCAAGGCAGGTGAGTTTTGAATAAACAACCTGGCAGTCTTTAGAGATCGAGAGGCCATGCGATGGTTTTTTCTATACTAAAAATAAGAGAGGATTTTTAAGATAGCTGAACTGCCGCTGCACCAGAGCCGATTCGGACAGGCCTGGAAGGCAGACTGCCTCTGAGGGTGTGACAGAAGGAATGTACATTACAATAGAGGAACTTTATTTGTTGTGCTGCAGGCACACAGCTGAAAGGCTATAAACTACTTTTAAAATTTGGAATCTTGCAAGGATAGAGTTTAAGGAAACAGACTTTTTAAGGTATTTTAAATTCATGATTGGAAAATTCCCAGTCTCTCTATAAATTATAAATTATAGTTATAAGTTAAAAGTTTTGTTTTTAACAGCAGTTTCAATTCAGGAATTATTTTTAAAAGTTAATATCTAACAAGGAATAGGACAGAACCAAAACCTGGAACAAAGTAATATTCTAAATTGGAAGGATGCTAAAAGGCATCAGGGAACATTTCATACATGCATAATTAAAGATTACCTATAAATTTATAGGAAAGAGATGTTGCAATAGAAATGGGAGTATACCTATATAGCCCCAGTGATAAAATAATGTTTATCTATCAAGGTTTGGGGCTTAAGGGACAAAGTATGCAGTAACCTTTAATTCCTGCTCAAAGGCCTTTATGAGATGGCTTAAGGATATTTTTAGCAGAAGCTACCAACCAACCTGTACTATGCAGATG
This sequence comes from Cricetomys ansorgei, assembly GCA_026225945.1. Classification (NCBI taxonomy): domain Eukaryota; kingdom Metazoa; phylum Chordata; class Mammalia; order Rodentia; family Nesomyidae; genus Cricetomys; species Cricetomys ansorgei. The sequence goes on from JAMJFZ010001796.1 coordinate 5,002,006, forward strand.
CTACACTCCTGTGGGAGTGGAACAGTGACCTCTAAATACAGACAGATAGAATTCTCCTATTTTTGTTATTAAAAAGGAAATCTGGGATACAGAGATTATTACAGGATTTGAGAAAAGTAAATGAGACCATAGAATTAATGGGAGCCTTACTACCTGGGCTGTCCACTCTTTCTGCTATTCCTATAGATACTTATAAAATTATTAGAGATCTTAAAAAATTATTTTTACACTATTCCTCTTGCTCCTGGTAAGTGTAAAAGATTTGCTTTTTAGTGTACCTTATATTAATTTTAAAGAGCTTATGAAAAAATATTTTTGAAAAGTTCTTCCTCAAGGTATGGCTGGCTAATAGTCCTACATTATGTCAGAAGTTTATAGCACAAGCAGTTGAAAAAACTAGAAAACAATTCCTGATTTTCTATTAGCTTTTGAGCAAGAAGGAGTTTTACTTACAGCATAAGCTCATTTACAGCAAGATTTAAAAAATCAAGGTTCAGTTATTTCTCCTGAAAAGGTACAACAAGAATTACTTTATTCATATTTGGGGCATAAATTATATCTTCTAATTATACTGCCTCAGAAAGTACAGATCAGAAAAGATAAAAATTCTATATGATCTTTCAGAAATTATTAAGAGATATTAATTGGCTTAGGTCTCATTTAAAAAATCTCTATAGGAGAATTAGAACCATTATTTTCTATTTTTATTAAGACATGTTTCACTTACATCCCCTAGGTAGTTAACAGTATATGGATAGGCCATTGAAAAACAACAATTTCAATATATAGATTATAATCAAAAATGGGCTGCAAATATCTTATCTACCAACTGCAGTTCTACCCAATTGGAACTTGGACTAAAATTGCATGCTATGCATCATCAAAATAGTCAAAGTCTTCAAAAACAATTTAATGTTATCAGAGATGCAACTCATTAAATTGTTAAACAATGCATCTCATGCCCACAACATCATACAGTACCTCAGTATGGAGTAAATCCTGGAAGCTTAAAGCCTAGTCAAATATGGCAGATGGATGTTACTCATGTTCCTGAATTTGGTAATTTAAAATTTCTACATATGACTATTGATTTTTACATTTTCAGATTACCCATATTACTGGCATCCCCTACAATCCTCAAGGACAGGGGATTGTTGAAAGGGCATACTGCACACTCAAAAATATGTTTGAATAAATAAAAAAGGGGGAGTCAGACATTCAGGAACAAAGCTCTTCAAAACTAACCTTACAGTGGGTCTCAGAAAAGGCCTTTGCCTGGGAGATGCATGTCACATAAACACTTGTGTGATATCACCATAACAAACCTTGCTACCCTCCCAGATAATTCTTATCTCTTGCCCCTCAATGACACTCGGTGGGCCTGTAGTGATAGCTTTTCCCCCTGTATATTTGCAAAATTCCTTAAAACAAAACAAACCACGCACTGCATCTTGGTACAGCTTATACCAAGATTAAAGTATTATACAGAAGAGCAGTTCTCCCTAGCATGGGACCCGAAAAATGACCACGGCCTCTTAAGAACAAAAAGAGAGCCTATTTTTGCCCTCTGGCAGTTCTCCTAGGCCTGGGAGCCACGGGACCCGGGGTGGGAATAATCTCTCTTGTTTTATCCAACAAGCATTACTCAGATCTTCCCCTGTCAATTGAGGAAGACCTGGAACACCTGGAATCCGCCATCTCCCATCCCCTGCTTTGCTGAGGTGGTCCCACAGAATAGGCTTAGAATTCCTTCTTCTTCAGCAGGGCAAGCTTTGTGCTGCCCTCAGGGAGGAATGCTGTTTTTATGGCTGAAGTCAGGGAGAGTCTTAGAAAAGCCCAAAAGGCAAAGGCAGCAAGAGCAGAACTGGTTCCAAAACTGGTATTTCACCTCCCCTTTACTAACAACTCTCCTACCTTCTCTGCTAGGATCTGATAGGCTTACTCCTTTTAATATCTTTTGGGCCCTGGGCTTTAAGAAATTGACCAATTTTATAAAACAACAGGTGGTTGCCATTCAAGTGAAACCCATAGGCTAGATCAGGCCAATCAAGGCCTGGCCAAGGACTAATGGCCTTTAGCAGGATTTGGAATCTATTTGCCAAGGCCAATAGGCTATTACCAATTGGCTTTTTACTGTAAAAATATTTTTCCATGGTCAGATAACAAATTCTCACTCTTTGAGAAGACAATTTGGACTGCGTATGATGTGCTTAGAACTTGCCATTCTCTTCCAAGACGGAACCCGGTAGTACTCAGATCTACCGTGCCCATCTTAGTATGGGTAAAGGCACCAGCAGAGGCATGGGACGGGGTACCCATGGAAGGAAAGGTCCTCCAATGGAAATGGTACCTATCTGAGGTCCTTCGAGGTGCATACCTGTCTGCAAAGGGGTTAGTACCAATGGTGCCAGAACAGGTGTTGTGCTTAACGCCTGCTAAAGAGGGCGCTATTGTGCCACCTAGAGACACCACCCCTCCCCAGAAACAGGTACTCATTAGAAAATGGGGGACAGGTCAATACACCCCCTCTCTGGTTAATGCCTGGTTCACAGATGGTTCTGCAACCGCCCAGAACAATGCTGTCCTCTGGAAGGCAGCAGCCTTGAGACCAGAGGCTGGAATGGTCACAACAGACCAGGGCAAGGCAAAATCTGCGCAACATGCAGAGTTGGTGGCTGCGTTATTGGCAGCTCAACAGTCTTTAAAGGAGAACAAACATCTACACTTATTCACCGACTCATGGTGTGTGGCCAATGGCCTAGCTATTTGGTCTGGCAAATGGAAAATTACTAATTGAAGAATAGATGGAAAAGATATATGGTCTAGAGAAGCATGGGAAGAACTGGCAGATATTAGCAGGAGAATACCCTTAATAGTTTATCACATAGATGCTTATCAGAGTAAGGACAATTTACAAACCAAATATAATAATGAGGTAGATAAATTAGCAGCCTTAACCATTGAACTTAAGGATCATTATGAAGCCAAATCAAAGGAAAGTAATAATTAGGATAAAGTGGAAAATTGAGGACAAAAAATTAGAAACCCCCATAGCAACTCAAGAAAGACTTCTAATTCATACGTTTCTAGGACATCCTGCAACACATGGCACATAACTATGGTTTAGTAATAGAAGGCTAAAGGTTACTTGGCAGCAACTTAATTCTGCTGCCTTGAATAAATAGAAAAGGGGGAATCTGTGGGAAGCGGTCCCCCTGGACGCTGGCTTGAAACACAAGGCACCCCACTTTTCTCTCTGGTCTTAATGGACAGAGTACGGACAAGGTCAAATAGCCCGAAGCTGCTCAGTTCTGAGAAACTGCCCTTCCAACTAACACAACCCTATTGCTTCCTCATTCCAGATTTCCACCCTTTACACAGGAAGCCCTAGAGAAATCTCACAGTACTTCCTTATTGCTCTGAGGCCATTGACACTTAAGATTTCTTAACTCACTGGACAGACCAGTTCATCTGTCAGGTAGACTTACCTCAGATACCTGCTTACGCAGTCCCCCGCTTTTCTCCCCACTTCAAAAATTGTATAAATACTGGTACTATGTGTTCAATAAATCGAAGGCTTGATCAGATATTAATCAGACTTGCCTTTCATTTCTTGCACCTCCTTGTCCCCCAATCCTCACTCCCTCCCCTAGGGTTTTTGTTGCAGAACCCCACAGACCGGGACAAATAAAAACATCTGAGCTCAGACACTCTGGATTTCACTGTACAGTATGGCACTTGCCATGATGGTGGTTCCCTCTGCTGAGGTCTAGAAGAGTTTGCACCTAAGAAAATGCCTCCTTGTCATCCTTGGTGAGCCCCACAGCAGCCTAACTACTACAGAAATCTCCTATCTGGGTGCTGAATTAAAGATAACAAAAGAGATAGATGTCCTTTTGAAATAGATGTCCTACAAGAATTGATAATGCCAGTCCCACAAGTAGTGTGTCTAAACAATACCTCCAGTGCCAATTGTGAGATACCTCTATGGGAGTTGTTAAGGGAGGCTTCAGAGAACCCCAAAACAATACAAACTTTTGCTGTTCCTCTTAGTTGCCCACCAGAAGTAGCTGTCAAGACTCTATTGCTAAAGATACCACACGCCATGCGTGCAAGCCAGAGAGAAATCAAGCTGAAATTGAACTGGAAGCATCTTCCTTGCTGATAGCTTTCATAGTACGAGAAGGTGCCATGTAGGCTGCTGTGAGGATAAAGACACCAATTGTGTTACCACACTGTGAACTCTATGAACTATAGTACCAACTTGCTAGGCATGATTTGATCATTGAGGTAGTGGTAAGACTATTCAGAAGGTAACCAATCACCACTTAATTGGATTTAAGGCTTGGTCCATTAGAGGAAATCTATGCTTAGTATTGTATAGCCAGACAAAAGCAGTAAGCTCTTAGTTGTAAATTAAGAGCAGTAGATGATCTTTGAAGGCTATCAGCTGGTATTGCAGCAACATCAAATATTCAGTTGTCCTTCATGGGGAGCATTAAGTGGTCTTTTCACAAAAATTCACTTACTTATTGCCTGAGGCATTTCCTAAAAATAAGTAGCATTAGGCTTTGAAATAAGAGCACAAACTGTTGCTTTAGCTTGGGTTATCATGGTACACACTGTTGTCTTTCAACAAGTGTAGTCAGGCTAGGGAATGACTGTCAGAAGTAGAATTGAAAAGACCATCCTATCATTGGGTTTTTAATTTTACCTTTCCAGAATGTCATCTCTCCCCTTTAGGCACCTTACATACATAATCACCATGTATGCTCTTATTGACCCAGTTCAGTCCTTTATGAAGATCACAATGTGTGCTTTTACTTTTTTCATGTTTGAACTTGTGTTTTATTATCAAAAGAATGTATTTTTTTCCTTTGTCCCTGTGGAATATTTTAAATTGTAGAGTAAAATTTGTTCCAACATGAAACTGAAGCCCAGACATTAATAGTTTAATCATCTTGCCAGGTTTTGGGACCATTTACCAGCTTGCCTACTATATATGACATAAAGACATAAATCTTCAGTGGGAAACAATAAAATTTTATTTCTCACATATTTCTGTAGCTTTTTTTTTGAAAGTATTTTTTCTCTCTTGATGATAGAATAAGTGTTAAAAGCAGGCCATGTTAAACATTCAAGTGTTCTCTACACTAGTGTGAGTTTCATCTCTGTTATAGCACGTTGGCCAAAGCAAGTTAAAACATTAAACTTAGAGTAAGTGTTAACCATGCCCAGGATGGAATGATACCAAAAAATTACATGGGAAAGGACAGAATACTGGGCACAATGATGAATAAGGCCCATTAATTCAACAAAGATTATGATGGGTTAGAATAATAATTATTCTATAAACTTTTTCAGAATTGCATCTAACCTAAAGCATTAAAAAAAAAAAAAACCTTTTCCCACACCTGTCAACAAACCAGGTGAGCTGCCCAATGACATTTTCAGCTCTCTGCTTCCCCAGACCCAATTACTCTGTCTCATCCCTAGAGCTGCAACAGAACACCAGCTGCAGCCTCTTTTCCTCCCTCCCAATGGCTCCTGCGGATTCCACAGATCATCCTTTCCAAACTCCCTCCCTGCACTCATCCTTGCATCCCAACCTCCAACATCAAACAGGCATTCCTTGTGAACACAACAGATGAGCAGCCAGTAAAACAGGCAATACATAGCCAACACACTCTCTGAAAATCCAGAGAGAAAACAGAATCCAAGGAACAAAACACCCATCTAACGAAGACAAATCCAGAAACCAGTACCTAGACCTAGAATCATCCCAAGCTGATGTCTAGAAACTAGCATAAGAACACAATCAATGACAGCCAGGACAATATGTTGTCACCAGAGCCCAGGTATCATATCACAGCTGGCCCTGAATATTCCAACATACCTTGAAAGACCTTGAAACCAACTATATGAAGATGATGGATGTCCTTAAAGAGAAAATTAATAAACTCTTATAGAAATCCAGGAAAACACAAACAATTGGAAGAAATAAATAAACCCCTTAATGAAATACAAACAGACAATTGAAGGAAATGAAAACACAAACAGAGGGAACTCTGGAAATGAAAAATTTAGGAATTTAAACAGTAACTACAGAGGCAAGCTTCATCAACAGAATATAAGAGATGGAAGAGAGAATCCCAAGCATTGAAAATACAACAGAAGAAATGGATACATTTGTCAAAGAAAATGGTAAATCTTAAAAGTTCCTGACACAAAATATCCAGGAAACCTGGGACATGTGAAAAGACCAAACCTAAGAATAGTAGGAACAAAGGAAGGGGGAAAATCCCACCTCAAAGGCTCTGAATATATTTTCAACAAAATCAAAGAAGAAAATTTTCCAAACCTAAAGAAGGAGATGCCTATGAAGGTACAAACAGCATACAGAACACCAAATAGGTTGGATCAGAAAAGAAAGACCCTTGGCACATAATAATCAAAACACTAAACATGCAGATCAAAGAAATAATATTTAAAGCTGCAAGGGAAGTGACAAAGTAGCATATAAAGGCAGACCCTATTAGAGTTACGTTTTACTTCTCAATGGAGAGTCTAAAACCCAGAAGGACCTGGAAAGACGTGCTGCAGACTCAAGAGATTACAGATGTGAGACTAGACTATTATACTAAGCAAAGCTTTCAATCCCACAGATGGAAAAAATAAGATATTCCATGATAAAATCAATTAAAAATTTTCTATCTAAAAATCCAGGCCTACAGAAGGAGCTAGATGGAAAACTCCAACCTAATAAGGTTAAGTATACCTATGAAAACACAGGAAATAATCTCATACCAGCAGAACCAAAATAAGGAAATCTCATAAACACACATGCTCACCACCACCATCACCACCACCACCACCACCACCACCATCACCACCACCACCACCAACAACAACAACAACATCAGAGGAATCAGTAATTACTGGCCATTGGTATCTCTTAATATCAGTAGTCTCAATAAAAAGACAAAGACTAATAGAATGGATATGAAAAGAGGCTCCATCCTTCTGCTGAATCCAAGAAACATACCTCAACATCAAGGATAGACATTAGCTTAGATTAAAAGGTTGAAAAAAAATATTCCAAGAAAATGGACCTAAGAATCTGTAGCCATTTTAATATCTAACGAAATAGACTTCAAACTAAAAGCTAATGAAAAGAAATGGCAAAGGACACTACATACTCATCAAAGGAAAAATCCACCAGGATGACATTTCACTTCTAAACATCTGTGCTCCAAACACAAGGGAAACAAGTTTGTAAAAGAAACACAGTTTAACTCAAATTACGTATTGATCCTCACACAATGATAGTGGGAGTCTTCAGTACCTCGCTTTCACCAATGAACAGGTCATCCAAACAAAAACTAAACAGAGAACTACTGGAACTAACAGAAGTTATAAAACAGATGGCTTTAATAGATATTTATGAACATTTCATCCAAGCACAAAAGAATATACCTTATTCTCAGCACCTCATGGAACTTTCTCTACATACTTGGTCACAAAGTACATCTCAAAAAATACAAAAATACTGAAATTATTCCCTGCATCCTATTAGACCACCACAAATTAAAGCTGGATATCAACAATAACAGAAACAATAGAAAGCCTAAAAACTCATGAAAACTAAACATCTCTACTAAGCGAGTGGTAACTGGGTCAAGACAGAAATAAAGAAAGAAATGAAAGACTTCCTAGAATTCAATGAAAATGAATACCCAACATCTCAAACTTATGGGACACAGTGAAAGCAGTGCTGGGAGGGAAGTTCTTAGCACTAAGTGCCTACATAAAAATTGGAGAGAACTCATACCAGCAACTTCACAGCACAGCTGAAAGTTCTGGAACAAAAAGAAGTATGCACACCAAGGAGGAGTAGACAGAAAGAAACAAACTCAGGTCTGAAATCATTAAAATAGAAACAAAGAGAGTACTATAAAGAATCAATGAAACAAAGAGATGGTTCGTTAGGAAAATCAACAGGATAGACAAACCCCTGTGCAAACTAACTAAAAGGCAGGGGGAGAGGCATTAGGTCATACTTTAAAAACTTGTACTCCACAAATTGGAAATCTAAAAGAAATGAATAATTATCTCTCCCATCCAAAAAAAAAAAAAAAAAAAAAATCTCAGGGCCAGGTGGTTTTAGTGCAGAATTCTATCAGATTTTCAAAGAAGAGTTAACGCCAATACTCCTCAACTTATTCCGCTAAAGAGAAACAGAGGGACATGGCTGGATTCATTTTATGAGCCACAGTTACCCAAACCACGTAGACTCAACAAAGAAAGAGAATTACTGACCAATTTCCCTTATGAATATAGATGCAAAAAGACTCAATAAAATACTTGCAAACCAAATTCAAGAACATATCCAAAAGATCATCCACCATGGTCAAGTAGGCTTCATCTCAGGGATGCAGGAATGGTTCAATGTATGAAAATCAGTAAATGTAATCCGCCATATAAAAAAAAAACTGAATGAAAAAAAAATGGCATGATCATTTCATTAGATGTAGCAAATGACTTTGACAAAATTCAACACCTTTTCATGAGATTAGGGATACAAGGAACATAACTAACCATAATAAAGGCAATTATGGCAAGCCCACAGCCATTATCAACTTATATGGAGAGAAATTCAAAGTAATTCCACTAAAATCAGGAACAAGAAAAGGTTGTCCACTCTTTTCACACCTATTCAAAATAGCCCTTGAAGTCTTAGCTAGAACAATGAGACATCAGAAGGAGATCAAAAGGATGCAAATCAAAAAGGAAAAAGTCAAAGTATGATTATTTGCAGATGATATGATAGTATACATAAATTACCTCAAAAATTCCACGGGGAAGATATCAGAAGATGGAAAGATCTCCTATGCTCATGGATCGATAGGATTAACATTGCAAAAATGGCCATCCAATCAAAACCAATCTACAGATTCAACGCAATCCCCATCAAAATTCCAGCATGATTCTTTAGGCCTTGAAAGATCTCTTTTTCAGATGGAAAAACAAACAAACAAACAGGATAGCTAAAATAATCTCAAAGAATAGAAGAACTGCTGGAGGTACCACTATCCCTGATTTCAAGATGTACTACAGAACTATAGTAATAAAAACTTCTTTGTTTTGGCATAAAAAAGACACATTGATAAATAGAATTGAATTGAAGATCGAGACACAAAACCAAACACACATGGACACATGAATTTTGATTTTAAAAACATCCAGAAGCACACAATAGAAAAAGACAGCATCTTCAACAAATGGTGCTGGTCAGACTAGATGGGTGTGTGTAAAAGATTCTTATTAATACTCTGCACAAAATTCAAGTACAAGTGGATCAAAGACCTCAACATAAAATCAGGTACATTGAACCTGTGAGAAGAGAAAGTGGGGAATAGCCTTGAACACGTTGGCATATGAAGATTACTCAATGAGGACTCATAGTAATGGAGGATATGAAGTCTCACCAGGCCATTTCTTTTCGTCAGACTATTCTTCCAGGGGAGGGACTGGGTTGCATTCAGTTTAATTGTTGGCCTAGGGGGTACTATGGAGATTCCCAAACAACTCATGTGGATGCTAAGACAAAAAGTTGCTCCCTGCAAACTGAAAGTGGGGCCCCATTGTGAGTACAACATCCAGACAACTCATTGAACATGGAGAAGTAGAGCTGATCCCTCATGGACCTTCACCCCTACATTCTAGTCTCCCTGTTGGGGAAGGTACTCTGCAGGCTACTGAAAGAAAATGTGGACACCAACCCATCCATAAAACCTTTGACCTACAATCTGTCCTGCTTGCAAAATATGCTAGGGCAATGAATGCACAGAACTTGTGGGAGTAGCCAACCAATGTCCGATTTTACTTAATGTCCACTCCAAGAGAAGAAATCCATTCTCAACATTTTTTGGGTAACCAAGAACTGGAGACTAGATAGCCCAAAGACCAAGGGTAAAATCAAGCATGACTTGTCGAAAGAATAAAAACAAACAAGGTGATTCTTAATCATATTTCACTATACTCATAGTTCAGCTCCTTATACAGTCATAATCAGAGAGGCTTCCTCCAGCAGCAGATGGGAACAGATGCAAAGACCCACAGCTGTGGAGAGAGAGTCTAAACAGGATGTCTCTGTCAAATCCTGCCTCTCAGAGATCAGAGAATCTCTCGGAAGAGGAGGAAGAAAAATTGTAAGAGTCAGAGGCCATAGAGGACAACAGAAGAAAACGGCTCTCTAAATCAACTAAGCAAGGTACATATGAGCTCACAGTGACTGAAACAGCAGGCACGGGGCCTGTAGGAGTCTACATCAGGTCCTCTGCATATATATTATAGCTATAGCTTAGTAATTTTTATGGTATTCCTGACTATGAAAACAAATCAGTATTTTACTCCTTTGTCTGCCCTTGGGATTCTTTTCCTCCAGTTGGGTTGCTGTGTCCATCTTCAATAAGAAAATTTTTGTTTTATCTTTTATTTTGTCTTGTTGGCTGTTATCTCTTAGAAGCCTGTTCTTCTCTAATGAGAGACAGAATGGAAGCAGATCTGGTTGGGAGTAGAGGAGGAGGAATTGGGAGGAATGGAGGGAGGAGAAACTGGGAGAAGTGGAGGAAGAGGAAACTATAATCAGGATATATTGTATGAGAAAAGAATCCATTTTTAATAAAAATCAACTTCTCCTTAGCATTGTAAAACTGAGCCAAAATGTGATTGTACAGTTAGTCATACCACTGCTTATTTCATTGACTTTGCTTAAGTTGGTCAACTTAAGCCTGAGCTTCCTATAAAACAGGTAAGATTAAATCTGCCTCCCAGAGCTGAATTTGTAAGTCTCTTCTGCTGTGGAAATGGGGTCCTGGATAGTGATAACTACTTTGGCAAACTATATTGTCATTTTCCCCACCCAACCTAGGTTAGAATAAATTTTTTACAAATGGCTTAAAAACCACCCAGAGGGGAAAAAACATTTATTTCATATTTTCTTCATGGAATAGATGAAAAGAAATCATATCACCAAATAGAGGAAAACTATTCTTTTGTTTATACAATTATATATATATTTTTAAGATTACATTTAAAAATCTGATTTTTCCACAGGTCTTCTATGAATTGTCCATGCCATAGATCCAGTCTGCTTTCTTATAAAACCAGGGTCTGATCTCCAGACCTCTAGTTAGACCAGATCTTACAAGATTGTACAATAACTGCTTTTCTTGCAAGGAAACTCAAAGTGCAGGAACAGATTGGAGCATTTCTGATGGTGCATAAACTGATGGTTTCTGAGCAGGGTTTGATTATCACCTCCACTCTGCAATTTTGTATTTGCTTTTTATTTTGTGGCTGATGATTCACAGTGTGTGGGAAAAGGGTGAAGCTACTATAATTATTTGGAGTGTTTTTAGCCTCTTAATTAAATTTGATTTTTTAAAACAGCACTTACCATGTAGAAAAATGTTTTTATGGTTATGCTTTTATATTCCATCAGATTTTTTTCATTCAAAATAACTTAGAACAGGCTTCGGATCATCACGTACCTTTGAATAATATTTAATGTATGCTTAGTATCTAATTTGTGTTGAAAATAATATGGTAAAAATAATTATAGTTGCTTACTAGTAATATAATTTCATACAGTTATTTTTCATATGTTTATGAAATATTTAGAATTCATTAATTTAAAGGTATTTTAAGATTTTAAGCAAAACTAAAATATAAATATAACCTTTTGACTCGTTGAACCTTGTTGTGTTGTATATTGCATTAACAGCAAATGTCTCATTTTTGTCAAATTCATCAAATTTTAATTGTGAGGGAAAAGTCTTTGACTTAAGCCACATTGTAGGTGAAGACAAATTGAATATTTTAGCCAAATGGCTAGTGACTTCAAGTTAGCAATTCCACTTAAATTCCTTTTGTATATGTATACATATGCAAACATTACTTATGCATTTATGTGTATGTGAGCATGTACATTTATGTGTATGTGCACATGTGCATGTATGTTTATATGCATATGTATTATATATATGTATACACATACACACACACACATATATATACATATACATATATATACATATATATATACATATATATATATATATATATAATTTTAGGAAATCTTCAGTAGTGGGTTTCTATATGGCATGTTCAAATGCCTTTAGTGTTAGTTATCCTTTCCCACACTCCCTCCTCTACCCTGCTCTGCCATCACTCCCCAATTCCATTTATCCCTCCCTGTGCCTTTACTCCCCTTTCTTCCTTCATACCACCTGTACTCTAACCCTTTTTCCCTGAAAATTTTCCTATGGCTGCTTCCTAGTTTCCTGCTTCTATGGGTACTCCAATTTAAACACACATGTCTAAAGATTCAAAGCTAGCATCCACATATGAGAGAGAATGTGCGGAGCATGTCTTTCTGAGTCTGGGCTGCCTCACTCAGAGTAATGATTTCCAGCTCCATCCATTTTGTAATTTCCTTTTTCATTATGGTTCAGTAATATTCCACTGTACAAATGTGCCATGTTTTCACTACCCACTCATTAGCTAATGGGCATCTATGCCGTGAAATACAAAGTGAAAATGGTTTTCAGGAAAAGGACAGCAGCTAATAGCGAGAAAAACAGTCTAAGTCTAAAAAGAAAGTACAATCTTTCACAAAGTATGTTTTAAAGTTTCAGTCTGGTAGTAAAGAACAACCTGCATGTTTTCTTATCATTACGTGGATATAATTAAAAATATTGTCTTTTGTCTTCTTTCTGGTAACTGAAGGTAATAGAAATTAATTTAAATTTAATTTAAATTTAAAAGAAATTTAAATTAATAAAAATTATATTTCATATACGAGCTGAAAACCAATCCTATAACAATGCACTAAGAATTTTAAAAAATAAGTGGAAATGGAGTCCTTTCAATAGGAGTCAAAATTCTTATAGATTTGACTAGACACAAAGACTAACTCAGCATGTCTTCACCATATCTCCTTTAACAGATAAGAAGAACCCATTATTCTAGGATGCAAGTACAGTTATGCTTGATGATTGTCTTCTGTTCAATTCATGTTAGAGTTTTGACTGGAGAAGTAGTTCCAAAAGAGCGGGTTAGTTTGTCTGTTTACTTTGTTGTTTTTGTTTAAAGACAGTAATGCTGAACTGTGCTTTCTATTGATGGTGGCTGTGTGTGGAGACTGATTCATGTGAAAGGTGTGCTTATATCATGACACTTAAGGTAGTTTGAGTCTAGATTCATCTAATGTGGTCACAGTGTGCGTAGTGACAGTCTGGCAAAGCTCCTCTCACTGCATGATAGCATGTGCTGCTAACTGTCTGTCTCAGATCCATAGAACCTTGAGGAAAACTAATCAGTTCAAGTAAAATAAAATAAAATAAAATAAACTGAAAAAAAAAAGGCACACGAAAATCTAAGTCTAGTCTGAAAACAGTTCCTTTTTGATGAACTGTAAGTTAGAATTTTTCATTTTTTTAATCTTCATCAGTATCTCTCTTCCTTTTGGTCCTTGGCTATTTTGATAAAAACTGTGCCTGCGGTGTTTTCTGTCCTCAGGGCCCATGCCTTTGCTTGATAGCTTTTTAACACAAATTGCATTATTTAAAATATTGCTTGCAACTGATCTTGTCTGCTTTTTGTTTCTTTCCCTGGACACTCAGTACTGTGAATGTAAGAGCTTTGCACATGTAGTTTCTACTTAAGTGCCTTCTTACTAACAGGTGCAGAATTAATAGTCAGTACATGCTTGCCTACCCAGTAGGCAACCAGTGTGTATCCAGTATGTACTGGCTACAGTCTACTTTGTTTATGTTTGGGTTTGCTATTCAAAGATTACCCAAATGTTTCACTTGCATGAAAAATGATTAGAATTAGGGATGGAAAAGAAGGAAATCATTTTATGCTAACATTTAATTTATCAATTTCCTAGCTATAAAGTAGGCTCATCAGAGGAACACTATTAATCTGTCAATGCATAGGTCCAACATTAGAATAAATTAAATCATAGTCATCAAGGAAGTAACTAGTGTAAGATTTTCTGGTTACCTGTAATGGAAGTTGAATAATACAACTCCAGCTGACTTAGGAGTAAGAATGACATACAAAGAGGGAGGATCTTAATCATTTTATTGAGCAGTCTACGGCAGATATGAGTTCAGGCCATGATCAGATTCATATATGTATATGGCATGGCCAGGAATCTCCATGCTTTAGCTTTGCTTTCTTCTGAGAAGCCTTAAACTATAGAGAAATTCTCCTCACCTGGTGGTAATCGAGTATTCTTAATGTGTAATCTTCCACTCTTTGAAAAATGAGATGGTAATAGTGACAAATAAGTTGTTTAGACATTACAATCTAAATGATGGTAAAGAACCCACACTGTTACTTAACATATAGTCAGCTTCAAAAGCAAGTAAATATTATCAATTAGTTCAGCCTTATGGAAGTCATCTATTGCCATAATAAAGCTGTAACAAGAAACTACAGTCCTAAGTAGCTTAACCCAACTAGTGAAAGAAACCATTGATTGACATCTTGCATCAAAACAAATGATAATAGTAACACTAATCACTTATGTGGCATTTCTCATTTCTAAACACAATAAAAATTCTTTTAAAACTGAAGTATCTTCAAGATTGGCTTTAAGAATTGCAGTGTACACGTATGTAAATACACTCAGCATTAGGCCAATGGCTAGCTCCAGCACTAGGGGATGAATGAAGGCCTTCTTTGAGAGTCAGTACATCGAGGGGTTTGATGAATGCTTCTTATTTCCCCCTATTGCAATCCATACAGTTACTCAAAATACTTAGTAAGTAATGAACCACTGTTCTTAGGGGGAATATACAAGCTAGGTTCCTATAAGCCTCTGGTCATATTTTTGACAACTGATCAATAAATAAGCATGCTTTGGGTATGCTTCCGCTTCATTATACCCCATCTTTTATATTTATGGACTGATTAATGTTAAATACATGCCAGCAGTACAGTAACTTGAGAATAACTGACATTTATCTAACAGGTGTTCCCTATAAGGCACATCACAGCATGCTTGTGTTTATAAATACGAGACTGTCTCTAAGGCACATCCCTTGAGAGAACAGGATGTGAGTACTAGGTGACAGTGATATTATTCGAGTACAGCTGGTAGCAGAGCGAACAGTCATGTCATCAGCCTTCAGCGACTGTGGTAATTCTTTCTATCTGATGAAGACATAAGTCACCTCATGAAGAGAGCAACTAAGAAGCATCGATACATAGTGCTTCCAGCATATTATTATCTTTGAGTCTCATGACTCTTCCACTGACAACTCTTATATGAAGCTATTATAAAGAAGCTCTTCTGTGGGAAGCAAAAAATGTAAATGCTAAAGTTTCAGTAGTATTAGAGTTGTCTGGTTCACTAGTAAGTAAAAAGTTCTTAACAACAAAAAGTAAATGGCTAAGTGCTGAGGAAGGAATATGAACACAGCACAAGACTACAGTATCTTGGCTTTTTAATCCATTTACTCTCAGTCAGAGTAACCCGGGGACTTCGGTAGGCACAGGTGCCAGCACTTTTCAAAGTAGAAGGAAGTTAGAGTTGATTTAAAGACACCCTGATATCATTGTGAGACAGACTCAGTTCTGCAACACCGGTCTGGGATACTGATTTGAGTATTTCTTGTAATGTATTTAAGAAATAAAAATCCTACCCGCAGTGTGGGAATTTCCTTTTCTGACTGAGTGTGCAAGTCCCAGTTGTATGGAGCTTAAGAAAAATAGCTGTGGCTTAAACATTTTATCTTTTCATGAAAATATTATTATTTTAAGAATAGAGTTACGAAAGTATTTTCCATTAATTTACTACAAGTTTTCTATATAGCCCTGACATGGGTAATAATGTCCACATTAACTCTGCTACACAGATCACATCTATCTGTACTAATCAGATCGCACATATTCTATACAGATCATGTCTGCTATACAGATCACATACATACTCTAAGATAGTACTTATTAACAAGATCACATATGTACTAACCAGATCACATCTGTACTATACACATTACACATATACTCTACAGATCACATCTCTACTAAAGAGATCATATCACCGCTACCAAACAGTAAGATAACTAAAACTGGGAAGTTCACAAGAATCTACGGTTTGGGAACAGGAACAATATCCTCTGTCTTTTAATTTTTTTTTACCTTACCTTTCTACTTTAACCTTCATGAACTTATGAGAAAATCAAATGCATAAACATAAAGCATAATAAAGATTTTAAGTCATACCATTCATCTCTGTGTGTTACTCTTCAGTGAAAGAGACCCACTCATGGATCCTTGGAGAAATACACACACACACACATACACACACACACACACACACACAGAGAGAGAGAGAGAGAGAGAGAGAGAGAGAGAGAGAGAGAGGAAAGAGATGGGAATAGAGATTAGTGGAGGGATGTCAAACGAAACAGGGCAAATGAAACCACTGAAGATGCTAGGCCAATCTGAGCAATGAAGTAAACAAAATGTGTTAGATTTTAAGCACAGGTATAAACTGAATATCCAGGATTCCATGCTCATATGTGTAAATTGAATAAGTAAATACACAAGAAAGAATATAAAAATCCTCACTTTCTTCTCTCAACAAACAGATCTAGTTCCCAGCATGTTAGCTATAGGCTGAGCATGACTTCCATAGAAGAGCAGACCATGGGAAGAGGGGAAGAAAGGAATAACCTCACAGTGAGCAATTGCTAAAATTATCTTAGCCAGTGATCAAAGTTATTATCAGTAGAAAGAAGAACCCTCAGCTGTGTGACCTCTTGATTTGATATTTGTGCTACCTTTAATATAGTAATATATTCAATACATATATTTTTCTTTCCTCCAAACCTAGACCCTACATAACCATGAAAAAAAACCCAAATAAACAGATAAACTTCATTCAAGAATGATCATCAACATACCTAATGAAGATATTTCAAAACTTTCAAGATCACCCATGGGGAAAATGAGAAACTGTCATAGTTACGGGGAGCTTAGAAAGCCTGGGAATAAAAGCACAATGAGGTCTGCATGGTCTCTTTAATAGTCAGAGGACATTCTAAATAAATTATAGAATTTAGATAAAATCTTAATAAGAAGATATTTCTCTTTGTTTAGTATTACAAAACTTTTAATGTTGAATTGAGTTTGCTCTATGGCCAATGTCTTCAAAGCCAGTGTTAACTCCATTTTGCAGGTTGTCTACAAGAAAAAGAAAGAAAGAAAAAATAAAAGAGTTCAACTACTGCTATTTACTCTCATTGTGGTGCTTGGAACTAACTTTTTTGACTTTATGAAAAGTATAATAGGAAAAATTTTATTTCTTTCTCAGTGTTACAATTTGAATTAGAAATCCCCCCCCCAGCAAGTTGTGCATGCTCAGTTCCCAGCTGGTGGTATTCTTTTGAGAAATTCTGGAAATTTTTGGAGGCTGGGCATAGCTGGAGAAGTAGCTGACCAGAGGCAGGTCTTTGGGAACTTCTGGCTTAGGTCTGTGCCTTCTGTCTGCCCTGATATAAACATGTGTTCTCTGGCACACACTCCACCACCACTGCATTCTGAATTCTTCTGTTCAAAAACTTGGGGTCAAATGATCACAGACTGAGCCCTCTATAATCAAAACATTTTTTTTCATTTTTGAAATAATTTGTCAGATATTTAAGCTACAGAGGTGAAAAGTAGATAAGAGGTTACTCATGAGAGAGTGCTGACCAATGATACCATCTGTAAACCATGTTTAGGTTGTCATGTGACATGTGTGTAATCAATTTTAATATGTGAGTTTCATTTTTAATCTATTGAATTATATCTAGTACCACGCACCTCCATCTTTTCTTCTTCCAGACTTTCCCATCTTCCTTTGTACTATATGAACCTATTTACTATAGAGATTTTCAATGTCTCTAATATAGAGAAATCCTTTTGAATTTCTCACACTAGGCTCTAAGAAATAATGCCTCCAAACTGAATTAGCTTCTGGGCCACTTCCTGGTGTATTCTGAGGGACTAGTGTTTTCTTGGAGAGCATTTAAAAACTGTTTTTTTTTTTTTTTTTTTTTTTTGCTGTTGTTTGTTTTTTAATGTGCGGGCCCCGTAAGTGTCTTGGGCTGATTATAAAATATGAGAGAAATAATTTAAAAGCTCTCAGCCTCCAGAGCTCTGTCAGCCATCTTCCTTCCTCCTGGCCCTCTCACCCTTTCATTTAGTTCTCTGGTTGTTTTTATTCTTCTCTATAAGTGAAGTAACTTGATGTAGGCCTGTAGATGCTGTGTTTTAACAGGGCCCAGACATGAACAGGCCCCGAGACCTTAGCACAACTGACTGCATATGGAAGTACCATTCAGGCTGTAAGACTTAGCACATAGACAGCACCACCTGCCAAAACTAAATCAATGACCTAACCCACCAAAGTCCTTATTGTTCTGGGAACTTTCAAAATGTTCTAACCTTGCTTCTTATCATCTACAGTTCAGCGTCTGGCTAACTGTTCTTGTTAACTGAAGTTCGTCAACCGAGAATACATTTATTTTTGTGCTTCAAAGCTCATCATGAGAAAGGCTCAGGCTTCACTGGGATCCTGAACACCCAGTGTGCCCTTGGCCCACTGATAAAGACTTTCTCTTGGTTAAACCACGTCTGAGAGTCTTCTCTGGTGAATACCCAGCAACGGTGTCAACTATGCCTTGGCACCACACTTTCAGAAGAAATTCCAAAATGCATCCTGTAGCACAAATATTGAGACTGATCATGGGTAAAGAGGCACCTGCAATTTCATAATAATCCTTAGCTGTGGCTAACAGCATTCGGGTTGTTCTTCAGCCTTGTTCTCCAGCAGACAGAAGTACAAGACTCAGTGTGTTCTTGCTGTCTACAATTGCTTGTTTGCTGTTTTGTCTTTTCTTTTTGTTTTTTTAAAGCATTACAATTGCTTGGCCATCAACTAAACATTATTTTCCTCCATTGTGTTTTTCAGAAAAGAAAAATCAAAATTTCATAATGATGATTATATCAAGATATTCTTATAAGAACCATGATGTTTTAGGAAGACAAAGAACCTATCAATAGAGGCAACATACTTAGAAAGAGAAGTACAAATGGATTTATAATCTTTCTCTTGTTTTCTGCTGATAAATATGACTAGAAAGTTATTGGTTCAGCCCGAAGAAATCTTTAAAGATGTTATTTTTGAACAGATCTAATACTTAAAAGTTAGTATTTATTTCCAGATGCTCAGAGCTAAATACTCCATCCCTCATCGTCTTTATTGGTTGAATTGTGTGGGTGAGTATAGGTGGGAAATTGGGTTTTCAATGCTCTGTTTTAAAAATGCACACCCCTGTACGTTATTACACAATTTTAAAATTTGTGTTTCATAGTATTGTTGCCAAATAATGACTATTTATGCAGTTCATATGCTATCATAGATATTTAATTGATAAGTAAAATGTAGAAACTAGAGGTCAAGTGTGCCCTTAAATATTATCACATCAATATTCTCAAAGTTGTTTTTTTTTTCCAATATGGTAACTAATGACTGGCAATAATTGTAGAATGCCATGAATGCTCCTTGTTTTAGTTAATAATCATCTGTTTATGTTCCCAGATATCTTCTGTACATTGCAGATATTGAACTCACTATAGTTGCTCTCAGTTTAGACTGATTTTTCAAAGTATTTTTTGAATTGCAAAAATATACATTTGTAGTACTCAATTGGTAATTTTTTCCCAGTATCCATTGCTATTTACTTCTTTTTAAACAAATAAATTTAGAAATTATTTTTAAAACTTCTAGAACTTTCCCTCATAAGATATAGTGTTCTAGGTAGAGACCAGATTTCCAGCATCCTTTGCTGCTCACATCAATCACATGACCAAGTTCAGGATGTGGGATATGATTGGATGTGATCAGTGTATTTCACGTCAAATCTCCTAAATGGAAGATTTTCTGTAGTCTATTTCCTCTCCTCTGTAATTTATGGGTCTTCTGTGATCATGTCATAGTGATATGTGACTAATTCATGACTAAGCAGGCAAGAGTTTCACTGTAGGAGAATTTAAATTAATAAACCAGAATGAATCTGGATTCTTAGCAGAACTGCCTGAGATTACTCACCAGTTATGGACTATTACATTTGAGAGAAATAGGTGCCTATCTTATTGATATCACTGTTTGGGGACTCTCTTATAATGCTTTTACAGTACTTAAAGCTTCTGACACACACACACACACACACACACACACACACAGACCCCCCTAATAACTAATAGAGCAAGAGCCCCATAGTTTGTATTTGACTATGTTTGGATATGTCTTTCTAGTTTGAGTACCTGAGCCAGAACTAGTCAGTGGATCAATATTCAGATATTAACAAGATTTGTAAGAAGTATCTTTAGGAACATGTAACAGAAGGAGGAACTTTGTCATGATGATATATAGATACTACAATCTCCAAAATACCAATCAGCAGGAGTTAAGCCAAAAATCAGAATGGTGTTTAAATGAATCTTAAAGTTTCCATACATTGCAGCATTAGTTTATAGTAAGTCAAATAAGGTGAGCATTCACATATACAGTTTGGGATGGCTCAGTAAGTAACACAGATGAAGAGATGTCATTGTACTTGATATACTAAGCCAACGGAAGAAAAAATAACTCAAGATATCTGTGCTGAGAGCACCCAAGGGACTGATCAAGTATCCAATGAGCCATGTGTGGGATGGTAGGACAGGAGTGCCATGGTATTTGGGTACAGATTGAAGGTACATAAATTTAACTCAGGTTGGATTATGAAAACTGAATCTGTGAGGAAAGACTTTCATTTGGAACATTAGTCGAGGATACAAAAAATAGCAGGTTCTCACTTTATTATCAGCTCCAGTAGAAAGTCTGATTTTGGCTTCTAGAGAGAAGATGGGGGTGGAGTAAGTAACAGGACGCTGATAGTGAATTAGATGAGTAAGTTATATTTAAAGTATCAGATCATAAAAGATATGCAGAAACTGAGAGCCAAGCATCCGCTTATAATGCATAGTGTGATGAGTGTAATAGAATTTTGAGGGTGAGGGATTTCACTCACTCTGACATAGTCAATGGTGGATAAGACACAAAAAGCAATGGCAGTGTAGGAAGTCTTCTGAGGCAATGTCAGAAATGTCTGCAGCTAAGAGAGGAGTATAAACTATTTCAGTCAATCGGTTGTTAGTAGAATACTTCCAGATACTATGGTGGTTATAATTCCAGAACCCCAAAAGCCAGTTACAGAGATACAGGAACATCAAATGGAAGATTATTTAATGTTTGGAGCTCTGAAGAGGCAATGAATAATGTGTGAATGAAAGAGAGCTTTGGCCATGAATGCAGTTACCTTCGTTGCTTTGTGCTGCATTACTGATGTGGAAACAGGGCTATTTTGGGTACTCAAAATGGGCTTGTCTTCCGTGCTTGAATATACAGTTCACAGAGCTTCCTTTCAATTTAGAATTTGAAATGATTTTCCCCCATAGGTAATCAAGAAAGATCACTGTAAAAGTTCACAAAAAGAATACTTGATAAAAGAGCAATAATCCACTAAATTGAGCACACATTTAAGCTAAGACTCAAGAGACTTACAAAATGAGGTTCCTCAAGACTCAGAAAGTAAACAACTCACAAGTTTCTAGAATTCCCTGAAATCCACCAGATTCAGGCTCCTCCTTCTCCAAGGTTATGTAAGCAGTTAGGATTGCTGTGGAGAGAATCTTCAATCCTTGCCGTGCTATCTGTAAGTTACACAGAGAGTGGCAGAGTTCTAGTTTGTGAGTGTTTGGCTCTCGGTGAAGCAGTGAACTTTGAATCATCCACACTCCTGTAATAACTTGAATAAAATCGTCAGTTCACCATGTTGGAATTTTGTGGTATCATTTCTTTGTTCTATTGTCAGTTTCCTGTCTGGGTAAGTACATATGTATTCATATCACCTCAGAAATAGTGTCATATAGCAGAAAAGCAAAGTGGACAGGTAATGCGAACTCTAGAAGGGACACAGTGACTATCCCAGATGTTTTCAGCCATTGACTTGGATGTGTGACTCTGGGCAAAGTGCCTCAACATTTCAACTACAATATAGGGATGACATATTCTCTGAGCTAATTTCCGTAAGTGGATTTTAAATAATGAATGGAAATTCTTTATATCATAGTGGCACTTTAATCCCAGTATTTGGAAGGTGGGCAGATCTCTGACTTCAAGGTCAGCTTAAGCTACACAGTGAGTTACAGATCAGCTGGAGCTAAATAGATCTGTCTCAAAAATGTATATGATTAAAATTAATATTACCTACTCCTTTGATATTTTTAATGTGGCTACCAGAAAAAGGAAAGTTTCACATGGAACTTAGTCTCTCAAATTCAGGCCTGACTCTTGACATGCTTCATGGATTGGCCTGTTCTCTGAAGCTTGGGTGTGATGTGTGTGTGTGTGTGTGTGTGTGTGTGTGTGTGTGTGTGTGTGTGTATGTGTGTCTGACTGTGTCTGTTTAGTTTTTTTGTAGTTTGTACAATCACATGTCACTCAGGCTGGCTTTGACCTCATGATCTTTGAACCTTAGCCTCTCTGTTGCTGAGATTACAGTCATGTACCCACTATGATCAGCTCGGTTATTATATTTTAAAATGTTAAAAGTTTTAAAGATGGATGATGGCATGCGTGATGGAGGCTTTGGCCATGTTTAGGTGGGTGGTAGGCATAGGGCACTACTTCCGGTGCCTAGCTCCAGCACAATGAGTGACAACTGTTTTGTCCACACAGCTCTAGAGTTAGGATGGCAGAGTCTGTAGTGTGATGTTTTTCTCTTGCTTGCTAGGGCCATTGGCTCTTCTGGACATTTTAAAGTGATACATCCTGAGAAAGACATAAACTAGGAAGAGTTTAATGTAATTTCTGGCTACTGAGACACTGCAGATATTTTTCTCCTGTATCATGTTGATCTTTATTCAATTTAATCCTGATTGCTAGGTTCCAGGTAAGCAGGCTCCCTGTCTGCCCCATGATCTGTGTTCTGATTTCTTTGCCTTACTCTCAACCAAATCCTTTCATTTGCTTATTTGTTTTAAGTATTTCGCTATTATTTCGATTTCTGGAAAAATCATAACATTCTGAAGAAAGCACATGATTTTAATGCTTAGGCTTTATTTGAAAAAATAATGTATGCAAGTTCTTTTCTTTTGACCATGTTAGTACCCACGCAGCCAGTCTTATAATACTAAGCATTTTTATTCCTGTCATTTATGTTAAATAGCCTCTTAAATCATTCTGTTACCATTTTAAACTTACATTCTTAAACATGCACACAAAGATGCACAGACATTCAACAGGAATATTTTTGTTTGGTTTTTGAGGCAGGGTCAGCCTTACACTCACTGCGGGCTGAGCTAGTCCTGAACTGATCCTCTTGCCTCTGCCTCTTACCCTCTGGAGTTGCAGGCTTGTATCACCATGCCCAGTGAGAAAACAGCTTCATACGTTCTTTATTCTGAGACATAGTCTGAGACATTTAACTGAAGTTTAGTTAAATAAAATCTTGGGTAAAAGATGAGTTCCATACAAAATACCAAGAAAATTCTGATACAGATGTTTATTGATATTTGGAAATAGTTGATTTGAAAGCACTTAGTAATTCTGAAACAGATTGTATTTTCAATGTGTTATAGGATGATTTC
This sequence comes from Cricetomys ansorgei, assembly GCA_026225945.1. Classification (NCBI taxonomy): domain Eukaryota; kingdom Metazoa; phylum Chordata; class Mammalia; order Rodentia; family Nesomyidae; genus Cricetomys; species Cricetomys ansorgei. The sequence goes on from JAMJFZ010001796.1 coordinate 5,025,769, forward strand.
AGTCTAAATTAATTATTACTTATCAGAATAACATAGCACAAGATGTTTATAAAAAGTTCTATAACATGTGCACCCTAGAGTTGCCATCACCTTTTAAAGAACACCCCAGTTTAAGTCTCCAAGACCAAGGCCCTCTGAATCAGTGGATCTGAGATGGGATCCAGGGAACTTCTAAAACCATCCCAGTCTTTATTCTTATGAAAGTTATGGAAAGACACCAGTGCAGAATCTTATCAAGTCAATGCACAGTTATGAAGCAGACAGGTATTAGGGCTTCTTTGTAATTTCCTGGAGCTTGGGTATGTTTCTCATTTGTAGGTATCTCATAAACAGCTTCCCAGATATGATTTTGCAATAAGAATATACTCCATTTGGCTTATTAGAATTTTATTATATATATATTAGAAAATCTTTCTCCCCTTCTCTCTTACACACTCACTCACACATATACATATAAAAGCATGCATTTTCACAAAGTATTTTACTAAGATAAATCTCAGATATGATTTTATTTTAGCAACATATTTAGCAACATGATTTTATTTAGCAACATGTATCATGTCTCTGATAAATGAAATACTAGATACAAAACAATTAGTGTCTAGAATTTCTTTTGAGAACACCTAGTATACATATTTTTTGTAAAAGATAAAATTAATCCTATGGTATATGAGGTGTGTGGCTAATCTCTTATCTGCAAGGAGGCATAGCTGCTGTTGATAAACTCATCCCTCTTTTTCCTGACACATGGAAAGCATTCATTTTAATAAAAATAATCATTTTGCTGTAAGAGGGACAGAGAACACCATATATTTATGAAAATAACATTCATATCTCACCTTTTTGAGAACGTTTTGTGTATAAGGGGCTTAAATAAACTATAACAAGTCAATGTTTATAAAAATTCACTGGTATCTGATTAATATTGACAGCATTTGGAAATTTGTCACCACTCAACTACAATTAAGTTTATGAATCCTGTCCAGTTGCTTTAAGCCAACCCCTCACACAAACTCTGCTTGTACTCCCAGTTCACAAACTCCCAGTGTAGGAAAAGAAAAAAGTCTATAAATTGGGACAAATCCTTTGAAGACAGTCTTTTATCTTCCTGTGTTTTTTTTTTCTTGACAATGAAAGTTCCATGATTTAATACAAAATATAAAACAAGAAGCCGCTAACACCTTGTTGCGTGGTGTGTGTATTAGTGAATGTTTGCTATTGAACTAAACCGAACTGCCTTTCCTCCCAGGATCAGCCCCACTGTACAGCTGCTTCAGAGCCGTTCATCAGTTCCCCTCCTACTCTATCTACAGAGCTTTTGTGTCTGCTTCCATCTCTGCTTACGGAATAACCAACTGAACCACACTGATTTCATATTTGCAAACTTACTAAGACCTGTCATAACTCCAAACTCAGCATGGCACATATGTAATTGTCGTGAGTGTACATGGAACACTGAAATCTTTGACTTTTCTGACCACATGCTTGTGCTCCAGGACAAGCTAGAAAGGAGATGTTCTGCCTTCTACTTCCCCGTCTAACAGAAACAAATGTTGAGTCCATTTAGTGCAACATGGTTCAGAGTTATTTTTAATGATGGGGGGGGCTCTGAAGAATTATGCTGGATGAGAGTGGCTCAGGTAAAGGTGTATGCTGCCAAGTCTGAGGATCTCAGTTCAATCCCTGTAACACACATGGTGGAGAGAACCAACTCCTGCAAATTGTCCTCTGGCCACCACATGCTCTGTGATACATGCACACACACACATGCACATAAACATGCAAAATGAAACAAAATACAATGTTAAAAAATAGTCGTACTAAAGTGCTGTCTAGTGTTCTAAATACAAGAATACTATAGTGCACCCGACGAATAAAATACATGTTACATAGCTTTGTTCAACATTGTGCCTTGAGCCATGAGCTTGCTAACACATCATCAGTACACACTAGACCAGGTATCTTTTAACAAAATGCATGTAAGAGTATGTATCAATAATTCAACAAAAACACTGTGACCAGAAGCTGTCACAAACCTCACTCTGTAATTCTCCCTAGAATAAATAATCCAGAATGCGTTAATTCACGATTGATTTTGCTTTTACATAATGTAGCAATCATAAGAAGCCAGAATCAATTGTATCCATGGCTACGCTTAGCAGCAGTTCCAAATTGTTCACGAGGGTTTCCTGTGAATAGCAATATGTCCTCATTGATTTTTAAATTTGTAGCAAGATTGTAAAGAATGAGTCAATTTATTTTATTCCTACTCCTTAAAGTTCAGATTTATATCACTGAATTGTAATAAACTGCATCACTAGTAATGCTCAGCCTAGTTCATTGAAGGCTAGCTTCTAGATCCTTAAGTGCGAACTGATTGTATTTTATTTGTGCATCCTATAGATTTATGTCAATTTCACAAACTTCAGAATATGAACCTCATTTCAAATAGCAGAATATTGATAGGAATGTGTTTATTATACTAATTAGCAAATTTTTGCACAGCCTATTTTCTATTTCACATCTAAAACAATTTCCTGAAGGATAGAGTTAAGGATGTCTTAGATCTGATTTTTTCCAACAGATCTTGAGGCCAGAAGCCAAAAGGGCATCACTATCATCACCATCCATATTAGTGGTCCAAAGCCCAGGTGTTGGTAAGGCTGGGATGCCTTTGGAGGCACTAGGGAAGGATACTTCTTTACCTTATGGTGGCTTCCAGATTGCTGGACCTGTGGCGCCACCACTCCGGTTGCCCCTGTGGTTAAATTGTCTCCTCATTTTATCTGTGCGTCAAGCCTTCTTGCCACCTCATATCTTTTCTGTGTATTCCTGAGTGTCAAACCCAGAGTCTCATGCATGTAAGATGTGATGGGTTATCTTGATTGCTAACTTGATTGGACTGAGAGTTTATTAATGCAGAATTATGGCTGTATCCTGAGAGTTTTTCTAGAGGTATGATTAATTAAGGGATCAGGAACCAGTCTGAAGGTAAGAAAAAACAAACACCTCACATACTAGGCTAGCTTTACCACTGACCTGCATCCTAAGCCTAGCATCTGGTAGCTGGATTTAGGGTACAAACAGATGATCAAATGTTATCTTCCTTCAACAAGATTCTTAACATTGCCATACCCTTTCAGAGATTAAGATCTAATATATTTTGATGCTAGTTCATAGTCCAGTGTAAGCTATGTGTGCATGCATATCATTGTGCAACCTCAAATTCCTTTGATTCCAGCACACATTTGATTCTTCCACTTAATAAGCCTTAGAGCACATTTTGACTCAACTGTAGTCAATTATTATGTATGGAACTGTGACAGAGAATAGATAGGGGCTTACCAGTCTGGTCTGGAACCTTATCCCCCATTGTATGTGGAAAAGTATGTGAGACATAAGAATGGAAAGTAGTGGCTCAGACATAGCACGATCTAATTCATTTTCTTGTTACAATTCTATTCCTCACTGACCTTGTATGAATTTTTCTAGTTCATTGTTTATATGTTAAAATATATTGACTATACAGCATTCAACCATATCGATCTTGTGAAAAAGTACTGTTTTAAATATTTTTGTGGTAATTAATGAGTCAGGGATTTACTGAATTATTGGATGCTCTGGAGGTATAAAAACCCTGGATGATTTTGTTTGCTATAGCATGGGTGGAAGTTGTTTATAAGTAGTGTGAGCATCTTAACAGTGGCTGTACCACCGAAGAAAATCTCTATTAAAATACCTATTAAAATCTCTATTAAATACCTAAGCAGCTATTAACTGAATATAGATCCTCAGGAACGAGTAAGGCCTCTTGAGTTCATCCTTCCTCCATGGCAGGATATTAGTGGGTCAGATCTTGTGCAGATCTTATGAAAATACTATATGCTGTTGTGAATTCTAGAGTCCACTTATGCAATGCTTCTCTTCTTAAGGCTGTTTATCTTGAGCATCATTTAAAAATATTTGAGCTTAATTTTACCAAACTCAGTGCAAAATATTTTATCACCTTAGGGTCCCTGGGTGTCCTTGCTATTCTATAAAACTATTCTAAGACCATGATGTGAAAGTAACTTTGACCACATCTATGACTAGAAATGACCATCAAATGTTTAGGAATTGAAAACACACAAAATAATCAAATATACAAAAATTATATGGAGTCCATCAACAGAAATAAATAGTGGTCTGACAAACAATTGTATTCTTTTTTTTTTTTTAGATGATCATACAATATGAATTCTTTCTGGGGTTGTACCTTTTACCTTGAAATGTGAAAGAAGTTTGCTAGTTAGTGATAAAGGGTAGCTAGATGCCAGGAACAGAGGGTGGCTTCTACAAAGTGTCTGAGACAGAAACAGTTTATTCCACTTAAGACACTCAGTAAATGTTTGGCATGTTGAGTAAGAATTGGTATAATGCATGAGGCTTCAACTGTCTATCAACATGAGTCACACTTGCTCCTCTTAGAAGCAGGTGCCAAGATAGAATTCAAGATCCAAGAGATTTATTCAGGAATCAGTTATGAAATATTAAAGAGAGGAGAAGCATACAAGGAGAACCTTCACACATAATGCAGATCTAATACCTTCGAAGTAGTCAGGAAAGAAGATTGTTCAGGAGGCAGCTTGAGTTTTTGGTTATTAATAAAGTATCTTTCAGTCAATGTTGCCCAGAAGTGGGATCCCAAGTTTCATGTGTTCACATATGAGTTGAAGTTTTGTTATGCTTAGTCACTGAATACAATATACAGAAGACATGGACATAGTGAAACTGGTGACACGTACAGAAGAGAAACCAGTGGTTGTCACGCCACGACTCTTCATAACACGAGATCTGATCAGTGTATTTTTGTGACCCTGTGGCCACCATTGTCCACCTCTACTGTATACTCTATGGATGTTCATACATTTCTTAAGCTCTAGAACTTGTCTAGAATGATAATAGATTAAAAGAAGAGAGGATGATTTCTGCAAGGAATTTTCCAATTGTCTACTATTTTTTTGTTATGCTATTCTAGACTTTTCCCTTCAGAAAAATTACACACACACACACACACACACACACACACACAGTGTACATTGCAGGTTTACAACATTTAGGAAAAGTAATGATTGCTCTCAATTATCAAAGATGATAGGAGCTAAGAGCATTAAATTACAGCCTTTAAGACATAAAAGACATTTTTTAAAAATTATAGATGCATGATAAATATTAATAGCATTTTAACACTTTTTAAAATAGCCTTTAAAATTGTTCCCCAATTGATGAATAAGGAGTCAACAAGAAAAAATTCCTAGTCATAAAGAGTTCCATCTAATAAAAATCGCAATGGGACCTGCTTTTCATTCATTTAGCTTGCTCCTTGGGAAAAGTATCTTGTTTTAATTATCCCTAAAGTGATTGTAATATTGGCAAAATTTTGGTCTTTTTTTCTTTATAAAAGGGTTTTCATAGCTCTTGACATAAGGTGGATATTACAGAGTCTTCTAATACCCAAAGCAGAAGCAAAGCTATTTATTATCATTAGAAAGAGTAATATTCCATCTCATACCTTCACCTTTCCATACCCTTCCATACTTTTCTCAGGTTAAACGTTTCCCTTTATTAAAGGGCTGGGAGGAGGGAATATTAATACTAAAGGTGTTTGCAAAAGCCATATGGAAAGCTGCTATTTTATTAGCTTCATACATGTGCATTTATATTCATATAAAAGAGTTTAATTGGAGTTACCCTACATGGGGGATAAGGATCCTCCCAGATGCCATGAGCTACTAAATAAGAGGCCCAAAGAGATGGACACCTTCCCTTGGGTGGTCAGGAGTTTCCAGAGACTCTCTAAAGCAGCAAAGGCTACTGACATTGCTCTTGATTGCCCACAGAAACTTGGTGGTAAGGCTTTATTGCTTAAGACACCACACACTTTGAACACCAGACATGGAGAAATAAAGAGTTACTGAATGGGAAGTTTTCTTCCTGCTGCATACCTTTAAAAGTGGGGGGAAGGTACTGCATAGGGTTCTGAGGGAGAAAAGTCCTCAACAGCCTTGCCCAGCTGTGAATCCCAACAGCTACAACAATGACTGGCTTAGTAAGGTATGCCTAGATGGTAGTTAATGCATAAACCAATAGCTGGTCCAAGTACAGAGAACACATGAGTGCCTATTAAATGTTCAGCCACAAATGGGACATCTATATCATATTTCTTTCCTTCAGGGACCATCAGGGAAGATGGGCAGAAATTGGCCACCAGAGATCAGAGAGGACTGGAGTGAAACAGTGTCTTCTGGACAAGACTGGAGTGCTGAGTTCATGAACTTGTAGTAACTGCGGTGGTGTGCACAAAACTTGCACAAATTCAAGCTAGTCAACATTTCAGCATGGATGGAGGGAGGGTTCATGAACCCCAACCCTATCTGAAGAGCTATTTTCAGTTGATGATGTCTAAGAGAAAAAGAGTTAGTTTTCATTAAGGATATGGTCCTTAGTAGGCTAGCCATGCTCCAGAGAATTGCACCATTCCCATGAGTACATGGGCAATACAAATTGGACTTGTTGTGCTATGACAAAATAGGAAAGAAAACACAAAGTCAGGAGGTGTATCTGGGAGGTATTAAGGGGGAGGAGCAAGCAGGAGCGAATATGATGACACCGTATGCATGGATGAAACTCTCAACAAATTAATAAAATATTATATTAAAAAGAACATTAAAAAGAATGACTAATGCCATAAAATTTATATGACAAAACTTTTCCACACTCAGAAGCTTAAATTTTTCTCCTAAGTCTATATGAAATGTCATAGACTCAGTCATGAATAAAATTAAAGTTGTACAGTGAACCTGAAACTATTTCAACATTGCTGTCACAGATATGTGTAGAAAATTCTTATTTTGTAATTCAAAAAATTGTACTTAATCCATGTATGAATATTCTCTCCTCTCTCTCTCTCTCTCTCTCTCTATATATATATATATATATATATATACATATATATATATATAAAATGTTGTCTAGATGTGATATCAGGAATGACTTTTTAATGCTTTCAAAAACTTATTTTTTGTACTGCAATGATGAATTATATTATACTACCATTGTTGTACACAGATTCTCTACTAAGACATCTGTCTTCCCTTAAAAGTGACCTATTTTTAGATCTGTGCATTTCCCCTCACCAAGATAACCTTTCTTCTATTTTTATATTCATTTGCTATTAGAAATATTATATTCAAATTTCCACATTTGCAGAAATAGAGTTTAAATCTACTATGGATTAATTTAATTTTTCATTGGTTAATTTCACTGATTAACTTAATTTCAAACACTGGTTAATTTATATGAAATGAAAAGTTAATATCTTTAAGCATTAACCTCCAAAAATAAATAGAGTTGTAGCACTAGTTCACAATTGTACTCCGAAGTCAGTGCGGGAGAGCTCAGCACTATCTACCGTCTTCTGTTACCACTGCGCTTGCTGACATTAGAGGGCTCATTGCACTGGAAGATTGCATTTTGGCCCAGTGTACTTATTACTCAGTAACTCAAGCATTCATTGCTTGTGCTTAAAACTTCAGTTTCTCAGGAAGATGACCACAGAAATCATTTCCTTATTAGAGTTTTGGCTAATTGGTTCAAAAAATGAGACTGGTTGGGTAATCTTAATATTTTAGAAAATAGACAGAGAATTGGCTTACTCTGGTTTGCATCTTATACTTTCCTTTTGGAAAGTTTCCCAAGTCAACCACAGGTTTTTTTTTTTTTTTTCTTCTCTTCTGATGCTATAGATGTGTACCTGAGATCTTGTATGTCATTTTTTCTGTCTTGGTTGAAGGCAACATGACTTTGGTGTGTGTGAAAGAAGATAGAGATATGAATTGATGTGTGCCCTCTTTTCCCATCTTTCATTTAACTCAAATCAGTTAGATGTCTACCAAATATGCTAGATCTGAAGCTTCCCCTTGACTTCCACCTGCCCTTTGTTTAGGCCACTATGTCCCTGCCTAGACAGTGTAGTCGTTTCCTTCTGTTCCCCAAAGCTTATTTTTATAAATTTAAATCAGATCAGATTATTCTTCTTCTCAGAAGCCTGCAATGACCTCCTGCTTCATAAAAAATTAACTAGTCCCATGTGACTCACGTGTTATTGTTCTTTTTTTTTTTTTTTTTTTTTACTTAACCTCTGCTTTCCTCTGTACTTAGTTTGCAGTGGCATTCTTGCTGTTACTCAAGTAGCCAAGTCTTCTCCCACCTTGGTTTCCTTCCTCAGATATTCCACCTCTCTAGAGTCCTCTTTCCCCAGATGTTTGGTGAGACCATCTCTAACACATCCTCCAAGTCTGTGCTAGAACAACTACCACCTAAGTTAGATGGACCCTGGAAATTTTATTTAAAATGAGAGCTTTTACCTTATCCCTGGTGTTCTGGATTCTTTTGACTTAGCTATTCTTTCTTATTCTTATAAGCAATGATTCAGAGTTTACAAATATCCCCTGGCCCTTCTAATGGTATGTGTATAACGGTACCATCTTGTAGAGAGGGCCTTAAGTCAAATCATACATTGGTTGGTTACTCCCACAAGCTCTGTGTCCCCATTGCTCTAGCATATTTTCAAGGCAGGACAGATTATAAAGGTTTTGTGGCTGGGTTTTTGTGTGTATGTTTCTCTTTCGGTAGCCACAGACACTGAAACATAGGGGTGTAAGTTCTATGCAGGCACCAGCTTGAACTCTTTATGTTCAGTTCATTGTGTTGTCTTCAGCAATGGATCCTTGCTGTCTTGTGGAGGGCAAACTATGTCTTGGAACCATTCTGGGTTGTTTGAAGATTCCATGGCACCCATTTGTCTAACCACTCAATTGGATGTAACCAGTCCCAATATTGTATGTTTCATTTGGTCACAAGAGAAGGCCAGTATCCACCATTATTTGGAGACTTCATGAGGATCTTCATGTATTTTAGGAAGTTTACACTGTACCAGGTTCCTGTACCACCCCTCAAATCTTTCTCAGTTCTAGCCATTTCTCTTGGAATTTCCTTCCTCAACCCCATCTCCCCTCCCCCTCTCCAGATGATCCTCCTGTTCCTGTCCCCTTCATCCCCAACTCAATTCATAAAATCTATTCTATTACTCCTCTCAGGGAGATCCATACATTCACCACAGACCTTTCCTCTTTACCTAGCCTCTCTAGATCTATGGATTGTAGCTTGGTTACCATTTATTTAATGGTTAATATATATATTTATAAAGTAATACATGCCATATTTGTCTTTCTGAGTCTGGGTTACCTCACTCATGGTGATTTTTTTCCTAGTTCCATTCATTTGCCTGCAAACTTCATGAAGTCATTTTTTAAACAGCTGATTAATAATCCATTGTGTAAACATATCACGTTTTCTTAATCCTTTCTTCTTTTTAGAGACATCCAGGTTGTTTCCAATATCTGGCTATTATGAATAAAGCAGCAATGAACACGGTTGAGCAAGTGCCCTTGTGGTAGGATGAAGCATCGTTTGGGTATATGGCCAAGAGTGGTATAGCTGGATCTTAAGGTAGATCAACTTTCATGGAACCCCACACTGGTCACCATATTGTCTATACAAGTCTGCACACTCACCACAATGGGTAAGGCTTCCCTTACTCCACACCCTCACCAGCGTGAGCTGCCACTTGTGTTACTGATCTTAGCCATTCTGACAGGTGTGACATAGAATCTCAAAGTAGTTTTGATTTGCATTTCCCTGATGGCTAAGGATATTGAACATTTCAAGTGTTTCTCAGCCATTTGAGTTTCTTCTCTTGAGAATTCTGTTTAGATCTGTACCCCCATTTTTAAATCAGATTGCTGTTTTAATATCTAGTTTCTTGAGTTCTTCATGTATTTTGGATTAGTCCTTTGTTAAATGTGAAGTTGGAGTTGGGAGGTGGTGGGACACACCCCAGCATTCAGCAGATTGAGGCAGGCGGATCTCTGTGAGTTAGGGGCCAGCCTGGTCTACAGAGTGAGTTCCAGGACAGCCAGAGTTACAACAGAGAAACCATGTCTCAAAAAAAAAAAAAATGAAGTTGGTAAAAATCTGCTCCCATTCTGTAGGCTGTTTTTTTTGTCTTGTTGGCAGTGTCATTTTCCATGTGGAATCTTTTAGGTTTCATGAGGTCACATTTATCAATTGTGATCTTAGTGCTTGTGCTAATGGTGTTCTGTTCAGAATGTCTTCTGCTAGCCCAATGAGTTCAAGGCTGTCCTCCACTTTCTTTTCTATCAGGTTCAATGCATCTGGTTTTGTGTTGAGGTCTTTGGTCCATTTGGAATTGAGTTTTTTGCAGAATTTTTTCAGCAAAGTAGCTGGATACAAAATTAACTCACAAAAATCTGTAGCCTTCCTATATACAAATGACAAATGGCCTGCTAAAGAAATCAAGGAAAGAACATGTTTCACAATAGCCTCGAATAATATAAAATATCTTGGGGTAACTGTGACCAATCAAGTGAAGACTTATTTGATAAAAACTTCAAATCATAATTGAAGAAAGAAATTGAGGAAGATATCAGAAGATGGAAGGAGTTCCCATGCTCATAGACCTGTAGGATTAACATAGTAAAAATGGCCAGCCTACCAAGAGCAATCTACAGATACAATGCAATTCCCATCAAAATTCCAACAGGATTCTTCACAGATCTTGAAAGGATAACTCTCAGCTTCATATGGAAATACACACAGAAAAGAAAACCCAGGGTAGATAAAACAATCCTGAATAATAAAAGAGCTGCTGAAGGTGTCACCATTCCTACTGTCAAATAACTACAAAGGTATAGTAATAAAAACAAAACAAAAAAAACCAACAACATGGTATTGACTTAAAAGCAGATACGCTGATGAATGGAATGAAATTGAATTGAAGACCCAAACACAAATACACACACCCATGGACACCTGATGTTTTTTTTTTTATAAAGAAGCCAGAAATACATACTGGATAAAAGACAGCATCTCCAACAAATGGTGTGTGTCAAACTAGGTGTCTCCACATAGAAGAATGAAAATAGATTCATATATATTTATCTTAAGAATAATATATAGCTTAGATTATACACATTTAGGTTTTTCTATTATTTCCTCACCAATTCAGTATTTGCAACTCAAGTAAGAAGAACTTAGCAAATTTTGGAGACATACTTTCTGCTACAAATATTTTAAATTCTTAGTAATATATTTACTAAGAAGGAGTTGATAATAATGACAACAAATGATGTTCATCTTTTTCTTGAAATAGGTCATATTTGCTTACTAACTATGTTTAAGTATACTACATTATAACTCAGTTATTCTTTTACACATTTAAAAATAAAAATTATGCACAAAGACACACTATGGGAAGTTTCCATTTCTCCACACCTGCCACCTCAAGCACATTTCATTTTATATGTAACTTTCTTGTTAGTTCTTCATATATCTTCCGTTACTTCTGTGTGCTGTTTATAAGCAAAAATAAGCATTCCTTTCTACCCATATACATATTTTAAATTTTTTCTGATTTAAAAATAAATTCTACATTTCTGTATGTTAGCATGTAAAAACTAACAGCCTGATATCCCATAGAAACTACGCATAGAGGCAGTGAAGCTCCGCATACTGAAGTGTATCTACAAAGTCAAAATAGAATTCACTCTTTAAGAGACTGGTTTTGACTGTCAAGCCGATGAACATGAAAGAACGCCCATAGGATTCTGAGATAACACATCATCATACAATGCCTAGCGTTCTGTACAGACGCCTACTTTGCATTATTCGAAACTGTGCAAGTGATATAAGTGACAATGTTCCAACACCTGTGCTGAGCACTCATTACGCCGTCCTAATATTGTGTGATTATTAATTATTGCTATTTATTATTATTATTATTACATTAATTATTCAATTGTGAACATGGGTTCGCTATTTACAAAGCATTTGGTTTTCATATTTTTCTCCTCAGTTTCTGGCATTTTTTGTAACAACTTTTTTTTCTTTAGGAAAAATTCAGTAGACTGACACCTTGCACAATTCACGTTTTAACATGCTGATAGTATGCTTACTATTGGAATTCGATTATGCGATTCTAATGTTACAAAAGAGTGATTGTGAAAGAAGATTAAAATTGGCCCTTCCTTATGATCTGCTAAAAAAGAAATGGCTCTTTTGACGTTGTGTCAAACGTTCTAATTTTCCTTTACTATAAGAGAGGCAGCGAAGATTAATTTTTAAGGAAATATTATTGGTCCTTGCTTCTCTTTAATTCTCGAGCGGTCCTACTTAAAGCTATTTTGATTAATGATGCAGTTGACAACACTTCCTAGAGTGCGCCTCCATTCAAACTGTTATGAAAGACAGTTGATCCCCATACTAAATGCAAATGTGACTATCAAGAAAGATTTGAACTGTGGTGGCAAATATGCATATAAAAGTCTCACTGACAGATGGAGGTGTCCGTGAGACGGAGAAAGATGGCAGACTCTCCCAGAGTGGGATTGTACAGTTTCTCAGGAGCTGTTCAGTGTTGGCTTCTCAGAGACACGCTTCAGGACAGTAGAGACTGCCTTTTTGGGTATCTCTTTCCAAAAGCAGTCCCACCATTTCTGCTTATACCAAGAAGGATGCTGGAAAATGTACATAGCCTTACCCACCCCTCCATTAACAAGAACTGTCATAATATATCTTGTATAAAAGAGAAAATATCAAACTAGTTGATCTTTTGGTTTTGCACAAAGATGATATATCTAATCTGAACTGCTATTTTATTTTTTACTATCTTTCTTGATCAGATAGCTTTTTGGAAAGGTTTTAGAACTGGAAACAACCTTGTTTACCTTTTAGATATTGTAAATTATCTTCTCTTTTTAGATCCAGCCTGCCCAATTCTAACATGATAGGATGCAAGGAACATGTCACTGTTAACTCAAACTTCAGGACATAAAAAAGATGGGTTTCCAAGAAGGGTATTATCACATTGCTCCTATTTAAAAATGTTGTGAACTAGCCTTCTTCCTTTTAGATCCATAGATAAGCTCAAATCAGCCTATACTGGAGCTGTTATTATTTTTAATTTAAGCCTTTCTCATAAATGTGTAATGATACCTCATTGAGCTTTGCTTTTAAAGTTCCTTACTGGCTAGTAGTGATCATCTTCTGTCTATGATAATTTGCTATCTGTGTTTCCTCCAGTGAAATATCTTTTCATATTTTTCCTACTTAGTAATTAGACTGACTTTTTTGTTTGTTTGTTTGTTTGAGACAGGGTTTCTCTTGAACTCACAGAGATCAGCCTGTCTCTGTTTCCAAGTGCTGGGATCAAAGGCATGCTCCACCACCCAGGTAGACTGTGTTTTTAATAATGTGTTTTGGAAGTCTTCTATATATTCCATATTTGAGTTTTTGGTTCCATATGTAGTTACAGAATTTTAAAGTTGTGGCTTATTTTCCTCCACTTAATAGTATTATTCACAGATTTTAATTTTCACAGACTTTAATTTTGATGAAAACCTTCTTTCTTTGTCTTATTCTTTGTATGATGAATGATTTTTTTAGATTATGTAATAACTATCTGTATGTCTTTGTTTTCTTATATTTAATACCTCAGACTTTCAATGATACTACCCCTGAAAGGAAGGACATCATCTCTTTACAGAAAGCCCTCCTGTGGCTTTCACTGAGGGTAGAGGAGCCTGTCTTGCTGCTGTGTAGGGTTGGAAGCTTAGGCTTTCAACTGATTCTTAATGATGACAACATCCTGACTGGAAGGGAGCACCCTAGTCTCTGCACTGTGGCTTCCTCAGTACTGTAATGGTGTGATTTCACCATCCACATGAATGTTTAAGGATATTTTGACTCTCTATCAGGCCATCATCATCAGCAAATGTAACAAGGGTTAGAGTCCACTGAGATCATAAGGGTTCAAGTCTTAGTCTTTGCATTTGTCATTCTTTGACTTTTTACTTGAGTCTGTCCAAAGAAGAAGTCTGATCTCTCACCTCATCTGCTACGGAGGTGAGTTAGAGCTAAGGGTGTGCAGTATTTTACACTACAGAGTTTGGTAGATATGATAGTCTCAGCTGTCAACCCTGTGAGATCAAGAGACATTTCTGAGCATGTCTGTGGACAATTATTTTGATTAAGTTAAGACAGTAGACTACAGCAATAACTAAAGTTTTATGTCTTTCTGGGTGTTTTTTAATTGGTTCTTTGGCTAGTGATATTAGCCATTTTCTGAGTTTGTTGTTATTGGAGTCTACTGGAAACTTCATAATGCCAGGATATATTGTACTAGAGTCAGATACACAAAACAAAGTGAAAACTCAAGCAATCCACCTTTGTGACCTTCCTCGAGTTCTGTGGCTCCTGCAGCATGTATTTTCTCTTTACCTCTTAGAGCCTGTTTATTTATTTACAAAATACTCATGATTTGTATTATACTTGGAATGAAGAGGGGGAAACACATCTCTACTATCCTCCAGGATGTGACCAGAAACTGATTCTCTTAGTCCTGTCCATATGTGTATACATGTGTGTAATCTCTTTTAATATAATGCTTTGTCTGCATATGAGAATAAAACTCCTACCTCACACAAAAATACAAAATAGAAAATTAAGTAATGTATACAAGATATCGTAGAAAGAAATTAAAGTATTTATCATAAAGAAATAAAAGTACTTCATATAACATAAAAATGACTAAGTCCTTTCACCATTACAAGCTCATTGCTTGAAGGTAACTGTAACTGTTTGCCCTTTATTGGACAATAATAAGACAAGGTAGTAAAAAAAATACCTAAAATATAACTTTCATACATTAAGTTGGCTACATAAAGAATTAAAAGAAGAAGAAAATTAAAATGTAAGAAGTCTTATGTTTTGATTATTTATGTTAGTTCATTAACATTGTGTCAAATTCCCTACCAGATCTTTTACCAAACAGATTTTTGCATATAGAGTCTGGCAAAGACAAGGAACTGTGAAAAATGTGACAATTAAGCAATGACGTCTTTAATCATCCAGATATAAATCTGATGTTTTAATTTTTTCTGCTGAAGACTCATTAATATTCAGCAGGATAGGAATTATCAGAATATGGCATTGTTTGCACACATGGGCTTACATATGGGAAAGCTGCCTAGAAAAGACAAGGATGAGTGGACTGAGAGAAGGTTAGGGTGCCTCTAAGTCACCTGGGCAAAATCTCCCTTGCCCGAGTGCTCCATCCTATCACGAGGCTCAGGCCGTCGGCTTTGCTTCAACATGAAAGCAGTGACTTCTTCCTTTATCCTAGCCCTCAACTCAGTATCCTTGGGTATAAAGAAGATATCTGAAGTTTGTAGTTAATGTGATATTACTATCCTTCACAGCAAGGGGGTTTTCACCTTTCTTCCTGGTGGAATTAAACTAGTAATTACTAAATGCTTTCTGTGACAACTACCAATGTAAGTATGTTAACCTTACTGCTAATGTTATTTCATAATGGGGATAAAAACAGTTGTTCTTACATAAATCTCAGAAAAACTGAGCTATTTCCCATGATTTCTACAGTTAATATGTAACAAAATAAAGAAAGAGAAAGGGAAAAAGAGAAGCTCTATTTCTTCTATTTCAGATGTATCAGACATGTTTCTAGATATCAAGGACAAAATTTAATCTCTTTCCTGGAGGAGTATATATTATAGTGGGAAAGAGACAAATATATTGCACAATTTCATGATAAAGGGTAAAGATTAAAGTAGTATATGTATATTATGAAAATATAACAGTAAGTTTGGCATTGAATAACCAGTTGGTAAGCAGTTCCCTGGGTATGTTAGCTACTGTTTTATTGTTGTGAAGAGAAATCATGACCAAGGCAACTCTTATGAAGGAAAGCATTTAATTGAGAGCTTATAGTTGCTAAAACTTGCTTATAATTTTAGAGGATTAGTCCACGATCATCAGGGCTGTATGTAGAAAGGGATGAGGCAGGAGCAGTAGCTGAGAGTTTTATCTCCTGATCTATAGGGAGCAGGAAAATGGAGAGAGAAAGAGAAGGAGAGAGAGAGGAAAAGGGAGAGAGAGAGAAAGACAGAGAGAGAGAGAGAGAGAGAGAAAGAGAGAGAACACACAACTAGGTCTGGCATGAACTTTTGAAACCTCAAAGACTACCCCCAGTGACACACCTCCTCCAACAAGGCTCCACCTACTAATCTTTCCCAAAAAGTTTCACTAACTTGTGACCAATCATTCAAATATACAAGCCTATGGGGACCATTCTCATTCACACTACCATACACCGGAAGACAATTTCTCATTTCTCAGAATTACCCAGTTCATTATCATTCTTTGGCTAGGATGAAGCCCCATGTGCTTTCCTCCTTTCATATTAGCATGTATATTGGATCATAGTTGTTCATGTCTTATTTAAGAAGCCATGTTGATGAGACTTTATGGATATATCCTCTTGGATATTTCTTGTAGTCAAAATCGCATAGCAAAACTTCCTGTTTCTTTGGCTTTCACTTTGAAGCTCAAATTTGAAATCTGAGACTCTATGTTCCCTCATTAGAGTAGAGTTGAAATCACGAAAGTAAACATGTTATGACTGCATGTCAAAAATGTAACAGCTTTATGTAGGCTATTAGTCTTCATCACAGATAAGTCTGGAATGTTCCTTTAGTAAAGAAATGAAGCTGGAGAGTATAGCCAAATAAAAATATCGTCCATCATTCCTCATGTTTTTTCCTTAGGTTTTAGCTATATATTTTTGTATGCTACAGGGTGATGGTGCTAAAAAGCAACAAACAACAACCCACAGAGAAATGAAGAAAGTTGGACAAAGAGATCTATATAGTTCACAGATTTCTTGCCTGGAAATTATATCTAGAGTCTTGGTGACCATAGGGATATATTACATAAAAGACTTTAAGACATTTTTATTAGAACTTCCTTTGCAGAGAAAAAATAATTCAAATACAGAATACATCCAGACAGTTCCCTATCTATTCCAATAAAAAAAATGTCTTGTGTCATTTATTGAGCAACAACAAAAAAGATCAATTGTATAATTTTGAGAAAACAGTATTTTTTTCACACACACTCACAAAACAAGTTATTAACAACTAAGTATTTTGTGATTTTAAGATACATTTTTGAAGCCAACGTTTGGGGTTTATGATAGATATGAGTCCATAATTACTTTCTTCCAAAGCCTCTGAGTAACCCCACTTTGGTGCTCATCTCTTCCTCTTTGTTCAGTTCTTTAACCATCTCTCTATTTCCTCCTGAATTTTTTTGTAGTATTATGGCTTTACCAAAACGATGAATGAGGTCTTATTATAGAACTCAGTTTGTCAGAAAAGCTAGCTACTAAAAAGTTGAAATTTGAAACAACCTAGAGGCCCCTCAACTTAAGAATTGTTAAAGTCATTGTGGTACATCTACACAATGGAGTTCTACTCAATTAATTAAAAAATGACTACTTGAACTTTGAAGGCAAATGGATAGAACTAGAAAAAAAATCATCCTGAGTGAGGTAACTCAGTCTCGGAAAGACAAACATGGTATGTACTCACTTATATGTGGACATTAACTGTTAAGCAGAGGACAAAGATGCTGCAATCCACAGACCCAGAGAGACTATGCAACAAGGAGGGCCCCAGTGGGGACACAGGGATCTCCCTGGTAAACAGGAAAACGAATAGATGATGTAGGTGTGATAGGAAAGGATGGAAATGGGAAGAGAACAGACCAGCAGAGGAAAGAAGGATAGAGAGAATAATTGGAGAGATGATCAGAATTGGAGGAACTTCAGGAGAGAATAGAGAGACCTAGCGCAGTGGAAACTCACTGAAATCAACGAAGGAGACCCTAGTGAAGGCCTCTAGTAATGGTGGATAGGGAGCCTAAACAGGCCACCTCCTGTAAAGAGGCAACACTTCCAGTGGTGTGCCTAGGACACCATTCTAGCTAGCCACAAAAATTTTGACCTATAACCTATCATCCCTACGGCATCCACTGAGACCATAGAAGGGCAGAACACCATGTTAAAGGAGGGAACCCATGACAAATACTCCAGGGCAGGCTAGGAACCAGAGTCTTGGCAGTCAGCTGAAGACTTTTAATGTTATCCTTCTCTCATCATAGATCAGTGCCTAGCACAACCTTCATCAGAAAGGCTCCCTCCAGCAGCTGTTGGAAGCAGATGCAGAGGCCCAGGGCCAAAGTTCAGAGCTCAGGGAACCCCACTGAAGAGGTGGAGGAGGGATTGTAGGGGCTAGAGGAGTCGAGGACACCAGGAGAACAAACCCCACAGAGTCAACTGACCAGCATTCTTAGGGACTTACAGAGCCTGAAGTGGCAGACATGGAACCTGCTGTGTACCCCAGCTATGTCTTCATGTTGCTTGGTTTGGTGTCTTTGCAGAACTCATATGGACTGTGGTTGGGAGGGGGGCTGTCTCTGAACCTGTTGCCTGTCCTTGGGACCCTTCTCCCAAGAGACTTTGGGACCCTGCTCAGTTGCCTGGTTCACCCTTGAAGTGGGGAATAATGCCAGACCTTGTTCCATCTTGTTGTGCCAATGTTTGAGCCATAGCCCTGCTCTTTCTTGAGGAGAGACAGGGGTGGGGTGGAAGGATGGGGTGTAGATCTGGAGTGAGGGGAGATGGGAGTGCTGTGAGGAGTGGAGAGAGTGGAGGAAGGGTGTTGGGATATATTATATGAAAGAAGAAAAATAAAGAAAAAATAAAAAATATATAAAGATAATAAAATAAGAATGAAGTCTTTATACATAGATTTTGGACAAAATTATCATGCTATCACAAATTACATGTCAATTATAGGCGATTCACTTTAAAATACAGTTTAATTTTTATGGATAAACATGAGATGTCTGTTTATTCATCACACTTCAACTGTGGCTTTGCCTTATAGATGGTCTTTTTTTGTAGATCTTGTTACATCCAGAAATTAAATTACAGGAAATGACTGCCATTGACAGATGCTCTTCAGGGGTGTTCTGATGTCCTTATTTCCTTCTTATGAGACCGAAACTTACTGAAGTCTCTAGCCTCATGCTGTGGCCACGCAGCCACACACTTGATTGCATGATCACTGTGCCCTGTTTTCATTGGTGATGTCGTAGAAAAAAATGCAGAAATTTGCATATTACACATAATGATTTTACCAGGCATAATACATCAACTATCTATAGATGCAAATTAAAAATACCAAATAAATTTTACCTATAGACTAAAAATAGTGAGAAAATTTGATTTCATTTAAAATAAATAATACAAGTAAAAGTGAAATAAACGATTATAATGAGCAAAGAACAGAAATATCCAATGAGTTTCTCCAGACCTGACTATTATAACTGCTTAACTAGAAAAACGGGAGTTCTGATTAATCAATGAATCGGGGAGAATTGTGACTTTAAACATAAGGAATTTCCCCAATATGTCAGTGTAATTAACTAGAGAAAAATGCTCATCTTCCAGGTGGCACTTAAGTATTTGTGAGAAATGCCAGTCCTTGAATTGACAAGCAATTAAGTGAGAGAAACTGACTAACAAAGGATGGAAATGAGAATAAAATATATGTTATCATCATAACAATGTGGGTAAATATGACGGAAATAATGAGTTCTCGGTACATCTACATACCACAGATTTTCTTCTAATTAGAAACAACAAAATTTACCAAAACTATGTGGGACATTTCAGAATTGCCTTTCCAAGTTGCTCTCCGATTGTTAAATTACTAGAGCAAAGTTTTTAAGTAAACTATGTAGTGAGAGTGTCGGTTCCCCGTTGGGGTCATAGCACCCTATACTTAGTGGTGGAATATGCAGACGATACGTGAATGTTTGTGTGTATATCTCAATTAATGAAAATTTTAGGATGATGAAAATCTGTAACATTTACCTGGTCCTTAAGAGTGTTTGAACAACTAAAGCAAGTGTGGTGGTGTGGGCTATCGTCCCAGCACTCAGAAGGTGAAGCAGCCAGACTGGGCCACACACAACCTGTCTTAAAGCAAACAAACAAACTCATGAATTAATTAGTCAATAAAACATTAAAACTTCCTGATTTTATGGTTACATAAAGTGAATCAAGATACAACATACATTGCTTATGGTGGGACACTCCATAAATTCCAGATTTGAGAAGCAGAGACAGAGAGATCTTTGCGTGTTTGAGGCCAGTCTAGTCCACATAGCAGGGTCCAGGCCAGCAAGAGTTACTGCAAACTGAGATCCTGTCTCAAAAATAAAAAGTAAAAGTAAGATAGAGATAGATTTCAGGAATGTTAAACCTTAAAGGAGCTAAAGAAAATGAAAGAAATTATTAGACAGAAAGTGACATCAGAGATGAGTCAGAGTGAGGGTCAGGCAGAAGAAGGACAGGACACAGAGACAATGAAGTGGTCTGAGTTTGGCAGAGACACAGGAGCATATGAGCAGTCTGAGGCAGAGACAGAGGCAGCTCAGCAGAAGAAGTCAGTATCTGACAGAAAGAGGAGCTCAGTCTGAGGTAGTCAGAGATTAGAAATGTTCCAGGGCTCCAGGACTAGGACCAGGTATTAAATTAGGAAAAGAAAAAACAGTCTTTGAACCTGAATCAATGGCTACATCTGGCACCCTGTGTTGGGCACGAGATGTAGGTGTAGATTCACCAGATGTAGACGTTGATTCAGGGGAAAATCTGTTTATTCCTTAGCCTAATTCAATCACTGGTCCTCAGTCCTGGAGCCCTGGAATGTTTCAGCCTCCACACAATCTAATCAACCTCTGAGATTTACTGCTGACTCAGAGACTTGACTAGCTCCTTTTGAATCCTACTCTTCCGGGTTCAATTCACTCACTGTTCTGGCTCAAACTCTTCTCAAAGCTGACTGGTACAAACTGATCTTCTGAGCTGTCAAACTCTTCTGATTCTTGCAGATTCTGCCTGACTCTGACTGCCTCAGACTGAACTGCTCTGCTCAGCTTCAAACTGATTCATTTTTCCCATCTGATACTGACTTCTTCTGCCTAGCTTCCTCTGTGTCTCTGTGAGCTCTCACTGCCACATACTGCCTCAGTCAGCCTCTCTGCTTCTCTGCCTTATCCTCAGTCAGATCACTTCACTGTATCTGTGTTTTGTCCTCTCCATTTGCCTCATATTGCCTATGTATCTGCCTGCCTGACTCTGAGCTGAGAGTCTGCTTTTATACTGTGAGAGTTAGGGCTGTCTTCACTCTGACTCACTCTGAAGATACTCCTAACTCTCTCTGACTCACTGACTCTGACTTTCTGAAGCACTCTGATAACTCTTCCTCTAAGTAGTCACTTTGACTGCCCTTCACTCTGACTCATGTCAGACTTCACTTCCTGTCTGACACTAACTCCTTCTGAGCTCTGCTTCTTGTCTCCCAAGTTCTGGGACTAAAGGCATGTTCCACCACTGCCTTCTGAATAAGGGATGTAAGATGTGTGCTACCACTGCTTTCTGAACACTGGGATTAAAGGTGTGTGAGAACACTGCTTTCTGAATACTTGGATCAAAGGTGTGTACCAATATTCTTTCTACTCTAGAGCAGCCATGCTGCCAGATTAAAAGATCAAATATTCCTCTATGAAAAATCTGGTCAAAATGTGGAGTATAACTGACCATGGGGTGCTAAGCATCAGTTGAAACATGTACAACACAACCCTTACATTTAAGGCTCAGAAAATATTGCAGAGGAGGGGGCAGGAAGAGCTAGAGGACCAGGATGTTTGATGTGAAATTGTGCCTTTTATGTACGACAGGGTGCTGCACCCATAAAATCTCAGCGACATGGCTGCCTAAATAAGACCTGAACAATACCAACAGAAATTTCAAAGAAGATAGGGGAACTCTCACGGGTCCCATCCCAGATGAAGAGCTAAAAGTAATTATCAACTGCTGCTGAGAGAGGGAGAATTAATGTTTCTCAGAAATGAGTTCCCTGATTGTTCAATGTCAAGTGGTCAGCCCTAGAAACATATGCATGCAGACAACATGGAACAGACTCAACAGGTTGTATCTATATATATGTTGTGTCTATATGTGTGTATGTGTATATATCTATATCTGTATATCTATCTATATCTATTGATCTATATATATATCTATATCTATATATCTATATCTATATATATAAACATATATATATAAACATGGTTAAAGAAGAGGAGACCGTGAATTTGGGAGGGGATGGACATGAAAGGATTAGAAGGGAGGAGAGTATAGATATGGTGTAATTATACTTTAATTAAACTTTTAAATTTGAAAATAAAATAAAACAAATGCAATTAAATTCCATCTTTTATTTTCATTTAAATTGAAACTAAACAGCTATGAATTTACTTAAATCAAAGCATAAATGTCCCCAACTGAAGACAGCTTAGCTTATCTAATACTGGCTGTGATGTAGCATTATCCATGTGCTACAAGGAAACACGTGTGAATTATCGACTAGTTAGGCAACTTTTGACAACTTCTCTGAAATGAAATCTTCAACAATTTTTGCTTAAATTTATAGTTCCGATTTCTTCTTGCTATACCATTTTCTAATGTCAAATTTAAGCTAAAAAGTTATCAGGTATTTTTTTTCAAAAAAACGCAATCCCAACATTTCAAAACCAGAGGAGTTTTCTATTTGCTTTTGCCTGCTAAAGAAATTAGGGAGATGCAAAATGATCACTCAAGCACAAGTATAAAAGATAAAGAAGTGATTATAAAACAATAAGTGTATTAAGTTGTGGATTCATTATTCATCCTGATTTAATCATTTGTGTATCAAAACATCCCATCGCACCCCATAAACAGAATTACAACTTGTTGATTATGAATGCATTTTAAAAACAATGCAATTCTCTTTTCAAAATCAGATTATTTTCTCTTAAATAGATTTCTGAGATGATAACAATTTATTCTTAATGTTTTCTTTGGAGAGATTAATCATTTGTATATCTTTTGTTCACACATTTAAAACTCTAACTCTCTGCGAAGGATGTATTAGCAGTTTTCCAGACATATTTGAAATGTTCTTATTGTGCCTTATTTTAATAACCCACCTGCTTACAGCAGGTGTCTGCTCAGTATTAAGTGATTAAAATATATGTAGGGTTAAAAGTAGTCCATGACCCAAACTGCAGGGAAAACATTAGAATCTGTGTACTGACCGCTTTGCATACCTTGTCTTAATGGTTAATTCACTCTCAATTTCCTGGAGAACACCACAATCTATATGTGAACACATTTATTACTGCAGATAGCCTCTCATCACTTGATCCATTAACCTTTTACAAACCAGAGTCACCCCTCATACTTTCCCTGTGGCCAGTTTTGACTCTGAAAGAAAGGGCAAAACCCAGAGATACCTGTTTCTATTATAGTAGACAGGAATCATTTTTAACAAGACTATCAGTTTAACAAGACTAACAATCCAAACCAAAGTCAGAATTTGTAAGCAATTTTTGTAAGGATGCTTGTTTACGGATATGAATTTTTTGTTAAAAACTCTTGAGTCGTAAACCCACTTGTCTTTCTCTTTGATGTTTGTCAATAATAAAATACACAGCAAAAAAAGGCTATTTTGCATATCAGTCACTTCTAATGGACTGAAATCCATAATAGCCTATCTTAATAATTCTATGTGAACAAAGATCCCTTCAACACACTCACCCTTTCCCTTAGGAAGCTATTCTTTTGCCTGCTTAGTACAGAATCAATACAAAGTCTTCTGGACAATAAAACAATGTGGAAACTTTGATTCTCTCTGCCACTTTATATTATATTATATATATTTATAATATATATTATATTATAAATATATAAATATTATATATTTATATGCCACTTTATTTCCATCCTACATCATATAATGTTTCACATATCATTTTTTTAAAATTGATATTATTTTCTCTAATAGGAAATCAACATGATGACTTTGATGATGCCTTCTATGAAACATTGCAAGAATAAAATCGCAATGTATAAGTCTTACTGAAAATAGAAGATGAAAGACGTCTTTTCTTCATTTTATAAGCATAGCACAAACTTGTAACCTATCCTTAAAGAACATTAATCAAAAAAGAAAAGTGTAAACAAATATGTTTCCTGAGTAGAGATCAAAATTTTCAACATAATAGCAAATCATGTATGCAGTGTATTAAAAGGATAATGTAGCTTGTTTGTGCTTTTCTTTGTTACAATTAATGTTTTGTTTTACAATTAAAATCCTAATTATTGATTCTTAGTTTCCACCTGAGAATAAAGGGAGCATGAGAAAGTATTGTTCCTGTTCCTGTTCAAAGCAAAACTCTGGATGACTTGCAAGTTCATGGTGTTCCCTGAGCTCATCAGAAACTAAGTACTAAAGAGAAACTTTCAAGACCAAAACTAAAGATACCAGAATGGGGTAAATTCTTGGATAAAGAGCCTAACTGTCTGCAGCCTCTGGGCAGAGTTAACAGAGTACTGGGAAAATATGCAGGTGTCACAGGAGTGCTGCCTACTTTTGCCCAGAAAGTCCTCCACTGGGGCACAAAGTGATTTTTTGAGAATGGATAATTCCTTTTCTCCTGGAATCTCTCAAAGTAGAATTTCATAGTCTCTTGATATAGATGGACTGTTTGGCAGGTGTTTAAGTTGTAAGAATGTAGCCCTCATAAATGTAATTAATGCCCTTATAAAAAGGGACCTCAGTGAGCGTGTTTCCCTCTTTGTTATATGAGAATATAACAAAGAGATTGCCATCTCCAATCTGGAAACAGGTCCCTAGCAGACACCTAATCTTCTGATACCTTTATCTTGGACTTCCACCATCAGGATCTGCAACAAAGTGAATTTATATTGTTCATAAGCTGCTCAGTCCATAGTATTCTGTTATAGAAGTCTAAATAGACTAAGATATCTTTAGACCAAGAAGGTCTGATAGGAAGAAAAAAAAGTAGGTTTTTTTTCTTTAATTGAATCTAGCAAGATGGCTTAGTAGATGGAGGTATTTGTTACATCAGGCCTGATGAACTCATTTTGATTCCCAGATATTAGATACGGCAGGAAAGAACAAACACCTCACAGCTCTCCTGACTTCCAGGGATATGCTGTGTCATGTGCATCTTCACTTACATGGAAGCATGAATGGATGACTATTTTTAAACTATTTTATATGTATATTGTAGATGAGTAAGAGCAGATTATGAAAGGATTCATCTTTTCTAATTTCTCTGAGAGTTTTGACTGTGTAACTGCTCTGAGGATTTAAAGAACTTGTATAGCATTAAGATGTTAATGTATGATACACTGGTGCAGTAGTGTCACAAAAGTTATGGGAGTAACCTTAGATTTTAAGCCCACTGCCTGAGATAGAACCCACATCTGACACTGCTCCAGGGGCCAAGAATCTGAGCCTAGATTAACCATGGATCTATGAGAAAACCAAATACTATTGTTCTGATAACGAACATAGCAATAAAATGATTCTGAATGACAATCTGCCATAATTACAGACCAGAGTCTCACTCTGCCATCAACAGAGAAGCTTACTTCAGCAGTAAATTGGAACTAATATGAACACCCACAACTGGACAACGTGCAGAGAATGAGGCACCTTGCAACACTCAGTTCAAAATGACATGGTTTCATCAATTCCTCCCCTTTAGGTATCAGGGAATTATGCAGAAGAGGAGGTAGAAAAATTGTAAGAAACAGAGGGGATGGGTGACACCAAGGAAAGAATGTCCTTCAGACATAACAGACTTGGCACGCATCTCACAGAGACTGTGGCAGCATGCTTAGGGCCTGCATAAATCCAAACCAGGTGGAGTCCCAGCACTGAGATGGGGAAGTAGACATGAGCTCCCATCCCTATCCAAGAAGATATTTCCAATTAACAACTGCTCACTGTGGAAAAATAGTTTCCTCAAGGGAGTATCCCTGACACAAAAAAAACTCAAACGTATTTTTGTAGATTACTTTGTCTCACATTGCTCTGTTTGGGCACTTTTAATTTATATTTTCTTAAAATTAAAGAAGATGTCGTAGACAATTCACTTTATCAACTTCTTTTCATTTCCAAGAAGATTCTTTTCACTGATCAGGAAAGATCAGTATTTTGTTGAGAAAATAAAGTCAGCACTCTCCTAAATGTATCTCTGACTCAGGAAGAACCAGAAAACAACAGCAAGAAGGGTTAAAGGGCAAGAAAGAACCCACTTCTCAAAAAAAATCAATGAACACAGCCAAGGGCAGCTGTTACTGACCCGTGAGGTCAGTGACTGGGAGAGAGAAAGGGTGGACAAGACAGTTGGAAAAGAGGCTTGGAGATTGCATAATTTCACGGTCAGATCTCCTGGAATCTTTGTTAACAGACCAAACCTGGAAATAAAGAGAAAGCAGTAGTTACTTCTACATAGCTGTAATTTTGTTTGTTATATGGTGGGAGAAAAGTGGAATCAATTACATGTCTCTTTTTAGATGATCCATAGACTTCAGAAAATGTGTCATTTCCACTCATTGTTTTAAAGTTTCCCTCAAGCATATTATCAGGGCAGGGGTTCCGAATGATGCTGGGGTTTGAGGCGAATATATTGGCATCAGATACCAAGTGGCACCTCTGCCCTCACGCATCAGGTTTCCAGGCCCCAGCAACTGACGCCTTCAAGTCCTTGCCCCCATCACCTTTCTTACCCATCAGTGATGACATAGGGAGGGATAAGAAAGATAAACTTATTCATTGGTGAATGCTTTCATTCAGCGATGGATTTAAAAGAACATCTAACAAGGGTTCTGAATGCGAGATATGGTCAAGGGAAGAAGATTTGACTTTTCTCTTTATACGCAGTCTCAGTGTGTGACCCCATTCACATACATGACTTTCTGGATTAAGACTACAAGAACTGATGAGAGATGCTCCAGTCCTCAATAGTCTCTGGAAACCTGATTTCTATCATTACCATTACCGAGGTTCCGCTGGAGAAAACTGTGACATGGCTTTTCCAGAACCAGCTTTGCTGACTCTGGGTATAGTTGAGACATTGCATAGGAGGTTGGCTTAATTCGTTAGTCATGTGAGCTTTGACATGTTGCTATATCATGAAAAATCTCCTTAATCCTTCATTTCTTAAGTGGAGACTCCTTGTAAGGAAGGAACTTATTGGCACCTACTGTGGATTCATTGTTATCAGCTTTTGTCATCGTCTGTCGGTAAAAATCCTACCCAGTTTTTAAACTTCTGTCGGCAAATTAGCACAGTGTAAACCAAAATTCTCACATCTAAATTTATTCTGCCTTTGGATTTTCTGTTAAAGTTCACATGACATTACAAATTTGTTTTGATCTCTTTATAAATTTTGCATTAAAATACTTTAATATTATTTTAATTCTATCCTGAAATATGTTTAAATTTTTCCTGCTTTTATTCTAATATTTTAGAATAATTCTAATACCACTAATTTAGAGACATCTGAATCAAAATGATCAGTTCTTTTAAACCCTTCTAAGATAGGTTTGACGGAAGTAGTGGTGCTTTGCATTTCAAACAACTTTGTAGTTGAACCTTGTCCAGATATCTTTCTTTAGCTTTTTCTTTAAAGGGATATGGGCCACGCATTATTACTGATTTGAGAAATTAAGCTTTTGATGTAGTTTTTAATCTCACAACCCCGAGGCCTGATTTTGTTGAGTGTTCCTGGTTATAGATTACCTTAGGAGTTTAAACCTGTTTATGACATTGTGTGATACACCTGTCAGCTGCCTAACCTGGTAACATCTGGGATGATTATAGACAGAGGAAGCCATTTAAATGTGGAAATTCAAGAAGGTAAGAGGAAAGCTACTAAGAAGGTAGATAGAGCTGGGGAGACAGATCAGTGGTTAAGCACATACTAATCTTGCAGAAGATCTGAGTTCAGTTCTCATTATTCATGTTGGGAGACTCACAACTGCCTATAACTCTAGGTCTAGAGAATTCCATGGATTCTGGCCACCTGCACACATCTGCAAACACCCACATATAGATACATACACAGAAACATAATTAAAAATAACAAAAATGCACATTAGCAAAGGGAGGGAGAATGCAAATATCTATAAGATAGCCTTCTGTTCACTGTTAATATTGAAGTCTTGGGATTGAAGACTGCATGGGTTTTTGCTGTCCTCTTGGTGTCTATTTTTCTTCCTTTAATTCAGATTTAATCGCTGCCCTGAAGTATGATTCCTAAGGTATAGAGAATCTCAGTAGAAATCAGTACAAGGGGACACAATGCCATTTAAGTAAGAACTGGGATTATGGAATGCCATTTCCTCGTGTTTTTTTTTTAAAAATTATTATTGCTTTCATACAATCTGTTTTGATAATTTCCACCATTCCCAGAAGAGCTTGGGAATCTATGCAGAAGAGAAGGCAAGAAGATTGTAAGAGGCAGAGGTGGTGGATGACTCCAAGAAAATGTCTTCCAGACACAGCAGGACTGACGCACATCTAGGAAACATGCTTCTGAGAGGACCTCTGAAGAATTTTCTGAGATGTTTAAGTGAAAAGGGAATATTTACCCTGAACTTAGGCAACATGGTCTTGGGGCCAAGACTGACTAAAAGGAAAAATAAGGAAAAGTCTGACAAGTTCCCACGTTTGACTTTATATTCTGTTTTCCTGACCCACTTAGATGTGAGAAAGAAGCATGATATTCCTGTTGCATATAGCAACAGGAAAACAAAATGGCAGTCCCAGGAGCATTGTTTGTTCTGATAAACTTGACCATGTATTTTATTGGCCTTCAGAACTTGTTTGTTAGAAAGAGATTGAGATCATGGGTTAGGGAAGCCCTCATATTCTATAGAGCTTAATAGATCATGCTGATGGAAGTTTTAAAGATCAAAATGTCAGTATAAATGTGGACAGTGAAGGCCTAGCTCCTTAGAGAAGATCTACCAAAATGCAGGTTGTACCATGTGTGGGCTAAGGGCTCAGACTAAATAAAAGAACGTCTTATGTTCTATTGCTCTGAAGAGACAACACAACCATGGCTACTCCCACAAAGGAAAGCATTTAATTGAGGCTGGCTTACAGTTTCTGAGGTTAGTCTATTATCATCATGGCATGAAGCATGGTGGCACACAGGCAGACATGGTGCTGGAGAAGGAGCTGAGAGTTGCACATCTAGTTCCATAGGCAGAATGAAGAAAGAGCCACTAGGCCTGGCTTGGGCTTCTGAAACCTCAAAGCTCACCCCCACCCGCCAAGAAGTGACATGTCCTCCAACAAGGCCACACCTACTCCAACAAAGCCATGACTCCTAATGGCTAAGCATTCAAATCTATGAGCCTATGTGGGCCATTCTCATTCAAACCAGCACAAAGAGGAAAGGGAAGAAATACCTAAATACCCAACCAAATAATTTAATTTTGACTCACAGTTTGAGGATAGTCTAACAAGGTAAGTATAGCTGATAACTACTTTGTGAGCTAAGCAAGAAAACCAAGGAGACATTTCACAGATACAAACCTGTGAGAATTCAGCAGAGAGAACCACCTATCAAGGCAAGTGCCATCCTGGACAAGGGAACCCTGATCGTCTGATCTCAGGTGTTTTTAATGATACAAAAACTCTGCCCCCTTATCCAAAGACCTATTTGCATAGCGAAGGAAACGGGTAGCTTAGTCTCATCCTATAATCCTATAGCAGCTGAACTATGTCACTTTAACTTCCGGGAAGTTCAAGGCCCAAAAGGATCCCACAACCCTTTAAAGGCCAAGCTATGTCACCCTTAGAGTAGGGGAGCTCAAAGCCTAAGGGGAGTGTTCTCTTCTTGTTGAGACTGTGGGAGAGGGGCCCCAATAATTCCTCCAGAGCAATCTTGCTCTTCACCACAATGGCTCTGCCAGAAAGCGGTGAGCAGGTACCCGGTCATGAGTCAGCAAGCTTCTGAGTCACAGATTTACATCAAGCCATCACCAGCAGATAAAAAAGGACTGACAAGGCTTAGGCAACTCTTCCCCCGATAATAAGTAAGGTGTGGCAATGAGGGTGGTTTGTAGTTGTGGCACTAGGAATATGATGCTTCTTGCCCATATCTGGATGGGCGAGGAAATAGCTTCCAAGCCTAAAGAACACTTAAAATTTTCAGTGCTTGCTTTATGGGCCCAGATTTTATCAAGCAGTCTCAGACTCAAGTTGCCTTGAATTGTACCTACCACCATGCCTTCCTAGTGCTTTCTAGTTATGAAATTACATATATTAGCATGTGTCTTCACAGCTAAACATCGAGAAAATGCATTGTGTTTCATGGATGCATTGCTTGATGTTTGAAATACAAAAGTGTTCTTCAAGGAAAGTTGAAAGAATTCTCTAGAAGAATTTTAAAATGGGGAATGAGCTCCCTAAATCAGAGTATGTATAGTCTTCCTAATGAAAGTGGGTTGGCAACACTAGAAAAACTTTCAGTGTCTGTAACTATAGTCATTTTCAGTTCCACTCATAACTGTCCATAATAACAAATGAAAGTCAGGGTCTCAGGTTTTTCAGAGGATCAAGATGATTAATTTGGGTAGCTCTATGGAGAGGAGTTTCTCTTTCTCTCTCTCTCTTTCTCTCTCTCTCTCCCTTCTCCTTTTTTTCTGTTGTTCTTTAGGCAATCATATATATACCAATATCCATTAGATTATGGAAACTAGTTCTCTGAATTCATTATGTGGTCATTTAGTTGAATAATTTTTAAATAGAATTTCCTGGCTTCTAAGAAAGATGGCAATTTGTTAAACTATTTTATTATCTATCTTTATGTATTATCTATCTTCATAACAACTATATGAAGCAAAAATACATACTTTTTTTTCATTGACAAAATCAAGTGAAAAATAGTGGAGTCTTGGGAAAATCATTGAGATAATGCACAAAAAACACAATGTACAACAGGTATCTGTGATGGCTAGTTGTATCACATTACAGTGTGATGAAAACATATGAGCATTTAAATATGCCAACTGAGTTGACTTGAGTTGAATCAGATTGAAATGCAGCTAAGCAATTTTTATTGTGCTCACAGCTGCTAGTGAACTGGATAGAGGTAGTCACCTATTACAGTTTTATAATAGATCTTTTATGGAAAACATACTCTATTTCCTAGACCAAGCAGAAGAAGCAATGCAATTGCACATAATCTGTAAGGCCACTATGCATGATAGAAAGGATGTGATCTATGTAGATGATAGGAAAAGATGTTGATTAGTACATAAGCTAGAGAAAGGGAACATATCAATCCAGGGTAGCCCTAATGGTTCAACCGAACCATCAAGTCTCAGTATATTAATACTGAATAAAAGTCTGAGGAACTTTTGATTAATGTACTAAATAACATGTATCTCCTCCTAGAGACATTATAGAACCATTGAGCTGTACGTGTACAGGATGTAACAATCCCACAGTAAATTACAAGGGCACACTGGAAAACCATATAATCTTGGGATATAATTTTAATCCTATACTCTTTTATCAGAAAATTATTATTCCTTAGAATACATGATTAGGCTTCTTAAGCATTTTACTTATGTGAATAGGGATTTACAAACAGCACAAATTTATTTTTGTGTTTAATTGGGCTAGTGCTAAATCTTTTTGACACTATGCAAAAATCCTTACTTATGTACTTACTTTTTAGTTTTGTTTTGGTTTGATTTAGTCACTAGTAATAGAAACCTCCTTTGTGAATTCCATGGAAACAGAATGTGATCCCTGAAGGCCAGCCTGCATTTTAGGATTTGATTCAGTAATTTGTTTTTGTTAATGCTCAATGAATGAAATACTGGCAGGCCCAAAGTGATTATGTCTGAGGTTTGGGCCTGTTCCTGTTAATTTTATTTTAGTGAGGATTCTTACAGATCTTTGCTGAAATTACTCATCTTGGGCTACCACAGTTCTCCCAGAAATAACAACTAGCTTTGGTTTCTGGATAAAAGTGACAATTGACTAGGAAGTCCAGTTCTAGTAAACCTGGATGATGTAGCAACTCACCCCAAACCCAACCTGATCAGGGAGATGTAAAAGTCACAGCTGGTAGCATGAGCTCCCCTTGTTTTCTTTGCTCTTCACTCAAATCATGGTGGTATGAGAGAGGAAAGGATGGGAGGATGGACATTCACTTACAGAAAGCAACTTAACCAAAAGTGTCACAAAAAAAAAATATATATATATATATACAGAGAGAGAGAGAGAGAGAGAATAACATGATGCAGGGGATAATAATACTTCTCTCAGAAGCTATATGTTACTAAATAAACAGCCCAGCCCAAGTGTTGGATATCTTTTGAGTTATTATTCAGGAGAATCCAGAGGCTCCCAAACAATGCAGACTATTGTTATTTTTCTTGGTTGTCCAACCAGAAATTAATAGTAACACCCTGTTGCTGAAGATAGGACCCATTTTAGTCACAGTTCAAGGAAGAAAAAAAATTGGTTCTGACTGGAAAGTTTCCTTTCTGCTGGCTAGCTCTCACAGTTTTAGAAGGTGCTACACAGACTAATGGATAGGGACCATGTCTTCAACAGTCTTCCCCAACTGTCAAACCTGTGAGCCACAATAATGACCAGCATGGGTAGGTAATGCCACAAGTACAACATTTGCAAGGATCTTATGGAGGTAACCAACCGCCTTCCCATTGGATTTAGTTTGTCTGGTATTATAAATTTGGCCAGATCACATGGCTAGACAGTTCATAGGCCTCATGGATGAACTAATTGCTATTATTGATTAAATGGACATAATACCAAATTGCCTTCTATTTTATATCTCTATACAAAAAGATTAGTGCCACTCTCAAACTTCACCAGGGAAGTTCTTTTGTACAGTGGAGAGTAGTTAATACAGAAATCCAAAGCTGGTCAAAGTGTAGAGAGTAAGTATCTGTGCAGAGGTACTGTACGTAGATATAGCCACAAATGGGGTATTTATATGCTCCCTCCCTTCCAGCCCATCGTGGAAAAGAGGATAAAAAGACTGTAATAGCCAGGGGTTGGGGAAGACTGGGGTGAAATAACGTCTTCTGGACATGACGGGATGGCTGCACTCATGAACTCATAGCATCTGTGTTTTCCCTAAGGAAAAATATACTCTATTAAGCCAGGCAACACTCCAGTCCCAAATGGAGAGGTCTCAATTGCTAAGGAGCTATTGACAGTTGAAGGTTGCTGCCTAAGGAGGGAGAATCAGTTTTTTTTTAAGGGTGTGGCCCCTGCTAGGTTGACCAAGCTCTAATGCATACCCCCACACTGGTGAGTATATGAGCAGCACAAACTTGACTCAGTGGTTTATTAAAAATAAAAGGACATGAAGGGGGCATAGGGAGCGAACCTGGGAGAGTTAGGAGAAAGAGTGAAGGGGAAAATATGATAAAATATGTTGTATGCGTGTATGAAAGGATTAATAAATATATGGATTATTAAAAATAACTACTGCATTGAATAGCTTTGGGAGAGAGCAGATAGCCATGTATTGCTTTTTATTTTGGTGGAAATGCTTTGAGTCTCTCTCCATTTAATTTGATGTCTATAGGCTTGCTGTAAATTGCCTTTATCATGTTTAAGTATGCCCCTTGTATCCTCAATTTCCATATACTTAGATAATTAATGGCCTTAAAGCAAGACCCACTTACAGGTGGCACCACCAACGTGGGGCAAAGCTGATTTCTGCTGTCCTTCTGGATGCTGTGCCTGGGGTTGGCAAGATACAGAGGTATCGGCCGTGGCAGACAGGGAAATGGCCACACGGTCTCAACCTCTCCATTATTAGATACTGATGCTGCCTACTTCACTGAAGCAAAGATGCTTTGTCTGCCACTGTGGGCTGGGCACACAGGCTCAAATGTGTTCATCTGAGGCGGTGCCCAAAGCCCCTGACTCAACCAATTAGTGCCACTCTTCTGACCAAACCACGCCCCCAACTATGCCACATAAACGGCATCCTCAAAGCCCCAATAAATGAGACACCCATCAAAGTGTGTCCCGTGTGGTCATTGTCCACTCGTTGGCTCATGGAGGCCCATCAAGGTCACAGCAGGATGAGGTGAAACCCACAGCCCGCGACCCCTAGACACGCGACGGCTCTGCCGACCTTCTTGGCCTGGAGCTGGCTGCTGGCGGCCTGAAACTCCAGAGGAGAGGCCGGTGGCGGTGGCGAGCCACTTGGTGGGAGAAGGTTCCATCACACGGGATGGTTAAGTTTAGTAGGTTTCCATATAGCTTTTCAAACACCTTTAATGTTAGCTATAACCCAACAATACTTCACCCAGGCATATACTCAATGTACTCTGTATTCTACCACAATACACAATGTCCATTACTTCTCCATTCACAATAACCAGAACATGAAGACAGTCTACATGCCCATCGACTATGAATGGATAATGAAAATGTGATACCACACAAATGGAATTTTATTCAGATGTAAAGAAACATAAAATTTTTAGGCAAATGGATAAAACTAGAGAACATCATACTGTATGAGGTAACCCAATCCCAAAAATGTAGTGTTAAACATTTTCACTCATATGTGGATTCTAATGTTAAACCTTTAGATCTGTGTGCTTAACATGGATCACCTGTAGAACCCAGGAAACTGAAAGGAACCATTTCCTGGAGGGAGAAGAATGAGACCAAGGGGGGGGGAGATGGTAGAACATATATGATATGAAGAGAAAGGAGGGAATAATGGGAAAAGAGGGTAAGTAGTAAGAAGACTGTGTTTTTATAACACAAAGGAATGTAACTGTCTTAACTCTAAGATGATGAGAGTGTGAAAGAAATTTCTCTAAATAAATTTCTATCTATTAATCTAATTTGCATCTTAGCTAAGAGTTAGTCCATCAAACTAAATAGTGATCTGAGAATATAAAAGCAAATCTAGCAATTTATTTTCCAATTTCCACTTAAGAATAAAGTCATAAAATCAATCTGACTCTCACTGTAACTACTCTCTGGCATTTATTTCTCCTTTGATAGAAAGTGTAATATTTTTATGTATAGAATTCTAAGGGTTAAAGATCATCTCTAAAATATCTGGAATCCCACAACTGAGCACTCTAATTTTGTAGAAACATAAACTAATATGGTTGTGTGTCTGTCAGCTAATTATGTGTTAAATTCACTTACAATGCATTGTTTACTTTTCTCATTGACCAAATGCTGAAAGAGCACTAGAGAGAGAGGAGGTTTAATCCAGTTCATAGTTGTCGGGCAGGCACTCGACTGAGAAGTAATAGCAGAAGGGTCCCTCCACTGTGACCTTGTACCTCTTCCCATCTCTATCAACAGGAAGCAGAAAGCAGGAACGGCTGGAGCTCTCCATTTTTACCAGTCATGGCTCCCAGCCTGTAGAAGAGTACCTCTTATATCCTGGAATGTATCCTGGGAAAATATATCCTGGGAAAATCCTTTTCCCACCTTAGTTAGATTTCTGTAAAAAACAATCTCACAGATACACCCTAAGGTGTGTCTCCAACTCCAGATCCTGTCAAGTTGATAATGAAGATTAGCTATCAACCATACATTTTATTAACATACTTAACAGTCCAAATGCTTCAAAATAAGTTGTAAATACTGCTAAAGCACTAAAGTGAGCTTTTCATTTTTAAAAAAATATTTAAAAAAATAAAAAATATAAATATTTTTTAGAAAATACATTTAGAAAATATATTCTTATATTCCCATAGCCAATAAAAATCTGTTGTTTTTAAGATACGAGGGTCAATGCTATTCAGCGTTCTTCATTTTATTTCTTAGGAAAAAAAAACCAAGAGTTTTGTTTGTTGCTATTTTGTTTTGAGGATTTTGATTTAAGTTAGTATTGATGTATAAATGCTTTTACAAACACTCCCTGCAGGACATAATAGCCTTACATTTTCTTAGTATGTTTTGCCAAAAGGATGACAATAAAACTTAGCAGATGAAAGAAACCAGCAGAAAGAAATGGAGAGCAGGACATGAGCCATGATTTCTATGCAGTGTTTGTTTGCTTATATTTTGTTTCTTTAGGCCCTGATTGATTTATTTTAGTCAATACAATAGTGAACTACTTGGTAAAGAAAGTAGTTATAAATATCTAAATAGATGTTAAAAAAACTAATATCTTTCCTGTAACAAAAATAACTAAACTTCTTCCTGGAGTTATTTTGTTTTAAATTTTCTTTTATTTTGATGACATTTAATTATTTTATAGTAGATATATAAGATCTTTTATACTCTATTTAAAAAGTTTAACAAATTTTAAGTAGAAAATAATAATTTTAGGCATAAATAAAATTTTGTTTTACTTTCACATTTTATAATTAGAGTTTATTCCAGATCAATTCTAGATTTAGATATCATCAAATCTGTAACACATAATATGCATCCTCTTTCTTTTTTTCCTGTTGCTTTAAGGTTGGAAGGTCCCCTACTTCAGTATCTATTTTACCTTGTGACTGACGGAGAAGTGTTCCCTACATGTTTTGCATAATCTACAGCTTCTGCCTCAAACTAGTTTTGAAAGGAATTCCCTTATACTATTTCTACAAATACTACAAACTAATTGAAAAGAACACAATTCTTATATTAAATACTAAATTAAGTCATAAGGCTTATTCAGAAGACATTTGTGATGGATACAGTTACCTTTTCTTCATCAGATAATTAACATTCCTGCTAATAGTACTTTATATTTATTCACAGGTCTTCCTTAAGAGCCCTGGTACTTTACTGTGATCAGTGTTAAGGAATTATTGCTGCTTACTAATGAGACAAAGCTAATCACAGAATTTCATTGTACAACATCTGATTTAGAGTAGAAATATAATGCGTTGCCTTAAATACTTTATTCTCAGAATGCTGATTCCTTATTTCTGTCTTTGGAGGAGAATAGATATCTTCCACAAAGCTATCCAAGTTTCAAATAACAAAACAGTCAATTGGGAGCAGCGTGTTTTTGTCAAATTGCTTTAGAAAAGCATACTGTAAACAACGAGGAGAAGGTGTTTGGAAATCCTTGTTCCTCACGGTCTTTGTATTCACTTTTCAAGAACATACTTAGAAAGACATCCTTTATCTGACAGTGATTCTACTGTTTATTTTATTCTATATTTGTTATCTAAAGGACTGACACCATTGCCACTGCCCCAACCTGAAACAAACAAACAAAAGAAATCTTAAGAAGAAGAAAGAATAAAAATATATTATATTTCTGCTAGGATTTTTGCTGAATGTCACATGTATTATTTGTCTTCTTTTAGTGATACAGGAAAGGAGGGGTCTTTCTCCATACTTTCTAACTGTAAAAGGCTGCTGTTGCAGCTTAGCAAGGGGCAAGTGTTTAACTTGTGAGAAGCCCTGGTATTTAACCTCCAGGACATGGAGGAAATCAATAACAAGTGTGTGGAGTGATGCTATTTGCTTTCAGTCTCTTGGAAAAAAATTATTTCAAAAGAATTCTGCTTAGCACAAAGCTCTATAGTTAGAAGATTGACAGCACAGCTGAAGTTTTAAAAGCACCATGTCTACCTGTATTCACTATGATTTCTAAAGTAAAGAAACCAGTAAGTCCTTAATCCATATCCAAATAATGACTAGAGAGAACTATTTCAAAACCTTTAACAAAGACCTGTGAACTGAAATCAGGATCTAGAACAGACTTCGGGTCTGACTGGCACCTCCCTGAGTTTATCTCTTTGTCAGCAGTCTGGAGCTGTTTCTGGGCCTTTTTACTGATTCTAGCTGCCCAGACCCTTCCTGATGGTACCCCCTTCATTCTTATTGTCCTTGTTACGCTGTAGAATGACCTAACTTTTTCAGTCTTTGTTATATCAATGGTCATTCGATCTACTCTTCCTTTTATATAGATTTTTCTTTTATAAAGAAATTGTCAGCCATCCCAGGAAACTCATACACATACTGACAATTTCATTACATACTATAGTTAGTAGATAATGTATTTGGATTGTGAAGACTATTATGAATGGCACAGTATCTAGCAAGGGTTTGGTATAGGGTTTCTTTTTAAATTGTAATATTTAGTAACAAAAACATTATTTTCAAGTAAGACTGTGTATTTGTATGTTCACTTGCATCCAGAAATCCTTGGTGAAGTCCAGGTTCCAGGAAGCAGAGCTGAGATTAGGTAAGGTCAGACTTTCCTGGAGTCTTGTCTTCTGTCACCCGCCTCCCATGAGTTATCTGATCCTCATCCTACTCTAAACAGCATGTAGAGAAGGTACATCCATCCGCACCTTCCATACTTCTCCAGGCTAAAAGCCTCAAGAGCCTTGGACCAGCAGATTCCTTCCCCATCATATACGGTTATCCAAATTCTCATAGTTTAGAGATTTTAAAAAGGTTAAAAAAAAAACAAAAAACCCAATGGTTAACTAGTGAAATACCTTTATTCAATTTCAATTTCCCAGATAGGCATCATTTAAAGGCCTGAGCGGCATCAAGTGACCCTTTTAACCAGGTCAGTGATTCATCATCCGTTCGAAAGCTCTGGAGAGTCTAAGAGAAAACATACAATAACCAACACCTCCCCCACAGTCATTATATAGAAAGGAGAGAGAGAAAGTGCCCTGCACCCCGCGGGCCCCTTTTGTGCTGTTCCTGCCAACGCAGCAGCCCTCCTGCTATATAGACCCTGTTCCCAGCCCTCACACCCAACAGCACCATCCCATCCGACCTGCCAACACCAGCCATGGGGAAGGTGAGCAAGGGGCACCCCGGGCCTGGGGAGGGACCTGCCCTCGGGTCCAGACCACATCAGGCCTCTGAGCCCTGCCTTGCCTTACAGATCACCTTCTATGAGGACCGCGGCTTCCAGGGCCGCCACTATGAGTGCAGCAGCGACCACTCCAACCTGCAGCCCTACTTCAGCCGCTGCAACTCTGTGCGCGTGGACAGTGGCTGCTGGATGCTCTATGAGCAGCCCAACTTCACAGGCTGCCAGTACTTCCTGCGGCGCGGGGACTACCCTGACTACCAGCAGTGGATGGGCTTCAGCGACTCGATCCACTCCTGTCGCCTCATCCCTCATGTGAGTCCTTTCCTACATCCTTCTTGGAGCTGAGGGATGGGGTGATTGCCACCTTCCTTCTGGCTGTGTCTTATAAGCTACCAACATTTCCAAGTTCAGTGTGAAAACAGGGTGCAAAATTGGGCTCCCCCCCTTTTTTTTTTCAAGCTTTCAGTGCTGGGAATAACGATAGCAAGGTTTGGATTTGGTTTAGAGCCACGGACATAAACAGGCAACAGGTAACTGCTGCTGTCTGGCAGTCTGAGGTTGGGCACGCAGGCTTCTCACTTTCTTCACCCGTGGTCTAGGGCTGCTAAGAGTAGCTGGGTTAGAGAAGTTCCTGAAGCTGAAAGGAGGTACTGGACACTTGCCAAGAACGGGCAATGAGATTCCAACTATGACCCAAATGGGCTGCCTGTCAGAGTGTGAGGATTCTCTAGAATGGGAAAATGCAACTGGCCTTTGAAACTTCAAAGCTCCTAAGTCAGACCTCTTACAGGCTGTGGGAACTGCTCTTCAGTTCTCTCATTTAATAGAAATGGCTAGCAGTTTCTTTTGGTGAGTCCTGACTGTGCAGAGATCAAATCTGGCCACATACAGGAGTCCTTTTGGAAGCTATAATACATTGAATGCAAGGAGCATGGAACTTTATCAGCAGCTGCTCATTCCTCAAACTGTTGCTTAGGATAATCCTCCCTATAGAAGGCTCTGGGGGTAGTTGAAGACCCTGGAACAGCTACACCTGCCGGGAAGGATCAGGAACAGAATGAAGTCAAGATATCAGAGTCGCCAGGGCAGGCAGCCTGAGCTCCATTGCTATAAACATTGTACACTCCTGATCTGCACAGGCCTCTTGAGAATCTATGACTCTTGTGTTGGGTTTTATAAATGTGATTTGCCAGAACACGTTAGAGCTGAGAATTGAACTTTAGTTCACTTATTTACATTTTGTTGCTGTTGTTGAAGTAGATTCCCAGAATGCACTCAAGGCTAGCCCCCAACTTCCTATGTTTTGCAGTCTGGCCCCCAACTCTCAAATTTGAGCTCCTCCTTCTTCTGCCTGGTCAGGACTGAGGATATAGGCATATACCACACCACAGCCTCTTTAGACTTAAATTTTAAGATGCTCTTGAGCTCCAGGTTTGAGAACAGGGCTTGAAGCAAAGAGAAGGGATAGGTAGAGGAATTGTGTGGGTCGAGTATTTTCAGAATTTCCATTAGTCTGTGACTTAAATGCTGCTGACAGCGTTATTTTATTTTTCTGAACTTAGCTCGCTTTGGTATAGAAAAGGTAAGGATCACCCATCCCCCAGGCAGCAAGTGCTGGCTACATTGCCAAGCTCAGGTCAGGTTTTCTGACGTCCCCTTGTCTACTGTTTGTGGAACCCACAGTCCAGCTCTCACAGGATCAGGATCTACGAGCACGAGGACTACCGAGGCCAGATGGTGGAGATCACCGACGACTGCTCCCACCTGCAGGACCGCTTCCGCTTTAGTGACTTCCGCTCCTTCCACGTGCTGGAAGGCTACTGGGTCCTCTATGAGATGCCCAACTACAGGGGGCGCCAGTATCTGCTGAGGCCTCAGGAGTACCAGCGCTACCATGATTGGGGCGCCATGAATGCCAGGGTGGGCTCTCTCCGGAGAATCATGGATTTCTATTGAATTTTCTCACTCTGCCCTTTCATCATTTGGAAGTTAATAAAGTATTTCCTGTGTGTTCCATGCAATACTAGAGTCCTCTGTTCCTTTTGGCCTTTTTGGAAGGGCACAGCAAAGCTGAGGATGAGAGGATGTGGCTCTTCTTATATTCAGGGGGTGTTATTGGGGGACTAACCAGGAGCTCAACTCCCAGGAACCTGGGCCCCAAACACGCACTAGCTACAGGTGTTACGGCAAGCCACTTAGCATTTCTGTGCCTCAGTTTCCTAATTTGTGAAGGTGGGAGATTAATAGCACTCTTCTCATGAGGCTTTGATGTGGATTAAATGCGTTTGCATTTTTGCATCATGGACAATGGCTTTGCTATAATAGCTTTCCCGGAAGCTGTTCTGTCAGCTCGCAGGTAGAGCTTTGGCTCCAGTCCTTAGCGCTCTTACTTGAAGCTCTTTGGGGCGACTGACTGAAGGAAAATGACTAAGTAAAACCGCAGCAGCGGGAGACAGAGTTAGAGACTCATTTGTTAGCACAGTCGTGTCTGACACATCTAAAAAGTCTAAAACTGTGTGAATGGATGAAGAAAAATTTTAATAATTTACATGCTCAGAGCATAAATTTTGAAACAAGAGCCTTCTTTTAAAAGAAATCAAAGGACTCTTTCAAATGTAGTTTCTAATGGAGCTATACAGGACTCGGTAGTATGAGCTGGTGGACCCAAGTATACACTGTGTACAAGTAAAGGTTGAGGGTAAATAGGAAAATACTTGACAGAAATGCAAAGCTCATTAGCATATTATAGACCTGGCGTGTATTATCTCTGAACCTGGATGAATCTTTGTGACCAATATCTTTGGTAGCAATTCTGTTACTAAGAATGGAGAAAAGGAACTTGGGACTTGTTTAAGGAACTCAAAGTGACTTTGCATTGAGGAGTCATGCAATGAAGTCGAAGCAGGCGTTGTGTTCTCTTTATGTACAAATGCTCTATTTTGTATGTTTACACGGAATGGGGCAAAAGCAAATTACTAAACAGCTCCTGATTTCTGCCTTAACAATGAAAATGACAACCCTTGGAAGAAAAGTCGTGGTGAACTAAATAGCTGATTATGAAATAAGGACTGCAACATTTCTTTTTTAAAATCAGTATTCTTTTTTTTTTCAGATTATAATTTCCTCTTTCCCTGTCCTCCCTTTGAGCAAATTATTTTCTATTTAAATAAACATACCAATCAGCTATCAAATGCATTGCCTCTAGTATCTTAAACATTAAACACCACAGTTATGTTTTGCTCACCTGATATACACGCAAGCACCAAGATAGCTGGAGAAGGTCTGGGGACATTTTTGAGTAGCTGTGTCGAGTGCACATGTGACTATGAATACTAGAAGTGAGGGTAGCCTCAGTGAAGATATATCT
The DNA here is from genome assembly GCA_026225945.1 of Cricetomys ansorgei. NCBI lineage: Eukaryota > Metazoa > Chordata > Mammalia > Rodentia > Nesomyidae > Cricetomys > Cricetomys ansorgei. The sequence continues at coordinate 5,067,872 of JAMJFZ010001796.1, forward strand.
CAAGCAGAAAATAACCACCACAATCTAAAGGCTCAGTATGAAGAGAACAACATCCCCATGTCCCGACCTGTGGACCAGGACCCTAGGAGAGGGCGTGGGAATGGAGTATGGGACAGGGACGTGAGACGTGAAAGGCAAGTCTGATATCTGAGGAAGCCTTCAATTTATTGAATACAAGTACCAGTATTTATAAGAAGTTCTCAGGTGGGAAGGGGAGAGGGGAATGCATAAGCAGGTTGCTATGGTAACCTCATCTGTCAGGCGGACTGGTCTGTCCTGTAGTGTTAGGATGTCCCAGAGCAATAAGGAAGTAATGCAACTGTAAGATTTTCTCTAGGGGCTTCTTGTATAATCTCTAAGAGTGGGAACGTCCCATAGAATGAGGAAGCAATAAAGTTAATTTAGTCCAGCAGGCAGTTTCCCAGAACTGGGCAGCTTTGGGCTATCTGACCTTAGTCCAAGTTCTGTCCAAGGCCATAGAGAAACAGATCTTTAAACAAAAATGGGGTGCCTTATTTTTCAAGCTAGCGTATCCAGAGGGACTACTTACCACATCCCCATAATATATTTGCATATAACTTAATGTTTAAAGAATAATATTTTATATGTGTTGAAATAAGTAAAATATATAGTAAATAAAAATTAAAACCAACTTTACCCACACATTTTAACTTTTTAAATATAGCAACCTTTTTAGAACTTTAAAATATAAGTCTTAAATCTAACGTTACAGTCCTTACTAGATTCCTACTGAGCAGCAATGATGGAGACATCAGGAAGAATAGAAGATGAATGGGAAATTTTGCTCAGATAACATTCAGACCTTAGCATTTGGGTTCTCGATGTTTTAGTATGAAAATTGGGTTACTCTGAGAGTTTAATAGATAGCAGGTAAATGTTTAAGCATTATAGTCAGTAATTCCCCTGTGAGGAGATGCTCAATGAAACTATAATTTTCACTTGTCATCAGTGGAAGAGTGAGAGAACACTGGGTCCCACTCTTGTGTTGTGAATGACCCACTGAAATGCTCCAGTAAACTGAAATGTCAACAGAAAACACGGATCCCGTTGAAACAAATTACTGTTCAGCAAATCTCTAGTCTGCTCCTTGTACAGTGATGGCTCTTTAGTTGCAGTGTTTGCAATCTGAAGTCTTGTGTATTTGGCTTGCCTATTCAATTGTGAAATCCCACAGACACTATCCTAACATATCTGCAGCCCCTGAAAGATCTAGTAGAGTGCATTGCGTATAAGTAGACTCAAGGATGAACAGAAATATGCATCTCTGATGCATGGCCTACTGTTTATAGTCACATAAAGGCAGCAGGAGGCACTTCTAGATCTTTCTTCTGTGCATCTTTGTCTCCATTCTATGGTCTTCATGGTGCTTCCTTTTGTTTTCACTTTACTTTTCACCTATTGAAGGAGAATTGAAGAAGGAGACTTCCAGAAGCATTTTGCATAGCAATGGACCAGGTACAGCCTGGTTTTGTTGTTGTTGCTGTTTTCTGTTGATTTGGTTTGGATTTGTTGTTTTTTTCTTTGATCCAAAGCATACATTTTTACTCTAGATGAGAGGCAATAATGAAATCCTGAATTTAGGTATAGATAGAAAACCCTTGTGAAGTAGTGACTTCTGAGGAGTTAGGATAAGATCGTCACATACAAAACATTATTTGGGGAAGAAAGGTAGAAGACTTAAACCCTCTGGGGACCAGGAAGATAATGGACATATCAGAAGTTACTGGTAGACAGTAACAGGGAATGACAAAATCTGTGCCAGCCAGAGTATATGCCTCACCTAAAGGCATTAGAACACAAGAATCTTACAGCACATGGAAAGTGTAATGCAGTAAATCTTAAGGGCGCTTTGTTTGTTATCTTGAACAGATACATTCTGTTCTAAAAATGTTCTAAAAACTTCAGGCCAAAAAAGGCTTCTAAGGTTCTCATATATTACAATATCCTACCACAGTCTATTGCTGTGCAGTACCCTTATTAAAGCTGACTCTCCGGAGAGGCTCTCAGAAGAGCATCTCTCTCATTTATTAAAGCGACTGTGGTTACATTTATAGAGTACAGGCAGGGGAAGGTCTTTGGTATCCAGGGTTGGAATCCATTGGTTAAGAAAAGGATACTGGAGTAATGTCATTTGCATGCAGGGCTCAAGTCTAAGTGGCAATGTCCTGCAAGGGCACCTTCTGCTTGAAGTGTGGTCTCATAGGGAAAAAGAGGAAGACACCTTATCAGTGAATGGAACCATCCCTTGGCTTCTAGTTATAGTGCAGGCAAGCACCAACCAGGCCATATTCCTTTGATCCTGTGAAGCAGGCAATATTTAATATTTAGCTGGGTTCTGGCCAGGGCTAACGTGAGGAGAAGCTGAATGCCTACCATTCTCATCTCCTAGGATGATGCGGGGTTCCAAGTCAGCTTCGATCCACTCTTAGCTCTATGACAGTCTCACACTAAACAAGCAAGAGGGAGCAAGCCAGTAAGCAACACCCCTCCATGGCCTCTGCATAAGTTCCTGCCTCCAAATTTCTGCTCTGCTCAATATCCTGTCCTGACTTCCTCCAATGATAAACAGTGATATGAAAGTGTAAGCCAAATAAACCCTAGCCTTCTCAACTTGCTTTTGGTCATGTGTTTAAGTACAGTAATAGTAATCCTAACACTAACAGAAACTAGTCTAAGATTCCATCTCAAATGCCTTATACTGCCTGCTGTTTCCAGTCACGTGTACAAGGAGGAGAAGGCACAGCTAGCATCTTTCCTCTGTGCGCTTGTGCACTTTTTGTTTTGCCTCCACCCCATCTTCTTCCTGGTCCTTCCAATGCATTCACATTACTTTTTCAGTTCCTGAAAGAAAATAAGATGAGATAATGTCCAACCTGGAAGGATGACTAAAGAAGGACCCTAGAGGTATTTTTCAATAGCAATGGTGCAGCCACAGTCATAGCATTTTGTTAGCTCTAAAAAATAAATTGTTACTCTGGACAAGAAATACTAATGAAATCCTAAGTGCAGGGACCGCAAAGGGAGGGGCTTTCCCTTCATGATGCAGAACAGCATTTGATGGTGTTTGTCAGATACCTAGCTGGGTGAGAGTAGCTTTTGATGGAAATTGAAAACTAAAATCTAGAGAAATGGGGCATGGTTCATTCATGAACTATTTATTAACATGCCTAGAAGAAATCATGAATACTCAGTGCTGATGGTGACTTTGTGAATAGAATGCTAATAGATGACAAACAAAGAAAACATCAAATATGTGTATATATATATATATATATATATATATATATATATATATATATATATTGCAAATCAAGTGCTGGTTATCAAAATTCAGTTGAAGTCATTTTAAAAATAAAACAAGATAAGACTCTGAAAAAGTTTCCAGGATACTTGTTCTGAACATGCAATTATTTTTTTCCTGACACATTTGTAGACATAGAGATAGGAGCTGTCAAAGAATGATGGGAAAAATTCTCTAAGTCACAGAAACCAAAATATTGATAAAAGACTGAATGCGAGGCTGATAAATTGTTTACAGTGCTTGAGAGATAAAGGGTTATTCTTATAAGTGTTGCAGCTGTTTCATAATTTTATGAAAACCCTTTGGCCTCACCCATGGAAGAGTTGCATGTCACTCAGTAATTAAATGGATGCAAAAGCTGAAATATTTGATTCAAATTAATATGCATTGATAACAGTTCAATTGCATAGTTCATCTGCATTTCTCGTAAAGAACCACGTGTGATTCATATATACTGGTGCTGTTCCCTTATAAGTTTATATCAGACTGTAAACTGCATTCCCAGAAAAAAAGCCACTGTATCTGTGTTAAAAATTCTACAAACAAGGATGATGAACTGGTTAGCACTTGGAGATTGTTGAAAGTTGGACTCTTATAGGTTCAGATCCAAATTATCTTTGACTATTTAGTTCCTTTAATAGCCATTCATTGCTTACCTCTATGTCTGATCTAACAGTATTTCAACTAGAAGGAAAAAACCTTTGACTAATGTTAACAGACAATTAGCTTGTGCCAAATGGAAAGCAACAATGCCATCAGATAACATCTGCTATAACATGGTTATATAACATAATTTTCCCTGTCTGTCTGAATTTCCCACCAATGCATTTGGAAAATGACTTAACATAATTTTCTTTGGTTCCGTGACTATAAAAGTGCATGTAGCCACTTCCACATTGTAACACATTATTCAGGGCAACATAAACTTCTGTTTCTGGGTATGGTTACTCACATTTGGCCCAGAATAAATAATTCCTTATTTGCTCCCTTTGAGAATAATAGTTAATGGTATAGATTTACAAAAGATTTAAGCCAGTGTTACTGGTATTATCTAATGACATGCCATCAATCTATAATAAAGTTATATACAAATCTAAATTATTTGAATTTTAATCCTTCGTTATATATAACTCATATGCAATTCTGGCTATTCCTTTAGCCTGTGAAACAATCTCATAGGATTAAGTGGCTAGACTATTTATTGTTTCACATACTCTTTCTTTTCCAATAGTGTTTTTTATTGCAAAACTTTAATACAGAATCTTACATTGTATTTGGTTATCAGTACTTTTTAGTCTTTCCATCTGAAAGGGCCCTAGAGATGTTTTGTTTTATTTTTTACGTTTTTATGATTGAGATGATTTTCAAGACTCCATGCTAATTCTTTTGTAGAATGTCCACATTCTCTTGCACGTTTCAGCAATGGTATCACAGAACTGCTGCTGTGTTCTTGTTTTAAAATTTTATTTATTTATTTGGCTATTCATTTGAAACAAATTTTGTTACGTAGCCCCAGCTGGCCTTGAATACAAGCTCCCTAACTGAACATCACCATTGCTGGAAATTTAGACATTAACCTCCATGTTCAGCAGTAATTCATTTTTGGGGAGAGAGCCAATTGTTTATTTATTTTTAAATTCAAATTTTATTTTTCAAAAATAATTTTTATTTAGGCAGCACCACACACTCGTTCACATTCTCTTTATCACTATATACATATTATTATTGAAGAGCTAAGTGGTTCCAACACAGATTGCATGGCCCAGAAGTTCTAGTATTATTACCTGGTCTTTAATAGAAAAAAAAAATGTTTGTTGACCCTTGATCTTTCTCTTTTATTCTTGACATTTGAATACAATTACATAATTTTCCTCCTTCTTCCTTTTCCTCCCTCTAAGCTCCCCCTATATCTTATGTTCTCTCAAATTCATGATCTCTATTTCTGTAATTATAGTTGCATATATATGTATATATGTGTATGCACTTATGTATGTATGTTCCTATAAATAAAACCCAATAAGTCCTTTAATATTATTTGCATGTATATGATTTCAGGGCTGACCACTTTGTACTGCTTAACTAATTTGGAGGCTTTTCTCTGGGGAAGACTATTTCGCTTGCTCTCAGCATTCCTTAGTTGCCTGGAGTCCTTTGTCTAGGGTTGATACCACATGACATTTCCCCTTTCCATGTTAGCTTGTCTATTAGTGATATCCTTGTTCAGATCTTATTTCAGCAGCCATGTTGATAAGACTTCATGAACACAGCTTCAGAGACATTTCGGGAAGATAAAATCTGACAGTAAAGTCCTCTGGTTTTTACAAGCTTTCTGTACCCTCTTCTTTAATGATCCCTGAGCCTTAAGTGTGGGAGTTCTACTGTAGATATATCAACTGGGGCTTGGTACCACATGTGTTCTCTGCATTTTGATAAGTTGTTTTCTATAATGGTTCCTGTCTGTTGAAATGAGGTACTTCTTTGATGAGATCTACTTACCTGTGGGTATAAGAATAAATATTTAGAGTGCAATTAGGAATTATGTTGGTTTAGTAAAGTGAGAGTTATGTTCTTCTACAAGATCTATGATTTCACTACCCTAAGTAGTGACCATCAACTCAAAAGGGGGGTCTCATGCCTGGTATTGGGATTTTTGTTAGGTAATTGTCTTAGTTAGGGTTTTATTGTTGTGAAGAGACACCATGATCACAGTAGTTCTTATAAATGAAAGCCTTTAATTGGGGCTAGTTTACAGTTCAGAGATTTAGTCCACTGTCATGGTGGAAAGCGTGGCTTCATGCAGGCAGTCATAGTGCTGGAAAGGGAACTGAGAGTTCTATGTCTGGATTGGCAGGTAGCAGGAAGAGAGTGTCATATTAGGCCTGACTTGGGCATCTGAAATCTCAAAGCCCACCCCCAGTGACATACTTCCTCCAACAAGGCTATAACTACTCTAACAAGGCCATACCTCCTAATAGTGTCACTCCCTATGAATTTATGGGACCATTTTCATTCAAAGTACCACAGTTGTCTATGGATCTTGGAGGGTGACGTTGTCAGCCCAAATGGGAAATTTACATTTAAAACTAATTGTGTGTGTGTGTGTGTGTTGTGCAATTTTAAGTGGATAGGTAATCTATAATTTCTTATGACTTTTTTCAGTTCAGACATCCTATTATTTTACCTTCTTTCCTCCTTCTATGTTTATCTCCCTCCCTCATCTTTAGATAAACTCCCATTCCCTTGATTGAAATGAACTGTTCCTCTTTCTCTCTTGTCATTAATTTTAATTTAAAATCTGCTTTGTTAGATATTAAGATCATGATGCTCACTTAATTCGTGATACAGATTGGTTGGAGTACTTTTGTCCAACTTTTCACTCAAAGATGGTGTTTATCTTTAAATCTAAGATGTGATTTATGTAGACAACAGATAGGTGGATTTTGTTTCTGGATTTATTCAGTCAGTCTGTGTCTTCTGACTGAAGAATTGAGGCCATTAATAATTACAGTTTTTGAAAGGTATATGTTGTTTGCAGTCATTGTGCTGTTGGCTTTTCACATTGTTCCTTGTGTTCTCAGTGGTTCTTTGAATGTCAGGAATTATAGCTTAGTTTGTTTTCTTTCTATAGTCGTTTGGCTATGCTCATTCCTCTCAGCCCAAAATATTACTTCTTGGATTTTCTTTAGGTTTTGCATTGGATATAAAAATTTTAGACTGTTCATATCACAGAAAGTTTTATATCTCCTTTAACTATAGTTAAACAGGTAGTTTTGATGGTTGTATTATTGATATGTATCAATAGCCAGTCTAGGCTGGCTACCAAAGATTTTTAGGACTTGGGATGCATTACTTCAAGGTCTTCTGGTTTTCCAAGTTTCCACTGAGAAATCAGCTGTTATTCTGGTGGATATTTCTTTATGTGTTACTTGCATTTTTTCTCTTGTAGCTTTTGACACTCTTTGTTCTGTACTTAGTATTTTAACTATGATATACTTGGGGGGTGTTCCTTTCTAGTCTTGTCTATTGCATGTTCTGCTTGCTTCTAGTATCTGTACAGGTTGCCTTTCCTTAGTTTGAGGAAGTAATCTTCTATGATTGTGAAGATCAGGTCTATGCCACTGACCTGGGATTATTCTCCTTCATTTATTCCTGGAAGTAAAAGGTTTGGTTTTTAATGTTTTCCCACATTTCCTACATGTTCTTATCTTGTGACGTTTTTGATGAACCAGCCTACCTCTGTCTTAGGCTTAAATCCTATCATACAATAAAGAAAAACTAGGCTCATTCCTGTTTATGATTAAACCTCTGTTGGGTTATACACCATCTATAATCTTAACTACAAATAGTTCTGTACTGCCTGTTCAAGGAAATGGCAGCCATGCCTTTGTTTCAAAAAGTTGTTATGACTAGTTTGCTATGACTGCCTTGTTTTGACCATGTTGCAAACATGTCTTTGTTTCAGCAGGTTGTTATGACTAACTTGTTATGCTTCTGCTCTTGTAACCCTGTCTATACTGCCCACCAAATCTATCATTGGGAAAACCCCTACCACTGAGCTATTAAAACCTTGTCTTCTTCACATCCAATGCTGATTTCTTGAAGCCCACGTTTAGGGACAGGAAGTTTGTTTACACAAATAAAAAGCTTTCCTTAGTTAATTGTTTGCTTTAATTAATTTGACCTTAATGGTTTGAGTCAACAGTCGTTCTTCATATGTCTTTGGGATTAAAAGTTTTCTTTTTAATTTTTCATATTCTTTATTTATTTCATCTGGATACTTTATCTTTAATTCCTGGAACCACTCTACTATTAAGACTTTCTCTTGAGTTTTCTAGTTTAATCAGATCTTTCAATTCTACCTTCATTTCAGATTGAGTTTGCTTCAATGCTTCTATCTGTTTATTGAATTCCACTTTTAAATCCTGATTGCTGTCATCATCATGATCATTATCATCATCATCATCATCAACATCATCATCATCAGCCTTCTGTTTGTCTCTTCTTGGACATCACTCAGGTGTTCATTCTTTAAGTTCATTCTCTTTGTGTTCCTTGAGCCTTTTCCTTGCATCTTCTTTAAACTCCTTGAATTCTTTGGTGAAGTTTATGATTGCTATTTTAAATTCTGTGCCCTGGGGTTCATCTAGGTAGTTTTATTAGAGAACATTTCTATAGGACTGGTGGATTTTAGGGGAGAAATACTGGCTTGATCTTTCATATTGCTTTTCTTTTTAGGTTGATATCTGGGTATGTGGATTTCACCTGTTAGTTCTATGCCTAAAATGGATAGGGTAGGTTGGGGTCAGAACAAAAGCTGTGTGGGTCTGATTGGACCTAAAAGTTGGATATGGCTTAGGTCTGTGAAGTCAGGTAGACACAAGAGAGTGGTTTGACATGCAGGATATGCATCCTTGTCCAAACCTGGAATTTGAAGGTAGATGTGGAGGTTGGGGAGGATGTGTAGAAGACTCACCCAGCTACACATTGGTACAAGATACACAGGCTCTTGATAGTCAGAGAAGGTGGAAAGTGGTAAATGAAGGACCTATAAATTGGGACAGTTGAGGTGTGTCTTGGCCAAAGCCTGGAGATTGGGGATAGTGCACACAACAGTAGCCAGACTAAGCCAGGGTACTAGAGGCTTAAGGGAGATGTGTGGAGGGGAGGATCACTCAGCTTGACCATGACAAAGCATGTACATGGTCTGGCTGGGTTGAGAGGGTGGAAGATGGAGGATTATGATGCCGAAAGTTGGGATGGGTGGCTCTCTTTTGTTAAAAAAAATATTAATTTTTACTTTATGTATATGATTGTCTTCACTGCTTATATATCTGTGCCCCATGTGTAGGCAGTGCTTGTGAAGGAGAGAAGAGTGTGTTGGATCAGCGGGGACTGAAGTTATGGATGGTTATTAGCTGGCATATGGATACTGGGACCCGAACTCTGGTCCTTGGTAGAGCACAAAGATTTTAACCATTGAAACATGTCTCCAGCTAGGTTTCACAAACTCTATTCTGTTCTTCCTTTTCCAGAGTCAATAGAAGGAAGACAAAAGGAAGATAGTGAACAACTGAACTGAAACTATTATTAGTCCTTATTCATTGAAAGAAAATTATTTCATTCTGGCATCAGTGTTGACTGGAAGCAAAGAAGTTTTAGATTTAGTCATATTTCTTCACACATACACACACAACACACACACACACACACACTATTAAATATTATGTTATTGGGATTCTTAAATTCTGAGATCATAGAATCAGATGAAAATACTGAAGATTAGGCAAAGTATTCATATGCATAAAAATAAATAAATAAATAAACAAACAAACAAGTAAATAATAAATCTTTTTAAAAGGTTCATGTATGGTCTAAATGTCCCAATCAGATTAAAGAAAATCATGTTATTTTATGACTTTAATAAAGCTTTCCCTTTGTCCTGGCAGGTCACCTGAGTCACTGTTCTACTTATTCTGAGATCGATAAGGCACATTTGAGTATTTGAAAAGTTGAGTTATCCATTTAATAAAGCCAACACATGAAAGAAGGAAAAAATGCAGAAATTGCTAAGAAGCTGTAATCTAAGTTTAACCTAGTATTGTGCTTATCCTGTCCTTGAATGTCCTATTGCACACGATATGAATGTTCTTAGACTTGCACCCAATTTAACATGGAATTACCTTTACATGTAAACAAGACATAACACTCAGATTAGGTCTTGCTCTACTCCTGGTGACTGAGAGCACCCCATAAGCAGTACCTAATACTAGTTTTCTGCACTCCAGGAACTAGACAGTTCAGGATTCGTTACATGAACAAGTTGGAACAATCATGTTGCAGAGTTCCAGCTCTGGAGCTGGGGAACCCAGTTTTGCTTTGGGTGAAAGATAGCATATAGTTTTGAGATAAACATCAAACAGATACTATTTTTTTCCTTTGTGGCAATTTGACTTGAATTTTCTGGAAACACTTTATATACAACTTATCTTCAAAAAGAATACTTGTCTGTTACATTTCTGGTTGGTTCTTATTTATATGTCTGTGATCAGTATCCCAAACAATTATTTGAAAAATAATTTGCAGGCTTTTAAAAAACATCATACCACCTACTCATTAGAAAAAGAAAATAATTCTTCAAAAGAAAATTAAACCAACATGAAGAAGTGGGGAGCATTTTTTTTCTTTCCTGTTTGCAGTATATGAAGAACCTGTCCTTCCTGTCTGTACTTTACACAGTTCATGAATAAAGAGGATCAGACTGGTCAACTGCCCACTGATTTTCCAAGAAGACAGAGGACAATGTGACGTGTTTTCTTCTGCCTCGGTGCCATTCTTGAACAGCCTATGCTCTATATCAGAAAAATAAAAAATAATGGAAGTTAATACCTGCAAAACTTTTTCTTGAATAGCAATATGGCTCAAAAAACATTTAATTTGGTGTTAGCTTTTTCAAAGCAGTTCTTCTGGAGGATGTATTTATACAATAAGTACTTCATTATTAAGGATATTTTTAAGTAATTCTCCTTCTCTAAAATATCTTTTAGCAATTGGCATACTCTTTCAATAATCATCCAGGAAAGTTGATTTTTATATTGAATATGGAATTGGTGTATGCACCAACATAAATGACTGAAGTGGATAAATTAGACAGGTAATTAAATTGGCCAATACAATGCTTGCTTGAATAAATAAATAAACAAAAATAAGTAAATAAAGTGAGGCTAAGACAAACCTCATGTGAGCACATGTTGTATATTTTTTCTTATCTAAATTAAACTATGAAGAATATCTGCCATTATCTTTAAAACTATAAAGGAAAAAGAACAAGCCAAAAAGTTTCTTAGAATGCTAGCCTCCTGTAAGAAACACATTTTATTAGTTAAAAGAACTTTAAGAGTGTTCCATGGAATGTGAATGTGTCTAGGGGTGAGGGAGTTGGAGGAATAATCTAAATAAATTTTTGATCAAAAATAAGTTGATGAGAAAAGTAGAAGTGGGAACATATGCTGTGTAAGAGGAAGTGTTAAATGGAGAAATACTGATTCCAACAGGAAAAGAGAAATCTGAGTTCCGTCGACAGACTTGCCCGGGCCTTCCCCACTGGGCAGTAGGAGAATGCATAGTGTTTGCTATCTGCACACAACTATGTCAGATGGCGGGGAGGTCAGTATACATGATGGAATCTACTGAATTTCAATTCATTAAATCAAAAACTCCTTCCATTATTTACCTTTTTGACTTTAGAAATACATCATGGTCTCATTTTTTGCTGAAGACAATTGCACCTTTTCAATTGAATACACCACAGGTAGCCTTGGCTCCATTCTCAGACAATAATTTTCTGTGGCATAAAAGAAACAGAAAGTGATTTCTTTCTTTAGTGGGTATAAAGATCTGTAAATAGTTCTTTTGGCAAATTTTTTAGGACCCGTCCCCCAACAATTTGTCATGCCTGTTTCTAAAAGCAATAGGAATGACACAGAGATTCAAATATATAAGGAAGGAACTATTTAGATCTAAAACCAAATCCCACTCAAATCTAAAAAAAAAAAAAACACACTTTAGTTGATCAGACTTAAGCATTTTTTACCAAGAATTAATTATTTCTATGGTCTCTGGCAACTACTGAATATAGGGGAAAGCTAAGAGTATATATGTTTTGTAATTTCTAACACAAATTAAATTCATTGATTTATAGCTCTAAACTTTCACTTATGCTGAAATTCCAGATTCAATTCACCACAGAGACTTTTGTTCACAAATGAAGAGATTGTGTTAAATGATGCATAGTCAAGAGAAGATTTCTGGGAAGAAATGAATGGTTCATGATTAATCAAGTAAAATCATTTCCATGCCAGGAGCTACAGGAGTTGATAAATTGGGAAATGCGGAGTAGCCATTGTAGCTCAAAAGTATGAGACAAATAATGGAATTTAAAAGGGGAAAGATATCTTAATGAGTATTTCTACAAACACGCATAAATGGCCAATATGCAATGGGAAGGAAGATACTCAAAAGTTTTTAGTGAGTTGTCACAAGACACCTCTTCACACCCACAAGAATGCCTGCAATAATTTTTAAAAGTCAGATAATAAAATCCGCAGAGAACACAGAGAAATGAAAGCCCTCATAGGCTGTGCTATAGGAATGTATAAATGGTACAGCCACGTTGGAAACAGTATGTTAGTTCCCCAGTTCATTAAACATTGATTTATTACTTTATATGGCAGCCCCGCTACTACTGGGTATTGATACAAATTAAATTAAAACCTATGCCTACACAAAAACTTACCAACAAATAGCCAGAGCAGCATTATTCATAATCATCAAAGATGGGGCCAACTCAAACACCCACCAAATGATGAATGGGGAAAACAAACATGGCATTTGAGTAAAGCAGAATATTTTTCATCAGTAAAAGAATGAAAGGAATAAATGCTGCAATATAAACAAGTTTTAAAATACCATGATTTGAAAAAGAACTCAGTCACAAGGGATCGTGTCATTTGATCCTTTTACTATGAATTGTGGCCAGAAGAGACAAACCTATATACAAAATAGATTGTGACTTCTGCCGGGGAAGCAGGTAGGCTAACTGCTGATTTTCATCTCCTTTTCCAGTTCCTCCTAGTTCAATCAATCCCCAAGTCTCTTCCTGCAGCAGAAAACTTGCAGCAGGCTCCCCATCCCTGACACCTCATCTCTAGTAAGTGCCACAGATCCTCCCCTCTTAGCCTCCCTCCACCCCAACTCCTCTCTAACAGACCTTCTCCTGTGCCTTCTCAGCACTCACATTACCAAGGCACTAACTAACTAAGCACATCCTGGTGGAACACCCTGCTTTTCTTTCTCTTTCGAAGAGCAGCCACTGCCCCCAGCCAGTCTCCATTCCTAAGTCTCAAGTCCAAATACCCAGAAACACATTTTACCTGGAACCCCAGTGGCTACACCTATTGAGACCCCAGAAGATTTTCCTGCAGGAAATACACAGCTACCACACTCCTAAGAAAGAGAGAGGAAACAGAAACCAGGAAAAAAAACACCCACCCAACAAAGATATGAACAGATATCATCACTTAGCGTTACAATTTTACCAATCCCAGATGCCCAGATGCTAGTGGGAAAACACACACACACACACACACACACACACACACACACACACACACACACACAATCAATAGCAGCCAAGACAATATGTCTTCAATAGAGCCTAGCAACCCTACCACAGCAGGCCCTGAGTATTGCAACATAGCCAGAGCACAAATAAAAGGTCTTAAAACAGCATTTATGATGATAGAGGTCTGTAAAGGGAAAATGAATGAGCCCTTTAAAGAAATCTATGAAAACACAGTTGAAGGAAATGAATAATACAGTTCAAGACCTGAAGTAGAACTAGAATCAACAAAGAAAACCAAAACTGAGGGAAATATGGAAATGAAAAATGTAGGAACTTGAACAGGAACCACAGGGGCAAAACTTCACCAGCAGAACATAAAAGATAGAAGAGAGAATCTCAGGCATCAAAATACAGTAGAAAAAATAGATACATTGGTCAAAGAAAATGTTAAATCTCAAAAACTTCTGCCACAAAACTCATTGGTACAGGAAAAGAATTTCTGAACAGAACACCATTAGCACAGACACTGAGATCAACAATTAATAAATGGGACCTCATGAAACTTCAAAGCTCTGCACAGTGAAGCACCCTGTCATTCAGACTAGTCGGCATAATACAGAATGGGAAATACTTTTTACAAGCTATATATCTGATAGATGGATAATATCCAAAATATATAATAACTACAAAAACTAGACATCAGGAAAACAAAAACCCAATTTTAAAATGAGGTACAGATATAAACAGAGAATCTCAAATGGCTGAAAAACACTTAAAGAAATGTTCAACATCTTTAGCCATCAGGAAAATGTGAATCAAAACTACTTTGAAACCTCATCTTAAACCTTACACTTACACAAGTGGCAGCTCACACTGTTAAGGATATGGAGTAAGAGGAACACTCCTCCATTGCTGGTGGGAGTGCATATTTGTACAGCTACCATGGAAATCAGTGTGGTGCTTCCTCAGGAAAACAGGAATTGATCTAATTCAAGATTCAGCTATACTACTCTTGACATATACCAAAATGATGTTTCATCCTACCATAGAGACACTTGCTCAACTATGTGATATATATATATATATATATATATATATATATATATATATATATATATATATATATATGATCTAAATAAAATCTTCAAATACTGAGGGAGACAAAGAGCCAACTGGCCATCTCTTGTCACCAAACAAAGCTTCTAGTACCTGGTTTGGGTCACATCTAATTGAGTTGTTGGCCAAAGAGGCCCCGCAGGAATCCTCAAATAACCCAGGCCATTGGCAAGACTATAGGCTGCTCTCCACAAACTGACAGCAAGGTCCCATTGCCGAAGACAACACCTACATAACACATTGAACATGGAGATGTCAAGCTGTTGCCTATATAGAGCCTTCACCCATATGTTCCAGCATCTTTATTACAGGAAGATTCTCTGCACACTGTGAAAAGAGAAACATAAACACCATGCTGGCCCCAAACCTTTTATCTACAATGGTGTATTCCCTGAAAGATATATGCTAGGGCAATGGTGACCCAAAGCTTGTGGGAATAACCAACCAATAACTGATCTGACTTAAGGCCCACTCCATGAGATGGAACCTATACTGACACTGCTTGGATACTCAAGAACCTGGGGATAGACAGCCCGGGGCCTAGGGCAAAGCCAAATAATACTGATATGAAAGAAAAGAAAAGAAAAAATGTAATGATAAATTGACTCCCAATTATATCCTGCTATATTCATAGCTCAGTGCCTTGTTTAACCATCATTTGGAAAACTTACTCCTATAGAAGATGAGAACAAATATAGAAACACACAGCCAGACAGTACACAGAGAGTGAGAGACATAGGAACACTCAGCCCTATATGGGATGTCTCCATCAAATCCCTCCCCTCAGAGCTCAAGGAAACCCATGGAAGAGGAGGCAGAAAGAATGTAAGAGTCAGAGGGGCTAGAGGATACTACAAAAACAAGGCTCTCTAAATGAACATGAGAAAAGCTCAGATGAACTCGTAGAAACCAAAGCAATGTGCAAAGGGCCAGCACAGGTCTGTACCAGGTCCTCTGCTTCCAGTGTCGTGTTTTTATGGGATGCTTGAACATGTGAATGAGTGGGTCTCTGACTCTTGTGCCTTCTCTTGAGATCTTTTCCTTATGTTGGTCTGTCTTGTCCATCTTTAGCGTGGTAGTTTTTGTTTTATTTTATATTTTATTTTGTTTTATTACAGAAAAACTGAATGAATGAAAGAATGAATGAATGAATGTAAACCTAGCCACTAGGGTAAAGGTTAACAATGGAACTATAGTTTATACCTGCTGGGAGAGGGAAAATCAGTTTTCTTTAGTTGAATGACACTGGGTATATCAACCACTCTAGGGTAGCTCTCATGTTCAGGTGTAGTAGCCCAACAGATAATAGAGCCCACAGTTGTTTCCTTTGTGTGTGTGTGTGTGTGTGTGTGTATGTGTGTGTTTGGTTACAGTTTGGTGGGGGGTTGGGCATTTTATTGTTGTATTGGGCTTTTGGTTAGTTATTTGAGAAAGAACTTAAAGTCAGGTGAGTAGATAGGATGAGATCTGGATGAACTTGTGGAAGGGAACGAATATGATCAAAATATATTTAAATTTAAAAATTGCTTTAAATACTAAAAATGACAAAAAAAAAAAAGAAAATAGATTGTGCAGGGGCCTGTGAGATGGCTTGCTCCTGAGCCTGGCTACCTTAGTTCAACCTGTAACCTACATGGTAGAAGATGACCAAATCCCACAGTGTGTCGCCTCATCTCCATACACATGCTGTATGCTGTGGTGTGTTTGTTCTCACACACACACACACACACACACACATGTGTTCACACCAGGTGGCAGGAGAGAGAAGGAAATCTTAAGGATATATGGCTCACAACACTACAGATAAAATAATGGTGCAATTAAAAAACATTTCCCTTTTATTAATAACTTTATAAAATTCTCTGCTTTATAATGAGTTCTTATATAACCCTTTAGCTGAGAGGTTGATGAAAGCATTGTTTTTCTTAACAAACAATGCATAAATCATTTCCCACACACTCAGTAACAGATGTGCAAACAGAAGCCTGGTTATCAAAATTCTAACCCAGGGCTTAGTCTCTTAGCAACTCAGCAATTCAGTTGCCAGTCCTAAATACTAAAGCCTAGAGTCTGAAATGGTGTTAGAGTGCGAGGAAATATAGCTCCAGGAATGCACTGTTAAAATAAAAATATCTAGATTTTGACCCTGGGATTTTGGAAAATGTAGTGCAAATGGGCGAGAGCACATTCACGTCAAGATTGGGTGGAATCTTTTCTTACCCCAAACTGTGATTTTTAAAAGAACTTCTTTCTTGTGTTTCATTTCAAGAGTGGTTTCTTGGAAAGAAGACACAATCTGTTGGCTGGAATCATTTTTTCCCTAATCTCACACTCATTGTTTTCAAAATCATATTTTGATGCTCAATTTATTATTGAAATAAAGAAATACTGGTGAGAAATGAGAAGAAATAAAGAGCACGGGGGTTGCACTAAAACAGACGAATGTGCTCTCGTCCTCTTTAACAGTATAAACCAAGTGAATTCTTTAGAGGAAATGAAATGTACTCTGGTTGACAAAGGCACAAAGAACTCCAAATATTCCTCCAGAAGTTTTTCTGCTTGATTCTGCTCTTCTTTTGTTAAGTCTGTCTCTCTCTGTCTCTCTCTGTCTCTCTCTCTGTCTCTCTCTCTCTCTCAGAGATAGAGACACAGAAATAGAGACAGACACAGAGACACACACACAGAGAGCAGGAGCATGTGTGCATGTGCATATGGTGTAAAGGCTTTGAGAGGGGTCTCACTGTTGCTGGAGCTCACTGATTTAGATAGACTGACTGCCAACTGGCCAATCAGTGCCTGCCCGTTGCTCCCCTCCCTGGCGCACTGGGATTTCTTGCACACACACTGCCTGCCTGCCTAGCTTTTACATGGCTCCTTTGGATTCAAATTCGGATCCTCATGTTTGCATAAACACTTAATAGAGGGTGTCATCTCCCTGGCCCTGAGTTTAATTTGTTTTTCTTGCTCCTGCTTGCATTTCTCTCCTCTTATAGCCTACTAATCTCAGAGATAGCTCTCAGACTTGTGGTGGATATAGCCTCTCTGAATTCCCTATGCCTCTAAAACCTGACTCTTATGCTTGGGCCAAAGTAAATACTTTGTAGTAAGTCAACTTTGTAGTAAGAGATTAAAATTTGGATATATAGAAATGTGGGTAAGTTTAAGGCAGCTTTATTTCCTAATGTATGGCACATTTTTATTCCTCGGGTTTTATAACATCAGCACTTTGCCATCTTTCTCTGACTTAAAACTTTCACTTTTTCTCCTAACAAAATTATGTTTCTGGTAATGCGCACACACACCTCTACTTTCTGGATCATTGTTTGGTTTTCATTTAGTCATTTAAAGAAAAGTATGGTTGGTGCTTTGTAGATGTTGAACTCATTCACATGTCTTGACTGATGGTGTAGTGAACAAAGCCATCAAAGAAAACAAAGGAAGCATAGGAAGATAGTTCAACTTCAGAAGACAATGCTGAACTTCCGATTATGTCTTTTCACATGTTGTTTCAATTGGCTATGTTTTTATTGTATACTTAGGTCACAATGTAGCTTATCAGCAATGTTTAAGTAAATATGAATAACCTCTGATGAGGATGAAAAAGAAGCTGTGTCCTGTTTGGTCACACTTTAAGTCAACTTTGTAGTAAGAGATTAAAATTTGGATATACAGAAATGTTTCTTAGCAACGTTTAATTGAACTGGAGGGGAACAAAAGTGTATTAACGGCAAATGATGAAGAAGTAGCTGTTGCTGTTCCTCTTCTTCATTTTTATTTTTCTTCTCATTTATCCCTCTCCCATTTCTTTTTTTTTGAGTCAAATTCTCAAGTTGGAGTCAAGCTGGACCATAGTTATTCAGAGTCTTCCACCTTCCTGCCTCTGTTTGAGTGCTGAGATTATAGTGTGCACCTCCATGCCTAGCATAATAATGTTTTCTGAGTCTTGTTCAGTGGTAGACCATTGCTTGCCAATGAATGCATGAGCAGGGTATGATGGCACCAAGTGCTGTCCATGTGGTGCCTGGTATCAGATATTTATGTGTGCAAGCGCATCAAGTCTCTAACACCAACACCAGGAGAATGAGAATTGATCTTGGCATCTCCAGCTCTGCTTCATGCAACATCTGATGCAGGGTTGGCTGTTGTTCATACCAGTGAGAATCCACTGCAGAGATGGCTAGTGATGCTGAAATCCTTACTGTCAATGGCTCCTAAGGTCCCCCTGCTCCAACTCTTCTCCCATGGTGAAGATGAGGACAAGGGGATTTCCCATGGCATTGTGTTAGTTTGGAATATGAGGTAGGATAGAGAGAGTAATTTTGACCCTTTTCTATGCACAAGTCCTCATTACTGTGGCTATAATTTGCTGTACCACCTTAATTGCTCTCCAGGTTTCTCCCATAGAGCCAAATGTCCATAGAGTTGACTTCATTATTGTTCATGTTTGGAAGTGAGGGCCAGGATGCCCTGTCCTGCTGTCCTGCTGATATGACTCTTTCATCTTTATTTCAGAGCTTCTTCTGAATCTGTAACCTCTGTCTACAAGACCCTTTGTTCCACACTTTTCTAACTAGCAATATCATAATTTCAAGTCTGCTCAGATATCACCTTCAGATCACCTCACTTCAGTGCAACCTATTCCCAAGTCACTTTCCAGTGAGTATTGCTTCCATCTTTTCAGTTTAGTACCTGAGACAGTCTCTGGCTTCTAACATATTCTAAGTTATATATTTACTGTATCTGTTATTTCTTATCCACTAAAATTAATCTCCCCAAGAACAGAAGTTTGGTTTTGGTTATTGATGAATCTCTCATTCATTTAATAGTGTCAAGTGTATGGCAATTAAAGAGAGCAATGTATTTGTTAAGGCACTGTGGTGCCCTCTGTGTCACTGAAATGGAGACTTCAATGGTCACACTTCATTAAAATCAGTTAGATAACAAAATGTGTGTTTGACAGAACCATGCAGATACCAGGATATGCCTAATTAGTCACCATATGTATCATACCCTGTATCTTAGCCTAAATGGACTATCTTATAGAGACACTGAAGAACTAATGGCCTTTTAAATAAATATCTAACTTATGACAACTGTTTCTCGTCTACTTTACAAAATCTTGGTGCAAAACAAGAGAAATAGATTATTAAGCAAAATGATTCATCAATATTTTTCCTTATTTGAAAATAATGTGCCTTTTACTCTTTAAGCCCTTTCTGTTCCATGAATCATGCACTTTCTGTAGATTCCTCATTTCTTTGCTTTTTAATTCTTTAATCCAAATTTCAACAATAAAATATTTCAAATACAATGGAAAATTTTTTAAACCAAATACAACATCATTTGATGCTGTGGCTTGAATTCTGTATGAAATAGTAACCATTATCCAGTTCTTTTTTTTTTTAACCTGAAATTTAGGGAATTTTAAGAGGCTAGACTAATACTCATATGTTGGTTTTATGTATAATCTAAAATGTGTGTTTCTGAATATAGCTTATTTCCTCTCAGAATATACATTTTAATTTCAAGAATCACATTTCACTATGAAAACTGACAAAATAAAGCCAAGTATAGGAAACAGACTAAAGTCCCATGGTCTGATTATCGTGAGAGAGAAACTAACACTTAAAATCTTTTTTCTCTTAATCATTTAAAAATATTTAATTGTTTTCTAAATTTTCAATAAATAATGTAATTTTCACTAAGTCTATGTAATCTTTTTGGCACCATCAGAGGTAATAATACTTTGGAAGTGAATTAATTTGGGAGTACCTGCTTGGTTTCTCCAATATGTCAAGTCAAGAAGATGAAAATAAGCCAGAAAATGAGACAGGGAAGAGAGAGGTAGTGGAAGCAGGAGAGGAAGGATAAGATGTTATTCTGGAAGCCAAGTGAAGCAAACACTTCAAAACTGTGTCAGAACTAGTGTAGCATTCACGGTTCTGGAAGAGAAAAGCAATAACCAATAGCACCCTTCTATAAACCCTGAGGCCTACAACAGAAACCTACCTGAAAGATACACTGTTACAATAGTGGCATATACATAATTGGAGTAACCAACCACATTTAAAAATTAGATTTAAGGCCCACTCCATGAGATGGAACCCATACACGACATTGATAAAGTGACCAAGAACCTGATACTAGATTAGTCGTAGGTCTGGGGAAAAATCTAATATTATTATTCTGCTAAAAAAGCATAGCAATAAAATGACCCCAATGTCATATTACTATACTTATACAGCAGAGAATTACTCTAACCGTGTCAGGGAAATTTCTTATTGCAATAGATGTTAATTAACAAAGAGAGCCATAACTGGACAATATATAGAGTGAGAGACTTTGGATCACTCAGTGCTAAATGGGAGGTCATTATCAAACTTATCCCCTCAAAGTATGGGGATCTATCTGAAGAGGTAGAAAGTTTTTAAGAACTAGAGGTAATGAATGACTCCAGGAAAGCAGTTCTTCCAGACACAAAAGGACTGATAGACACTATGGACTCACAGAGTCTATGATAGCACACCTAAGATCTGCACAGGTTCAAGCCAGACAAAATTCCAGCCCTGAGAACTGAAAGTAGACACAAAGTTCCACCCCTAACCAAGAAGCTATTGTAACTGATACTTGCTGGGAAAAGAAAAATCAGTTTTTGTTTTTTTTTTCCCAATGAAATGTCACTGAGTATATCAAGCACACTCCAGGCCAGGCCTCATGCTCAGAAATACATGGCCATCTCAAAATAAGATTCATGTTTTTTGTGCACTTTTTTTTGTTTGTTTGAATATTTTCTGCCTTGTTGATTCTATCTATCTATCTATCTATCTATCTATCTATCTATCTATCTATCCTAGCTTGTCTATTTTGCTTTTTGGTTTTTGTTCTATTTTTGCTCTTACATTGTATGAAAAATGTTTAAACTTTTTATAAAGTGCCAAGACCAAAAAGTTGGATCAGTGGTTAAAAGGGCTTGGCACTGAGATTGATAACCTGAGTTCAAATCCATGGACTCATAGGGTGGAAGCGAACTGACTCCTCTGCATTGTCCTTTGACCTTTGATCATTATTTACACACAGGATAAACAAATAAATGTAGTATATCATATTGTGTCAGATAGGCCCCAAATTGACACAAGAACACTAGGACCTTATTAAAACTTTAATCTCTCTAGTGAGTAAAGAATATTACATTGCTTTGCTTTTTATAATTTTGGAGCTTCTTGGATTTTTCTTTTAACATTTTATCCTTAAATTGGTACAACTGGGAGCGTATAAAGCATGATTGCAGTATCTGCCATTGAGAAATCGTCAGTGGGGTGATGATTTTAATGTTCTTCAAGTGTCTGTCCTATTATTTTCATATGTACTTGAAGACAGAAATGAGATTGGAGGAAAGAAATCATTTGTGGCAAGGTTACAATGCTGCGACTGCTTTGATCTTTATAGATTTTCATCAAATAATCATATCAGTAGAAGTCTATCAGCGATGGATAATATAGTAAATATCTACAGATGGAATTTAAAATACTTCTAGTATTCTATTCTCATAATATCTAGCATCCATAATATCTGGAACTCAAATTTATGACACATTCATTAGAAAAAAATTAAAATACTGAATACTGATGTTGAAAAATGTAATTTTCAAAAATAATTTTCTGGTATTCAACTTTGAATGGTTTTTGCAAACTTTTAATTAAACTTTAATTTAATTGTGACATTTTGATAGATTTCAGCCTTCCCATAGTGATTCATCTTCTACCCTTTGACAATAAGTTCTTCCCACACAGAATTTTAGACTTAGGGGCATCAGTTGAACAAATACCACAGCCTCCAATTTCATGTTTAAATGCATTTTTAAAAAAAACTACTAATGACTTTGAAACAATGAAAGAAGTGAGAAAACATTTTGTTATAAAGAATAGATCAAACTGCTTCAGTCAGGTCTGAGAAAATTACAGTAAAAAAGCAGACAGAAAAAGGAGCTGGAGATCTGCTAAGATGGCTTAGCCGTTAAGACCACTAGCTGATCTTATAGAGGACTAGATTTCAAGTTCTCACACCGACATGGTTGCTCACAACTGTTTGTAACTCCAGTTCCAGAGAATCCAACATGCCTTCTGGCACTTCCGCAGGCACTGCATGGATGTTGTATGCAGATATGCATGTAGGCAAAATAGTCATATACATAAAATAAAAATAAGTAAGTCTTTTAAAAATTAAAAAAAAGAGGTGATAACAAAAAGGGAAGGGAGGAGAGAAAGGTGGGGGAAGAAGAAAACCTACTCAGGGGATCTGCAATGCTTAGAAATCTCTATTACCTTCCGATTTCTACTCCAAGATCTATCTTCCTAATCACAATTACCCTCAAACGCGTTTAGACTTCTTCGTACAGTTGCTGTCTACCTATTTTCCAACACATTTTGGAATGACCCTGAATCTAGAGAGTAAGGAAATAGCTTGTGATACTTTTAACTTTTCTCATCAGACTTTAGCTACTCCTAAGCCATAGGCATGGTAGTATGCACAGATTTAAACAGTAAATAAGAGGTAAACAAAAAAAGAATGACATGTTCTGTAGTTAACCTGAGTGTTCTGAAATTCATGTGATAAAACCGAATGTTCGGTGTGGTAGAACAAAGATTGAAAGCCATTCAAGGATTTGATGGTGAAGGCTACTGGATGAATGTAGGGTCCCCATAGAATAGCTCATCTGTCCTGCGAGGACACGGTACTTATCCTGTTTGATCTACAGTCAGTATTTCAGATCTCTTCTCCATCTTCCAGTTCTTCAACTCTCTGTCTACAGAGTTTCCTGAACCTGAGAGTCATACAGAAATTTATTTTCAGTTATGCTTAAAATGGTTGTTTTTTGCACTGCTGGGTGAAGGGCTGGCTGACTGAGTCTTGGCATTTTGTATTGTTTGCAGGTGTTGGCTTTATGTGGGGGATGTTTGATTACTCATAATCTGCACATGGTATCAGTAGAAAACCTGAGGAGATTAGGTATCAGTAAAAACCCTGAGATGAGACGCTCAGGGCTCCACAGTTCAGGATGGTGCTGGCCGTGATAATGGTTCCCTCTGCCGGGGTCTGGCAGGGTTTGCCTCCTCTGTGTCTTTCTTGGTGGGCTGCCACGGCAGCGCACTGCTATGTTAGGAGGTGGGATAAATATCCTGGTTAGGGCTGGACACTAAGGTCTTTTTCATGAATAGCACTGAGATGATTAGTTATTCATATGCCTAAGAAAGAAAAGAGAAGAATAAGGAAGGAGAGGGAAGGAACAAAGCCTAACACATTCTCATACACACACACACACACACACACACACACACACACAAGCACACCTTCATTGTGATAATCACTTTAATGTCCTTCAAGTTCCCATTCTATTACTTTGTATGTATCTGAAGACAGAGTGACTTTGGAAGAAAGAAAATACTGATAGCCTGGAGGACGTGTGTGTGTGTGTGTGTGTTCTAAATGGATCATAAACTTAGATAAAAAACTAAAAATTACAAAAGAAAAACATTTGAGACCTTTTTTTTAAGAGTCAAAAAAGAATGTTGGTAATTTAAACTTTACAAATACTAGAAATTAACTCACAAACACTGAGCAAAATATTGTGATCTTAATTTGTTTTCAAGGAGAAAAGAAAGGGGGAAAACGAGAAAAGACAGCCAAAAGGCGAATCTTCTGTGATCCAAGCAACGACATGCAGTTAACACTGGGCACTGACTCATTTTCACCCGCTTATGTCTTTGTATCTTTTAAAGTTATTTAAACCCAGCCAGCACTTTCTGGCGAAGAGTTTGCTCCTAGTTGGTTGTTATCCCATCACACAAGGACATCACTTCTTTCTGTATACTAGATTGTTTGTTTTGTTTTTGCTTTGCTGGAAGCTCTCAGTACAGAACAAAGTCAATATGTGGGTTATAAACCTAGATCTATGAATGAAATATTCAGGAAATGGAAAAAATTTCTCAAATAGGCCCAAAATCCATTTTATTTTACTTAAGCAAGAAGTTGTCAACATAATGTTCAATATGTTTCACAGGATAAGCTACAAGTCAATATTTCCAAGTTTGTGTACTTAGGTATAAAGCTAACAAAACGCTTCATTTAAAAAAAAAAAAAAACTAAGTCAAGCATAGTGGTACATGTCTTTTATTCCAAGTACTTGGTAAGAAGATACAAAGGCAAAAGGAGGCAGAACTCTATGAGTTCAAGGCCAGCCTGGTCATCTGAGCAATTTCCTGGCTAAATAGGTCTATACAATGACATCCTGATTTTGTTTTTGTTTAAGTCTGCAACAAAAACTAGGAAAAGATTCCTTTGCAATGAACCAATCACACACAGGATAATTGGAGAAAAGTAATGACTTCCTCTTACATGATTTTGTTAAATTTCAACTAAAGTCAAACCTTTTAAGAAAATTCTTGTTGACTTTGTCTAAGGTTTAATTGATTCTATTTCTTTTGGAGAAATAAACAACTAGATGTCATTCTTTTGATGCTTATTTTGAAAGATAAAGTTTTGTATTGATTTTTTCAGTGGTTTGAATGAAAATGGCCCCCATTGGCTCATAGGGAGTGGCACTATTAGGAGGTGTGGCCTTGTTGGAGGAAGTATGGCCTTATTGGAGGAAGTGTGTCACTGCGGGTGGGCTTCGAGGTTTCAGAAGCTCAAGCCAGTCCTAGTGACTGATGCTCTCTTCCTGCTGCTTGCTGATCCAGATGTATTACTCTAGGCTCCCTCTCCAGCACCCTGTCTGCCTGTGTGCTACCATGGTCCCCACCATGACGATAATGGACTAAGCCTCTGAACTGTAAGCCAGCCTCAATTAAATGTTTTATTTTATTAAGAGTTTTAGTGGTCATGGTGTTTCTTTACAGCAGTAGAAACTCTAAGACAATTGTCTTTATATTCACACTAACAGCAAAGAAATGAACTAGAAACCCTGCAGTCAGCTCCACTGGGCACCAATATGAAATTCACTCATAATCGTTTTCACAGTTTCCTCTTTAAGTCAGTTTTAGCATTTGACAGAAATATTACTATGATTGGAAAACATGCTTTTCAAATTAAACTGAAACATTACCCCAGTATATTATTAGAGCATACAAAAAGATAACTCAAGGACTAGAGCTCTCAAAATAAAGTTGTTTAAATGTGTACCTAAAAAGCTAAAATTGTGAAGATTTTAGGTAGTAAAGAATAATATCTCTGTGATACATCTCTTTTCTTATCAAAAGGGAATAAATTCCTAAGAAAGACATGCTGACAATCTTTCTATATACATCTTTTCATCAAAAGACATCACAGAGTTTACAAAGTAAATGTATTTTCAATGTAATTGAATTACATCACTTTCACCCTTCCTTTCCTCTCTCCATACCTCCTTTCAACCCCTTCCATGTCTACGACTCTTGATTTTGATAATGTCTTTTTCTTTTATT
The DNA here is from genome assembly GCA_026225945.1 of Cricetomys ansorgei. Taxonomy (NCBI): domain Eukaryota; kingdom Metazoa; phylum Chordata; class Mammalia; order Rodentia; family Nesomyidae; genus Cricetomys; species Cricetomys ansorgei. The sequence goes on from JAMJFZ010001796.1 coordinate 5,093,889, forward strand.
ATTATTATTATTATTATTATTATTGTTAAACATGTATATATGTATGTGCACAGATGTATAAATATAACCTGCTAATTCCATTTTTGTTGTTTGTATACATGATTTTAGGATTGACCACTCTGTATTGGATAATCAAGAAGACTCATCCCAGGAAGAGACAATCAATACTCCTTCTCCCAGTAGTCATTGGTTGCATAGGGATGGGACCCTGCAAAATCCTCCCCCCGACCTTCCATGTTAACATGTCTATTGATATTGTCATTGTTCTGGTCTTGCTTATGGAACTAGTTCTGGGAAAGACTAATAAATGTATTTTAGTACCATGTGTGAGACTGTAGGTTTGATCTCCATCTCCAGTACTATAATAAATAACCAGCCAATAAATAAATGAACCCTATACACAAGTGTTTACTAAATGATCAAAATATTTCCCCCTTATGTGTTTATTGTAGGGAATTGGAGGTATAGTCACATAAGAATTGCACTTTAATGTTTAAATGCTCGTGATTTATGAACATCAGATATATAGAGTGCATTGTTCTAAGCAATGAAAAGAAGAAAGCAATGATACTAACAATGTGGATGAATCTAAAATGCATTGTGATGAATAAAATAAATTAGACTCAAAGGGCAAAATATTTTAAGAGGTAACATAGAATTAAAACAAAGCAGAGAAATGGTTAAGAAATAATGAAGTAACTTTTATTTGCTAGTAATCATATAAATAATCATAAGTTTTTATCACCACAAATGATAACATATTAGAGACTTGTTTTGACAAATGCATGGGAAGATAGGAAGCAAAAGAGCCCCAACACACTGTGAAGTGGAGTGTAAATGTTGTAGTCATTTGTTGAACACTTCAACAGTAATGACACTGAAGACATATGTGAAGGACTTGATACCATAAATATCTAGGAATACTATATTCATTTTAAGATCTGAATAACCTTAACATAACCTATTGCTGAAAGTCCTCTGTGAACGTTACATTTTTACCAGAACAGAGTCTCTTCAGCAGTCACCATTATCATGCTCTCTTTCTCTCTCTCTCCCTTTCTCTCTCTCTCTCTCTCTCTCTCTCTCTCTCTCTCTCTCACACACACACACACACACACACACACACACACAAACGTGTGTGTGTGTGTGTGTGTGTGAGTGTGTGTGTGATTATAAATGCTTTTCATTAATATGCTTTTCATTATTGCCTTAGCCTGCCTCTGAAAACTGACAGCTTGTGCTCTGGAACATTCCCTCTCTTCTGCTCTGACTGAGGCTCTGTTGGCAGAGAAAATTCAGATCTTAGAAAGGATGCTGGAACAGAAGAAAGAGTCACAATTCTGAAGCTTGGTAGTTAAGCTAAGTAATACAAAAGAAGATTATAATAAAAGGAAAGAAAAACAAACTTCAAATACACCAAGATCCTCAGATCCTCAGTGTTCTTAATTCATGGTTCAGAACTAGAAACATGTAGCTATGTTTTCTCTGTATTATCCCCTTTGAGTTCAGAGTCAAGTCAAATCTCTTCCACCTCAGGAGCTTCCTCTTTTCTTGACTTTAATGAATGATCATAAGCTTTTAGGTTGTTGGTTTTGTGCAATTGAGGTACACTTTTGCAATATTTTTATTAGATTTTTGAGAATTCCATACAACGTATTTTCAGCACATTCCCCCATCTCAACTCCCCCCCATTACTACTCTCCCTATGCTCCCACCCCTTTTCACTCAACTTTGAGACTACTATTTTGTTTTCTCCTTTCCCTCTCCAGTTTAGTTTGTGTTGCACAGCAAGTCTTGGTGTATTAGAAGTTCATTTTTCTGTCCTTTTACTGTAATATTCTTTTGGTTTACATACCTTAATTGTCAAGTTTCAGAATTTCTTCTGTCCCAGCATTATTTCCAAGATCTGAATTTTCTTTGCCAACAGAAACCTGAACACACTCTGCAGGATCATTTTCCTTCTCCAACAAAATGGCTAAGTGACTTAATACATGGACATGGACACATTCAAAGCCTTCACTCTGTTTGCTGGCAGGCTGGTGGTTTTGAGCTTCAATTGTGCTGGCTACTGCCTGTGGTGGGCTTTGGGGCAAAGGTATGGTGGTGAGTACTGAGCTGTCTCTGGCTGCCATGTGGAGGTACCCTTTCTCATCCTATGTACAGACTCTACCATCTCAACACTAGCTCAACTGAACGTAAGGAACAAGGATTAGGTGAGCATCAGAAATTGCCTGTAGAGTCCTGCAGCCATATTAGAAAGGTGCTTGCTCAATCTGCAACAGTAATTTTAATGTATAAAGAACAATGAAAATAAGTAAATGTCGGCAGCAACATGTGGATATAGCATGGTAACATCTATTTGTGCTTTAAATTCTGTGTCAGTGAAGTAGCTCCTTCCCTTGCACAAAAGATTTCTATAAATATGTTAAAGATTTCTATAAAGAATTCCTGGAGCTCCAAGAGGAGGGACCAAATGGAAACCTCCAATTTTAGACTCTGTCTGCACATAATGTCTTGTTGTAAGTCTCTGCATCTGTTCCCAACAGCTGCTGGAGGAAGGCTCTCTAATATCAATTGGGAAAGGCACCAATCTATGAGTATAACAGAATATTATTAGGAATCATTTTATTGACCTTTTTGCCAGTTGTGTTTGGTTCTACCCTAGGTCTCTGGTATATCCAATCTCTGTTTCCTGGCCATTGGAACCCTTTTCTTTCTACTGGGCTTCTTCGTCCAGTCTTGATATAAGAGTTGATGCTTTGTCTTATTGTCTCTTGTGTCGTGCTTGGCTAATATCTATTGGATTTGTTCTTTTCTGAAGAGAAATGGAGAAGAAGGAGGAGGAGATCTGGAGGAGAGGGAAGGTGGGGGCATGGGAGAAGTAGAGGGAGAGGAAACTGTGGTCATGCTATATTGTATGAGAGAGGAATCTATTTGAGAGAAGAAGGGAGAGAAGAATGAGGAGGAGGAGAAGGAAAAGGAGGAGAAGAAGGATGAGGAAGAGGAGGAGCAAGAGGAGGAACAGGAGGAGCAGGAGGAGAAGAAAAAAAGAAGAAGGAGGAGGAGAAGGGGGAGAAGGAGGAGGAGGAGAAGAAGAAGAAAAAAAGAAGAAGGAGGAGGAGAAGGGAAGAAGGAGGAGAAGGAGGAGGAGGAGGAGAAGGAGGAGGAGGAAAAGGAGGAGGAGGAGGAGGAGGAGGAGGAGGAGGAGGAGGAGGAGAGAGAAGAAGAAGAAGAAGAAGAAGAAGAAGAAGAAGAAGAAGAAGAAGAAGAAGAAGAAGAAGAAGAAGAAGAATTTTTACATCTCTTTCTCATACTATGATTTCTTGTTGTTCAATGAACACAAAGCAAAGCCTATCTTTGGAGCCAGACAGCAACACCACAGTGGAAGAAGTGGAAAACTCTTGATCAAACTAATCCAGGAAGAACTTGTTTTGTTTTCATTCCTCAATATGCTATTGACCCACTTAAAGGCAGATAAGCAAGAGGACTGTTGATTTAGAAGAAATGAGACAACTCCGTTTCTGCCCAAGGCAGAGGAATGGCCTAAGCAGTGCCTAAGAGCAACAGTGGACTACCCTACATGCCTAGGTTTGGAGTGGGGTTGAGAGACAAAGGGAAAGAAGCAGAAGCCAAGGGGGAGCTCTGAGGGTGCATTTTGGAAGGGAAACACCCAGGCATGACTCCCTGTTGGCATTTCATTGTCTTTGCTGAAGCTTTCCCAAGGAGAGGAGGCTCCTGGTATGGAAGTGATGTTAGGCGGTGGAAATTCATTCATTTACTATGACCTCAAGAGGAAATTTCTTTATGTTCTTCTTGCACTAACCCCTCAAAGTGGGAGTGAAGGAGAGAGGGAAGGAAAGAAGGAGGGAGGGAGGGAGGGAGAGAGAGAAGAAGGGAGAGAGGAATAGAAAAAAAGAGAAATATGACTATTCACGTAATTTCTTCCCATGAGATTAGGAGAGAATGGCATAAATTTCAAAGCTTAAATCAGGAAACGGTCAAAGTTCTTCTGGAACAGTTCTCATTATGTTTCCAGGGCATAGAGAATATTTAGAAACAGAAAGGAGTAAGTGTGAAACATATCCAACAGCGACATGAGCATAAAAGGGAAACGTTTTAAGTTGTAAGGTACAATTTCCTAAGCTATTAAAACTTGACACATTTCCAAGTTAAAGTTTAAAAAGATAACAGCATGTTTTAAAGAATTTTACCTCCTGAAAGACATATATTGAGTTGACAGAATTTTAAAATGAATTAAACTAATAGCTTGAATATGAAATTTTCATGCTATCCTTATAAATATTGGGGTGTGCTAGCTAGTTGCTATTTTTCTGCCAAGAGAATGCATAAATTTATCCTTAATATCTTTTTATGCTCTATTTTGTTGGGTTGTTTCCCACTAGAAAAGCACATTTTTTACAACAGCTCTCTGAAACTTTCCCTTTATGATCAACTTAGCATCACACGCACTACCTTCTCTCTTCTCACAAGGTTAATCACTGTGGGCAACACATGTAAGTGGAGCCCTGTGTACCTGTGGTTTTCTGTCAAGCTTTTTACATTAGTATAATGTCCTCAAATTTGACTGTTTTCTATCATAGATCAGATTAATCTACACTGCAGAAAACCATTGTGTGTGTGCTCAGCATTGTCTTAATCCATTTATCCATTAGTAGACTTTTACCCTTGTCAATCATGAATACCATTGCACTTAGCATGACTTTGCAAGTCTCTCTTGGAGATGGTGTTTTCAACCTTTGGGCTTTTATATAGTTCTGCTTTTCACTTGCAATGAACTTGCATACTGTTTTCAATAGTTGTATAAAGACATGCAAGGGTTCCCTATTCCCAGACCCTTGACAATACTCTTGGTTTCCTTTCTTTTATACTTAATGTTTGTGGTGGTAGCTATCTAAATGGGCACAAGGCAATACTTCTTTATGGCTTTTAATTTACCTTTCTTTTATGATTAGTAGGTGTTGTTTGATGACACTTGGGCATTGTTTCACAAGCTAGTTGAACTGGTTGAGCTTCATATGCATGTGTGTATATGTGTATTAATACATAATATAATAATTATATGTATTATAAATATACATATATATAATTACTATATCTTCCTAGTGAAATAACCCTCTTTAACATTATACATTTGCATGCTTTATACCATCATATTCTTTGCCTCATAGTTATTAAAATTTGATTAAGACTTATTTTTCTCTGATACAACTGTAGAGACTGTCTCTCTTTTTGGTTACTGTTTGCTTGGAATTTCCTTGCCCATCCTTTAACTTACAGCCTATGTATGCCTTTACATTAACTATACAAGATTGTCTTAAGTGTCATCAAGCTGAGGGGAAGGTCATCATTGTTAATTCATTTTATCTATGACAAAATCTATAAAGCTGAAGTTAAAGGCTTTGGATGTTCCCAATTAATTAATAATTATGGGCTTTACCACTAACATTTTCTCAGCTTAGATACCATTGTTTATTCTGTTCCCACGCAATAAACTGTGCATGCCTCCTGTACAGTTGCCTATGTTGGTTTGTGCACCATGAGAGAATCTGCATTATAACTCAGTTCAATCCAGTCAAAGGAAAACACAAACTAAAACAATGAAAAAAAAAACTTTTCGAGTGTTTCTCAATTTTTCTAGCAGAAAATTATCTTCATTCCTGGAATTTTCATCCCAAAGAAAACCTGATTTTGAATATTCCAGTCATCTGAAAATTAGGCTAAAATAAGAAATAAAAATATGTCATATAAAAGTCTCCCAAATGTACAAGTTAAGTACTATTTTAGTTCAATGTGAAATACTGAATATCATAATTTGTTGGATCATGTTCTTAATACATGCTTTGATTATTGTCTGCTTATTCACTTAATGAATCAGATGTTTCTACTTACCTCATCTGCTAGCCCTCAAGGGCACAGATTTAGATTGTGTATCACTCATGCACAGTGTTTGTGCATCCATCCTCATATAAGCAGCTTGGCTCTCTGAAAAGGCACAGATGTCTCATGACATGACTCAGGCACAAGTTGACAGCTATTAACATTCTTTGCTTTAGCTGTAAACAGAGGAAGAAGAGAGAGCTGTGTCCAAGCAAAAAGTCATGAAAGCAACAGATTCAATGGTTTTATCTTCCGGTCTTGCTCAGAAAGATGATACGTCAGTATTTCCCATTTCCTGAGATAAGATGTTGCTCTGAGCTCATATCTTTGTATAGCTAAACTTGTTACCAGTTATACCAAAGATTTCAGCATGGGATGTTCTGATAAAATATTTCTGGCTAGCATACAATCTTCAATTTTGCTCAAAAATCATCATTCCTTTGAGGCTGCCTTCCACGTCCTAAGACACAAGCCACAGTTCCTGCTTCTGTCCCATAGCAGTTTGTACACATGTGTTTGCTAACAGTTTCCTCATTTGCTACAACATATTGAGTCTTCTGTCTCTTATGCTAGATTTTAAAAGGAAAGGGCATATGTTATTCACCTGCCAGATTTTCCGGTTAAATATCTAGAGCAGTATTTGTCACAGGAAGGTACTCAGTAATAAAGCTGCTGCCTGCCATACATTGGCTTGGATGTAGTTCTTAGCATTTGCAGTCAATGTTTCATCTCATCTGGACACAAAGCTTGTGAACTTTCTATTTCAGATGAAAGAGGCTCAGGAATAGTAAGTACCTGTCTGAAGTACAAAAAAGCTATGGGTTCATTCTTAAATTTGTTTGTTGTTGTCATGTTAGGTGTGTATCAAAATATATAGACAGAATATCATATTATGTTTATCACTTAGTATATTATTATCTTAGTAATATACCTACTATGTTACTCAGTATGGAAAACATGAAGCATATCCGTAAATGCAAATCCTTCCAGACCTCAGTAGAGGAAACCACTATCATGGCAAGCACCATACTGGACAGTGGAGCCCTGACCATCTCAGCTCAGTGTTTTTATTGATACAGAACTCCTCAGGTGTTCTACTGCTACCATGTGCAGATCATAAGCAATCAAACATCCCCACAGAAATCTAATATCTGCAGACAATACAAAATGCCAAGTTCAAGGCAGCCCTTTCCCAACAGTGCATAAAACAATTATTTTATACATAATTAAAAATCAACTTTCACAACACTTCCTCATTTTTATATAAGACAAAAAAACGCTTTATCTTTACAATACAATTTAACACTACACCAGCAAAACTATTTACAAGAGTAACAATCAAGAGGGTCGTTAATGCACAGGACCAAATGAAACCAAACATCTATCAAGCTTTTCACAAGGTCTTTGGACAGCAGACAATTATCTGGAATTCATTCATGATCATCTGGGCTCCTCAAAAGGACTTAGATCTCTGCCTTCTGCAGCACACACAGCTTATTGTCCAGGTTCCTGCTGGCTTCACTCCACTATTGCTGCTGTACTTGGTGGTAGTCCCGTGGTACTGGCATCTCAAAAATCTGCTGGGGTTCTTTGCTATAGCTGGGCTTCACATTCAGCAATCGCCTCTCCTGGGCTCTCTTCATGGTGCCAAGCCTCAACATTTTTAATCTGGGCTTTTGACTGGTTCTTGGGCTGCATCTTCACCAATGGTCTCTCCTGGCCTCTTACAGTGCCAAGCTTCAGTTGCTTTCCAAAGACCCCTTCATGCCTTTAAAATCATTACCACCTGGGTGACTCTTACAGTAGCACCAAGTTTGGCTGCCAGCACAAGATATAACTTTAGCCAGTTCTGGAAGACAGTTTCTGTGTGCTGACCCTGAGAAAACACTTTCCAGATTTTAAGATAGAGCCTGATTTGAAGGGAAAAAAAAACTGGTCAGCTTGTCTACAGGAAGTTTCCCTCACTGGGTGGAGTTCTCATCACCATAGCACATGTGTTTTGTCAGAACTGCCTCATCAGTATCTGGAGCACTTGAAGACAGGTTTACAGGAAAAAAAAATGTTCAGTTTACTAAGAAGCTTCTCACCTCTAAGCTCCCCCTTCCACCTGTGGTTTCTACAGCAGGGGATCTGGTGCAGAGGGAAGAATATGCAGCAAGGTCTTGGGAATTTGGCATTCTTTTTCACCACCACTACTGGAAAGCATACACCCTCACCCTTCTCCAAAGACCTCAAACAGAAGATCTTGAGCTTCATTCACACACAAAGTTATCAGCAAACTCTGTATAACAGTAAGCTATGGCTTCCGTTTCCTGTGCCCTGGCTGCAAACCTTCCCAGACCTCAGCAGTGGGACCCACTATCATGGTCATAATGGACAGAAGAACCTTGAGCATCTCAACTCGGGTGTTTTTATTGATACAGAACTCTTCAGGTATTCTATTGATATCATGTGCAATCAAACATCCTCACATAAAGCCAACAACTGCAGACAACACAAAATGCCAAGGCTGAGGCAGCCCTTTATCCAACAGTGCACAAATCAATTATTTTATACATAACTAAAAATAAACTCCCACGACATATCATTTACTAGACACTAGAAAAAAAGCTGAAACAGTGAGTTTGCTTTCCTATTAGATATGAAATTGTCTTTCATACATCTCTCCCACAAATTAACATTGCTTTGTCTCACAGAAAAAGATGGAAATCTTTTTCCTTTTCATTGAATTTTACGGGCACCATCAGGATATGTCTAGGGACACAAGAATTTAAACAGATAAAGCAGGCAATCTATTAATGAGCAAATGTTTGGCTGATCTCAAATTTTTGTCTTAAAACTCCAAATGCCAGAAGGCAAGATAATAATATTGTAATTAATGATGGTATTGGTTGTCAGCTTGACAGGATCTGGACTCAACCCAAAAGACAAACCTCCAGACACACCTGTGCCGGATGGTCTTGACTCCATTAGTTGATGTGGGATAACCTGCTATAAAAGTGGGTAGCATCACTGGGTGGCGCACACCTTTAATCCCAGCACTCAGGAGGCAGAGGCAGGCAGATCTCTGTGAGTTTGAGGCCAGCCTGGTCTACAGAGTGAGTTCCAGGACAGCCAGAGTTACAACAGAGAAACTCTGTCTCAGTAAAATAAAATAAAGTAAATTAAAAGTGGGCAGTGTCATTCCCTGGGCTTAGGTCCTGGTTTAAATACTAGTAAAAATAATAAAACTAGCTGAGTTGTTTTTATCCTTTTCTGTTTCATTACTGATGTTGAAAGATGACCAGTTGCTTCAAGTTCCTACTGCGAAGATGTCTTCATGACAGACTGACACTGGAACTGTGAGTCAAAATAAGTTCTTCCTCCCTTAAGTTACTTGTGTTAGCATATTTTGTCACAGCAACGAGACAAGTGACTCATAAAACTGGTACCAAAATGTAGGGCCATTGCAGTGATAACCTTGACTATGTGGCTTGTAGGTCTTTAGAATTGATCTGTATCAAGAAATATTGAAGAATTTGGTACCTGGGCTAGAAAAGTCCCAGAATGCTGAAAGCAGGGTTTAATGGGCCACTCTGGTGGGAGTTTGGAAAGCAGTTATCCTTAGAGAAACATACCTAAGACCTAGCACATGAGATTTCAGAGAGGAGCAAGAACAATCAGGAACAGGACTAAGGGACTATGAGAAGTATTATATCTATAGACATCTGTAGGTATATGCATATGAACATATCTTGATTGGAATTCTACTTTTTGATATGCAATCATAAGGAGTGAATCTAGAATCTGCACTTACGCTGGTTGTGATGGTGCAGGCCAGTAGGATTTTTCTGAAAGAAGTGAAGGCAGCAGGATACAAGTTCAAGTCCAGTCTGAGCTACACATTTGGGTATAGTGATACACACCTTCAATTCCAGCTCTTGGGAGGCAGAGGCAACAGGATCTCTGTGAGTTTGAGTCTCGCCTAGTCTACAGGGTAAGTTCCAGGATAGCCAGGGCTACACAGAGAAACCTGGCCTCCAAAAACTAACAACAAACAACAAACAAACAAACAAAAAACCCTGCACTTACTGTTCATTATAGAATTATTCACTGTAGTCAAGACTTAGAAATACTTTAAATGCTCATTTCCCTATGTGTACATGCAGACAGCAGACTATAATTTAGTGTTTGAACAGAAGAGATCTTGCTATATGCAAAAAAATAGATGTGGAGGATATTTTACTAAATGAAATGAAAGATATAGGATAAATAGTTCATCAATTCACTTCCATAATATATCAAATAGCCAAATTGGTAGCAATCAAAAATAGAATAGTGGATATTGTGGGATAAAGTTAGGGAGAAATAGAGTCTTGCTGTTGAACAGGTTTAAAGTGACAGGGTAGGTCAAAAATTTCTAGAAATCTGATCCATATTGTGTACTGCCTTTAGTTAATATGGGAACAGTAGTGTTCTTAACACATGGAACTCATAAAGTAATAAGGAAGGAAAGAGCTGAAAGCAGATGAGGAGGGGATGAGGGAAAGAACGTGTAGGGAATAAAGAATTAAGCAACATAATGACTAGAATTAAGATTCAACGTAAAGTCTTGCTCAGCACATCCATGAGAATATTCTCACCAGAGAACAAAATGGATTTTTTTCATTAAGATATTCTGCAGAGCCACTGTCATGCATGCATGGTTAGAAGACAATGGAAAAGAGCACTCCGGTCTCTGGAATTTGTAAGAGAGAAACAATAAGAAAAGGTAGGAGGTATTGGGAAAGAAACAGAAAAGGAAGCAGAAAGTAGGATTTTAGAATTCCCTATTTTATTTACAAAAAAATACCTAGTAAAATCTTACACATTGATATCCAAAGCCTTAGTAGTGGTTCCCTTCAACTAACATGTTAGATTGAGAGGATGCTGACTCTTAACTTGTTTCAATATGAACTTGACTGTTTTCTGCAAGAGTCACGTATTGTAGAGCATCTAATCATTGATCATGGTCGCTCTGCTTCTTATGCACTAGTGTTCCTCAAACACTGTAAAATACATTAGACTCAAACGTGTGTAAAATAAATAGATGTACCAAAATTCTTGGCATTAGTGAGCCTTTCTTATATTTCCCTTTATCTGTGTGTTTAAGGTATTAGACTTGTGACTGTAACTGCTATGATTGGCATGTGATAAATCCACCTGTTATGTGCAACTCAGCATTCACAGCACCTCTAACAAGAACTTTAATGAGCAAATTGCCCAAGTGAGAGACAATGAGAATTAAGTAATACTGCACTTCCCCAAGCGTATTCCATGCAATTGATTTTATGTTGCTAATTAAGGGGAAAAAAAATGAGAAGGAAGAGGTAAACTACTGGAACAAGAAAGTGATTTTAGTTATTTTATTAAACATATTTTATATTTTTAAATGAGTTGAAACTAAAAAGCAAATTTATAAGACTTTTATGAATAGGATAAAAAGAAAGATATCCTTTTAATGTTACTAAAATGAAGACCAGTGAAAGTATTTTATTGACAGAGAAATCCCTTCTTACACTGAGGAAGCTACCTCTATTAAAGAAAAGTAAAGTAAATGTCTGTACTCAATTGTGAATAAACAAAGGGTAGAATTTTTTAAGGAATTATTCAAGGCGACAGCCTAAAACCACAGAAATAGTGCTATTAAGAATTTATAGACTATCCCTTAAAAACAGAAGATTAAAGTCCCCCATCTTTTAGAAGTGCTGATGGTAACAGCTGACAAGTAAATCCTGTTCCCAGTCACTTCCATGTGCTGCGAGGATGCAATGCCCAGGTGAGAGGGAAGCCAGTATTCAATGATGGGTTGAAATAGGGTACAGAGGCAAAAGTCCTTGCAGGGCTTAGCAGCACCCTGACTATGTGAGTAGTTCAATGATAAGAAAGTAGGGGAAATGAACGAGCACTATTTCTAAATCACACCAGGAAACATGGTGGAATCCAACCCAAAACTCAAGTCAAAACAGGGGCGGGGAGACCAACGGTATTCATGGGGACAAAAAGAATTAATGAGACAAAGGGAAAGTTGCCTTCTCCAGAACTTCAATTTATTTTTCCATAAAGTTTTCTTGTATTGAGATACTGAATTTAAAGTTTACCATTGTTCTCACGTTGACATCAAAAGTCTTTCATTATTGAGCACATTTACAAAAAAAAAAAAAAAGTAAGAATGAATGAAAGGCACTGTTGTGAAACATGCAGCAGTCTATACCTGAATGGTATAAAATATTCCATGTGAAGGCTGGGAACAAAGTTCAGTCAGTAATGTGTCTGCCTTGGAAGCATAGCGACCCAAGTTTGATCCTAGCACTATGGCAAAAGCCTGGTCTACCGGCACAGCTTTATACGCCCAGCTCTGGGGAGGGAGATGGCAAGCTCCACATTAAGTTATACAACCTCTCTCAAAATCCAAGTTGAACAGCCCTGAGGAAGAACATCTAAGGTTGTCCTATGACCTTCACAGCTATGCATACACATGTACACACTTACCCATACAGACAAAAACATAATAAAATAAAATGCTCAATATGCAACTCTTGCATTTATGAACATCACAGCAGCCTTGAGGTCTGATTTTCTCTCTACCACTCAGAGTTACGGCTGCCTACCATGCCGAGTCTTGTTACTCTAAGCAAACCTCAATTTCACTTAACAATTACAACTAAGACATAAATGCTCTTTGAAAATAGTACAAGGTATTATTATTCAGCCCAATTAAGTGACTTTAAAATAACTTTCCCTGAATTTACTCTTTATGATTTTAAAATGAGTATAGTATGTTCTGTTTACTGTAAGCCCCACCTGCTCTCATCTCCATTCTGTTCCTATTCTTCCTGCTTCCCCCTGAGTCCCTCTTTCACAACCAGGTTCTTTTGCTTTGTTTTGTGTCATTAATTACTTAACAGCAGATAGTGAACTGTTATGAAGTGTATAATTATAGGCAGGTTTAGTTATAACTCATTGTTATTCAATGCTTTTATTGTTAGAGGAACAACAGTACAGTTCAGAATCTATTTCTGAGCACAGCTATATTTAGAACTTCATTTATCTCTTCCAAATGAAGCAAGAACTGTCACCTCCCACTGGAAGATTCAGATAAAGGGGCAGGGGTGACCATTGCCAAAGACTGGTTGTGCAAGAGGTCTGAGTAAAGGATTCGCTCATCAGTACATCTACCGAGCTTTCTTCCTAAGATGTAGAGATAAGCACCATTAGTGGATTAAAACATTTTTCCAAGCAACTTGTTATTCTTTCCTCCTTGAGAATAGAGCAACGATTTTCCCATTACTACCCTAACTCAGTGTGAAAACAAGTCTTAAAATGCACATGTGCTTTGCAACTTTCCACTAGTTTAATCTCAAGCATGTGTCTAATTTGATTCCTTGGAGAGCATGGATATGCAGGTATTCAGAGTACCAAAGAAGATTTTCGGAACTTCCTTGAGAAAATTACTCTAAAAACTTTCTTATTTTATTCAATACCTACTTTCATATTCCCTGAAAAATAAGATCTTCAGTATATAAAGAATCTTTGGGTTCCCTTTGGATTAAACAGACTAATCATTCGATACATATTTTCACTATAAGTAACTTAAGAGTTTAGTTTGTATTTGTATGGAGGTAACAAGATTATATCATTTGTTCAAATTTAAATACTATATTAACAAAGAACATTCTCTAAAATTTCCTTTGTACAATTAATCTCATTCATAGTCTCTAACCTTATTTTGATTTATTTTTCTTTAAAATTTTAATTACATTTATATCGTTTGTGTGTGTGTGTGTGTGTGTGTATGTGTGTGCGCGCTGCATCTCATGAATATGGAAATCAGAAGACAACTTGGCTAAGTTGGCTTTCTCCTTCTACTGTATAGGTCCCTGGGATCAAAGTGAGATTATTGGCAGCAAATACCTTTATCACTCACTGAGCCATCTCTCCAGCCTCTTATTTATTTTCCTTTATACCACTGGTGGCTTCATATAATACACGTTTCTGAGTTAAAACTTTAGGTCTCATTCCCTAGAAACAAACTTGAAATCACTTAGTATTGAAATCAAGGCTTTTCTTCACTCAGCTGAGTATCCTGGCATCCAAACTAGAACTTAGCACGTACACATCAAACACGAGTATGTGCACAAGGATTGGGAGGATCTTTGGGTGAACTGATGAGTGAAGGGAGATTTAGAGGACAATAAAGAGAAGGAAAGACAACTTTCATTTCTTTAGCTCACTAACTTGAATGCCCAGCGCCCCTTCACTAATTACACTGCCCTAATACTGTTTTTTTCTCCCTCGTGTTGATTGGGTTCTTAATTTAGGATTTGTAGATGAACATGATTTGAAGCAATAGATAACTGATCTGCTGAGATACTCTTCCCTAGATATCATTTCACCTATTTCTCCCATCCTCTCCAGATTTTGCTCAAACATTTTCTTTTTAATAAGGCATAACCTTATAAATATATTTAAAATTCTGAAACAGTCTTATACACTTACCAGTATACAGACATTCTGGATAATTTTACTTAAATTCTGATACTTTTCTTTTATATTTTTCTACTATTAAAAATCAACATCATCTAGTTTACTTACTTTTTCTTTTTATCCCACCCTTAAACATAAGTGAAATATAAGACACACAAGAGTAAGAACTCCAATAGAATATATTGAGCATGACTGATTTCATAAGAACTTGCTAAATGCTGGAAAAATATTTGTTATGATTAAGTAGAAATAAATTAAAATAAACTTGGCTCACTTGTATCTGATCTGGCCTTAGGCTTTCAGTTAAACACAAACTGTGTGTAAAATACTAATTTACATTTCTGAGATAGTAGAATAAAATCTTTTAAGTATTATATTCAAATAAATCACTTCAGTATTGGCAGTGATAAAAGTTAAGAGGTTCCATAAGAGACTTTCACAGATAAATTACATTAAAATTTTATTTAATCTTTATGAAACTTTTAGAAGCAAGAAGTCACTTAGTGTTAATGGACCACTTAAGAATAATCAAATGCATTTCATTGTTTTTCCATGGCAGTATATATTTTTAAATGTATTAGGTAATCATTTTGTTTAATAAAGATTAAATTAGTGGGGTTAGGGAGGTACCACAGGCAATAAAGTCTTGAAATAAAATCTTGAAAGCATGAAGATACACATAGAGAAAAAGCAGATGCACATCTGTGAGCTCAGTGCTGGGATATAGAGATGGGTGGACCACTGGGATCAGCCAGCCCACTAGCCCTGCTTATGATATCCGAGCCTAGTGAGAGACCCTCTTCCACAATATGGTGGATGACACCTGAGAAATGATATGTGGAGTTGATGTCTGGCCTCTACACACATGCACCCACAAATACATGTGCAACAAGCCCCAAATGCAAGCACATGCACCCACAAGAATATGCACACACAGAAAAAATAAAGTTTGTAGCAGGAAATATTGCAAAAATGGGAATTAACAAATAGAAATATCCACATGTGCATAGTTATCATTCTTTTTTTTCCCCACCTGCTTTCTTTTATATGTCTTTAATTCAGTCTTACTTTGGTTTTCTATTTTATTAGGTTTTTCTAAAATGTGTCTTTCTGAAGTTACAACAAAGTACCTGAAGTAATCAAAGAAGGGGGGTTTTATTTAGGTTTATGATTTCGAAATTTTCAGTCCACGGTCAGTAGTCATGTTCTTTCTCAGGCTATGATGAGTCTGGTAGGGAGTGTGCGATCCGGCGAAGCTGCTCATCTTATGGTGGCAAGTGAACAGAGAGGAAAGGAAGCAGTTCCCAATACTTTCTACAAGGGGGTGCTCTCAGCAACCTAACTTGCTTCCACTAGTTCTACCTCATAAAGGCCCTCCCTGGAGTACCTGTCAACCACAAATTTAGCATTTGAGTCTTTGAGGTCATTTAAGCTTCTATACCACAACGGTTTTCTTTTAATTGTATGCATATGTATACAATATACATACACATACATACATATATATGTATATATCACCGTTACTTTAAAAAAGATATATTCTTGTTTGCAAGATACTCTTCTAAGTTTTATTATTTTTTTCCTTTTTTCTATAATATCCAATGATCGAGAACTCAGCTGCCCAGGGCCCCACTGAATGGATGGATTCCTGCCTAAAGATTCCTAATGTTTCACGATAATAAACCAAAACCTACATTTTTGTGTGTGACGGACTCTGACTGCCACACATTTTTTAGATTCGGAAGTTTGAAAATTCTCAAACTGTTTAGCATTTCTTAGGGTCGTACATAGATTCTCATTTTTCACATTTCACAAGACGAGAAAAAGTTTCTAAAAAGCGATGATCCTGGCAGAAGGTATATTACTCCTGATAGGAGCACTCTCCGCTGTAAGGACGGTGACAGGAATTGTGTGAATATAAATGGATCAGTGGTTCGTAGGCTGCAGAGCTTTTGCATTCATCTTTCCCTCTCACTTTTTGACAAGTGTAGAGTATTTTAGCAGGCTTCTTCCTTAAGGGGAATTCCTACTTCACTTGTGAGGGTATCATCGCCCTAATGATACCATCATTCCAATGCTACCTGTAAAAATTTCAAGATTCTATTGTATGACTGTCCCATTGCAAGACTTCTGAGCTCTGAAGTAGACCAAACCCATCTGTATGTGAGTCATATGAAATGTACCCCTGGGTTTACTTGGAAGGGTCTGGCAGAAGAGAAGCGCCTGACGTTGGAAGGATTATTTAGGAAGCACTGTCGATCCTTGCTCTTCACTAATTTTTTAGCCATCCTAGTTTTTTATCTGCACTCAGTTTATTCCAAAACAATGTCCTTACTTCAAATAACTACAGATTTCATATAATATGGGAATAATACTTGGAAGTATGAAGAATATAAGCCTGGATTTAGAGATATTTATTTATAAATTATGTAAAATTCAGTTTGAGTATTCTCAGCAACTTCTGAGGGTTGGACGGTTATGTTCAATGATTAGAAGGGTAATAGTGCTCGTGTGAGGGAACCACAGAGGCAGATATGATTTTCAAATACTTTTTTATTATTGCTATAATGTCTATTTGAATTAAAACATAATTGTAAAAAGATTAATGAGAAGAAAGCACATGAATTCCTTTAGCAAAGGTTTTAGCCCCCTTTTTACTTTAGGAAAAAAATGTTTGGATAGCTTAGTGTTTTGCTCAAGTACTACAAATAAGTTGAAAGCTTTGAAGTCAGGTAAACCTATTAACAACCTGGCTGTTCCCCTGTGTGTTCTCTCTCTCTCTCTCACTGAAAAAAAAATCCTTTGCTGAGTGTTTGTTTCCCTTGCTAGCTACAAAGACCTGTAAATGCAGCAAAGTCTGAATCATAGCACTTTCATGAAATACCCTAAAGTCAACAAAAGTCATGGACCTTGATACACACAATGCCTACATCTTGAATGATTAAATGTGATCATATTCATCATAAATTGAAAAATTTGCAGATGAAATTGACAAATGTAAAACAAGTTAAGTGAATGCTCTAGAGATTTAACTGTCTTCTCATTGCTAAGTGTGCAGCAAAGAAGAGGTCAAACATTACTGAATTATTTTTCTTTGATTCATTGTTGCTAAGAACAAGAACAATATAAAATATGAAGAGCTTAGTGCCCATTTATCATTTGTCCCCCTAAGGACAAACAGACAATTGGGAAACTCAGCCCAGAGTCCATGAGAAGCCAATTAAAACTTTCTTTAGACAGCATGCAGACCACTGCAGAGCCGCGTGGAATACCAAAGGGCAGCTTGTCTGACAGTGATACGGAACAGTGAGATGAGGCATCCTGACTTTCTCCCTCATGGTTACTCTACAAGCTCACCAACTACTGATTAGCTAGCCAAAATGTTTATCTAGGGCTCTGACTTACAAAATGCTTCCAGATTATCTTCCTGACATGGCACACTTAAAAATTCACTCTCAGGGAAGAAATTTATATCCACTTACTGGGTGAAAGATCGAACCTTACAAAGCACTACAGCTAATAAACAGAAGAGAAATGGTTAGTCTTAGTTGCATTAGCTCCATTTTTAAAGGTGCAAAAATACTATTAATTCAACTGATGGCCAAAAATTCACTAAAAGTCAATCAATACACATTTCAGTTCTACTGCTAAAACAAAATGCTTTACACACACACACACACACACACACACACACACACACACACACACACAAATACATACGCTGTAAGGTAAAAGAGTCTATGTGCCATTGAAGTAATAGACTTTAGAGTGCTTCAGTTTGGGAGTGTTAAATGTATCCCCTTGATAACCTCAAGGAAAATGTTGCTATATCTACACCGAAGGATATGAGAGGAGAATTAAAACATGGTACTATAAAATACAAGTCAAACACAAAATTACACAAAGAATAAATGACTGTGTGCCTGGGAAGACAGCTCTATTGATAAAATATTTGCCACATAAGCAAGAGGACAAGAGTTCCATTCCCCAGCCTGCATGTGAAAAGTAGGCACTGTGGCGAACCCCTATAATTCCATGGCTGGGAGTCTGGAGATCCCTGAAGCTTGCATGCCACCCAGTCTAACAGAATTGGTGAGCTCCAGGTCTGGTGGGATATTCCGTCTCAACATTAATGCCATGAGCAATAGAAAAAGATGCCCCACATCAACTTCTAGCTTCCACACACATGCATAAACAGGCTATTGCACCTGTATCTTCCTTGCAGTTGTCCTTACATGAACACCCACATACAACAAAGTCAGTCACATGCAAAAAGAACAAAAATATCTTAGGTAACATATAAAACCTAATAAGGAAAATGAACTGGGAGATAGCTCAGTTAGTAAAGTGTTGCCATGAAAATGTGAGGACCGGAGTTTAATCTCCAGTACTCTCATAAAAAGCCAGGCAAAGGCCTTAAGTTACAGATTTTGTGGCTGGGATGGTGAAATCCTTGTTGACAATGGGAAGGTAGAACTCCATCCTAAAGGAGGGAAACCCTGCCTGAAACTGCAGGCCAGGCCAGGAACTAGAGACTGGACAACGTGGAGATGATTTCTAATGGTGTCATGCTTTGCACATAGATAAGTACTTATCCCAGTCCTCACCTAAGAGGCCACCTCAAGCAGCTGAGAGGAGCATGTGGAGAGGCCCAGAGCCAAACATCTTGCAGAGATTAGGGAACCCCACAGAAGAAGGAGAAGATGGATGGCAGAAACCAGAGGGACTGAGGACACCAGAAGAATAAGCCCCACATTGTCAACTGACTAGCAGTCTTAAGGGCTCACAGAGATTGAACTCTGCGTGTTGTCACACATCAGTTTGGGGAAAATAGCACTGTCTGCAACTCCATTGGAAAAGTCACTGACTCTGCACTTTGGCGTTCTCTTAACTCATGTTAATTTGCGCTCTTTGCCTGAAATCAAGAGCAGCCATACCGTGATGTTCACTGAGTACTGTGAGTCCTTTGAGAAAATTATTGACCCAGGGTGACTGCTAGCCTATGATCTTATAATTGGTTTCGGAATCAGTTGATTTATGAGGACTGAGCGGCCTGTTCACAGCTGGAAAACCTCTCCTTGGATGTAAAACATAGGAGAAACATCAATTTTTACAGGAACAGTTGCTTTGCTTTCCATCATGTCAGTATAGACCACAAATCTAAAATGTGAGTTTACAAGATATTCTCAACAGAGTTAGCACCTAACTATATGATCACTGTACTTATTTATTTGTATTTTATTGTTTTACTCTGTTTTATTGTTTTCTCTGCTAGAATGAGAGGACTATTACCTTTCTCATTTTCTGCAAATCCTGGAATTCAGAGTAAATTTTATCACAGAAAAGAAAGGCAGCGTGCGTACGTTGACTATATAGACCCCAGACAGAGAAATTACGACATAAAACTGGTTTGTTGTGGGGAAAAAAAATCTGATAGAATAATTGAGCATGATTTGAAGGAAGTTTCATATACAAAAGTGGCATCTACACATGACGTTTTGTTATTAGACATTCCTTCTGACTGTGGAACGTCTGTGTGGTGGCTATAATGGTAAGAAACCACTATCATAGAAAAGTCGAGGCAGATCGTCTTTACATACATAAGATCCCTGAGCTGAGAGATAAAATGAAACTAACCGCCAGATTGGCTCGTGTTTGGAATGTGACCTAGGGATAAGAAAAAATAAAAATGAAAGTAGTTATAAAAAGAGACATATAGGCATCAATATTCACATTTTCTTTTATATATGTCATGTTTTATTCATTCAAAATGTAAAAAAAAAAAACACTGTCTAAAATTGCCTTTAATTTTGTGATGATATTATCAGGTGATCTTTTATTCTACAAGAGTGTAAATTTTTCAGTCAATTTTTACTGTTAATTTCAACAAAACCATAGTAGATAAACTTTTTTTCTATACAAATATGGCATGAGTAATACAGTCTGGAAATTTTTAACTGGGAAAAAAACTTGTAACTTCAGTCTGATCTAGGAATGTAACAATAAAAGCAAAGGGATTCAGCAACTTCTTTCATTTTCTAGTAAAACCAATTAATTAACCATACCGTTGGAAAAAAAAGAAGTTTGAAACTAGAGTCACTAAATTACCTGAGGATGACAAAAAACTTCTCTAACACTGTTGCTCATTGATTCTCCGCCCCTCCTTCACCCCTCTCCTTCTTCTTCCTCCTCCATGCTCCTCCTTCTACTTCCTCCTCCCTCCTCTTATTCTTCCCTTTCCTCTTATCCTTTTTTATTTATTTTTCTTCTCTGGAATAATACATCCCAACCTCCCTCCTCCTCTCCTTTCCCTCCTCCCAGCTCCCAGATCTCCCATTTCCTCCAATCTACCCTCCTCACTCGTCAAAAAGCAGTCCTCCCAGGGTTACTGCTCAAACAGGGCACAACAAGATGGATCAAGGCTAGGGGTACTAATCCCTATATCAATGGTGGACTAGACAACCCAGTGGGAGGAAAAGGGTCCCAAGAGCAGGCAAAAGCATCAAAGATACCCTGAGACACACACACACACACACACACACACACACACACACACACACACACACACACTAGTCTGTAGGAACTCTGTAAGAACTTCAAGCCAAATAACCATAAGACATATTAGGGCACCTTACAGATTCTTAGTCTGCTACTTCAGGCTCCATGGGCCCCCAAGTGTGCTCAACAATTGATTCTGTGTGGCTTGTTCTCCTGATATCCTTGACCTCTCGGGTCCTCACAGCCCCTCAACCCCCTTATCCATGGGGTTCCCTGAGCACTGCATGATGTTTGGCTCTTGGCCTCTGCATCTGATCCCATCCACTGCCAGAGGAACCCTCTCTGATGAAGACTGGGAAACACACCTATCTATGAGCAGAGCAGGATATCATTAGCAATTATCTCCTAGCTATACAGCCTCTAATTACTGGCCTACCCTGCAGTATCAGGCAGGGGTTTCCTCCTTTGGTATGGGGTTCTGCCCTTCCATTTGCCCAGTGGATCCTGTAGGAATGTTTGGTTATAGGTGGAAGGTTTTTGTGGCTGGGTTGATATCCCAGTCCTACCACTGAGAACCTTGTCCAGTTATAGGAGATGATTTGTTCAGGCTCCCCATTCCCCATAGCTAGAGGTCTTCACTGAGTTTTACTGACTTAGGTCTCCAGTTTCCCCTTTAAATGTCCTCCAAATATGGTAGTCTTTCCATATATTTCTTTCCCTCCATCCCTCTACCCTTGCCTGGTCCCTTCTCTTCCCATTCCTACCCTTCCCCAGTCTACCAGCACCATCTGTTATATTTCCCCTTTACCAGGAAGATCTCTGTGACCCCACTCCGGCACAACATTGTTGCTTCTTGAGGGACTTCCTGGAAGAGAAATCCAACTCACCATAACATTTAGACTACAGAGCAAAGATATTACATAGGTCCTCATGAATGATGAAATGAAACTAGTGGTCAGGTTTACTTGGTTGGGGCATAATGACCCAAGGAGGAGAAAAATAAGATAATTACTTAAAAATATTGATTCTGGAAATTTTGTCAAACGACTAAATGTTGGCCGAGTTACAGAGGCAGAACCAAATAAGATCGTTACATGTTTCAGTTGGAAATGCAAGTTCTGATGTGGAGTATGACCCAAGAACGGGCTTGTGAGACACAGGAAGGCAAACAAACCATAACTCCAAAAGAGCCATCTCTTCTAGGTGTGGGAATCAGCCAGTTACCCGGCTGCAGAACTTCCCACCAAGCTGTGATGAATAAAATGAATAAAATGTCAAATAGTGACCCCTGGCAAGTTCAGTGGATAGCAGAGGCTCAAATGCTTTCGTTTGGCCGTGTAAGAGATGAGCCAATGCCACGGTTGTCTCAGTGTTTTAGAAGCTCATCAGTCCAAAAGTCCTAAAAATGCTGTGGGTGTCCTAGACAGTGAAATATCTGCCCTCCCTCCTCTCTTTCCCCTCCCCCCTCCTTCTTTTAGTCCCATGGTATATTTTCAAATGATAGAACTTTTAAGAGTTCAATTACTTAGCATGTAGGTAGCGTATCTTAAACCAGCCGCTATTGTAATTGTAATCCATAGGTAGCTAAGGGGGGCACGGGACCCCTTTAGTACTATTAAAAGAAACAGTTTCTTACAGTATCTTACAGTGGTTATTTTATTACAAGAGGAATAATACAATGATACCATGTATTTAAATGATAGGATTTTATAGAAGAACTACCAGATAACAATGTTATACTCCAACATCAACTATCTATAAGTCAATGCATACTTATATATTTTAAATATGCATATAATTTTCCCCACTAAAAATCTTCATAAAATAAAGGAGAAGCAATCTGTCAGTAACTCAAAAACTTCAGTCTTGGCCCAAAACACATACAGAATGAATAAGGCTATATTTTTAGAAAAAAAAACTAGTTCTATTAATTTGTCTATCAAAAATTATAGTTCTCAAATTATCCAAAATTGTGACTAGATAAAGTGGCTAGATTAAATATTATTTAAGGACCTCGTCAGGCTGCAATCCACGATCTAGTTTTCCTGGCTATTTATTTTGGAATTGTTCGCTATTTTCTAAGAGCTTGTGATAGAACTAAAGCAATGCCAATGCAACACCAGCACCATGGACTTTGCACAGAGATATGAAGAATAATTCAGAGAAGGTCACATACTTCAGACCACTGGCATTTAGAATTGAGACAAACAAAGAATCAAGCCCTTTTCTCCCTGATCCCCTACTAGTCCATACAGGATATCTGCAGGACTCCCCATTATAGCCATTAGCAGCAAATCTGACTGCCCTAGTCTTCGATGCTGATTTCCATCTGATGTTGTTCAGCACAGCTATGTGTATCTGGGAAACAGCCACTGCTTAGAGGAAAAACTTGATTTATAGCAATCAGCAACGAAGAGGGGGTGCTTTAAGCATAGCCATGAGGCAGAATTACTCTAAGTAAAAATCATCATAATGATAAAATCAGAACTATATAATATTTCCACAATAGAACACCAGTTGCCCGCATATTGTAAATCTCATGCAAATGTTTTAAGAACCATGCATAGAAAATCGTTTATCAAATTCTGCCATTTCAACAGCTTACATGGCCAGGGAAGTGAAATTCTGAACAAAAGCTTGATTTTTCATAGTTTTCAATATGTGGTCACAATCAGAAACTACATCTAGATTTCAGAGTCAAAAAGGGTGTGCCATTAGAAATAGCATCAGAGAGATGCAGACAAGCAGAACAGATGGTGATGAGCCAAAAAGATTATTTCACCATCTTGTGAAAGCAAAAGCATTTTGAGAAATGAGTTTCTTGGTGTTTAAAGGAAAATAAAATTAGATAAGGCAGGACAAAAAAAAGGTTATGTTTGTAATTTGGGCAACCTTTGGACAGACTTAGAGAAAAGCTAGAAGGATAATAAATCTAACACGGCTGTAAGTCATCACCCTCCTCCAAGGAGAAACCAACCGTAAGTGGCATTCATATGAATTTCTAAGGTGCTCCATTGTAGAAATACTACACCAAATGTTGAGAATAGCAGGTCAGATTTTAGATCATGGGTAGACCTTTCCTAATTCTAGTTTGGAATATCACTTTCATAATGCACAAACATAGGATTAAACACAGAATTCAAGAGTGACAATTAAAAACACATCTTCGCATATAGTTAGTCCATCAATAGTCTCTCAAACATGGGTTAACAACTGGACATTCACAATCAACACCTCAGTATGGAGCTCAACACCTCAGGAAGATGAAATGTCTTGTAAAGCACTTTAAATGAGAGAACATCTTTAGCCAGCTGCATATCTACATCTTAGACCTATTGCTTGGTTACATCAGTAAAGACAGCCAAGTTCATCCATTCCATTACACAAGTGAAAACACTGTCTAGCACCAGGGCAGACCTTTATGGAGTAGACATGATGTATTCGCAAGTATCTGTGACATGAGTAATTACATGACAACTTCCATCTGTGGTACCAAAGATAACAGGCCGCAAACACAATACCTATACTAATGTTACCAGTCTGCTGGCTGATGGTGCTATGCAGTGAGCTCAGAATTTTATGATAGACTCTTATATTCTTCAGGAAAAGAATTAGGGAACTTTCTGAGTCTTTGTTCATGATTTCTTCGAGTGTTCAGATAGCCCTAGTCAGTGTTAGTCATTATAAAACATGCACTGAAGTGTTATGTACATAATGACCCCAGGATGTTAAGAATGTTTTTGTCTTGCGGATATTACTCATGCAGGAAATGAACTGCCAGAGTATGTGATGAGACAAGGAGTTGCAATTTGGCACTCGTTATATTTCTGAGCATCTTTCTGAACCTACAGAAACCATCTCTTGCAGCGCAGGCAGAAAAATGTGCAAGCTTCACACATCTCATTCTCACCTGGTAAACATACATTGTAAATAAAAGTAACTGAGAAATGCTCTCCTATAAGAGAGGCAGTCTGACTAAATAATTCAGATGACCATGGCGATAAGTAGCAAGGTGACAATCATTCTCAAAGGCAAACTGTCATCAGTTTATAATTTGTTGTAAATCAACTAGCAACAACAAGCCGTCTCAAGGGACATTTTAGACATAAAACTCATACAGCAGATACTGAGCCAGGAAATATTTCCGTTGTAGATTTGTTTTCTGAATGTTTCACATTGTAACTGATCTCTGTCAAGAATTTCATGCCCAGTTGCTAATGTGGCTAATTGCTTCCCCCACCCCCAATTCATATGTGGGAACTTCAGAGACAGCTTTCTATTTCTCTGACTTGTGTGGACATAAGGACAGACATCTGCATTTTTTTACAAACATATTGGCCATCACTTTAGATTTCCCACATCTCAGATTCTAAATAGAAAAATTTGCTTTGTGCAAGCCACCCAGTACATGCATTTTGCTATAGGAACCTGACCACAGTAATAAACAATTTCACATGACATGCATAAGGACTTTATTACTGTGCTCATTAGCATCAGCTAGAATATCATGAGCTTCTACAAAATGCCAACCACACTGTGCAAATTATCAACTTTAACAGGTTTTTAATTTTTATTTCTTAGCGTGTGTGTCTGTGTGTTTGTGTGTGTGTGTGTGTGTGTGTGTGTAGGGTGCGTGTGATATGTGTGTTCTGGTAGAGACCCGAAATAGCAATGGCACATGTGTGGAGGACAGAGGATGACTTTGGGGAGTATGCTCGCTCCTTTGACCCTGAGTTTCTGGGTCAAACATCAGAGTCAGTTCCTCAGACTTACAGCAAGTGCCTTTCCTGCTGATCCACCTCACCGGCCCCGAATTACTACGAATCTGCTCTTTCCCTTCGCTTAAAGTGGGAGCCCATGTGTCTTATTTGCATAAGTGATAAAAATAATTTGCTTAAAATAACACTTAATTGTAATTCTAAATTAAATTTTATTTATTTTCATTTCAAAATTATGTTCATGTTATTATATTTAATTTAATAAAATTCGATCTCATTTTTTTTTTGTTAAATTAAGTTTAAAATGTTGTAATGGCTATCAAAAAACTTGTAAAAACTTCTGACACAATTTTACCAGTCCTCTGCAGTAATTCTTTAGTGCTCCCAATAGAGTAAGACTTGGGGGAAAAGTAAGAAATGGTGAAAAAAAAAATGTACTTATTTTTTCAATGATATATTTTTACTTCTTCCCTTTATAGACAAGTATTAGGAACAGCAGCAATCTCAATACAAGAACCAAGAGACTTCTTCCATAATGGTGACAGCAATCAGCATGTAAGAGCTGATAATAGATGGCCAACTGTAACGAGTACTTTCTCCAGGGTTACCACGAGTCAGCCTGTATCTGTGGTACAGTCGGCACATAAAGGTTTGTTTTGGTCTTGGTTTATTTTTTATTTATTTTTGGCTCTTATCACTTCACCAACACAGACCTGAACATAGGAGACATTATAAAAGGCAGACGGACACTAGCGAGTGGCACTACCACACTTAAGAATCAACCGTCCGGCTTCAGAACCGCAGACTCACGGTTACTATGTTTCCTCTCTCAAAGGCTTTGGTTTTATTTGTTGGACTTGCGAAGTCTCAGCAGCCAGAATTATATCTTCAAAGCTCAACATTTAGTTCTGTGTGTCAAATAAAAAGCGAGGCGTTTAAAATTTTCACAGAACTGTTTTATCAGAAAGAAGAAGAACAACTTTGTTCTTTACTGGTCTTTCTACTGAATGACACCATCCCACCCGGCTTCATGAGCCCTTTTCATTGGAACACAATTCCCTGGTCAAGTAAAAAGTGACAATGAGACTTGGATTTCCAAAGAGATTAGGGAGGATACATGTTCTCTAAGTAGATGAAGTAGAAGGTGTTCCTTTGAAAAAGTTACTAAGTAACTGTCACTGCAAACGTAGACTGCTAATCGCTACAGGGGACAAAATTGACTTTAGGCTAGCAGTAAATCTTATAGGACTACGTTTCATGTTCTCCAGCAGTGCTCATTTTGTAAACTGACTTCTTTCCCCAAGGATCCCTTCGTAATGTCTAACGCACACGTGGTTTCAGCTGCTTTAAACCTTAAATCCCTTCATCAAATCCAGAGCTTTTGCTAAAATATGACATCCATTATTTAATTTCATTTGCATTTCTGACACTAATTGATTCAAAGTCTTACCCAAAATCCATCTTTCTCTTTCACCATTCCCACCTCACTCTTTCCCAGATCACTGAATCTTGTAACGATATTGCACATTAACTTTTGATTCTGTGTCAGTGCGTTCTTTATGGACAACCAGAAGCATTAATTGGAGAAGGCTGGGTTTATTTGTAAAGAAAAAGACATATAGTCATTTAAAAATAGAAGCTAAATCTTGGAACTAGATCGGTGACTTGGCAGTTAAGAGAACTACTGGCTGCTCTTGCAGAGAATCCAGGTCTGGTTCCCAGTACCCCAATGGCAGCTCACAAGCATCTGTAACTCCAGCTCTGGCCTTAAAGGTACCAGACATGCATATTGCACAATGACATACGAAACACTCCTTATCTTATCATATACATATGTGTGTGTCATATGCATAATAAAATATTAATATAAGTCTAGTGGTTAAAATACACATAAAATAAAAATAATAAAAATGTTAACTGGTTTAAAGGTAGAAATTAAATCTTGAATGCATGGGCTACCTGTTTTAACCAAATGGTATGTTACTCTCAAATGGATAAATTTCAGGATGGGGAGTAACCATGACTTAGAAATGTAGCAAATGAAATATGAAGCTGAGAAAACATTTGCACAGAATCAGCATTTCCAAATGAGCGTTCTGAGAGTTAGAAAATGTGTTAACACATAGACCAATTTAGTCTATAAGTTTTTCAAAATACCACTCGTTCACACAGCCTAATGATTTATGATTCACAAGTTATAATCATAAGAGCACATCAGTTTGATGTTATTTTTGAAAAAAGTATTCATTTTGCACTACATAACTAAGCTAGAAGCACATTGAAACTGCAAATATAAAATAATAATCATAGAGTCTTATAATCTTGGTTCAACAAAGCAACGTCTCGCCTTAGAAAAAGTAACACTTTAGGAACACCTCGGATAAATAATATTGTGACAATTCTTTTATACATAGACAAGCAGAACAATACCCTATGTATTTAAAGGTAACATAGGTAAATTTTGTTTAATTAGAGTATTTTAAGATAATGTTTTATTATGAAAGGCACACTGCTTTCTGCTGGAGTCATGTACATCTAGAAACAAATTCTTCATTATTATATAGATTCTATTACATCCCTACTAACACACATTTCAGACTATGTTAATCATTAGATTAATTTATATTCATAATATCATTGCTTATTTAGTCCATATTTTCAATCTAGTAGTCTGGCTTTAGAAGAGTTAAAACTTTTTAATTAAAAATAAAAACCATTTTGAGGGCTCCTGGGAGTGCATTCAATAACAAAGTGTGTGCCTACATGCCCAAGACCCTGGGTTTAAAACTAAACAAGAAAAACAAAATCTTTTTGAACAAAATGGTTTAAAAACAGGCATTTTTTTTTAAGTAAAAATGTTTCGAGTTATGTCCAAAAGGAGATTTAAAGAGAGACTACATTGCTGGGCTAACAAATTCTTATCTGTTCGTCTAGATGTCAACTGTATTAAATTGTAGATTTATCACATCATATAGGATCTGTAATTTAATAATGGGCTCAAGATTTTCCTTGTACAGTCTCCATGCGCCCTCTATGATAATAAAGTTAATTAGAAGTAGCTAAGATGAAATAGAGCATATGCTTTCTTTAGCCATGCGATATTACCCACGTCCTTTACGCTGACCATTTGCTCCATAAAGGCTCAGTCCGGTTCGTTGAACCTGCAGATGAACAATTGCTTTCCGTCTGTGAGGCTCCCTTGTAGACCCCTCAGCCTTGCTGTCTACACTGCTGTTTTGACTATCATCAGGATCGTCGCTTACGATAAACACTGAGTAACCCCAGCACTTCACATCTCTATTATTGTTCTTAAGGATGCACATGCCTTACAACTGTTGTTACAATCTCTACAAAATTTTCGACTAGAAACTAGACCAGGGCTAATATCCAACCTTCGAAAACCTATGCTTTTAATGCTCTGGTTCGCTTTTCATAGATTGCGCCCTGAACTCTGGGTGCTAAAATGTTGGGGTGGAGACTGAAGGTGGAGGGCAAAGGAGACCAGGCAATGGGTGAGGGAGCAGTGGGAAAGAAGCGTGGTTCATTTAGCTTCCGGTGACATCCTCTCTTCTGTTGATTTCCAGTCCAGACCCATGGCTCAGAGAAGCAGTGTCGGGCATGTGTGGCATCATGACAGAAGTGGGGGACACACCTAACTTTGTCATGCCAGGAATAGCTTCAGCAAGAAGCAGACACCCTTTACCCCGGAGACCGCAAGGGAAGCTTCCAGACTCTGTAGCTTGACTTTCTGGAGCAAACTTGGGGAGGTGAGAAGCAGGTTAACACAGCCAAAGCCGGGGCCCCGCACACCTCAGCAACAGGTCTGTCCTGTCTCTCACCGGAGTTAGCTGGAGCGCTGAGATTCTCAACTTTCCACATTCCACCATGTGTGGGCCGGGCCATGATGCATGCATGTGCAGATCTTCACCTCACTGTACCCCTATTCTCCCTGGGCTGCAGGTCCAACGCCACCTCTAGGAGCCCAAGCCCTCTCCATGAGTTCTGAGGACCTCTCCAGTCTGCAACAGTTGGCAGGAGGGTCTGCCCTCCAGAGTGCTCTGATGGGCTCCACTTGCAGATCCACTTGCAGCATAAACTACTGAGCGCAAGCTTCCTCATAGCAGATGGCTCAGAGCTGGCAAAGACTCTGCAGTGCCTATAAAGAAGGGTTTTATAATGGAGCATGGTGCTCCAGTTCGTTAACGACAGTGAGGAATAAAACTAGAGCTTCCATTGTTGCTGCATTCACAGAGTGATCCAAATTCCAAGGATTTATGCCCAGCTTTTATGAAATAAATTATGAGAAATACCGTCTGTACATACATGGTGTGAACCATCCTTACTTTATGAGGCCCATTGAAAGAAAAAGATGATTCATTTACTGACCTTGCATTCTTTGTCAGTTAATTATTCGACAAAATTTACAGCATATGCTTGAAAGTCAAGCCGTGCTTGACAAGTACACAACCTTCAAGAGCTGGGGGAAGAAAATATGACTTGTCTTCTCACACTCTTACTCTGCTGGCAAACTAAAGTGCAAGCACCAGCGAGAGGAAGCCCCGTATTCAATTCATGTTGAAATTAAAACTTTCTATAGAATAAATCAATAAAAAAATTCTAAACTCCACTACACGGATCGCTTGATTTTAATCAGCAGCGTGTATAAGTATACTGTGGAATTCTACAAGAAAAGTGTGAAGACTGTTGGTACATGTAAATGTAGGGATGTATTATCGGAATCCATCTACTTTGTAATGAGGTGACATTGACTGAAGAGTTAGAGGATTTGCTTACTGTGCGCACAGCAAACTTTTTCTAACATAGACAACATGTAAGTAGAGAAATGCTAACAATGTAAAATATACACCAAATTGAAAATGGTATCAAATAAAAATAACATAAAGTGCCTACTGATGTGTGACATTTATTTTTAGTCTCTGAACTAAATTGACTATATTATCAAAGTTAATTGACCTCTTTATTTCTTCCTTTTAAATTATATGTGTAGCCTGCACAGAAATTTCAATCTAAGGCTTAAGATAGCCTTCATCCTTCCAAGCTTATGTACTAAATAGAAATATATGTATTTTCCACTTCAGTTTTTTTCTTCCTTAAAAAAAATAAGGTGCCAATGTGAATCAGCTTTATTCTCTAAAATGATCTCTATACAAACACAGATTGTAAAATCTTGATCATGGAAATCAGTTCAAAAACTCACCCAGACCTCAAGATGCAAGGAATCTGTAACCAAGCTGTTTGCCAATATATGAAAATCCCAAGCACTATATAGCAAAAACCTTTAAAGGCATGAGTGTAGAACTTCATTTTGAGAAATAATCCTCTACGACATATTAACAAAGCCCCATAAACATAATATACTCATAAGGGTTTTTCTTGTAGTTTTTTGTATATAATACCATACCTGTTAGCTCATGGATGCAGTCTCTCCTCTCCTTCTCCCTTCCACATGCTGTTAATTATTCATTGATGATAGTGTGTCATAATTCAGTTAAATTTTTCATACTGATTTTCATAATATTTTAATAATAAATTTTTAAATATCATGTCTTCATTGTTACTTTTACATTTTTATGGCTGGAAATTGAACTCATGGCTTTGTACATTTCTGATACTGGAATCTGTGCTCCCTTAGTCTGTGGTTTCACTACAGACTCTACAACTGAGCTCTACCCCAAGTCCTGCCCCCATGCTTACAGTGAGGAGGTTTGAGGCTGCTTACAGAGCTTACATAATACTGCCAAGTAAGGAAGCCAGTGGGCTTCAGATCCCAAGTCAAAATTTGCTCCTTATAAAAATACACACTTTAATATTTTCTATCAATCTGTAGCTACATAAGTATACAAAATTCCACTGTGTAAAGCATAGTTTCCTATGTATGTTTTGAAGTATTTTTTTGAGAATAGAATTCTCCCTACTCAGAGATCATTGACACTCATATTTGGACAAATTTTCTACTTTCTTTTTCTACATAATTTTAAAATACATGCTACAATTTGGTTATGTTTTTATATAACATTTCATACGCCACTAGTATGTCTTCAAACATTGTTGGACGTTCAGGAAATTATTGTCCATTGAATTGATGTATCATAGGTAAGTTTTTAAAAATTCTTATTCAGAGAAAAGCAGAAGAAAGGTGGCAGCTATCGGAGTAGAAAGGATGCAAGATTCTGTCCTGTGTGTCTCCTCTACTTCGCATGTGTCTGACCATCTCCCTCTTGTTCAGTGTAGAGTTCATCTCTCCTGGTGGAATATAGATATAGTTGTTTTCAGTTTGCCAATATCCTTCCTCCTCCTTTTTTTTTCATAGCCCTTTCCTCACTGTTGCCACCTCATCCTGTTTTCTCTTGTGATAACTAATTTATACCTTCAAATTTATTTCTTTAATCATAAGTCAGTGCATCTTATTGAATAAGTCACAAGTTCTTTTTTTTTCAGATTTGTGTAACAAGTCTTGAAGCTTGGCTTGACTTTCTCTTATCATCCTTTTTTCTTTCCCATGTAAGTTCTTGGGTTTATTGTGGTTATTATAATTTTTCTTTATTAATTCCTGAGCCGAGGGTAATATGCCTGTTGGCCAGCAGGGAGGAATCTGATATTCTTTTGGATGCAAATCCCTATGTCTTTAATAATAAGTGCAAGTCTAATTCTCAATATGAAACCTGAGCATTCCTCAAGTGGCTCTTGTGTAGAAAAGGATTTCTGAAAAATCTATCCTTATTGCAATTTCTTTGGTTTCCTGAAACCTACAGGGTGAAGAAACTCCAGTCTTCATAAGCTCAGCTGTCACCACTCATCACACCCTCCTCAATGACTGTTACCATCCAACTACAATGTGTTCTCCCAGTCTAATTGCTACTCTGGCATTTCCAGGAAATGTAAGTCTTTAAAGAAAAGTAAAATAGTGGAGAGCTCGATTCAGTGGCCTTGGTGCTTAAAGTGATTACCCACAGGGTAGACTAAAAAAGCACCCATGCTTTGGTGTCTTGGAATTAGGGTTATACAGAGAAATAATGAGGAAAAGTTAACAAAGACTCTCTCCTAGACCAAATGTCAATTAAGCTCCCTTGCACCAGTTCTCAGCTAAGACTTGGCCTAAAGATTTTGTTGTGTTCAACTTTCGCAGCCATTTTCCTAAATCAATTTAAAAAGAATATCTGCTCTTAATATCTAATTACTTTGAGATCCTTCAACAAGCTTCCTATTTGGCTAAAATGAAAAGATATCTCTTATCTTTTATGGCCCTTTTCAAACAACCCTTCAACTTTGCTTTTTAGCTATAAATCTCTGGCTGCTATTATTGCATTTAGAGCTAAGCCTGCTCTTTCCCGTCTATTACAAGACCCCACCACAAGTCTGGAATAAAGTTATCTTTACTGTTTCAACAAAAATCAAAATTACTATGGGATTTCTTTAATAATATAATTTTGTGAGCCAATTCTTTAGCCCATAATTCCTTTCTAGATCTCTAAATCTCCACCTCTCTCTCTCTCTCTGTTTATGATCTGTACATTGTTTATACTGGTTGTATCTCTGAAGAAATATGACCAGGTTACAACCTAGTGTCTTTTAATGAACAAATTGTGTCTTATGACACAATATTATAGCTTATGCTATAATATTTCTACACCATAGTATTTTGTTTAAAGATAAAATAGTGTACACTTTTAATATAACAAATTGAGTCCTTATGGAATTATGGTGGTTAAAGAAGCCAATCTCTCTAGTTTATATACTCTCTAATCATAAAACATCTTTCAAAATGAATGGAGCAAGGAGATGGATAAATATATACTTCATACTTATTGGGGGCCAGCAGTGGGGGAGTGAGGTATCAGAAATATAGTACAGGGGATGCTTATTGTGATGGGTTGAATGAGAAATGTCCCCCATAGGCTCAAGTATTTGAACACTTGGTCTCAGTTGGTGGCACTGTTTGGGGATGATTATGAAACATTTAGGATGTAGAATCCTGTTGGTGGAAATACACCAATAGGAGTGGGCTCTGGGAGTTCATAGTTTTGCTACCTTTTAGTTTGTAAGTGAATGAAAATGCAATTACCCAACTTCCTTCCCCAACCACATGCTTCCATGCCTCCCTCTGCCATTATGGAATCTTCCTCTGGAATTGGGAGCCAAAATAACCTCTTCTTACCATAACTTGTTCTTGGTCATGGTGTTATATTACAGAAGAAGAAAAGTAACTAATTCATTTGTAATGATGGATCTGTTTGTTCTTTTGGGGGTGATTATATGAATGTATTCAGACAACAAACTGAATATACTGGCAGATCTGAGCATGAAAAACTGAAGACTTCTTCATGAGGTTGCTCACTGTATCTAAGTCTGTTTCTTGGTGTGCCACTGCACCTCAATTATACAAGATATTATCTTTGGGAGCTAAATAAAATTACATGAAATCTTTGTATTATCTCTTACAGTTACATATGAGTGCTACTATCTCAAGATTAAAATTTTAGTAGAAAAATACAAGGCTGGCAAGATAGATCACTGGGTCAAGGAATTTGTTACTGCAATGATATCCAGAGTCCACATGGTAGAAGGAGAGAACCAGCTCCTGAAAGTTTCCTCTGACCTCCAAATGCAACACAACACACACACACACACACACACACACACACACACACACGCACACACACACTCACTCACTGAAAACTGGAAAAATTCAGACTTTTAGAAGTACACTGAGTTAAGGGAAATGACTAGAATATGTAGCCAGATCTAACTATTGAAAAGGTGCAAAGCCCGTACTGGAAGTGCAACATTTCTCCATCTCGGAACTGCAAAGTGAACTCAAAATCCTTTAAATACATTTGTTCCTATTATCCTGATTCTACTTGACAATGGAGAACAAAAAAGTAACATGACCATGTAGTTAGCAAAATTTCACTTTCATTTGAATACATCAAAGAATATCCCTAGGCCTTCAAATGCCCAATGATTACCAAAACTTTGAGACAGTTAATACTTTGACAGTTAATACTGGTTATCCGCTTGACAAGATCTGTATCACCTAGGAGAAAAACGTCTGTGAGAGAGTTTCTAAATTTGGCATATTGAGTAGGAAAAGTCACCCTGAATGTAGGCAGCACCATTCCACAGCTGGGGCTCTGGCCTAACCTACAAGGAGAAAGCAAGGTAAGTTCACACATTTATCACTCTCTGCTTCCTGAGTGTGGATCCAATGTAACTCCTCATGCTTCCACCCCCCATCCCTTCCTGACCATAATTCATCATCCTCAAATTGTAAGTCAAGATAAATCCTTCTTTTATTAGCTGCTTTTGTTGGTATTTTATTGTAAATATGAGAAAAGTAACTAACTCCCTGATGGTGATGCCGAATATCCCAAAGACACTGTTTGACAAAGTTCCAGTTCTTGGACGACCTGGACTGACCTTTCACTGCCATTGAGCGAATTTGCTACACATCTTTCACATGCACTTATATTCTTTACTGTTAAAGACCTCTCACAGAAAGCTAGAGCTGGGAGAATGTAACAAAAGCTGGTGCTAATAAGAATGAAACTAATAGTAGTTCCCTGGAAAAAAAAACAAATATGCAGAAAGTTGAGTCTTCCATAGAACCTATTACTTAGACACATGCTTAGATTATTAATAAATGATATTAGTAAGCATAAGACACAGGATCTGAGAAAAATTATTAAGAAGAAAAACCTAGGGAAAGTTTAGAAGCTGACAAATTGTAACTGAATTGTTAGGTCTTCATGTCCAGTTTTAGAAAACAAGGAACCAGTTTGGGCAGTAAAAGACTTGGATCATATAGTTAATCACAAACCTTGGCATCTTCCTGAAGACAAAGTAAGCAGTCCTGAGGACAAAGTAAACAGACAAAGTAAGAGGTTTTAGGGTACTCTTCTAGCCTTTACAGAAAGATAGGATTTGTATTGAGACAAGAGTTTGTGACTTCGCACAGAGAGGAGCATCGTGACTCAGTGAACTGCTTGCCTTTCTGAGCAGACTTATTAGATCAGGACTTTTCTGATATTATAGAAAGGCAAAATACAGACTGCCTTTGCTTAAACAAAAGGCTGCACAATATTTCACTAATCAGAGGAAAGGATGGTGGTCTTATGCTAAATATTAAATAAGAACAAGGATCTGGGAGAATGGATCTCTGTAGAAAGATAAGTTTGATGTAACAGGTAGTAGGAAATAACTTCTGATCTATTAACTCTGCCAAACTCGCACAGAATCAAACTCAAATAGAGTTATCCTGTCTTGCATTTCTGTAACTACAAGGCTTTATGACACCAATCTTAAGGAAAAAAGAAAACTGATTTTATCATAATGTTGATTTTTAGTTCCCAGGAAATTTGCTGTTTGTTCACTTTGTCTCTTTTATCTTATGTAATCAAGGAAGACTTTAGGAAAATTGTATTCTAAATGGCTAAGTAATCAATGTTAAAATCTTTAATGAAGTGATTTTGTGTATAGTAAAGCCTGTGAGAGACACAGGTTGTCAGAGTAGGTAAAGCCATACCAAGATGCACTTCTCTCTGCCTATCTCTAGTAAAATGAAACTAAGCTGTGTCCTGCATCTGATTCTTTCCTGGCAGGTCTTTAATTGAACTGCTTCAAGCCCGGGCCTCACCCAGGGCTGGACCCTGGCACTCAGCCACTGGAATCACCTCACACATGTGAAGAGTTTGATCCGCATTTATAGCTTGGTGATTAGAGATATCAAAGAGAAGGAGGAAAAGAAAGCAGATTTTAGGGAGAAGGGACCTAAAGAAGAGATTAATTGTTCTGTTGGCAAATGTTACCAGCAAACTGATGAAGTCTGTTTACTTTATCATCTTCATATTCTAGCTTGAAATATTTGATAAATAATTGTACTTCAGTTTTAATCACCCAATACTTTTTTTTGTTACATTGTGAAATAACTAAATCAGCCAAGATATCCATCCCCTACTTATTGCAAGTATTTAAAAATCTGTCATTTAGCAATTTTAGAATATGTATTTTTACCTCTAATCACCATTCCACATACCCTATCAAATTCACCCCAAGTGACGGAAACTTGGTACTCTTTGACCAGCTTCTCTCTCTTTTCCATTCCCCAAGCCTTCCCACAACCTCTGATACCCCCTATGCTATTATCTCCTCCTGCGGGTTAGACATTTTTAGATTCTTTATATGATTGAAAGCATGTAGAACTTGCTTTTCCATGGCTGGTTTATTTGAATTAGCATAATTTCCTCCAGGCTCATTTTGTCCAAGATGTGCTAAAATCAGAACTCTTGCATACTATTTCTTGGAATGTAAATTGGTATAGTCATAATAAAAACCAATATGGAGAAGAAGTAGACTCACCATATAATCTACCATTCCTCCTTCTGGGCTGATAGGCAATGGAACTAGAATCGATATGTTGAGGAGGATCATCATGACAATTCTATTAGAAGTTTTATTTATTGGAGGTGTGGCAATGCTAATGAAAAATAAAGAAGTGTTGATACAAAACTGCTTATATTAATTAATTTTGATTACAATTGAATGTTTTGAGAAATGATTTGAAATAATAAATGCACTATGGCAAAACTGTTGGGTGAAAGAAGAAGAGATTTTAAGCACACTATGCTAATATATAATTCATACAGAATGATATAAGTTGAGGGTAGTAGGAGATGTAAATTTTCATTCAAGATTTGACTCTGATTAGCAGTTGTCTTCAGATAAAATAGACATTTCTTGACCTCTTTTGTAAAAATTATGATATTATAATAAATTGTTTTTATGGGTCTTTGTGCTTCCAAAGTAGAATTAATGATAAATACAAATAGAAAGTCCATGTTGGTTTGGGGAGACACTGATGGCTTAAAGGAAGCTTTCCCGAGTTATTGTAGCTGAGACACCATGAGGTAAATGTGAATTTTTGTCACAGATCTGACTTCAGTGTCATCGATGGCTTTTTCTGTCAGACTGGAACTTATATCCCACACCACATTCAATATTTTTCTGAAATAAGATGTTATCTTATCACTTGAACATCTTTACAATGTCTAGGGAGATGAGGGTCAAATTTTAGGAGAAAACTGATGGTTGTTAATTCTAAAGAAAAGATAGAGTTATTATATCTTCATGTATTAATATAATCAAGCTTACGCAGGGAGCAGCTGAAGGTTGATTCATTAATCCTAAACTCTTAAGCTTTTAATTCATTTTCATCAAATATTTAACTTGAAATTAATCAAATTTAAGTTTAATTTATTTAAATCTTACTTCTTTTCCTAGTGAATCACTAAGGGTAGTCAGAATCTGGTAAGTAAGGCTTGATTTGAGTTTCATCCTAACAAGGTCCAGAATCCTCCTCTCAGTGCTTCTCTTAACAAGATGGTAGTTATAGCGAACTACAGCGACACAGAGACAAAGCTTCCCAAACATATCAACGTATGAGAGATGATACAGATGATCAACCAAGATTTACATAGGATAAAAAGCATAATTTATTAATAAAACATTTTCAGCAGGAACACTCTGGGGTCCACCTTTATGTTAAATGGAAAAATTCAGAGAATTCCCAGGTATTGGTGATTAAAACTGTTGCTTTCCTCATGTGAAGGGGCAGAAACACCAGGAATGAACATCCTGTTTATTCAGAGAATTTGAACCTCACAGGAATTGATTAAGAAACATTTTTTGACGGTTAGTTTGCCAGAATTTTGAGTGGCAAAGGTAGATCAGAGAAAGAGCAAATTAAGAACCATTGGGGCTCACACCGACTTTTTAAAAAAGCAGCATACATCATCTTGACTATAAAATTTTAGGAAAAACATGCTTGGATTCCAAATAGGCTTGGACTATTCCAGTAAAGTAAGACACCTACCAGTAAACCGGTATGTCTCAAACCATCAGTTTCAGAACAAACAGTGGGACACTATCAAGAAACAAAATAGTTTCTGAAGTGATCTCTGAAATAATTAAGCTTCTCACACTGTAAGTTGAAGCACTCATTTCTGAAAAGCAGGTTAGTCGGAATGGCAAAGATCAACAGAACAACCAACAATAATGCTGGAAGGGCTGTGGGAGAAGGTCTCTTCATTCATTTTTGGTGGAACTGCATATGACAAACGACTCTGTACCCCACTCTACACTTACTGAGTGATAGTCGTCTTCATTGTTTTTCTGTTCACAACAGCTAGAAAGTGGAAACAACCTAAATGTCCCTCGACAAACACATGGATAACTGTTGCACACAGACACTATGGAATGCTCTGATCTATAAAATAAAAATTAAATAATCAAATTTGAAGGTAAATGGATAAAATTAGAAGAGGGTGAGGGACCACAGGTCCAGAAAGACAAGCAACACACATTCTCTCTCATTGGCACCTCCTAGCTCCAAATCTTTAGATGTGAGTACATTTTCTGGAGTAACTGAAGAAACTCGGAAAGTAAGAAGCGATGGTTGCTGGGTTACGGGGTGGGAGAGAAATTGAGATGGGAATAGCAGAGTATGAGTGATTTGATCAAGGAAATGGGAAAAAAGGAGGGGATTTAATTAGGAGGGCGGTTAAATACAGAACAATGGTAAAATACTTGTCAGGATGTCTGAAAAACTCATAAGGAATTATTCTATTAATTATTTACCTTAAAAAACGTATAGTATGCAAAAGTCTATGTAGAAATATACATACATAGTTTAAAATAAATGTTCTCATCTGGGCTGACAATGCTCCTTCCAAGAGTCCAAAACCACCTAACAAAAATCTCAACATCAGGCACAAGAAGTTCTTTTTTGAGATGTTAGTCAGATAGTCCAAGAGACTCCCAAACACACAGGCTATTGCTGTTGCCTGGAGTTGTGTCCCAGAGGTGGAAGGTAAGTTCCTATAACTGAAGACACCATAGACTTCAGCCACAGTGCCCAGATGCCTGAGAATGAGAACTGACCTCCTCCCTAAGGACTAGCTTTTGAGGTACCAGAAGGCTCCGTGCAAGCTTCCAAAGAGGGAAGCAACCAACAGTCCTACCCAGCTGTGATACTTATGAACCACAGCAATGGGCAGCAATGGCTGATAACCTTAAGAGTGTGGTAGTAACACACATTCTTTCCAGTAGCCTGCAGCTCTCTAGCTATATTCAAGGACCACTGAACAAGAGAGAAATCATGTTTGTGCCTAGACAATAGGGAACCTAGACAATTAGCCAACTACCCAGCTGTAATGAAGTCATGGATTTTAGAGAACCTACAACCATCACTTCACTAAACCAGCACAATTACTAACAACAATGTAAATTTTGTCCTTATACAGATAGATGAGTGTGATCCTCACCACTCATCAAGGAAACTTCTCTTTGCAACAGATGGAGATCATTACAGAAAGTAATAGTGAATCAAAATGAGTTTTGGAGCCCAGTTCCAATGGAAACATCTACAAGACAACTCTGGCACCGAAGGCTCTGGGAACACCGTGGAAGATAGGTTAGAAAGACTGTAAAAGCCAGAGAATCAGAGAGCTTGCTGTGAGACCATGTCTCCTAGTAATGCCAGAAGTTATACCCATAAAGCCTCACCAACATGACTACCCAACTGTAGAGCTGACAAGAACTATACCAATAGACATGCTAAAGTTGATGAGGAAAGCCCACCAGGCCTCGATTCCAAACACAAAGAACCACAGGCAACTAAGGAATGCTAGGGTCAGGAGAAATAGTCTTCTTCAAGGAACAGTACATCAGTTGGCTACCCAATACCAAATGGCTAGCCCTGAAACACGCATACAAGTAATGCTATACAGATTAAGTAGGTTATAATTAAGAATAAATATGTTATCTGTATATGCTTATGTCCATGTAACAATCAATGAAAAAGGTAACAGTGAGTTTAAAATAGAACAGGGAAAGTATATGGTAGAATTTGAAGGGAGGAAAAAGAAGGATGTAATGATGTAATTATATTATAATCTCAAAACAATTTTAAATTAGGTTTGGACTGGGTGTGGTAAACCATGCCCTTAATCTCAGCTCTTGGGAAGCAGGGAAAGATGGATCTTTGTGAGTTCCAGGCCAAGTAAGGCTACGTAATAAGAACTTCTCTCAAAAAATAAAACCAAAACAACAACAACCACCTTGGATTTGAGCTGGTTCATCAAGCACTAGGTCCTGGCTCAATTCCTGGATCCAATTAAACAGGGCCTGCTGGTACACTGGTGCAATCTCAGAATTTGGGTGGGAGAGACAGGAGGACCAGGAGTTCGAAGCTGGCCAGGGTTCTGTGAGAATAACTCAAAAGAATAGACAAAATAAATAAAAAACAGGTTGGTATGACCGATGCAGCCCCCCCCAAACCCATGATGATAAAAAAGGCAAAACTAGTGCTTTACCAGTTTCATAATTTGTTTGGGGATGATGACAGGCCCCAAAAGAACAACATTCTTTTGTCTCATTATGTAACGTAACGTCTCGTTACAATAACAAAGTCTGTGAGAGCAACAGGCATTTCTTTGATTCACACTACAAAATTCTCACCACATGTTCTCTGCTTTTAGTTTGACTGTGCCGTTTGACACTGTAGGAAGTGACTTGAATGCAGATGTTTTTATTCTTCTGTTTCATATTCTATTGATGTTCTTGTACAGATACTGAATTTTTCACAATTATGGAACATAGTAGTCTTCTGTGATATTTTTCTTTTAATTTGGTGACAGTAATCTCAATACCAGATCTCTCATCCACTATTGTAGAACTAACCACATTGTAGTAGTCACACAAGAGGACCAATTGATCAGCAATCACTCCACTGACACTAAGGTGTCATTCTCAATAGGAACCATGCCCCTGTGGATCACTGGTGAAAGTATTTGAATAGTAAAACATAATAGCCAGCTATGATTTTTTTTTAGAATAATAATAGCCACTACCATCACCAAAAACTATCCTTACCCTAATGTCTGAAACCTGTGAATTTAACATTATATGTTAAAATGGACTGTGTGCATAGTATTCCTGAGACATTATCTGGATCATCCTAATGTGTCTTAATGCAGTCTTGGGTGTTTAAGTGAAGGGAGGCAGAGGAGACTTGACACAGAAAAGGGTAAAGCAAAGTGACAATGCAGACATAGGTTACACCAGTGCTAGCACTAGCCATGAAACAATAGCAACTACAGAAGCTGAAAGAGGAAAAGATAAGAGTTCTTTCTTAAATGTTCTGAGAGTGTTGTTCTGCTGACACCCCAGAATCAGCCAGAATCAGAATTTCTTAGACAAAGTGAGTGAATATTTTGAAATTTCCAGTATGTTTTGTGTTATTGCCTTCCAAACACATTCTACTGAATTGTGTTTTTATCATCAAAGTGTATGAGTGCCCAGCCCTCCAAAAAGAGCAGTCTATGAACTTATGAATCTGTTAAATTGCCATTTGGAACAATATCTCATGGGTTTAGAATGAAATGTAGAATTCTCAGTCTTCCTGAAGAACTCTTTCTATGGGTCAATCAACCATATTTATTTATTATCTTATTAACTTCTTCATGCAGTTTTGCTTAATAGGACAATTTAAAGAGTAACTGTTGTCGCACTTAAGTCTAAACTTAACGAAACGCTTTAAACAAATAATTTCCATTAATTTTTCAAAACAAAATAAAACACTTTTCTTATGGGTTGGGAACTGCAGGTTAATTTCATGCCCTAATAAATTATATTACCATTAAGAACACTGAAAATTGAAAATATAACTTGGAAAATAACATGCTCAAGTTATTTTTCTCCCCAGTTGTCCAAGATACAAAGATGTTATTTTGGTTCTTAGAATGGCAGCAGCAGACAGGAGATCAATATTTCTTAAATGGTCATGCTGCTTCTGTTCCCCTCTCCAAACCTCACTCCTTCTCAGTATTTGAACAAAACCAGCTCATTATTCATTACAGAAACAACAGCTCTGTGTGTTGCTACTATTTTTATGTATTGCAAGGGGGTTGTATTGGATTAGTTACTTCTGACAATAATTGTATATATCTTAAAAGACTAAGATAAGAGTAAGTAATTTAGGTTTTTCTCATGAAAATGATGGATAAGCAAGGTAATGGGGATGTTCATTTGATTTAATTTTTCTATATTATAAATACATTAAAACGCTATTCTAATATTGTGGGCAATCATGATGTTGTCACCTAAAACTTGTATTAATTAAAAATGATAATAGTGCACATAAAGGATTTGTTACTCTTTCAGATATGGAATATTTTAAATAAATATGTTCACTAATTTCCTGTTACATACTAGTATTTAATGTAGTAGTTGAGCAAATTGCTCTTTATGACTCTAACAGCTTTCAGTTTAAGTCTATTTTCAATATCTCTGCCAAAGTTTTAATTAGAAGTGTGATTATATCATAGTACTTCTCAAGATAACTAAAATGGAACGTTGTTCTAATTTTACACAATTTTCATGATTCTTTAGAACTTGATTCAATTCACAGTTTTCTACCTCTGTCTTCTGTCTGTCTTGGCTCAACTCTAGTGAACAAATGTTCTGAGTGCATTGAGTTTGAAAATTTGGCTCTTTATTCATAATATTCTCTAAGCTAGAAGACCATTTTGTACATGTCATTAAGTTTATTTATTTTTGACTTCAGTATGTGTCATTTCTACCAAAACTATTTCTGAAGTGCCCGGTGTTAGACTTGATTCTTTGTCAGCTCATAGCATAAATTCTATTATTGATTATCTATCTATCCGTCTGTATTCTATGTTGTCATATAAATACATTCCTAATAAGTATTGGAAAAATACTGGTGTATTTTGTGTGTGATAATATACATTCTACAATTATATGTATACCTATAACGTAAGTTTCTTTGAATAGCAAGCCCACACATTCTCCATTTTTATTTCCAAGAATTTTCCACAGTGCCTTCAATGTAGTTAGTATGGTAAAAGATTGTTAAGTGAATTGAACCGTCCTGAACATTTACAATATGAAAATTGCAATTTTATTATAGAATACATATTTCTTGGTTAAATAAATAGACTTAGAATACGCAACCAATAGTCAAAAAATGAAATATGGCAGACATATAGCTCATGATGTTAATTACACCAAGTCATATGCTACACTGTGTTTACATTTGTGCTTATAAGCGTATATAAATTATATGCTTATATTGTTCTAGTTTAAGAATTCATTTGTTCTTCAGAAATGATTCTATGAAATTGCTTGAACCCAAGGCAGTTTAGGACTAGAATGTTTATCAGCATCCTGTTCTCACATTAAGAAGCCCTATTCAGTTCTTTGTGAGCCAACTATTGTGTATGATGTCAGAAAGATACAGAGCTTTCTGCCTTAAAAATCAAACAATTAAATCAACATGAGTTGCCTCTGACTGCCAGTTCTATATTGGTCACCTCTGTGCTATAACTGGATAATTTTAGATGTTCTAGTAAAAAAACAAAAACAAAAAACAAACTACTAACAACTTCCAGAACTTTTTTTCACCTTACGGTGTTGGGAAGAATAATGATTAAAATTTCCTTTAATAACTTCTCCTGAAGATAATTTAAAACTAACATTATAACAGGAAGTTTTTGTAGCAAATAGATTAGAGGCTTGAGAATTCTCCTCCACAAAACTCAGATAAGGAGAAGGTTAATATTGAATACAATTCCTGGCAAGATTATGGAGTATGAAAGAGAAGGAGGGGTAGAAATTATCAAAAAGAAAACCCACCCATGGCAAAATTTTCAAAAGCTACTCTAGCTCCATGATGATGTCTCAGGGAGTGATGGATTGAGAGAAGTTGTCATCATGCTAATAATTTTTCTAAATTATCAGTGGAGTAGCTATGGGAAAGTAAAAAAAAAAAATCATCAAATGAACATTT
Source organism: Cricetomys ansorgei (assembly GCA_026225945.1). Taxonomy (NCBI): domain Eukaryota; kingdom Metazoa; phylum Chordata; class Mammalia; order Rodentia; family Nesomyidae; genus Cricetomys; species Cricetomys ansorgei. Next base: position 5,138,394 of record JAMJFZ010001796.1, read on the forward strand.
TGCCAAGTGACTAATTATTTCTGTTCTAAGTCTAAGCACACATATTAATGAACCATCGCTACAGTGAATCCTGTTGGTGTAGAGAATGTCTTTGCTTAGGCAGAAGGCTGCCACATGAAGCCAAGTGCAGTGTCAATAGCTTCTTCTGTGTACAGAGGGAGGGAATTTTCTTTTTCACTGTGTGCCTTCAGAGTCTCCAAACTCACATTAAGTTGAAGTGGAGCTATTCTCAATCGATGTGTTCCTCAGGCATGACTTCACTGCACTTTTTCTCTAGAGATCATTTCCTGTGTTCATTCACGAGCTTGGAAGAATATACGTAAAACATTTAAAAATAACCTCCTTTTTTTGCTTGCTGCACATTGCGGAAGAGCTGGAGTCATCACCGAATGACGTTTTCTGTGCACTAGTCTCAGCTCCATGTAGCACAGATAATGCTGGCTTACGTTTAAACATATGAATCAGTTACTTGATGAGAGGAATTTATATATAAACAACTCAGAAGTTAAACACTCAGAGGAAACCACCCTTCATTATAGATTTAAATAGGAAGTGTGTTCTAAAAAACTACACTAAGGTGCCCTGGTGATTTCAGGAACAAGGATTGGATAGGGAGGCACACATCAGGTGAAATTCTCTTTGCTAATGAAGAGTGTATGAGTATTAAAGTAAGTGGAATGGAAAGTTCAAAACCTTGCCAGTGTCTGTAATGTATTTTAAAAACATGGGTTGCTTAATCATAAAAAAAGAAGATAATCAACACTGAAATATTTTTATATACTTAATCTCACTCAATATTCGGAAAAATAACTGGATTCCATCATCATTATAACTCACATTCACACAATGAATGCACAGCTGAGTAAAGGTGGAACCATGGTTGAAATCTATCTCTAATATTGTAATTTATGTTTTTCTTCATGATCCCACATTCTCCAGTTACTATTTTTGGTATCAATAATTCTGTAGGTCTAGTTTGGTCATCTGCATGTCTTTTATTTCTAAAGGATTCTCTAAAAGAAAAAAAAATGCCCGAGTCAACTAACAATGTTATTTATTCACTAGAAATAAGCAGGAAGGCATGTCTTGTTGGTCCTAAAAAAAAAAACAAAAAACAGCAGACACCACGCTTAACAACGAAGAGTGTCCTTCAGATTCCAGGTGTCTCTCAGCTTAGGGGTGTCACTTGGGGTGTTGTTCTTCACTCCTAGTCAGATCAGGATTTCATGTTTCTATACTTCTCCTATTTTACTCCCCTTCCAAGAACCGACACATTAAAATGTATAAATGATAAGCACAGATTGTAAAATACAGGTAGGAAAATCTTCCCTTGAAAAAGACAACAATGCAGCTCCTGAAAGTTTATCCACTTCTTAACTTAAACCTGTGTCAGAATACTTTCTAATTGGAGCAACATATCGGCTGTCATCTGATCCATCCTTCTCCTTTAAATACTGTTTCCTGGATTAATGGAAGTTATCTAAATCTGGGCCATGTTTAAAAGAGACAGGTAACCTTAGAAGATGGATTTTCCATTGAAAGTCAAGGAAATTCCTTTGAGATTGGGATTAAGAAACTAGCTATTTTTCTCATTGATATGATAGAATATCTGACAGAAGTAGGGAGGGTTCACTTAATCTCATAGTTTCAGGGACATGAGTGCATCTTGGCAGGGGAGGCACAGTGGTAGTATGTCTGCTCCTGGTGCTATGAGATTGCCTCATGGTTTTTTTTACATATTCATCATGTTTCCTATTGGACTCATAAACATCATTACGATGTCAGGAATTGATTGTCTGTTTGATTCAGTTATTCATTCACTCCTCGGGTTTTATTTTTGAGATATTTCTGTCTGACTAATCATTATGCAAACTTTAGATATTCACGGAGAACAAAACACCTCCCAACACCTTAAAGAACTTGTACATTAGATGATGTAATTATCTTGTGTTTACTTGTGTGTGTATATATATATATATATATGTTGTGTGTATGTATATGTGTGTGTGTGTGATCAAAGAAAAAAATGTCATCAATTAGGAGAGAGTAAGATAATATAAAAGATACCAGAGAGGACACAGGAGGGTTGGAAGGAGGAAAGGAAGTGGAAAAATGATGCAATTGCACTTTAAATTTTTAAATTCAAATTGTTAAGGAAATAAATATAATGACAACAATAAAATCCATTTATAGGCTTTCAGTTTTTCAAATATCTTTTGATTTTTAAAATATTGACTACCATGAAAAAGTCTCATATAATATGGGGAAAGTATGCAACCATTGCTGACTGGCATAAAACTGTTCACTGTGCACTGCGAGGTATGTTTAGGTTTAGGATGCTAGCCATCACCGTGGAATACTCATTTCTTTGTTTCATGTTTATTATCGTAAAGCATCATGTTAGGATCAGGACATACCAAAGTCAGCTGATAAAAATTTATTACTTGTGCTGGGCAGTGGTGACACACGCCTTTAATCCCAGCACTTAGGAGACAGAGACAGGCAGGTCTCTGTGAGTTCGAGGCCAGCCTGGTCTACAGTGAGTTCCAGGACAACCAGAGTTAAAGCAGGGAAAACTTGTTTTGAAAAAAAAAATAAAGAATTTATTACTTGCATGCCTGAAATCAGACACTGAGGAAGCTTTCTGGGGTCAATCAAATGGAAGAATACTTGGAATTGCTGGTTATTAACAACTTAGATGAAACAAAAGAAGTGTTGAAGACAAATGTTCTCTCTCACTTTCCATGCTGGTGCTGGTGACTGCATCTGACTTACAAAGAGTACCCTGTTAGTTTCTCCATCAATTCTTTCAGATTATACTTAAATTTCATATTTCTGTTTGTCTTTTTGGGGGAAAAATTGTTCAGAAAGAACAGAAGAGATTTTTTTAAATGTTCTTTCATACAATATACTCTGAACCACAATTGCAATGTGGTTCAAGGTTACCCTAAGAATATGCTCTGCTGTGCAGACAGTCTTGCAGCTGAGAATGTATGCTGTTCTAGGAGTGATTCCACAAACGCATCTGTCTTGCACACTGAACTAATATGGCTGGCCTATCCCTAATCATTTTATCTATTTTGATATTTTGGTTATCAATACAATGTTAGTTTTAAGGAGGAAGTTGCTGTGTTTTTCAAAATCATTAGAATTATTAATTGAAAGGATTATTTTTTTACTTCTATGGGGCTATTTTTCTTTCAAAACCCACCATGATAGGATTAATTACAAACTCAATATACCCAACTGGGTAATGGTGTGGGTTTAGATTTCTGCTTTATTTCTGAATAAACTAACACATTTGTACATTAATTATGTTTATTGTTTTATAATAATACTAGGTAGCATGTACTCCTTTATTTTTCCCTGGTTTGCTTACTGACTAACAGTCAATGATAAGATATCATTCGCTGGAGGAAGTGTGCCACTAAAGTTAAATTGGAAAGTCCTCTTTCCTGGTCACTTTATGGTCCTTGTGACTTGTGATGTTGACAAGCTGATAATGGTAAATCAATGGCAGGATACTCTCTGATATTTCAAAAAGATAGGATTTAATATGATATGCGTGTAAAATGTTATTATACAAGCCCTAAATAAAAAAAATTAATAGCCAATGTACAAATGCTACTACAAAGCATCAATTCTGTCAGAAATAGAAAAAAGTCTTCTAACTGTGCAATCAAACAGTTCAAGGCGGCTTTGAGATTTCATTACTCAAAATAAAACAAAAGCATCATTAAAAATGCTAAAATAAAAACAATCCCTTGTAACGTAGATGAAAATTGATCAAACAATAGTAGATTTATGTGATGAAGCTGAAATACATTTACTTCCTTTCCCTAAAGCATCATTGATTTCTAACTAATTCATATTACTAAAAGGGAAATATAGCTACTTCTGTGCTACAATGACAATGACTAGAACATTCACCTATCGATGGCATAAACTGCATTGGATTTATACTGTGATCCACTTACAGGTCATTAGTTTCCTATTGCATTGGCTCATTTGTACAGAAATCATGCACGACTCTCACTTCCAGAAAGCCAACAAGAAGAAATTAGGCAATGCAAGTGATCTATCTTAGAAGGAGGTAATTGTATTATAAAGAGAAAAGTGCATCTTAAATAAAATGGAGCATTGAATACATGGAGAATAATGTAAAATGCCATTATCTGTAACAAGTTCATTTTATAAAGCTATAACTCTCACAATTTTTATTCTTGCTAAAAGTCATAAGAAAAATGCCCAAATAGTTCTTTCTCCATTACTATAAAAAGATTTGACAATACAGAACTTAAAAATTTCACATCCTTTTTCATTTTTACATCAAGGTCAGAATGTGGTATAAAGTTCCTTATCAAATTGCTCCCTGCCTAGAGATCTTCACAGTGCCATGGTCCTGGGGTAAAGAGACGATACAGCAGAGACATTGCTTCCTGTGGCAGTCGAAAGACGGTTCTGAAAAGTAGGTTGGGCTTAGCAATGTGTAATTTTGCCTAACAATACAAACTGAAATCCATGGGCATTTTGTCTGAAGGTGCTTATTTCAAACACTTGAGTGATTGTAATAGATAAAAGAATGTCATATGTGCAGAGACATGCTTATGTTTGTAGACACATATAATAACTATCTGTACATACATATGTATATTGGATATAGATCCAAATGACTTACGTGCATGGGAATGTGTCTACATGCGTAGACATGTATAATATACACACATTATTGTATATACATCAGACTAAATAGATGGGTATGGACACAAATGGTTCTTACAATTATTCAATTTGATAGGGATTTTTGCTTTATGACAATTCAAAATCAGTGGGCATTCATTAGAAACTATCTTTTGAATTTTGCATTTTTAACACATCTCAGGTAAGTCGTTTTTCTTGAGCTAGAAGAGAATAAGACTCCATATAGGTTTTTCTTACACCTTCATGTTGGTCAGAACTTCTACCAATAGCTTATTTCTCCACTCTCTGTTTTCATCCATGTTTGAATTGTATCACCTGAATCTTCCTTCTATTTCATTGTACTTTTATTGAAATGTCTTTCCTCACTTGAGAGGTCCATTTCTAGAAATGAGTAGCCCATTTCTAGTTTTCTGACTTTCATATGTGTTTTCTTTTTATTGTTGTTGTCTTTCTCTGTCTTTGATATTAGAGTTATACTGGCCTCATAGAAGTGTGTGTGTGTGTGTGTGTGTGTGTGTGTGTGTGTGTTTAATAGTTTATGGAGGGTCGGCTGTAGATCTTTAGCAACTTGAGTCAATAAGAATGGTCTCCTTGTTGATAGGATTGCAGAAAGGAGCAGATATACAGCAGCAAGAGTGTAAATAACCAAATACTCAGAATATTTAAAGCTAGAAGTTCTTTAATTTATGTTGTTCACTTTAACAAAACATCCCACATTTGACAATGGATTCATGAGCTTTTACACAACTTTGAGTCTCAATTTTTTCCCCTACAGGAACGTTATGTTCACTTATTCTAACAATAATTGTTCACCCTGCTGGGAAGGTGATAAGGAGAGCCGGTAAGGACAAGCATAGTATGCCACTTCAGGCTAGGTTGAGTCATGTGTTACTTAAATGTGTTCATTTGGGTAGTCATTACCTGCTAAACAATTTTTTTTTACCAGAACCTTGTCATTATAAAGTATGGTATTTTATTCAAATCACAAGTTGGTTTTTTCTAAGCAAATTGTTGCATTTGATTGTAGGAGAGGAAAAAGCCCAGCACTGGAAAACACAGAAAAATGTTCACCTTTTGTGAAATCAACTTGTTTCAAGGACTAAAGGGTACTGAAAATTATGTTCCTGTTGGTGAGCATTTTTGAATTTTCAAAATAGAACATATTGTCAGCGTTCTCTCATAACCTTGACCCAGAATGAATTTAAAACAATTATAAAGTAGTATCAATTGCAAAGAAGATATGATATGGGAAATATATTAAAAATACATACTAACATTAGCAACATGTGCTATTGCCATATTGCCAGTAATAAACCATTATATATATAATTATATATGATACATATTGATATTTAAGTGCCCTCATAAATTATGTTACATTATGTATGCATGACATATATCTATATTTTAGGCTCTCCCATGAATTGTGTTTCAAGTTTTGTCAAGGAAACTATAAAAGTATATGTTCTTGACTGTGCCAACCATACAGAATGGGTTATAAATTCAGCCTCTTAGTAGGGCCAGGCAAAGGAGAGATATAAAAAATGAAGGAGACAGACATTAGCAAACTCAAGACAGAATGCTTGTCTTAAAAGGTCATGCGATTTTTTCTCGACTCTGCCTTATTGTTTGTTCACAGGAACTTAGAGCTATTTAGTGTTACTACTTTTGGAGTCTTCTAAAAATCTAGGTTTATATGTATTACCTCCAGGCATTTGCATTTATTCAATCGATGGCGGCCTACCTAATATGTGTTACCCATGCTTTTCTACTTAGGAGAGCTACATGGATTCCATCAGATGTCTTCCTTGCACTCGCTCACCAACACACTTATATCCCAAGTAGCTGAGAAGAAACTGACCACTCTGAATGATCTGATTAGTCTAAATGCAATCTAATTTCATTTTCATCAAAGATAAAATAACATACATGGTACTCTAGAGCAATTGCTGATGGAGCCATCCACTCGTGTGAACTCAGTTATTGAACTCCAAACAGCAGGACTTGGTTTGATCTTTGAACTGTTGTTCAACTGATGCTATCCAAGATGTGCCTTGACTTTCTTTTCTGTGAAACAGTATTTTCATCTGAGGATTGGGCCAGTTTAAAGGAGTTCTTCTACTTCTATCTAAAATTATTTAAAATAACTTTTTTAAATATTGAAAAATAATGGAAAGGGCAAATAAAGGTCAAGCCTGCAAGCCTAACTCCGAGTCTTTCAAAAGGCCTTTCAGTTATTGACCACTGGAGATATATTAAGGGCACATCATCTTCACTTACAAGAAGTAATAGCAAAAAGAAAACTGTTTTCATTTGTGTTCTCTTCCTAACAACACAAGAGCAGCCAGGTGGTGGTGGTGCATGCCTTTAATCCCAAACTTGGGAGGCAGAAGTAAGTGGATTTCTGTTAGTTAGAGGCCAGCCGGGTCTACAGTGAGTTCCAGAACAGCCAGAGATACAACAGAGAAACCTTGTCTTAAAAACAAAAACAAAAACACAAGAGCAGAACAATTGCAAGTGAACTTAAATTGCCATTTGTAATAAAATGTTTATTCTTCCATGGTGGTTCTGCTGAAGCTTATTTAAATCCATGAGACTGAGAGATTGATGAGAAAAGTTTTTGCCATCCTGGAGGAATAAATTATGGCTATTTGAAAGCCTTGATTTGAGTATCATTTGAGCTAGGATCAGTGGATAGGACATGTAATCGCTGAAGCCTCCTAAATTTCTCTCATTTTATCTCAATATTTGTGCTTGTCTGTGTGTTCATGTGGATGCACATGTGTTGGCTTGTATATGTATGTGTGTTTGTTCATACATATGGAGGCCATAAGGGTTCTTGGGAACTGTCCACTTTCATTTTGTTTTTAATTCCTATTTACTCTTTGAAAATTCTATAAAGATATACAGTGCATCTCCATCATACCCAACCCTCCTCGCTCCTATCAGCACCTGTCATTGCATTCCCCCCAACTTCGTGTCCTCCTTTTATAATTCCACTTATTAATTCATTTATGTTTTAACCAACAGAGTCTAATTAGTGCTGCCCATAAACACATGAGGGTGACATGTGGGAAGCCTACTTGCTGTTACACTCATAATTAAAAGTGTCTCTTTCCAAGTAGCCATTACCTACCAATAGCTCCTCAGCTAGGGTGGGGCCTCAGAAGCCCTGCCACACTAAGATTCTTAACTGGCTTGATCTTATGCAGACCAAAGTAATAAATTGAGAATTTTATAAAATTAACATCACACTAATTAAGCATGTAATTACTTCCTGATTTATACTCATTATACATTATGTTATTAAAGGTTCTTAAAATTACATATGTTTTAATTCAAATCTAGTAGATTTCTTTATTCTTCTTAATTTAGAACACTCTTTTCCTTACTTCTATCGGGTTTTCCCAAAAACTAACAATTTGTGTGTTAATCTTCAGTCTTGTGGTCTTATAATTACATCTGTTAATTCTTATGATTTATGATCTTATAGTTATCAATATTGTTGTTAATTTTCCCCCTCTATTACTGAAGCACACTTTGTTAAAATTACTTAGCTATAACATGCTGGGGACTAGCTCTAGCAACAGGCCAGGAGAAGTAAAGGGGGTGTGAAATCGTGGGAGGAACAGGAACAGGAACTGGCACAGTCACCAGTCTTCTGGATGGGTCAAAGCAAGCTCTCTCTTTGTTTTGGCATTTTTCTTTTCTTCTCTCTATATTCAAGTTTTCCTCTCTATATAATTCAAGCTTTTCCTCTTTGTACAATTTATTTCTCTTATTTAAACTTATTCTCTACTATATTTTTCCCATAAAATATCTCCCCCGCTTCTCTCTCTCTCACACACACATACCTCATGCACATGTATGTCTTGTAAGCTTTAACACATACACACCTTACCAACACATTTTGTGAGCCTCCTTTTTTCCCTTTTTACTTATTATTTCCAATACACCAATATATCTTTTAAACAATACCCTTTACATAAGAAGAAATCACATCATAATCACAAGTCCTATTTTACCCAGTGAATGATTACAAGTTACATAGTCCAAAAACTAGGTTGTTAACAAATACCCACACATGATTATGCACGAACACCCAGTTTCCCACGTACTTTCTCCCCACAGCATATCCATACCCCCAAAACAGTATTTTATTTTTATTATACATTAACAGAGTTTAAGCAAGCCAAATATTCTCACAGCCAGCTTCCATTGTAGCTGGCAGGTCTTGCAGTTGCTAGGAAACGATTGTATGTCACAGTATCTTAACACAATTCTTATTAAGTTAACATAGTGAGACAAGTTTGTTATTAACTAGAAAACTTTTAGTCAGGGGTCTTTTTGCTTTTCTTAGATAAATGAGAATCTGTCCAGTCTACCTGCCACATATCCCTATGTCTCCAAGGTGAACACAAAAACTCATCAGCAATTTAATAATTGTAAAAACTAGGAAAATACTAAATTAATTGTGGTTACGGAAGTTCAAACTTAGCAGTGGGCACTGAAACTCATTTGTAATACTTAAACATAGGTCTGTCTCTCATAGATGAGACTCATGGGCCCTAACAACCAGGTTTTCTTTGTTTTTATTCTTTAACCCTGACCAAAGTAAGTCTTCAGCTACTATGAATGTGTTTTCTCATATAGTTTCCTAGGTTACTTCTTCCAAAGCAGCTTGGAAAACTACCCTAATCTGATGTGTTATTGATTAGTTATTCTTTCTGAAGTTTCAATAGAGTTGCCAATTCAACTGAATGGCACTGCCTTTTGGAAAGTTACCACTGTTGTTATGTGTATAACAGTGCCCAGTGAGGGACTAGAGAATCCTTTTGGGATTTAACACCATTCATACCAGGAAAGGGAAGTACAAGGATGCCAAGCAGCAGCAGGAGATATTCAGGAGACACAGTTCTCAGGGCTGTGCACTTGTGAGACACACCCATCATGATTTTGCTAACTGGTGGGCCATACTCCTCAGACCAAATGCTGGCTGCAATTCTGGCACGCCATCAGCAATAACAAATACATCATTATTTTACTTATAAATATAATTTAAAATTTTCCTCATAAACAGATTTCTCAGAATAAGGGTTTTTTTTAAGTGTTTTGCTCAATGTTAATTAAGTAATAAAAGGTTTTTATTTTTTCCCCAATATAAGATGTAAATATAATTTGATTTCAAGTTCTAAAATAAATACATGTGATTAACCATGTCCTTTATATATTTACTATCTTACTGCCAACTTCCACTGGGGAAAATGTTGAATTTTGCTGTTACTCTTTTCATAATTTTCTGTTGCAATAATACAATAATATTTACAAGAGAATTTAGCTGCTAATGATTCTCAGTCAGCATTGCTCCACCAATATGTATCTAGCCCTTCACTGAAATAAGGTACTTTCCTCCTTCCAGGCGTTACAGCGCAGTGGTTAAAAGCTCAAAAAGGTTTGGTTTGAACTCTAGCTTGACAAATAGCTTAGCCAAGTAAATTACTCCATTGTTCTCTGAGATTCCTTCTCAGTAATGGAATGACCGCATCAAGTATCCTGTACTTCTGTAGGGATCTCAGGGTAATGAATGAGACAGGTGCTGAAAGATTCTTTTAGTTAATAAATAATTACATTAATTAATAAATAAATATAAATAAACCAATGATTTTCATTGGTTTCTATATATCTGTGACTATTATTTCCACATACATGGGAATAATAATATCAAAATTCATGTTATAATCAGAGAGCATAATACGTATAAATTGTTTTCAGTTAAATGGTACTAAAATCTCCAGTGTTTTCTAGATTTCTCAATTTATTTAATAAATTTAATACTATATGCTTTATATATTGAAAAGTTATATTATATATATTATATATTTAGGGTTACTATATAATAACACTTTTACTTCCAAAATTAAATAATTTAAAACTTCAGGTTTTCAAACCAATGAAACAGGAAAAATTAGAGTTTTTCGTGTTTTTTTTATTTATTTTACTTTTCTTTTCTCATACAATACAGCCAGACATTCCTCCTACCCTTCTTCCATTACTCCCAGTTCCACTCATCTCCCCTTTCCCTCACACCCACACACACACACCAACCAACCCCGCCCCACCCCACTCCCTGTGCTTTTCCCCAGAAAAGAACTGACTTCGGAGGGTTACTGCTCAAACAGGGCATGGCATAACAAGATGGAACAAGAACAGACACTAGTCCCTACATTAAGGGTGAACTAGGTAACCTAGCAGGAGCAAAAGGGTCCCAAGATCAGGTGAAAGGGCCAGAGACTCCCCCACTGTAGCCTGTAGGAGTTTTGCAAGAACACCAATTGACAGTCATGAGATATATTTAGGGGAGCCTGCAAGTTCCTTGTCTGCCTCTTCAGTTTTTGTGAGCCCTTAAGAATCCTGTTAAACTGACACCGTGGGGCCTGCTTTCTTGGTGTCCTCGACCCCTCTGATTCCCAGTCTGGTTCTTGCCATCCCTCCTCCTCCTCTTCTGCCAGGTTCCCTGAGCTCTGCGTTTAGCCCTGGGCTTCTCGATATGCTCCCATCAGCTGCTGGAGGGGACTTCTCTGATAAGAACTGGGCTAGGCACCATGTATGAGCAGAGCATGACATCATTAGAAATCATCTCTGGATTATCCTGTCTAGTTCCTGGCCTACCCTGCAATTTCAGATAGGAGTTCCCTCCTTTGGCATGAGGTTCTGCCCTTCCATTGTCCCAGTGAGTCCTGTGGGGAGAATAGGCGATAAGCCAAGGTTTAGTGGCTGGGATGGTGTCCCAGTCCCCACCACTGGAAGCCTTTGCCTGTCCACAGGAGATAGACTGCTCAGGCTCCCTATCCCCAATTACTAGGGGCTCTTGCTAGGGTCTCTCTCATAGATTCCAGTCAGTTTCCACTGTACTAGGGCTCCTGAGTTTCCATTGCAGTCGGTTTCCTAGGTCACCCCCTAGTTATCCCCTGATTTCTGGCAGTCTCTCCACATATTCTTTCCCTCATTTCCTCTCCCCATCCTGGTCCCCTCTGGTCCCATTCCTGTGCCTCTGGTGCCCACCTGTACCATCTGTTTTATTTCCACTTTACCAGGGAGAGCCCTGTGTTCCTAATGAAGCCCTCCTTGTTGCAGTTTCTCTGGGTCTGTAGATATTAGTACCTTTGCTTAACAGTTAATATCCACATATAAGTGATAATATAATATGTAATATACATAAAATATATAAATTAGTTTCGGTTAAATGGCAGTAAAATCTTCACTGTTTTCTAGATTTCTCAATTTCTTTCAAAAAATTAAATGTTATAAGCTTTATATATTGGAAGGTTATATTATATATGTATTATATATTTAGGATTACTATACAATGATATTTTTACTTCCAAAATTATATAATTTAAAATATATGATATATATATATGTATATAATTTTAAAGCTTCAGGCTTTCAAACTAATGAAACAGAAAAAAAATCAGAGGTTTCTTTTAAAAAAAGCAAAACAAAACAAAAAAACGTAAGTCAAGATTGAAAGGTATCAAGAGGATTTCACTCAGGCCGTACAAGTAGAAAAGGAGTCTACATTTTTATTGCTAAATTAAGCTACAGGCTAAGATTATGAATTTCATAATATATATATATATATATACACACATTTATCTTTTATTAACTTTATTTACATTACTGATGTTTTATCCATGAACCTTGTGATGGGTAAGGAAAATATGTTTGGCACTAACAGGACAAAAGGAAAAGAACATGTAAATATCTCAAGAACTATAAGGAATATGATAAAGTTTGACATTAAAACATGTAATATATATGAATTTTAACATTGATATTTCTATGCCTTTTAAACTTTCTTTGTGGTTGGCCTCATTTGAATAGACTTTTCTTTCCCTATTTAGGAAGCATTTGGATGGTAGATCAATAGAATTCCTAAGGGGAAACATCTTAATAAAGCTATATACTATTACAAAGCATTTGCTTCTACTTAGAAAATGAACACATAACACAGATAACAGATAACACAATAAAATGCACACAGTTTGGAAATAATTCTACATTACTATATATGCTTTTAATTATTTGAGAAAAGTAGGTATGTCCATGTGTGTGAGAGCATGTAAAAGAATTGATTTCTTTTGTCACTTTATACAAAACTGCAAGAACATTTTTACTCTTTAGGATAGTGAAGAGTATTTGTCATAAGTCATGGCATCCAGGACAGGAATACACTAAATATAAATACCACAAATCAAAGCACAGTTCTTAATAAAAGCTAACACATGTGGAGGAAGGACACGAGTGTCCATCATAAGATTCGCACAGCATCTTTTCTGTTTGACATCAACTTTCAGTGTGTCTCCACTACTGTGGAGTGCTTATGTCACACTGACAGAATCCTATTTTCTTTAATATCACATAAGTGCTTTTTTCAATAAAAATGTTATTTATATGTATTGCAAGAGAGTAATCAAACAAGAATCGTTTTTTCTACTGTGGCTATAAGAGATTTCACTGAGTTTGAACTTTTAATTTAGTTCTTACTCAGCTGTATCAGAAAGACAGTGAATTGATCCCAGCACTTCACTTCAGAGTTGTCAATTTTGAATTGTATTAAGAATAAACTTAAAAGAGAAAAGACAATGTCAACTGTGGAAGAGTAAGCTTTCTGCTCAGTCGTACCCTCACTGGTGATTCACTACTTTTTTTGTTTAGTGTCCTTCAGACCTGTCATCTCCCTGGGAGCTCAGGAAGTCTGGAGCGTATGAACGATCCTTTGTTGCATGAAATATCGATTACTCCTAACAAAAGATAAGAATTTACTTACTGAGTTCCAACCACAGGGCTCAAAGCTTCTGATTTATATTCACTGATACTGCATAACAAAACCGTTACACAAAACCATTTCTGACAGCTCTGTCAAATATTTCTTACCCTTAGCTTACACCTAACACGACATCCAGCACATTTATTTATTTATTTATTTATTTATTTATTTATTTATATTTTTTCTTCTCTCATATAATACATCCCAACCCCCATCCTTCCTTCCCTCCACTCCTCACAGCTCCCCCAGTCTCCCTTCTCCCCAAAGACCTACGCTCCCAAGCCCCCGGCAACTCTCCCCAAGAAAGAGCAGTCCTCCCAGAGTTACTGATCAAACATGGAACAACAAGATGGAACAGGATCAGGCACTATCCCCTACTTCAAAGGTAGACTAGGCAACCCTAAAGGGGGAGAAGAGTCCCAAGGGTAGGCAAAATGTTCAGAAACATATCCCCACTCTAGTCTATATGAGTTCTGCAAGAACACCAAACTGGAAACCTCAAAACATTTTGAGGGGACCCAGAAGGTTCCATATCTACCATTTCAGGCTCTGTGAGCCCCTAGCAGTGCTGGTCAGTTGACTCCATGGGTTTTGTTCTCTTGGTGTTCTCAACCCCTCTGATCCCCAAAACCCATCATTCCCCTCTTCTGTAGGGTCCCCCAAGCTCTGCACATTTTTTTGACCTTGGGCCTCTGCATTTGCTCCCATCAGTTGCCAGAGGAAGCCTCTCTGATGAAGATTGGGCTAGGCACCGACTATGAGGCAAGTGGAATAACTTTCGAAGCCCTCTCCTGACTGTCTAGTCTCTAGTTCCTGGCCTGCCCTATAGTATTAATCATGGATTCCCTCCTTTAGCATGGGGCTCTGCCCTTCCATTGTCCCAATAGATCCTTAGAGAGGACAGGTTACAGGTTAATGTTTTTGTGGCTATGATGGTGTCCTAGTCTTACCACTGGAAGCCTTGCCTAGTTACAGGAGATGGCCTGTTTAGGCTCCCTATCTCCCATTACTAGAAGATTTTGCTAGGGTCTTCTTTGTTGATCCCAGTCAGTTTCACTATACTAGGTCTCTCAATTCTCTCCTGAATGTCCTCCAATTCTGGTCATCTCTCCATAGGTTCTCTCTCTCTCCATTCCTCTCCCCCCTCCTGGTCCCTTCTCTTTCCATTCCCATCCTTCCACATCACATCATCATCTGTTCTATTTCCTCTTCACCAGGGAGATCCTTGTAACCCCACTGGGGTCCTCACTGTTGCATAGTCCTTCTGGGTCTGTGTATTGTAGGATCTTTGTCTTTTGCTTAACAGTTAATATCCACATATAAGTGAGTACATACCATATTTGTCTTTCTGGGACTTGGTTACCTCACTCAGGATGATTTTTTCCTAATTCCATCCATTTGCCTGCAAATGTAGTCATTTTTTAATAGAGTAGAACTCCAGTATGTAGGTGCGCCACAATGTCTATCCATTCTTCAGTTGAGGGGCATCTAGTTGTTTCCAATTTCTGGCTATTATGAACAAAGCTGCTGTACACATAGTTGAGCAAATGTCCTTGTGGTAGGATGGGAAGTCCTTTGGGTACATGCCCAGAAGTGAGCATATAGCAGGGTCTTGAGGTAGGTTGACTTCCAATTTCCTGAAGAATCACCATATTGATTTCCATAGTGGCTGTACAAGTTAGCACTCCCACCAGCATTAAAGTTGTGTTCTCCAAGCTCCCTGTCATCGTCAGCACGAGCTGTCATTTGTGTTATTGATCTTAACCACTCTGACAGGCGTAAGACAGAATCTCAGAGTAGTTTTGATTTGCATTTCCGGATGCCTAGAACATTTCTTTAAGTGTTTAAGATCAATGGTTAATAAATGGGACCTCATGAAATAGAAAAGTTTCTGTAAGGCAGAGAACACTGTCAATAAGACAAAACGGCAGCCTACAGAATGGGAAAAAAATCTTCACCAACTTCACCACTTCTGATAGAGGGCTAATATCCAAAATATATAAAGAACTCAAGAAACTAGACATCGACAAAACGAATAATCCAATTAAAAAATGCAGTGCAGATCAAAACAAAGCTTTCTCAAAAGAGGCATCCAGCACTTTTAAAAACACAAAACAATGAGGAACTGCCTAAGAGTTCTCTGGACAAGAAAGTCAAGGAAGCCACATTAATTCCCTAGAGTCAATACCCACAAGGACACTTGTCTGTCCCAGGGACATTTCTCAGAATGAACACAGTAGCAGACACCTGTGTAATTCTCAGCCTTTTGAATTGCGATGTGGATATTTTAGAGGACCGCATCCACATCTGAGTACATCCTGCACAGGGGTGTGCAGGCAGCAGTCCATTCATCAGTCTCCACTCTCCTCTTTCCCGTGGGTCTGATGTCATCACATCTACCTGGTAGACATTCTGAAGACTCGGATTCTTCCAGGCTGCTGCAACCTCAGTGGGAATTTTCCTCTCAAATCTCCTATTATCTTAAAAGAAACCAAAGGGAAAACTAATGACTCAACCACTTCATGTAATTTGGCAAAAAATTATATGCCTGACCTTGGTATTGAAAACGAAATAGTCAATACTGACTTCGGGCGTACCCAGTGCTGGGTTTTGCCTTCTCATTTTATGACAGTGTGTGACCATCAAGTTCTCTGCTGAGAACTCCTCATACTTTCAGACTGGAGGCATTATTCTCCCTTTCTTCATCCTACACAAAGGTTATCAAAGGTAGACTCATGAGAGATGTTTCAGAACTAATGGGTTTGGAAGTACACTGTACACTGAATTAACTGGGTTTCCTACATTCTACAAAACATCTTGGCACCTCTTCTGGGGAAAGAAAGAACAAACTCAATCGTCAGAGAATTTTTATTTATTTCATTGTTTTACTTTATTTTACTTAGCTAATTCCTAAGATAATAAAAAGCTAGTAGATATTAAGTATGTACATAGTTCTTGGTTCTCATTTCTATGTAGGTTTTAAATTATTACTTTTATTAAATTTAAATGAAAACCAATGAAGCATTAGCTCCATGTCTCTTATTTAATAGAAGGGTGGTTATGGATTGCTGGCTGATGAGTGATATTAGTCTTCAGAAGATTCCAATGATAGCAAGAAGGGAGGGATTAAGTTAGAGGTATGAGCAAGGTCACTATCCCCATGAAATGACTGTCCATGCATTTTATAAACAGATGATGTAAGTACTAAAGATGAATAAAATTGAGGCTATAATTCTCTACAAATTTCAAATATTCATCTTAGAAATTTTAAGATAAATACAGGGAGGAGAACTATAAAAGGCAACCAAATAATGAGGATGAAGATAGAACGATCTTCAAGAGAAGTAGCAACTTCATCCTTAATGGGCTCACATTTAAGCTTTAATAGACAACAGTTCAATATAACAATGAAAATGTCAAACTACATATTTCATCAATCCTTCTAGAAATCTGAGCTCACAATATAATTTTCCATAAGCCATAGGTGAACAATGATGAAAATGACAATCAAGAGAGACTCATTTCTTTAAAATCTCCAGGTAGTTAAGTAAACAGTTTTATACTATAATTTTTTATGGTGTTGTGTTATCAAGCTTCAAAGAGTTAAAAAAAAAAAAAAGGAAAAGAAAAAGAAAAACTTAGTGGATGGTTGGGTATTTTTTCCTTAATTTGTGCCTTTAGAATTTTTCTCATTCTGTCTTGTATGATAAAATTATTTGGCTGAATAAAAAACAAACAAATAAACAAAACCCTTGATCTGCAAAAGTCGTCAGCAAAATCAAGTTATTGCATTCATCCCGGGAAACCTTTGGCAGCTAGTAAATGCACTCAGTTGGGAGGCACTGGGAAGCAGACACTGAGCCTAGAGAAGCATTTCTTACAGTGGATTTCCTGAGAAGCCTGTTTCAGCTTTATGTTTTGAGGCACAAATAAGCTTTCTAAAAATTTGGGGAAAAGAAAGAAAAAAAAAATCTCCTAAATTAAAAAAAAAAAAAATCAACAGTGTCTTGTATTTGAAATTTTGACTAAATTACCTAAATTCTAAAGAAATATGCATTTTTTAAAATAATAGGATGCATTATTTTCATGTTAAATGGGATTCTTCATTTACATAAATTTCTCAAAGTGACATTATTATTTCCTCTTTTACTCTGAAAAGATGAATTATCTGAATCTTACCATGTACTCACACCTAGAAATCCAAACCACTTATAATTATTGAGTTAGAATACTTGAAAAAGCAAACATCACGATGTGATTAGCGTGTATGGTCTGCTATAAATTAAGTGGTCCTGAAGTATATGTAACCCCTGCAACATCCTTTCTCAGTGTCCCTGAAGGAACTCACTGTCTGGCCAGTCCCTTTTAAACTAGCTTCTTTTTTATTAATTTATTTTTTTAATTTTTCTTCTCTCATATAATACATTCCAATACCCCCCTCCACCTGTCTCATCACTCTTCCCACCTCCCCCACATCTCCCCTCTTCCCCAGGTCTACCCCCATCCTCCCACCACCAATCCTACCTCTCCCCAAGAAAGAGCAGTCTTCCCAGGGTTACTGCTTAAACATGACACAAGATGGAACAGGGTGAGGGACAATTCCCTACTTCAAGGTTGGACTAGGCAACCCAGCAGGGGGAAAAGGTACTCAACAGTGAGCAAGAGGTTCAGGGACACATCCCTATTCCAGTCTGTATGAGCTCTGCAAGACCACCAGGCCAGGCAACCTCAACATACATTTGGCGGACATAGCAGATACCATGTCTGCCACTTCAGGGTCTGGGAGCCCCTAAGATTGCTGGTCAGTTGACACCATGGGGTTTATTCTTCTGTGTCCTTGACCCCTCAGGTCCCAGAAATTCCTCCTCCATTGCTTTTATGGGGCTCCAGAGCTCTGTATTTTCTTTGGCCCTGGCCTCTGCGTCTGCTCCCTTCAGCTGCTGTAGGGAGCCTCTCTGTTGAGGACTGGAATAGGCACTAATCTACAAAGAGAGCAGGATAACATTAGAAGTTTCTCATGACTGCCCAGACTCTAGTTCCTGGCTGCCCTAAAATATCAGTCATGGTTGCCCTCCTTTAGTGTGGTGTTCTGCCCTTCCTTGTCCCAGTGGATCCTACAGGGAGGATAGGCCATAGGTTGAAGTTTTGTGCCTGGGACCATATCCCAGATCCACCATTGGAAGCCTTGCCTGGTTACAGGAGATGGCCTGTTTAGGCTCCCTATCCCCCATTACTAGAGGTCTTCACTTAACCTAGCTTCTTTTTAAAAAATATTTTATTTTACTTTATGTATACATGCATGTGTGTTTATGGGATGTTCCTTTGACTTGTAACATTATCTCCAAATGGAAACATCTCCTTCAGGAGGGAAGAGGAAGAACAAAAACATGGAAGATTTTTTAAAGGCCCCTACCTAGCAGTATAAGAAGAGCTGAAGGTTGAGACTCTGACCAGATAAACAGCAGAAAGAAAGATTATCAGATTATTATTATTCTAGCTGTAAAGCTGTCTGTCTGCAGGCTGGGTAGACAATTCCAGGGATGCTAGTTTGGGGAATTCTTTTCACCCATGTTGGAATGGGCTTTCTGGTGATGCAGCTTTTGAGTTCTTCCTGCTTTTTGTAAGTAACTCCTCACCTTTATTCCTGTTAGTAACCTCAATTCAAAATAAATACCCAATGGTTCACTAATTTGGGCACTGGTACAAATGTTACTTTGGTTTCCCATGTGCTTTCTTTCTAGGGTTAATAAATGTGGAGGGGTCACCCTCAGGAAAAGTCTCTCACACAACAGTGTGTCTATGTATGGGTTTGTGCACATTAGTGCAGGTGCCTGGGGAAGCCAGAAGAAGGCGAAAAATTTCTTGGAGCTGAAATCACAGGTGGTTGTGAGCTGATCCACATTGGAGATCATGAAAAGCTCAGCTTCTCTACAAGAATAGTATGTAATCTTGACCTAGCCCCTACTTCAGGATTTTGAATGTCCAACAACCAAAACACAATGGAAAATCAAATGCATGATGAATCTGGGCTGTTTCTGGCAGACTTGACTGTGCTCTATCATATAACTTCGCAGAAGTCTTGGTTCTAAACATACATTTACTTCTCATGTATATTTTCATGATGACACTACCAATAAAGATTCCTGAAACACTTCAGTTCAGATCTGAGATTGCTGTATGTTATTAATTTGCTGTTCTTTCCCATGAGATGGCAACTCCACACTTCAGTCGATGGAAGAAATCCCGTGCTTATAAATATTTTAGAAAAATCTAAAAATTGTTCAATACATAAGAGAAATTTGTGTGCTAAGACTTAAAAATCAATTTTCGAAAAATTTTGATATCAATTTAGTTTCAAACAATTAGTAATACTAAATTGTTACAACAGAGGGTCATGGCTGACCAGGAACTTTTTACCAGATTTTTGCCTCCTCATTTTTACAAAAGAAACTGGATCTGTATTCTTAATCTATAGACATAATCAGGAGATCAGTGAAATTCCAAGCCTTATACTGACTTCTGCTCTGAAAGCATTCACTTTCCATCCAATGGAAAGGCAAGAATGAAAACTATTGCCAAACAACAGAGCAGCCAACAGTAAGAGAAGCAGAGCAGCAAAGCACTTACGTGAGTCTAAGAGCATGTGCCACAAATGCTAATGCTGCTTCTTGTGGGAAGAGAAGGCCAACGTGATCAACACTCTGATGTATAGTTTGGAGTGAGCGTTGCAGCAGAGGGAGGAACCTGGGTCAATGTAGAAGGCATAGACAGTGAAGTAGTCACCACTCAAGGTCTAGAAGTGGCATCAATGTCTTAGAACAACTGAATTAAAGCAATTTTGATGCTCTCTGTCACCCATTCCATCTTAGCACCAGCTGCTTTGTTAACGTCTGTGAGTTGTTCTCACACAAAGAATGAACTGTGTAAATTAGAAGGGTTTGTAGAGATGCAGAGATAAAAAGACCTTAAAGATCAGATAACTAGTAAAATTTCAAGGTGATTTGACATTTTATACACAAAAAGTTCTATATATATATATTTTTGAAAAGCAGTTAGGTCTCAGATTGTATGATCCAAAGTCATTATCATAGGAATAGTACTTCAACACTGTGATACTGTTTTCAGGACTATTTGGAATCTGAAGTGTGTATGTATGGTGTGTGTGTGTGTGTCTGTGTGTGTGTGAGTGTGTTCAAAAAACCAATTTTGGCAGTAAGCTACATACGTGATAATAATTCTTAAGGTCATTAGAATACTTTTTTGGTCTCTAGTTTTAGTTTTTATTTAATTTTTAAAAATTACTTCTTTTATTTATTGAGATTATAATATAATTACATCATTTCTCCTTTCCCTTTTCTACCTCCAAACCTTCCCATATACCCTTTATTGCTTTATTTAAAATCCATGGCCTTTTTCATTAATTTTTGTTAAAGATATGTATATGCTTACTAACATATATTAACATATGTTAACATAACTATATGTATATGCCTAATAATATATGCTTAATACATACATGTTATATATATTTAATTTGTAAATATATTATATATTCCGAAATACTACCTGCTTAGTCTACATAATGTTACTTGTTTGTAATATTTTGGGGGCTGATCATTTGGCATTGGATAGCCAGTAAGTGTGCTCTTCCACGTTTGATTATGAGATAATCCATTAAATTGTTCACTTTTAGGACTAAAGAACTTAAAGTAAAATTGTGCTCGAGACAGATTTACATTATTATAATGTGATTATTCTGAGAATAAACTTGCTTGGAAATTGGTTTGGTCACTTTGGAATTAACCAGAAATGATTATTCAAAAACTGACTTTGGAAAATAATCAACAACAGAATAAAAAGTTGCCAAATGAGTCATTCAATCAATGGAATACCCTCCTATTGAATTCTATTAAGTGTATTGTTTGTCAAATTCAAAGACTGTACACTGAAAATTAGCTTTAGATTGTTTCTTAGAAAAACTATGGCTGGGTAAAGACTTTTTAAAGGGAAAGAAAAAAAACCCTTAAGAAATAAAAATGTATGAACCAATTTAGACCCATAAGAGTTTATTTGAAAATAGCTTATAATCCAAAATTTTGGCCCAACTGTTATTACGAATAACAAAGAATGAAGAAAGAATCATTTCATTGTATGTTAATATAAACCAGAATATGATGCCAACATATTATTTATAGATTCATGTATCCATCAACTTTTCTCACAGTGGTGTGTATTAAACAGTTCTATAGTTCAGGGACATATAAACAAAGCTGTCTCCTCTACTGAACTTAAAATCTGCTAGTGCTCTGCTGACTTGGGCTGTCTCAATCTTCTGAGAGTCCCTGGCCTAGGTAGAATGGTTTTCTCTTAGCAATTGATGGAGATGCAAAAGAACAAATATGGCACACAAGTACTTTTCAGTACTCTATTTGAATCATAACCACTGCCATCCCATCCACCAAACCCAAGTCACATGACCCAGCACTACAATATAATGGCACTACAAATAATGGGATGGGAAGGGAATTGTTCTCAGTAGGCGGCTATAGCAAGACATACAAAATGTGTCTATTGAAGAGTAAATGAGGATTGATATTTACATCTGCTATTAATTTAGCATTATTCTATCTCTAAAAGGGGAAGATTGTGTATGTTTTTCAAACCAGCCTATGGACTCAATATAAACTATTTTCTTTTGGAAAAAAACTTCACTTTCTAATTATGCATTTATGTAGTCATTCTTCAAATATAGTAACAGTATAGCACTTCAAATCACAGTACCTAAAACAGATAATCATAATAGCCTTTATATTTCCATTCTGTCTACAAAAAAGAAAAAAATGAGACTCAAAGTAGAATATGCACACATCCCATTTTTTCCTAACTAATCTACTCAATGAGAAAACAAATGGCAGATGCTTTTATTACCTACAACTTAATGATGGAGCAGTGTGCCATTCTAAACATTTGCTTCAGGTTATAATATTATGTAATTATTATAATGCTCTTTTCTGAAGAAAAGGAAATTTGTCAACACAGAAAGCCCGGGGTTCGGTGTTACTGTGTGACCAGCCTTTTGTCTACAATGTTCAGTCAGCAATCATCTATTCTGTCACACAGAAATATAAAGCACTGACAACTCTATCATCTCAGCATAAATCTCACCTTTCCAAAATGCCTGCCCTATGCTCTACAGTGTTTGCTTCAACTTTACCAGGGAAGAAATGTAAAAAAATAAAAATAAAAAATAAATAAATAGAAACCAGTACCACAAACATCCACAGAGAAAAAGAAACTCTCAAAGAAACTCTCTTGTATAGTGCTGACAAAGACTGGATCTAACAGAGCTAATGAAGGCATCACCTTTAAATGGATGACAAAGTGTTGAGCTTAAATAGATGTCTCTACAGCTTAATGCCCAGTATCAATCTATGACTACCTTCACACAAAACATAAAGAGACCACATTTCTCATGGATTCCATGAGTAAAGCAGTTTAAAGAGGAAATTGGCATATGGATATAGCCAAAACTGTGGGAAAGACTTGATCATCGTGGGCCATGGTAACACATGTATGTTTTATTTTAGACTTGTGACTTCTCAACTGTTGTTATGAGTGCATGATGAACCTTCTGAAGTTTCAAAGAGCTGTGATGTGTATAGATCACTTTTAAAGACAAATAATTCCAGTATGTAGTAGGAAAAACCTTCTTAAATTGTCAAGTCAAAGATGTAAGAAACATTTTTACAATTGTCCAATATCCTTTCACTTCTATTAACATTGTTTTTTCCCCCAGTGTTGGCTTCTGAAAGTGGAAAATTCCCAACTAGAATCCATGTCAGCCCTTTTTGGTCATCTAACTTCCATTTATTCAGTAACAAATTCAAAGTCAAGTGGATAGGATTTGTATTACTATTTTTCCATTTTTACAACTTTTTGGGAGCAACTTAGTTACATTTATTTTTGCCACAACTCTGCGTGAAAAGAAAGGAAGAGAGATGAAGGGAAAGAAATAACAAAGGCAGAATAGAGCAAGTAGCTAGTGACTAAGTCAGACCCAGCAAGAATGGAGGAGGATTTCTATATTTCTATTCTCTGTGGACACTTAGTATCCACAGCAATGATGCCACCTGCCAACTCATAGCACTATGAGAACCACCTCAATGGGAACTTTATGTATAGCTATGATCACATTGGCACAAGTGAAAAGGAAGATAAAAGCCAGTTCATACAGGGGGAGGGCATCACTGTTGATGAACAGTCCCCTCCTCTAACTTAGTCATAACCTTTCCATTTGACTGAACTTCACACAGCCACTAAATCCTCCTTGGCCATTTTCTCCTTTAAGGAATTCTCTCATTTGCTGGTTTTACGTGACGTAAAACTCCAGATCTTCCTGCTACCATTTCTTTACATTACCAATTCCAAATTCTAGTTAATGCTTCCCAGTTTCCTCAGCTAATGCAATCCTCTCCATTTACAATGACAATCAAACTTGGGTGGCAGCATAGCGCCACCCAGCATCCATTACGCATAGTGTATTCTCATTACTGTGACAAAAATACTTGGTAGAAATAAGTTAAAGGAGGGAGGGGTTTATTTGGGCTCACAGATTCAGATGCACAGCATCAGAGCGAGAGATGAAAGGCAAAGGTCACAGCAGAAGGAGAATGTGGCAGAGACTCCTCACATGATACAACCTCTAGAAGGTTGTGAGAGCTTGAGTAAAACTGTTATGTGGGTAAAACTTTCAAAAGTCCTCTCCAAAGACCCACCTCTTCCAACAAGCCCAAATCCCAATGCAGCTCCCTTCTAACCCCTCCCAAGGCAGCTCCTCCAGCTTATGAACAAGCATGCATAGCAGAGCCCCATGGGTGGGACGTTTCAGATGAAAATCATAGCACATCCTAACAACCGCTTCAGAACCAGCAACACCACAAGCTATACAACAACAACACAGCACAGATGCATGACTCCCAGGCTCAGATTCCAGAACCCTGTAGGGTAATATCCAGTACTGATATAGTCATGAGTCACGAGGTGAAGGGGCCACTGATGTCTCAGTGGTAAACCTTTCTTTAGCATTCATACTTTACTTTGCCTTTTGATTTCCCTAAGTTCTGTCTGTTCCCTTGCTATGCAATGCCGTCAGTTTCTGGCATTCAATGGTTAAGACCTTTTCTGGCATGTGCAAAGTCAGGAATATTATTTATAGAACTGCCAAAAAGTCAAGGTTAATCCTCACACAGTTTGGCCAAGACCTCTCCCAAGCTAAACATTTCTCAGCATTAATTTCTTCCCTCCTTCCCTTCCCCCTCCTTCCCCACTTCTTCTATTCCTTCCTGCATTTATTTAAGTTTTTTTAATAACTATTAATGGTAGGGCAGAGGTAAAGTACACGTCACAGTATATGTATGGAGGCGAGAGGACACATTCAAAGAATCAGTTGGCTCTTTCTTCCCACCTTGTGGGCTCCAAGGATCAAATTCAGGTTGTCAGCATTCACAGCAGGTACAGAAATGGCTGAGCCATCTCACTGATGTCCTTCCTTCAACTCTTTTCCTTTTGTGTCTGTTATAAGTTGTAAATTTAAATGTTTTCAGGCATGCAATGTTGGAATAAATATGCATTTAAATTATTTTTCACTTAAAGAAAACATCAAGAGCCAGATCTGGGCTGTCAACAATGTTGACCCTTGGTCTTTCCATCCTCATAATACTTAGAATAATAAAACTAAATAAAAATCATAAAACTAAGTAAAATAATACTTAGAAAACTAGGATCCAATAAAAGAGAGATACTGGACTGGGGTTGTGATTTGTGTGAAGCCTTTGACTCTGCTCCCAACATGAATGAATAAATAAATAAATAAATAAACTTTCTTTGCTTTTGAAATTTCTTATCCAGCACCTTGTTTTGCTTATCTCACAGCATGCTAGGTGCTAGGTGTTGTTTGCAAAACTCAGAACGTTTCACTCTCATATACACTGGACCATTTATTATAATGGTTACAACCCTGGAAACCACTTGGCTGAGTTCCCTACCGTCTATGTTCTGGAACTCCTGTGCAAAAATGATAACAGTAGAGGACACCATGATTGGGAATGATGGATGTAGCAGGTATGAGTTTTGCAGTGATCACCTTGCATTCTCATTCAAAATTACTGTCAAAATGACAACCCATCCCCAGGAAAATCACAGCCTCAGATTCTACCGAGCAGCTGTGACACTGGCAACGGTTTCTTTTCTCTGAATGGTGGTAGTCACTTTCTGCGTCTGATCCACAACATAGAGCAGCAAACATGGGACACCCCCTAGTCACCCCCACCTGTCTTCCATCATTTCTGTTATTTAACCTTTTCCAGACACTGCTAAAAACAATTCTATACCAAATCACTATGTGCTTGAAATAAATAATTCCTATTTTTATGACTGAGACCTAGCTAATCCTGTACTTCCATCCTGACTGGGATTATGCCCTCTAACAGACATAATTAATGATAACAATTATTTTTGCAGGTACCAATGACATGGAACATTTATGAGCTAATGGGACTATGGCATGTAGCTAGAAACATGTGTTTTTTCCATGAATGTATTAAATAATTAAATCTTTCCCCAGTCATACTTTAAAGCTTATGTGAAGTTGGAGTGGCAGTTCTCAGTGTAGACTAACATATGCTCCACTAATCTCAGTATGCGTGTATCTGGCACTTCATGAAAGATTTCAATTTTTAATTTAAATAGTGAGTTTTAGCACTAGTTATTTTCTTTATAAATTAGTTTTTTCCCACTCCAATAGTTTTTGAAATATTCATTGCAGGCTATGATTACTCTGTAACGGCGGGCATTGAGAAACAGTAAATGTGAACTTATTATATAGGGACATAGCACCATCTCATGGAATATCAGAGATACTGTCAGGAGAGGGCTACTGGTATTAAACATCTGTAATGTTTTGATATAATGTCTAAATTCTACTTTTAAAATGTCTAAAGCACTCTGGTTTTAAAATTCAAACACAAATTTAAAAAGACCGTCTAATCCAAACCTGTCCTTATCTGAAAAGAAAATGGGCATTCTGACATTTAATGGCTTACTTCAATATATACTAGAACTTCAGAGTTTAACAAAAAGTTATGTGTTTGTGGTGTTAAAATAAATGTTTCAACACTGAGATCTTTTATATAAAAAATCCACTTCTGAGCCTAGACAAGTAATGCTCCTGTGTAATCCCATCACTGAAGAGGATTCAGCAAGAGAAGAGTTTCCTGGGCTGTAGAGTGAGACCTTGTCTATACTGCAATACATATATCCACATATATATGCACACATGCATGCATACCTCATACACACTGTTTGTGTAACATTTCCTTCAGAACATTTTTAGATATCGAAGAAAACGCAAAAGTAATGTTATGCGTGGAAATACTAAGCTGCTGACTTCAATACCAAATCTGTGAAGGTAAAAGAATTTTTAACATCATGTTCAGTTCTTTACTCCTAAGTATAAAAGGAGAATCACAATCAGAATGGCTGAGAGATCATAAGAAATGCCATTTCATTTATTGAGCTGCAGGAGGAGCAGGAGAGGATTATGATGAAGGAGCAGATACACCAAGAAGAGTGGATCAGAGTGCAAGGGGTTGTCACAGGAAAGATAGTTTCACTTAGTATGATCCTAGACACAGACCAAAGATACAGGGAGATAGGTATATATACATATATATATATATGTATATATATATATATATATACAGAATTGTACCCCATAATTATCATCATCATCATTATATTTGCTTTACATTGCAGTATTTAAGACAGCTAAAAGCAACTCATGAAGGAAAGGGTTTGCTTCATTCCACAGCTTACAGTCCATCCTGAAGGGAAGTCAGCACAGGAATTTGAGGCAGGAATCAAAACAGAACCATGGGGAAATACTGCTTACTGAGTTGCTACTCATCACTTGCTTGCCCTGATTTTTATAAAATAAAAGACCACCTGACCATGAGTAGCAATACCCAGAGCGGACTGGATTGTTCCACATTCATCATTAATCAAGAAACTGCTCCCACAGACTTGCCTACAGGACAACTTGGTAGAAATATTTTTCTTAATTGAGATTACCTCTTCTCAGATGACCCTAGTTTGTGCTATTGACAAAAAAATCAACAATCATCATCATCATCATTGTTATCGTTTTGGTGGTCATCATCATCATCATAGTCATTCTAAAAGAAACTAGAATGATTTCTAGTGATCCATGAGTTTCTGATCAGAAACTTGACTTTCCTTAAAAATTTAATACAGCAGTGGATGTTGTCAATAATGTGGTATGAAATGAAACTCAATCCTGGAATCTCTATTATGCATTTGAATTTTTTATTTGAGGTATAGAAATGTATGGAGTGTAGGGGCTCTCAAACTCATGAACAGTCCAGGCTGCTCATTCAAGGGTGGGATAAGAGTAATTTAATAGGTCCTGCCAAGTCTAGCATATCCAAGAGGCAATGGTGCCTCACTAACTAGGAAAGACAAAAAGGAAGAAATCCCTATGACCTCAGAATTTTTATACCTGATGAGGTTGCTACAATGGTAGAAAATTCTGGCCCATGTTTCTCTAGACATAAAAGAGACCAGGGGTATTCTGTCCTTGCTTTCTCATGCGACTATCTTGTTATGACAGCTAAAAAAACGCAGAACTTCATCAGGAACTGTTGCTAATGTGACAAATGGCACAAATTCATACCATGACAACAGAGAGCCAATGTTTCATCTCAGGGTACAAATATGAGTGTTATGACAATCTACATTTTTAAATACAGATGAACTGAGATCAACTTTGACATTCAACACCTGTCACTGGGTTGCTTCAGCCACATAAGGTATGTTTCTCAAGCTCTGATTTTAAATACAAGGCCATCACTCCAACCCCAACTGCACCTTGTCCATGCCTCTGTGTTCCAACTGCTTGGATTCTGAAGCTCCAAGTGCCCAAGTAGGGGCAAGACATTCACCACCGGAAGTTTGCATAGATAAAGCCATGGATACAGTATGCTCTAAAGCTGTGGGTTACCCCTCCTCCACACCCTACCCTCACTGCACCACTGCATTGATTACTTCTTTACCCTGCTTGGGCTTGGACTGATGCCACCCTTTTCCATCACCTGACCTCAATGACTCAGAACATCCCCTGTCCTTCCTGGGCTCAATGCTTGATACAGCATCAAGCCTCTGTCCAAGATGGATGTTCTCTGGGTTCTCAGATCTCAGCTTCCTTCTCTTTTCTTAGCTACTGATAGCACTGCTGTATTCTTTGTGTGGCTTTAAGGATGGATTTCTTTTTTCTGGAATGGTCTTCAGGACCAAAGGAGAGGACAGAGAAGGGGAGAGAAAGGGAGAGGAAGAGGAAGCAGAAAATTGGAAATGGCTAATTATGGTTTCTATAAGAGAGTACTCTGGGATGGAAAAATATTAAAATGAATGGTTATTCTTAGAACATATTTTAAAATATGTTACATATGGTCTCCATATCTTGAAATTTAAAATCTGAAAAATGAAATGTGAATATATGTGACTAATACGTAAATGTAAGCCAGCATACTATGGTCGATTCACCACTCAAATTGTACATTACAGAACAATAGGTTCAGAAATACATTTTTGCATTTTTGGAAAGTGAAGCTCTTCTGCTCTTCTACAATTGTGGTTATTTACTGCGAAGTGACATAGAGAAATTGTAGAAACTGAGGCAGGTTTAACACTGTCCAGCACGGCTGTAAGCGTCCAAACACAGGAAGAGTGCTAGCTTGTACTAGAGAATAAAGAAGGTAAAACCTAGTCCACAGAAAAGGGCAGTCATCCTCCTACGGACCAGGAAGAGTTTTGTTTTGTAGGACCTTCTATAATACTTAGAAAGTAATTTACAAAGAAAATTAATGCTATAAAAATATGTGTTATTACAGGATCATTGGTAGGTCATTGTCTGAGGGATGACAACAGATCAATACTGGAGTGATGGGAGATACATGTACGTGCCCAGAACCCTAAATAGGTAGTTGTTGTTGACTCCAATTCATTTTCACACCGTCTGTTCCTCTTGTAAATGTTTATCAGTTTCTATCCACTACAGATTGTTTTTGTAGAATACATGAACACACAGTATAATTTTTCATGAATGCATGAATGTGATTATGTTCTAGTAGTTTATTTTTTATTTTGTCCCTTTTTGATATAAAACACACAGAAAAATTCAAGGTCTTTCTAAGTTCAGAAATGGAGAAGGAGAAGATGATCCAGTATACAGCAACAGCTCAGGGGATCTCACTCTGAGTGAGATTCTCACATTATACCCTCAAGATGCTTCATTTAAAAGAAACATTCCAAATAATTTTGATGGTTTGATTCATATCAATATGAACAATTCTACGTGGTAAGAATGGCTCTCGACACTCATAACAATGGTGACAGACTCCCTGGTAGTGTGGCATTGCAGAGACACATGTTTATAAAATGATGTTAATTTTACACAAGCTCTGCATTCTTCTGAGGGTTTTGCTTTGTTGTGTTGCTTCTCTGCTAAAATGCACCAACTTACCAAATCTGGCATAAATTTTAAGTGTTTTGTAAATTTATTAATCTTAAGTAATATTTACATAAACTTCTAAAGGTGCAATTATAAACAGATTAAAATAGTAGCAACTGGGGAAAATATTAAATGACACTGTCATATAGCACCATTTAATGATAAATTTGTTTACTCGTAAGACAGTTTCATTTCATTGTCAAATAATAAGTGAGAATCATAGAAAATGCCATGAATTTGAATTCCTACTCCGTTATTGATATGATCCCTCTACGATGTTACAGCACAATGAAAATAAGCTGCATTGTGACAATGGTTAGCAAGAGTTCTGCAAATGTTGCTGCTTTGGGCACACTGGTCCCCTCCTACTTATCAGCTCCAAATCCTCTCTTCAGGGGGGTGTGTGTTCTGATGGAACTTGACGTGGTAAAGCCCTTTCCAGAGCTATGGCAAGCATCACCAGCAGAGGCGCCTCACCAGAGAAAAGATCTCCCTCCTGCAGGTGTTCTTTTTCTCTCCTGGCGCCTACAGCGCTTCCCTGGCAGGTGGCACCTCCAGGTGAGCTCACCCCCAGGCAGGTTCCACAACGCAATGTGGACAGCTTCCCAGAAAATTCTTCAGGTGGCATGGCAGCTTGGCAGCAATCTTAACACACCTTCATGGATGACTTCCAACAAAAACAAAAATGTTCTTCACACATGCGCACACGCATGTGTACGCACACGCATACACACACATGCACACACACCTCCTACCAAAACAGTATGGTATTCTATGCCATGAAGTCTCAAAATACTGATAAGTAATTGAGTCATTCAAAGTCTATTTTCTTACCATAATGAACTTAGATCATAAATTCACAACAACAACAACAAAAAACAATTCCTACAAAATTCAAAAATGTTAAAACATTTCTAATAACCAGGTTTTAATGAGAATGATTCAAGAGAAATACTTACGTATTTGGAATAGATGAAAATGAAGCTACAAAAATTCCTGTAATTTTTTTTCTAGTTATCTCCAAGTCGCCAGGAATTACTGGTGGCCTGTTTGAGAATTTATTTAAATTCCCATGCATCCGTATACCTGGTTATAAAGGTAGATGGCTGAATGGGATTCTGCCACTTCATAAATTCACCCATTTAGTGAACTTATGAAGAGCCAGCATTCATTCTGAAAAGACAACCGCATCAGGCTTTTGTAATAATGATGAAGGAAAGTTCTCAGAATGGGATCTTAAGTTATGAAGTCTCCTTTGGAAAATTGTGCTTATCTGGATTTGTAGTGCTTACTTTATCCCTCCATGTTCTAAACCACAGGGTGCCGACAGCCTAGCAACACAGTCAGTTTCATATACGCTCAGGATTGTCAGTCAAAAGGACGTATTACATAATGTCCTTGGCATTTCTCCATTTAGAAAATAAGTTTCCAGGGCCTAGGATGTAGCTCAGTGGAGAGCGCTTGACTAGCGTGTGCGAGGGCCTAGATTTAATAGATGACTAAATAATTAAATCAGTAAGTAACTGTCCAAACACTGACATAATTTATTTTACTCTCCTTAGTGAATTTGTTTAAAATTATACTTTGTTATAAAGAAAGAAAAATGATAATGTAGTTATCTTTAGCTCTTGCTAAAATTTAATTGCAGTAAAAATGAATAAAATTGTGTAAGGTACATTATTCAGTAAAGGAAAGTTTAGAGAGCTATATGTTGTTGTTCTTTGCTTTTCTCTATTGGGAATCTTCAATTGGGAACAAAAACTACATTAGCAAACAACTTTCTCTGTTCTCTTTACTATTTTCTTAGTTCCTTTTCGGGGTTCTCCCTGCTCTAAGAAGCCCAACTGTAGCAAGTGCAAGCCAAGAGTCAAGAGAAACACAATAAAATATCTCCTAAGTCTGTATTGGCTGTGGTAGAGTTGTTGCTCCTTCTAGAATAAATTTGAATTTTTTAAAAGTTATTTTTCCAACCTGTTTGTTGATTTGTACATGGACAGACTTCTTTCTATCTTGAAGTTATGGGTCCTCTGATGATAGACATTGTGTTTAATTCCAGAATTCCTTCTTATATCATCACTTCTCAAGCATCATGTAGCTTATACTACTGTTTAGTAACCATTTAGTTTGTTCTGATTCCTAGGATCTCATTAAATTAATGGTGAATGCATTTTAAAGGCACAACCTACGATAAAGTGAGAACGAATGGGAAACAAACTCCAGCATAATTCCCATCAAGCATAGCAACATCTTATTTTCAAATCGAATAGATCGATCCCCTTGTCTCTCAGCCTAGGAACATTTGTCATCTGCTAGTACAGATCTGCGATGCTACTTTGAAAGAAAAGGTAACTTTACTAAGGCTCATTGCCTGGTTGTGAAATCTTCAGTATTACTGAAGTCCAAGTAATGCAACTTCAGGTTTGAGATTGTATACTGTTAATTAAGTAAAACATTACTAAAATGTTGGACCTTGACTATTGAAATAAAACAGAGTGTAAAATTTGTCACCTGAAAAGGGGATAGTGGAAAGGGGGTGATGAAGGAGACAGGTCAACATGCTCCACTCATCAAATATGAGTTACAGTTTTGGTGTTTGAAGTTACCGAGGTGATCAGCTCGCGATTCGAGCAGCAAAGACAGGCAAGCCGTGTTGGACAGCGTTAAACCTGTCCCAGTTTCTAGAATTTCTCTATGCCGCTTCACATTAAATTACCAAACGGTAGAAAAGCAGGAGAGATTCACTTTCCGAAAATATACAATTCGAGGGTGGAGCGACTATAGTATGCTGGCTTTGTGATAAAAAATACCAGTGAAAACCACCGGAAGCTCAAGACAGTAGAGCGACGGTAAGGCCAGCAGAGGGCAACAGTGGCCCAGCAGAATCCTGTTTTTAATTGGATTCAGCCTTGGAAAGGAAAGGAAAGCTGCAGCCTTGGAGCCGGTGAAAAACCAACACTCGCACTTCCTCACCCGCACTTCCTCACCGGAAGACTGATTATCTTACTTATTAGTAGATATTCAGCCCAAGCCTCAACAAATTATTTACTTAATTTACATCTAATGAAATTTTTGCAAGTAAAATTTTTGTTTTTGTCACAAATAAATAAATACCTTTTTAGAAAATTCAGGCTGCAATCCACATTCTAAAAATTATTAAATCACAAATAATTATATAAAATATTCACACCAGTAAAACTTCATTAGCTGTAGCCAAAAGACCTGTCCTATCCAAATTATCGAACCATTTAAGTTATTTCCTGTGTTTGATAGCTTATGTTTTCCTAATTAAACCAATGCCCATTATTCATCCAATTTGTTTGCTTCCTAGAAATTGAGTAGCTGATAAATGTATGATTTTTGCATGAAACTGATCTGGTCTAAATCCCGCCTCTGCCACTCAGTAGCACGGTGGCCTTGAGGAGTCCCTTGCAGTTCCCTAATCTGTAAGATGAGTCATTTGAAAACTGAGCTGGGAAAGGTATAAAACACTGCTAGGCAGTGGTGGCACACCCCTTTAATCCACACTGGAGAGGCACAAGCAGGCCCATCTCTGTGCATTCAAGGCCAGTCTGGTCAACAGAGTGAGTGCCAGGACAGCTAGCGTTACAACAGAGAAACCCTGTCTCGAAAAATAAAAATAAAAATAAATAATTAAATAAGTAAACGAAATGTATAAAAATGCTTAGCTCACTGTAAGTGCAGAGAATCAGAGTTCAACAAACAAATGGTATGTGGGTAATTACTTTTCTGTTGCTGTGATAAAACACCATGACTAAAGCAACTTATGGAAACAAGAGTTTATTTTGAGCTTATGGTTACAGTTACAGAGGGTCAGAGTCCTTAATGATAGGGTGGCATGGCAGAAGATGGCAGATAGCCACTGGAGCTGGATGCTGAGAGTTTGCATCTGGAGCCACAAACAAGAAACAGAGAGAGTGCACTGGAGACAGCACATGGCTTTTGAAACACTGAGCCCACCCACACTGACACACTTCCTCCAGCAAGACCATGCGTCTTCTAAGCATCTCCAGTCAGGCCTACCAGCCGGGGCCCAAGCTTTCAGATTCCCTAGGTGTTTGGAGGATATCGCATTCGTTCAAACAACCATGAGTTCTATTACAGAATATACGCTACTGATTTATAATTTAGCTTACTAACAGTTTTTGTGCAGTTTCTTGCTGGGAAAACAATGTCCATGGCATGCTAATATTCTGATATCTGATTCTGTATGTAGTTTGATTTGATTCAGATATATGGTTTCCACAAAAAAACCTTGGCTACATTTATTTTGCCTTAAGGATTCCATCCAATGAATGAAGAAGTATTTGTAGGTCGTGTAAAGAACATAATGGCTAAAATGTCCATTTGCAAGCACAAAATACAGTATTAGAAATAAGACTTCCCTCCTAACACTTTGGAAGGTTGAGCAGTAAAGTAAATATTATGATCCTTGAATAAGTAATCCATTACCTGCAGTAAAGTTTAAATTTTACTCAACTTACAAAATGCAATTAGTTACCAGACTGTGACTGAGTTGAAAAAAATCTTCTGTCAAATACTAGAAGAGGCATATAATTCTGAGATTAGAGCAGTAATTCCAACATAAGGAAAAGAAAAATATTTTAAAATCATAAGGAGAAATACTGATTAACTACCAGTAATATTGATATATCAAAGTAAATAAAGTTTCAGGTAGAAATAATAGAAAAATGAGAAGCTGGAATGTAAATAACAGACAAAGCTAAGGACCAGAAATAAATAGGTTCTCTGATACTCACTACTCCTCAGACACGCCTTCTCATGTAGAGGAGGCCACATCCCTGAGACATGACAGAGAAATTTGGAATGAATGGATTTGACTGTGTTGGACACCTTGTTAATGAGGACATCTTCAATTCCTCTGTCCCCTTTACTGGTCTGAAGTATGTAGAGTACCAACTCCTGTCCCAGTGTGATTCCAAACACATCAAACTCCTTGGCACAGCCAAGGTTGAGAATGGGAACTTTGTCCTTAATGTGAAGGCCATCTCCATCTTCTAGGAGCCAGATCCCACTGATATAAAATGGTTTGATACTGGTGCAGAGCCTAGTGTGGAGTCCACCAGTGTCTTTACTAACCGTGGGGAATTCCAGAGCTCATTTGAAGTTTAGAGCCGTTCTCTCTCCTTGTTCTGCAGATCTCTGTTTTTTGCTGGGCATAAGCACTAGACTTCTGACTTCACTTAAGATTGCCATCAACGCTTCTTGTACCACCAGCTGCTTAGCCTACATGGCCAAGCTCATCCCTACAACTTTGTTATTGTGAAAGGATTCATGACCACAGTCAGATCACAACCTCCCAGAAGACTGTGGACAGCCCCATAGAAAGTGTGGTGTGATGTTCGTGGTGCTTCTTGATATAACATCTCTGTATCCAATGGCACTGGCAAGACTATAGGCAAGGTCATTCAGAACTGAAAATGAAACTCATTGGCCTTCCACATGCCTGCTTCCACATGTCTGTGAAAATCATAAGTATTTTATCTTTTGAACTACTGCTGAGTTTTTGCCTGGTTTGTTATATCACAAAGTCAAACTGACACACAGTTTCAGGTAAGCACCAACACTAGATCACACCAGAACTCCTGGTGAAGTCACACCAGGTACAGGAGAAGTGGAACACGTCTTTCCCTGATTGGACATGATAATGTATAATGATTCTGAAGCAACAGTATCTTCTTTTCTATCATCAGAAGCTAGTGCTGGCCTTAGTAAACATGTCAGACAAGTAGTACTGGACTGAGGAGTGTATTAAACTCACCAAGTTGGCTCCAGCCCCTCTCTTCTTGTCTAAAGAAAACGAGGGAAGTACCTTGACTTTTACTGTTAGGAGGAATCACAAAATATTAATACTTTATCCAAAACTCCCCTTGGATTTATTTTTTTCTTTCCCTATCCAACATCTGTTTGGGGTACAAGGTTGGTGGTTAGCTGATGACAGAAACTAATATCTGCTACATCTCTTTGGAAGTCTTGCACAGTTTACACTGTGACTTTTGTACCTCTTAGTTAGCTGAAGAATCAGCCAAAATTGAGTCCCAAGTAATTCTATGATGAAGCCTTTGTATCATGTTTATAGAACCTTAGCCTGTGACAGCTTTTTCAGATTCATTTGAGATACAGATGCTTAAAACAGAAATAAAAGAAATAACGTATTATTTCTTCTTCCTGTGTTTAGATGACTATTGTTCCTCGAGCACTCTCTTCAAGGTTCCAGTAACCTCGACAATTTTACTTTCAATCTTTATATTATTCAACCTCTCAAAAGTATTGTTGCAGAAATATTGTCTGCATTTGGTTTCCATGATGCAATGCAATTCTGAGTCTCCTCTTATGTCACACACACACACACACACACACTCACACACACACACACACACACTCACACACACACTCACACACACACACAAAACTGATTCTGCTCATTTTTCTTTGTTTAATTTACCTTATCTCCATAATCTCTTACTATCTTTAAAATTTTTATTCACTACAATTGTGTGTGTTCTCTGTGCAAATGTGGAGGGCAGAGGATAACCTGTGGGGTATGTTTCCATGTGGATAGGGGTAGGCATGGAGCTCAGGGCTTGTAACTCAAGTGCCTGCTGAGCCATCCCACTGACCCCTATAATCTATATTCTCAATATTTGCATGATCTAATCCAACCAGGTGACCTTATTTTTTGTTTTGTTTGCATGGGTTTGTTTCCTAAAACAAAATTCTGAGTTTTGCCTCATATTCACAACCCACCTACTTCAGCCTCTTCGGATTACAGGTATATGCCACCAGGCCCAGGTAAAACATGACTAAATATTCTCTCTATATGATTCTCAGATGTATGCCTCCTACTCTGTCTTTCCCTCTTGACTGGCATAGTCAGTTACCTGTTAGACTTCTCTGCTTGGATATCTCAGTTAATTCAGAAGTGACGTATCTGGCACAACTCAATCCGATTCCATAAAAACCACTCTTGACCATTGCTCTTCATCGTTGTAAATCATACCTCTGCTCACACTCTAACCCAGTTGTTCAGTCTAAAACTTTTCTACCTTATAAGGTTTTTTCCTTTCCAGTGTCCTTTGCACTTATATTATGGCTTCCTGTTTAGTGTTTTTATGGGATTCCAGACTGTGAGACCCATGGGTCTCTGCATCTATGTCTGTTTCTTGAGCCTTTTCTTGGGCTTTTTTCCTTCTGTTTGTTCTGTTCTATTCTAGTGTACTGGTTTTCATTTTCTTATTGTATTTTTTATTATCTTTAAAAGTTTTACCTTTACTGCTGCCTCATCATTTCCTTAGAATATTGGAACACATTTCTGCCTTCAAGCCAAGCATACACAACTATGTCTTAAAGATTTCCTCCCTCCTGCCCCACCCTAGGTCAGTCTTCTACACACTCAAGTAGCAAGGGCTTCCTAAGCACAGCTAAAGCCCACCCATGACACATCCATGATAGCAATATTCCAAGAGCATTGTGTTATAGATAAATTTTTTTCTATGAAGTACTTTTGGAAGGATTATAAAGAATACTTACATCTATAATGATTCACGTTTACATCAGAACTACATCAGGCGACAATAAGACTGCTACAAAAAGCAGAACGCTCGTGCTTTCCTGCATGCTTATTTGACTTTCTTCCTTTATCACTCCCTTTCTATTATTAGCACTGTTTGCTTTCTATTGCTGTGATAAAGATCACAGTCAAAGTAATTTGGGAAGGAAATTATTTATTTCACCTTACAGATAAAAAGTCCATCATGAAGGAAAGTCAGAGCAGGAACCTGGAGGCAAGAACTGAAGCAGAAGCCTTAGAGGAATGCTGCTTTCTGGCCTGTTCCTCCTGGTTTGCTCAGCACTCTTTCTCATACTCCTCACAGTCACCTGGCCAGGGATGGCACTGCCAACCATGGGCTGAGTCCTCACGCAACAATCGTTAACCAAGAAAACGCCCTACAGAATAGCCTACAGGTCAATCTGATGGGGGCATTTTCTCAATTGAGGTTGCCTTTTCCCAGATGACTCTACCTTGTGTCAGTTGACAAAAAAACACCCAGCACGTGAACACAGAACACCAGCATTCATGACACACCTATAACATACTCTAATCATGTTCACCGGTCATCTTACCCTCCTTTATTCCTGCCAAGCAACTGCAGACTATCTCCTTTTCAATTTCCGTCCCCTCCCTCCCTTCCGTCTTTCTCTCCTTCCTCCCTCCCTCCCTTCTTTTCTTCCTCCCTTCCTTCCTTCCTGAGTCCATATATAAGAGAAAGCATGCCATATTTGTCTTTTGAGTATGGTTTATTTAACATGATGATGTCTACTTGCTTTAATTTTCCTGAAAATTACATAATACTGTTATTTTTATGACTGGCTAATACTTCGCTGTGTGTATTCAACACATCTATTGATCAATTGGTGAACGCTTAGGCCATTGTGAACAGTGCTGTGGTGGGAAAGCATTGAGTATGCACGTACCTCTAGAATAATAAGCTGACTTGAACCTTTCTGGTACATACACTCGTAAGTGCTATAACTGGATAACAGGTGTTGTATTTAAATATTTTGAGAACCCCTCCAACACTGGTTTCTGCAGTAATCAAACTAAAGATAAATAGGGTAAGTGGATTCCTTTTTCATTCAATACTTGTTTTTTGTTTTCTTCAGGACAGCCATTTTGAATAGAGTAAAATAGAAATCTTGTAATTTTTTAATTACATTCCCCTGATGGACTAACATGTCAAACTTTTTGTTTCATGTGGATTGGCCAACAGAGGGAGAGGGAGAGGGAGAGAGAGAGAGAGGGAGAGAGAGAGAGAGGAGACAAACAGAGAGACAGAAAAACAGAGACATAGACAAGCAGGTATACATACACACACATACAGAGAGAGAGAGAGAGAGAGAGACAGAGAAAGAGAAAGAGAGAGAGAAGAGCAACATAAGTACTCTCAGAATGAAAGAAGAGAACCAGAAAGATGAAGGCCAAGGGAAATTACTGCAGTCATCAAATAGTATCAAAGTAAAATTATATACTTCATGCATGAAAATATCATAATGAAACCCATTACTGTGCAGGCCAAGTGTCCCTTTTCCATGTTAGCTGTCTGTTGATACGACTACTGTTCGGATCTTGATTATGTAGTCGTTTCTGAGACTTTCACAGAAGACTTACTGGGATTCTGGCCAATCTTCCCACCACCTCTTTTGAAATGTTCCCTGGGCCATAAGTAAAAGTTGTGATGTAGCTGTATCCACTGGAATTGAGCTACCTATGATACATTGATTTCTGAATTGTGTCCAGTTTTGGTCTTCTGTTTTCTGGGATGGTCCTCATTTCTTGTAAAGAGAAACGCTTTGGTAAGGGATGGTAGCTTTATTTATCTGTTGGTATAAGGATAAGATTTGGAATATAGTTAGGAATTATGCCACTTGAACAAAGTAGATATAGTAGATTTTTTTCTAAGGTCCATGACTTCACTAGTCTCAGAAGTTGGCTAGGTTTCTAGTAACAGGCATGATTTCCCTCCTGTTGAGTAGGCTTTAAGTCTAATTAGATAACTATTGTTTACTACCATCATGTGAGTGCCACTTACTACACCTTTATGGAATCTTATTGTTCACTGTTATGGTTCACAAGTATGACAGTCAGGTAGGACTATCAATTGTGCCCCTCTCTTGGCAGTTTGCATAGTATTTTCTGGTACCATGAACACTAGACTAAAGGAAGAGGGCTTATCAGATTAGTTCCAGTTCAAATAATCTAATATCTGCATCTGAAGGAGCTAACCTTCAGCCTCTGAGAGGCAACCATGGACTAAATCAATGGACTATACTACTAATGGAGTCATTTGGAATACCCTGACTAACCATCAACATTGATGGTTGTACAAGTACAATCTTGGTACTGCAGTTTGTTAGTCTGTGGTTCTTGTGGGTAGCATTGTCATTCCAAGAGGCATCAACTTTGTGTGTATGTGTAAAAATAAAATAATATGATTCCAAAAAGCTGTATCAAACAACCTGAGTAATATGTGTCCTTGTCCCTCCTTCTCTTACTGTATGGATCCCTCTCCCTCCTCCCTAATATTTGCTCCCTTCTATTTTTTCAGCGTCTCTCTGTTGAAAGACTAGTAGATTGTTTCCATTTTCTAGCTATTATGAAAAGTACGGTAATGAACATTGCTGAGCAAGTATCTGTGGACAAGGGTATCAAGTTAGAAGAAAACATAGGAAGTACCCTAAAAGATATAGTTTCAGGAAAACATTTCCTAATAGTGTTCTATTTGCCCAGGAATTAATGCCAATACTTGACAAGCGGTACTTCCTAAAACTATAAAAGCTTCTGCCTGGGCAAGGAAACAATCAGTCAAGTGAAGAAGAAACTCAGAGAGTGGAAGAGAACTTTTGCCAGCTATATATCCAACAGAGGACCAAGACACAGAATAAACAAATAACTCAAAAAGCAGAGGTGATGAAACAAATTACTTAATTAAAAATGGGCTATGGATCTGAACAGAAAGTTCTTAAAAGCATAAATATAAATAATTGAGACATGCATCAAAAAGTGTTCCATATCATTAGCAACTGGGGAAAGGCAAATGAAAGCAATTTTGAGTTCTCTTCTCACCCCACTCAGAATGGCTAAGATCAGCAAAACAAATGGCTACAAATACTGCTGAGGATGCAGAGAATGGGGAACCTCATTCACTGTTGGCGCAAAAGCAAACTTAGGCAGCCATTCTTCAAATTGGTATGGAGACTCCTCGAGAAGCTAAAAGTAAATCTATCATATGTATACCACTCCTTAGCATAGGCCCAAAGGATCCTTTTAAAAAAAACATATTTAAAATACTTTAAATTTGTCATTTGAGCAGTTAAGACACATATACAATGTATTGTAATAATATCTACCCTCAACTCCTACAACTCCTCCCTTGCTCCCTTCAATTCCTCTTTACACTGCCTATTCACATTGCTCTCCCAGCTCCATGTCCCCAACCCCATAAACTTGTTGAGTTAGGACTGCCTGTGTGCTCATGGAGGCGTCATCTACTGGAGCCTGGGCAACTTACCATTGACTATACCACCAAAGTAAGGTGATTATCCCTCCCTCAGCAGCCACCAAGAGCTCCTCAGATAGGAGTGAGGGCTTGCATGCCCCTCCCCCAGTCCTGCTGGACTTTGAATTGGTTTGATCTTGCACAGGTGTATTGCAGGCAACCAGAGCTGCTGTTAGTTCATGTGTGCAACAGCCATGTCATGTCCAGAAAACCACTTTCCATTTTTTTTCAAGAAAGTCTCCCCCACTGTAGAATTGTTGACATACCCACTTCTCTTAACAAGGGGCATGATTTTCCTGAATGGATTTGAAAGAAGTTGATCTCAGCTTAATTTGTTAGAATTACATATTAGTTTGTTTTCTTCACTTATAATTCTAAACTGCATATTTTTCTTTTAAAACTAAAGGTCGGTATTCTTTATACTGAAAAGCAAGCAAAATTTAGGCACAACTTCCATCTTCAGTTTCACTAGATAAGCCAAGGTTTTAGAGTCTTTTTTAAAATCTATTGATTATTGTAAAGGATTAGTTCTTCAGAAGCATGTCTTCAGAAGAAAAACCTGTGTTCAAATAGTTTTTAAGGAGGAAGTATTTGAGGTATGTGAGCCATCAAAGCACAGGCTTGGTCTCTGGGAAATGTTCTTATGGGCAGCTCCATCCTGATCCTGCAAGATGTGAGGTATGCCACAGAATTGTCTGTACCTGGGAGGAGAGAAATGAGGTTAATATTCCCACATGATTGTGGTGGCTACATAAATGAGGCCCAGAGCAGTCTGCTGGGCGGTAAGTCCTTGGCCTGGCTACTAGAAATAGGAAGAACCAAGGAATGGAAGCTTTGGGGAGAAAGGCCAGAGGAGGAAAGGAAGGTAGGAAGTGATTAGAGGTGGGGGTGGAGCTCCAACCTCACCTGATGCAATTACTCCTCAGATCTTAATTGCAGAGCCAAAGCACCTTAAGAAACAATCCATGTGGAGACTCAAGGCTGTCATGTGTTCTTTCTCATTGCTGCCATGTGCATTCTAGCCAGAATTCCTCTTGGGAATTGAGCAGATCAATTTCCAAATCTGGATAAGATAAAATAGGCTGTGATGGTAGATGGACTGAAATCAAGGAAGGGGATATTTATGATTATTTCTAATTTTGACATGATTAAAGTGAAGTAAATAAAAAAAAAAGTTAAAGCATACTATTACAACACAGTCCAGCATTTCCTGCCCGCAATCATGCAAAGTAAATAAGCACAAGCAGAAGATAGAAGAATGTAGCAAGATACATTACCAAACCTATGCTAGGAAAGCACTAGAATTACACCAAAGGGCAGAACTCGCTTCAGCCCAGGAAGCTGGAGAGCTCATGTAGGGCGTGACGACACATTCATATAGGGGCGCATTCGAGGAACGGGCACATTCCTGATCTTGTTCAGTTAAAATGTAAAATGTATTTTTGAATATAATAACATGTAATTTTGCAATAAATAGCAGGTGTATGTTCGAAAGGCTAAAATGAAGACTAGGACACTTACTACACACTCATAGTTTGTGTATTAAAAATGGTACCCAGGGCTGATGGCAGCAGGGATCTTCCGCTTCTTCTTAGATGAAGCCAAAGAAAAGAAAATGTGAAACAGGCACCAGTAAAGGATATTTCCAAGTGCTTCCTGCCTTGCTTGGCCACAAGCAGTAGAAACTGGTTTGAATTAAAAATCACAAGTAAATATAAGATGATATTATAAAAACAAGAATGAAGATTGTTATCTTTGGAATTTTGAGGTGAAAACAGACTTCTACAAGCCAGAAAGCAAAAATTACAAATTTTAAGATATCAAAATTATCAGAAAAATCTCATCAGTCAACTTACTCATAGAAAAAGTTAACAAATAAAAGCATAGAAAAGATGCTTGTGATATTAAAACTAATTGATGGTAAAAACATAGAATATTCATGATCTTCTTCTTAGAAAGCTAGAAGAAATGGGCCAAAGTGAAAAATATTTCAGAAATATTTAAGAAATATTTAATTATTAATTAGATATTTTTAAAATATTTAAGAAATATAAACAATGTCCAACGGAGAAAATTATATTCCTGACAAGGTTTTAAAATGATGCACAGCTTCAACAATAATTAAAGACACACAAAACAAGGTTGTACATGATGCCCATCAAATATGCATTAAGCTTAAATCAAAACAGATACATATGGGTAGAAAACTTGAAGTCATTTTGCTCTGGAGGAGGAAGAGCAACTGCTATTCAAGAGCAATTTGGCAGTTTTATGATGTGAAGATCACAGCTACATTCAGACTATTTATTTGTTTGCTCAGAAAAATATATCCCAGAGAATAGGTACCACTGGTTAGCATAAGTTTACTTCTGGGACACTTTGACTGTGTTTTTATTATATATTTCATATTTGACAAGATACAAGGACCTATTCTTTAAATTAATCTATTTTA
This sequence comes from Cricetomys ansorgei, assembly GCA_026225945.1. NCBI lineage: Eukaryota > Metazoa > Chordata > Mammalia > Rodentia > Nesomyidae > Cricetomys > Cricetomys ansorgei. The sequence goes on from JAMJFZ010001796.1 coordinate 5,182,058, forward strand.
TATTTATTATAAATCAGGCCTTGTGTCTAATGCTAAGCTTAGATAGATATATGGAAAAAGGGCATTTGTATGTTGTTTGACAGTTTGCTCTGAGATTAAAGTATTCCATCCTACAGGAAGCTTAAGCAGGAAGGTAAACAACCCAAAATAGTTTAAGGAAGTCCCTGAAACTGACTAGTTGTACTAGATCCCCCTCCCTACCATAACAGCAAATAAAAGCTGAGAGTCCCTCTCAGATGGAAGGAAGCTAAACTGCAAAGAAGACTCTCAAGTAGGGGAAGCTGCAAGGAAGATTTTGAGACCCAATCAGCTGCCTGGAAGAAGCACAAACCAGCCCAGCTTCCTGGAAAAGGGTTAGACCAGAATCACTTGGAAAGGACAGTTTTCAACTAGTGTATCTACAGCAGGCTGTGCAGTATGCCAAGGTTCCTGACTTCTGCAAAGTGTCACCCAAGCTGGTGTGGGCCTTGGTAACTCATCTGTCTTTGAATCATTTTATTCCTGTAAGTAACCCCACATTCCTGTAAATAACCTCAATAAAAATCATGAGTTCACCTAACTCCATTTAGGAAATGGATGAAACAGAAAATATTAAAACAAAATATTTAGCTGCATGATTTTGAAGGATTTTTTCACTCATAATTTCCATCGTTGATATTAAATATCAATTCTGAACCATGTATACATTTCAAAATATTTCAAAGAAAACTAAAAAGATCTCAATAAAAGCATACCTGTAAGAAAGTCTTTAAGCAAATGTTTTAGTGGGGACTAGAGAAGTCACCAATGACTGGGCCCTGTAAAGTAAAAGCCAGAATAAGCCACAGCTGGAGACAATAAAGGTTTTTAGTCTTTTCTATAGAATACATCTCAGACATGTAGCAAGTGACATTTTAGACATGCCCCAGGGATACTTCCTACTGAAAGCTAATTTCCTCTGAACCATGGACGATCTGCAAGCTTAACCCAACCTGGCAGATCCCCTGTAGAAGGCTGACTCAGTAACCAGCTGAAGCTTCTGCTGATTCTTTCAGGATCCTTCACAGTACAGAAAGCCAGCTGCTTCTCATGTTATCATGCTTCTTAGGAGCATATGACAAAGCAAGAAGCAATGGTGGTAAAAACAGAATTAACATCTCTGAACCATTTTATGAATTATAAATATATTACTGACCAATGCATTTTAGGCTTGATTTTTTTAAATTTACATTTGTATTTAATTAACTGGACTTTCTTACATATTTAATCATTGAAGCAACCATATTGACATGCAATTTCTCTCATTTTACATTAAAGGACAATTGAAGTTCTAGACTATTAATAGATTTTAAAATAAGGCTATGTGTGAAGAGAAAAAGACCGTGTATAGACCTGCTGTTTAGTTTAGAAACTCCTGTAATCTCAAGAAAGAAAGACATCACATGTTTTCTATAATGACCTACAATATCTGCTCCAGTTCAGTTCTCCAAATTCTATAATGTGGAGATGTCCTCCAAACTGCAGAGAAAACCTGACAGTTCTAAAGACAGAAATCCTAGTGGAAAAATCTATCAGTTTCCCAAGAGGAAGAATTTACTTAGGATGATTTGAATACCACTTAACATTCTGTACTAGACAACTATCTGCAATGCAGCCAGAGAAGCCTCTGCAGTACTGCACTTTAGCTAGGTACCGAGTCTGCATAGAGTCCTTTCATTCGAGACCACCGCATATCAAGTTCATGGGATAAGTGTGCGACTTGACATAGATAACCTGTAACTGATACGTCTTTCCTTTGCTTAAATATCATTAAGATCCCATAATTTAAGGTCTCTCAACACCTTTTACCTTTCATTGTGCTGTTAACCTTGGGGAAAGATAGCACTTTAGAATGTGAGAGAATTTGATCTAATAAAGTCTCAAGTTACAGGCAAGTAAGTAAACTATAGAAACATTCTTCTCAAATATTTAATTTTTATATCACAAATTTCCCAAGGAATGATGATGATCCATTGTATTGTTTATGTCTGCATCTCAATTTGTAGAAATCCAATAAACTCACGTAGTTTCAATAGTTGAAAATAGGAAATGAAAAGTATTTTGTGATATTAAATAGTAATGCTTTTTTAATCAGTGCCTGGGAAGACACTGGTGCTAGAATTGTAAACAGTTATATGTTTGTTAAAGTGCTTTTCAAATTTTATTGTTTTAACTTAAAAAAAATAACAGTGCTGGGGAAATGGTTCATTCAGTAGGGAGCTTGCTTTGCGAGCATGCATGAGGAATCCAGAACTCACGTAAAAAAGAAAAATGAGGCATAGTGGCACACATTTGTAATCTCAACCCTGGGCAGGAGAAAGCTGAATTCCTGGAGGTCCACCGCCAGTCAGTGGAGACTCCTTTGTGAGTACCAGGCCAATGAAAGCCTTTCTTTCAAAAACAAAAGGTGGCCAGCCAACAAAGGAATAATACTCAATGTTGTCCTCTGACTTCCATATACATTTGAACACAAATGAGCAAGCACATATACATATGCATACACACACACACACATACATACATACATAGACAAATACATGATAGATAATAGATGATATATAGATAGGTAGATAGATAGTTGATAGGAGATAAAAGTTTCATATTTGTTCTCTTGCAAGGTTGGTGAGCAGGTTAAGTCTGTTGGTAAGCAGACTGGCTGTCTGATGGCCTAAATTTGATCTTCATGACCTACATGGTAGAAGGAGATAACTGACTTACACAGAATGTTCCCTAATATTCATCAGACATCTATATGCTCACCACAATGTGTGTACCTACACACACACACACACACACACACACACACACACACACACACACACAGACATGCACACAAATGATTTTTTAAGTTCTAGATTATTCTAATTTTTAACTTCTAAGAATTTAGACAAATGGTATGTGTCAACTGCCTTAGTTAGGGTTTCTATTGTCATGATAAGACAGTATGACCAAAAGCAATTTGGGGAAGCAAGGGTTTAGTTCATCTTCCATCTTGTAGTCTGTCATCCAGGTAAGTCAGGCCAAGTGGCAATCTGGAGGTAAGAAATGGAGAGGCCATGGAAGAGTGCTGCTTATTGGTTTGATTCTCAAGGATTGCTCAACCTGCTTTCTTTCTACATTTTTTTTATTTGTATTTCTTCTCTTGTATAATACATCCCAACACCCCTCACTTCTCCCTCAACCCCTCCCAGTTTTCCCCATCTCCCCTGCCCCCAGACCTATACATCCATCCTACTCCCTGCTCTCCCCAGAAAAGATCAGTCTTCCCAAAGTTACTGCTCAAATAGGGAACAAAATGAAACAGGGTCAGGAACTAATCTACATCAAACATGGACTAGACAACCCAGCAGGAGGAGAAGGGTCCCAAAGGAAGTCATCCTGCTTTCTTATAGCATCCAGGACCATAAGTGTTACAGTTCTGAGGTGGGGAAGGTGTCTCCAGTGGAAATTTACAGCTCTAGGAGAGAAATATCTCTAGCTGAAGTGTTACAGCTGGATGGGAGAAGCTTCCCTGGTTGAAGTGTTGTTAACAGCTCTGGGAGGAAAGGTATCCTGGCAGCTGGAAGCCAAGGAGTCACACCTACAACAAATCTCACATAAGAGATTTACTGGGAAAAGACACAGGAACATGGCTGCCTCTGGTCCAGGAAAAGCATCAGGGAACTGAACAGAGGGCAGATCTATATACGGTTTGAGGCAAAGGAGTCTTCCAAGGTGAAATTTTCCAGGATGGTGACTGGGGGATTTCAAGCCCTGAGCTTGGGAAAGCTCAGAGATTGGTGAGATTGTGAGCTCAAGGATTGGTGGGTTTCTGAGCTCCGGGTGGTGAGTTTTCAAGCCCAGTGATTAGTGGGTTTTGGGCTCAGTGATTGGTGGGTTTATGAGCTCAAAGATGGGTGGGTTTATGAGTTCAGGGACTGATGGGTTTTCAAAACCTGGAAGTGAGCTTGAACTTTTCAGTAAGCTCGGACTTTTCAGCCTACAAAGACCACAACCCAGGGGTAGCACCACCCACAGTGGGATGGGTCCTCCACATCCATCATCAATTAAGATGCCCCACAGGCTAGCTGAATAGCAAGTGTCTGTCCAACCACATTATTGACAGATGAGTTAAGTAAGCTGAAATAAACTTAGGAGTCAGCTCAACTCCATCCAGTGTTCAAAATGACTTATATCCAAGAAACTCTAGTACACTTTACAGTTTACAAATTGTTGAGAAGGGCACATCTTCTTTGTTAGAATGTATCACTCAACTTGGCTTGCATGTCTATTCTGGGTGAATTCTGTGCTTCATTCCTGCAGCCTTTTGCTTCTACAGTGGATAATACACAGAAAAGTCTTCTCACTTAACATTTCTAACTATGTTCAAGATTGTTGGGAATATTCCTGAAAAATCATGTAGAAATAGATTAATTCAAATTATGGTTTAAATGCTGTAGAAAACTTTGTGTTTGTTGTCAGGGTAAAGACAGAGAAGGTAATGAGTTTGATCATCAGATGTGCAAATATTTTGAAAATGCTTGTAGTTGGGATTTTTGTTCACTATAATTTTAAACATAAGGATCACTAGATAATTAATGGTACTTACAACAAAAACCAATTTATCTTAAGTACTACTTTGATGACATGTCATAGATTCATCATTAAGATTTTTAACATATAAATTATTTGATCTCTATTCAGAGATATACTAGCATGTAAGACATTACAAGTTGAGACTAGAGAGATGGCTCAGAAAGTAATAGTACATACTGCTTTTTCAGCAGACATGAGTTTGTTTCTCAGCATCCATGTTGGGCACTTGATAACATCTATCACATAGCTCCAAGTGATCTCACTCCCTCTTTTGGCCTCCACAGGTACCTGTACAAATGTGGCATGTAGTCATGCAGACATATATGCACATGTGTAAATAAATCTAAAAAAGAGAGAGAGAATTAGTTTGCTTAGCTTACTCTTCCCTTCCTTCTTTCTTTCTTCTTCCCCTCCCCACCCCTTTCTCTCTCGTTTCTAGACGCTTGGGATGATTGTTATGGGTATGAGCCACTGCACCAAGCTCAAATTTATTAGTTTATATCTCTTAAAGGTCACTGTCTCACCTCCAAGAAACATTTCTTTGGACTAAAGCACTTTAGACAATGTCCTCTAGAATCTACTGCAATGCAGCTTCTTCCTGGCAAAAACCAAAGATAATTCATTTTTTGGCCTCAGAAACTCTTTTAAAATTGTATCAAGAATAAGTTGAAGATATAAAGGCTATGATGCATCAGAACTAAAATGCTTATTAGAAATAGGCATCGGACAGCATCAACAGACAACCTAAATTCTTTAGGCAGAATGGTTTCATTGTGCTAACCAGTAATTCTAATGAGAAGTGAGGCATTGCTCTTATACATACTCATTCCACGGTCACAAACAGAAATAGGTTCTGGAAGCAGTATTCCCATCTTACATTTGCTTTAATCCTCTAAGTAATTTCTTGGGAGATTTTTGAACCAGTGGTACTTTAAAATCAGTCCCATCTCATCTTTGGCCTTTCTTTGTGTGTCTGCTAATTTCTAGGTAGCTTTTCTATGCCATGCTTAATCAATAGGATCACAGAAGCACTGAGGTGGGAAAATGTTCTTTTCCAATACACTGCAGTCATCTTGTGCTCTCGTTTCCCCCTCCCTCCTGCTGCCTGTTTTTATATGCATGTATATTCTTGTCATTTCATTAAAAGACCAACCCAAGAATAAAATAAGGTTAAATTTTGCAGACTTTATTATAGTTAGTATCGGGAAAATATTAATTTCAGCCTTTTTACCCTTAGTTCTGTACTCTGTTCCTCTTTCTTCACCCTACACACAAACTAGTCATCTAATAATGAAGAAGCAAACAAATAATTTTAAAAAATTATCACATTACAGCATTCTCATTAACCAGAATTTAGGGTATTTCTTCACCAGCTATTATACTTTCCTCAGTCACTGTCTCTACTAGTAAGTGTAGGACTGTAACAGGACTGAGCTTAGCAGATGTGGCATCTGCCCTCTATGAACAAAGGGATCAGAGGGGTCCAAACATGGCACTAGCAGGTCCTGCCTTTCCTCCCTCCCTGTCCCTTAGTAAACCATTAGATCACACTCCTAAAGCTAGCCACCAAGGTCAGTTCCCTCATTTGGCCATTAACTCCATTCTGAGACTGATCACAAAGGCCCCTCTTCAGCCTTCAAAAGTCCAACAATCAAAAATACCCCATTGGATACCCTAATCAACATGACCAATCAGGACCCACCACCTCATCCAGACTTGACCTCCCCTTTTTCCTTTTTCTGTATAACTGAGACGGAGCCACGTTCAATTTAACTTCATAATAAAAAAATCTCTTTGTGCTGAAAATTGGTGTTTGAGTGAGGGTCTGTGCACAATCCAGGGTTCAGGATTGTTAAGGATCCTCAAAGTGTACAAAAATGTGTGAAATCCTCAAAGTGTAAAGAAGCACCTCAAAAAAAATTGTGCAGAAATCCCTTCAGTAAGGGTGTATTTCATTTAGGTTGGTCACTATCAATATGCTATGACTCCTTCAAGAGCAACTCTAAAGAAACTCATAGCAGCTGGAACAACTTCTTTTGAAGGTCACCAGGAGTAATAACCAGCAAGTTTCCCGAACACCCACTTTATTACTCAATAGTTCTCATACCAGAAATGTTGCTTTGAGACATCAATGTCTTCAAGTCAACACCAATATCTTGCTCATCTTGTCTCTGCACGGGGACTATATTATCTCTTGTCTCTTGTGCATGCAACCCATTGCTAGCAAGGCAGAAGTCTGAGGACAGCAGATACCAATGGTTTCATGAAGAAGCAACTCTAAAGAAACTCACAGCAGCTGGAACAACTTCTTTTGAAGGTCACCAAGAGTAATAACCAGCAAGTTTCCTGAATACCCACTTTATTACTCAATAGTTCTCATACCAGAAATGTTACAGGAGTCTATTGGAAATTTGCTCTGCATTTTAAGGCAAAGCTGATAGAATCTATTTTAATATACAAGAGATGACATGTAGTCAGTAAGTCTGAGAATCTAAGCAAGCAGAAGGAAGCCAATGGGTGAGGAAGATCAAGGACTAAGATAATGTATCACTTAGAGACATCAGTGATGAAATTTTAAAAGGATTTTTTCAGAAGGGCAAGAAACTGCTTGTTACATAATAGTTGAGTGTGTGACATAATTTAAGAATATATACAAAGTTATAAATTAAGTTATAACTGAACTATGTTAGTAACATATAGGATTTTGTCATGGTGGCTCCCATCACTGGAAAGTAGCTACACCATGGCTGGAGGTGCAGCTCCAAGCGGGGGATCACAGGGCTTAGGTCTATGGGTCCATGCGGTCCTTGATTGGAGGATCTGAGAGCCACAGAACCTACAGAATTCCCGGGAGCACATGGCAGAGGGTGTAACTCAGTTTATTGTGGGAATGGGGTCACATTTATAGTGAGAAGAAGGAACTCTTTTATACAGGGGCATGAGGGGAAGCTCATTGGTTAGGAAAGTGCAGGTACGACAACCCCTTTTGTATGTTGGGGCTCATAACCTGGACCTAAGTATTTTCCCAGGGACCAGAGAGAGAGACCTTCTATGGTCATATAGGGAGAAATAAGACCCAGCTTCAGTTAAACAATCTACCAGGTAGCATACTTTTGAGGGAGTGGTGCCTTGCTGTGAAAGCAGGCAGCGTATGTCTGCTTGCTGCCTATGGATGGGGATGTAAAGCTTCAGCTACTGCTACAGCACATGCCTACCAACTTCCCACCATGATGACAATGGACTAACCCTCTGAAACTGTAAGCAAGCCCCCAATTAAATGCTTTCTTTTATAAGAGTTGTGTTAGTTGTGGTGTCTCTTCACAGCAGCAGAACAATAACTAAGAGAGAATCTAATAGCCTTCTATCTAAGTGTCTACCAAAGTTTGTTTCATCTGTATGAGAGCCACAATTTCAATTTATAAGATTGACAGCTGTTTAATTAAAAATATACCTTGATTGCAACATGTCTAATTACAGGAAGGACAGAGGAATAGTTTTGACAAGACTTCTCCAAATTAATCTCTTGATACACTGTTTTAAATAATATTCTGCCATTTCCCACACATCTTTGTCTCCTAATGTTTTTCCTTAGTTGTTTTTGCTGTTGTTTTGTTTGCTTGTTTTAGCCTATCAGGCTGTGATGTATGCAGAGGCTGCTGAAATAATATACAAGAGACTTGCCTTTTTTCCCACAGGCAAATACAAGAAAGAGCAAAAGCTGGGCCGTTTGAGGCTTAATCTCTCTGAAAACGGGATGACAAAAGCTATCGTGGTTTTTTGTTTTTTTTTCTAGTCCAGCGTATGTAACTTTGTTTCTCATAGTGAGGTAGGCATATTGGGCCTGGGCTTTCTTAATATTGTCTGGGTTTAGAATTAATACTTTTATCTCTAACAGAGCAATGTGTAAGTGAGCAATTCTTTAAAAGTGTGGTGGTGTGTGTGTGTGTGTGTGTGTGTGTGTATGCACATGCATGCATTCCTGTAAGTGCCAGTGTCCATGGAAAGCAAAGGTTTTGAATCCCCTTTGATCTGGAGAGTTGGGAAATTTTGAACTGTCTGATGTGGGTCCTAGGGACCATACTTGGTTCCTGTGGAAGAGTAATACATGCTCTTAAATCACTGAGCCATCTCCCCAGTTCTTGTATAATATTGTAACCTTTTCTTCCTTGTTTAAACATTCTTGATAAACTGTAAAATGAAATGATCTTTTGGTACCTAGTCTATATAGAAGTAATTACTTCTAGTTTCTATGTTTGAGTGCTAATCAATTTCTAGAGAACTGTGCAACCCTGAATTCCTGAAATTAGAATTTGTCTTGCTTTAGTCAATGACAGAGAGCAGCACTGACACGCTAGTGTTGATGCTGGAGCTGCAATCAAAACATCTGTTTTTGGATTTATTAGTGTATGTGAGTGTCTGTGTGTGTGTGTGTGTGTGTGTGTGTGTGTGTACATGTGTGTGCATGTACATGTGTGAACATGTGTGCTATCACCTGCATGTAGAAGTCAGACTTGTGACTTGTGAGAGTCCTTTCTGTCCTTCCAATCTCAAAATTACACTAATGTTAACATAGGCCAAGTGGTTTTAGTTCTCAATAGACAGACATACGATGTTGATAGCATAAAGGACAAAATAACACATGATTATCCACCCATTTAAGAAGTGAGTTATTCTGTACTACCTTCAGGTTTCCTAAATGCCCTTTATCTACTTCTCCTTTAAAAATGAACCTGGATTTGGGGTTTTCGACTCCCTTACTTTCTAGTTTTATCATGTATTTGTACCTTTACATGTTATTGAATATTTTGTGTGCGTATTTTTAACATTATGTAAATAAAATTACCCTATGAGTATTTACTTTAAACTTGTTTTCTCATTGAATATTTCAGTCATAGGATGCATTAAGTTCCCTGCACAGACTTACCTCGGTTTCATTTCCAATTTTTCAATATAGTTGTGTATGGTTTTTTCTCCCAATTTTTAATATCTAATTCTAGCCATCTCTTCTTCACCACTACATTTTACGGAAACTCCACTACCTATTGCTCCACACTGCACCCTCTCAGACATTCCAGTATTAATTGGCATTGGATTTCATCCAGTTTTTTTGCAGTTATTTTTAGATATTGTGTGTCTATTTTACTAGTTCTCTGCATGTCCATGCCTGGTACTGTAAACCTAGACAACTACTTGTGACCAGTGAGCGCATGGATCTTAGAAGAGATCCTTCAAAACCACTTTCCTAAACCAGAATAATTCCTAACTCCATTCTAATTACTCATCTTTATGCCTACAGCTAAGTGCAGATCTTACTCCTCAATCAAAGAGGCTTCATTTTGCAGCAGTGGCCATTACACAGAAGGCCACAACAAGCCAAAATGCAGTGAACAATACAGTCCCTACACCTAAGGCCCAGGGAACATTGTGGAAAAAGTGGGTAGAAAGATGGTAAGATCCAGAGCCTGTGGAATTGTTTTCTGGAAATGATAGGGAAGCCACATCCACGAAATCTCAACAACATGGCTGCCAAAACTAATCAATTCTAACAAGAGTTTACATCCCAATGTAGATGAGGGAGATCTCATGAGTCATGTAGGTCACAGAAAATTAACAACTACAGGAAAAGGGAGAATTAGTCTTCTCCAGGGCTGAGCCCCCTGATTATTTATCTAATACTGAACAGTCATCCCTAGAAACATACACATGCAGGCAACACTGAACTGACTCAGTGGGTTGTATGTATGCATTAATTAACACACATATATATGTACATACATAATACATATACTCAAGTACATATATAATATGTGTGTATACTTAAGTATATATAATATACAACATACACAGTATATATAAACTATATATTGCAGCAAGAAAATTTGATGGAGTTTTGTGAACCTGGTTTTCTCTAAAAACACAGAATGGCTTTTGGAATATGTTTTTGCCCCCATCCCAGGGGTAGTGGATGAAAGTGAGTTTAATTTAGATTGTTACCAGTGACTATGATTTGTTTACCTGTCATAGTTTTGTCATGTGCAGCCTGTCCTTGTGATTGCATTCAACTTAGACTTCTGGGACTGTAGCTCAGAGTATATATTGATGAGGCCCAGAGAGCCGAGGAGAGAATTAGGTTTGAGGATATCGCATTGAGACGGTAGTCCACCTCACTATCACTTCATGCTCTCAGGTTCAGACTGCCAACAAGGGCAGTGAATATTTCTTCTTGTCTTTCTTTTCCACTTTCTGGCCTAGAGAGTAAAACAGCAGGATAGCAACATGTCAGTGTGTGTGTATGTATGTGTGTGTGTGTGTGTGTGTGTGTGTGTGTGTATGTATGTGTGTGTGTATGTATATGTGTGTGTGTGTGTGTGTGTGTGTGTGTGTGTGTGTGTGTGTGTGTGTGCAGTATTTAAAGATGAGGAAGCTGCAAGTTTGGGAAGGCTGTGAGTTTGGGAGGGAGGGCTAACCAACACAGGAGAAGGAAGAGGAGGGAAAAGGGAAGGAAGAAATGATGTGATTATATTTTAATTCATTAAAACATTTCAGAGATTCCGGGTTCTGCTAAAGTTAGTCTGAAGCTTTTAGATTTGTTGCAGTTAAATCATTGCAACAAGAAGTTGGTGCAGAATATTATCCATATGCGACACAGTATCTAAGAGTCCCAAGTGTTTTTGAAAGTTATCATAGTTATCCATAGTTGTGGATAAGGAAGAGAAAATGAATGAAAAACAAAAAGGCATGAATGGTTTCTTTAGGACTGCAAGCAACTGGAGAACTTAAGTTTGTGGAAGTCTAACTCAGCTTCCATACAAAGCAAAGCTTTTCCTGAACTGGCTAGAGAAGAGGCTGCTATGTTAATGAAACTTGGAGAAGAAGGAGAGAGACCCTCCCTGAGTGAGATGGAAAACACCAGGACAAAAAAAAAAAAAATCCAAGTACAAGGAAATGCAGAAACCGTAAATAAGCAAAGCTTTTAGAACTGTGCTTTTCTCCCCAGTGGTGCAAACTATAGCATGACAGCTGATAATTGGCACCTACAACTCCACTATAAAGCCATTCTTTTGTTCTATAGAAACCTTGGAATGTCTCTGAATGGACACTGACAGTAGGAGAGGATCAAGGAAAATAGACGGGTGAGAGTGAGAATTTGAAAAGGGTGCAGACTTCAAGGAGCTGGGAGTTATAGGCAAGGGCACAAGAGATAGTACATGTTCGAGAACAAGACAAGTGAAATTAGAATTGTAAGTGTTCAGACGGACAGCTCCACAAAAAGGATTACAGCACAGCTGCATAGAAAGGCATCCCTCATTTCATTGTGCAAGAAACCCCTACTTGGTACCTTAATAATACTACTCAGCAGCCTTGTCATCTACTCTAGATACATCAGGGATTCATCCATTCCTCCTTTTCTCTGAAAACCAAATCTGAAGATGGCTTAAGTAAGAATAAAGAGCTCCTCACCCAAGCCGCACTTTTCCGTCTCAGAATCTTCCCCAGAGGTCTACATCACTGTTCATTTTTCTTCTGGAAACATTTTATCTCCCTTCTCATTCATATACTGTGCACATGTTTTAATATCTATGAAGCGTGGTGTTATTTTTTTTTGCTTGGTGCCATCTTTTCACCAAGAGAGTATGGATGTGAAATTCTGTACCTATGTGTGGGGAGATTGTCTGAGGGACAGCGGTCATCTTCTTGTGGCTGGTGAGACTAAACTGGACCCCAAGTTGTCCCCAGAGTTTGGGTTTCTTTCTATATCCTAACAGAGCTCTTTCTGTGTTCTGAATATGCAATTTTAAATGGAATATTGCCAAATATAAGCTATTTGTATAGACTTATTGAGACAGTAGATGAAATAAGCCGGAATGCTTCCATGCCTTCTTCACGGGTGAAATCCTATTTTCCAGCTGACTGAGAAAGATTGCTGCAACTGCTATTCTCAGAGAATTCCTTAGAGAAATTTTCTCTCAATAAATTTTAATTAAAAAATAATCATATCAATTCCCCCTTCCCTTTCCTCCTTCTAGCCTCTTCCAGGTAATGGAGAAGTTTTCAGGACAGTAGGATAAAATAATTTTACCTATAATTTACTTTTTATGGATACATAAGAGTATGTTATAAAATTTTACCTAAATAAATCCCAAACTCTCCTTTTAAAATTAAAAATAATCTAACTGAAAGCACAGTTTCAGAATTTAATGAACAGTATTTTATTTTTGGTACCTAACATAATTGTGCATCTATAATTGATAACATCTTAGATTTAATTAAATGTGATATTTCTAGCCTACACTGTTGCTAGGAGACAAGTATATGAGTTAGATTTTTACAACAAAGCATACCTATATTTGTTATCTTTCTTGTTGCTTTTGCCAAATACCTAAAAAGAAGCATCATGCAGAAGAAAAGGCTTACTTGGGCTCACTGTTGGTGGGGGATACTTCCTGATAGGGAAGGCACTGGGCCAGAAGCAGGAGGCTGGCCCCTCAACGTTGTATCTACTGTTAGGAAGCAGAGGGTGGACAGGGAGAGGAGCCTGTCCGTCAAATCTCAAGGCCTGCCCCCAGTAACTCACTTCCTGCAGAAAGACTCACTTCCCAAAAGCATCTACAGCTTTCCAAAATAGAGGCACCAACCTGGGATCAAGTGTTCAAACAGTTGAGCCTATGGGGAGACAAAATAGTTTCTGTAAGTTTCTAGGTCTATAGAATATGCGTTGTTTACAAATGCAGACATTGTTGGAGGATTGTCATAATTAGGTATCTTCTGTTAAAGCTGTAGCCAGTAACATTGTGAAACCAATTCAGAAAAGCAAATCTGCTGGTAGACAAATCCAAATTTTTCTTTAACAATGAAAACACTGAGGTAGATCAAGATGTTTGAGTTATCAGATGAGGTAGTTAAAGATGTTTGACAGTTATCAGAACAAATCAAAGAAGCATTGAGGTGACAAGCTTGATTTGACCAGTTGGTTTCAAGTAATTCAACACCTATCAAAACCATTTGGCTTTCTTTCAAAGAAGAAAAAAATAAGGTTAACTCCTAAAAATGATAAACTGGATTAATTGAAGGAACAAATGTATATGTTCAACTATATACAAAATGTCATCATGGCTTGCTTTGTTCTTAGATAATAACTTTCTCAATTTATGAATATTACTAAATATCTAAGGGTACAAAATGACAGTTAAAGCATATATTGATAACTGTGCTAAAGTAGTTCCTGTCATATTGTGAAAACAGTGTATATTTAAGATGTTAAATAAAGAATTTGATTGACCCAACAATGGCTTCTTAAACCAATAGTGAATCCCTTTTTGTTAGACCACTAAGCAGTGTTTTTGCCAATTCCACATATTTTAACAGTTTTCATATTAAGACAGGAGTAGTGGTTCACTCATGTAATCTCAGAATTTAAGGCTGGAGGATTGCTAATTCCAGGTTGCATAGTGAGATCTTCTCTCAAAAAAGAAATTTTTTTCCCAGTTTCAAAAAATGTGAAATAGGCTCTTTCCAAGCAAAATCTAGTATTAGAATTCTGTGCTTGCATGAGTAGGATGTTTGTTGTGTTTTTATATGAATATTCCTCTAGTGACTATCCCGGTGCAACGGCCAGGATGTTAATTCCATAAATGATCTATGAAAAATAAATTGGCAATCAGTGTCTAGTTGCAGTTTAAATATGTTATCACCTTGAATAGAACACAATAATGCAGGGTTATTAATCATAATCTAGCAAATGAACGCTTTTCACCCAGGGAAAACTGTTTAATTTTTACTTTTATTTTTAATTAAATTATAATTAGACCATTTTTCTCTTCCTTCTCCTTTTAGCCCCTTCCACATCCTTCTTTTATCTCTTCAGATGCGTGGCCTGCTTTTCCTTAGCTATTACTATAACACACATTCACCCTCATCTCCATGTCAACTGAATTATCACTGTTCAGGTCTTATTAAGGTAGCCATATTGTTGAGATTTCATAGATTTGACTTCCCTGTCATATCTAGAAAACACAATCTTTCAGCAGATTTCCCAATTCTCTGACTCCTATAACATTTCTGTCTGCCCCCTCTTCCACAACGTTCCCTAGGCTTCAGGCATAGTGGTTGTGATGCAGGTGTATCAGTTGGGACTGGGCTTCCCACAGTCAGTTGGTCTCTGCATTTTGACCAGTTGGGGCTTTGGGTAATGGCCTCTGTCTGCTGCAAGAAGCTTATTTGATGATGGATGAGAGCTGTACTTCTTTGTCATTATAATAAGTATTTAGAATGCAATTAAGAATTACACTAGTTTAGGAAATTGGTTCTCCAGTTCCATGGCCTTACCAGTCACTGGTATTATCTGTTTATAGTACTAGGCATGATTTCCCTCCTATTGAATGAGACTTATGTCCAATTAGACATCTGTTAGTTACCATGAAGGTATGAGTGCCACTGCTACATCTTTAGATGTAACTTGCTGTTCATCGTTGTAGTTCATAAGTATTTCAGCTAAGTAAGACTAATGATTGCTTCCCTTCTTTGGCAGTTTGCAGTTTGAGTACTATGGAAGTACTGTTATTCAGGGAGGTCTGATACAGCTCAGAGCATATGAGTCCTTTGTCAAAGGTATGTGATTCTTTGGCAATAGAGACTTACCTTCAACTTGGCAGTAAAGTGCTGGTTCTGCTAACAGAAGGACCTGAATTTGATCTCTAGCACCTGTGGGAAATGCTGATGCACATCACATGGCTGCAATCCCAGTGCTGGAGAGGCAGAGACAGGAGGGCCTGTGAGCTCTCTTGCCAACCTGAGAGGCCTAATCAGCAAAGTCCACATTCAATGGGAGGTTATCTCAAAAACTATGGTGAAGAGCAATTGGGAAAGATACCTCACATCAACCTATGATATCCATATGAACATGTAAACACACATACAATACATACACACACACGCATACACACACACACACACACACACACACACACACACACACACGGGAGGGGATGTCATAATGTTATAGAAGCAAACAAAGCAATTCTAAATAATCTAGTGAGTGGAGTAAAATTAGTTACAGCCAAAGAATAAACAGAATACCCATGTGCCTATACTATTATAAATAAATGGTTGGCTGGATAAATAAATAAAAGTAATTGATATATAGAGTCAAAGCTAATAATCTGTAAGAGGGACCAAAGAAATAGGAAGACCACGGAGGACTCACTAATGGGTGTTAAAATTCTTGAAAGAAACTTCAAGGCAAACAAAATATTTCCATACCCTCAAAATAAGTCTTAATTACTGTTATGGTTTCAACAGATGACCACAAGATTTTGCTACTCTTCAATCCAGGAACTAAAACTTAAAATTTTGCTTCTTTGAAAGTGGGCAGGACTTAGCAGTTCTCTGCTAATGATTACAATTTAGAAAGGCAAAATCAGTGACTTTATTATGGTGAAACCAGGAAGTCATAGTCAAGGGACCATGATTAATTAATTTTACCAGGCTTAAGGTATATGTGTGTGTGTGTGTGTGTGTGTGTGTGTGTGTAATATATATATATATATATATATATATATATATATATATATATATATATATATGTTTGTATGTATAAAATAAATATATATATTATATATGATATATATATATATATATATATATATATATATATATATATATTCACTCAATTCTGACAGAATGCACTAATACTGTCACTAGCTTTGTATGGTCCTGCCAAGAAGCTGTGCCCTCAGTTTAATAATTTTAAAACATCTGGTAAAAATAACTAAGGGATCATCTGCAACACACATCCCCTTCCCTCTTCCTTGCATCAAGGTCATAAAAGATAAAGAAGGACAGAAACTACCATGGGTTGGAGAAGACAAAGGAGACAAGACTAATAGGTAAACACCACACTCTAGGCTGAGAGCTGGAAGAGAAAAGATATTGATGTGAGAACAGGAGAACATTAAATAAAGTGAATGTGCTAGCAGCCCTGAAATTATTTCATCTATAATTCACCTATAATTTGGTTAGTGGAATTACACTCACATTGAAGTCTTGGTTTTGATTATTTGTGCCTTAGTTATATAATAAGTAAACCTAATGAGTTTTGGGCTGAAGGATAAATGTGAACTCTGTACTACTTCAACTTTCCCATTATTTCCAAGCAAATATGTTACATTGAAAAACAAAACTATGAAATATACTTATTCAAATGTTTATAAACTAATGACAGCAGCAGATTATCCTCGGAGGTGTTATCTTACAAATAGAACAAACTGTAACATTTATTAACAATTCCATGAATTGTATTCATACAATGTTCTGTTGTTTCCCAGTCTCTGGCCAAGATGAAGTAAGTATAGAATCCTGTATATCATTGAAAAGTGAAATGTAACAAGAGTCAACATCATAAAAAAAATATGTTTATTGTATGAGACAGTCACCAAAATGTAATAGTTGACAATCCCACTGATAGGGAAATTAGAATAAGAAAAACTAAGCAACTTTGAAAAACACTGAAGTGTTTGCTTGAGCTGTAGTTGTTGGCTGGAGAAGGATGCTGAGTAAGAAAGGGTTACTTTGAGGAAGTATTAAATGTATTATATACCTGGATTGGAGTTGAGTTCCCCAAGTAACTGTGTGTCAACCCCTCTAAAGTCCACACTTAATATGTACACTAAAATGTAAACTAAAAACAAATGTCCATCTCCTTCCTTCCTATCTCAAATCCAATAAAATTTATTTAAAATGCAAGAAACAAAAGATCATCAAGAAACTTAGTACATACTTTGCTCATTTTGTGAGGTGGTAGTACGTGGCTATGGTTAAGATATGTACATGGGCTTTGGCGTCCATTTTTCCGCATGGCATGGACCCAGAACTATTTTCTGAGTTAAAGCCTTCTGCCACCTCCGTGCTGAGGGACGTGGCCATCTGTCCGGACAACTGTTCTGACTGACTTCCCCAGTTCCCACTGAAAATTCCCAAGCCTTTCTCTTTGACCTGGCATGTTATCAAGCCCTGCAGATCTGCACCAGTTAGTGACACAAAATAGCTGCTCTTCTCTTCTTAGTTAGAAATCTTAAATATCTTGATGCCATTTGTTACTTAAAGTTTTAACTATAATAAATTTTATTTGTAATATTGCCAAGGGAATGAGTCAGGACTCTCTTAATCTACAAGTACAAAGTTTTGATCATCCTAATTTGTTCTTAAAATTTTTATGTTATTTTATGTAGTTAGTGTGTGTGTGTGGGGGGGGTAATGGGCCAGTATGTTGCGTGCTTGCCGTGGCATGTATATGCAAGTCAGTCAATCCTCTTCTGTCATGTGGGTCCAAAGGGTTGAATGCAGATGGCCAAGCTCATCAGAAGGCCCCTACCCACTGAGACACCTTGACAGCTTTTAGTAAATTGCACTTTAGTACACTTTTAGAACACTAGGTTGGTTGGTTCAGAAAAATATTAGGAAAAGCTCATGAAATGTATTATCTGCCTGCTCATTCAACTTGTTTGTTTGTGTCAAGGGCTTATGTAGGCAGGTTGACTTCAAACTCACGGTCCAGGTTGAAATGTAAAAAGGAGAAGGAATACTAAGTCTCGTTTTTAAGCTGAGGTTGTTAAGCAACAGATCTGGCAACTAGCTAATCATAGAGTAGGCCAGCCATGAAAAACAGCCTGAAAATTCTGACACAGATCTTGATGACCTTCCAGTCTTCTGTGATCTGCTCCATCCCTAGGTGCTAAATGAATAGAATTCCCATAGAGCTGTGACGAGGTCACAGCAGAAATAGCCTAAGAGTAGGCATTTGGTAGTTAGTTATTCACCAGCAAGGTAGCATTTGAATATTTTACTTACCATGAACTATGCTAAAAAATACTGAATGACAACCTTGAGTTTGATTGAAATAATTTATGGTATATCATCTGCATTAATATGCTTAGTAATTTCTTTCAGAATAGTGAAAAAATTTCAAAAGTATTTGATTCTTTAAAGGTGCATCTCACATTTTTCTGAATCTCAAACTGTTTTCTTTAGCTAGAAGAAACTTAGAACGGTATTTTCATTCCCCTTTTGACATTGTGTTACATCTTTAAAATGAGATGCCATGTATCCTTGCATCTGCCTTTATTGTATTTTCATTCTAATTTCTTTGTATATTTGGAATACAACCTACCATTGCTTTATGTGTACCCTATGTATTTATTTCAACAATCTCAGGAGCCATAGGTTATTAGATAGAAAGATCAATGCTGGGGGTGCGTGAGTTTGTGGGTGAGTTAGCAGACCACCCCCTACAAGTTTTGGTCAGGGAAGCTCTTTAGGTCCTCAAAATAATATAGGCACTGGCCACTGGGGTGTGTTGCTCACCAGTACTAGATGATAGGTCTCCATAACTGAAAACATGATATCTTCTGATTGCAAGACAGAAAATGAGCTGAGACTAAGAGGGGACCCCTCTCTCTCTCTCTCTGTTGGCTAACCTTCAAGATACTGTAAGGTATATGCATGAAGCTGGAGAATAATTGACCTAAATCTTACCCAGTTTCTGACCGTATGTGCTACACAAGCAACAAGCCAGAAAAGGGGTGCCCACAGATACCTGTGGTACCAAGTGTCTTATGGAGGCGACTGTATCCTCAGGAAAAAAAAGGCAGTTAGGAAGGAAGAGTGGTCACAAACCACACTAGCCAACTGTCTGCCCCAACCTACACAGTAAAATGTCCAGACTTTCCCAACATCTGCTAAGATTTAATTCTGTCTCCTAGAGTGGCTATAAAATGTGGCCTTTTAATTGTGAAACCTAAGAAGGCATAATAAGGAGGAAAATTTGAATGTCTAGAAGTTAAGGATTTGATCTTAAGTTCAAGTGTTTATAATACTCAGCAATGTGTGTGTGTGTGTGTATGCTCATGCTGTGATGGAGCTTGAATCCAGGGTCTTATGCATGTAAAGCATGCACTCTACCACTGAGCTACATCCCCAGAAATTACTTTAATAAATGTTTTCTTTCATTTGTTCTAAAGAGCATTGAACTGGCAGACATGAGCAACTGCAATCCACTTCCCAGAACTTCTAAATCCACTTCCCAGGACTTGCTGTGTGAACTTGGACAAGTTGTTTTTCTTTGACAACCCTCAAATCTCCCATCCAGATGATAGGAGCATTTACATTGCAGTAGCTTTAAGGACTGAGTGAACAAAGACATGAAATAACTTAAAATGATGTCTAGCTGTGTACGTATTTGTTATTCCTGTTACATATGTTCTGTGGGACTAGGTCTAATTACTACTTAGAATGACAAGCTCTGAACTTCACTATTATAACATTAAATCCAGTATTCTTTCCACTTGGCTGATGATTTATTTGGGACACAAAACAGAAATGAAAACTTAACCTAAAGGAAAAGAAAGACCGCAAAATCCAAACACAACCACCACTCTTTGGCAGAGTGAGTCTCTCCATACATCAGTGCTCTGTGCCTTTAGATATTTAATAAAGCTTCATGCAAACCCTGCAATTTGAATTTCTTTGATAAAGAGAAAGCCTCAGTCTGTCATGTTGAGCCTCATTTGTCAAAATGAGCCCAGCTGTTTTTAAAATTGTATTACAAGCATTTATCGATGCATTGTTTTGTTCTCTGTGATACCTAGAATACATTTTAGAGATTCAAATAATTTTTTAACATGCTAATAGTATAAAGTGACATTTTGGCATTCTTTGCCTCATGTAAAGGTGACCTGGAATCATGGGCTGGCTGGAATGCTCCTTATCTGTTTGGCAGCTGTAAGGAAGTCTTACCTCTTCTAAGCACATCGTAGGTGACTCAGCTCAGCTCCTGACTCACAAAACTGGCTTGAAACCAACTGAAAGTACTGGTAAGCACATCACCATAGACTCATGATCCAGAACAATTGTAACCATGCAGGCAGGAATGGAGATATTCTAGAGAGACACTTGAGTCCCTTACATTGACTACCATATTAATGAAACAATAGAACCCAAGAAATTGAAATTTCTCTGGTAATCTCATTTGAGAGAAGGGAGAAAGACAGAGTCTGACTGAGATAGAGAGGAACTTGTCTCCCAGGAAGATATTTCAGATTTCTGGTAACTACTCAGGCAACCTTGCAGGAGGGAGTGGAGGCAATATAGCTATGGATTAATGATGAGTAAGATCACATTTTGACCAGGACTGCTTAGTTATGCATACCTCTTGCCTTCTAATATCCTGACTCAAAGATAGACCTGGGGGATGACATCACTAGACTTTTTGTTCCTCCTCCAAAAGTTGTCATATCCAATGGATCTCCCATTTTTTAAAACAGATTTTATAATTTTATTACCTTGGATTTTTAGCATTTCTCTATAATAACATCTGATAACTCTTTTCTGTTTATTTCTCTAGTAGCAAGCCAGAAACTACTCTAGTGGCTGAGATTGCTTTACCAGGCCCTGGGAGATACAGGAACATATCCACAGTCTTCAGAGCTTTGCAACCTTGAAGTTAATATGTGGTTTCACAAGGGGAAACAGCAGCAGGCCATGCTTGAACTCAGTCATGTTATCAATCACTTCAGGTTGTGGCAACCTTGGTGCTTCTGACAAGTTTACATCATTCTAAGAAGGGATCTCTCCAACAACAGGACAAGAATCCATTGTCCTGGCAAGAACATGGACAGATACTTTGTGTCTCCTTGGTACATCTACTCCCAACATTTCTTTGTAGAATTTGATGATGTCATCCTCAGTAAGTGTCTTTAAATATACAACTTCTATGTTGTCTTTGTCATAATTGTACTGCTGTGTAGTAGTCCAACATTGCTGGGGCAGCTCACCAAGGGAGACAAGGAGTCATTCTCATATGTGCAAACTCTTCAAGAACTCAGCAGAGGGAACCACCATCATGGCCAGTGCCATATTTGACAATGGAACCCCTAGCATCTCAGCTCAGGTGTTTTTATTCTTTCAGAAGTCCTCAGGTATCCTACTGATAGCATATGCAGATTATTACCAATCCACATCCCCCACATAAACCCAACACCTGCAGACAATACAGAATGCAAAGACCTAGGCATCCCTTTTTCCAACACTGCACAAAAACGATCATTTTAAATGCAACTAAAAATAAATTTCTACAACATTGCTGGAAGATGATTTCTCCCAGTATTTAACACACTCTACAGCAAGTTTCTTTATTTTGTCAAGTGGACAAATGACTAATTCTTGAATGTGTTTTTGGAAGACCTCTGTCATATCCTCTATGGCCTTTCCATGGTAGTTAAGAAGACTTCTATTCTACATTCCAGGTAATGAGGTATTTTTTACTGACTAGGTGATGAATCGCAAGCCCTGCATGTCATTGGCTTGATGAGGTCCACTGAAGACAATATAGCCTTGGTGTACAGGGTGTTGAAGCAAGGCTCAGAGATAATCTGACAGAAAGCTCCAGGAACAGGTTCCCTGCAGTACTATGTGTGTCTGTGTCTGTCTGGTAGTAGATCTCAATATCAGAGTTATTATGAACTTCATTCCTCTGCAGATAAACAAACCATCCTCTGTCAGGGAGCTGAACCTCAGTGTACCAGACATTCCAAACTGACTTGGAAGAAGAGGCTTGGTGTGAGCATGTTCAACAAAGTATTTGCATGATTCCTAATGCAGCCTGCTTTTGTTATGTTTCCATGGAGATGGGCTTCACTGTGCAGCTGTGACAGTAGCTGAAGTACTGAGGCCTTAAGTTGGGGGAGGGTAACATTGTGTAGGCTTCTTTTAACTCATATTTGGTCCAGCCCACTTCAGTCATCAGCAAGCAGAGGTAGCATTTGTCATGCTGATGAGGCTGAGCTCGTAAATTATTAAGAGATTGCATATGCACCTCTTTGATAATTTTAAATCTTTTTGGTAATCTTCTTTAGTAAAATGGGCTGTTTGTCACTGTAAGATACATCTATAAGATGGTATTGTGGAGGTCATAGCTCAGGCCTGTTAGCTCTGCTGCATATGCTTACTCATTGAGTGAGTCTTTGGGGAGCTCAAGGTATAAATAGGCCATGTTACAGTGTAAGGGGTCTACATAAGTAAATGGACTGAGAAACTTAAAGTTGAGACAAGCTTCAACAAGAAAATTTGTCTTCTTGTTTGAACCATATGGCTGTATCCTTAATAAGAGCAGGGTATGGTATTGCATCTATTTCTAATGACAAAAATCTCAAAATTTGTAGGAATAAATTCATTCTTTGATGGAAGTTTGAATTTTTCATTCAGCTCAGCATTTTGTCATTACTGAATGACTTCATCTGGTAAAGCTTCTATTGGATTCCATACCACTGCTCTGTGTGGTCAGGTTTCCCTTCAAATGACTTGGAAACTAGTGCCATCTAGATATTCTAAGTTTGAGTTTATCTGTTCTGAGTTGATCAAGATCATGTCTATCAAGTCAGGTCAACATTCTCCTAGTAAATATTCAGCTGTGAGGACTCCATTTAGGGGATAATAATTCAATTTTCCTGCAATCTTAGATGTATAGCATTACGTTCTCTTTTCATTGCTAAAACTAAAAGCAACAACTTGAGTCCTTACACTTTTGGAAAACCCATTCATGAGGTCCTTCTGCACATAGTTTCTGAATGTACTGAAACATGTGCAAAATTATATCTTCAACAAATAACAACCCTTCTTCAGTTAAATTCAAATTAATGATTAAAAAACAAAACAAAAAAAAAAACAAACAAAAAAAAAACCTCTGACTCCTTCCTTCTGCCAACCAACCAAGGTATTTACCCAGCATTTTGACTTGAGTGTGACAACAGGCTTCCAGGAGCTTCATGCCCAATAGGATGACCAAGATAATGACCAGGGTTAGATCTTTAGTACTGTTGGAGGTCTGTTATGGGAAATGCCATACAAAGATTCTTAATAGCCTTAATGGGTATTACTTTATAAAGTTGTTTATGATGTTCTTCTTAGAAAGGGTACTTGGGGAACTTGGGAAAAGGGACATTTTTATTCTCTACTTCAGAAAATAACTTCACCATCAGATTAGTCAGGTCATCTAAAGATTCTCAACCTAAAACACAAACAGCCATCCGATTGGACAAATAATATGTAGAATGACATTTCAGTAGTTCTTTGTAGTTGTTATGCTCTGCTGTGGCAGCCCAGAAAACAGAACACAGAGGCATATTCACATGTACAAACTCTGCCAGACATCAACAGAGGTAACCACCATCATGGCCAGTGCCATACTAGACAGGGAACCCAGAGCATCTGAGCTCAGGTGTTTTTATTGATCCAGAACTCCTCATGTATTCTGCTGTTAGCATATTCCCACGTATCATCAGCAATCAAACATTCCCCACATAAATCCAACATCTGCAGACAGTATAAAATTCCAAGGCCTAGGTAGCCTTTCCCCAACAATGCACAAAACAAATATTTTAAAAACAACTAAAGATAAACTACTACGAGAGTTCTTGCTTTACATTAATGCCTTCTTGGTTAGGTCAAGTCTCAAGAATATATTTGTTTCATGTCCCAAATTTGCTAAAGGGGTGTTTGTGATTCCCTGCAGTTTTCTCCAGCTTTCTCCAACTGCAAGAGTCTCCAGGTGTCATCCACCACATTCTTCTCATGTTCCTAATCTACTGCCTTCACCTCTCTCTATTTACGGTTTGCAGCAAACAAGAGGCAAACCGGTCCAAGGCTTCTTCTCAGTGTTCATGGGAAACATTGAAATAGTAATTGGTATGCTCTCCACTAGTAAAGGCATTTGCACTTCCAACATGTTCATTGAAAAACTGGCTGTCTTCACTTTCTTTAGGATATTTCTTTGTTCCCCAAAACAACATTTGTTCACAAAAATGACATTAGCTGGGAATATTTGGACGGTCTGACAATGAACCTAAGTGCACATCAAGTGTTGCTGATGACTTGTCCGTGGTGGGATAACTGATGAGAAGACTTTGATACCGTTGGCCAGCTCTAGTCCATGACATTCCCATTTGTCATCAGTAGGTTTGATAATTTGGTTTTCTATTCTCTGGATAGCCCAGTTATTAATTTTGCTGTATGTCATTTTTTTGGAAATGAATTCCCTCACCTCATGGCACCTGAGCCTTCCACAGCTGGCTAGTGCTTATGGCAGACAGCCAGAGTGCATGGGTCCCAAAGCAGCTAGGCTGTGGCAGCCCTGCACCATCCTTCCCCTTTTTTTTTAACTTTTCATTATTGTTTCTCTGTTTAATTGGCCTATTGAGGATGATGGCCAAGCCTAGCTTTTAGGATAACCAGGGTCCAGGATGATTGTAACAACTCCAGTAAAGACATGGTTTCCCAATGATCACAAATCACAACTACAACATTCTTATTTGCTTGGAAATTAAGGTAAGACAAATCATTATTTTTCTTTTTTTCATTTTTGTATGTGTGTATATGTGTGTATATTTGTATGTATGGGAGCACATGTGGTAGATGCACATGCATCTGTGTGCATGTCTACGCATGTGTAGACCCAAAGTTGATGTTGGTAATCCTCCTCCCATTCTCTTCCCGTTATACACCATGTAGATGATGCACTTTTAATTATCACTCCTTAAAGTTGTTTTTAAATGGCATAACTGGTTAAAAAAAACACTACAAAATAACAAGTTTAGCATGAATATGAATTACAGTCAAAAAGCTGTCACCTGTCAGTGTTAGTACCTATGATGTGTGGTCTTTAATTGTAATAGTATTGCTTGTCAAGCCGGTGATGTCACAAGTTGAAAGGACAAAGATGAGTTTCATGAAAGCACTCTGAGTCCACGAGGAATACACAGACCTCCAAGAGCTCTGCAGATGCCCACTGATATAAAACTCTTGTCCGTGTACCCATGTGCTAGCATTCTTACTTGTAGTATCTCCACATACAATCCCACTCATCTGGCATTGTGTGTTCACTTACCTACTGTCCCTAGGCTGCATGCCTTATCAGACTTTTAAGACTATAAATCCTAGCACAGGGGAAAATCTTAGAGTTGACTCAAACCTCAGTGCTGAGGATGACACCAATACTAAACTAATTTGCATAGCAAGTGTTGACAGAAAGTATGCCTTGCTCTAAGTTATGACATATCTCACAAAGAAGTAGATTTTCTGACTGCACCTTGCCTTGAAATACTCTATTTTGAGGATAGAGAACGTGTCTGCTACTGGGTCGACACACTAACAGTTTAATCTGTCCAGCACCATCTACCTACGATAAACTGATAAATGACTTATTTCTGGGAAAAGAAACTGTGTTATCTTATAAATTTATCAAAGTAAATTGGGACTTTAGAAGTACATGGATATATTAAAATCTTATCAGAAAAATCAGGCCTGAGAACTTATCAGACATACCAGCCTGAGGGAAGAGTTCACCTAGATCTCATGAAGGGGGCACACCTACCATTGCAATCTCAACTGCCCACTGACCTGTCATCCAACCAACTGGTAGGTATACTAACAGTCAGAGAACTCTTAGCTTTCTCTGGGAATTCAGCTCTGCTTGATTAACACTGTTGAAGCTGCCTATTTGGATTGTCATCTACCCACCTGCCCATTGTCTGTCTAGAACTGCCATTCATTCACCTACCAGTTCAGTTGCCTGCAACATGCCTTGCCCTTCATTTCTCCACCACAACTTCTTCTGTAGATCAACTCTGAATTTACTGGCACCTCCAGTAGACCTCTAATAGGGTTGGGTATGTGACACCCCCCAAACAAAATAACCACACACAGAGTCTCTTTGCATCTCTATTAGCTTCTGTGTCTTTCCAGACTTTTGAAACTCCTTGAACTCTGCTGCAGCTTCCTAACACTTTATAGACTACACACGCACACACACGCACACACACACACACACACACACACACTCACACACACACACTCATGCATGCACATAGTATAATGTAAAATGTGCTATCTGAGAGCTGATATAAAAAATGAAGTTTGGACTGGTGAGATGGCTCAGCAATTAAGAGAACATACTGCTTTTGCTGAGGACCCAAGTTCAGTTCTCAGCACCAACAGAAAATTGCTAATAAATCTAGATACAGGGGATCCAATGCCTCTGATCTCTGCAGTTGCCTGCACTCATGCATTCACACCTACATAGAGGCATACACATATACAAATAATTAAAAGCATAATAAATCTTTGAAAAAATCACAGCCAAGGCTCAAATATCATTGCAGAAGAGGTGGGTGGTAAGATTGTAAGAACCAGAGGATCAGGGAGTTTGTGTGAGATCATGTATCCTAGGAATGTCAGAGGTAAACCCATAAAATATCACCAATATAACTGCTTAAATGTGAGCTGAACAAGGTCATCAACTATAGACATGCAAAATTGGATGGGGAGGGGAGAAATCCCAAAGGCCTCAACCCTATGCAAAAAACTTCAGGTAACTAAAGAATTCTGAGAGTGGGAGTAATAGTCTTCTCCAGGGAAGAGCCCATCAACTGGTTATCCAGAAAAAAAAGATTAGTCCTATAAACATGCACACAGGTAACATTATACAGACTAGCTTGTATTTATGTGTTTAGGAATATATATGTATATACATGTACATAAATGTATGTAACAATGATAAACTAAAAGACAGGCCATGGATTTGAAAGAGAGCAATGAGGGGTATATGGTAAGTCTTCGAGGAGGAAACGAAAAGGGGAAATGAAGTAATTATATTATAACTCAAAAAGTGAAAGAATAAGAAAAGAAATTAAAACTGGGATGAAGTAGCCTTTGGTGGCCTCAGCTGGCTCTCTATGAAAACAAGACTATTTGACAAATTGCTGCTAATGAAATCACTATGGCTTGTGAGCTTCAGTTATGGGAAGATACAAATGTGTTCATTAATGTTTCCAACATAGTGCTCAAACACATTGTATATTACAAGCGAATGAGTAGTAGTAGTAGTAGCTAATGGAAACATAAATGATATACAACACATTTTGTTGTGAACAGTTAAATAAAGCATTTAATAAATAAAAATCACTGGTCAAGAACTACAGAACAAGGGCTTGCAGCACACAGTTCCCTCTGCAGCACTATGACCAGTGCTGATTGCCACTATGATGGCAATGACTGTCCTTTAAGTCTTATGTAACAGTTCAAAAGAATATTGCATGTACCAGGATATCCGTATATTCCTGGAGAACTTTCCAATTGATGCCTGTAGGTGGTAGGCTCCTTTTTAAGAGGCCTGTGTGATTCTTCACCTATTGGCTGAACTGTGTATTTACCAGATGACTATTCACTGGTACCTTATGGGCTGGGTCTTCACATGTAACTACATATTGAAATTAATCACCCTATATACTGATGGATGTGTGTTTTCAAAAAGCTGCTTTTCTATGAAAAGTCATCTGAATTGTTTGGAAAGACTCCACCAATGTGACTTTCAAACTAATTTATCAAATTAGGTAAATCAAATAAGCTGAAATGTTGACAGAGAAATCATAAAATATATGTAATAAACGTGTCCATGTACTTTGCCAGCTCCATGGGCTTCTTAAACTCTTGCTGTCCTCCTAAGCTAAAACCTGAAGAACAAGTGATAATTTTGAGACATGCATTAGCAAGAAGATGGGATGCAAAGAATGGGACCTAGAATACAGGAAAAACCCTGGCATAATTTCCCAGTAATACTCGGTTAATACTTACTTTCTAGTCCATCTAATAAAAATGTTAAGCCCCTATCACTTTGGTACTTTCTAAGTCTTAGCTTTTCCCACTGTATATTTCTAAATTAACTAACCACTTATGAAAGAGAATAGGACTTTAACTCAAAAGTATTTGGGAAAATTTCAAGTTATAAGGCCACTTATGTATGTGCATGAGCATACATGCCACTCTCCCATGAACCTTGTGTCTATAAACTCAAAACACCAAACAAGTATGTGACGCTAAGAAACAAAATTGCTTAAGGAATTTTCATCCCGGGCTTGTGCCTCCTCAGACATATTCCTCAGCCAGAGCTCACAGCACACAGGACCTGAATGTTAACGTGCCCTACATTTTCAGAATGTGATGAATCTACTAATTAATCTGCACGATATTCTTGTGAAATGAATAATTATAATTTTCACAGCTTTTTTTTTCCAGATGAGAGAGCTGAGCCTCAGTTAAAGTATCCGATAACACAGGACAGTAATGAAATTTATTCTGGTGCTATGATTTGCAGAGGGAAGATGACACGGGAGAGATGAGTTGATAGTACAATAAACAGTTCTTGGGTGCTGATTATATGCATTGCAAATAAAAAGAAGTCATTCTGCCCTTAGTGTTATTACAGGATAACGCAATGTGAAGAGAGGTGTTTTCAGGGAGCACTGGGGCAGGAGGGAATGGACGAAACACATCACTAAAACAATTGTGAGAAAGTTCCTTGAAAACAGGACCCTACTTAGCAGAAGGGAAGGGCAAAGATGCCAATAAGGGAGCACTATGAAAATCAGGTCCAAAAATGTATTTTTCAGCCCAATAAAATCAAACTAGCTCTGTAAGCCTCAGCATGCCCCCATGCTTCATAGGAAATCGTATAACACACTCACCCCTTAGTGAATAGCTTATATTCTACAGTCAGAACTCTCCCATCTACTTCAGACCGCTTGGGACCATTGAAGGCGTTACTACAGAGGTGATGGGGTCCAATCTGCCTTCTAGGCTTTCTGTGGAAATAAGTACTGAATCACTTTTGAATCACAACAATAATTCAAACAACAGATCAATGAATTAAAGAGAAGAATTATATCAAGGTGTAGCTGAAAATGAAGAGATTGTAGCAATTTAAATTCTTGTTTTACAGATAAAATTAAGAACACTTGGTGGTTTTAAATATAATTGACAATTTGCTTCATCGAAGGCTTTCCAAATTGTGCCTTGCTTTTATTCTCCAGGGCATTCCCAGAATTCATTTGGGACAGAAATAATCTACACTGGTAAATTTTCACTGTATTTCTATGACCAAATTGACTAAGTATAGATTTTGAAAATTCACGAATCAGTATTATACCGGGAGATAGTCTCACTTAAAGTGACAATGTAGTCTAACTCCTTATCTGGACTCTTGAATTAAATAAAGGGTACATAACCGAAATCTGCCTCTCTCCAAAATGAAACTCAGACTAAGATTGGACAATGTTTCTGTGGAGAGAACTGGTCATTTGTAGTATGAGTATCCTCACCTCTGCTTCACATTATACAATATTACAATGTTTTAAGTAAGTTTACAGTTTTGTGTTGAGCCATATTAATAGTTATACCGAGACACATGTGGCTCATAGGTCTTAGGCTGAATACCTTTACAGGAACCTAGATCTTCTCAATAATAGTTAACTTTAAAATAAGGCTTGATGGTGCTGGAGAGGTGGTTTATGGATCAAGAACTCTTCTAGTTCTTGCAGAGCACTGAGTCCAGTTCCCAGCATCCATATCAAGCAGCTCAAAACCACCTGCTATTCCATCCACAGTGAATCTGACATCCTTGTCTGGCCTCTGCAGGAGCTCACACTCCTTTGTGCATAGACAGAGATACATACACACAGATACACATGCACACATTTATATGTATAAATAAAATAAATCTTAAGAATAAAATCAAGTTAAATGATGCTTTATGAAGATAATATCCATTGTTAAGAAATAATGAATCACATGACAGCTCTTAAATCATAAACTAATGTCAGACAATATTTAAACATGGCATTTTAAACATTAACTGTACCATCATCCATTACAGTGTGAAGTCTGATGTAGAAGTGCTGTGTTGCCGCTTAGCTTCCCTAACACAGCTATGTATTAGGGTAGAAGATGGAAATCATGCATCAGTGTTTGCCAACCATGGTGAGAGGAGGATGGCAGCCAACACCGACATGTCTACCCCCACACTATTTGAGATATCTTTCTAAGAGGGTTGATTTCTCTCCCGGTTCATCGTGGATGAAATACTGTTAATTTTCCAATTCGATTGACTTTTAAGAAAATTGCCCCCTTTAACCATAGCCAATGTCATTGCTAATGGAACTGAAGTAAACACTTTTCACTACTGAGGAGGCTCTGCAGTGTGATGCTATGGCCATGTTAGTGGATGGATGGCTGTGGTCAGACAGGATGATCACATCCTCTCCAAAGGCCTCTATCTATGCTTTGACTCCTGTTGCTTAAGCTTAGAGAAGAAACTTAACTCAGCTCTGTCTCAGGTTTCTTCTCTGCAAAGAGTGTGAGCATTATAATTACTTACCTCTCAGGGATGTTATAACACTAATTAAAGTCTCAAAACTCCGTGAATAAAACTCATCTTTCATGGATGTTAATTACTATTATTCAAATCATAGCCGTGAGGCCATTTGCAGCAGAAGGCGGTGGGCAGGTTTTCAACCTCCTTCGTAAAGGCCAAATGGCAATTAGTGAGGATTGTAGAATGGAAAAAAGCCTTTAAGCAAGGGCTTATGATAATAAAGGCCTGACACCAGCATCACTACTACAACAGGTATCAACTGGGAATGATGATGGGGGTCCATCTCCCAAGACTAAAAACCATTAGAGAATCCCATGGTCTGTGGCCATATTTCATGCACAAGAAAATGTCTTCATGCTTACTGTGATCCTAGTGACACGGACAAATGCTGAGCGGACACTATTCTATACAACCTGTTGCGCTTATCTGACGCTGTCCTTTTGTTAATTTTAGATACTGAATAAATCATCAGGGTTGTAAGAAAAAAAATGCCCAATTAGAGAATTACATAATCTCTCTCATAGGTTACTTTGTAGTTGAGCATGATAAAACATGATATCCGGATGACAAGCAAAGGGTTGGTTTAAAAAAAAGCCCACATAGTTATTTCTTCACACTTTCCACCATTGCATTCACACCATCCTGGCTTCTGCTCTTGTCATATTCTGACTTGTCTACCTACTGTAGGGCCACATGGGGAGAGCAGTCCTTCATTTGACAAATGCATGTAACATGACCTAGTCAACCCCATGCAGTCATTGCTCTAGGATCTGCACCAAGGAAGACACATAAGGGACAACAGAGTGTTTCTATCCGAATCTCTCAGAATTCATAATGTCACTCGTTATTTACTGCCCAGTTTGTGCTTTCTTATAAGACTTATATGGGATAACTTGAATATTCTCAATTGACAAACACAGTTGTTCCTGTCAGAAATATTATTTGAGCAGTAGGAATAAGGGGACCAGCCACAAAGCTCCACTGCTTGCTTCTGAGATAAAGACTGGAGAACTTTTTATTTTTACTATCATCACCACCACCACCACCATCATCATCACCATCATCACCATCATCATCACCATCACCATCATCATCATCATCATCACCATCATCACCACCATCATCACCACCATCATCATCATCATCACCACCACCACCATCATCACCATCATCACCACCACCATCATCATCGTCGTCATCATCAACATCATCATCATCATCATCATCATCGTCATCACCATCATCATCACCACCACCATCATCATCACCATCATCACCACCACCATCATCATCATCTTCATCATCATCATCATCGTCATCGTCATTTATTACATGCATGTTTGTGAATGCTGGCGTAAGTGTATCAGGGCACATGTGTAGAGGTCAGGGTACAGCATTAGGGACTCTGCTCTCTCTCCCCTCCATGGGATGTAGGGATTGAATTCAGGTAATCAGATTTGCATCTCACACTTTTACCGGATAAGGAACCCTGTTGTCTTTTCTATCTGGACTATATCTGCCGTCTATTTTTGTGGCCATCAGATCCAAAACAAACTGAATTTCTACTACTCCCCAGACATGGCCTATTATTACATTTGTTTTTCAGCAAAATCAAACAAGCAAGCAAACTAAAAGCTTCCGAGTATGTTTATCTCAGCTTTTCTTACTGTAATTTTAAGTACAGGTTTATTTGTTCTGTGGGGATAGGTACACACATGATATAAATGTGTAAGGTCAGAGGACAACGTGCAGGAGATGTTTTCCCCCTATGTCATGTTGGCCTTGCAGGGGAAACTCAGGTCATCAGGCTTGGCAGTAAGCCCTTTCACCTGATGAGCCATTTTCCAGGCCCTCTCTCATCCTTTGTATTGAGGAAACTGAGTTTCAGATACGTTAAGTAACGTCCTAGGATGTTTTATATGCCAAAGTAAGATGCCTTTGGCTGCCATCTAGTCATCTTTCATCTGGTTTCTCTGATATCATAATTATTTAAATGTCTAACTAGGTTTTATGGAAGATGAGTACGCAGTTTCCTCATGAACCCTGCCCCAGATCACAAGAGTCATCCCAGCACACCCAAGTCCCAAACCAGGAGAGGCAAAAATAGTAAGAGAATCAAATAGCACTAACAAAGAGTACCAATAAGATGAGAAATTAAGCTAAAATATTTAGTGGCACAAAATTACCACTGTCAGGAAAGTTGCAGGACTTGTCCACTGGAAAACTAATATTTATAAAGACTCAGCTACGTATTCTTTCTGTTCAGTCTAGAGATAACATAATAGCCAAGACAGACTCAAGGGTGCAACTATATTCCCAAGAGACAGTCAAGAAACAAGTTCCCAAGTAATCATTTATAAATGCAGATATACTAAATGAATTTAAAAGTTTAGTTACCATATTATCTACTGTGTATAAAACAAGCTGCTATTATCCCCAAAGAGTTTCCTTTTGGTTTGTTTTTGTTTTCTGTCTCTTTTCAGATGTAATTGTGAATATTCCTGGATTTTCACAGTTCCTGGGACTTCCAGTATATTTTAAGACAACATTGAAGTTGAATGAATTGGGAGCAACAATTACTAGGAATGAATAGTAGCTGGAATGGTAGGGAAACAACTTGGGAGTCAGGATCATGAGGTTCATGGGCCTTACAATGTGCCCTGGTTGAATACCACACTAGTACCAAGGTCTAGTGCCAGGTATGTCCAAGGAGAAAATGCTTGCCTCTGAGCTTCCAGGTAGAATAAAACCTGAAAGTTGATCTCAATGACAGCTTGAAAATTCTCTCTGTAACTCTTTGTCCCCTGACCATCTGTACACTTTAACTGGAAAACTATAACTACACCTTAATAGCACCTGAGCCTTCCTTGTTTATGTATTCTACAATTTCTAGAGCATTCTCCTAATGGGTTTTTTAAAAGGTCTCTGAAATTAAGTTGTCTTCCTGCACTGCAGGAAGCACAGTGCAGTGCCTTGGGCCATTGGATAATGGAGTAGAACAGCAACCTAATGAGATGTGATAGTAATCTCTAATCCATGCTACAGCTGACTGACCCCAGTAATGAGTCAATAAAGCCCATCTCTCCATCATGGAGCTTACACAGTAGATCATTGGCGCAGGGTATGGCAAAAGAAAGTCTGGGAGTTGTACCAAAGCAGATGTCATGGTTCCACATTTTGATAGACTGTTTCCGTCTGTACCCTGATTGATGCACTACCCTTTCTCACTCACTTCTCCAATTCACATTTCATGTAAAAAAAAAAAAGTACGAAGAAATGATGATCTTATTAAATGAATCATACAAGATTTACAACTTTGATTTTTTAAAAGGTTGAGGTATAAAAATGAGGCATACTGTGGGACCTCTGCTAACTCTAATTCTGATTGCCAGAATATTCAGCCTGCAGCTCAGTACTCAGAGAGTTGTCTTACTCCTTTCGTTACCAATTTCTAGTTATTTTTTATTCTTTAGTACATTCTAGTGGTGTTCATCTTAGCTTCAGTCTAGTAGTCATTTGAGAAATCTTGAAGATAGACGCTGTATGCAGGTGCCCCATGACCTCACTCACATTGATTGAACAGCTAATGCTGAATATTCTAGTTCAGAGTGTACCTCTCAAGCCATAATGGATCTTGCTACTGGAAGAAGACCAATATATCCACTACAGTATTATGTCCTGTGGTGATTTAAGTGGGCCTATAGCAGAAGAGAATGATGAATTGAGCTAATTCTCAGTAGACCTGACAGAGAGAAGATCCACAGAAATATAATGAAAAGGAAACAAGATGCACCCTTACTCATGCTTTGATTCCGCTTCAAGAAATAAATCAGTCCCACAAAGGTAGAAATGGGATTTTAAAATATTTTAAGGATTTATTTACTTTTATTTTATGTGCATTAGTATTTGCCTGACATGTTTGTATCTGAGCCATGTGCATTCACTGTTTACAGAGGCCAGAAGAGGCACAAGAATCCTTGAGACTGGAGTTACTGAAGGTTGTGATCTGCCATGTGGGTCCTGGGAATCAAACTAAGGTTGGTCTTCTGCTGGAGCCATCTCTCCAACCCCAATGAACAAAAAATTTCAAAACTGTAGAGGGAAGATTTTGGAAAGCCCCAATCCATGGGAGGGAAGTGCAGTAAGTTCAGTCAGCTCTTTAGAGGAAAAGGACTTCACCAAAGATCAGACGAATGGGAGAAAATACGCAATGAAGGTAGAGCAAGAATTGGCTCATATTATTGAGAATTAAGCACTTTCCCTCCCTGGTTTATGTTTGCAGCTGTCTGAGCAGCAAAGAAGAAGAAAAACCATAAAACGCTCAGACACAGGGGAAAAGGGTAGAGACCAAACAACCAATGTCTTTCACGTTACTTCTGCTTACACCTGGACTTAATAATATCCTCACATTCCACATCGAGAGTCACCATGAAAACTTAGTTTCATTTAATTTGCTAATAGTTCCTCTGAAGATTTAACACGTTACTTTACCATTTCTAAAACAACCAAATTAGAAATTCTGAAACATGGAATACGGAAAAGTAAGACAAAGAGTAGTTAGTGAGCATATGAAGATAATGGTAAAAGAATAGCAAACGAGACCAGAAAGAAGAGATGCCGACATGCAATGAGAAACTGCGCAGGAGGAAACATACCTTCATGAAGCTGATGTTCAGGACCCAGCTACCCTTATTCTGGATTCCCTTGAACTTAGGTTTGGAACACATGACTAGTCTTGGGCAGGGAAGTAAGAATGGAAGCATATTGTCATTTGTAAGCTGAGGTAATTAGTTAAGAAATGTTCCCTCCATTAATTAATGCTCCTAGATCATCGAAGCTTTAGAATACACTGCAAGATGCATATGTACTTGTCATTTTAACAGGCTCATTAAATAGTAAAACTAATTTTGTAATACATTTTATCTTCTACATCCTTTAAATACATAATAGATATGAAAACAATTTTTAAGATAGTTTAGAGCATTGTGTCTTCTTAGGTCTACTAAGTCCAGCTTGCATTTGAAATTTGTAGAGCAACAGAATTCAGATTAGACACTTTCCAAGTTTTTCATGAGTCCCTCATTGACATATACGGTTACTGGCTACACTATTGAGCAGCAAAGTTCTAGAAAGTATTGCTTCAGGATTAAACAGGGCTATGTTTAATGTTCTTGAAACCACCTTAGTAAGATAAAATCTTCCTTGGCATTAAGCAAGCCACAGAGATTTAACAGTTTATTAATTACTGCATCCTAACCCATAGTTACCTAGTTAATTGCAAATTCAAGGCCAACTGAGAGATTTTTTCCCCTCTCTCATAAGATTGGAGAAATTGAGTGTATCTATGCAAGGCATTTCTTGTGATGTTGAAACTGAGTGAACTATGCCATTAGTAAGAAAAAAAAAAACTAAACAGTGGGAACAGGCATCTCACCATGACCATGGCAACTCTTATAAAGGAAAGCATTTGCTTAGAGATGGCTTAGTTCAGAGATTTAGTCCATTGTTAGCAGGATGGGAAGCAGGCAGACATGGTGCTGGGGAGTTAGATGAGAGTTCTACATCTGGATTAGCAGGCAGCAAGAGGAAAGAGAAAGCTAGTTGGTCTGGCTTGAGCTTCTGAAAACTCAAAGCCTGTCCCCAGTGACACTCTTCCTCCAACTTGACCACACCTTCTAACAGTGCCACTCCTTATGAGCCAATGCGGACCATTTTCACTCAAACCACCACACAGTTCAACTAATATTGTTCAGATGACTGTTCAAAACTTTTTTGCAACACAAATCAAGCAACATACAAGCTGACATCACTATTTGACTGTTCCAAAGTTAACTTTTGAACGAATGTAATTCAGCCAGACACTGCTTCATTATTCATTCTGAACTTTGTTCTTTCTCATTTACTTAGTCTTCATTATTTTCACTCTGTTGGAGTCAGAACTGCCTAGCTCTCTGAGAGGCATAAAGGCATCTGATAGAGTTTGAAGTGATAGACAGGAAGGTTGGAAGGGAGCCAATGAGGGCATGGACATCCACATTCTTAGTATTGCTTACTTCTTGGCCAAGATGACTAGCTTCTGATGGCCACATTTGAATGCTCATGATATTCCCACATATATACCAACCCTGGACCACTTGATAGTCTTCGGGTTCTACTTTGTACCCAGTTGGTTATGTTTGTCTTGCTATAGAGAAATACCTGACAGAATCTGATTAAAAGTGGGGATGGTTGGCTCATGGTTCGCTCCGGAGTGTTCATGGCCTCTTTGCCCTGCTCCCTTAAGGAATATGAGACAGTGGCTGTTTTTCACTCTTTGGTCGAGGGAGAGAAAAGGAGACTCAGAAAAGGGAAAGAACAAGATTCAGCCCCTAGCACACACCTTTTGTAGCTACTATCTCTATCTAGGCCCCTCCTTCCTCCATCTCCCACAAATGCTATAGCATTATTGATCTAAAAGGGGGTTAATCCATCTATAAACGAAAACCCTTATTTTCCGATTGTGTCTGCAAATGCCTTCACAAACACACTCGGGACTGTGCCGCCCTAACTTTGTGGCGTTTATTAATCTTATTAGGTTAACAGTCAAAATTCACAATTATGGTACAATCCATCTGACCAACTATAGAAAGCATCCTCTTTGTTACTAAGAAGTGTTCTGGGGAAAGCTGGCAACTGGATCATGATTCAAAATAATTTCTCTAACCTGCCTCTGATCAACGTAAGAAAATTTAGAAAGCTTGCCATGACTGGATGGACTATAAGACGTGGACTATGTCCATTCTCACTTAGAAATGCCATGACAAACAACTTTCTTCTGTGTTCCTATACTAAACTGTAGCACAAACTCTTGTCAGAAAATAGTCACAAGTTTCCTGATCAAAGTCTCACCCTGAGAACCTTCTAGGCAGGTCTCTTGAGGACACCCACTTGCATGGGAGGGTGAGTCAAGTCCCACCTACTTTGGTAATGAGGAGGGTGGACAGGAGAGGCATAGCATACCTTGTACACATCTCTCTCCAAATCTCTCTGATGCTTCTCTCACTCATACCATTTTACAGTATCTCAGCAGAATGGAGCAAAACCAGTTTTTCTAGTTCTTATAATCTCCTTTCCAAAGGCTTTAATATGACGCCTAGCCAGGTTTCCATTGAAATGGCAATCTCCTTCCTGCTTTTCTTCCTCTCCCTGTAAATTGTTTTGTGTGTGTGTGTGTGTGTGTGTGTGTGTGTGTGTGTGTGTGTGTGTGATAGAGATAGAGACAGACAGACAGACAGACTCGGAGACAGAAAGACACAGAGAGAGATTTCACATATGTGCATAAGTGCTACAAGTGGAAGAGTGATAAATGGCAAAGGATAAAATGCATGCATTATGCCTTCCCTCTGCGGATTGCCCCTGACCGACACTTCATATCTCCGTCTAGCTGTCGTGTGATTTCTGGAGCCTTGCTGCAAATATACGTGTTTCCACAGATACTCAAGGCAGGTGCACAATGGAGATCCTAAGGAAACCTTTTCTTTTGTAAGTAGATTTAACAACAGCTTCCAGGAAATTGTAGTTGATGGTTCAGCACTAGATCTGGCTACCAGCCTTGCACCATCGTAGTCATTGAGTATGGTGTCAAAAGAGTATTTTTCTAAGATAAACTAAATCTTGAGCTTTAATTCTAAGGAGATAGAAAATCTCCCATTACTAAGGAGTTGGAATCCATGTCTTTTTTTCAAGATCTTGTTGTTATCTTAAGGGCCAAAAAACACTCTGAGCTTAGTTAAATTAAGAACTGGAAGCTTAAAACTCAAACAGTTTTTAAAGAGTCACGTGGCTGGGGGAGAGTTCAGTAGTTCAGTGCTTGCATGTTGTATACAAGACTTTGGGTTTGATTTTAATACAATCAACAGATGAACAAAATGATGGAAATAAAAAGATGTTACACAAACAGGTTTTTTTTTTTTTTTCAAATTTCTCTAGACTCAAAATAAATACAAAGCTATGGTCCAGAAAGGTAGAGAATGAGTCTTCAATACTAAAAATAAAATCGTGATGGAGACATATTTCTTAAGGCCGTATATTTCTTAAGGCCTTACATCTTTAAATGTTTAGTAGCGAACATGAGTCAACTGATTTGTTAAAATGGTAGCCTACAAATGATTAATTGAAACAGAATTATGCCCCCTTAATTACAATCCACAAAACTGGAGACACGGCATGACTTGATAAAGCACCTTTGGTGGAAGAAATGAGGTGTGCAAATGTTACTCAGTTAGGACAAGACCCTGGGCTCTGACTGCCGTAACAAACCCGGTGCAGCCACCCATTCTCAACAAGCCACTGAAGGAGCCAAATTAATAGTGAAAAGTAGGGGAAGTGGCCACTCTGGGAGGAGGGACAAATTGATCCAGTGACTACTCTCCCATCCCTACTCATATGGGTATAGTTACCCTAACTTGAAGGTCAAGTTCTGAAAGACAGAAAGATATGCATAACTAAGTAGTCGTGGTCCAGGCATGGTTCTGTCCATCACTGACCCATCCTTGTCTCTGTTCTTGGCTCTCCTGCAAAGCGGTTCGACAAGTTATAAGTCTTTTACCTAGGAGACAAGGTCTTTATTGATTGCTGTTAGAACCTGTGTCATTTCTTCCAGCATGAGATTCCTATTTGTTGGGGTCTATTGTTCCAACACTCAGAAGAGGGAGGGCCACAAACGTCTCTTTAAAATATTTTCTCTCTTGCCAGGAGGCATAGCTACAAAAAGACAGAGTGCTTGATACAGCAAAGATTTAAATGAATCATGAGCAATGAGAATACTGACTCACCAAAGCAGAGATTCAGTTTAATCATTTTCTAGATATTTCCTTCAGTATGTCTCACCTGAGCTTGATGGCCATTCAGAAACAATCAAATCTATTATGGTTTGAATGAGAAGGACCCCACAGGCTCAAGTATTTGAATACTCGTTCTCCAATCTGTCAAACTGCTTGGGAAGGATTAGGAAGTGCAGCCTTGTTGGAGAAGGTGTGTTACTGGGTGAAAGCTTTGAGATTTCAAAAGCCCACGCTATTCCCAGTTAGCTCTCCCTCCCGGTGTCTGTGGATCAAGACATAAACTTTCAGCTACTGCTACAGCACCATGCCTGCCTGCTGCTGTTTCTCTTGGCGATGATGGTCATAGACTTTAATGCTCTGGAACCATAAGCCCCAAATTAAATGTTTTCTTTTGTAAGTTAGCTTGGTCATGGTGTTTTATCACAGCAATTGGAAAATAGCTAAGACAATTATTCTTTATAAATTACAGATTTCTGTACAAATGATATTATTATATCTTCTGGCAATAATGTCCAGTTGTCTATAACATCCTTTGTTGAGAAATATAAAAATATAAATTATATAAAGGCCATAAAGTGATTTAAGATTGTTTGTGAATTTCTACCTATAAAACCATTGGGTTTGTATGACATAGCCAGCAATTTGAATAGTGTCTAAAGCAGTAGTTCTCAACCTGTGGGTCGTGACACCTTTGGGGATAGAATGACCCTTTCACAGGGGCCTCCTAAGACCATCTTCATATCAGATATTTACATTACAATTCATAACGGTAGAAAAATTACAGTAGGAACGAAAATAGTATGGTCTGGGGAGGTGGTCACCACAACTTGAGGCACTGTATTAAAGGGTCACAGCATTAAAAAGGTTGAGAACCACTGTCTCTAGGGTTATGGAAACTTTAAAAAATAACTACATCAAGAACGTTACTAATATTCATGTCATCCTCTGTAGCAAATATTTTTCTTTCATCATCAGCATAAACACAGGTCTGATGTTTGCTACTAATCCTTCATTCCTCTTACCTACGATATCTTTATGTACCCTCCTTAACTACTTACTATTTCATTTTGGATATTTGGTACTCTTACTGCATTCATCTTTCTGTGGCTTACTTTTTTCACTTGCCATTGCACAGCATCAATTGTGTCAATGAAGATAGAATATTTAGTAAGGTATTCAATATTTGTGCTAGAATTCCTCCATGCAAAATGCTCTTATATGTGGATTTTTGTACACATGTGTAAGGATATCTTGAGACTGTTCCAAGAGGTGCAAAGGATGAGTACATTTGTAAGTATTAGGAATACTGACTTTTTCCCAGGCCACATCAGTAGTGTGGAAGAATTCAGGCTGTCTCCTTTGCTTGCAT
Organism: Cricetomys ansorgei; assembly: GCA_026225945.1. Taxonomy (NCBI): domain Eukaryota; kingdom Metazoa; phylum Chordata; class Mammalia; order Rodentia; family Nesomyidae; genus Cricetomys; species Cricetomys ansorgei. The sequence continues at coordinate 5,223,093 of JAMJFZ010001796.1, forward strand.
TTGTATTGCACATTTGAATTTTGCAAGTCATTTTGACCTTGTCCCTCTGTCTCTTCTTTCTTCCTCTCCTCCCTTTTCTCCCTTTCCTCTTTTAAACTTTCTTCTCGGCACTCAACCACTGACATAGAAACTGAGAAATGCCCACAGCTACGTTTCCTAGGGTTTGGGGGAAGGGAACCGGTGGAGCTAGAAAAGCTTTTCTAGCAGCTTGGCACAAGCATCCTTACTTCACACTCCATGTGGAGGCTGCTGTTGACTTGGCAACCCTTAGCAGTATTTTCTCCCAGATTGCTTTAACATCATTGATTGCAGGGACCATTTAGAAGGTGACCTCCTGAAACAGTCAGTGGTCAATGTCAAGTACTTTAGAGGCCAAGATGCTGTGTTGAAAAGCTGCACCAGCCGTGTTTTAGAAGGAACAGAAATAGATGAAATCTTTTACTAACCAACTGCAACCGCTGACTCCACTGTTTCCATGGCAACTCATCTTTGGCAAGGTATTCCAAAGACTCTTTATTTAATAAATATCAAATTGCCAAAGGGAATCACTAGTCATGTCAGGCTGCCACATCCACAGTGGCAGAGATTATCCTTTGCCCTCCAAGAGAAAATAATCCTTTCTTAGATTTTGGGAGTTTCTGATACCTCTTGAGAGGAATGAAATTCTTGCAAAGCTTTTTCTTCATTTGTCTTTCTTGGACTTAATAAAATATTTGTTCATAATACCAAGCAGGAGGAACTAAAGGCTGTATTTGTTTTACCTCCAGTGGCTACTTGCTTGATCTGTCTGGAAATAAGAAACACTAAGATTCAGATAGCCCATGGTTTAGTGACTTCTGGGCACTGCTGATATTAATACTTTAGCTGTGGGTTCTCGCTCTTTAAAATAATGGAATTAGATTGGATTAGTTTACAGAATTTTCAATTGTCAACGGAAAAGCCTGATGCCTGATGCCAAGTTGTGACTGTCAATGATGTCCATGTAAATTGGCTTTCTCAGGAGACAGTCAAGAGCAAAGGCAAAGCTGAAGGTCTAAGAGCTGAGTCAGTGCTGTGTCGGGTGTTTGCTATTGTTCATTTTGCCTTCCACACAGTTTTCATTTTGAAGCAAGATGGCTCAGTGGGGATGGAGAAGATGAGCCTTGGTAATTCTTCATAAATCTCATCCTTTGCAGTGCAGCCCACAGTATGTTCATGTTCAACTTCAACAAATATAAACAGAAAGAGTTGGCACATCCTCTTCTCTTTGCATAGCGGGATATTATGTTAAATCGGAACTCCTCTGTTGCTGTGTTCTTCTTCATGCCACAGGTTCACATCTGCCTCTCCTTGTGAGATGACCTTGTCCAGTATGTAAGAGAATTGGCCCCCTGCCTGGAACCCCACAATCCAATGTCCACTCTAACTCTTCTGTGCTATTCATCTTTGAACAACTGCCTTATGCTCTTCAACTCCAGTTTCTACACTTAAAAGATACAGTGCTTACACTGTACATCACAGTGAAGTGATGAAATGAATGACGATACAGTACTTTTGAAGCATTAGCAGTGCTTAGCATACTGTCAGGGCTCCATAGATATTAACAATTATTACTTCATCGTTTCAGATACACTCCTTGGGGTACCATTCAATGCATTAAAGTGCTCATTTCCTCGATAATGGTCTAGTTGCCCAAAGTTTATTTTCTTCCAAATTAAAGAGGTCTTTGCTTGCTTAAATGCATAATGCACCCAAACATACATTAATCTACTTTAACAAGAATAAAAGCTTATTTTAATGTACTATTCTTATTATTTTAAGACTATCACAATAAATACAGCATATATTGAATACAAGAACTTTATGTCTTTGGAAATATTTGAAAATAATTGCTTGTGTGTATATTACTAAGTATGAAAGTAATAAAAATAAAGTTTTCTTATGTTTCCTTTAAAAATGTGTTTAGCCTATTGGGAGACAGTTTTTCTGTATTCTCTCATTACAATTCAGAAGCCTAGATTTTTTTCTCTTGCCCTCCCTCCCTCCCTCCCTCCCTCCCTCCCTCCCTCCCTCTTTCTTTCTTTCTTTCTTTCTTTCTTCCTTTCTTTCTTCTTTCTTTCTTTCTTCTTCTTACGTTTTCTGTGATTTCAAATTTATAAGATTTTCCATTCTCTTCCTACTTCCCAGTAGCCTTCATTCTTGTCTTGTGTTTTCCTTTTGTTCTAAATTCTTCAGTTAGTAGATGTAATTAAAGTTGTTCAAGAGTGACTTCAGCAATCTAAGTTTTGGGTAACTAGATGTGTTAGTTACCAAAGAAATGTCTTTCATAAAACACTGACTATGATGTGTGGATATATTTATGAGCCATTTAGTTATTCTTGATTTCTAAATATATTATTTTATGAATAGATTTAAATTAATATTTTACTTAATATGTTTTCTATGTAAATTTAAGCAAAAGCCTTTGGGAAGGTCAATCATTAGCATCATCAATTTTCCTACATAGAGAGTACATTTCTTTTAAGCAAATCTCAGTTGTATTTTTCCATCTTTATTAAGGGCACAACACAGCCAACTGCAGCAGGAATGGAGTGAGACATTTGGAAAGCTTTCTACGTTGCTGTGGCCGGTGAACCCTTACTCATCAGGCAGAAAGCTCTTTCTCTGAAGGTTTTAGGAACACTATGAAAAACTTCTCTGGGAATAATGCCATCCTGAATTACAAGGACAAACCAGAATTACCAGATCACTTAATATAGTCCATCTCATCATATGCTTATCAATCTTTCAATCCCTTCATTGAGGACTTGCATAGTGATGCCATCAAAATGTGTCTAGCTTGCCTTTTCCTACCCTGTGGAGTTACCCATCGTGTTACCTGACTCCACACCAGTGAGCCAGTACCCCTTTTGCTAAAGCCCCTGAGTCATCATTCACCATGACAAAAGCTAACGTCTCATACATGAAAATGTAATAATGCTGCATCCATACAGAATAACTCTTTGGTGCTGTTTATGTTGTTTCAGGGCAGGGTTTCTGTGTAGCCTAGGCTAGCCAGTAACTTAACTCACTACTATTGTGCCTTAGTTTTTTGTGTGCTATCCCAAGTGTGTGCTACCATTACCCAGCTACAGGACCTATTCAGAAAGACATCCTTTCCTTATTTTGGGAACAGGAAGAGTACAAATAAGCACTGACTCCAAATATGTTGTTCCTTCTACCAAGTTTTTTTTTTAAATATTATCTGTTAACCTAAAAAAAAAGCCACAAAAATAGTGAACTGGGACATCTCAGGACTGTAAGAAAGCCAGTGGAGAATAGGAGAGATATTTCCCAGGACTTTTAAAATGATAGTAAGTAGCCACATTCTTCCTCTGAACATATCTGAGTTCAAGATTTCCAGTTTCACTGAAGCAATGTACTTGTCCCTAGGAGAAAATTTAGTTGGATTATAACCACAATCTTACAGAAAAACAGCCGTTATATGAACCTCAGTAATTGACGCTGCCAGTCATTTCATGCATGTTGAAAGAAGGTAACTCCTCAAGTCCATACTCACTCCTCAGGTATGAAGAACCATCAAAAAAGGAAGAGGGATGCAGTTATCCTTAGGTGTGATAGTTGCTTTTAAGCTGCTCAGTGACTTTATCAACATTTGTAAAGAACGTAAAACTTTAAATTAATGTAATAAAAATAAATGAGTAGAATGAAGTGTCATAAATTGTTAAATTATGTGTATTCGTTTGCCTGATGTTTCAAAATTTGATTATTCTGGGATATCAACTCTTCAACATTCAACCCCAGTGTATCCATTGGGGAAATTAATTAATATTAAAAAATGAATGTTTTTCAAAGTATGTACATTTGCATACAATTCTAAGCACATATTTAGAATAATAAAACGATGAGTGAATATACATTAAATAATTTATAATGTGCTCCCATTATTGAATGATGCAATAGTGAGTACCTTCCAAAGAATTTAGCATAGTAAGAATACCACAAAATTACTGCTATTGTTCTTATAAATTGAAAGACCATTATTCTACCTGTGCAAGAGGAGGTCAAAAGATTCTAAGAATCAGAGGTGATGGAGGACACCAGAAGAACACAGCCCTCTGAATCAACTAAACCAGGCACATAGGAACTCACAGAGATTGAAGCGGCAATCACAGGGTCTACATGGATCTGCACCAGATCGTCTGAATATATAATACAGCCATTAGCTTATATTTTGATGGGACTCCTGACTGTGAGAATGAGTGGGTCTATGACTCTTATGCCTGTTCTTAGGACTCTTTTCCTCCTGTTGGGTTGCCATGTCCAACTTCGCTATGAAAGTTTTTGCTTCACCGTATTCTATTTTATTTTGTCATGTTTGGTTGTTACCTCTTAGAAGCCTGTTCTAATGAGATGCAGAAAAGGAGTGGATTCAGTTGGGAGGGGAGGCGAGGGAGGAACTGTGAAGAGTAGAGGAAGTGGAAACTATAATCAGGATGTACTGTATGAGAAATGAATCTCTTTTCAATAGAAAAAGAAAATACCATGGTTCCATTTTGTGATTTTTTTGCTATTCTTATGATAATTTGTTCCATTACTGATTTTAACTTAGTAATTGCTGTAGTTTAAATCTGAAGTGTCCCCCTAAAGGCCTGTGTGCTAAAGCTTAACACATCCAGCAAATAGTTATTGAAAGATGGCAGAAATCAGATGGGGATAGTAGGGGGGTTTCCAGGAAAGAGAGTGCAGCGGGAGCCCAGCACATTTCCTCTTCTTCTTTTATATCATATTCAAATAATGTGGTGACCAGCTTTGTTCTGTATGTTACTCACCATAGTTTTCTGCCTTTCCAAAGGCCCAACCAGGGGTCTGACTAGCCATCAACTGAAGCCTCCAAGACTTCAACATGCATCTCGCTCTTTGTTAGATCATTGACTCAGGCATTTTTCACAGAAACAGTATTGTGTTACAGCAATTGGGAGCTAAAATGTATCTCAAGCTGTATTACAGTAACATGTAGACAAGCCAGCTTTACATTTACCTCTCTCTCAGTCCTCACCAACATCTTTTGCTACTCCTTTATAGAACATGCACATTAATCTTTTTTCTTTAAAACTTTTATTGTCTCTGAGAAGTTTATACAGTATATTTTGATGACATTTACACCCAAACTCCTCCCAGATCCATTCCCACCTCCCCACCCACACCACTTCATGTCTTCTTTTTCCCCTCTTTTATTTTTTGAGATATAATATAATTACATCATTTCCCCCTCTTCCTTATGTCCCACCCCATGCACCTCTCTTTGCTCTCCTTCAAATTCATGGTTTCTTTTGTCAACAACTGTTGGTATATGCACATATTTATATGTACATACATGTATTTTCCTAATATATAAATATAGGCTGTTCAGTCTGACAAAGGTTATCTGCATGTATGTTTTCAGGTCTGACTAGTTGATATTAGACAACCAACTAGTGTGCTTTTCCTTGGAGTAGACCATCTTTCCTGTTCCCAGTGCTCCATACTTGCCTGCAGTTCTCTATGTAGGGTTAAGGCCTTTTGGGATTTCCCCCATCATGTCCTCATTAAATAATAACATTAGTGTCATGCACAAACAATAACAAAAGCTTTGGAGGCCAATTTGTGCTGCCCAAACACTCTTTGACTTAGGTTCTACTCTAGAGCATGGCTGACCTCCCAGGGGTTACACCCTTAAAGAAAACTGACTCTCCCTCTCCCAGTAACTATCAACAGCCAATAGTTCCTCAGCTAAGTGTGGGACTTCATGGCCAACACTCCATGCTGGGACTTTGTCTGGCTTAATCTTACATAGGTTTTATGCATGCCATCACAACCACTGAGTTCATACGTGCCACTGCCCTGGTTGTATTTGGAAAACTCATCCACCACATCTGACAGTCATAATCTTCCAGGCCCTCATCCACCATGATGCTTGAACCTTGAGCAGAGAAGTATGATGTGGATTCCCCATTTAAGACACAGCATTTCGATGTCTCTTATTCTCTGTCTGTTGACCAGTTGAGAGATGCACTAATCTATGAGTATAGCAATAAATCATAAGAAATCATTTTAATATTATGTCTATTTATCACAATAATAATAGACTCTCTACTAGGGCCTACCTAGCCTCAGGTCCTTGGTCTTGATAATGATACTAGATACAGGAATCAACCTTAAATAGAATAAGAAAGTATTTGGTTACTCCCGTGACAGTCATGCTATTATTGTATCAGTGGGCATATCTTGCCAGGGCAGTCATTATTAAAGCTCACTGATTCACAGCTGGGTAAGAATGATGACTACCTCTCTTCTGCAGTAGCATTCATACCATGGTCTAGCACTGTAAAAACTAGCCAGTGGGGATGAAACTTCCAGGCCTGTACGAGCTTGAGTCTAATCTTTCCACAGGAATGCAAGAATTACTTGATTGAGTAAAACCTTTTGTCTATGTGGTATAGAACTAGCAATAAAACAAGAACAACAAACACATCTCATTATAATTATGTAGTTATATTAATTTTTATAGCTTGATTATATGCTGCCAAAATGCATGGATTTGATTTTAGAAAAATTTGTATTTGTTCATCCATTTATTCAAAATGAATCATTTATTAAAAGCATTATGAGCTAAGTCTCCCTGTATCTCTCTCCATCTTCACCATTATTATGGTGTTGCTCACCACCAGCATCTCTTCTAGACTCTTCAAAGATCTTCCCAACTATGCTTCCTGTTTTCTATTTTGTCCTGTTTTATATATACCCCACCAAAAGCCAAAGTCATTAATTTAATTATATAAGAGTCCTATAACTCTGGCATTATTTAAAATAAAATCTAAACATTCTGGCATATAAATCCATATATGATTGAATGACCTGGCCTTACATTTTTCTTGAGACACAAATAACAAACCCTCAGCTGCAGATGATATCTGGCTTTTTACATTGCCTTCTTCCTTCCTCCCTCTTCTTCATTACTCAAGGGATTGTTTACACTTCATTCTCCTGGTCATCCATCTGAAGTAGGCGCTGAGTTACTCTCGTCACTACTCTGCTTCTATACTTTGTGGCACTGGGAACCTTCTGGGGTCCTTCTTTCATTGAAGATTGTAAGCTCTAAGGAATATCACGTATGTTTGTAATGATGGGGTCTTTGTCTTACTTGCCAGTCTGTGATTAGAGACTAGAGAATATCAGATGTTAAGTAAACTGTTGCTGAAAGAACAGAAGAAATGACTGTAAATTACAATATGAATAGTAATCATAGCACATCTCCTGTCTACAAGAATTTGTCAAGAGAAAGAAGATAACAAAAAGCCTGATGGGGGGCAAGTATGCGTAAAACGATATACACAATGACAGGAGAGTGTATGCTCTAGTCACAGGAAAAGGGCAAGGTATTAAAATTTTAATTAGAAAAATTGAGTAAAGGAAGGAATCAAGAATGAATTTAGCTTTTTTATTTTAGAGGACAGATTGGCATGTTGTAGAAATAACATGACATGAAGCTGCTTCAAAAAGAGCCAAGTCTTATTCGGAACACATTGAGCTAAATGCTTCTAAGTCAAGCTGAGATGTCTTGTAGGCAGCTGGGCAGATATATCCAGAGCTCAGACACAAACATGCATCATATATATGTATGTATGGTGTTACTCCACTCATATTTACACGTGTTATCTATTAGGAAATCACAAATGCTTTTAAAGTAAGGTGGATAGCATTTTCAACTCAAGTTAGATAAGTAGTTCAAAGGCAAAGAAACAATAAAATAAATGCAACCCATATCTTTTATTTCTCATTTATTTTTCACTGCCTTTACTGTAATATCCAATATTATAGTTATTCCCTGCATAGAAAACAGTATTTTTGGAAATAGTCAAGGGGCAGAAGAAACAAGTACTTTTTTTGGATTTTTCTAATGTTCTCACATTTCAAACTGAAAAAAGAAAGTTTCGAGTTAATTTAGAGCCTTCTTTAGCAGAAGTTACACTGTAAGGTGTAGAGCCATCAATTTGCTCATATGTATGCAGAGAGATTGAAAGGTTATATGAAAAGCAAGGCAAAGGAGTATTGGAGATTAAATGACATATTAGTACATTTTTCATACTATTATGTCCATATGAATTATTTTACTATAAAGTCATTGATATGCTCTCTGGAATGTAAACCACAAATAATTAAAATAAAAAGAATCAGACATCCCATTTATTGCCTTTTAAGATCTATCTATCTATCTATCTATCTCTCTCTCTCTCTCTCTCTCTCTCTCATATATATATATATATATATATATATATATATATATATATGTATATATTTCTCTTCTAACTCATGTCTTACACATTACAGATTATGTTTCATGAAGCTATTAGCATAATCAAAAATATTAAAAATATTGAAGAAAGAAATATATATTATAGATCATTTCAATTCATTTCTGTTCAAGAGACCTCAGTGAAATAAATGCATGTAAGGATAGTCAGTAAAAATATCACTAGCCCTTTGAAAATGTTTGGATGAAACTTCTAAAATGTCTCTGAAAGATATTGAGAAGTTGGTAAGGAGAGAAAGACCCTGAGTCTAGTTATAGGTGACAGAAAACATTGCTGGAGGAGGGATTTTATTTGTTTGTTTCTAAGTAGACTCTGTACTTGATGTATATCCAAAGACCTGTCTAATTGGCTATCACAAAATGGGGACATAGCCAATAAGAATGATAAATATTTATAGTATTGAACAGAAGTGAAGTGGAAAAATACATTCGTGGCATGGAGCCCTATGTCCGTATTACAGCGCTTCTCTGCTTCCAGTGGTGTTTTGAACCACGGTGACTATAAAGTACATAGTTAGGTAAGGTGCATATATAATTTTGGATTTATGTTTTTTGAATACTTCTTTTAACACTTTTATTTCAACAAGGGCTCTGCTACTACAAAGTCAGTGATATATTATGCAGAACATAAAAATAGGAGTAATTAACATAAAATAAATTAATACTTATTTTTGCTTTTGTGAGTTTATTATCTCTTCTCACTCATGTCATATACATTATATGCTGCAAATTCTATTAAAAACTCAAGGATAACATCGAGGTCACGATACCGGGCTTTGAAGTAAGAAAATCTACTGTCTACTGCTTGAATCACTTTCTTTAAATCATTCAAATTTTCAAAGATTTTATTTCCTTATAGATATAATAAGATTGGGGTTGGGAGGATAGAGTAGATAAGTGTGCAGCCCCAGCAGAGAAGTCCTAGGGAAAAACCCAAAAGATAAACACTGAAAACATATACATACATATATATATATATATATATATATATATATATATATATATATATATATATATGTATATAATAGAACTAAGATACAAGTAAATGATATTTTGTGCAAAGTGCTCAGCAGAATGCCAACTATATGCTAACTAGTTATTAAATTACTTATTTTAACGATATATTACCTCATTATATTGTTATGCTCACTTTTATTTAATCAATTCTTATATGTGGCCTCCGTGTTCTAATGTGTTTCTTTATTACCAGGGCTATAATGTACATCTTTTCACAAAATCCTTCTCACTTGTCTTTTCTTATGCATTATTAGGGGTACACAGAAGTATCGCTCAAATGATACGTCCACATTAGTGTTTGTAGTCATAGCTATTTACATTTAGTTCAGGAAAGAAAAAAATGTAGGATAAAATAAAAGTGCCCGGGGACAGGAAGATGTTCGCGTAATGAACCTGTAGTTTTACACTTACTAGAGGTATTAGGAGGAAAATCAAGGTTACAAAATGTATGCCCTCCGCTGATGCAATTTTTACTAAAATGGGTAAAGTAGACTGTGTGTGTGACTGGAGGGTGAAAGCCGTCCATCGCAGGTCCAAGGTTAAGCGTTTCAGAACATTCCATGCTTGGGAGAGACGTCTGAAATAATTAACCCTGGAGCCAGCTCCTTTGAGAGAACACTGACAGGCATTATCCAATGAAGACAGAAGGAATACAAATATGAAAGACGTCAGTACCAAAGGAGCTGTGCTTAATCCCGAACTCGGTCTACACATGTAACACAATGGCACACATTGATGTGAAGTTATAAAAAAGAAAACAACACTAAGAAGACCAAGACTCCAAATACAAAGAGTAAGTTTATTTCTGAAGAAACATGTTCATAGAAATTGGAATCGGTGTCTGACTTGTGTTTGATGAAAACTGCATGAAGAATGGTAGCCAGAAAAATAAAGCCATCGAGAACACATATGTCCCTTTGAATGACATACATTTCTCTTTGTTAGGCTGCCTCTACCCACAACAGTAAAGTTGTGTTGCTGTGGAAAATCCATAGCCCAGACAGGAAACTATAGCTCCTCTGCCCCTCCCTCCCTCCATCCCTCCCTCCTTTCCTCCTTCCCATTCTCCCTCCCTCCCTCCATCTTTCTCCATAAACATATCAGGGAATGAAATTCTTTCTGCATAGCCACAGATACATTGTATGATTCCTTTGCTTCTGCACTTAGGTAAAATACACAAATTTTTAAGTATAAAACAGACAAACAAAAACAAGGGTAAACTAATAAAAATATCTTTATATGAAAGATTTATTTCTGCCTCTTATTTCAGGGGTTGTGTTAAGCTCTTACTGTGCCTTTATGTAACTGAACCACTTTAGAATGTCCTCAGTAAACCGAATTCCTAAAAGTCCCCAAAGCTAAATGATAAAATAAACAATTCAGGGCTTATTGAGCCAATAGAGGGGGAGGGGGAGGGAACTTATCTGATTGTTTTTTAATTCATTGAGCCAATAGAGGGAGGGATGGGTAGGATACTCATCTATTTGTTTGTTTGTTTTTCTTATTCTATAAAACAGAATTGAGAAATCAAAGTATAGATGTGAGATAAATCTACTCAAAACAGAGGGAACAGCTTTTCCCATGTGGCTAGGAGAATTTGTTCATTTAAAGCATTTTAGCTATTTAGTGCCTATTACATCATCCCGACATGTTCTCCTAACAACTTCAAAAAGGACATTACATGCATATGTAAGAGAAATTATGTATCTTGTAAAACACCAACGGCCAGTAAAAGGATGACATAGGTTTCAAAATCAGGAATCTTTCACAATTCTACAACCCATTATGTTTAATGTTCTGCTGTCTAATCTTGATAGAAACAGCAGCTCAGTGACAAAATAGAGATGCATACCCAGGAGGATGGTGAAATAGCTAAGCAGTTAAGAGTACTCTTGCAAAGGACCAAAATTCAGGTGAGCCATCAGGAGGCAGCAAACACCTAACTCCAGCTCCAGAGGAACTGTTGGCCTAGGAGCACCTCAACTCTTGTACACCAACTGGCGTGTGCTTGCACACACACACACACACACACACACACACACACACACACACACACACTCACACAGTTTTAAAATTTAATAAAAGACATTGTTTTAGTGAGGGTTCTTTAGAGGAACAGAATCAAGTGAATTTATTAGACAGATTTAAAATAGAAGCAACAACTAAATGACAGCAGAAATTACAAGAACCGTGTAGTTACTTGGGACTCTAGACTAGGAAACCTGAAGCCTGGAAGGTTCTCAGAGAGCAGTTCATCTTTAGTCCACAATGAACACTTGGAAACACTGATTCTGCTGTCAATGAAACAATCTTCTTCAGCAGAACCAACTGGGTAAGTCAACCCAATTTCAAGAAGGAAGGCTAGCAAAGTATGTGATAATCTTCTCTCTAAAATATCATTTTTAAATCAGTGCTGCTACCGGAATGCAGTACACAATGGGGGGGGGGGTGTCTTTAAGCATCAGGCAAGCTGGACAGTTGTTCAGGATTGACTCCCTACTCAGAGGATTCTATTTTGTGACAAGCTGACATTAAAACCAACCAGAAATATATCTTTTAGAAGAGAAGTGCATATAATCCACCTCTGCTATCAAAATTTCATATTTATATCTGAAAATGAAACAAATATTACAAACTTCAACAAAGGAGCATCTGTAACAACCTCATTTACTAATTTCCAGTTTGATTAGAAATTGTGAGGTTTAAGAACCCAGATAAAAGAAGAATGTAAAATGTAAAAAAAAAATGTAAAATGTAAAAAGATCAAATATATTCTCAGATGCCTTACCAGTAACAATAACCTGCCTTATTTCTTTCTAAATAATAGGAGATACGGAATGTAATTTCTAGAACATTATCTCCAAGAGCATGGGAGATACATATTTTTTTTCTTTCTAGCCTCTGCAGTGTGCTGTAGTATAATAAAATCAGAGTGAATGATGTGTGCCAATTTTCCATATCCAAATTAATTAAATTACATTGTGTAAGCAAGTTACTCTCCAAAGATGAGTCATTATAACTTAGTGTTTCACATCATGTACAGCTCAGGACATCAAAAGAACTCCTTTAATAATGAAGCATTACCGAAGAGAATTAGTAAACATTCTCTTGTGCAAATTAGCACTTTTACCTCTCACCTTCTCACCGAGCAAGAAATCTTGGCTGCACCTGCAGCTCTGCAGAGCAGCGCGCTGGCCAACATAAGCTGAGAGGAGCTGTTCTCTGAAGTGACAGCGCTTGCACAGCATGCATCTTAAAGCAAACACCTAACGCTCTAGGTGCCCAGTGGGGGAGGGGAGACGCCCCTCCAGGCCTTGTCAGTTTCTTAGAAGCCAAGAGTTCTGACTCCAGCTCCAAGTGTCTCTGCTGGAAAATGGAGGGACTGCTAAAAGCTGGAAAGAGTCAACCACCAGAGTACAAGCGTGCCGGAAAAGACGCCGGGTTGAATTGCTCTTAACCCAGAAGCCAGTTTGCCTCGAGGGCAATGGGAATAAATTGGAGGTTTTGTATTTTTCCACCAACAAATGACTGTTTCTTGCTTGTTTTGTTTTGTTTTTGTTTGTGTACAGCATGCTGCAAGTCCTCCTGTGTTATGGTGATCGAAAATGAGTAGGTGCAGACTTTGAACACCTCTTACAAAGTTTTAACCACTTCCAGTCATACGAAAATGATAGAGCTGGACTGTCAAAGTTGCTACTTGTTTTTCTTGTACAAAAGCCATATTGGTAACACGTGGAAGCAAAATAAATAAATGAGAAGTACAAACACAATTTTCCTAACACACTGAAGATCATTTTAAATTTTTTTTCTAATTTTTCAGACTTATACTGTAGCAAACTTACCTAAACACATTCATGCGTGCGCACAGAGAAAGAGAGAGAGAGAGAGAGAGAGAGAGAGAGAGAGAGAGAGAGAGAGAGAGAGAGAGAGAGAGAGAGGGAGAGAGAGAGAGAGAAAGGGGGAGAGAGAGAGATTCCCCACCTTTAAGCACCAAGATTCATCTAACTTATTACCTCACACTAAAAGTAAGCAACATAATTAAGATAACCATTTCTGGTTTGAATGCCATTCCTCAAAAATCATACTATTTGCTAAGGTCAAAGATAAAATCTTCTACTATCTAAAGGTCAAATAATTTTGCGGTGATTTTTGTAGTAGTCTGAATGAGCCTTTGTTTTTTAAGTCACGAGATTGAGGAATAAGTTCACTGTAGTTCACCATAGAGAAGGGCCCTAAGAGATGCCTCGTCACATACGTGGCTCCCACAATCCCACATCCACTGAGCTGTGAACTGACTGATACAAAACCAAAACGACAGAGTAACTGTAAAATGTCCTAGAAGGTATTGTACACTCCTGTTCAAACACAGAGGTATGTCACAGTACTAGGACCTCTAATGAAGATTGAAATATTTGTCCATCATTTTTTATTTAGCCCTTTCCTAAAGAATTTAAAACATTTGTCAGTTTAGAACCTCAAGTTTTCATTTAAGATACAATTGGATAATACTTGATTTTACAACAGAATAAACTTTATTATATAGGGAATACTAAAACTAACTCCATTCAATACTGGACATGTTGTTCAAGATGGATACTTCTGTATTATGAGCCCTATGGTGTTTTGATTATACTGTCTGTAGATTTTATTCTTTCAAAGTTTTTTTTTTTCAAAGTTAAAATTTTATTCCTGATGTTGCTAAAGGTTGAAATAATGAGGTTTCTGAATGGTGCCTTCCAACTGTCAGTTCCAGTAAAATGTTCTTCTTAGGGCAAAGCTGGTCTCTAGGGTGAGAAAGAAAGAATTTGAAATGAATACCTCAAACAAGGCCACAAAAGAGTTGAAAAGCACTATATATAATAGTAGTTTCAGTTACTGGGTTGAACTGATTTTAACAAAGCAATTATTGAAGTTTTTTTTGATTGACAAGTCACTTAATTCAAGTTTGGGATATTAAGACTCACACTGAGGTTTAAAAGAAAATCACTTCAGGACCTCAGAGTTGGACTCTGGATGGCTCTGGATCTCTTTGTCCCCCTTTTCAATGTGTCCACATTGAATAAATCTTTCTTTCCTGTTTTTTTTTTCTATAAAAAATGAATCAAACTGAGTATTTTGGCTACTATTTAAGAGAATAGTCAAGATAAAAAAGAACATTGTCATCCTTGCCATTATAATAAATATATTGATATTTTTCAAGAAGATCTTCGAGATGGAAAGACTTGAACTTTTCATACTGCACTCGAATATCAAGTTCAACAATGAACATGTATTTGTTCTTAAAGATGGAAACAACCCATCTGTAGCACTACATTCTGCATGAAAATATAATCAATTTGTTTTTCTCTAAATATACTGGTCTTAATTTATAGATCTCCTTGGATCAATTACATTCCTACTAATTCTTTTAATGAGCTATGTGGCAATTTCCTAAGAACAGAAGCATTCCATCCTGGAAGGAAGCTCTTCAAGACTTGAAAAATTTTAAGGGAGTCTCTTTCAGAAAGTTAAAAAAAACAAAAAAACAAGTCTCAGAAGTCCTGGAAGCTTACCTGGTGCATAAGGCTTTTCTGTTCTCCACTAAGGTTATGTAATCAGTAAGGATTGCTAAGGGGATGAGATTCTCCGATCTGTCTAGTTGGTGGAAAGTTATGCAGAGAGCTTCAAGCTTCAAGTTTTCACAAATCATTACCCATGCTTGAGTTGGCTTTTGGTGAGCAACTGCCTTTAAGTCATCTGTACGCATGCAAGTAATACCCCACCCATACTTCTGTAAATAACCTCCAACAAACTCATTGGTATACCAAGCTGGACTTTGGTGGCATTATTACATTAGTATGTCATCAGTTTACTATCTAGTGAGTAGGTGTTTATCCATGTCTCACAGGAATAATGTGCACAACAAATATTTAAATTCATATGATTCTCGTGGGTGTTCACATAGTGCCTAATCTCTTCTGTATAAGCTCATACAAAGTCATTCAACATTCAAGCAATACAAGTTGATGTTAGTTTTCTGTAGGTGATGATATTATGAGAACTACTCACAAGTACAAGTTTTGGAGATTACTCAATAGTTAAGAGCAC
The DNA here is from genome assembly GCA_026225945.1 of Cricetomys ansorgei. Taxonomy (NCBI): domain Eukaryota; kingdom Metazoa; phylum Chordata; class Mammalia; order Rodentia; family Nesomyidae; genus Cricetomys; species Cricetomys ansorgei. The sequence continues at coordinate 5,238,529 of JAMJFZ010001796.1, forward strand.
TGGCTGCTCTTTCAGAGGACCCAGGTTCAATTCTCAGTACTCACATGGCACCTCACAAACTAGCATGTAACTGTAGTCCCAGAGTAGCCAGTGCTCCCTTCTGGATTCAATGGGCACCAGGTATGCACATTGGACACAGATATATATACAAGCAAAACATTCATACACACTAAAAAATATCTTAAAAAAATTTACAATTAACCTATACCATTTCATTATTTTTCAAAGAATTATTGAGCTGTATAGAAGCCAAATGCTTCAATTAGTTGGTAAATGAAATTAATATTTGCTTCATTAAAAATGGAAATAATTATAAACAATGCCAAATCAGTCCTGTGTAAAAAAATAATTAACACAAACTATCTTTTGCTACTTTTATTAGCATTTAGTTTAAATTAATGCTTTGTTCAATGTAATGTAAAAAAGGTAATTAGGGCATTCAAGGCTCTGGGTACTATATTATATTCAATGATAAACTTCAAATTTCCAGGCAAGCTCCAGAGTAAAATGAATTTCTTTGAACTGTGTACTTCTCTCAAATCTTCTCTTAACTAGAGTGACAGTTGCCACCGCTATATAAATACAGTATCAGCAGTCAGCTGGCAGTCGGCATGCAAACACACACAGAATGCTTTAAACGACAAATGGGGTACATGGATTCTGTGGGTCTGGTCTTTCCTGGAAGTGAGCAGGTTACTCAGGATTTAAGTGATTTTTATTATGAGTAAGTTAGCAAAAGGTTGTTTTCTGGATGCTGATGTAGTGAACCCAACAAAATCCTTTGTGCTGTTTTCCCTCAATAATTATCCCAGTGCCATGTATCAAAGGCACACTACTGTTCTCTGGCATTCTGTCCTTTACACAGATATTTCTGCAACCTCGGTATTCCTAAGTCTACTGTTATTTTTTCCCAACATTATCAGACATTGGAAAACTAAATATTCTAGCGTGGCTTCTCCTCCCATATGTGGTATGAGACTGTGGTTGTTCTTATATCTCTCTTCAAACCTTTTCTTTCATGAATATTACTCCTAGCTAGGTCATCATTCACAGTATGGTTTCAGGTCTCCTAGGCAACCACATGATCTTAGGTATTTCTCAGTACCTTTTTCTTCCCCTCCCACTTGTCACATTTCACATCTTTGGTCTCATAATTAATTGAGTAGCTTACTTTGTCTTTATTTTCATGCTTCCCAAGTTAATTGCACACATTTTCATATATATAATACACCCAATCCTTTGATGGAATTAGTTCATTTCACTTTCATGGCAAGAAGTGGATCAATTTGAACTAAAACTACATAACAAGTATTTTTTTTTACACTTTACATCTTTTAGCATTGTTACTAGCTGCATGATCATCAAAATGCTACTGTGGGTAGGCAGAAGCAGTTTTCTGCTGATGGGATCTCATTTACACACTGCTGTTAAACTCTGTCATAATAGTAGCTTTGTAATTTATAGATTTCTGATTGAGAAACAGGGAGTAGCCCCCTTCATCTGCCTATATAGAAGTGATTCTTCGTTTTCATCTGAAGGTCAGGCCCAAGCTCCATACATCATTTGTCCTACAAAAATTAGCGTCTTATCTGCTATACTAAATTCCCTTGGGCCTAAAGTATTTTGAGTAGTTTTAACTCACTGGTCAGAAGCAACCTTGTTTTCAATATGATCTGGCTCAAGACTGAATAACACACCGAGTATCAGGGCCAAGGGTTCCTGGTAATTGTAGAGTCGTCTATTAATCTACTATAGGCTAGTATTTCCCCCAAGAAGAAAGAGAATTTAGTAAAATGCCATGCCTGTGTAAAGGTAACTTCAGCTGAATACTGTTGATAGAAAACAACCATTATAGTAAGGTTTTTTTTTGAAGTTTAAAATGGCTGGGTAAATAAAATACATGAAAATCACTTATGAAACAAGGGGAGATAAAGGTGAAATTGAAGCAATCTACTTTTCTTGACTTCTACAAAGTGAAATGTTTTCACTTTGTAGAAAGAAAAAAAGTACACACACACACACACACACACACACACACACACACACACCGCAAAGGACCAATGGAAGAATGCTGCCTCAGCAATGATCTAATAGAGCTAACAGGAAATGTTAGAAATGACTGACTAATTCAAGTAAAGGCAAGTGCAGTGGCTTGGATGTGGCTTGAATGTGCCCCAGAGGCTTATGTGTTGAAATGCAATCCCCATTAGGAGGGCAGAAGCAACCCAACCATGCTGCTTGGAGGTGGCGCTCTGTGAAAGTGACTAAGACTAGATAAAGTCATCAGGATAAAGCCTATCATTGAGTACTGGTGGCCAGAGGACCCAGACAGAAGTACTCCCAGTCTCTTGTCAGGTGGTACATGTACATCCCTGGGACTTCGCCACTAAGAAAGCCATCTCTAGACACGGCCTCTTGACCTTGGACTTCAGAACCATAAGCCAAAATAAATTAAAACTTTTTTTTGCATGATCTGTGGTATTGTGTTATTGGCATGACTAAGGGCAAAGAAAGAAAGTAAGAAAGAAAGAAAAAGGGGAGGTGAAGGAGGAGGTTTGAAAAACACAAAATAAATACTAAACTGCAAGATTTAAATCTTAAAGTAATTTTAATTATAACTGAGAATGGACAAAACAGAGCAAAATTGTCAAACTAGATAAAAATAAAACTGAAGGTCATTTGCAAATTATGTGTGCCTTAAGGAAATATGAGAAAATGAGCATAAAAAGAATAATGCATAAGGTGTGCATTACAAAGGGTAAAACATAAATAAAGGTATGGATTGTGAGTTCTAGCAGAGAGTTGAAAAGGATGCACTGACAGAAAACAAAGTGGGATCTGAGTCATAGCCACAAAAAAGAGAGCCATCTTACAATTGAGCACAAAGAAAAGACCACATATGTGTCTAGCATATGTGTTTAGCATGTACTCGAATAAGTAAAGCAAGATGGATAAAACTAAGGAATTCTATAAAGTGAGAGATTTCAACACACAGACTTTAGAAACTAAGAAATCAAGCGAACAAAATTTAGTAAAGAGTTACAAACAAAAAGTAATAATTGGACATCAAAACAATATTACCAGGATATGAGGAAAGTGAGATGTGATAGTGAGAAATTCATCAATAAGATATAGGAAGTCCTGCATAGTATTAATAATTATTATCAAACATGTGCACTAAAAGGATGCAGTTTATTTTAGTTGTGGAAAATGCATGATGGAAAATTTAATGGGAGTGAAAGGAGATGAGAACAGTTCTATAGTTATAGTATGCTACTGTATAATATATTAAATTTATGAATATTTTTTATTTATAAAATTATAAAATTTTAGTTTTAATTATAAAAATTGTAAAATTAAACTTGTGTCTCCATCTACAAACTGAAGAAGACCAAAAAAAAGATATCAGCAAGTATGTCAATATGAATAATACCGATTAATGGACATTAATAAAACAACCCACTTAGCCGTGAATTGTATATGTTAGCAAATTTATAGGGACATATTTGCATGATAAAAATTAAGCAAGTATAAATGCAATTTGTTGGGAACTGCAGAGCTCCATGCTCACACTACTGTTCCAGTTGTAGCACTCTGGAAACACCACACTGAATTCTCACATGTTAGTTATAATCAATTGCCATTCTCACTCCTAGCCTTGGCAACCAGTGATCTACTTATAGTCTTGGCAGTTTAGTCTTTCCTAAAATGCCATGTGAATAAAGTTAAACAGGAAAGCCTCTGTATCTGACTCCTTCAAGTGTCCGGACCCTGAAATGGCATTGTGTTCTAGTACAGAAATCTGTCATAATTTGTCCACCAAACTTACTACGTGGGAGGTATTTGGATGGCTTCCACTTCTGAGCTGTTAGACATTATGCTCACATGAGCAGAAGGATGTTTTTGTTTTTCTTGGCTAAGTAGCTAGGGATGGAATACTTAGGTCATATGGTAATATATGCTTAACTTTTTTAAATGGATGAAGAGCTATGAAAAGTGGGTGTCCAGTTCCATAGCCTTATAATAATGTACAATTGCTAGTTCGTTTTTCTATGTCCACACCAGCACTTGGCATTCTGTCTGCCTTTTGAATGGCATCCCTTTTAGTGTGTGTTAGTAACATCTTGTTGTAATTTGATTGAGAATTTTATAATAATCAATGATATGAAGATCTTTTTTTATGTTCTGAGTAGCTGATATAACACCCTCTGTGGTGAGATGTCTGTTATAATAATTTTGCCTTTTTTTGTAGGGAATGTGAATGTTTGTACAATGCAACAAGAATTCTTTGTAATTTCTGGATATATGTCTTTTATCGGAAAAATGATTTGAACACATTGCTTTTCAAGATTATGTTTGCCAAAGTTTTCATAATGGAGTCATTTGAAGAACAAAGGCTTTTAATTTTGATGATATTGATTTGTTCATTTTGTGGGGGGTAGTTAATAGCTTTGGTATTATACCTAAGGATATTTATAGATATTTTCATCTTTGTTGGTACTTGGTCTTTTATGTAGTCTCTGTTACATGTGAGTCTCTGATTCATTCTCAGTGAACTTTTGATAAGACTACAGATAAGCCCTCACTTGGACATAAAATAAGTTTCAATACATTTTTAAAAAATGAAGGTATGAATTTTAGCTTGAATGTGTGACATACTGGTTCAACACTTGGATTAAAATAAAAAAGAATTAAAATCATGTAAAACATATTCTCTCTAACAACTGAATTAGTTTGAAATCAACAGTATACTACTTAGGATTCCCCAGAAAAAAAACCAATAGGATATATATCTATGTACAGAAGCAGTTGAATTGTGGAAATACCTTGGATTTTCCATGAAAATAGAAAAGCTCCACCATCATCCATTTGAAAGTTAGAGAACCAAGAGAGTTTGTGGAACTACTTTGCCCCAACCTAGAGGCCAGAAACCAACCTAGAACCACAAGGGAGTCACTGAAGTACATCCCAGAGCATGTAGGTCTAGAGCAGAAAATATGACATACTCGCTGAAGTTGAGATTCATTGTGCCCCTTTCTGCTTTCTGCTCTAATTGGATTCTTAATTGGTCTATGAATGTAATCTTTAAAAAAATGAAATGCACACAAAATATTGAGGGTTATATTTTCAAAGGGTTTTTCTATTTAAAAAAAAAACATTCCATTCAGAATATGTAAAGAACATTTTAAGTGGCAGATAATTCAGTTAAAAATTAGTCAAAATTAAAATTGGCTCAATCAAAAATTCGAAGATAGCAGAATTGACACACCAGAACATGTGAAAAAAGAATGGTCAATAAATACAAGAAAACGTTGAAATTGTTATCAACAAAATGTGATTCTCAAGAACTTTAGTTTGTTGGGATTCTGTATTTATTTCATTAATATTTCCTTAAATTCATTGGGTATAATATTATTTTAATTTTAAGGCTTTTCTACCAATTTCAAAAACCAATTCACATAAAAATTAGTTTCTGTTGTTTTTTTCCCCTTTAAAATGGGCCATACTTCTTAGTGGGTTATAAGCTGAATTACTTTACAGTGTGTTCTATATTTACAAATATTAAGTTACAGAGCCTCTGAGTTCCGTTGTCAAAAGCCTTCACTGCATCTGTTGAGATGATCATATGACTTTGATCTTTAAGTTCACTTGCATCACGTATTATGTTTGTAGACTTACATATGCTGAATCATACTGCATCTCTGTAAGAAAGCCAAATTGTTGGTGTTGGGTCATCTTTTCGACATACGCCTGTATTGGGCTTGCAAGTATTTTATTGAGGACTTTTGCATTTATATTCATGGGGTATATTGGCTCACAGTATTCTCTGAGGCGGGGAGGAGCTGTGTCTTTACCTGGTTTTGATATTAGAGTAACACTGGCTTCATAGAAAAGGTTTGGAAATGCTCCTTTTTTCCCTCAGTTCTTTCTTTAAGGAAATTGGTTGTTATTATTTGTTAAATCTGGCAGAATTCTGCTATGATCCTGGGTTCTTTTTACTTGGAAGTATTTTTTTTTTTACAGTTTCAGCTATATAGACGATGCAACATATATATGTTATACCAAATAGGAATAATACTTCCCCTAAGAGCCGTAAGGTATTTCACAGTACTTCAGTAATAGGCATGTAAAATTTCCCTTCCGTTGTTGACTAAGGGAGTCCAGGAGACTCCTAAAACAATGTAGGTGATTGCTATTTCCCTTGCTCACCTCCTAGAACTTGCAGGTAAAAAAACCCTATTGCTGAAGACATCAGCACCTGAAGGAATCGTGCTGGAACTGACTTGGAAGCCTCCTCCCTGGGACTAGCTTCCATGGTACCAGGAGTTGCTATGTAAGCTGCCAAGTGAGAAAAGCAATCAATAGTCATAGTACTAAAAACTACAAACCACAACACTGATTGGCCTGACAAGATATCCCCAATGACACAACAGTGATACTTTTTTCTTGAGGGTAGCCAACAGCTGTCTAATTGGACTTAAGGAAAACTTTATTGGAAGGAATTCATGCCTGGTACTGCATACTTAGCCAATTACCTGTGGTTGAAAAAAGCGAGGTGCTCTAGAGGAGCACCTAGTGGCCATTTTTCCCTAAACTAATATAATTTCTAACTATATTTTGAATCTGTATTCCTATTTATTTATTTATTTTTATTTGTTCCTTTTGTGCAGATGAACACTGTCACAGAGATCCACAGTTGGTCCAAACACAGAGAATCAGTGATGGTGGGGTTGTCCCAGACCCAATTGGTATATCTACTACATAACCCTACACCTATGGCTCAGAAAACACCACAGAAGGGCACCTGCTGCTAGATAGTGTCTTCTAGATATGATAGAGATACTGAACTTATGAAATACCAATAATAAGGTTACCTGGAAAAGACCTGCATACTCACCCCACCAGTTGAAATGTCAATATGGGCTGAGAAAATTTCACAAGGTCCTGCATGTCACATATGGGATCTATACTGACAACTCTAAATTTGTCACCCACTCCAAAATTGTTGCCCCTTATCCTTGTCCTTTGAAATTGATTCCCCATTTTAAATTCCCTCTATGGAACTCCAGCATATGGCTGTTATTTATTTTGGCAAAACTCTGGCTAAGATTGATGTTGAGAGGAGGGAGGCATGCTCCCATTAAGGTTGAGATTCTCCCAAAAGAAAGACCACTTACCAAAGCACTAAGGTAGAGCCATTGATTCTCAAAATATGAATGGGAAGGTTTGTTTTCAATGCCTGAAGTTCTGTCTACTTTAAGCTTGGGGTTAAAGCAAACCCATGGAGATTTTGTGTGGAGTGAAAAAAAGAACAAGAACCGTTCCTAATGGAATATGGATCTTGTGTCAAACAGCACAATACCCCTAGGAATTGGGAAGCACCCAGTTATTGGGCTGGGCAAGAATGCAGTCCTGTACAGTCTCCTCTGTACATATGTGCCCTGTCAGGACTCCTATTTCTTCCTTCCATGTATATACTGTCTACCACTCCCAGTGGCTGAAATCCTCTCCATAAGGCCAAATTCTGTGGAGCCCCAGCTCTACTGAGCTTCTTAGTGCTGGGTGTGCCCTGATATTTCCAACCTCCTTGCATGCATCACTGGGACACCAGGTGGAGCTGGGTGGAGGGAGGCATTGCACAGAGCGTGGGATGTGAACTCTGGAGATTATGATTTCACACCTTGCCTGTAATGAGTTTTAATGTGTTCAGTCTTCTATAAATGGGTCACTTTTCCATCTGAAAATTGAGGGAATTGGACCAAATGTCCAACAAATCAATTCTAATGTTCTGTGGTTCTGTGCTTTATTAAGAGGCAAAACCAAATTAACAACTACAGTTTCATCAGAACTGTTGAAACTGTGTCAGTCCTTCCTCGATATTTAGGTTGACCTTTAAAACATGTTCTCTTGGTACCTGATAAAGATGGTGAAGTTATTCTGACCTGCATCTTTCCTGCTGCTTTCTTGGCCATTTCCTCTTCAAAGGTATTTAAGAGATGTTTAGAAATTTTTAAATTATTTTTGAGAGAGAGAGAGAAAGAGAGAGAGAGGAGAGAGAAAGAGAGAGAGAGGAGAGAGAGGGAGGAGAGAGAGAGAGAAAAAGAAAGAGAGAGAAAGAGACAGAGAGGAGAGAGAGAGAGAAAGAAAGAAAGAAAGAGAGGGAGAGGAGAGAGAGAGAGAGAGAGAGAGAGAGAGAGAGAGAGAGAGAGAGAGAGAGAGAGGGAGAGAGAGAGTGTTTAGATGCCGTGGAAGCTAGGCACATCAGATCACCCTGCAACTGCAGTTACAGACAGTTGTGAGCTGCCTGCTGTGGGTGCTGGGAACCCAGCCCAGGTCCTCTGGAAGAGCAAACAGTATGTGCTCTTAACTACTGTGTCATCTCTCCAGTCCCTACGGATGATTTTATTTTAACGGTGTTATCTCAAGGTCAACACTTTGCCTTCGAATCCACTCGTCTTTTTTGAGTTTGAGAGAGGTGGTACTGACAGTTTTCACCCTCGTTTGGTGTCATTACCATACCGCGGACTGGATTGGATGGCAGACCTTAGATATACCAAAGTTTCATGTTTCCACAAAGCCTTGGATAATGTCTGACACACAGTAGGTCTCCATAAGCACTAGTTGAATCAATAAGTGCATCTGATTAGTGACAGAGCTGGATCTAGAATGCTGTACACCCTCAGCCTTCCAATCAGGGGCTGTTCTCTACTCCTTCTGTCTTTGGGGTTAGGGGTGTTCTAGATGCACCTGTTATTGGGTTTGTGGAAGCACGGTCAGTGAGCTTTTCCCGTGGAACCTACTTCAGCCTCGGTACAAAGAAGGGAAAGAGGGGCGTCTAAGACAGGCACGACTCTCCCAAAGACTGGGACGGAAATGTCCCCGACTTCCCAAGGTCTTCAGGAGGCCTGCTTGTCTCTGCTAGCCTAGGGGGACAGTTGTGCAGCGCAGGCCCTGCTGGGAAGAACAGAGCCAGGTCCCCGCGGCCCCACGCCGCCCTTGGCCTTGGCTGGGCGGGCTGGCGGGGCTCTCTCGGGCTCCGGGCCCCGGCGGTCCCCACGGGGCGGCCGGCGGGCTGCGGCAGGGGGCGGGGCCCGGCGCTACCCCTCCCCGACACTGCGGCGGTGGCGGCGCCGGCCCCAGCGCTGCGGGACCGTGGCGGAGCCGGGCGGGCCCTGCGCGGGGCGGGAACAGCCGGGGCGGGGCGGCCGCGGAGCCCGGCTGGGGCGCGCACGGGGCGGCGCTCGGGCTGCGCGGGCTCTCGGCGGCGGCGGCGGCGGCGGCGGCAGCAGCATCCTCTCTCCCTCGGCCTCTTCTCTTTCCTCTCCTTCCCCTCGCTCCTTCGGCCGTCCAGCCTCCCCGGCTCCTCCCACCGAGGAGCTCCAGCTCTCCGAGGCAGCAGGGACGCGGGTGCATCCCCTTCCCGCGCCCAGGTAAGACAAGGTCCCGCCTTGCTCAGCGCCGGTCCTTCCTTCCCCGGCTCTGCCTAGAGGAGCCGCAGCCCAGAAAGTAGGAGCCGGACTGGCTGGTCTCCGCGGCTCGCGTCCCCACGCCGTGGGAGCTCGCTCGCACAGGTTGGCGCTGTCCAGGCCTGACCTCTCCAGGTATCACTCCGGGGCGAGGGACCCCATTCGGTACCTAAGCCCTCGTGTTTTTTTGTAGATGAGCCAGTGACCTTGTTAGGTACCACTTTAAAACCACTGGAAACTTCGGTTCGGGTTAGGGTACGTGCTTTGAGAGTTAATACTGCCCGAGCTATAGAAGGAAGGGGAAGAAATTATACTCAGATCCTGGGGAAAGGAATTAAAGGGAGTGGGTTTATTTTGATTATTTTTATGTGTGTCTGTTTCTGCGTGCTCAACAGCCTCAGAGCTCTGCACACTGAGGAAAGAGGTGAGTGGGAGCCAAGCCCATTTCAAATTTCAAATTTCTCCGGAGACAATGGGAAGAGGAAAATTGGTATATATTGGTAATTTGGGGAAAACGAAAAACTGTTACTTGGTTGTAGAGGGCGGGGTCCAAAGGTACAAGCCTGACTGCGCTTGGATTTCAATGTAGTCCTTTCTTCCTAATGGGGAGGGGAGGGTACCCAGCTGCATCTGCTTCTCTATTCATTTCTTAATTCTAAAGCCTTTCTTTGGGAGTGGGGGACTGAAGTAATCACTGCCTTCCCTAGCCTCGCCTTTGTTCCAGGATGGAAATTTAAAGGCAGTGTGTGTCTACGAACCAGGAGTGGGGAGGTGTGTGTTTGGGTGTGTGAGGAGGGGGAGGGGAGAGCAAGCTGCCTAGGTCTGAAGGCACCATCCTGGAAAACTGGAAATTGGTATTTTTTTCTCCTGGCATGGAGGATTCTGGATTTTGTCAGCAGATAAAAAGGTTTGGTTAGCAACAAGGTGGCTTGTGATAATTACTGCTTGCCCTCGGTTCCTCTGAGCATAAGGCATCGCGGCACAGATCATTTGAAACTGGGTGTTAAGCCAGTTTCAAGATACACACACACACACACACACACACACACACACACACACGCTGCAAACATGCTACAAAATGCGGTGGATAATTAAATGACAAATCTTTTAAAATTCATTTTCTAGGGTTTGAGGATTATGCTATGAATGGAATGTACTCAGCAAAAGAACAAAAACATCCTTGGGTGATAGTTTCGGGTGTAATACAGAAACATAAATGAATAGCAGTAGGGAAACAACTTTTATATGAAAGATATAATTTCTTTAAAATGATCTGAGAGGAAAGCACTGCAGACTGAAGTTGAGGCTGGCAGCCACGGCGAGGCGATGGAGAACAAAGCCTTTTATGTGAGCCACATTATGCAAAAGGCTCCTATGTGTGAGCTGCAGGTACCAGCCCAGTGTACAAGCAGAGCACTGTCAACCTGTCATTTTACAGTGGACCACTATGATATTTTTGGCAGTCAAAATAGATTGAATAAACAAAAGCCTTTAAAAAATGCTTTTGATTTTATGCCCAAGAGGAAGGTTACAGCCGTTCACCTGAGTAACAAACACTCCTTTGACTGAATGGGGTGTCTATTATTTTTGGTAGGAAACCTTAAGAATTCACAGGTCATTTCTAGTCATCGCCCCCATGTTCACAAGTTCCTTCTCCTTCTAGAAGAGGTGGAAGTCGAGCTTTTCTTTCAATAGGGAAATACTGTATTTGTGTTCATGTCTATGTGTATGTGTCATGAATTTCCTTGGGATTTTAAAAATCTGATTCTCATAGCTTAAGATCAGCAGTTGTGATTTTGATATTATCTGACCAGTTATTTCCTATTTGGTACATGCCGTTTATCTGTGGTTTACTTAAGCTTATTCTTTCATATTTCAGTTTGCTGTAACATTATTTAATTTCCAAAGATTTTTAATCTCATAAGTGAGAAACTGGTTAACATGTTTATCAAGACATCTAGACAGTTTCAAAATTTAGCTTCCCTTAAAAAACCCTAATATTTTAGTGGCATTAATTTTTATTTTCTTTTGTTTCTCTCCTGCTTTAACTCCTCCCCTCCCCCAGTAACCAAGCAAGCCCTTTCTTGTTGGCTGTCCTTGTCATGTTTCCTGCTCCTACTTTTGTCTAGACTACCACAGGTGGAGCCAGCATTTCCAGGCCTTCTGAATTTAGGATGTGCTCACTGCACAGCAGCATGCTCTGTCTTCTCTCTTTCTCTCTCTGCCTTGTTTACAGCACCTTCTCAGGGAGGAGGGAGAAAGAATGTGCTGAGAGAGCCTGACCCAGTGAAACCTGCACGGCCATGACCTCATACTAGTAGGTGCTTCAGTCTCACTGAGGGCGCAGGCATCCTCTCAATGGAAACCAAACTCCAGCAGCACTGCTCTCCCCACAGCAGCCTCTGCCAACATTACTCCACTAAGGTTAAAGGCAAAATTTTCTCTCTTATATATTTCTTTTCAGAGATCTCGAATTTGGACAGAAATACACAGAAATGAAACTTGGCATGTAACGTTGTATGCCTGAAGGAAGAATTTCATTCTGTTCCCCCCTCCTCCCAGTTTAAAGCACTTTACACATTTTCTAAACGTAAGAATGAAGAACACCACCACCAACAACAACAAAAGCATTTAAAATTAAGTATATTCCATTTGCCTCTATGTACAAATGATAGCCAGTGTTCCCCTCTGGTTTGTTACTGTCACTGTGAGACAGAGCATAGGAAACCGACTCCAGATCTTAGGGTGACTCTGATTGTTAAATTCTTTTCGATGCTTAACTTCCTCTTAACAAATTAAAATGAAGAGCCAGAGATAAATATCAGAAAGCACTCCCTGACCAGTCTTACCCCTTAATGCTAGGACCACTCTCTTAGGTCAATCGCTAATCGAAGGCAGGCATTTGGGACCATTGTTGACTCTCTTGTGTCTGATACCTATGAGTTACAGATGTTAATGAGCTCTGCCACTCTTATGTCGTTATCTGAGATTTATTAGTTCTTATCAATTTCTAATATTCTCAAAGAATGATTAGTACCAGAGATGGCTTCCAAGCACCAAAAGCAAATACAGAACGGCCAAGTAAGATGGGATGTACAAAAAGTCTCTGGGAAAATTTGGGTGAGTAGTAGGGTAGAAGGAAAGGAGGAATAAAAGAAAATTCTCAGTTGCTAGTGTTTGTCCTTGTAGGGTGCTGATGAGATCTTGGGGACGTGGGTGGAGGTGGAAGAAATCTGTTTGGCTTTTCTACCTCAGTGCTATGTTGTGCCCCCCTTTCCTCCCACATCATTACATTGAGCTTAAGGCTGTGGGCACTTCCTTGTTAAAATTATACAGGATGCTTATTGAAAGCAGGTCTGTAGTGAATTAAAAAGTTTAGAACAATGTGAGCACAATTAGTTGACTTTATGAGAAACATTTGAATCTAACCTTTGAACTTTGAACTTTGACCATTCTCCAAGAGATGAACTTTCCTTTGTGTTCAGCTGTGATATATTTTACTTACACATTTTAAAGAATTGTTTGGCAATTCAGACAGAAGAAAGAACAGAATCCTCTTTCAGTCTGTTCTTAAATTTATAGTGTACACAAGGGGGAAAGTTTTAAACAATATTTTCTGTTACAAAATGTAACAGAAGTGACAATTTCATGTCTGTCTGTCTATCTATCTATCTATCTATCTATCTATCTATCTATCTATCCTCCATTTAATTTTTGAGCTCCTAATAAAAATTTTAGAGCAACTTTTTATTTATTTATTTACTTTGATACAGTACATTTCAATGTAGCATAAATAGGCTGGAATTCCTAAAGCAAGCTCAGATTTACTTTGAGTTTTACATTCCTTCCTCAGGCTCTTCTAGTGCTGGATGCCAGGAGTGTGCTACGACACCTAGCCAAACGCATTTCTTTTTTATTAACTTTTTCGTTTTTTTATTTTACTGGAAGTAGTTTTTTTTTTTTTCCTCATACAGTATATCCTGATTATAGTTTCCCCTCCCTCTATTCCTCCTCCTACCTCCCCTCCCCTCTGGATCCACTCCTTTTCTATCTCTCATTAGAAAAGAGCCATCTAAGAGATAACAACCAAACATGACAAAATAAAATATAAGAAGATGAAGCAAAAACTATAATACGAAGTTGGATACAGCAACCCAACAGAAGAGTCCCAGTTGTAGGCACAAGAGTCAGAGACTCACTCATTCTCATGGTGAGGAATTCCATAGAAATAGTAAGCTAATAGCTATAAATATAAGCATAGACCACGTAGGCCCTGTGCTTGCACTTTAGTCTCGGTGAGATCATATGCTTAGTTGATTCAGAGGGCCAAGTTCTTCTGATGTCCTCCATTCTTCTGATTCTTACAATCTTTATGCCTCCTTTTCCAAGGAATTCCCTGAGTTCTGAGTGGAGGAATTTGATGGAGACATCCCATTTAGACTTTCTTTCTGAGGAATGTCTGGCTGTTGATCTCTACATCTGTTTTCATCTGCTGCAGGAAGCCTCTATGATGATGACTGGATAAGGCACTGATCTAAGATTTTTTTTTATTTTTAAGATTAGCAGTGCTACCCTAGGTTCTGAGCCATTTAGTCTCTGGTTCTTGGTTATCCAAGCAATGCCGACCATGGGTTCCCTCTTCTGGGGTGGGCGTTAAGTCAAATCAGATATTGACTGGCTATTCCCACAAATTCTGTTCTACCATTGCCCTAGTGTATTTTGTAGGCAGGGTAGATTGTAGGTTTTGCGGCCAGGTTGGTGTTCACATTTCTCTCAGTGTCCTGCAGAGTCCCTTCCCTACCAAAGAGATTACAGCTTAGGGGTGAAGGCCCCGTGTAGGCACCAACTCTGCTACTCCATGTTCAACGAGTTGGGTGTATGTTGACCTCGGCAATGGAATCCCACTGTCAGTTTGTGGAGAGCAAACTTTTGTCTTAGCAACAGCCTAGGTTGTTTGGGAATTCCCATGGAACCCCCTTGACCAACAACTCAGTTGAATGCAGTCCAGTTCTGTCACTGGAAACCTTGCCTGGCAACAAGAGATGGCTAGTTAAGAATCCTTATCTTCCATTACTAGGAGTTCTCATTATGATCACCTTCAAACATTCCAGGAAGTTTCCACTGCACTACGTTTCCCCCTCCGCCCACTCCAGCAGCAAATGCCCCTCAATTCCAGCTATCTCTACCTGCAATCCCTCCACTGCACCCCATCTCCATTCTGCCTGATCACCTGGCCTGGCCTGGACTCCCCATCCCCAACTTCCCCCAGCCCATAAAATCTATTCTATTTAACCCTCCCAAGGAGACCCATGAATCCACCTTACATCCCTCTTCTTTATCTAACCTCTCTGAGTCTACTAATTGTAGCTTGTTTATCATTTGCTTAATGGCTAATATCTACATATAAGTGAATACATAATTGATCCTTTTGAGTCTGGGTTACCTCACCTGCCAGAGGGAGCCTCCCTGATAACATTTGGTTTAGGTATTGATCTGTGAGTATAGCAGGCTATCGTCAGGGATCATCTCAGGACTATGCAGTGTCAGGCATGGACTCTTTCCTTTGGCATGGAGTTCTGCCCTTCCACTGCCCAGCAGATCCTGCAGGCAGGTTAGGTCAAAGGTTTTGTGGCTGGGTTGATGTTCCAGTTCCACCACTGGAAGTCTTGCCTGGTCACAGGAGATGGTTTGCTCAGGCTCCCTAGCCCCCATTACTAGGGGTCCTTGCTAGGGTCACCCTCATAGATTCCAGGGAGTTTCCACTGCACTAGGTCTTTCAATCATCCCCTAAATGTTCCCCAATTCTCTTCCTATATTGTCTCTTCCTATATTCACTCTCTCTACACTCTCCTACACCTGACCTTCCTGTTCCCATTCCTGTCCTCTCCCAGCCCGACTGCAACATCTATTCTATTTCCCCTTCCCAGGGAGATCCATATGTCCCCACTGGGTCCCTCTTTGCTTAGTCTCTTTGTGTCTGTGTATTGTAGTACAATTGTCCTTTAATTACGAGCTGATATCTATTAATAACTGAGTACACATCAGGATTGTCTTTCTGGATTTAGGTTACCTCACTCAGGATGATTATTTTCTAGTTCCATCCATTTGCCTGAAAATTTCATGTCATTTTTTAAATAGCTGAATAATACTCCATTGTATAAATGTACAATGTTTTGTTTATTCATTTTTCTGTTGAAGGACATCTAGGTTGTTTCCTGTTTCTGACTATTATGAAAAAAGTCACAGTGAACATGGTTGAGCAAGTGTCCTTGTGGTAGGATGGAGCATCCTTTGGGTATATGCCCAAGAGTGATATAGCTGGTTCTTGAGGTGGATTCACTTCCAACCTTCAGAGGAACCACCATGTTGGTTTCCATAATGGCTGTACAGGTTTGCACTCCCACCAGCAGTGGATGAGTGTTGCCTTTGCGCCACATCCTCACCAGCATGAGCTGTCCCCTGTGTTACTGATCTTAGCCATTCTGACAGGTGTGAGATTTTATCTCACACCTGTTTTGATTTGCATTTCCTGGATGTCTAAGGATGTCAAACATTTCTTTAAGTATTTCTCAGCCATGTATAAACTCATTTACATATGAGTTTACAAATTCACAGCTGGACTTTTTTTTTCCTGTCTTATTTCTTTCCTACCTCCCATTTTTCCTTTGCTCAGTTCTTTCAACTTATAATGAAAGCAAACAACAAAAATATTATTGATCTTCAGAAAGTGGAAATATAGGCTGAGGTTTGGATAAAATTTATTTTCCATTATGCTTATATTTTCCTTTTAGCATGCAGCTTCAATCTAACTTCTCCTTAACACTGTCTTTATGTTGGTCCTATCTTTGAACTTACTTTTTGTTTCTCCTAGGCATTTTCTTTTGTCTGAAATAATTCCAATCATGAAGCGTCCTCCCTCAAAAAGACATTTCCAATCATGAAGAAAAGTTTCTGCCTTTTGTCTCCCCGTTAATTTGTAGTTGCACTAGTCCTGCGCATGCAGAGGCCAGAGGGTGATGCGAGGTGTCCTCCTTGGCTGCTCCCTACCTTGCTTTTGGAAGGCAGGCTTGCGTTCTTTTTCTCTAGACTGGTTAGACAGCAAACACATTACAGTGAGCATCCGTCTAGCCCTCGGGCCCCCTATTTCATGGATAATTACTCATGGCAATTGTTTGCTCGTTTCCCCTTTTAAAATTATTAAGAAAATAGTTTTCAAGCAACAGTGTTACATTTACATAATTAATTTCTTCAAACTGAAGATTTTAGTTAACCAAATGATTTTTTAAAATTATTTAATTCATCTGACTCCAAATAAAATGGCTTGGTTGTTGTTGTTTTGATTTGATTTTTTATTTTTATTTTTTTAAGTTAAGTGGAATAGTGACTCCTGGCAGTCTATTGTTTTCATGATAGATGGGTTAGATTAACCCACTGATGTAAAACAAATACTGTGGATCAATCGATACATGCTGAACTAAGTTTAATATTAAGTAAAACATGTTTAATTTCATTTGTCTATATAACATTCGGAGCTAACCTAGAATCTACCTGAAAATGACTGTGAATATTCACAACTGCATTTAATCCCTTAACTATGTAGAACTTTTAAGTTTAAAGAAGACTTATATGTAAGCGTATATATGAGCTGTTTGAGACAGAATAACTGTGTCAGCATTTGAGATTGATAGTTGAGGTCAATTGTTATTCTGTCAGTTGGATTTTTATTTAATTTAAAAACAAATTACAAAGTTCCATAGGAGAAATGTAGTATTTAATACAATTTATAGGAAAATTAGTAAATATTTTTTGAAAGCAAAGCATATGAACTTAAAAGTACAGTTGATTCTCCATATCTACAGCCCTATGTCTGTGGTTTAACCAGAGGCAGATTAAAATATTTTTTTAAAATATTGCATTTCATTCCTATCATAATTGATGATGGTGTGGGCAAAGTACTACCACAACAACTGTAACTGTCCATTTTCCCATCGTAAATGGACCCATTGTAACTGCACTGTAACACTGTAACACTGATATGGTATAATCAAATGGCAGGAGAAATGGTCTAACACTCTTTGGATCAGAAAGAATGCAATAGCAACATTTCCAGGAGCAAAAGGGCAATGGAACTACTATATTTGTGTATCTTACCTTTAAAGATAGTAATTTAGTTGTTTTCTGTGTGTTCTGGCTAGCAGGAAGGAAATATTAATGATATGAAGCCGACTTTTGTTGGTGAATAAGATAAGGGTAATTGCATCCTTACAGCTCACTTTGTAAAAATAGGCAGAAAGGGGCTGGAGAGATGGCTCAGAGGTTAAGAGCTCTGGCTGCTCTTCCAGAGGACCCAGGTTCAATTTCTAGCACCCACATGGCAGCTTACCACTGTCTGTAACTCCAGTTCCAGGGTATCTGACACCCTCACAAAGACATTTATGTAGGGAAAGCACCAATGCACATAAAATAAAAATAAAAAACGACTTGACAGAAAACAACAGACAGAAAGTGTTTTTAGGATTCAATTAGGAATTTCCTGCGTTTGAATATGCCGTGTGGCGTAGCAAAGAAAGATCTAATCCTTTCATTTAGTCTAGTTGCTTTATTGTAATACCTCTAACAACTTATTAGCCCACTAACTGTACCTATCTTGTGTTTCACAGAGGACTAACTGAGGATGGTGGTATACGAATATGTGACTATCCTCTAAGATGGTTGTGTACATACATCCACCCACCCCCACACACAGATGCACACATGTACACATAGTTTTCCATAGTTGAGGTCAATTGTTATTCTGCCAGTTGGATTAATTTAAAAACATATTACAAGGTTCCATATGAGACATGTAGTATTCAGTACAATTTATATGAAAATTAGTAAGCAATGTTTTATGAAAGGAAAACATATGAAGTTAAAAGTACAGTTGATTCTCCATATCTACAGCCCTATGTCTGTGGTTTAACCAGAGGCAGATTAAAAATATTTTTAAAAATAGCTGAACATAATACAGTTTTTCCTCTGTCATTATTCCTTGGGAAATACAATGCACTCTCTATGTATGTACCATCTGCATTGTGTTAGGTGTTGGAAATGATTTAAAGTGTGGGAGGATGTGTCATATGCAAATGTAATCTGGTTTTCTTTAAGAGTCATACATGTTCAATGAACTTTATAACAGTGGGATCTGGACTACAGTTGCTTTAATCAGAAAGCTGTAGAAATACAGTTGTCTCCCATATCTGGTAGGGACTGGTTCTAGGAATAAAGCTAAAGTTTGTGCTCAGGGTCAAAGTGTTTTCTCTGTTGATAGAGACTGTCTAAGTTAAAATAGCTTGTTACTTGAACTTATCTTTGAAAGGTTCAGGTGATATTCTTTTACTTGGACAATGCAGTGGGCAGTCCTTTAAGTAACCCGAACAAGAATGAAAGGGACTTTAGGAATTTTGCTGCCCAGAAAACATACGTACTAAAACTTCTAGAAGATGATACAATCTCTAGTGAAACAACAAAGCCACTCTAACGTGGATATGACCATTTAAACCAGTGAGGGACATTGCAACTCCAACTCCAACTAAAGTTGCTTTAATTCATAAAGTGTATGCTGTACCGAGTGTTACAATATAGGAGAGGGTGGCTTTTGGTGAAATTTCAGAGTTTGTTGTTGTTCATTTGTTAGTTTTTTTTTTTTTAACTTCTTATAGCTTTCAAACTCAATCACTAATCCATTTTCCCTTTCGAGTGGGAATACATGAAGTGGGTGTGGTTAGTACCCACATTGGAAGCTTTGAAAGCTTTGTAACAGTCCTGTACATTATAATTTCAGAGACTCATATGGATTTTACAGAGAATTCCATGGGCATTTGTAAAACTCTGAAGTTCCTTGTTTTTAAAAAGGAAATCACTGAAAATAAGTTACCTGATTTGAAATGCAACCTTGGCCTTTTTCTTCCTAATATATTTGTATATTAAATAACAGTGCAATACTTTGTAGCATTGAGAATTTACTGGCTTTGATGGATTGTGTGCTTATGTATGTGGATATATATTACGTCATTAAATATAGTATCTTTAATTGTTGAAATTGGGCAAGGGATGTAGTTCAGTTAGGAAAGTGCT
Source organism: Cricetomys ansorgei (assembly GCA_026225945.1). Classification (NCBI taxonomy): domain Eukaryota; kingdom Metazoa; phylum Chordata; class Mammalia; order Rodentia; family Nesomyidae; genus Cricetomys; species Cricetomys ansorgei. The sequence goes on from JAMJFZ010001796.1 coordinate 5,258,112, forward strand.
TGCCTACTACGCATGAAGCCTGAGTTAGATTTCCAATATAGCATGATCAGGGTGCGGTGGATCTAGCATGCCGAAGGTGAGAGCAGGGGAATCAGAGTTTCAAACCGACTTTTGCAACATAGCCAGATGAGGCTAAGATACTGTTAAAAAGTAAGTTGATTAAATTGACAACTGAAAAATTGTGTATTAGTAAAGCTGTTCTTTTGTGCGCATGTTCTATCACTAACAGGGCTTCAACTGTCAAACTTTGTATATAAATCTAAATGTATTCAATGGAGAAAAGACATATCTGTGACCCTGCTGAGCCAGGCAACCAATGAGTGGCTTTCCTAAGGTAGTTAATTTGGGACCAGGTCTGAGATTCTGTAATTTGGCCTTTTTAACTGAGCCTTTTAGCTCAGCCCTTTTTAAAGGGTGCCAAGGACGACACACCACACTCTGGCTCTGTGTTCCTAGCCCTCGTTGTATTTCTGTTCTCTGAGCTAAGGGTAGAGTAAGGTGGCAGTGGTACCTGCCCAATCTTGTGACTCAGTTGACTTTCACATGCATATAAAAGTGGGAGGGAATTGGACTTTTAGGGCCAGGCCAGCTAGCTGTGTGCCAGCTTCTCTATTGAAAGCCCAGAGACTAAATCTGATCCAGGAAACACTTAGAGGCTCCTGCTCCAGGGCCATTCCTGTGGTTTGGATCTCAGAGGAGAGAAGCTTAAACTCTGGAGAGGAATGTCCAGACTCAAGGGACGTGTATAGCCACCTAGTTTTGCTCTGACCATGAACTATCTTTGCTGAAGCCTCCAGGCCCACTGGGTTTGGGTTTAAACTTGGTCCTAATGTATAAAGAGAGTCCAACAAAAATAGCCAGGGTAAAATTCTTTTTTCTGATATACAGCACCATAAAAGATTTCTCAAAAATAGTTTCTGTGTTTCCCCCAGCCTTGGCATTTTTAGTTAAAGGAAGTGAACTAGAAAGCCTGTAGGCCGCTGTCTGTGCCCGATTCCCACTTACCTTCCCACTCCTGCCTGCCTTCCTGTTTTCCTGCCTACAGTGCTCCGTCCTTCTTGTGTTTTTGCTTCTTCTAAGGAAATAGCAAATTAAATGAGAATTAGGTGTTGCCATGGTTACTGTGTTCAGTAGCACTCCACCTGCGCCCACGCTGCTTAGGCATTGAGTCTTCAGTTGACAAATATTTGAAAGGCATGAAGAGCATCTTGGAGGAAAGAAATTAAGCAGAAAGCATGCTTAAATATTTAAAGGGAAACATATTCTTTACTGCTGAAAACCTGAAACTCTAGCAGTCTCTGGGGAGCAAGAGGATTCTCATGTCAGCCTCTGTTCGAGAGTGCCATGCACTGTCCCTGATTCTCAGATGAATGCATTGAACCATCAGAGTTAGAGTGAATAGTTTATCACCAAGAAGACATGATAGTATTCCTTTCAGGATTCTATCTACACTTGGATAACAAATTCTGTGCATGGTTTTCTCAGAAGTATCTTCATTTAAAGCCACTTATAGGGGAAACCATCTTAAGTACACACCAGCAAGCAAAACCTAGGGATGTAGCTATTGTGAGATAAATTATTCTCTGCATTTCCTCTTGGATTTAACTTATTTTGATAGTCTGAAATTTAAAATTGTAAAGAGTTGAGGTTGAGTGCATTTCAGTAAATGATATTCCTACATGAGGGGGACTCACTCTTCCTTTGCCATTTGACTATGTAGCTGGTGTGGCCCAAATGCTTCTCATAGCACCCAGGTAATTATCAGTGTGTTTATTCAGGAAATGAGGGTTTCAGGTCCTTCCTGAAGATACAGTAGGTAATTTTCTGAGTATGAAGAATTTCAGGAGAAGCCATGCAAATCCCTGCCCTCAAAGAGCCAATGTTGTCAGCAAGACACTGGAGTTTAACACATAGAACAAAAACAAATGGATATTTCAGACACAAGTATATGACACAAGGGATATATAACAAGAACACAGAGTTTGGTTTCAGTGGGATGTGCTGTCCTTGTAGGCAAGATTAACAAACACAAAGCTATAGAGGTGTGTGAGCATTCAAGCAAGGGAAGTAATCTCAATACAGGGAGAAGCCTGGCATGGCTGAGAAACATAGAGAAGAGTAATGACATCAGAGACTGGTGAACCTGGGTATCTAATGAAACAGGAGAGTAACGCAGGAAGCAGATGCTACACCTCCTGAGTAGCCTGGCTCACAGTTTGACTTGTATTTGACTTGCAGCGATCAAGTTTTTGAGGTTATAAAAGCAGATTATTTTTAAAAATCTCTCACAGCTTTCAGAGATTAATTATATCTTCTAAATCCCTGTGGACAGATCTGCATCTTATTCACTAATGCGTTAAATCACGAGAGAAAAAAATTTTGAAAATCAGAAACCAATGATAGAATGGGAGTAGACTTTTGTTAACTTGATCAGACTTAATATTACAAACCAGTGCAATGTAAATTGTGTTCTTTTTCTGTTAGAGAATTGCATGCATACTTAATTTGAATTACTTACAGCCCCCACCTTTTTTAATACTCACACTAAGGTTTGCAAAGGACTTTAAACAAAACATTGCAAATCCATATTTGAGAGAAATAGACAAAAATCAGTTCCATACTCAACATGAAAGTATTCATTGACTCCATAGGAACTTTGCTTGTGAACAGTCATGTGCCAAGAAACAAGCTACAGGGCATGGAAATGTGCAACTAACTGGGGAAATACACTGCTTCTTAGAGGCAGTGGTGAAAATCTCCTGAGAGTTTAAGTGAGCTGGTCTCACCCATGATGACCTTGGACCATCTGTGCAATTAATAATCAGTATACTTTCTCTGAATATATTTCTTACACTAAAGTATTTGATGCACTTTTTGGTTATTTGCACACTTGATATTCTTGTGAACTTAACATCAAACAATGTGCTAGATAGCTATTTGATCACTTATACTTTGGCATCATTGGAAGGTGCTTTATTTCTCCTCTATTTAGAAATTTTATTAGAAAATATTTACTCAATTTTTCCTTTGTAATTATATCTACCAGGAATTTTCAAAGCATACATAAAATGTTGAGTGATGGCCATAAACATGGTCAGATATGTTTTGAACCAAAAATGTCATTGTCCAGGAGACAACTGAAGAGGTATAGCACATGGGAATATGCCATAACATTGTAGCAAAATACACAAAGGAAGTCAGATACCAGAAGGAAAGATCTTAAAGTATTATTGTATTCGCAATGAAAAGATGATGTCATTGTATTTCATCAAAGCAAATTCAATTTAGGTTAAATCAATATTTTTATTTTACAATGAAATATAAAACTACTCTTATTTTTCTTTGAGCTTCTTTCCTGGACTTCCACTATTTTAAGGCTTACTTTATGAAATAAATTACTTCACTGTGAAGTTATTATCCATCTATGTCTCACAGCTGCAGTTATCCAAATTCTGGCATAGTAATGACAAATGGACAAATAATTCAAATGTATATTAAATTCTGAACAGTGTTCTTAGAATTACATTCAACTGTGGTCTTTTTAATACTGAGCTATCACTGAACATCCAATAAAAAGTAAAATGTCATGTGAAAGGATTGGTGGAAGGGAACTTAAAATGAAACAAGGAAATAATGAACTTGCATCGATGTATACAATCATGCTTGTGTCAGAGAATATTAAATATCCAAGCTTTTTCTGTTGAGACTAGTAATATAGAAAGCAAACTGATTATTAAGAATATTCTGAATGGTGATATAGGATTATGTAAATACATGTAAATTATATAAGATTATGTAAATGCAGAGGTGAAATTCACTGTGTACAGGAATGAAAGGTTTCAAGAGGGAAGTAGCTCATGGCATGGGATCCAAAGAGGCTGGACTTGGAAATGAACCCAGGTAGGACAGTATTGAAAGCAAAGATGCTCAGGTAACAATGAGCAAAGCACACTAGATGGAGTTTTTATTTGGGGTAGGGAGCCAAGGGTGTGTGGTTTGAGGTCTGAGGATCCTTACAGAGTGGCTGTAGAAGCTTTGATTTTTTGACAAAGTCATCAGAGCTGGTGACCCAGAGAATACCATGGAGAGTATAGCATGATGATGTACTGTAATCAGCAAGAAAAATCTGAGAGGAAACAGTGGAAGGTCTAGGATTTCTATAGTGTGGTTAGAGAAACAAACCTATTGAGGAGACTGGGGCCTCTTTTTGGAAATAGTTATAAGACATTTTCACAAGTAACTTAGAAAAGATCAGTATGAAAGAATGTAGATGTGAGGTGCTGACAGAGATGGAATCATAGACTTGGGGAAAGCAGTAGAGGTAGAAGCCATGTGGAAATTAAGTCCCTTATTGGAGTTATGCTGAATGCATGCACAATGCATACATTTTAAAGTCACAAACCTTAAAAAGCAAATCAAAGATAAAAGACCTAGTGACTATTCATTTTTTTCATGATTTCTAGATTTTTATCTTGTACTTTTTAAAGGGTAACTTCCTTTTTAATTGTCCCAATATGTTAATATTGAAGTCATTTGACACTTTTTGAAATGAGTCAACTATGAGATGAGAGAGTTCTTCCCATGACCATTACCTGAAAGATCATGATATCTATGTGACTTGATAATGATTTTTAGACACAAGTAATCAAGGGATCAAGGAGTTTGACAAGGTAAATGACAAACTTCTTCTTTAAAGGTTAGAGAAAAGAGGAAAAAAATGTCATAAAAGAAAAAGGTAAATTAGAGAGACCCTGGTATTGAGATTGTCAGCAGCATATTTACCTTGTCAGTATCTATATATGATGTTGATTGTTTTCCGTCATTATTTGTATGGTCTAGAGTCAAAGAGAATTAGAACGTATAACAAGATGTATCATAAACACGAACAGTGAAACTTAGGTGATGCCCATATGCATGGTCAGGGCTGACTTGAATAAAAACATCATTGTTCATGGACAACAGATTTGTAACCACGATATTGCAGCAAAATGTACAAAGTAAGTCAGATATTAGAAGGCGAGTTTTTAAAGCATTGTTAGTCATGATGAGAAGAATATGCCACTATATTTCATCAAAGCAAATTCAATTTGGATTTCTCATGGCCAAAATAAGATGTGTGTGTGTGTGTGTATTAGATATCTGTGGATTGAATCTGTGAATAACTATATAAATACCTCCTACATATTTAATAATCATTTTTATCTTACTTATTTCCAGGTTTAAAAATTACTTTATAGGTTATATGCGATGGGACTCTTTTTCATATCAGAAAACATTTTAAAAACATGAAAACAGTCTCCAGAGACTTTGTAACAAATTAAATAACCGTTACTTTACTTCCTGTAATAAAATGTGGTTTATCCTGTAGTAAACTCCCATGATTTTACTTAGCATTTTTCTGGAAATATAACTGGAAGAAACCACAATTGCATTTCCCAAATTATTAGCTACCTCTGAGGTTTTCAGACTTGAAGAGAAGGACGCATGGCTGCTTGGGGACGTCCACACTCAACATTAAGCTCGGAGCTGTGGGTTAGGCAGGTACATCTGGAAAATCTTCTGCTCAGCATGGAGCTTTTAGCTTCAATAGAGCAGGACTTACACATGTTGCTTCTGGACTCATGTCAGAGTCCTCAAGTTGGATTGAAGACTTAACCTACATCATGACTCCTGGCAGTCAGATTTCTCATGGCATATCACCCTCACAAACTCTAAGTGTACATGTATCAAACATAGGATGTGTTTAATACAGAAATGATATTTCAATTTCAGGATGCCTATGTTATATAACTGTTCATAATATAATCCAATAATAAAATTGAAAAAAAAGTTCCTTTGGAAAAATCTATAACGACTCTTATGAGGACTTCATTTTAGAGTTAAAAAAAATGCCAGTCTCAGAAGGACAGACGTTATGTAATTTCATTCAGATGTAGATTATTAAAAAAAAATCATTTTCATTGTAACAGAATAGAGTGTTGGGTTTGTAGCTCAGTCGGTGGAGTACTTGCCCACCATGCATGGAACCCTGGCTTCAGTCGCCAGTACTGCGTACAATTGGGTATATTGGCATATACCTGTAATCCCAGCACTCAGGAGGCAAAAGCAGGAAGATCTGAATTTCAAGGTCATCCTACAACCCTTGCAGGCAAGCCAGTTCTATGTAAGATCATGAGAAAAGGAGAGAGACAGGAGTGGGGGGCGGGAGGGAGAGAAGATGAGAGGGAAGACAGGTAGGCATGTAGTATAGAATGAGTAGTAAATTCCAGAAAATGCAGTGGTTGGAGTGCAGTGAGGAGATGTTGCCAGAGGATATAAAATTAGTTATGTAGATGGGCAGGCAGTTGTGATCCATCCCTTTGATCCCAGCACTTGGGAGGCAGAGGCAGGCAGATCTCTGAGCTCAAAGCCAGCCTAGTCTCAGAGCAAGTTCTAGGATATCCAGGGCTACACAGAGAAACCCTGTCGTGAAAAAAAAAGTTATGTAGATAAAATAAATTTGATAGATCTAGTGTACAACATGGTAGTTACAGCTAATGAAATATGTGTTATGTTTTTGAGGGAGGCAAGGAAAGTGTTCAGTATTAATATCATAGAAATGTTAACTACAGCAATAGATGTATGTTAATTTTATGTTAAGTCAAATAAATGTATTGAGCACAACTAAATGATTTATTTTTATTCTGCTACTAATCAGGTTAATAAAATTTAAAGGTTAAGACATTTAAGATCATACAGAAATATCATGAAGATTCATCATTGAATATCAATCAAATGTCTTTGTATTTCCAGGGTCACAAAGTTGGAAATAGAAATTAGAAAGGGCAATCATTTAGTGATCATATCACTCCATTTTATTTCCTACTGTCATTTCTGTGAGCCCACATTACTGCTGTTTTATTTGTCATTTATAAGACTACACGCTTGATCAGTTAAGTCCACAGCCACATATAATTAAAATCTATATTTATTAATGTTAATACTACTTTGAATACCATGACTGATGTGTGTGTGTGTGTGTGTGTGTGTGTGTGTGTGTTTCACAAAAGGGAAACTTGTTAGCCTTGATTTTTAAAGTATCTGGAAGTTGAATTGGAGTTATCTTTTAGAGAAAAGGTTTATATATTTTCAGGAACTGAGAGGGACTGTGAACAAAATACTCTATCTGCTCTACAGAAAAGTCAACAGGCTTAGAGCATTTATAGAGTTCTAGGCCCTGTCAGATAATCCTGAACACTTGGAAACTAACACAGCCATCAGTCTTGTTAACATACAGCTACGTGGTTCACCAAGCTTTACATTAATGTTAGCTTATCCCTGTACTCAAGACTGTCATGTATTGTATAACATGAATACACAGAGGCCATGCACCAAGTGTCTTTAGAATAGAATATTGTGTAACAGTTTCTTCTGAGAGGGAAACATTCCATTCTACAGGAAATTTCTTTAAGCAGGAAGGTAAACAACTCAAAGTAGCTTCAGGAAATCCCTGAAACTGGCCATATTTGCTAGGCCCCTCCCTGCCAAAGTAAGCAATAAAAGTTGAGAGTCCTTCTCAGAGAGTTACCTGCAAGGAAGACTCTCAGGCAAAACAAGCTGCAAAGAAGATTCTGAGACTAGACCAGCTGCCTGAAGAAGGAGAACCAACTAAGCTGACTGGAAGAGGTTTAGACCAGTCACTTGGAAAGGCCACTTTTCAACATGTTGAACTGCCTGCAGGCTGTGCAGTGTGCTCCAGGTTCCCAGATTTTGTGAGCTGTCACCCATGCTGGGGTGGGCCTTGGTGATGCAGCTGTCTCTGAGTCATTTCTGCTCCTGTAAGTGATCCCTCACCCATACTACTGTAATTAAACCCAATAAAACAAATTAGTTTACCAGGTTGGACTTTGATGGTATCTGTGCTTTGGTCTGTCATGGGATCCCTATATGGAGTTAATAGATGTTTTGTCTTATAAGAAAAAAGCTTCATTGTATAACAAATACCAGTTTCTGACTTTTTTGTAGGTTGGTACACTTCATACAATAAGTTTTTAATTATGATGAATTTAAAACCGTCCTATGACATTATGATGAACACTTGAGATCATCATATGTGGCCATGCACTTTCTATAAAATGGTTCAGTTTTAGATATTGATATTTGAATAATACAATAGTTTAACTTTTAAGTAGGTAATATGTCACCTTGTAAAAGCATAATTTTTTATTTGTATAGTATCTACAATAACATTTTATTCTCACTCATTTGCCATGATTCCCTCCTTACTGCCAAGAAGACTGTGGATGAAGGAAGTTTTCAGTAAATATTTTAAATAAATTTCTAAATAATTTCAGAACAATTTGTTTAGGAGAAAAAAATTACTTAGCAAAACATTTTGTGTCCTATATCTTCTGTTTTGAGTGGTGAAGTTTGGAGGGATCAAGGCTAATTCTCTCTTTAAAATGTCCACTTTCTTACAGACCACCCAGCTTTGCCTTTTAAAGACATAGAAGGCTTGTAAGTATCTCTGCCGTCTCTCTGAGACCTTAAAAAAGCCATTTGAGTTTCTGGCCTTCCAGTTCCTAATCTACAGCATGAGGAACAGGTTTCATTACCTCCAGAATGGCTTCACACTCTCTTGTTAACTGGAAAGGCAGTACAGTAGTTCAACATTTGTGCGAATCAGTTCATTCTTTTACTAGCTGAATGCTCTGCCAAGCCAGTTAGAATGCTTGACAAATAAGTTTTCCATTAGGGAAGTCCAAATGTCACAGAGGATAGTTAGACTGAGGAGGAGCCTTTAAGAGGAAACAAATCTATTCATTGAGACCATCTACTTTATATTCAGCAAATATTTATTAAAAACCAATTAGAGGCCTCCAACTGTGTTATCCCATATTAGCTATATAAAGAACAAAATTGGATTACTTCCTTTCTATCCAGGAGCTTGTCAAGCGAAGGGATGCAGACTTTTGGTAACTAAACAGGTTATAAGTAAATACCTTACCTCTAGCTTATCTGATTAAAAGTACTTGAGACAACATTCTGGAGTTAGAGGCAGAAAGGTGAGGTTAGGTATTCCTCAGCTGTAGAGCACGTTTGAGAGTAGCCTGCCATGTCTGCGACCCTGTCTAATAAAAAGAGACAAAATAGGACAAATAAAAACCACTGGAAGAAGATCTATACACATGATAACTTTAATTAAGGAAGATCCACATCCTGATATGGTTGTGAGTTAAAAGTGATCATTTAAGGCCACTATGTGTTAAAATGTGATTTTTAATATATAGCTGCACATAGGATATAAATAATCAAAGCTGTTGGAAAAAAAAAACCAAGGTTGAAGCTCAGATTGAGAAGAAAGCTAACTCTATGTCCGATACCAGTTGAAATTGCCCTTTAGGGAGCTGGTGTGTTGTTAAAATAATCATTTCAAAAGGCCATAAATAAAATGTTTTTACTCATTAATCTGCATGACCGTGTTTTATTTAATTTGTAGTAAGCCTTAAAGCAGTCCATCAGATTTACTGTGAACAAAACATTTCTTGGAGGTCCTTTGGGTTTCTTGTTGCCTGCAGATGATATACAAAAGTCCTTTTAGATCCTCTGAGGATGCCTTTTCCTTGCTCTGCCCTTGGAGGATATGGTGCTTTGGGACAGGAGGCAAGGCTAAACGAATTATTGTACTTCTTTTCACAGTGGAAGGCAGCTGTTTGGAACTATAATTAAAATGTAAATTATCAAAGGACAATAAGAAGAGCCATTTCTTTCAAACAATACCCAGTGCAATTAGAGTGAGAAGGGAGTTCAGGGAGATTTCCTACTATATGGACAAGTCAGGAACGATGAAAAGCTGAGAGGGAAGTGATTTATAAGGAACCGAGTGGACACAACCCACGGATTGTCTAGGATGCTGGGAAACTGCATTAATGAAGAGACAGACCTTGATTCTGCTGGGCCTGATCCAAACCACATGATAACTGTGCATGGAACCCGGGCACCGTGATGCTGCACCAGCACAGTAGCGAGACTGAATAGAACTACAGAGCTAGTAGCATGAGTTGCCTTTCAATCCATGTGGTTTTGTGAACTGAAACAGGGGCCCTTTAGTAGAATGCCACCCGAGGACAGAATAGTAGGGTTATGTATGGAAATAGACAGGGATTTTATATTAACCACAGTAGGAAAACCCATGAACATTTTCAAACTTAAGGATTTTCATGAATCAATTAGTTTCTGTTACATTTGTGCTCAAATGTAAGTACTTTGTAAAGTTTTAACTGTCCTAACCAGTGCAATACATAAGCCAAAATGGTATATGTGCTTGTGGCTGTACACGGTACATTAAGTCTTGATATTGTTAGTCAGACATAGTGGCTCTGAAATGATAGGATGAAATGTTAGTGGGAAGGAACTATAAAACATAGATTTATAATAGTTAATTTTTTTACACACACACACACACACACACACACACACACACACACACACTATTAAATTGAAGAAGTAGAAAACTTTTAACCTCAAAATTTAAATGGCATGGGGAACTTATTGCTATGAAATATTGATCAATGATTTTGTCTTTTGTGTGACTGTGACATCATCGAGGCTATCGTATTCAAATGGTTATGGATCGGAACTCAATTTTTTAACAGAAATAAGAGAAGGTTTGGAATGTATTCTCTCATACCAGTGGACCCTTTCCACTCTCAGAGCATTAACAAGCTTCTGTATTTTACCTGTGTCCTAGTCTGCAGCTCAGCTGTGACTTCTTCCCTGAAAGTCAGGCTCATACACCCTAGTACCTGCCAGGGGTCTTCGGGCCTGTCCCTAGACAGCGGAAACTCCCCACGTTCAGAGGAAGCTCATTTCAGTAGGCACCACGCTCCACACTTCTTCCAGTCCCAATCTTATGTCATGGAACTGTTCCAAGTAAGAAACCAGAAGTTACCACAGACTTCTAAGTATGTATTTCCTAAATATATCTCTTTCCATTTCTCCCTTTTCATCTTTACTGTCACTGAATTTTTTCTTCTGGACCTGTCATCTAAAAATGCAGTATTTGATTTCCATGCCTCCAGTCTTTCCTCATCAAATTCAATCCTTGTATGAGGCGGTGTTCTTTAGAAACTGCATTTCTAACCACATCTCTCCTCTTAAAATTCTTCCTTCAGTGTCTTATTAATATAGCTTATTAAATTTAGCCACACAACTCTAAAAGCATGCTATCTTCTCAATCTTATTTTCAGCCACTCCCCGTCTATATTTTTGGCTTCAGAAACACGAACAACTGGAGTCCCCAGACGCCACTGGGTCCCTTCTTCCTCTGATGAGTCCCCACCCCCACCCTCTGACTAACTGCTTTCATCTTTCTAAACCAGCTTTTATATTTGCATCTCACTGAATATTTATACTTCTTGCAGGAAGGAACTATCATATTCGTTTCTGTAAATCCAGTTTCTAGCAGAGTGTCTGACATATCCTAAGCACTAACACGATTATTTTTGAACTGAACAGCAAAGTTGGTTCGTGGTTCTATTTAGCATTTGCTAGTGGGTTCTTTGCTTAAGTCGGTGCTTGCCCATTGCCTTGTATCTCTTTAGTCAAATGCTGGAGTACAGCGAGTGCGTTCTTAACCACGTCTCTTGACCGACACTCCCAATCGCTTCACCATTCACTCTTAGAATCATTGTCCCATCCTTACAGCCAAACCTTGGGAACTCTCTCACCCTGTTTCTTTCTCTTGACCCTGGATTATGTTAGAGTATGAGGGAGGGTTTAGATAAAAGTGGTAGTTCAAGGTCAGACACAGAGTGCATTGGGATTCAGGAAACACTTAGTGACTTCTCATAAAGCATGAAAACACCATACTTTCTAAAATGTTTTCCACATGGTTACAGAAAAACAAAAATAGATTGCTAATTGGAGGGAACTGATCTAAAATTCTCACCTAGGAAAAGATCATGTTATGTGATTGAGTATCTGATTTTCACATCTTTTTTGGTTCTGTGGTGGTTATTATTACGTAAGCATAATGTAGAAGATGACGGGGTTCATTATGTGATTTCATACATATGCGTCCCCTTCCTCTTCTGTCCTCCCCTATGCCTCCTCCTGTGCCCAGTGCCCTTCCTGTCCTGGAGAATCGCTTGTGCTTTCATTTTCAGGTCTGACTCTTATTTATCGTAAGAATTTCTTTTTTATAGTGGGTAAATATTTTGCACATGTTAAAGTGATGCTAGCATTTCACAAAATCCAAAAGGGTGTGGTGTGCGTGAAGTCTGTGCTGTGTCGCCTTGCTTAACTTAATCACAATAAATGGCCAAACAGCGTAATCATCACTAGTACCTGGAAAGTTATCAAACATCTTCCTCAGACAATTTCAAAAGTCGAACCTTGAATTTTAAGTCTTAGTTGAAAATGAAAATTTGGAATTTATGTGTGTCCCTCACTCAGTAGTTCTGATCTTTGCTCAAGAATTAATTGTTATTAACCTCGATGATTGAAAATTAATAACTTATCACTGAATTGTACCTAGGTGAACATTTAGTACCTGATAATTAAAGATCTTCTGTGACACTTATAAATGCATTCCAACTGAATCCACCAGTTTACTAGTACTTATGGGGAGGCTGAAATGTTGCCATAGTTTTTTTTTTTTAACTTAAATCAAGTTGATCCTTGTATTTAGATCTGAAAATCATTGTATTTAATTTGTTGGTGGAAAATGAAAATCAAAATGTAGTTCAATCTCAGTGTAGTAATGACTATAGCGGTATGTGAGTCATTTTGCTAGAATTCAATTATAATAAATTATTTTCAAACTGAGTCATCATTGAGATATGGTTTGCTTTTCAACAAAACATTTGAGAAAGCATGAAAGACACTTGGATTCTGGATTAAAAGTTTTTGGTCATGTGAAAAATTTTCGAATTATTATTTAAGAATATGTAAAAATTTTAAAAATATAATGTACTTATAAAAGTGTCAGTTTTAAAAAGCATACGCCAAGTTCTGGGATAATGGATGTGTCACCAAATATGCCAAAGAAAACAAAGTTCTTCCTTTTTGTTTAAATGCTATGTTGTTCTCTGATTATGTAATCAATACATTTTCCACAAACTATTTAGTTTAAGGCTCCTGGAAATAAATGTTTCCTGATAGTGTGCATTCTGGTTTAGAACCCGTGGGAGCATTCAGACTCCAAAACCTCATAACATAGCAAGAAGGGCCTGGTGACATTTCAAAATGCTCCCAGACTTAAGCAATTAAAATCTTGTCCAGTCTGATATTTCTAGTGAGAATTAGGAAAACTAAAGTTACTGTTGCCACGCACTTAAGAGACAGGTATTTCAAGCCTGACTTCATGAAATGCGTGATGGAATTCTCAGGCTAGGCGATGATGAAAGTGAACATTCCAAGAAAGTAAATCCAAACCATTCTAGTTTTTCAGAGTACACTGCTGTTGTGTTTCAGGGTTTGGGTTTCCTTAGACCCATAAGACTAGACGTGAGGTTTTCAGCAAAGAGGTTGCAACATATTTAACACATACAGAGAAATATGTGAGTGAAGGCCAGGCAGAAGTGCTGATGCTCTTGTTTCCTACAGGAAAGGTAAACAACCCAAATCATTTGGAACTCTAGATCCCACATGGATAATCTGTTCAGAGAGTAAGATGTCAGTTTTATGGAACATCTTATCTGTGGTGGCTGATTAAATGCAACCAAGAAAATCATGTTCTACCCACAGGACTACACTCAAGAATAACAATCAGAAGCATTGGCAAACCATTCAACCTCCCACATCTTCCCTGAAAATTACTCATAATAGCAATTTGCATTGATGTATTAAGCAGCATGTTTTAATGATGTGTGGGCTTAAACACAACAGGCATACATGGCAGTTTCTTATTTTTTTCTACAGACCGTAAAGCTTACTTTAACCTAAGTGAACAAAGGACCGTATATACGTATTTTTAACAATGGCAGCCCAGATACCTGTTTTCTGCCTATTAGGGAATGCCATTAAGAAAATCAGTATTTTGGTTCATGAAGTTAAACTTATGTTTTTGTTGCTTGTTTTGTTTTGTTTGTTTTACAGATCTATCACACACCTGCAGTTTTTTATAGAAAAGTTGAAATCATTTAAGAAAAAGTATAACTTTTAATATAGGACTTACTGTCTATTCGACATAGTTCTGTATATTGACTGATACGCATCAAATTTGGAAGAGATGCCAGCGTGCTCTTCACCGTGGTTCTGGACTGACTCCAGTACTCAGATTCAGGCAGGCTTTTTATCAGCACGTTGACCGTAGCTGTTTTCAGACCTCGGCCTTGGATGGTTTTCTCTTTTGACCCGTATTTAATATTGCATTCTGTAGTTTATCCTTTTTTACCAAAAAAGAAATATTCAAATGTGGCTTAAGTATATTTTACATTCACCAATCTTACTTCTTTAAAAAAAAAGCTGTTATATTAAATTATGTTGGAAATGTTGGTAAGATAAAAATGAAAGATTAAATTTAAAATTTTAAGTGGTGGAAAGTTTTTACTGTAAATCATTTCTTTGAATAACCTAGATATGAAAGAGCCAAAGAGAATTTTTTATGATAATGACATAAGCATCCAGACTCATATTATTAATGTAAGCTGGAAAGAGAGGATTCTCCAGCTGTCTTATTTCCCCACCCAAATTTTAATAAGTATATTTTATTTTTCTCAGATCATATGACACGTACTCCCACTGTTGTTTTTTTTTAAGATTTTATTTTTTATTATTTTTAATTACGTGTGTGTGTGTGTGTGTGTGTGTGTGTGTGTGTGTGTGCACATGCTTGCAGGTGCTCTTGGAGGCAAGCAATCCTTCCAAAGCTGGAGTTACAGGCAGCTGTGAGCTGCCTGGAGTGGGTGCTGGAACCAAACATGGGTTCTGTACAAGTACAATCTGCATTCTTAGCCACTGAGCCATCTCTTCAGCCCAGGTTTTAAATAGAATAAATCTTCCAGATTTCGAAGCCACTGGCCCTCTAATGAGATTTAATTGGCTCATTTCAGTCCAGCAACAAAGAGCTATTTGAGATATTCGTTTTCCAAGATGACAAAGGCTAGGCAGTGGCTTTCCAAGACGGCAAAGGCTTCAGTGGCAGGCTTTCCTCAGGCAGCGTGTACTACTCTAGGTATCATCAGACTGTCTAGGGCCCATTAGCCAATAGTTCTTTGCTTCTGACAAAGCTTCAGCTTGCCATAGCCCATAGCTTGCTCTCTCTGGAGAGAACATTTAGGTAAATAACTCAAGGCAGGCAGTTCTTCCTCCTGAGTTGAGCTTCACATGGGTGTGAGACTGTGGCCTGGAATAAGAGACCCTTTATATTCAGCTACGTCCAACTGCTCATGAATTTTCTTACTCATAAAAATGTGGCTGTTTAGTGACTCATAAACCTTCACATTTGATTGCATGAACAAAGCCATTTTCATAGAAAATTCCAATGCCATCTGAAGTTTTATAGCCTTGCTGCCTTAACCTCTCTATTATGATCAATTTTTAAAAATCATTTTGGGCTCAGAATCCTACCTTTCAGAGTTTGTTAAAGCCAAAATATAGTATTTTGCATAACTTAAAGCTACAGAAAGTTCCTTTGCAATATAATGTCTTCAAACAATTCTCTCACTCACAGGAGAAGTTCATACTAAAAATTCAGGAAACCATCAAAGCAAGACAGAACAAACACTTAGCCTAGAGTTTTTCAAGGGGCACTGTCTCGTGCAGTCTTGTATTTCTCACAAATATTCTTGGAGATTTTTAAAACCCCTAGAAGTCAACAAATTATCCAAGCTACAGTCAGGTTGCTTACTGATCATCTGAGTTTGATATATCAGGACTGTTAGTTCTTTCACATAAGAACCAGTTATGTCCTGACCAAGAAGACAGTGGAAAAGAGCATAGCATGGCTAAAAGCATAGACTGGCAAAGTCCTGCTAGAAATGGTCAGCTCATAACTAGATTATTTTTAAGAATAGTGTTTCCCAAAGTATATTTTTTGAACTAAGTATTTGTGTAACCTAAAAAAATTGTTCACAATGTAAGTACTCAGGGATGGAGAGATAGCTCAGTGGTTAAGAGCATGACCTGAGTGTGCTACCCACCATACACATAGGGTAGCTTACAACTGCCTGTAACCTCAGTTCCAGGAGACCCCAAAATCTCTTCTGACCTCCACGAGCACTTCACACACACACAGTCACGCACACACACAATAAATGAATAAATAGACAAATAAAAAAATGTTGTAACGAGCTCTATTTTAAACAAGCTTTCCTGGGTTGCCAGTTGTGTGCTCAAGTTCAGGAAGCACTGACAAGAAGCATAGCACCAGATGTCTGCCTCTCCAATGCTCTGCGACATTGCACCAATAAAAGAAAAATCTTCATCGTTCAGCAGCATTGCCTTAGTGTTTCTCAAGGGGAATTTGGTCTGAAAAACAGTACAGAAAGAGCAGTCCAGTGTCAATGCTTGGGCAACATTCACAAGGATGGAAAACATAAAATAGTTCCCACATATTCACTTGAGCTCGGAAGTGTGCAACTAATCAAGTCATAAAAAAATTCAGTAGTTGCAGCTGGTGACCATCCTCTTTGCATGTCTTCTAAACCAGAATCCTTAATAGTACCCATTTTTACTACATCCTGGTCATTAATAGAACCACATTCCTAGACCACATACAGGGCTATAGAGCCTTTAACTGACTGCATTAATTCTGCTATTACAAACTACCACAAACCAGGCACCTTAAAGCAATAAAATCCTCTCACAGTTCTGTAGAGCAGGATTCTGGATTCAAAGTGTTGACATGGCTGTAGTCCTTCCTGAGGTGCCATGAAAATCTTAGTCCTTGGTGCTTCTAGCTCCTCGTTAGCTGTTGTGGGAATTATTTGGTTTTGTGGTACATTGCTTCATTCGTTCCATTTTCACACTGGCGTCTTCATCTCTTGTACCTCCCTTGTGTCTCTTAGGAAGATATTTTTCCTTGGGATTTAGACCCCATCCAGGTAATCCAGGATGAACAATTCATCTCAAGACATTTAACATAATATGCAAATATCTTCCCCCAAATAATGTAATAGTCACAGGGTCTTGGAATTCTAGGAGCTAGAAAAATATTCTAGAGGGTTTTTGTAAGGGTTTCTGCAACTCGAGGTCATCCTGGCAGTCAGGAGCCAAGGAATAAACCACAAGGAATAAACCACAAAGTCACACCACACAACAAACCTCACACAAGAGATTTATTGGGGGAGAGACACAGACAGGCAGCTGCCTCTACACAGAGAAGCAGCAGCTGGCTGAGCAGGAAACTTATGTGGCATTCCTGGAGCATGCACAGTGAGCTGATGGGAAAGTACCACAAGGCTAGAAGTATCAAGAGGTTTGGAAACATTACTTAGCCTTTCCTGCCAAATCAGAGGGTCAGGGATTTCCAGGGTTGAGATTGGTGGAAAATTTCATGTCTTGGGCTCAGGGATTGTTGGGAATTCTAAGCTTGGGCTTTTTTACCCTATAGACTTGCTATTTTAACCAGGACACTTGTCTTTTTGAAGGATGTAGTAATCATAGCCACACTGCTGGTGTTATGGACAGAGTTTTAGGACAAGAGAGATGCTGAGCTTGAGCAATCTTCCTTAATGTCTAGTTCTTTTTGGATGTTAGAACACAGGAGGTAATGAGTATGGTTTTTTTTTTTCATTTTTTTCTAAAAAAACAAAACAAAAAAGAGAGAACAATAGAATCATAAAATTTCCTAAGGAACAATAGGAATTTTTAGGGGAGAAAAAATGCCCTTCTTATTCCAGAACTGCAGAAATACTTCATAGGGTTTTGAAGGGTACATTTCCCCCATCTTCATTTAATCTATAGTGTGTTGTCAAGACCTTTTGTTAATGCTTCATATGATTAAGGTAGCATTGAACATGTTGCTTTGAATTGTGTTAATATTTATACTTTAAAAATTCTACAATTCAAAATTGTAACATTTATATTATAAACATAAGGTCAATATTAAATACAGGGAGTCAGGAGGTGGTGCACAAGCCTTTAATCCCAGCACTCAGGGAGGCAGAGGCAGGTGGATCTTTGTGAGTTCAGGGCCACACTGATCTCCAGAGTGAGTTACAGGACAGCCATGGTTACAACAGAGAAACCCTGTCCCGATAAACAAAAAACAAACAAACACAAAAAAACAAAGACAAAAGCCAAAAAATAAACAAATAAAAATAAAAAAGAATTAATGGTATCATATGCAAATATGTCTTATAAAGTAGTCTTGGTTTCTATTTTTTTGGCTGACTTCTTATCAGATTGGAACAGGACATCAGTGTCTTTTATTGAAAATGTAGATCCCAAAGGATGTTCCTGAGTTAACAATAGTGGTGCCTTATGTGAATATCTGATGCCTTTCATTACTAACTTATATTTACAAGCTCCTCCACGAGCCATAATAACAAGGGGTGTATATGTTAGTGAAGTGTATATATATAGTATATATATACATATATAGTATATGTTAGTGAAGTGTATATATATAGTATATATATACATATATAGTATATGTTAGTGAAGAAATGCTATATATATATCATACAAAATATTTAGTATTTAATGCTCAGAAGTGCTTTGTGGTTAAGAACTATGATAGCTCATTGGAAAGGTTTACCACTTTATGATTATTATAATAATTTAAGAAATCAGATTCTAGTAAGAATTACCTCACTATGTCCTATTAAAATGGGCTGTCTCGTACATCAAATGAAAATGTTAACATGTTATTCTAAACTTCAAGCCACTATTTTGTAGTTATACTTTAGAGATTCTGAGTTCTTGTGGTAGGTTTTCTTTTAGAGCAGTTATCAAGTTTGAAATTTGGCCTTTATAGCCTCTGCTGAGCGTGTAAGGCAATAGCCACTGGATGGGAACCTGTAGTGATATAATCTAAATTTACACAAGTTGAATCAGAACAACTGAATTACTTATCCATAAATCCTGCCATGACAACCCTTTGATACTAAGGTTCTTTAAAGTGAAGTGGGGCTCCCCAGCTGTACCAACTACCCCTTCTATTTTAATGAGGAGAAATATGTGTAACTCTAAGGATCTGCCCCTCTGGTACCAGTTGGGTTTGATAACAGCATCTGACTCATCTGGTCTCTCATTAGTACAGAGCATCCCTCCTTATCCGTGGCAAGATGCCTTTGTCAAAACCCCATTTTTTTATCTGGACCCTGACCCATTCATATACTAGGCAGATTTGTAGTGCTACATAAAGATTCCCAGCACATTTGCTGCTCAGTGTGTGTAGATACAGCGGTAGGAGGCTAAACAAAAATTTCCCAACATCTTGTTTTTCTTCTGTAGTTCTGAGCCTCATTTGTGTGGGTTCAGTAAGGACTTCAGATGCCAGGTTTCTCATGAAGTCTAATATCTCTGCTTGCAGAAAGAACCAGATATTAATGAGCAGTTAGCCTAGTTACTGTCCACACAGTACTTGAATCTATGCATTTTATAAATGCACACGTCAGCATTGCTGTAGCCTTTTCTATCTTCTGTCTGTAATTCTATATACAAAGATTGTCTTGATTGTTAATGGGATTTTCAGCATCTTGAAATTGATGCACAAGTACTAGAGGAGCCAAACAAGCACTTTGGAAGCAAAATATGTCTTTTTGCAAATAAAGCCTTTAGAGTCAACTGATCACTTCTTTGAGGTGAAGAGTAAGGGGGTTTGATGAGGCAGATTCCTCTAGGAATGGACCTATTATCTCCAGAAGTACACAGTGTGGGGGAGGGTTGACCTATATGCAAATACAAGAGACCTATTTCTTGGAGCTATTGGGTTTCCCTAGCTTCTTCAAGGAGATGAAACCTGCTTTCATCTGTCCCCTGGCAAGTTCTTCTCTCTAGAAAGGAATTCAATCCGGAACTTGCCTCTTCCTTTTGAGCACATGTCAGTTTCTTCCTTTCAATCTAAAGACATTCTGGTACATTTTGTATCTTCTTACATACCTAGAAAAAAAGTCATGATATTTAGTACCTCCTGATAGTATCCTTAGACATATCTCAAGTTATTTCATATTTTTCTGCCTCTGGTAATAACAGTTCTGACAAAGAATTTTTGCAGAATGAAGCTGTTAGTTGGATTTGAATAAAGCCATTTTAAAAGATGGATGAATATTTCAGCATCCTTAGTAACAGTGTTTTGGCTACCTGTGGCAGGTAGTCCCATCTCTTGTGCTGGTTGTTTTATGTAATGCGCACTAAAATAATAGCTTCTGTGCATGATGAGATATGCAGGCAAGATTTTTGTAATATTGTCCGGAGGACTATTGCTTCAACCGGACAGCACTTTTTATGTAATAACTTAAGGGGACATAATGGGTCACCATCATTTCTACAAACACTACTGATCTGATATTCCTTGTGTATAGATAATAACAAATCTACACATTTTTCTCTTTATTCCAAAAGGAATTGAGAGATTGGCCTTGAATATTCTTTGCAACTAATTCTTGCATTGCAAGCCCTCATGTGCTTTCTTTGTCCTCTGTTTTCTCGTGTTCATTGATATTTTGAATGTAGGATTGGCAGAAAGAGAATTCTGTCTTCTATAAAACATGATTCAGGCAGAGTGGAAGTATGCCTTGTGGTCTTTGTGCTTGGGACTCTATTATTATGTCTCAGAATGACAATATAATTGTAGAGATGTTGTTGTTCCTTTGGAGAATTGCTTGAACCCCGGATATTCCTCTGCTTAATGATGCATAATCAGCCATTCTCCATCTTGTATTTATGCTCTTGTTAAGAAATTAATGACAGACTGACTGGCCGTGAGAGTAACAGTTTGACACTTTCCTTGCAAATTAATTCCAACCTTACCCAGAATTCATGTTTTAAAAAGCATTCTCCTTCAAGAAACAAAATGTAAAATTTTGATCATTTATTACTGTGAAAAAACTTTAATATTTGAGTGTATGTTTCTACTTTAAAATTTTTGAGGCAAGGTCTTCACTTACTGTATACAAGGGGAAGACTTTGTACTCCAAACCTTCCTGACTTTATCTCTAGAGTTTTGGAATATGCGCTTTTCACATACAACAGTGCAGCATAATGGTTTAATATGGGCTGTAAGAGATGTTTACATAAATTACATGTAATAGTATTTATGTGGTTTATTTTCTTTAGAGCCTATATATAAAATACATGTGACTATTAGTTTTTGTGTTTCTGGTTTAGTTTTTGTTTTTTGCTTTTTTTAGGATAGGCCAAATCACTCAAAGCTTTACGCATGCCCTTTGACAATGAACGTCTTTTAGCCCTGAAGTTTACAATGCATACTCTCCCTCTTAGTGCACTCGGAGGAGCCACTTGTCTGTATAAGACACTGAGAAAGGCAGTAACCTATATGCTTGCTTTTGCAAGTATCCAAAGTTCTTGTGTATAGTTTTGGTCTGTATAAATTATTTTTCCAGTTAAGGGTCCCTATTCTGCCTTTATTCTGATGGAATCAGAAAATGCCTGCACCGGATTGGCGTACAGGTAAGCCTTTGGGGCATTTTCTTGACTGAAGATTGATGTTGGAGGACCCAGTTCACTGTGGGTGGTCCATCCCTGGGCAAGGGGTCCTAGATTATTCAAAAAAGCAGGCAGAACAAGCCGTGGAATGAAAGACAGTAAACATATTCCTCTACGGTTTCTGTTTTAGTTCCTGTTTCCAGAATTCTGCCTTGAGTTCCTGCCCTGCAGTCATGGATTGTGACCTAAGAGTTGTAAGATGAAATAGACCCTCCCCTCCCCAAGTTGATTTTGTTCATTTTTTTAAACTTCTTTTATTTTTTGAGATTGTAATATAATTTCATCATTTCCCTTCTTCCTTTCTTCCCTCCAAACCCTCCCATATACACTTGGTTGTTCTTTTTCAATTCATGGCCTCTTCTTAACATTAATATAATTATATATATATATATATACACACACATATACACACACACACACACACACACACACACACATATATATTCCTATACATAAATACCTGTTAAGCCTGTGTAATGTTACTTTTATGTATCTTTTCTGGGCTGAGTATTTGATATTAGACAGTAAATTGGTATGCTCTTCAATTACATGGCTTCCATAACATGGTTTCTGTAAACATGGTCATGGTGATATATCACAGCCCTAGAGACCCTAAGTAAGAAACCTTCCAAAGTTACGATGTTTAGAAAATCATATGCATATTTCCTGAATACTAGATAGCTTAATAATTTCCATACTTAGCAAAATGAGTTTATTTAAAATATAGAATATAAAATAATATGTAGTGGCATATGGTTTAAAAGTATTTGATAGCAACTATTCACACGCTAGACAGAGGGGTAGTCGTCTGTCTTGAATTCTTCTGAATGTGAGTGTGCTGTCCTGCCTTGGTCAGTGTAGTCTGTTCTCCTGCTCTAGCAAAGTGCCATAGGCTGGGTGAACGGCTTACAATTAAAGCAGTTTGTTTCTCACAGTACCATCACCTGGGAATCTATCATCAAAGTGCTTGTTTGGAGAAGGTTCCAATATTCTCATATTCTCAGGCAGGCTCCATCTTAATATGTCTTTGGTGTGAGTAACAGTAGCAGTCAGCATTTTACTTGGACGGGGAGACTTAACTGATTCCAGCACATCTTTCCTACAAGAATTGTAAGTAGGGATTACTATTAACCATATTTTTCAGATGAAGACTGTTAAAATAAATTTATTGGCGCTTATTAGAGAGTCCAGACGTTGAATTTTCCAATGCTCTTTATTAATCACAAACCATGTCAAATCTCAGGGAATTCTAATGCCCCAGCAGCTAGGCAGAGAGCTCACTCCAATGGCTTCCTCACCCCATGCTCTTCTCTTCGTTCTCCTCCTGCTCCTAGCTTCTTCTTCCTTGTTCCCTGCTGTCTGTCTCTCCCTTCTCTCCTCTCTGCCCTTGCCCTAGTTCTTTTTTCTTCCAAATCCTCTCTCTGTCTCTACCCAGCTTTCCAATATACAAATCAATGGAGCCTAACCTTCATCTCCTTAAGGCTAAGGAATGTCCCATTCTCGTGGAGAGCCGGATAGCCTCTCCTTTGTTTACTGGTAGGCAGTGAATTCTTTACTTGCTTCAAGGACAGCTTACTAGAACATTATCCATAACTAAAATCTCCCACAACAGAAGACACTGATGTGAAGGAAATGTTAGTGATGTGTCTAAGTCCACTCAGTAAGTAGGAAATGTAGAATGTGTCTTTTAAAACTATAACAAGTAGATTTTACCTTAATCTTTTCAGTTTCTTTCATGTGGGTTTGAGTTCAGGGCACCCATATGCTCTCGATTGTTTTTTTTGTCCCCCATTGGCTTGTATCAGTAGATTTTTATTGTTGTGTGATTCAAAGGAGTTTTTAGAGGAGGCTGCTTGGATAACATTTTGCATTTATGGA
The DNA here is from genome assembly GCA_026225945.1 of Cricetomys ansorgei. Classification (NCBI taxonomy): domain Eukaryota; kingdom Metazoa; phylum Chordata; class Mammalia; order Rodentia; family Nesomyidae; genus Cricetomys; species Cricetomys ansorgei. The sequence continues at coordinate 5,281,587 of JAMJFZ010001796.1, forward strand.
ATTATTGTAAATTTTGATTGACAGTTATCATCAGCAGTCACATCTTATAGGAACATTTACATATAGATTACATATTTATATATTTAACAACTGTTGTCTCTGAAAGAGTTGCAAGACTGCCCTTAGCTTTTCCAAGGTTTTTTTTCCCAAGGCAGAATTCGACTGTGTTCATCATAACTAGGGCCCAAACTAACTTTGTTTTTTATTGTTCTATATTTTTGTTTCTTGTCATGATCCTTAAATGCTCAAAATATCAATGCACCTTAATAAGATTTCCAGAGACAGTGCAGAGTTATTAGCCTTATGCACCTTTATACATTGTAAAACATTGATAAAAATTATTATTTCTTACTTTCAATGCACATAGAGCTGAATGACCCTTGTCTAGTATATTTTAAAGATCTAATAATATTTAGAAAGTCCACTCTGAAGTTCTGAGCTTAAGAATGCATCAATTCATGATAACTGTATTGTCATCCATACGTGCTTAGCAATCATCTGTCTCTGAACCTTGAGAGGACTCACCCTTGACTACCGTTGGTATCCCCATGACTTCATTTTATTTAGGATTATAAGGCCAGGCATATGGTCAAGCGCTGTACTTACAAATATAATTTTTATATAATGATCATAAGAATCTCATTAGGTTAGTTTACTCCTATTTTACTCTCTACCACTTTTCCTCTGTATTGTTTATCAAAAGCAACCAAAAAAATCTAAAGTCTATAAGTGTGTGTGTGTGTGTGTGTGTGTGTGTGTGTGCGTGTGCGCATCTTGTATACATACACAAGAATCAGATAAATCAAACAGATCATGTAATAAGATGCTATCTTATTACAAGTTACTATCATTACTATAATTAGTGAATATTTCACTGTGTAAAATGTAAATTTCTGCATCATGATTTGATCTTATAAGAGCTTCGTAAATCACTCATAATCTGATCTAAAAAGGTACAATTGACATACATACATTGTCTTCATTAGGGTTTCTATTTCTGCCATACAACACCATGACCAGAATTAAGGTGGAGAAGAAAGGGTTTATTTCCTCCTATAATTTGTGGTCCATCATGCAGGGATGTGAAGTCAGGGACTCAAGGCAAGAACTGATGCAGAGGCCATGGAGGGGCACTGCTTATTGGCTGAATCCTCATGGTTTACTCAGCCTGCTTTCTTATAGCACCCAGGATCACCTGCCCAGGGATGGCACAGATCACAGAGAGCAGGGCCCTACCAAATCAATCACTATTCAATGAGATTACCATAGGCTGATCTGGTGGGGGAATTTTCTCAATTGTGATTCCTTCTTCCAAATGACTCTAGAAATGGTAGGAACATGTGCTAGAGGATTCTGGGTAATCACTCAGTTTTGGAAGCAAGAAATGAGCTAAAGATATCCTTCCAGCATATGTTTTCGGGTGAACAGCCACCTGGGTGTGTTAGAGAATGTGTTCATCTTACGGTCAATAATATGAAGATTTCAGTTCTAATTCTTACAAGTCTTCTAACTTGACCATGCAAAACATGCTCTCTAAGCATCAAATTACTTACCTAGTATAAAGCAACAAGGATAGGCTCCTTATATAGTTAATGGAATTATGGAGACAGCCAAAAGATGCTTACGTAAAAGATTTTTAAAACTTCATGATGCCTGAGGAGTGCGGTAGGGACTGCCATTGATCTGTGTTCCGCTTGAGTAAAGATGTGAGTTTCATTGACACATTTGCCATTCCGTCCAGAGTTACAGTCGTCCAAAGTGAGCCGCAAGCTATGTGCTGCTATGTACCTACGCCCATTTCAGGCTTATAAATGAATTTCTGTTGAAAAAGACAATATCTTCTTGCTTTTCTTTTTTCTTGATTTTGTTGAGATCGCTAAATGTGTCTTTGTTAAATGACTAAAAAGGTTATATGCAGTATCAGTTATTAAAGTGTCCTAAGAATTGGGATAATAATGCAAATAAATAGGTATGTGCTTCTCTTTGACAGAAAGCCCCGCTGTTAAAATGTCAGGAATCCCATTTTATAAAGTAGGATCATTACAAAAGGCTTGGCTGGACTCCCAGAATAAGAGGTTCCCCAGTGAGAAACCACCTGTTAACAAAGTCTTCATCCCACTGTTTGGTGTCTCAGCAAAGTATAAATCATCCAGAGAAAGCAGTGCAGAGAGCCTGGAGGGAAGTTACTTCCCCAAACAATTGAAAGTATTCAGGTTTATACCTCAATTGTGTGGTGGGAGATGTCCAAGGTACAGCCTCTGTTGATGGAAAATCTCTGAACGAAGTAGAAACAGTAATATTGGGTGACAAAAGAGATAGCAAAGCAGAATTTTAGATTAATGCCAGCCAGAATAAGTAACATGTGAAATGACTCAGTAGCTGGAACTCACTCATAAGTAGAGGTCAAAGTTCCCACTGAGAATTGATTTGGAATGGCTGGGGAGATGGGTCACTCTGAATAAAGAAGCAAGTGGAAGTTTAGAGATGCAGAAAGATACTTTGAATCGTACATTTCCTCCAGTACCTGTTGTGTTTGCTTTTAATAATAGTAACTCACATGGGGATATCACAGTGCTCCCAGACTTGAATCCTATAAGCTGTATATCTGAGCTTGAATAGAAGTATATGATACAAGACTCCTTTCACTTACTGGGGAACAGTGGAGGATATGATCGAGTGCATGAGCTGTGCGTTCCTTTCCAGCAAATCTATACGAAGCTCACATTTGTAATATCCTCCTGTGTCAAACATACACACATCTCACAGGGCTACTACAAATATTACGCAATACATGCAAAGTGCTCAGAATAATCAAAGTAAACGTTATCAGAGAATAAACTGTTGGAAGTAGTTGAGTGAACAGCCAGTTTAAATCAAGCTATTTTTATCTGTGGGATCCACTTTACCTTTGTCTAACATTTTAGTATTTTACTTCTCTCCGCTGGGAGCTTTCAGGCTTAGTCTGCATTACAGATTGGTTAAGAGCGTGAGCTATATAGTCAAGCTTGCCTGTTCCTTAGTTGTGGCTCTACTGAATATTACCATTTCTTGGGCAAGCTGAAAAACTGCCTATTTGCTGATCTGTAAGGTGGGAGTGACCCCAGCCTGGAGTAATGAGTGCACGGGTAAGATGGTGAGGAGCAGAAAGCCCTGTGTCAGTGCGTGGCACATGCCAAACGCTCAACCAGTGACAACTGTTACCACCGTTATTTCAGCCACGACATTCTCTCTCCAGACCTGGGACCCTGAGGTATTGTACTATCTGCCCCTGCCCCTGTGTCCAAGGTGAAGCCCAGCATATTAAAGGTGCGGGAAGCATCTCTACGTCTGCATGCCGTCATGTAGCTTGTCCTCCAGACATTTGAGATCTTGTTGAGCAACTCTCGTATCATTCCCTCGTCATGGATTTGACTCTGGTTTTCTGTTATGAAATGCCTACAATTTCTTCCGTTGTATATCCTTTCCTGCTGCTTTATACTTGCTGGAATCCATTGAGAAACTTCTCTGATGGTCACTAAGGGCCAGACTATCATGCATGTTTTCAGTGATAGCAAACTCTGCACTTCTGGGGTCTCCCTAGTTCTTATACCTTCAAGGCTTTGGAGGGTGTCTGGTAGATCTTGACTCCATTGAAACTGAATAGTCAGTGGGAGACTCGGTGTTCAGAACTGTGGGTTCTTTGTGAGTCTGTCTATGTCTTAGTTTCTGTAACTGTCTTCATTATTCAGGGACAAAAAATTTTAATGAACAAATAAGACATCTTTCTAAGATTAACTAATTTTCTGTGATTCCAGTCTCATTCACAAAATAAATACTTGTAGATACAAATAAGTAGAACAAAACGTTTCAACTTAATTGCAATTCAGTGTTGGCGGTCTGTGTTTTAGATATTTCCGTGTCTATGTATGCATAGTTTCCGCAACAATTTCTGGAGTTATAACTTTCTTGAAGTGAGAGGCACATAAAATAGATGGAAGAAACTGGCCTTCACAGTGTATAAGGATTATTAATACCTGGCTGACTGTGTTTGTGATGAAAGTGTGTCAGCATATGTCTACCAAGGGGAAGACAACATAGGTGGACTGAAAAACAAACTGGTTCCTTTGGGTGTGGACACAGGTTTCATAATGAAGCTTTGGCTTAACCTACAAAATCATTGCAGTGCAGTAAACTTAATGAGTCAGGGGACTTAGGTCTCATGGGGAGAGGAATCCATTGCTAGGTATATTTCTTTTCTATTTATTCTCTTTTTGTCTCCACTTTCGAATACTCTATAACAAATGTCTTCTCATCTGTGCTTCTGTTAAATAGGTTTCTTTTGGTGAGCAATTAAAAAAATGGAAACTTTGTCTTCAGAAAAATAAAAACCAACAGCAAAAAAAAAAAAAAATTGAAGTCTCAAAAAGCCTGCTTATAACAAATTTATTATCGTGACCTGAAAGCCATTAAAATGATTGAAACTTTCAAAAAGCATTTAATATTAATCTATTACTATAAGGGCTGCGAGGAGTCAACCTCTTAAAGAGGAGAGATGCATAATTAGTTGCTTGCTGGCCTGTTCTTCAGGTTCCCAGGACACTTATGGTTACACCCATAGATCCATAAGCATCTTGCAGCAAGGAGAATCTTCTCTTTCTGTAACCTCAGGATGGATCTCACATGATTGTTTCATGAGATCTGAAAAGGGACATGCTAGCCATGTGGCTCAGCAGGTAAAGATGCTTGCCACCAAGCCTAGTGACTTGAGTGCTATCCGTGGGAACCACATGGAGGAAGGAGAGCACCAACCGAAAGTTGTCCTTTGATCTCCATCTGCGTGTCACAACACGTATGTATACATGTACACACACACAAATAAATTTAAAAATATTGAATAAATTTGAAAGGAGAAAATGCAGGAAGAGATGAAGAAAGTTATTAAAAGTTATTCTGTAGGCCAGGCGTTGGTGGCACACACTTTTAATCCCAGTACTTGGAGGAACAGGAAGGCAGATCTCTGTGAGTTTGAGCCCAGCCTGGTCGACGGAGTGAGCTTCAGGACAGCCAGAGTTACAACAGAGAAACTCTGTCTTGAAAAACAAAAAACAACAAAAAGTTATTCTGTAGCTGAGACTAGCTTCCTTGCCTATGACATTCTCTTCTAAGCCGTGCCATTTCTTTTGTTATTATTATTGCGTATAATAATACAATATTATTAGTGTGCATTATTGTGGGGGAATGGGTACACGTGCACAGCATGTACCCATGTGGAGGTCAGAAGACAAGTTTGTAGAGTCAGTTCTCTGCTTCCGTCTTTTCATAGACACTGGAGGTGAACTCGGTTTCCAGGCTTGTACAGCAAGAGACTTTACTTAAGTTATCTGCCTAGTTGTGCTAATTCTAACGTACCTGATTTCATAACAAAGTATTGAAATATTTCTTAAAGTTTTACTCTAAAAACTGCTATCTTTTTTTTTTTTTTTTAAAAAAAAAAGTGTCCTCTTAGTGCTTTCTGTTCCCCATCTACATAAACTCTTGACTTCAGCAGCCTCTGGATGCGTGAGAATGTTTTTCTTGATCCTCCCTGGAGAAAAAGCCATTTTTAACTTATTCCTTTCTTTGGGATTTTTAAAAAGCATTAAAGCAAAATATGCTACCTAACCCTTATTTCTAATTTCAATACATTCCAATGAGATATAACTAGAAGACATTTTAAGTGGAAAATAAATCTTTATGCACAAGAAAAAAAAAAATCTAATGGCCATTTCACCCTAAAGAAATTGGAATCTTGACAAGCTGAATTGCCCAGGATCAGCAGAATCAGGGATGACATTTGGTGTTCTAAGGCTATAATTGCAGTAATCTGTAGCAGCTGTCTCTCCCCATTTTCTTACCTTTCTTAGCATCTCTTTATTGAAGGTGTCAGTGTTGGTAAAATACCATTATTTGATGGAATCAAATTAGAGACTGTAGATTCAGCGTAGTGAGTGAAATTGCCCATGTCAGAGTTGCTTGCTTTTGAACTTGCTCTGAGCCCCCAGGTTTGGGGTGATTTATGTGGGTTCTGACAAACAGATGTCTTCCGTATTCTGGGATGTTTTAACATGAAGAATGTGACAAGATTCTCAAACCCAAGCCCAAGAGTGACTAATGAGCGACTAAACTAAAGCAGATAAACTTGGTCATTTTTTTCACTTACACCATAGAAAGATGTGTCTATGGTAAAAAGCCAGAAATCTCGGACTCCGGTCTGTGCCATTCCTAGGTGTATGAGTAGTGGAAATTATCCAGGCATGTTGATTAATTCTTTCAGTACACTGTTCAACAGGACTACCTGGCTCAGTGTTTACATGCTTCAGTTTTACTCTTCTCTTTCCAATGAAGAAATGAACGGCTGCTTTGGTTGAAAATAAAAGATATTTCACCAAAAAGTCATAACTTTGTTTTTTACTGTGACAAGCATCCCTATAGCAATTAAGTAAGCAATTATGTAAATGTATTCAGTATTAAAATATTTGAGGCTGATTAAGATTATGCTACTTCATAAAGAAAGTGTGATTGCAACTAGGCCTTTTTTTGCACCATTATTAGGCAGCGTTTGTGGTTTGGGTAGGGAGGATTTGAAAAGGCCTGAAGGGGACAGTGGCTCTGTTTTACTGGAAGAATAGACTGGAAAGCAGATGTTGCTCATAGTTTCTACGTTATGCATGGTGGGTTCATCGTGCATAGCAGGTTCATTTGAAGACTCGTTGATTCTTTTCTAATCCACAGCAGCTCTTTTATATTAAGTTAGTGCTACTAAATTTGTTAACACACTCGCAGTAAGAAAGTCAAGGCTAAGGCTGCGGAGATGTCTCTGAGGTTAGGCTTGCATAACTCTTCAGAAGACCCACGTTCAGTTCCCAGCACCTGTGTCCAGTGGCTCGCAACCACCTGTAACTCCAGCTCCAGATCCGAATTCTCTTCTGCCCTCAGCAGCAACCACACACATCACATTCACTCACAAACATCTACATAAACAGGCATTGTAAAGGGTGAATCTGTAACCGAATAAAAGCATCAAGCTAATGACATGTGTTTGTATAAAGGTTAGAAAGCATGGGTTTAGAATTATGAACAAGGATGACCTTTAAAAATAATAGTAGTATAAGTAAAAATTACTTGTATTGTTCTAAAATCTGAAATTAGCTTGTAAATTCATCTTTTTTAAGTGTAGTTAGGGTTCAGGTCTGGAGAGGAGCATTGCTATAGAAATGACTATACTTTCTAGAGCCGATTTGTTTTCCTTGTTTTCTGTATGTGAGGATCTGTGACACTGAGGATTGCATGCAGGGTCTCCAGTATGACAGGCAAGTGTTCTACCATGGAACTATGCTGCCAGCTCAAGTTTGTTTTGTTTTCTCCAGGAAAAATTAGACAATTCAGAAATTATTTCTGTCAAAAACATAAATGAAAGAAAAACCAAATCAGCCAAAGTACATTTAAAGTAGAATTTAAAACTCAGATAAGTTACCTCTCATTGGGGTGAATAACCCATCATTTGCTATTAAGAGTTTCCCCTCATATTGAAAGTCAAAATGATTTCATATAATACAGCTTCTGTAATCCCCGCCTCACTAAGAGGGCGACTCAGGAAATAAAGCACTGATTGTAAACAAACTTCCGACCTCTCTTCAAAAAGAGTCTATTGTATGACTATAGAGAGTGAACACATATTGAAAAGTAAATTTAGAACCTGAAACTCTTTCCATTTATGGTTATCTCACGATGACAAGGAGCAGGAATACTTTTCCCATTCTAGGATGTAACCACTTGGCGTTTGTTTTTCATTTCCTCATATTTGTTTACAATATGATAACTTATGGCTTCCACATCACTCTAAATGATAATTTGGCAAATGTCTTGGGGGCTCAAAGAAATTTGTCAGTTGTTCAGAGTTTTGCCTTTTCCTGTGATGATGATGCTCAGAGGTGATGATTTACAAAAACGGGTACCTTGTTGGGTTAGCTTTAGTTTCCAAGGACAGTTTGATGGGTGATGATGAAGTCAAGCCTCTTCCAAGATCAAAGCTCAGTCTTCATGATAGCTCAGGCCAGTGGAGACTGTCAGACTCAAAGTCCAAAGAAACAAATGCTGGCACTTAGTCTAGACAAAGATTAGTTCCATGCCAAATTACTCAAAGCTGACATTGTCTGGACGACTCCAAATATCATCAAACCCAGCATGTTTTAACCTGCATATAGCCTTGGGATGCATCTGAAGAAATGGTTCTTTATTCTAAAAGAATAAAATTACAAAATTATAGGTTTTGTCTCCATTTCTCAAGTACATTGGGGTGTATTAGTGTTTATTGTCTATTTTGCCTCCTGAGGGAATGGAATCTCTAGTATTAGCTTCTTATAGAGTAAAGGGTCTTTTCTTAATAACTCTGTACACCCTACACATTTTTGCTGCAAGCCACACAGAACACATTTTCTATACTGACCATCTCCCATAGCACACCAAGGAGTAGATCCTATGCAAGTTACTTTGCCTCACTATGACTCAGTTCCCTCGTGTAAAATGGGACTTTTCTATAGGATTGTGGTATACCAAAGGGACATGTGCAAGCTGTGTTTTCTTTATTTTCAGTGAGTACATCTGGTATCTACCTAACCAACCAAACTTTCCTTCACCTACATAAAGCCTCTCACTCTAGTGTTACCTCTTTCAAGTTGGATCACATCTACCTTTACTCTCCTCTCACCGCTTCATTTCAACTCTCTCTAGCTTAGATTTTCTGCTCTCCATAGCAAAGCAATCGTAATGACTAATTTACTGACTAGTTTTATGTCAACGTAACACAAGCTAGAGTCATTAGAGAGGAGGAAACATCAATTGATAAAATGTCTCTGTAAGAATGTACTGTAGGGCATTTTCTTAATTAGTGAATCATGGAGGAGGGCCCAGTACACTGTGGGTGTTACCATCCCCGGGTTGGTGGCTCTGAGTTCTATAAGAAAGCAGGCTGAGTAAGCCAGGGAGAGAAAGCTAGTAGGTAACACCCCTCCATGGCCTTTGCATCAGCTCCTGCCTCCAGGTTTCCTGCCTTCCTGATAATGGAACTGTGAGTGAAATAAACCCTCCCAAGTTGCTTTTGGTTATGACATTTTATCAAAGCAATAGTAATCCTAACTAAGATAACGTCTTTGCTGGGATATCAGTTCCTAGTCTTGGCAATTTGGCCTGTATACTATTCCTGTAAGACATTTTTCATATACTGTCATAAATTCTATTACTCTCCTGATTAATCATCACTTCCAATGTCTGCAAGATTTAACAAAATTATTAAAAAAAATAAATTTCAGTTTCCATTCTTAGTTAGGGCTACTTAAAAGTTATGTTTTATAGATTTGTCTCTTGTTACTTTCTTTTATACCTCCTGATACTTGGCCAACTTAAACTAAGCTACTCACTTTCTTCTATATTCCTCTGTAACTCTCCTGGTAGCCATGTTGTTTCTTTTCTGCCAGCCAAAATTTAGTACATCTTACCAAAATACCTAACCTCCCTGCAGTCTCCTCAGAACATGAAACATTCACTCACTCACTCCCATTTAGACAGAAGAGGAGTATATGTGCGTAGACCTTCAGGAACAGATTGCCAGACCTTGACCTCTTTTCTTTACTATGTATTAGACACAAGACCTTGTGTAAATTCATAACATCCTTGTGCCTCAGTTTCTACACTCGCAAAATGGGGTCAATGATAGTGTCTTCCCCCTAAGTTTTCATGAAAATTAAATGAAATATTTCCAAGCACTTGGAAATAATGGCTGGCTCATCCAAAGTTCTAGTTAAATGATACAATCAAGTGTTGAATGTAGCAATTGGTTTTTCTTTTCTTCATGAAGTAGCTCAAATTCCTGCCATGCTTATTTCCATGAATGTCTGACTAATGCTAACTGCATTAGATAATGGAACGTGTGTGTGTAGGGTTCAGGGCTTGCTTCGAAAAGAGTGAACTTTTATTTTGGTGGTTGGATAGTCCATTCCTGAGAGAATTGTTTTAAGATTGGACCCAGCTTTATTAGGCTATTTAATTTTAAGATTTTAATAAAACAAAAGTTGCATGGAACATTTTTTGTCCAATCCAATCCTTTCTAAGTGCACCAATCCTTAGCTTTGATTCGGTTGATGCAGAGTTTGCTCCTTCAGCTCTTTAATCTCATGTGGTTTATGGTTCTTGTGTTTTGACAACTGTTCCAACAGATAATAATATGTTACCTTTGGCAAAAAGTTTTACAGATTGTTTGTAATTATAACATGTGGATGCCTTTGATCATCTTATTCTCACTTACTAGGTGAGGAAACTGGAGAGGCAGAGGCACAGGGTAACCAAGTTCTGCTCCAGGTCCTGGGGGCAGCCAGCATGCAGGAGCGATTCCCTGTTTCTCTGTCCTGCCAGCTTTAAGGGTACCATCCAAAATGAGACTGTCAGGGCCACGCCAAGAGTTCTGGGCTGAACTGGGTCACGGAATCCTAATAATAAGAATCAGAGTTAAAAGAGGGCTTGAAAATCATTTCTTTCAATTCCTTACCCACAATTACTTTAAGCAGATGTATGACTTGAGCCTTTGGCCCTTATTTTAATACTTGCATTAGGAAACTTGTTGTATTTTGATTTATATCTCCACATTTCCCTCATGCTGTGTAGACCCACTTAGCATTAGGTCTTTTTGAAGCTTTCGCACATTTGCATGAATGCTTTCCTTAAGCTGCAATATATTTCATTTTTTCCCACCAGATAATGATTCTGAGCTAAGAAGGCCGATGTCCTTTCATTTTATTTTGTTTGCCTCAATGTCTTTAATTTTTTAAACATTCAAGATTGAGAATTTGTATTTATCACCATTCCAAGGAAAATCTGTGTGTGTGTGTGTGTTTCTCTTCTCTTGTTCTTCCTCTTGCTCCTTCTTCTGCTACTTCTCCTTCTTTTTCTTCTTTTTGTAGCAGCTGATTCGCTCACTAGCTCTTCCTTCTTTCCTTCTCTGTTTTCTAAGGAAGAGAAGAAACAGTGTTGTCCTCAGCATACTCTGACTCTTTTCTTAGTTGCTGCACCTGCTGCAAGCTCTCTCTGTCTCTATCTACACACACACACAAACACACACACATACACACACACATGCACACACACACACAGACACACACACACACACACACTGAGGTTTAGTGATTTGGTTCTTAAACAACAAGGCTAATATTTCCCTAGACAAATCCTTGCTCCTATTCATAAACTAGTATTGTAAAATTAGTGGGCCTTTCTCACACACACTAAAACTTGAATCTCAGCATTACCACCTAAAAGCTATGTTCCTCCCCCAACCAAGTCACTCCAGGTCATTGCACCTCTATTTCTTTGCCTGAACAATGAAAATGACCAATGTTTTTCCACTGGAAAATAGTTGACTGGGAAGTCACAAACATGGATGTCCCAGGCTCCCGATAACCACAGAAGTCACAGGTTGCTGTTCTACTCTGGGTCTCCGCTCCCAGCAGCCACCTGCTGACCTTATTGCTGCAACAAGCACATATGTTTGCCTTCAGACCTTAGCCATCCACATTCTTTTAATATGGCAAATCTTCAGTGTTCAGATTTAATGTGTCGTGCATGAATTGAAACACTTGTTATTAGGAGAAGTGAACATCTGAATAATGCTCTGGGCAAGACAAATTTGGTACAGGAGGAGACAGATGATCACTGGAAACAGCTTGTCATGGAGATTAGCAATGCCCCTTGGCATTATTTTTAAAATGAGCGATGAGCAGCCTCACATGGCATTCTTGTGTATGCTTATCCAGTCGGGCATGTTATTAACGTGTCTTTTTTAATGGTTTCCTTGTGCTATCCTGCAATTCCACATACATATTTTTTTCCTTGCAAACTTCTCTCCTAATAGATATGAAATTCAGGAAAGGCGCTCCCTTTCTTCAATAATCTCACCCTCCCAAAAAAATTTCTTCTTTATAACAGAAAATACTCTAAACCACACTGATTGGTAGCAAAGCCTAAGCAGGAAGAGGCCTGTTGCTCTCACATGTTTTTGAACTTCATCTACACAGCATAGCCACTGTTCTAGGATGATCTATCTCTCTATGGCTCTGTGTACTATATGGCCCAACCCTGTGGTTAACCAGGTTATAAAAACTCTCTGCTCTATCTTTTCCCACATTAAGACAACTGAGTTCTATAAGTGAGTAGTGTTAGACCCAACAGATTTTCTTCCTAGTCTATTCAGGTAGTTCTTCTTTATTCTCCAAAAGAATGAAATTACCAAAAAATACCTGGACAGGAAGTAAGCCTATGTATTTTGTTGGATCAAATAATAAATGCAAATGTTTTTACTACTAGTTGTTATAATTTCATGATAAATTGCCTTGCTAAGGTTATTATCTTATGATGATTTGCTATATTTTTTTAAGAACAATGTCCTTTTATCTATATTTAATAAAAGAGCAGGAGAATGGTATTCAAAAAAGCAACTCATGCCCCTTTATTTGATGTATGTTACTATGGAGAATATTGTTCGTGTTTTGTATATGAAGTGTTAATTTACTTTTGAAATATCAACAGAAGATACTTTAATAATAAAATAAATCTGGCCTCTCTTATTAGCATTTTCTGACTTTATAATGTCCTAACCCTAACAGAAGTTTATGCAAATGAGATACTTTATATTTTTTTCTACTATGGTAGAAAAAAGAAGGAAATACAATTTTATGATACAACAAGGTTTCGGTCAGCTCCCCTGCTGTCTGCCTCCTCATGCCAGTGATTTTCCATTTCAGTGCATTCCATTTTACACATGCACGTGTGTGTGTGTGTGTGTGTGTGTGTGTGTGTGTGTGTGAACATGCACATATATATCAGAGAAAGTGTGTGTATGGGTCAATAGCCATAGACTTAGGTTGGCAGTTAGGCATGTTGAGGATAAAGTTAGCCTATTAGGATTACTGCAGGTTTTTCATATTAAGCTGTTGGGTAGATCTAGAAGCCCATGTGCTGTCTGCCATCTCCTGCATTTCCATAGAGCTCTGGTGTGTCTGCGTGAGGATGGAATTGTATAATAGCTGTCCATGAGCCCATGAGCAGGAATCCAAGGAAAAATTAAAACTTACACAGGTGTCTTCTTTTCAAAGGTTGAATGTAACAGCCAAGCACTGTATTGGCAAGGGTATCAACAGTGGAATGTCATTTTGTGATAAGAGGAGGAGAAATCAGACACCAATTACAAAAGGTTGTTTATCTCCTTAAACCATGAAGAGGTGGTGGAAATGCAGAGGGTTGTGTAATACAGGCATGAATGGCTGTAATCACTTGAAAAAAGTAATGTTCCCACTGAAATTGCTCTGCCATTGTTCTATGTCCAAGAACAGAAAATGGCATTTTTATTTTTTAAAAGTTATACAATTTTGTATAATGCTAACATTGATTTATAAAGTTGCTTAGAGATTTTTCTGGACTAAGGTAGGGAGGGATTTCCAGTTATCTTATATGGCTATTTTAAATTTCTTTTGATGTCTAGCTTGCTATTTGAGTTCTAGATACAGGCTACTGCTCTCTGGTACCTTACATAAGAACCTTCTGAAGTTACCATAGAACATTATTTCTACTTGTACCGTTTGTTTGTTTGTTTGTTTGATACCCACCCACTATGAGCTTCTGGTTCAGTGTTTTTTCCCTGCCAAGTGGTATTTCTGGAGCATGGCTTGATCGTTTCGAGGCTTTCGTGTTTCACAGTGACGGTCAGGTTAGTAGTACCTACTCATTGCTTCTTGCCCAGAATCTGATCATAACCCGACCTACAGGTCTGAGTTTGAGAGAAATGCTAGGGCTGACAGACTATTGGCACAAGGTCCCGAGATAGATACTTAGCACCACTGCCACCAGTAAACAAGTAGAACTGTGATTTTCCTTTCTTCTTCGGGATATTTTAACATAGATTAATTAATTAGAACTCATTTGTTATGGGGTTATAGAATTGAGGGTAAAGGATTTCTAACAGGACTTGAGAGGTAGAGTGGCCTTACCTGTTGTCACCTTACAAACTTGAGGGCTTGGCATTTATCAATATTTTCAAGAACTGGATAGTTTTATACTATGATTTATGACCCTGGAGTGTCTGGATTTTAATTCTAAATTTAGCACTTGGGGAAAATGAGAGAAAGCAAAGATAAACTATAGATGTATAGGTGTCTATTCTTTTGAAAAATATTATTATTATTTAATTTATGTTTGCAGGTGTTTTGTCTGCATGTATGTCTGTGTATTACTTGAGTGCATGGTGTCCAGGAGGGCCAGCAGAGGGCATCAGATTCTTGGGAACTGGAATCACAGACAGATGTGAGCTGCAGAGTGGGTGCTTGGAATTGAACCTGGGTCCTCTGGAGGAGGACCCACTAAATCATCTCTACAGCCATCTATTCTTGTAAGGCAGTTTGGGTCTATAACATTAAAAAGCACAAGAATTCTTCTCAAGCCATCTAAAGTATACTTGAGACCACCTCATGAAGTCTTTAATAAAGTTTTAGATGAAAAATGTAATTATAAGTTGGAAAATGCCAGGCAATAAAACTAAAGTTACAAATCTGTCTCTTAAAAGCCCCTTGTTAATCAGTGAGTGGACATACAATTACACTACATTTTATAGCATGCATTTTTAAATAAAACAGTCTGATACTTTTTCCTATAATTTCACCATAAAAAATTTCCAGCAGGCTGTATTGAATTTGCCCCTGAGATCTGCTCCTGTTTGTCTTAACCAGGTGAGTCTGTGCTCAGAGCTTTGCTTACACTCCACAATCCTGATTCAGAGTGTTTCCTGACATTGGATCCATCGGAGGAGGACGGAAGCTTTAGAAACAGTGTTCATTACCTCAGATGCTCTCTGTAGCAGCTAGCAGCTAGCCCAGGGGAGTCTGCTATACTGTTGGGCAGTTTACATAAAGGAAATAACATCCTACTCTGTGTTTATACACATAAGCAAACCACAAGCCATGAGTGGAAAACTACCTTCTAAATAGTTCTTTAAAAAGGCATATTTGAAATTTTTTGTCTTTATGATAAATATATAAATTATAATTGAAACCTTGTATTCTCTTTTTTATAGAAATCATGGGAGAAAACTCTCAATTGAAAGGCCAAATGCTTGTTGTTCTCCTCCTCCCTGACTGAATAACCATGAGACCACAATATTTTATTACATTAGGACAAAATATCCTATCTACTTAACAGTATTTGATGGACAGATGCTTCTGTCATCTTAGTGTGCATGATACAGGAGAAGCTTCATAGAATGTATGAGCAGAGATTTGTGTTAGAGAGTTAGGAGCAATGTAAGGGACACATCAATATTAATTATATCAAAGTTTAAACCACATTTTGTTTGTTTTTGTTTGCTGGCTTGCTTGTTTTATAAGTTCCCAATAGAGAACGCAGTGCAGTTGGTAGTGTGCCTGCCTAGCGTGAACTAGGCCCAGAGTTTGTTTTCCTGTACTGCTCAAAGAAAACTGAGGATCTAATTAAAATTAATTTAATTTACAGTTTTGTTTTCATTTATCTATTTTTTTCTGAAAAACTATCAGTTTGTGTCTATAGATTCTCTTGTTTTAGTGTATCTTTCACTTTAATATTAAGAAATTATTTCAAGTGTAATATGCCTTATAATGTAGAAGATCAAGAAACATGAACAAGGGAAGGCACAGTGTAGCAGTATTCCAGAAGCGTCTATGGATAGTCTCTAGGAAAACTGTAAATATTTTTCTCTTGAAAAAAAATTTATCGGGAGAGAAGTGAGCATAAGCTGTGATTTTTGTGGGCAAAGCTTTCTGCTCCCTTTGTCAGAGCAGGTGGTGTTTCCGGAGGACTCAATGCTTTTATACTTTAGAACGAGTATCTTTTATTATAATAGAAGCTTCTTATCTCAAAATATAAATTTTGGCCTGGCTTTGGGGTACAAATCTGTAATCCAAGCAATCAGAAGACTGAGAGAAGAGATCCCAAGTTCAAGACTCACCCAGGTTATAGAGTAAGGCTCTGACTCGTACAAAAAACATGTTTCCTAGACATGTTTCATTTTATGCATATATGTGAAATCACACACACACACACACACACACACACACACACACGCATGCAAAAGAGAAACAGTTTCAGAGGGGAATCAGGACTAGTGGGAGGATGAAGTACAGTGATGTACCTTCATGAAAACATTGCAGCGAAATTCACTGTTCCATATGCTAAATAAAAAACATTAAGGCAAAAACAGAAAGCAAGATTCTCATCATCCATGATGGAGAAAAGTGCCCCCAGAAAAAAACAAACTGTAAAAAAAGCTTCTAAATGATCAGGAATTTCAAGAATGTAGTTATGATCTCAGAGGAACTGAGGGAGGGGAAGCCATAATCAGTACGTATTGTATGAAAAAAAAATCTATTTTTAATAAAAGAAAAATAGAGGAAAAAGGAATTTGGTTATGGGTCCTAATTTCAGAATGGAGATGCAGATGGTCAGAAATCAAAGCCATTGATGTTTCACTTAGATTCTATTTCCCGTTGCTGGGGCTGCACAGCACAGAGGCAGAGTACTTGCCTAACAGGCACAGAGCGATGGGTTCCATCTCAGCACTGTAAATAAAATAAAATAAGGCAATAAGAAACAATGACAACAAAAAAGAACATTAAATTTCCTTACTTTGAAATTAAACATCTCATTAAACAAAGGCAGGAGAGAGGAGAGAGGGAGGGAGGGAGAGAGAGAGAGAGAGAGAGAGAGAGAGAGAGAGAGAGAAAAGAGAGAGAGAGAGAGAGAACCATTTATAGAAAGGTAGCCAGCCCTGCCATCAGCCTGCCAGCTTTCATTCTGCTTTTCATTCAGCCGTACATGTAATCCAGGCTGTCAGCTGAGAAATGCATTGCTGCTCACCACTCGCTTATCCTGAAAGTAAAATATATCATGCTGGTCAGAGACCATTTCCCTAATGGTGATTAAAACTGGGCAGGGAGCCCACTGTAATAAAAACAGTCTCCGAGACCTGTCACCAACTTCAGTCTGGGAGAAGCAACGTTGGAGGTTTCATTTCTTGAAAAATATACAATGTCCGTATGATTAAATGCTCTCTGGTTTTTTTTTTTTCCCTCTCGACCACAGAGTACACCTCAGGCCTTAATTATGCCAGCTGTTCTCTTAACCCATCACCTAAATATTGCTCTCGCATGTCAGCTGGCTTGATACGACACATTTTAAGCTCTCTTTATGACAATTCATCTTTCTTATTCTAAACTAAATGTCTTTTCTTCAATTGAGAAAAGTGAGCTAGCTCTTCAGAGGGGGAAAAAACATAAAAATTTTTATTCTGCCCCATGTGAAGGCACCCCTCCTCCTTTGTCGTCTTAATTGAATTCAGCTAAGCATTCAGAACTTTACCACAAAGCTGCCTGAGCTATTTTTCTTTTTAAATGAGGCCAAGTCTTGCTGGCACCCATGAAGAAGGCCATACTGTCAGAGGGCAGTTTGCCAGCAGGTCTCAGCTGCAAGTCCAGAGTCTGACGATGGCTTTCAGTGCTTTTTCTGGAGTCTGCTGAGAAGATAGCTTCCAGGCCAGGGTAGCATTCTACAAGTGTCACTCTGGGGGCTTTTCAGATGACTATGAGTCAATGGAAGTGAGCCATTCACTTCCTTAGATTTAGTGGTGCAAATGGGGATACTGGGTGGCAGGTGTGTCCTTAGTGGTGCAGTTTTGCAGTGAGCCCAGATATTCTGAAACAAAAAGTCAGGGTTTTGTTTTCCTTAGAGAGAACCAGGACAACAACAGAAAAGAAATAAAAGCATCACAGAGATGCACAGCTTTATCACAGAAAATGTGACATGTTATTGTTGCTGTTTGTGTTTTTGGTTTTCTTAGTCACAAACATCTGAGGCTTATTTTATGTCCCCAACCCCTCCCAGTTGTCCTTAATGGGGGCACGTTTGATGTAATAAACTTTGTTTCTGCGTGAGTATTAAAGGATTTCTTCCATTTTCTTTGCTCTCCTTCTCTTTCTAGCCCTCTTCTTTCTCTTCACTATATTCTGTTTTATTCAGACTATTCTGACATTAAAAAAAAGTTATCTTGATAAATTACCTACTCTATTCCATAAAAAAGTGCTGATGGGACTAAAGTTTCATATAGCCTGAGTCAGATCAGTTAGATATAGTGAAAATAAAAGAAGAAGAAATCAGTACACATGGTGGGAGTTACGGTGTCAGGACTGGTCCCATTACCTATTTCAAATGGACAGCAATCTTAGAGAAATCAAACAGTTCATATTAAAATCCTGATCACGTCCCTTGTGTGTAATCACAAAGAAGTTGCTTTCTGTGATTTCAGATAGAGTGAACACAAAATTGTTGCTCTCACATACATTCAGTGAGCAGCATGGGTTAATACATCTGATGAGTGCTCAGCTTAGACCAAGCAATAATGATTAGTTTAATATTAATCTTAAAGCCACATGTGTGGGGCTGTCAGGTTTCCAAAATGCATCTGGATATTGATGTACAATTCATAATACCTTAGAAGAACGAGAACCATTCAAAGTAAGAGCTAGTGTGGTTGTGTCATTGACACCCATCATGTTGCAGCCACTGAGCTTCCATCATGGTGTCCACTTTCTCAGCTTAAGTAGGGCAGGCGTGTGTAAATAATTGACTTGGTGCTGCCATTTACATCATTAGTAAAGCTACCTGCAGTGGCTGTGATCCCCGCTTGCTTCACAGTTCTACAGTTTTCGCTTTGATGGTTTATGTTCTACTTCCCCTCCAAACTTGGTTATGCAAATGCATCAATTAATATCCTGAGAGATTATCTTTAGTTTGAAGGAGTTGCCTGTGTTTGGACTGGACATTTTAACTGTAAGTGGAATGAAATGCAATACGCTTTGTGGATTTTTCGAGGGGATATATATATATATATATATATATATATATATATATATATATATATATATATATATATAAATATATTTTGCATAAGTAACTTACCCAGTCACATAGCTTGCTTTCACCTAAGCACTTCTGTTTGTGGAGAAGCAATTAACAAACTCTTCTGGGGCAAAGATTTTAATGAGTATGAGTTTCTAACCATCCTAGCATATGCTGATTCAGTTTTCAATGGTGAGAGCAAGGGGCTTGCTTTCTGTAGATTCATAATAAGCATGAAATATTTTTGACGTGAAAAAATGCACGGGGTTCCAACTTAGGGTTGATATATCTTTCCTTGAAATATTTTTACAAAAGATGTATCTCCCATATGTATAAGCCTCCATATTTAATTTAGATTGACAGAAGAAATTCTGGAGGTTGATGAAATTGGCAGATAAATCTACTTA
This sequence comes from Cricetomys ansorgei, assembly GCA_026225945.1. Lineage (NCBI taxonomy): Eukaryota > Metazoa > Chordata > Mammalia > Rodentia > Nesomyidae > Cricetomys > Cricetomys ansorgei. Next base: position 5,300,972 of record JAMJFZ010001796.1, read on the forward strand.
AAATGTTACAAATAATTTATATGAAACTTTGTTGAAGAAATTACAGGGTTACTTATGCTACTCAGGAGAGTAATTATATTTTAAGTCATGTAGGTATTTGCTTCATGAAGAACTGTGATGATAGTGGTCATTTTGAGACCAGTTGTGTAAATCCAGACACCCAATACATAAAAGCTTAATATTTGAAGTTCAAAATGGTGCCATCGATTTTCCTTTCTGTTTCCTACCTACAGTGTGGGAATGCTGCTTTCATAATCTCAGGAATCTAGGTAATGATACATGAAGAAGTAATGAGTGAAGCCAAAATATTGTAGAAAATTTCAGAGATTCAGTAACTAGATATGATATAACTCACTTCTAGCTTGAAATATAAAATTGTACAACTTTAAACTATTGAAGATAATGGTATTTTTAATCTCTCTCTCTCTCTTTCTCTCTCTCACACACACACACACAACATATAAATGTTAAAAATGTTCGCAGTGATAAAATTTTACTTGGCTCATAGGAATTTCAAAATGACTTGGTACATCTTGACCTCTCTCGGCCTCAGCAGGCATAGTAGTCGAATGTCCCAACTGCTTTTAAATTAGATACCAAAACACAAGGTAGGAAGCCCAAATGACCAATGTTTTTTGTATAACTGAGCCTATAAATATACTTATGGCTACTTTCTGTGTCCTAGGTTTATCTTAGATGTGACATATCCATTTGTTTAATTAAGGCAGCACTATTTATGCGCATATGACATCTTCCCACAATTTTCCCTGCCATCCCTCAACTTTTAAAATGGACATTGTAAAATAAACAAAATATTTTAGTAAACTGTGAAGAGTGACTCAGAGTAGCGAATAAGACTTCACTTGGTGAGGAACCTCTGTGCAACAGAGGGAGAGCTTGGTGAGGTTCCGAGGAAGATGAGCTTCCACCATAGGCAAACGATAAGTCATCATTAGCATCCTTCTGTGCACCACCGGTGCTGCTCAGGTCTGCTGGCTTTATAAACTTCCATTTTTTATTTCATCTGAAGGACTCCAGTTTACATGAAGAATTATAAACTGTTATATCTATTCTGTTGTTGTGGTTCTTATGTAGTTCATTTTATTGTAGAATTTTTAGATCCCTGGGGAAAATTTAAATATGATGACAAGCTAGTGTTTCTTTATATGTTTTGGGGTCACATATGTTTACCTTATAAGTAGCTTGCAATTGAGACATTATAAAGCTTTTCATTTTCTTTATTACATTGCTTATTATAGCCTGTGAGGTGCCACTGGCCAAGCCTGAACCTGACTTGTAAATAATGAAAATGTGTTACTTGAAGTTAATAATTAGACTTCATATCAGTATTTACATGATCAGGAAATTTCAACTGTAAAGTAGAAAATACTTTAAACAAATTACTTCAATAAAAAATAAAGCTTCAGATAGCTAAAGTGTCTAGAAGTTATTGGTTAGGAATTGTGGGGCCTGGTTAGCCATGTAATCATTAGCTGACCTTGCTTTTGCCATTGCTGTTACTTTCTTCTCTCTGTCTTCCTCTCTTTCACTTTAACTCCATGTCTCTCTCCTGCCTCTTCTTCCTCCCATCAGTCTCTTCACTCCATCCTGCTCTGCTTCATCTTGAAGTATTGACTGCACCACAAGTTAGTTTTGCTTCTCTGTTACTGTGATAAAATGCATGACCAAAAACAATGTTGAGAAGATGAGCGTTGATTTTAGCATATAATTCCAGAAGATAAAGTTGATTTTGGCATGGAAGGCATAAGAACAGTCAGGGAAATTTAAAAATCCTGCTGATCACGTTTTCATCTACACACAGCAGTCAGAGGGACAGAACATGAAGTGAGATGAGGCTGTGAACTCTTAAAGCCCACCCCTAGTGATCTACTTCCTCCAGCTAGGCTCCCCCTCCTAAAGGTTCTACAACCTCCCCAAGCAACACCTCCAGCTGGAAACCAATTACTCAAATACATGAGCCTATGAGGGACCATTCTAATTAAAGCCATAACACAGCCCCTCTCTCAATGGCGTAATGATGGTACCCGTCCGTGGCTTACATGCTTGTTGTGACAATGTACTTAGCTCATAGGAAAAAGGCCTGTCTGTCATGTAGAGTCATAGCACTATCTGTGTCACACAATAGATTTTTGTGAGAAAAACAGTTTAGATTACAGATTTTTTTGTTGGTGTCTGTGTTTATGGAGAGAAGGGGAGGAGAGGATGTACAGAAGAAGGAAGGGGGCATAAGTTGAGCTGCCATGAAAATCCAGTGACACACTAAGTGATTTGACCTAAGCCCGAGAGACAGCAGTAGACTAAGCATTGACATCATAGCCGTTCATATTTGAAAACATAAGTGTATTTCTATTATGGATATTCTCAATCACCACTCCTTGATGATGACATGTTCTCTATGTTTTTACATCTCAGAAAGCATATACATACAACATTGTATGCTGTATACATGTAATAATATGTATGAGAATGTTTCAATAAATTACATGTACTCCTCTAAAATATTTATAAAAATTACAAATAGTGAAAAATTAATATTATATGAAATAGTTAATATCATTTATCAGAAAATTCAATATCAGCATTGTTAGGTACTGAGCTAATAGAACCTTTATGCCTGTCAGAGTAATAAGAACTGTGGCAGCTAGGTGGTGATGGGGCATGGCTTTAATCCCAGCGTTTTGGAGACAGAGGCATATCTCTGAGTTCAAAGCTAGCCTAGTCTACAGAGCAAGTTCTAGGACATCCAGGGCTGCGTATAGAAACACTGCCAAGAAAACAAAAAAACCAAAGTCAAGCAAAAATAAAACTATGGCAATATGAGCCTGGGTTAATAGATTGCCAACAACAAGTCAGTGATTTTTCAAAGGTTTAGTTTTATTATGTAAAAATATATGTATATGTGTGTGCCTGTGTGTGGGTGTATAAAAACAAATACAGGTGCCTGTGGAGGCCAAGAGACATCAGATCTCTTGGAACTGGAGTTATAGGTGAGATGAGGCATCCAATATGGATGTTAGGAACAGAACTCAGGTTCTCTGAAAGAGCAGTGTGTCCTCTTAACTTATAAGCCATTCCTCCAGCCCCAAAGCCCGCAAATTTTTGCAAGCATGTAGTAGAGTGAAGAACTGAGCCCACATTATGTGTTAAGCTGTCTGCTATGCTTTTAACATAAATTATCTCAGCCTTCAAATAACTCTGGGAAACAGCATTGTTATCTCCATTCTGAAGATTGAAACAGCCAAGACCCAGACATATTTAAACAATCTTAAGATTAAAAGGGATGACCTGGCATCTTTTCGTTTATAACAGCTACCTTGAAGTTTTGTTTGTGTGCCATTAAGAATATTTATAGTGTAATACTGGGAAGATGGCTCAGCGGTTAAGATGCTTGTCGCTCTTATACAGGGCTTCAGTTTGGTTCTCATCACTTTCATGGCACTTCACAGTTGTCTATAATTTCTGTTTCAGGGAATCCAACACCTTCCTCTGAACTCTGTGTGTACTAGACATGCATGAGTGTATGTGCGTGTGTGTGTGTGTGCAGGTAAAACTCAAATACAAAGTAAATAAGTAAATCAAATATAGTAAAGCATTTGGATACTGATATACCCTGAGACTGAGTTCTAACTTATTGAGTTGTCTATCTTTAGCATATCATCAAATACATAGGGATGGACTTCAGTGTCCTTATTATGAATTTTTGAAATGGAGACATGGTAATGAAGCAATGAATTAGAAAAAGGAACACAAAGTGTACTTATGTCTCTGTTAAGTATGAATTATTGATACAACTTTTATAACTATAAACCCAATCTTACACTCCATTTGTTTACTAACATTACAAGAGGGATGCCATACCAAATTGCTTTTGTTTATATTTTGATGGCTGTATATAATGCATATTCATTATACTCAGAAAATATTAGTCTAAATGAAAAAATGTAACCGTTGGAAAGTGTGCCTTATTCTAATACTTATTTTTCCTTAGCCATTGGTGCCTATACTCAGTGATGCATTTGCCTTTTGATGACAAAGTATCATCCTTAAAATTGCCTGTTGCATTTTGCTGGTACAACCTACACGATATGGTTTATGTTATATGTAAGGAAAATGCTTTTAAAACTCGGAGGCCACAGTGTCGTAATCGGCTGTTCAGTTTGGCTTACAGGGTTGCTGGAGTGGTGGTAATCTTTCAAAGTTGTCTTAGCTGTGGCAGCGTGTTTTGTCTGAAGGAAACTCCATTTGCTTTCATCCATCCTTCCATGGTCAGGAAGATCAATTGGGAATGGAGGCTGGGAGGTGGGTGACAGCTGGGAGAGATTTTCTTAGAGGGAGGCTTCAGAAGATTGATTATTCTGGAAGATTGATTATACTCCAGTTTTTGCCCATTCTGTTTGTTTTTTACCCAAATTATAATCCTTCGAGAGAACAGGAGTCAAACTGCATTGTATTCCTGACAAGTTAATGCCACTGTGCAACATTGCTATAATCTCCTGAAACTTGAGTTCATATTTCTATATAATAATGGTAACAGAGCTTTCCTCCTTTGAATTTCATAAGGCGGGAAAAATAGAAAAGAAAAACACACTGGGAAAAATGATGTGTGGTTGCCATTTTTGTTGGCTCCTGTAGAAACTTGAAACACACCCTATTTACTACAACGGAATGACACAGGCAATCTTGTTTAGAGCAGTGAATGTTTACTGATACTGTGTATGGTCACTAGTTTTGTAGTTTACTGCCAGGAAGTAGAAGATAGCTCTGTATGTGTGTGTGTGTGTGTGTGTGTGTGTGTGTGTGTACATGCATGAAGGTCTGTGTGTACATGTCTACATGTGCATGTGGAGGCCATAGGACAACTCTGAATGTCATTCCTTAAGCATCATCCACCTTTTAATTTTAGGATGGTGTCTCTCACTGGCTTGAACTGGCCAAGTAAGGTTAGGCTGGCTGGCCAGGGAGCCCCAAGTGTCTGCCTCTCTCTAACTCCCCAGCACAGAGATTAAGAATGTGTATCACAGTGCCCATCTTTTATAGAATGTGAACTTGGGGGCCTTAACTAAAGTCCTCATTTGTTTGTAAGGCAAGCACTTTACAGTCTGAGCTATCTTCTAGGCCCAGTGGCTGTTCCTTTGATACATTGGTCTACTGCACCTTTCTCCAAGAGTTTTCTTGGGAGTAAATTAACACAAGTAAGCAAAATCCTAATCTGTTGTTTGTTTGTTTGTTTCATTTTAAGTAATTTGGCCTTTTTCATTTGGATTGGATAAGAAGTAAGCCTCCTCAAAAGATCTGAACATCTTCTCAGCTAGCAGCTACTAAGAAACTGAAATCTGCTGTCCCTGTCCCTTACGGCCACCGAGATTCCAGCAGATGGGACTGCGATGGCAGTTGTGTAGTGTGGCTGTCGTTGTGACAAATGGAGGGAGTAGGTTACTGGGCTTCGAGTTACAGAAAGATGACACTTGTTCACTTTCTCCCACCAGTGCTCAGTCCTGGAATTAGTCTGCTGTAACGGTAACACTGGGTCCATCAATTTCTGCATCTTCCCCGAAGTGACAGGGTGACCTGCTGTCTGTGCTCATTGAGCCTCTGAGCTTTGTGAGTCCTATGGAACAGAGTTCTGGCATTGCCTAGCTGCTGTCAAAGTTTATTTCCATCTCTGTGAGCTGCTTGAAGATTTATATACTTACCATCAGGAGCTTAATCAGTGGTGGATGGTAAATAATTTTGTGCTTGGCCCCAACAAGAAGAGATAATCGATTCATTATGGACAGATCATAAGATGTGCTTTCTGTAACATTTTTTTTGTAATCAAAAGTGTGGAAATTAAGGTCATTTTTTTTAGGGGGGGGAACATTTCACTGGATGACATAGCAAGCATTGGAACATTTATTTTCCTTCATATTTGCAGTGTTTCTTTCTTGCATGGCATTTCAGTCTCTGAACAATTGAGAATAAGTTGCATATTTAGTCATTATTTGTAGTAACCTTTACTTGTAACTTTAGATTAATGATTTTAAAAATTGGGAATATATCACTGACTATATATCTTTCAATTACACATTGTCTTTTTATTTTGATTCATTGCTCTTTGTGGGGAAAATTAAAAGATTAACCATTGATTTGTATAGGTGAGGGATAATGGATTACAAGGAAACAAAATTTAATATGGGTCCCAGGTTATTGCTTTCAGACTCATAAGAAATCCTTTTTACATTTAATCTTTTTTATATTTTTGAGAATTTTATGCATGAGTACTGTGTTTATATCATTTCCCCCTCTTTTTCCCTCAATTCCTCCCATGTATTCCCACACCCTCTCAAATTTGTGACCCCTCTTTAATCATATATATGCATATGTATTTATAAACAAAATCTGCAAAGTCCATTTAATGTTACACATCTGTTTAGGGCTGACTATTTGGGATTGGATGACCCATCAGGGAGGCCCATACCATGAAAGGACTGATTCTCCCACTCTCAGTAGCCATTGATTGCCTGTCGCTCTACAGGTGGGGCCTTGTGGAATTTCCAATCCACACTGGCATGTTGACTGATGTTGTTGACGTTATGCAGGTGTTTTTTGAACAATCGTATTTTTTGAGATTTTATGGGTGCAGCTTTCCTGTCATGTCTAGAAGCAGTCACAGCAGACATCATGGTTCTATGGCTCGTAATAATCTTTCTGCTTTCTCTTCAGCAACTTTTCCTGAGTCTTGATTGAGTTAGGGGTTGCACTGTAGATGTATCAGTTGGAGATGAGCACCTCATGGTCACTTCTCCGGTTAACAAGTTGTGGATCCCTGTGGTAGTTACCATCTGATGCAGGTAGAAGCTTCTTAGATGGGGGGTAAGAATCACAATTCTCTGTGGTCATTAAAATAAGCATCCAAAATGCATTTAGAACCATTATCAGTTTAGGAAAATGGCAGTAGTAAGTTGTCCTCTGGGGCCTGTGACCTCTACAGCTGTGGTTAGCTGACTGGATTTACAGTACTGGGCATCAATTTGCTACTAACAAATGGGCCTTAATTCCAATTAAATAGTGGTTGGTTTCCCCATGATAAAATGCCACTATTATACCATTAGGGATATCTTGCAGATCTAGTCATTATTGTGCTTTGTAGGCTTTATAGCTGGGTATGATTATTGATCATTGTTCTCCTTCTTGATACTATGAGAGCCAGTCCTCAGAGAGGAGACTTCCAGCTCAGTTCCAATTCAATTTCTTACAGTCCTGGGTCTGGTGTGTGGTGTCTTCAGCAACAGGGTGTTACTTTCAAGTTCTGGGAGGCAAGTGAGAGCAATAGCAATAGAATAGATTGTTTTAGGAGTCTCATGGACTCCCCTGACCAACAACTGGAAGATTTCCCATGCCTGGCACTGTGGTTTTTGTTACATAGCTCTTTAGGGGAGCATTACCTCCCTGTGTGGCATAACTTCATTTAAGATGTGTGTGTGTGTGTGTGTGTGTGTGTGTGTGTGTTTGTGTAAATGTAATGTATTTTAAAGTAAGTTTATAAAGTAATACGGTTTTTAGCCTTTTTGATGGAAATCTAATTTTTAACTTTTGCTGCAGCCTATGTTTGATTCAAGTGGAGGATTTCCCCTGACAATGTATTCACTTTTGGTAATTCCTGCCTCTTTTCTGGACCCTCACACATGTAATGAGATGTGATGAGAATACTAAAATGGATGAAAATATTCTTGACATAAGTAGTTCTGAAACAATCTTTTTTATGCCCTTCAGAAGAATTTGTAATCTTTAGTTTTAGCTCCTTGGAGAATTTAGTTTTAACAGAAACGTTGGTAGGACTTAAATATTCCCAGACTAACCCAAAAGAATGCTTCCGACCAAGACACCTGAGTTGGGCAATGTGTAGAACGTTGGAGTTTGCCTTGTTAGGACCTTACTAGGGTTTTCAGGAAATTAGAGCTTTGGGGAAAGGATTTCCTCCAGTACTAGGATTTACTATAGCCATATAATCCTTTGAAATTCAAGATTTTGTCACATTATGAGATGTTTTAGCAGGCCTATGAGAATATAGAATTTCTAACTGGAAGAAATCTAGGTAGTAGCTTTAACCTTAAAAGCCATCCGGATGTCAGACTCACAGAACTCTGCCTCCTGGCGCGTGCGTCGTGGACGCCTCACGTTTTTACGTAGCACTGTAGTAAACACAGGAATCGATGAAAGGAGTTCCATGAAACATTTTCTGCAAATAGGGATACAGTCACTTTATTCGCTTTCCTGCAAAACTATTTCAAAAACCCTGCCTCTTTAAGGGCTAATTATTTGAGTAAATGAGTAGATTTTTGTGACTTTTAACAACGTCGGGTTCTTGTCTTTTATAGATTCATTACTCAGCTATGTTCCCTCATCTACAGGACACAGCGTCACTCAGATGTACTGCTGACTTTCAAAGTTTACATCTGTGGGGGTTTTTGATATATTTAGTTAATTCTTTGAGTGTTTCATGCATGCATACCTACAATGTAGTTTTACTTATCATCCCACCCACTCTGCCCCAAACAGCTCTCAGATCTGTCTCTAAATCCTAAACCCCTCCTAACTTCAAATTATCCTCTTCTTTTCTTTTTTTAAAATTATTTATATTAATTGTTTACAATTTAATATAGTTAGATCATTTTTCTCTTCCCTTTCCTCCCTCCAAACCATCCTATATATTCCTCCTGTCTCTATTTCAGATTCATGGCCTAATATTTTTTATTAATTGTATATATATATATTCCAAAATACATAAGTACAACCTACTCAGTCTTTATTACTTCGATGTAGATGATTTCAGGGTTAGTAATTTGGTATTCAATAACCAATTGATGTGTTCTTCCCTAAGGAAGACTATTTCTCCTTCTCTCAGTATTCCTTAGTTGCCTGTTGTTCTTCGTATAGGGTCCAGGCATCACTTCTTAAACTAACTATATGGATATTTAGCATTGTTAAAATGAAAAGTAAAAGTGAAGAGGAGAAAAATCATCATGAGAATATCTAGGACATTTTTGACATGGATTCTTAAATGTCAACAAAATGTTTTTTTTTTTTAGTAAATTACAGTTAGCCAGAAATGCAGCTTAATTGGTTGAGTGATTGCCTACCATGCATAAAGCCCGTGTCAGTCCTCAGCATCACATAAGCCAGAGGTAGTGGTGCGAGCCTGCAATGCCAGTGCTCTGAGGGAGAGGCTGGAGGAAGGGTCAGCAGAGCAAGGCAATGTTCAGCTACATAGCACAGTCTAGACCTGCCTAAACTCCATGAGCTTTCATCTAAATAAAATAAAATAAAACAATGACTGTGATCTGAAATTTTGTATCATGAAGATTCTTTTTGTTTTTTGTTGTTTTTGTTTTCTCTGTTGTAACTCTGGCTGTCCTGAAACTCACTCTGTAGACCAGGCTGGCCTCAAACTCACAGAGATCCTTCTCTCTCTGCCTCCCAAATGCTGGGGTTAAAGACGTGCACCGCCACTGCCTGGCATGAAAATTCTTAGAGCAAGTGCTATGGGAGATCAGGTCCTTAACATTTCAAAATGTTATTTTTTTTATTAGTTTTCTAAAGCTTGTTTTGCCCTTATTGCTTCTGCTTGAATTTGAATCTGACAAAATCCTTATGTAATCATACAGTTAGGAAAATCTATCCATGTCCTAAGTGTAAATATATACACACAGATATATGAGTGTATGTGTACGTATCATATATGTATACATATATATATTCTACTTTACATACAGATATGCACACACTGACAGTCTCTTCAAACTTATACACAATTTTAATATTATCTCTGACGTTTATTATTATTTCTTTTATTTAATAAAAGATGCTGGAGTGTTGGTAATAGGAAAGCAATCAAGAATTTTTCCTGCCAGCCTGAGGACCTGAGTTCAGTCCCTAGAACTCTCATACAAAAGCTGAGTGTAGTGGCGAATGTGCTTGCAACTCTGTGACTTTGCTTGCTGGCCAGGAAGCCTTGACTACTTAACAAGCTCCAGGCCAATGAGAGACCTTGGCTTAAAGAATAAAGTGGACAGTGCTAAAGAAGAACCCCTGAGGTTGACCTCTCACCTCTACATGCACACATACATTCATACATGCACACCCACACCCAGAAACACCTCCCCCCCATGTACAGGGATGGTAATGAGGTGGTATTAGTTGGGAATCTTCATTTTTTTAGCAGATACCATGAATTTAATTTTTATGCATTTTTAGAATCCTTATGATTTTCTCCTGATGATAATGATAGTAAATTCTGTACCGTCTGTGTGAAGTTGAAGTCAATCATGTGTGTGACTTGCTCTGTGTAATACTCTGGTTATACGAAGCATACTTTCCTCCTTCCCTATTATTTTTATTGTATTAGAGATCTCACTCTAATTTTTATTAAAAACGACTATAATTTAAGCATCCAAAGTTCTTTTTTTTCAGTTTTCTTTCTGTGTTTTGACAGTAGATGGGTGAACTGGGTCCAATTTTCCCAGCATGCAATGTGTCTTCTCAAACTTTTAACTTCCATTTCCAGACTTTGTTGTGGCAGCTACAGCAAACATGTCAGAGTACAGAACATTCCATTAAGAGCAAAGCCTGGAGCCTAGCTTCCTACGATTTTGTTTTATATGACAAATAGTGTCTAGAGGTGAAGTTAGTTGGAGTGGCCATGACTCAGCCTCTTTCTCTAGGGAATGACTCATTCCACATTAATAGTTCTCTACCTTTGTGGCATGTACCACACTAAGTGCCTGGGACACAAACACAGATTTGCTGGGTCACTAACCTAGAGCACCCCCGAACCTGGGAAGGCTGGATATGGCACTGATTAGCAACTATCTGGCTTACAAAAAGCCAGGGCTTTATAAATGTTATACTTACTTGTCAAGGCAAAGCATGATTAAATACACAATTATGGGAGCTGGATAGATAGGCAGCTAGATTGCCTGATCAACTTGCAATTCTTGTTCCATGTTAATGTCATCTAGCCTACTGTCTTGTTTCATTACTAAGTAAAATGTCACTCTCTTTCATATCGTACAACATCATATCCATTGTGAATAAGTCAGTCTGTGTCTGAAGGATATCTTCCCTTTATGGTTCTTCCAGAACTTCAGCCTTCATGTGTATAATAAAGTCTTGCCGAAAATCTAGTCATACTTCAGCCTTCCATTCTAAATATGCCACCACCTCACTGGGCGTTGGTCTCAGATGCTCAGAATTCTCTGGATCTCTTTTCTGTGTCACATATGTGTCTTTTCATTCCCTATATCCTCTAGGTTATACATATTGTTGGAAAGTGATTGTGAACCACGATAGTCCAGTTGCTCCCAAATTCTAACCCCCAGTTTGACTGTATTTAGAACATGAACTCTTAGGAGGTGGTTAATTAAGTGAACCCACAAGGTGAGGGCCAAGTCCATTGGGATCCTTGGCCTGTACAAAGAAGGGGAGAAAAAAACTGTCTGATCTTCCCCACACATTCCATGTCTTTCTTTCTTCTAAATCAAAGAAGACAGAGAGATGGTTGTTGACTTTTTTGGAAGAGAATCTTCACCAGAGCCCAACCATGCTGGTACCCTGACCTTATGAGTTCAACCTCCAGAATTGCAAGGAATAAAATTCTATTTAAGCCCCCCATTATTGTCAAGGCATACCAATAACTGATGTGTGTGTGTATGTGTGTGTGTGTGTGCATGTGTGTGTGTGTGTGTGTGTGTGCAATAGCTGCTTTACATATATATATATATATATATATATTTCTGCTTTATCTCTGCCAAAATTGATGCTTCATCTCTGCTCACTTGGATCACTCAGATGTCTATGGACACCACCTAAATGTGCCATTCCCTTTTCTCCTGCCATCTCAGATCCAGTATTTATAGATTAAATTTCCTATTTATGCCATATTTCAACTCTTAAAACCCTCGATGTTTCACTTCAGCCTACAAAACTAAGGATTTAATATGTAACTTCCTCCACTGAGGGCCAAAGTCATTGATGTATATAGAGCCAGTGTAGCCTTTCACCCAATTATTTCTCTTGTATGATTTACTCATCAGGTTAGCTGTAGCTGTGCTTCCAAATGTTGCCTGGGCTTGTCCCATTCTCTCCCTCCCTTCCATCTACTCATTCTGGTTTTATGAGACACAGGCCTCCTGTGCAATCTAGTCTTGCTTTATAGTATCAACCCCCTGACAAAGCTTCCAGTTCCTCTGTGAATCTTTATCCACACAACAGGAGTTCAGCCCCCTCTCTCTGCTTTGTTGTCTTATCATTTTCCTGGTGTTTCTTCATTAAGATAGGCATATTCTGCTATGCATCAGTCTTTGATTTTTTTTTTCTACAACCACCCCTACACTGTAGATTCCACTAAATGAACTTTTTAATGAGAAAGAATATTGGATCCTTGAAATTCTAGATAAGGTCTGTTTTTCAAACTATTCTGTAACATTCCAAAGGAGGGCATATGGGGTTGGAGAGATTACACAGTGGTTAGGAACACATACTCCTCTCGTAGAGGAGCTAAGTGCTCCCAGCACCACATCAGATGGCTTACTTTTAACTGCATGTAGCTCCGGCTCAGAGAGATCTGACCTCTGGCCTCTGTGGACCTCTGCACTCATATGCACATACCTACCACAAGTATGTCATTAAAAATAATAAAAATCAATCCTAGAAAATAAGGGCATACATTACTAATAAAGAAAAGCACTCTGACTTTCAAAATAAAATTGATTTTTAGTGCTTTATAGTTTCAATATTCTCAAAGTTTGTTTGAGCAAACTACAACTCAGGCAGCAACTTTACCCAAGATGTAAGCTGCTGGAAATAGAAAATCTAGTGTGATTTTTCACAAGGGACAAACCCAAGGAAAACACAGAAAAAGTGGGAAAAGTGACTTTCTACTGACAACTGATTTTGCTAAGTAATAGCTAACTGTACTGACTGCTCTCAGAGAATTCTGAGCGGCTGAGACCAATACCCAATGAGGTGATGGTATCTTTAGAATGGAAGACTGGAGTATGACTGGCTTCTAGGCAAGTCTTTATGACACACATGAAGGCTGAGTTTCTGGCCAAACCATAAAGAAAAGATATCCATCTTTTATTCCTTGTAAGGTATCAACAGGCTCACATCTGTTTGATGTATGATTTATGTGTGATCTGGCCATCACCATACAGTTTACTGTAGACACGAAAAGTATGTCTGATTGGTTAGAAAAAGACAACATGCTATAAAAACCAACTCTTTAATATTAATTTCTAGCATTTCACACCTTTTGAGCCTTAGGGCAACATAAATCTTCGCTATTTTGTGCCTATTTGCTCCATAACTGGCTTGCATTTTCCCCACAAAGTTCCAAGTTGCCACTGAGGAAGCAGCTGCAAATGGAAGTGTTTCCCTCAAACATGAATGAACCAGTGAAGACCACAGAATAGATGGAATAGGGCAGAAGCCAACAAATCTTCTCTTCGTGAGAATGTTTCCTTCAAATATTTTTAAATAAACTTGTATATATTTAAAGTGCATAAAATAATGTCTTGGGAAATGTATGTAATTTTAGAGAACTACATACACGTTAAAATGATCACATTGAGACAAATTGTCACGTTCAGCTCCTCCCAGTGACCTTGTTATTTTTATCTGTTTGCTTATTTTGATGAAGGCACTAGAAATCTCCTCTTCAGCAAGTTTTCCATAGACTTCAGGAATTACTAACTGTACTCACCATGCTGTACCCTGGGCCTCTGCTGCTCTTTGTCTTATATATTTGTGATTTTGTATTTACTGGCTTCTCCCTGTTCTCAAAACCTACCCACTCTTTGAACACCTATCTTTGATTCTATAAACGTAGCTGCTTCTTTTTCTTATCTTTCTTTCTTCTTATTAATTTTGTCTATTAAATTATATAGCATTTTGTGAATGTGTGTATAATATCGTGCAGTTTTATCCATGTTGCCATAAACACTCAAATTTCTTTTTTAGGGCTGGATCATGTTCCAGTGTGTGTGTGTGTGTGTGTGTGTGTAAGTTCTCTGTGTAGTCATATTCTGATGAATAATTATGAATACTTTAGTTATTTCCAAAGATCTATATCTACATATGTATGCACATAATATGAATAATGCTGTTATTAATATAGAAGTATAGATATTTCTTGAAGGTACTGATTTTTCTTTGCTTTGGGATTTCTGGGTCATATGATAATTTGATTTTATTTTTGTGGTATTACCACATATTATTTTCTGTCATGCCTATACAAGTTTACATCCTCACTAACAATATATAAATGTTACATGTTAACTACCTTTCTTATCTCTATAATGGTGTATCTGAGCAAAGCACCTCCAGAGAGGAAAGATATATATTTGAGTTCATGTTTGAGGGAAAGCATGGTGTCTGTAATACTTCTGTCTGTAGTGACAGGGGTGGGTCTCACTGCTTGCTCACATCTTGGCTAGCCTGGAAGCAGAAAGTTAAGGCCAGAGCCAAGCATTTATCTCCCTCAAGTCCTACTCCAGTGATTAGCTAGTTCACAGTCATGAAGGTTTGGCCACTTCCCAAATCAGCACCACCAGCTGGGGACAGTGTTCAACACAGGAGCGGGGGTGGGGAGGTGCGAGTAGCTCAAACCATAGCATGTTCCCTTTTCCATGTGCTTGCCAGTAATTCTTATCTTTAGTCATCTTAATCTAAGTTGTAATACCAGGTATGAGATGATACCTCATTTTAGTTTTGATTTACATTTCCCTGGTTAGCCGTGTTGAGCACTGTATTCTGTATTTATTGGTCATTTTTATGCTTTTTTTGGAAAAACTTCTATTTAGGTTCTTTGCTCATTTGCAATAAAATTGCTTTGTTTGTTGCTATCGAGCTGTGTGAATTCCTTGTGCATTTTGAATGTTAACCACCTGACTTTCGCTGACTTTCAGTGACCTGACTTACACTGTCTTTACCCCCAGAGACTGCCATTTTGTCGTTTCTCTTGTCAGGCACCTTCTATTTGATTGTTTTGGGGGTTTATTGCTTAAGGTTTTGGAATCATCTGGCTTTGCCAATGTCAACGCCAAGGAGTTTGCTCTCTGTGAATTTCTTTCTCTACAAGTTTTATAGTTTCAGGTCTGAAAATTAAACTCTTAATCCACTTGAGTTGTTTATTGTGTATGGTAGAAGATAAAGACCCAGCTTCATTCCTTTGCATGTGGATATTCCGTTCCCCTAAATCACTTATTAGGGAGAACATCCTTTTAATGGACATCAAATGGGACGAGTAAAGGTTTTTCTCCTCTCAAAGCCCTCAAAAGCATTTTCAACTATTTTTTAAAACTTGGAAAAACATCAAAGAAATGCTGCGCAGAGCACATTTACTTATTCACCATAAACTATAGACTCTCTTCTTTGTGTTGAGCAACTTGCTAAGTTTGTGGGTTCAAATGCAAGGTCCACACCTAAAATAACATTAATAGCTTAAATTTGCATTTAGCTTGTGCTGTCCTGAGCAAAAACTAAGCAAGACATTTTGAGGCAGTAGCAGTATCAGTCAGGGGACATTCTCAAGGGCAATTTAGAAGATTGTGCCAATCACATGACATACAGCCAGATTGTCTCATCTCTTGTCTCTGGAAAAGTTCCCAAAGGGTCATTTCATTTTTAATATGGAAGTATGCATTGGAGAGTGAAGATACAGACTCTACTCAGCTTAAAAGGCTGTTAAAGATATTGGAATGTTTGACATGCTAAGGAGCTCAGCAAAAAGTGGCTCTTGACATGTGGTCAATTAAAAAACACAAGCAAATGAGCAATTCCTCATAGACTTTCTCACTCCAGGAAATAAGGAGCCCGTCATATTTTTTCATATTTTTCTTAATATCTGAGCTAAGTGGTGGTATCACTCTGGGAGTCATCCTTCAGTAACTACTAAATGGCTACTAGGTAGGTTTGTGTACTGTGTGCCATGTAAGGTTCTAGGAAAATGGGATCACTGCTTTATTGAGGTAAAATATGCATTGCATAAAACTATAACTTCAACCATTTTAAGTGTGCAGTGCTGGAACATTATGTACACTCACCATATTGTACATGTTGTCTCTTCAGGGTTTTGTTATGGTTTCAAATAGATATTTGAATCAGAATCAAAATCCCCTCTGCTTTCCTGGGGAATGATGGCTGCTGACGACTGTGATTAATGTACACATATATTCAGCTCCTACTTCCTGTTCTATTCATGTGCACTACAGTAGCATCTCTTGCACACAAGATGTGTGCATGTCTGACAGTCACACACACTTCCAACTGCAAATAGAGCCAGCCCTTTAGTATCCTTTCTACTCTCCTAGCATTGTTTCCTCTTATCTTTGAAATATATTTCCTCTTCTTCATTTTCTGTATTTTTAATCAAAGTTTTAATTCTCTATTTTTTCTATGAATGTCTACGGTTAATATTTATAGTAGGTATTTATACACTGGCAGCTTAACTAGTATTTTGAAATAATAATATACATGGATCAAAGGAATTTTTTTTTATTTTGTTCTAGAAAGCACACAATAATTTACCACTGGGATGTGTCCCTATTAGTTCATGCCCCATCCTCAAACTGTGAAGTCACATTAGATACTGTCATCTTTATTTCTTGTTCCACATTGATTTTCATGTATTGCCATGTTTCTCCAAATGTCTTGATAAACTCACCTTTGTAAAGCTGTGATGACATTGATGGTTCCTAATGGATACTGCATTTTTTATGTTGAAAATATGCCTGCATTCCTTTGTGAGTTTATTTGGTACCATAGAAAACATGTTATACTTGCGGACTGTTGGCTTTATTCATATATAGAATTTTGCATCAAAGTAAAATAATGTTAAATGTCTGGCACAGAGCTAGACATACTAAAAGTATTCGTCTTTAAAGCCGCTGATAATGTCCCCTTAAGAATGATCTCAAGGGGGCAATGGGGAAGAATAGGAGGGATGAGAATGGATACTGGGTCTTTTTCAAAGCACTTTATATACCTGTATACAATTCTCAAACAATAGAAAAGAATGTTAACTGATTTATTAACCCTCCTTCCATTCTTATATAAAGAAATTATTGTTCTTAATTATATGCCCTGAAATAAAAACCAACTATTCCTTACTGAGTGGTATGCATTGTTGTTGCTCACTAGTATTTCTGTTATATTACCTTATGCTGTGCTCTCCACTAAATTATGATTGTTGGATGTCACCTTAGTGCATGGACTTGGCCTAAACATCTAATGATAAAACATTAGGCATAATCTAACTTCTAACCAGTAAAACCCAGACACTGCTAACCTGTTTATTAACTGGAGACACTTTTATGAATACTTTCTGAAGCAAGTTGAGAATTTCTCTCTTTGTTGTTCTTAAGTTCTTTTTTTTTTTTTCTGGTCCAGATGACAGGCCAATTTTCACTACAAATTTGTTTGAAAAATTGTTTTCCCTTTCTTTGTTCCTTTACTCTGACAGTATGCTTTCCCACATACTTACTTCTCAGCATATTTTAATGGCCAGGCATATGCACAGGGGACCAATGAGAAGACTGATAAATTGCCAATGAAATTGCCTTCTTTGACCTTGACTACCTTTGGACTGATTGATGATCCTGGACTAAAGATCTACAGACTCTTTGTGGGTATTAAATCAGATTAAAGATCTGTTTTAGACGGTCTAGACTGTTATAACAAACATACCATAGACAGAGTGGCTTATAAACAATTGAAATTTATTTCCCAGGCTCAGGATGCTGAAAAGATCAAGGTCATCAATTCAGTGACTGATGAGGTTTGGTTCTGTGTAAATAGATGCCTACTACTTTGCTGTACTTACTTGGCAGAAGGAATAAAGGAGCTTCCTGTGTTGTAATTTCTATAAGGACAGTAGTTTCAATTTCTTTACTTCTGAATTTCTTTTTTATAAGCATGCATTTGTCTTTAGTACCCGTCACATTGGGAATTAGAATCTCGGCATGTGGATTAGGGGGAGCAGGTAGAGAATATAAGGCAGGGTCCAAAAGGGTTAATTTTATTATTAAGTAAATCTTCATGGCAAATGGTAGCACATTACAAGTACAACGTGGGTGTTTTAGACTATATGCTTAAGAATTCTTTGAATGCATAAAATGCTGAATGCAAAAAATAGGACCTAATTTTGACATTTATTACATGTTTTAAAACGAAACCTAAAAATTACTTCGAATTTAAAATGTTATTTCTACATAAGCAGGGTGTGTTGTAAAACGGTCTGTGTCAGCCAGTATATATTAGGGCACAGGGAATAAGTTGTTTAATGTCTGACTTGGCCTTCCTCCCTAGACAAAGAAAGGCTGACTTACCCAATTGATTTAACCTAATGATGTTTTTTTTTTCTCTTTTTCCTTCAGAATTTTATTGATCTGATTCAACCTATATTGTGACTGCTGGCTGGAATTAAGGTCAGTGCTGTGCTTATATTGATCATGAACAAGCTGAAATCAGCTTTTACAGAGGCTTTTTGAGTCTTTATCTTGCTGGTTCAGGATGTCCTGGGCAAGGGTAGCAGAGAGCAGGATGGGTATAAAGTGTATAGCTCACAGGCTCGGCTCACTAAAACACAGTTCTCGGCAGCGTTTAATGTATCGTAGAATTTCTTTGATTATTGAATGTTTTACTTCTTTCACCTTCCTAGCGAAATTTTAGTGAAATAAAAGCACTGTCATTTGATTCCTTAAAACAATCAATGAGTGGCTTATATTTTGAAGAACGGTTTGCTTTCTGGATTTATAGGAAAGCGTATTTGGTTCCACAGTTTGATCCTCACACAATGCATTACCTAAGACGAGCATAGAGGAAAGTGCATCTGTGAATCACAAATTCTAATCAACGTCAGAATGTTAAGATGCCATTTCTTTTGTTCTGTTTTCTCATTAGTTGGCTGTTGTCTGCCACTCTCAAACAGCTTCGATGAGTTTGGAGTAATAACAGAGCCTTAGAGAGGGCTTCGCATCAGTGGGCTTGGGAATCCATTCATCCCCTCTATTTTCTTCTCTAGAACATGAGTTCAGAATGAAAAATAAAACTATAAACTAAGTCCCAAAAGCCATGAGGATTTGTGCTGCTCATAAAGAGCAGAATGCCAGGTGCTTCCAAGATTTTGCATAGACTTTTTTGTTAATGAATAACTTGAAGGAAAACACTGGGTTTTCTTCATGCTTACATTACTCTGGAATTTCCATTTTAAAATCCATATTTAACTCTTTAAACTGACGTGTCTAATATAGCAAACACACAGTAAATATGGACTTTTTCTGGCCACAATTTTGATCTCACTCCCTTATTGCCAGTAACACACACACACACACACACACACACACACACACACTCACCCTCAGATGAAAGGGTAATAGTATTTCTCTTTTGTCTTTTTCAAGTACAAATGGTGTTTCCCTATTCTTTCATCTGTATGAAATTAGATAAATAAAACATGTTGGACTTATGCCTATCAGTAACTGGCTATTTAATAAAGAAAAAAGAAGGGTAAGATATTTGCTCAGGATGGTTTAGAGTCTGTTTATCAATCGTGTTCCTTTACATTTGACATAGTCTTGAGTTGACTATTCTGGAAATACTCAACTTAGCCTGGCTTCGTTTTAAATCATTCCTTAGTATAGTCTAAATAAATTTATATGTTTTAAAATATGCTATTTATTTATTATTACTGATTGAATTAACTCTGAGAGTTTTTATACATGTATGTAATACAGACCAGTCAATCACTCTTATCTACCCTGTGTAGCTGTTAACTACAATCTTTTACCCTCAAATTAGGAAAAGAGAAAGGAAGGATAGGAAGATATTTTCACTGCTTTTGCAGGCAGTCTTGATATAGAATGAGAGAAAGGTAGAAATCATTACAACCATTTTTAAGGCTGTCCTAAGCTTGACAGTGAGTCAGACTAGTGTCTCAGCTCACTATCTGTAAACTCAAATCTCTCCAACCTTTATTCTTTTAAGTAAGACTCAACACACTAACAATGGACAACCCAACCAATAAACCAATACCAGCCAACACCCACCCCAGTTCTCGGGGCTTCAGACCTTTAATACCCTAAGCAAAAGTTCCCATAAACCCGAGTGGCACGCAATTCCAAGGAAAAGCTACACGTGCCAGAATGACTGCACCTAACCAAATTATAGCCACCTGCATCAAGCATTCCAAATCCAACTCACAAACATCTACCACACCTGGGGTAGGAACGTAAACCTAATCAAAATGCCATTCTGTGTTTTTAAAGAAACCAAAATAACAAAACCTTCTATCAAGTGTTCTGCTACACCCCTGTCTACAACGTCCCCACCCTTTGCCTCTGAGTCTCTTCCTCACATTTCTGTCTATTTAGTGACCTGTTGAGTTAACCAAACTGTCTCTGTGGCCATAGATTTGGAACTATCTATTGGTGGGCTCTGCAGTAGATGCACAGGTTAAAACAATGTCTCCACTTCTCCCAGGATCAGTCACTCGTCAGTAGTTCACGAGTAAAGGATAGAGCCCATAAATCACCACCCCGTCCATCACTGACTGTGAAAAGAGCCAGTCTTGTTAAGGGCCAGTGCAAGTAACTACAGCTGCTGGATTCATGACTGAAACGGCTATGTTTTGCCTAGAGGATTGCATTTCATAGCCCTTCTCCCTACCTCTTGGCTTTCACATTCTTCTAGCCCCTCAGATGCTTAATCTCAGCATCTTGGACAGCCACGACTCTGTATTTACCATCATTCACTGCAAAGACAGGCTTCTGTGAGTGAGACCAGAAGTAGCATTTGTCTGTGTGTATAACACAGATATTTGGAAGACACTTTGATGTGATGTCAATTTAATTCAAGAATGCTATGTTTCTTCCTTGGGCCTATGAACTTCCCAGGCATTATTTTTGACTGGGATTTTAGTACCAGGCATGGATTGTCTCCTGAGGAATAGACCTCAAATTCAGTCACGGGGATACTGCTTTTCTCTGTAACAGTTTTGCCACTTTGAGCACATCTTGCTTGGGAGTTGGTTTTGTAGTTCATAGGGTTCACAGCTAGCTAAAACATCAAGGCCTTTTCTCTCCCGGATACTTGCATTGCCCCTCCAGCACTTTGAAAATTAGCCACCAAAGGAAGAAACTTCAAACTCAGTTCTGGCTTGCTTCTCTTACAACGAATGTGTGTGGTGGCCCCAGCAGAAGGGTCTTATCCTCTAGTTCTTGTGAATGACCCAGAGGACTCTCAAGAGCCTGCATTGTATCTGGAGGCCTCTGGCACTTTCCAAACCAACAATTCCCATGGCAGGATACCATACCTGACACTGTAATTTTGTTTAGTAACCTACTGCTTCTGGGAGCAACATTATCCTGGCCACGCAGGGTGTCTTCATTTAGTCTCTAGCTGGATTTTTAAATTTGGTTATAAGACAATAAGCTTCCATTCAGCTTTTTTTTTTTTTTACACTCTTCATTTTTGTTAAATCTTCCTGCACCCTCTTGCTTCTCTACATTCTTTCCTTTGCCACAACTCATGTCACTAGACCTGGCAAACAGGAAGTAAAGGTATAAAGGGAGACTTGCAAGGTATCCGTATTTGCATCAGGAATAGTTTCAATGCTCTAACTCTTTCCTTTTGAGTTTTGCTGTCTTGTATTATCCAAATAGAAACTTGACATCCCAGCATGCTCTTTTTCTGAAAGAAACATGACTAAAAGTAACTTTTTTTTTGTCAAGAAAACAGTAATGCGCAAAGTTTTGCCTTAATCTGATTTCCTTCCCACCTTCAGTGCTGAGAGTTTCGTTTGTGAGAACGTGAACACAGTGTGTGTGTTTACCACGATGTGAAAGGGCAGAATAATATATATGTTTAAATGAATATGACGATTGAGGTATATAAAGTGTACAAACAAATCTCCATTATCGGGTCTTTCTAATTGAGAATGCGGAAATTTTTAAAACAAGCTTGATAAACGGTTATCTATGTACTATTTTACAAAAGCAGCTAGACATAGGAAGACTTTTAAAAAATATCAGAAGCAATAGATTTGGTGGGTTTGTTTATTTGTTAGAGACAAAATTTCATTAAGCACAGGCTGGCCTTCTACTCAATTATGTAGCCGATAGTGGCCTTGAACTCTCTTTCCTGCCTTTACTCAGAAGTGCTGGGCTTCCACATGAGAGCCTGAAACACAGCATTGCTGCGTGTATACTGGGAATACACTTTAAATCATCTAAAATTATTGCAGAGGGAGTTGGTGTAAAGTCAAGGAAGCAGAACTGCAAACTCACCAGTGCTTCTTTACAGTACGTTACAGCATAGTTTTTGCCTCTTAAAACCTTGATTTTCTATTTTTGTCATTAATAGTGCTGCCAGTAATGTATTACTCTCTGGTTTTTATCATGCATTGTTTTTACATACTTAAAGTTAAAATTTTCATTTTAAATTTCCAGTGGCTGAAAATGGGATTTTGAATATAGTTTACCCTATAAAAATCTTAGAATTTGCTGCTTACCCACTGCTGGATTTATAGAGTAATATCTTACTCTGTAAATAGTACTGCTATGAATAGTCTTCTACTGGGAGGATTATCTTAATATTGTATTTAATATCAATTTAAAATTTCTCTAATCTAAGGAGATGAAAGTCTTTGAAGTGGCAACATGTTGTGAGAGCTACCCAGGACTGTTGTAACAATGAGCATTCTATGGGTGGCGTGTTCCATATGAATTTTGATGCTGGTGTTAAGCTCGTGCTTGTGTCTGTGTGTGTGTGCGCGTGCGTGCTTGCCTATGTGTATGAGTGTTTGCGTGCATGGATGCATATGCATAGCATGTGAAAGGCAGAGGGCAGTCCCAGGTCTTATACCCCAGACACTCTCCACCTTAATTTGACATCCCCGGTTGGTCAGGAGACGATTAGGTTAAGGTGACGGGCCAAAAAGTGGCAGTGATCCCTACAACTCCACCTCCCTGGCAGCGGGATTGCAAGAGTGACTATGCTCAGCTATTTTGCAAGGTTCCTGGAGATCAAGGTCAGGTCCTTGTGCTTGCAATGCAAGCACTTCGCCATTTCCACATCCATTTCCACAGCCTCAGTGGTTTCTTACTTCTAAAATAAAATGAATATAAAATAATTAATGGAATTAATTAAATAACAGTCATAAGATATTAAATAGTCATCTGAACAGCATGACATTATGTAGAATTACTAAACAATGCTAATTTTACTGCCTTTGATGCTTTCTGCGTCAGAAGACTGTTCACCTTATGCTGCTGAAATAACAACCATGCTTTGCAGAACACAGTTGTTACAAGGATAGACAATAGTGTTTATTGTATCATGGTTCCTCGTCGAGAGCTCCTGCAAATGGAAGAGTGACAGCTTGAACTTTTGTACAAATGAAATGTTTCTCAACATGTGATGTAGAAGTTAACATACTAACTTTTCTGGTAAAAGGTTGAAATATTACAATTAATACTGTTCTGAAAAACCCAAAAGAGAAGGATCATAATGTTTTTAACCAATATATTGACTTAAAATTTTTATCTTTACTGTTTCAAAATAATCATTTTTCTAAATGGATGTGTAAAACTAAAAAGAAACTATTACTGTATGTCAAGGCATCTTAAACTTTTCCCAGTCTGATCGTTTTCACCCAAGAAATTATGTTACTCTGGTTATGCAAATAATAAATAACAGAGCAAAAGAAATTTAATTCAATCACTTATTTTGGTATACATGTAATTTTGAACTTTTACTAAAGAATAAAGCAAATTAGAATATCAATGAGATGGGCATGCTTAGTTTCACACAAAGATTTAAACCTTGGCCGAATATTCGATACTACAGGATGTAGATTTTCTTGAACATTTTTCAGAGTTGACCAGTATTGTAAAATTCAATATGAAGAAAGCCACATCACATAAATACCTAGTGCAAACAGCAGGAGCACATCAGAAAATGCTGGAAATTGTTACTTAATCCCAAGCCAAAATTTCTTTAATGACTTTTAAAAATTCAAATTAATGTCAAATTAATAACTCATACAGCAATTTTTACAGTCCGACATTCTAACACAGTGTGATCCAAAGTTAGAGTAATCTGATGCGAGCTGCGGTATGATGGGAGGCAAACACGAAGAGCCTCTGGCTTCTGTAATTAAATAATGTTTAATTATTTAAGCATTAAGAAAGAAAGTAAGAAAGAAGACTTTGTCAATGGTGGCGGTGCTGCAACCCAGAACGTGTAGAGGGCTCGACTCTGAGCCAGCGTCCAGGAAACATTCTGGGTTTGCCAAGCGTGAAAACTCTTGCAGCGGGAAGGGCACATGCCAAGGTGCACTCAGAACCAAGGTTGCAATGAAGTCATGTGATTCCACGCCAGCTGGCACTGCCAAAAACACTCTGGGTCCTAGCCCGACTTGATTTTGAATTAAATTCTGATCACTGTGTGCTTTCTTTTTCCTTTTGCCAAACTTTTGCATTTCCCTCATTCAGTTTCACCCGGCCCAGCCAATGTGGTTTCAGAAGTTGTGCAGAAGTAGTTGCGATCTATTGACCGTATTTTTTCTTCATCATATACAAGAACAACATTTTTTTAAAAAATCCCTTTAATGCTGTCAGAAGTGTGTGTGTGTGTGTGTGTGTGTGTGTGTGTGTGTGTGTGTGTGTATCATCGCCACACATCTTTCACCTTAAAATGGGTTGTGTGCCTTTGGGATTGGCAGCTGATGATCTGGAGGGCATTGATTCTCATGAGCATCTCAACGCCGTGAGTACGACCTCCCCTCCCTGTGTGACTGCACAGTATCCCTGGTGGTGTTGGTTAAAGCACTTGTGTTTGAGGTTATTTCTTGGTACTTAGAATCCTTAGATGATTTCCTGTGAGCGAATCAATAATAATTATATAAAATTACTGACAAAAGGCTTGATTACGATCCCATGTTCCAGAACAGTCTGGGCTCTGTGTTTCTTTTGCGTGAGTCGGGTTAGTTTGCTCTGCCACATGACCTCAGATGCCTTCTGTATGCGGACTGTGGAGTGTTCCTCGGTTAAATTTATCACCTGGAAAATGAGAACAGCATCAACTTCTACTTCATATCCCAAAAGAAGGTTTCATATTCATGTGAGCCCTAAAACATAAGTTTTCAATGGCCTTTTAAAAATCTGTCAAAAGCATTGTCTCTTTATAGATTTTACATAAATTCTGTTGCTTCTCTTAAGACAGAAAGTAAAATTAATGAGGACTTTAAAGAGATTGCTATGAAAATTTCTAAATATAAAAATGAACTGACACTGTGGCCAGAATTTCTCCATGATGTGCTAAGTATACTCTTCCTCTCCATTCTGCCTCCTCTTTCCTCCATCCTCCTCATCCCATGTTTGTGTATGAGATATACATGTATAACGGGTGTATGTGTCCATGTAAGACAATCCAGAGATTGACATTTGGTATCTACCTCTATTGCTCTCCACCTTACTGCTATGTTTTAAATAATAACTTAAGGTTTACTATAGAAGGTTCTGAATGTGAGTCGCCTAAGTTGGACCCTTTTCTATCAATAATCACTGGAGTCCCATGCTTTTAATTGGTATCCCATGAACTCTTTTTAAATTTATTTTTAGTTCTTCAGCAATTTTACATGTTTATACAGTAAATTTTGTTTTCCATTCCCCTCCCACCCACTGAAAACCTTCTTCCCACTAAGCCCCTCTCCTACTTTCATGTCTTCTTTGTGTGCGTGACTTACCAAGTCTGTAGTTTCTTTCCAGAGATTCATGAAAGATTATTTACCAAACTAAGGCAACTTATTAATGACTACATCACTGAAGAAAAAAAAAAACCAGCACTTCCTTTCCCAACAACAGTTACCTGCCAGTAGTCCCTCAGTGAGAACTACGGCCTCATAGCTTCTTCTTCCCCCATTGATAACATGATTCTGAACCAATCACGCGTGGGTTTGGGGAAGCTAGCCTTATCTACAGTGACTTCCTCAGCACAGTGACTATGTCATATCCGGAAGGTATCTTCTGGATGCTACACAGAAGGTACTACACATCTCTATGTTGTGTGCTTTGGCTCTTATATCATTTTTCTTTTTCTTTTTGAGACAGGATCTCTTAGTTCATCAATTTGGCGAGGCTTTCTGGCCAACAAATTTTAGGGCTCTGCTTGTCTCTCTCCATCACCAGCACTGGGGTTCTAGAATACTCTGCCAAGCCTAACTATTTTACAAGGATGCAGGATTTGAACTTAGTTCCTCTTATGTTATAGCAAGTGCTTTACTGAACACCACACTATCACCTCAGCTCTGATGTGATATTTTGTAACAAAGATATTAAAATGTTAAACAGCATGATGCCCAAGTAATCTAAAAAATGTGTAGAAAATATTCTAATAGCCTCAGGATTTGGGAGGAGAGGTTCTCTTAGTGTTCTATTGGTGAGCTGTGTTGCCTTGAGCCTTTGGTTCAGGACAATGTGCCATAGGCTTCTCAGTCTACCTCCCAACACTCTTGGGAAGGAGCTGTGTTTCTCCTCCAGCCTGCTTCATGGCTTCATGGTCTCTCTCCTAGAACTTACTCCTCTTTGCTTCCTTCTGTCATGACTATTTCCAGCTATGCCCTATCCCTAAAGCAACCCCAAGGCTATTTGAGGAGTTCTGGTATCTTAACCCCATATTCTCTGTCCTGGTAGAGCCTTCCAGAAATTGATACTTAAGAAATATCTATGCAATAAATTATGAAAATGTTAAGTAATAAACAATTTCATTACATATCTATACCTAGAGAACATCTCTGTGTTCATTTGTCTGTGTTACCAGCAATCATTTCTTCTTACCTATTCTGTCTCTTGGTGGTGGAAAAGTTATGCAAAGAAAGGACTTTAAGGAATAATCACCCAAAAGACATTTGAAGCAATATCATTATTGTGCTTAATTTGGGGATTTAAGAAAAGGAATGGTATGAGAAAGGTGTCTGTTTTATGTTCTATTTTATTCCTACAATAAAATATACATATTATAATTATTGGATTGCTGTATGCTGGAAAGAATACATCTGGAGAGATTATTTGACTCCTTAATTATTAGTTTAGCACTTTCATGAATGATGCAAAGCTGACAGAGTCACATTGTAAATAGAAACACTAGTTAGTCCTAGGAGTCTTGCTTTCCTGTGCAGCCTTTTGAAATCTGAGCTGGTATAACACGTATTTATGGCAGTTATTTACTTATTTATTGTTGTCTCTGTATATATCTCAGACTGTCCTGGAACATATGGAAATGCAATGTTCCTATCTCAGCTTCCCAAGTATGGAATCACTGCTATGAGCCCCCAGACCCATTAATTTTTGGCAGTTTAAACAAGGTAGTTTTGTTTTGTTTTGTTTTTGTTTTTTTCCTCTGACAACATTCCAACTGGGCCTTCAAGATGGCTTAGCCAGAAAAGGCCCATGTCACCAAACCTGACAACACGAGTCCATTCCTGGGACCCACATGATAGGAGAGAACTGACTCCCACATGTTCTCTGACATCCACACATGAACGCTGGTGCAAAACAGCAAGGAAACAAAACAACAACCATTACAAGTAAGGAATGAGCCAACGATGTGGCTGAAGCAGAAGATGGCCTGGTGATGTGGGGGAGTGGACAGACAGACTTCTTATCTCCTTATAGGACCTACTCAGGAACTTCAGGAAAATATGCCCCTACAATTGTTCCCTTTTTGACAGTTTTGACACGGCAAGGAAGGAGGCTGTTGGTGCCACAGAATACAAAAACACTACCCACTGGAAATATTTTAAAGAACAAGTGTTGTATTGTGGTTCTTCTCCGTATGAAAAAGTGATAGTCTAGCTGATTCCGTTTGCCTTCAGTAAATGTAGTATCAAACGACTGTAAAATCTAAACCTCTGGATACATTTTCTTACTGACTGTCAGCTTATGAAATCAAGGCTGCAGGTTTGATTTACTGACCAGCTTATCTTTATTCTTTTCTTCTATTTATCAGAAAGAATATTTCATAAAATAATACAGCTAATTTTTTTTTTTTACTAAGATATGAGCCTTATATCATCTTAGGGCAGTTTGGATAGCGAAGCAAGCAGATTTTCTCCACTTAAGTGAGGAGCCCATCCATTTAGAAATCACTTACCCATGTCCCACTTATTGAGAAATAAGAATTACATTTTTTACAGGGTATATGCACCATTGTTGCTTTGCTCCTGTAAATCAGCATAAGGTTTAACTTTATTATTCGCTTCAGAATATTCAGAAGAGTTGTTTATCAGAAGATAATAAATATATAGTACATATATTTCGTATAGATGACTAGATAGATAGGTGATGGGTAAATAGATATTTTAAGAGAGAGATAGGAACAGTGAAACTATAGGGTCTTTACTTCTGTAAATATTCTTTGTCTAATTTGCAAAGAGGATGAAATGATCTTCCTTTTCTGAAGGAAAAGCCCTCTAATAATTTAAAAACATTAGTTGAAAAGAAATCACTTGTTATGTATAGCAAGCCCGTGTGGACTGGGTTTCACTCCATGTGTCTGAGTGGCTCACAAACTCTTTGGGGCCTTTGCTTGCTTTACCTTTATTCCCATCATTTCATATTTACTTAGTGAAGAGTACATTATAAGGAGCACTAAGTGCATCACCCATATGACTTCGTGTCTGTGTACCCCTACCCTGCCATCTCTCCTCTAGTAAGATTTGGGTGCCTGTCAGATGAGATTTATCTTCCAGAGATGGAGCAAGAACATGCATCTGAAAATGGAGATAGATAGAGGTTTGGACCTTTCAGTTTGACTGTCTTCATTTTATGAATAGAAGAACTTAGTCACACAACTGAGTATAATTTTTATAACACATTATTCTGTGGTGTGAAACAGCTTATAAAATTTTAGAAAAGATCTTTATGGAATAAAAATAAATAGAAAAAGGCATATTTACCCAACTGTAATTGCTTACTTATAATATGCGTGCATGAATCATTCTGGGATGGTTTAAATTAGAAGACAGAGATCTTTGCAGTGATCAGCCAAGGAGGCTCTTCCTATTTCTGCTTAAGAAGGCCTCTTCTGAAGGGGGGGAAAGCCTTCCAGCTTCTCTGCTACGGGTAATCGCCGTGTTGTACAAGCTGGGTCGCGTTTCAAAAAACGTCTGTGGTTTCATGTCTAAGGAATCTTAAACCAGCTGTCACCATCTCCGAAGTAGAGAATAAACTAAAAGAAAAAAAGTAGATGTTAAAGGTAAAAAAAAATGTTTTCATGGAGACACTGGAGGTCTGGGTTTTGATAATTAGTAAAAGTAAGATAAGAATGCCATCTTCTCATTGCCATTTTTGTTTTGAAGAGTCTCTTCTTTTCATTGTGTAGCCATGTTAGATAGGTTTGGAAAATGAGCCCATAAGCAGGATGCTTAGCTCGATGAGCGGGTTTATAGATAAAAACCTTTCCCAATTTCACTTGAACTTTCTGTTATCTCCTGGGGAATCAGGCTTGTTTGAGACCATCTGGCTGTAATATAGGAGAGGACCTGAGGACTTGGCAAACCTCTGGGGGGTTTGTACCAGTTTTATGTATTTGGAAACCAAAGTGTAAATCTTGTCCTATTAGTTATACTAGTGGAGCATGTACACGCATCCAATTAGCGTGTAAAGTTAATGATCAAAAGTTATATTTCCATATCAGGGTTAGCTGTTGTGCAGACATTCAGTGGAGTGTTTGACATGAGTGTTGAACAACCTAAGAAATTCCTGTTCTTCCATACTAATAATTACTTCAGTTACCGTAAAACATGGTGGCTGACTGCACATATATCTACTAGAATTATCCAGGCCAAAGGAGTTAAACAATTTTATTGTCCTCTATAAAATGACTTCTTCCTTCTTCCTGCTGGCCTGTGTTTCTTTGACTGTGTAGGGACTGTGTAAATATTGGTTATTTCTTATGTTCTCAGCATCTGGGCACTTTTGGTAAACTTTTATTTCTTACCAAAGAGGTCCCGTGGGAAAATTGTTTTGAGATTATTTTTACAAAATATAAGTATAAAAGGTCAAATACAACATTTAACAGCAAACTATAGAAAAAATTAGAAGTGTGATATGACTGATTATCACAATATGAGAAATGCAGCAGGAAACATTAAATGTTTTTAGAATGTGGATGGTTTGATTCTTTTTCCTCTCAAAAAATAAATTCTTAGACAAATACCTTCTATTTGATTGAATACCATTTTCTCCTCTAGCTATATGTCATGGTTTGCTCAGAGATGCTTTTATAAGCTCACTACTGATCCATAAAGCCCACATGGCTTTTGCCATGTATCTGCATTTCATCATGGCCATAAATAGTATCCTACTCAGACTGTCAAACAATGTAGCTGGATGTAGCAGTCACTAGGTAACATGACCCCACGTGGAAATACAGAACTGAACAAAATTGAAGGGCAGTGGAGAGGAAGGAAGGGAAAGATCAATGATGAATCAACTTGCATGACATGTTTTATGGTAACAAGTACTTATTAGCATGGGGCAATGGGAATTCTTTATGTTAGACAACAGTGTATAAATAGAAGTTTAGTTACATTCCCTTGAATGAATTGCTTTATACACAAAAGTACTAGCCCCAAGGTCAGTGCCAGAAGCCAGACAGAATTTTATTTTAATATTTAATGAAAAATAGCACATCTTGTTAAATATAATAATACTAGGGTAGTGATAGAAACCACGTTGGTAGTTCCAGAAAGGAAGCTGATGGCGGGATTTATTAGAAGGAAGATCAGGGAGACTGTGGTCATCTCAAGGTGTGAAGAAGAGGAATAGATGATATACTTCAGAGCCCCACCTCTCCCCGCAACGTCCAAAGAACCAGTGAGAGCTAGGTTCTATGAATGCTCTTGAAATTTTAAAAATTACTCCTTTGTTCTCTGATACTTTAGAATCGTAAAGGAAAGGGAAGTGATACACAGGAATGGTAGCAAATACATGACAATTCAATGCAATTCTAAGCACAGGCGTAAATTTGTGAGGAGATCCAGAGAAGGTATAATTTGCTGTAGTTTAGAAGGGCCGCGTTTTAGAAAATGACTTCAGTAAGATCTCTAAAGGCAAGCAGAATGCAAATAGGAACAAACGGAAAGGGAAGTTGAGAAAGATATTTGAATGAAGTGCACGGGTGCCTAAAATAGAGAAAGGAATGGGAAGGGAGTCTGGGGCACCTGACAGAGGACCCCAAACTCATTTATCTTGAACTTGGTTTCTGCTTCTTCCCCCTTTTCTGTATCTTTCCACAAATATTTGCTGAACCGTTCGGTTGTATATCTGTTTTACACATCAATGTAAGCAGAAAATGAGCCCAGATGAAGAATTTTTCACGCTCTGTGCATACGGTAGTTACATACAAAAATGATCCTGTGGATGTCAGTTCCAACAACCTCCTTTAATATATTTTTTTAAACTTAGGTTTTGTGAAACGAAAGGAAAGTATCAGTATCTTAGTATGTGGGCATTAAATGTTCCCACGAATGCTCTTGATGGCTGTATTAATTTCATCCTGGCATTAGTGTTATAAAAATTGCTTATAATCAAAGGAAGATATGATAGTAAAATGAACTGCTTTATCTCTTTTAAAAATTTTAGGTGGAAAAATTTGAATTTACAGTCTTTTAAAAATATCTAGAAGGATATTTTCTCAGGGGAAATGATTAATTGGACTATAAATTGCTGGTGGAATATTTGATTAAAAATAAAATCTTTAGACCATGCAAACCTCCTCACGAAGACAGTTGGAGAAAAAGAAAGCACTTTTTTATTGTCTCTCTTTTTTTCTTGAGGAGGGAGTGTTTGGTCGAATACGCATTAAAACCAGAATGTGCTGCACATTCCAGGCAACTTGCTGAAAGACTGCAGAGAAGCAGTCTCAACCTTTAATGCATTTAAGCATATACTACAGAAAGTACAGGAAGTAGTCAGCACGGGGAGAGGCTCCCAGCACTATCCTGACATCTGATAACAGGGCTGACCATCTGTTAGCTAATTGGCGTTAGGAGGGAGAGGTAAACATCTTGTACTTTAAAAAGGCTTATTTTTATTTTTAAATTATGTGTATTGTGTATGTCTGTGTGAGTATAGAGCCAGAAGTGTTAGATTTCCAGGAGGTGGGGTGACAGGTAGTTGTGAGCTACCTGGCATGGGTACTTGGAACCAAATTCTTCCTCTGGAAGAGCAGTGCATACTCTTAAGCACTGAGCCATCTCTCTAACCTGTATCTGTACTTTTATGGCAGAAAACAGTTCTGCAGCTTGAAGCAAAAGAGCCCACTTCCGGTAAACTGTCACTCCAATGGGAGCTGAGAGAGAGAGAGGGCCCTTTCTTCACACTTGCTCTCTCAAAGATGCATCAGAGTCTTCTATGTGAGAACTGAGTGGAGGTTTATTCAACTATTATCCAATTTATATACTTTTGAAAAGGGAAAGGAAGAAATCCTCAGAGAAAAGTAAGAGGGTACAGAGATCTCGATCACCTTTTATTCCAGAACCAAATCTGTTGCTCTTTAACTGGTGTGGACCCTCTAATGTGAAATGAACAAAGACAAATGTTCATTAAGTAGAAAGTAAAACTATTACTACCCGGGTGACCTTAGTGCTGGGGGTGTTCCTGGGGCTGGGAACACAACAGGTTGAGCTTTGAGAGGCCTCTTTTGGAAAAGCAGAAGGGATAACAAGAAAGAACTTAAATTATTCTTCGAAATGTGTCTGTGAATGGACTTTCACAACTCTTTGCCTCATTTCACTTAAACTGCTCAACTTTAAGATCTGTGGTTCTCATTCAAATGCTAATGCATGGCCATCTGCCCTTTTTTAAAAAAAAATTAGCAGGAGCAGACTGAAGGTCATGTGACCCTAATCACTGCCATTATGAGCTTTCTGGGAGTAATCACTCAGGTTGTGCCCAGGGTGAGCATCTGCTGGTGATGCATAGATCAGAAGACTGCTAACCACAGCTTCCCTGTAGACAGCCAGTGATTCACTCCCTAGCATATCTACATATGCAGAACCCAAATCCATAGGCTCTAATAATAGCCTTCTCTCCCCATACTTTTCTCGGATTTGAATTTCCTTAAAACTTTAGTTGGAATTATTTAAAGTGCATATTTGCCTGTAAATATAATTAGAATTCTAAAGAAGGATGTGGAGAAAGCATGCTAATAATGACTAATTGTGAAGCAGGAGCCTTCACCTACACAAACTGTGCTTCTCTGTGCAGGGGGAGAAGAATATCACAAAGGCTCAGTCTTTTAGAAGTACCATCTCAAGTGACTCCATCCTGCTTGATTTGATTAAATTAAAAGTGAAGACCTAATTTGAATTATGAGGATGGATGTTTAAAGAATTCTTCAGATCGCTTCAGAAGATACTTCTTTAGCAAGGCAAATCATAATTATTTTTCCTTTCATGAGGTCATTTGTTCATCGCAATGTTGCTTATTATAATATTTTATAATGTTATTATTATTAATTATAATATTTAATTATATAGTTATATATATTTTATATATATTAATTATAATATTATTTATATTTCACCCTACTCTGCTAACTTTCACATTTCACACTTACAGTTTTAAATATCATTACATACTTTTAGATTTATTTTAACTTTCTCATATAATAACTTTAAGAAAAATTCTGTCTATAGTAAATCTCATCCTGGGATCTGTGGCAGTTAGTCTCCACTGGGTTGGCTGGTCAGCCCATGGTACGTTAATGATGTTGGCATTAAAAAATAAGTATGCTTTCTTTTATTTTTGAAAAACCAATTATTATTCCAACTCTCCCCCAAAGACTGGGAGCTTCTTAATTTGTTTTTAAGTTTCCTACTTTTAGAAGTGAGGCAGGCTGACCTTACTTCCAGTCTGTGTAAAATGACTGTTAGTGGAGCATTTACTCATTGAACAAATGAATGCTTTATTGAGCACCACTTTGTGCCAAGAAGTGCACTGGAAGAGATCAAGAGAGGAGTCGTACTGTTCATACTTACTTCGAGCCTGATGGCCGTCCAGCTGCGTGCGTGTACTTTACAGCACACTCATTTGATGCATGGAAGTATGAAGTACAAATTGCAAAATAGTTACTCTTATTTTTTAAGATAGTTAAAACCTCATCAATGGGAGGCTGGAGAGATGAGTTAAGAATACTTAAGAATACTCTTGCAGAGGACCCAGCGTTGGTTCCCAGCACCACCCTTGTGCTCACGGTTGTCTGTCACTGCCCCCTTGTGGCTACTGCATATACCAGGCACACATGCGGGGCACATCTATATATTCAGGTCATTCCCAGAAAATAAAAATGAACCCTTTTTTAGACCGTGAAGATTATTGAAAGCTTGGTTTTGGTAACACTTGTGGAGTACCCACTTCATCCTCATGAGGAAATGCCCAGTCTCCTTATTCAGGAATGAACGATATTGAAGTAGATTGTAACATTTTTCATCTTCTTTTATCCTTCTGTCTTTATACTTCCTCTGTCTAAACTGTTTAATCTCATTTTTAAAGGCGCAGGGGAATATTTCAACTGCAAGGACTGATATGTTTCCTTGCTTAGTTCTCAAAGAAAGAATGTAAAGCCATCTGAGTTTTGGAATCCTGTCAGCCAGGGTGTTGAGCCTTTCAAAAACAACATGAGAAGCGCATCCGTTACCTACCTCAGCAGAACACCAGGGAACTGGGATTTATACTTCATAGACCTCACTCTACCATATGTTAAAGAAAAAATTGTGCATGCCAAACTTTATGATAATTGTTTCCATAAATATCAGAGCCCCGTAATACCATTCTCAACAAATTGTCATGTGTACATATGACAATACAGTTCAGTTAAGCTTTATAAGAGCTTGTATCAACTCGTATGTTGTATTCAAAACCTTTTTCACAAGTGGAAGAAATAAAGTGTTTGATTTCCAAGCATGAAAACATGAGTTCGTATGCCCAAGAGCCCAAGTCAGGTGTGGTTGAATGTGTATGTTACTTCAGTGCTGGAGGCGAGGTGGGAAGGCAGACTGGAGGACTGGAGGATCCCAAGCACTTGCTGGCCAGCCAGTATAGCCAACCAGTGAGCTCCAGGTTCATTGAGTGACCTTGTCTTAAAAAATAAGGTGGATACTTTCTATTGCAAAGAGACGTTTCTTTATTAATGATGAGAGCTATTCTTACCTGTGGGTATGGAATAGATATGTAGAATACATTTAGGAACTATGCTGCTTTAGTATAATGGTGGTAGTAGGGTCTCTTCTAAGATCCATGACCTCACTGGCTCAAAATAGTTTACTTGGTTTCCTGTACCAGGCATGATTTTCCTCCCGTTGAGTCCAATTAGAGAGCCATTGGTTACCATCAACATATAAGTTCCACTATTGCACCCTTAGGGTTATTGTGCCCCGCTGGTCATCACTGTGGTTCATAGGCATTGCAGCTGGGTAGAGCTATTGATTGTCTCCCTCCCTTGGAGACTAAACTTCAACAGGTCAAAATGCAGGAAACAAGTGGTAGGGGTGGCCAACTCCAACTGATACATCTGGAAAACAGCTCCTGTACCTAAAGCTCAAGACACACCTCAGAAGAGGGTGTGGAGAGAATGCAAGCCAGAGGACCAGGAAAATTGCTGTGAGATTCTGCCCCCTAGAAATGACAGGAAATCTTCACCCATGATAACAATATGAGTGCCTAAATAAGAACTGAAGAAGAATAACACCAATAGATATTCTAACATATCAGTGGCCTCACTGATAGTCAAAGAACTGCATACATGCAACTACATATATATTGATACTAAGAAAAATAGTCTTCCCCAGCAATGAGCCCCTATTTGGTTATCCAATACCAAGGATTCAGCCCTGATATCCCACACAAACAACACTAAATGGAGTGAGCATGTTGAATTTATATATTCAGACATATAGATACACACATATGTATAACAATGACAATTAAAGAAAAGGGAGCTATCGTTTGAGAGGGAGTAAGAGGCAGAGGTACATGGGAGAGGTTGAAGGGAAGAAAGGACGAGGGGAAATGACATAATTATATTTTAACTAAAAGGTAGAGTGGAGAGTGATGAAGAGAAGCCTGAGAGCAATTCTATATGCAGATGTACCTTCACAACCTATGCACACACACAAGTACACACGTACACATGCATACACCCCCCAAAGTAAAGCCAAAAATAGTCACTCAAGTCACTCTAACCTTGGTTAGAGTTTTGTTCAGAAAATGACTTCATGAATAAAATCCAAGCAGAGTTTGTTTAATTCAAATTTAGAGAGGTTTCCAAACCCATGGGGAGATGCTTTTCCTCCCAGATGTCAAACTAAACCAGGTGGTTGGTTCATTTTGGCAACCTACCTGCCTGTGGCCCCATTAAGAAAGATTCCCTCTATCTCAATCAAACGGGTCTCATTATGACAGGGAGTGATGGAGAACCAAGAAACAACTAGATTAGGTCTAGCCATGCACTTCCTACTCAAGTGGGAGCATGGCCACAGCAAAGGCCCGGCATGTGCTACAAAACAGCATCACAGCTCTGAAACGCAGAACACCAGAGAAGTGTGTGGTGTAGGTGGGGTCTGTGAGAAGCCCTGTACACTGGGGTAAGTGGAACCTAAGTCATGTTGATGTGGATTGACAAACCATGAAGCTCGGGTTGAAGATAATGTTTTAAGAAAAATTTATGGTTTGTACCTTCAAAAATGTTTGACTGTTCTGTGCATATCATTGGTACTATGTGATTTGGGGTCACTGATTGAGAATTCAAATCAATATGTATTTAGAAAGATGGAAATAATGACTTTGTGGCAGGAGCTTGCATCTATTGGTTTCTATGGTAGTTATAGGCATTGCCTAGGGCTTAAGCCAATAAATTGGTAGTAGTGTCATTAGATATGAGTTGTTTTTCATTGGGACATGATCTCCTAGGGCACAGTACGTTATTGAACTTGCAACTCTCTCTGGCCTTCCAAACACTGGAACTATAGTCACCATGCCCAGCTCAATTGGGAACTTTTTAAAGGCTCCTTGTAGAAGTTATTTTGGGCCATTTATCTTTAATAAAATATTAAATATTCTTCCTTCAGGTCAAGTTTATCAGTCAACACTAATACTGGTGCTGCTTTCAAACACATTACAACCTTGTAGACAGGAAAACTAGTCCAGTAAATCAAAGGTACATCTCACTAGCACTCAATCGCTGGTGGTAAGACACATATGATTTTGACTCTTAAGAATTTCACAGTTCCTTGCTTGTTTAGGGAGTCTAGCTTATGCGATGGAGTATATTCCATATTTCAAAGCCTGGCGGGGCAAAAGTTAAACTCTGATATTTGTAACCTTAAATTAGTATCACTAAATAGTTCTTTAGCCTCTTGCTGTGTTTTCTTCCTGTGTTCCTCCTTTAAATTTTTCTGATGTGGGTTAATATTTAGGCATCATTTACTCAAGGAATCTTTATATTAGACTAGATGATCTTTCTGAATGTTCACACAATACACCAAACCTGAATGATACAGTGTTTCACTTTATTCTCAGTCTCCAACCAGTATTCACTTTAAAATATTACAATTCAGTCATAAGTTCCTTGCAGGTAAACACCTTGCCTCCCTTTGTCACTGTCTTTCCGGAGCCTAGCATGGTACCTGGTATAGGTTCGGTTCTGGTGAAGTATTGCCTACGTTGTTATCACTCTGGATGTTGTTTTTGGTTTCGTATGCCCGTCCAGTGTCTTTCATGACTCTCTATCGCACCCTTGATTTCTTTCTAACCACCGTCTGAGAAACTTTTGCCTGATCTTCTGTGTGCGAGAGGCTGGAATAAATTAATGTCAGGGATACTTACCTGCCCCTGTGACCAAATGAGGGGTTCTGTACCCATTGGATGCTCCTGTGAAGTTCAGCAGCCAATCAAACTGTAATACGTATCTTTAAAGGGCATGATAAATAAGAAGACTGCATGAGAGGAATTTGCAGACCTGCACATTATCTTTTGGCATTTTATAAATTTCTTTCTTCCTTGCCAGGTGGTCTGAGTGGCCTAGATTTCCAGATTTGTCTTCTGTAGATTCAGTGCAAAATGCATACTGTTGTTTATATTTCAAACATAACTTATAAAAACTCTATTTGGGAAATCTCTGACTAACTATGGCTATACATAAAAAAGGATGCTAACAGAGATGAAAGACTCTCCCCAGAATGATTTCCTCTTTCTGTATTTACAAATGCAAAGGCACGCGGCTTGCCTCAGTAGTCACTGGTGTGGATTGACTTCTACCTATGCTGAATATTCAAAACTTACTTGGACTTATCTTTTAAAAACGAAGCAGCCATTTGTGCACCAAAAGCTACACATTGTGATGTGTATAAATGTTGTTTCACAGCTTATTTTTGTATTCTCGAAAGGTTGTCATGGAAACCTTGAGGAGGCATTTCAGATGTTCAGTGGTATGCAAAGGCTTTCACTTCTAAAGTCCTAATTTATCTCTACTAAGAATCAATCCTAATATAATTCATATAAAATTTTAGGAACATTAATTTTCTACAGGCAGAAGTAGCTGCTATCTTTTTTTAAATAAGATACATATTTTATATGGGGATGGTAAAGAGGTAGTCAAAGTTGGGAGAATTTTCAAAACTTAAGTAATACAATTCACTGGATACACGTAAAAACAATAGAAACCTGTTAACCTAAGTTTAATAGTCTCAAAAACTGAGATTTGTTGGAGCAAAGATAGTGATGTCTTTGGTAAAGATATCATGGCATAATCATATAGACTGAATTTTCAAGAGTTCCATTTTTTGTACCTAAATCCTTATAGCTTTTATTAGTGTATTATTTGGATTCCAAGAAGATCCCCTTAGCTACAGAGCCACTGGCAATTGTCAGATGCCAGGTGAAGGAGGGTCTGGTTTCTCTAAGAGTAGTCAACCAACCATGTTTGCCTATGGAAGGCCACACATCCAGGAATATTTGGGTAGCACAAATTGACCTCAATGTGTAGGAAACAAAAGGACACAAACTTGGGTTGGTTGAGAATGGATGTGCATCTGTAAAGAACTGAGGACAGGGAGTGAATATGATCAAAACACACATGGAATCCTCAAAGAACTAATAAAACCATTTAGAAAGAGAAATTCCATTAAATAAAAATTTATATGTAGTCTTTCACAAAATGTATTCACATGAAATTCTATAAACTTCAAGACTGCATAGATAACTTTGTTCAAACTTTCAGTTTCTGTATTACTTCACAGTTTCTTTCTCTTTCCTCATTACAAAAGTATGTGGGGAGAAGAAAAACCTTGGTAGAGTAACCAATTAGTTCCATTTCCTGTAATATTTCTTTTCCTGTGGCTGCTGGAGTCCAGCCAATTCTATTTTTGCATTTACTTTCCCCCATTGCATTCAGTTATTTTTTTTTCTGGGTACAGAGATTTTGTGTTTTTCATTTCCTCAAAATGGAATTCTTATGGTATGACATGAGTGATGTTTTCAAAGCTTAAAAAGCCACACCGAGGAGATACATTTTTACATCATTTGATATATCTAAGGCTTTAAAAAAAAAACCAATCTGATCATTCAGAAAACATTTTCAACTAGCAGTAGATTAGGAATTCCCAGAGAGTTTTCTCATAAGTTCTGTACTTTGGGGTAGAACAAAGTCTTGTGCAGCTGCAGTTTAAAAGGAGAAACTAGGCATCTCGGAAGTGGTCTCATGAAAATGCAGAAACTGCAAGACAAATGGGAACATGTACAGCAGATTTCACTAAGCAAGCACATGCAAATTCAGAAGTGGAGGAAAATCTAATTAATAGAATATACACATCTGAACACACAGACAGGTATGGAAGTAAGGCGAAGACTTCTCTCAGGCTTTTGATTGTTTGCTTTCCTTTCTTCCTCCCTTCCTCCCTTCCTCGTGCCTCCCTCCCTTCTCCCCTCCTCCTCCTCTTCCTCCTCCTTCTTCCTTTTCTTCTTCTTGATATGTATTTTGCTATGTGTTTAGATACATGTCCATTTCCCTTACGGCATATAAGAATTTTAAAAACAAAACGAAGATTCTCACTAGAAGTAAGTCATTCTTTACTACCATCTCTATACTGTATATTGAAAAAGGAACAAATACCTTAGAATGTCTTGAATTTGCCCTATAAGTAGATTATCTGTACCAGATAATCCTCACAGAAATGCCAGCTGACCGAAGTCCTATTTTCTGCTATCCTGAAAGTGAAAGACAGTACTGTTGCTATAATAAGAACTGTAATGTTCACTAAAATCAAACAGCACCCTGTCCTCTGGTGGTGGGTGGTGTGGTAGAAGAGCTTCCCTCAGACCTCAGAAACACAAAGAGCAGATCTCTTTTCTCAGCCTGGTCCAAAACTGCAGATATGGAAGGTAATTTGACTGTAAAGCCAGTAGGGTACAAAGCCAACCCCATCCACTTCAACAAGGAGACCTTTGAAGACATGAGTGTAGCACATGTCTGGCATGAATTCCACTCCGTCTATCTGTAGTTCATTTTACTAATACTGGTGTATAGGAGATAAGAAATCACTAACATTACAAGTAAGAATGTTCTCTGCTTTGTCACAGTAAGGTTTATATCTGATACCTGGTAGCTATCCTCCCTCCTGTATAAACCAAGAGCCCTCCATCCCCTACCTGTTAGAGCCAATGTTCTCCCTCAGAGCAGTTATGCATTATTGATGTACTTGCTTTGTTTCTTGTGTAATTATGTGTTTGTTTCACTTACCTAGCTCATTCATGATGTCAGAAATACTTTTTCTTTGATCCCTGGTGACTCCCTAACACTTAGCTCAGATTAGCGCACATGGTAAGTGCTTGTCTTAGTTAGACTTTCTATGGTTGTAGTAAAACACCGTGACCAAGGTAACTTGGGAAGGAAAGGATTTATTTTAGCTTACACTTCCAGGTGATAGTCCATCACTGAGGGAAGTCAAGGCAGAAACCCAGACTGGACCGGAATCTGGAGGCAGGAGCTGATGCCGAGCAGATGAGAGTGCTGCTTACTGGTTTCTCCTCATCAATTACTCAGCCTGCCGTCTATAGAACTCAGGACCATCAGCCCAGGGAGGTCTCACCACAGTGGGCCCTCCCCCAGCAATCACTAATTAAGAAAATGACCTACAAGTTTGCCTACAAACCTGATCCTATGCAGATATCTTCTTAGTTGAGGTTCCCTCCTCTTTAGCTTGTGTCAAGTTGACATAAAACTATATCCAATACGGGGCTAATGAATATTAATTCAGTGAATCAATCCAGTTACTGAGCTCATTCGCTGATTGGATATTCCTCTTTGTGATACTCTTCCTTCTTGCACATATGTACTTGACCTCTTTTGTCTTCCTCTGTACTTCCCACAATTCTTCTTTGCTGTTTTAGCTTACTTCCTGACAATGAGGTTCAAGTGAAGTTGATGAAGAAACTAATGCTTCTAAGCCTTTCTTGGTGCCTAATACTACCCATGTGTGGCTATGCTGTCAAAGAGGTGAATGCTGGGCTCTGCTTTTAGCTTCCTTTTGGTTTTCCTTGATGTGATACTGATGCTGAAGTCAGAGAGACCGTGATAGGCCAAGGCTGGTTCCCATGCTTCATTTTTAAATTCTAAACTCCTCTAATTTCTCTGAGTTTGTTTCTTCAAGAAACCCCCAAAGACTCATTACTTACTGAACACAGTGGACAGAATCTATTAAATTCTATATCTTTGTAAAATTTTGCATCATAGGCACTATCAATCCATCCCTCCACAGTTTCAGGAGATATCATTTCCAAAAGACTAGGATGCATTCCTCATTTCTTTTTGAATAACTGTCCCTTCTTGTCTCCAAAATCCCCATATGCTGTGTATGTAACCGTATCCCAGAAACTACTGTAGGTAGTAGTTATTCAGGTAAAAATAACTACTTAGGTCTGTTAGTAATGAAAGATGACAGAAAGTCAATAATGCTACAGTATCAAGAGCAGTGGTTTTCTTAAATGTTTTAAAATTTTCATTCCATTTAAAGAGAATAGCACCTCCTCACAAATCCTCCAAAACAACAGTAACTGAGGCCATTACACGTTTGGCAGTGTTCTATCTTAATCAAGAGCCAAATAT
This sequence comes from Cricetomys ansorgei, assembly GCA_026225945.1. Lineage (NCBI taxonomy): Eukaryota > Metazoa > Chordata > Mammalia > Rodentia > Nesomyidae > Cricetomys > Cricetomys ansorgei. The sequence goes on from JAMJFZ010001796.1 coordinate 5,343,194, forward strand.
CCACCCCACCATTTTCAATATGTAACTTTCTCTTTCTGTCCAATATGGCTGCTCAGTTCTATCTTTTATATGTTCTAGAGAGCAGGATGGAAGCATTAGAGAGAAAAGGGGTATGGCTTCGTAATTTAAATCATTTAGTCGTGTTTCCTAGTAATCAAACATCTCTGTATACTACTACTACAGAGATGAATATGGAGTCATTAAGAATAAATCAATGCAATTAACTCTGAAAGATTGTTTCATTTAATAAAAAAGCAAGAAAGGATAGTGGAGGGCAATTTATAGCCTCTGCCATGCTAGAATTAGCCCTAGTGGTTTTGATAATCAGAGGAGAAAGTGTAAATTATTAGGGTTGCAGTAAGTGCTCAATATTCTGTTATATGATTATGGGACAAATATAGACAGGAAATTAAATATCTCTTGAAAATCGTGTAATTGGAGAGCTTAGTCTTATCTTATTTATGAGGCTGAGTATTTTTCTCAGTGTGAATTAAATCATGAATCCCAGTAATTTGTGTTTATAAAATGACAAACAATTATGAAGTTCCAGGAAGGTGCTTGGAATATGTTATCTTTTTGGGCTTATAGTCATTCAGCAACATAAGTATTCACCATTTCATCACTGAAGAAATATGAGGTTCAGAAGAACTAATTTTCTCCAAGTCACATAGATAATAAAAAACGCAACTGAACTGCAGCTATGTCTGTAAGACTCTCTTCCTTTCCTATATCCTCAGTCTCCTAGTGCTCCTCCTCTTCCCAGCACTGCATTTAGTTTGATTTGATCATCCCCATTACACAGGGCGAGCAGTTGATGATTGAGTCTTCTACTTTTATCGATATTGATTAGCCTTTGTAGACAATTCAAAAACCCTGTTGTTGCCATTTCATTCCTGATAGAAGCCATAAAAATAACTAATAATTAATTGACAAAAGTTAAATGATGTGATTAGTAATTCTAAATCTTATTTTCTTCGTAAGATAAAAAGAGAAAGAAACAGAGGAAATGAATAATGCTTTTTGTTTTGTTTTGTTTTTGATTTTTACTTTCAGGGTTGTCCCTGAATGTTCTATGCTGTGGGCTTATTTTGTCTGCATTCTGTGTTCTAAAACATCTGGTCTTCCACTCTCAAAATGTTTCCTTCATTATTTAAGAGCATGGCTTTTGAAGCCACCAATTGAAGACAGCATGTCGTAAGCCATGTAGTGATTATTACATTTAAGTGCTACAGTAAATAAAATACAAATGTACTTCTATGAGCCTGGAACAGACTTTTACCAAATGAGTCATGAAATAATTAAATGTATATTTGCTACAAATACATTCATAAGCCTTGAGACTAATCAATCAAAAGCCAAAGAAAATTCCCCTTTTGGTTGGCTAATATGAGTTATTGGTTCATAATAATTTAAAATGTTTTCAAATGATATTAACTAAATTCTGAATAACAAAATTTACAATATGGGTGATTAGCTTAACCTATTTTTTCTTTTTTCAGAAAATCTACTTGTTTTTAGTGCTTCATTTAAAATGCTTTCATCGTCTAGTACAAGAAATGTTGAACATTGAACAATTTGGGATGTTCTTATGAAGCCAACCCCATGTCCTAACAAAAGGTCTTAACTGAGAAAAGCCACCATTGAATAATGTTTGAAATACAAAAGCTGGTTGCATGCATAATTGGGCTAATTATAAAAAACGATCCCATGATGTGATCCTACTGTTCAAATGATCTGGAGTCTTTCATTTCCTTGAGCTCTTTATTTTCAGCATTTTCTTGAACATCACAAATAGTATTTATCAAAACAAAGACCCTTGCGACGAATTGGTTCACTAAATTCTTATTGGAGCTTGAGAACATGATAATGTTATTTTCCCCACTTTGCCGCAGATGTAATGAGATTTACTAATGACAAACAAATTTCTAGTTCTTACAGTACATAGCTGAATGGACATGGATTCAGATTGACTGTGCGGTGTTGTTTGGATCCTACCCTCTAAATGTTCTTACTCCCGTGTGCCTTCATTCAGATTTAAAAATCTGAAACTAGCCCTGCTTTTTAATATTATCCTTTGAGTGTGGTGTCTTAAGCCTTTCCTCTCAGGATTTTCGGGAGAGAGGCAGAAGCAGGCCGAAAGCTCTGTGAGTTAGAGGCCAGCCTGGACGACGTAGAGAATTCCAGGATAACAAGAGATATATAAATAAATAAATGTAAAAGTAAATAAATAATAAATAAATAAATAAGTGGCAGCTAGATAAATAAATTATTCTAAATCTTTCTTGCTATTTCCAGCTGTTCCTTGGAATTTAAGTTGCAAAATATATGTCTCCACAGAAGTCTGTAGAGACTAGTTCGATAGGCATTGGTCACTTAATTTCATTGGTTAATAATTTTAATCAACAAGTTTGATGAATTTCTCAGTGTTGAACTGAGTGATGATTTTATTGTACCTTTAAAGGTTGAGTCTGCTCTTTGCTGAACTCATGACAGTTGAGTTTTGACTATTCCGGTTCCCCCAATTCTTCCACATCAGTGTCACCTTCAGGCATTTGGTCTTCTGTTCAAAAATGTTGGCATTCACTGTGTCCTCATGATTGTACCATTTCAAAACCAAATCTTGAGAAAACGTACAGCTTTACTGATGTATTTTCCCTACTGCCTCTACCTACTCAACCAAGCTATGTTTTTAGATATTAGGTTTCTGGTTTCCTAATTGTTGTTTTTGCTTTGAAATGTAGCATTTCAAGATATTTTTAAAAAGCAAAAACAATGGAGCCTATGATTCTAGCAGCCAGATGTAGCTACAGTACACATTCTTGCAAATATCCTTCCAGTCTTCTTTTGTAGTGTGAAAATTTTCCAAGGCACTAATTTGTTAATAGGATACAGCTCTTTAAAACAAAAGAAAGATTGTCAGGCTTTATTCTGTTTCCATAGGAAGAAGGGTCAGTGAGAACTTGGGGGCAGGAAATGGGGGTTCCATTGGGAAAATCCATGTAATGTCATCCTCCAAGCAAACATAGGAGAATTGCTTACAGACCAACATCATGATGGAGAGACTTCCCCAGAGCAATGGGAGAAGGGCAGTTTGCCCAGGTAAGATAGTTGATAAGACAAAATCAGGACTTTTTTTTGGGGGGGGGGTGGAAGCAAAAGCTGACCCAACTGAAGAGAATGAGAGCTTAGCAATAGCAGGGAAAAAAAAAAAGAAGGAAAACAAAAAGGGCTGGGGAGTCCCTAGATACCTGGGCTCCAGAAAGCTGTTCAGAAGTTCTACTTCCCCAAGGGACTGTAAAAGGTGTAGGATAAACTATCCACCTTAAAACATGGCCGATGAGATTTTTTCTGACCCTTTGACTCAAGACTTTTGTTTGTGTGCGATGATTAATAGGCAATGTTTCTTGAGTATGTGTTCCACACTGGCTGATCAGTTTCCTGGTGGTATCTTATCTACCCTTTACACAATCAGTTACTGTTGGGATCTCTGTTTTACAGATAAGGCTTCGGAGGCCATGAGAAGTCAGTGGCTTTCAAAAGGCCACTTGAGTAAAGAGCCAAATAGGATTTCCAGCCCAGGGACTATCTGACTCCAGTTTGTATTAGGACTGTGACTGAGTGTTTCACTGGTAGCTTATGGTAAGACCCGAACCCCTTAGAAGGAAGGACAGTATTGCCAGAGGGGAGGGATTGTTCTGGAGGTACTCAGGCCATACGTAAGGCAACTTTGCTCTGTCCTTTGAGGCTGCTCTCAATAAGTCAGATGTAACTAACTCCTAACTTCGAAGAATTCTGGTTTTTTTTTTAAATTTTGTCAGTATTCTTTTTTGTTTAAGCTAGAGCTAGATATGGTTGTATTCAAATAGAACAAGGAATTACTTAGCTACAATATCTCAGTTGTCACTAATCCAGCAAGAATTGCAGTTCGACAGGAAGTGAGCTGTTACTCTGAGCAGCACAAGGTTTAAAGCTAATTCCCTTTAGTGCCTTAGCCTTGCATCAAGTCTCAAGGGCATGTGTGCTGCTATGATTTCAGAAATGGAATGCTTGCATTTTGCTCCCTAAACTGTTTTATTGGGGCTCAGTACATTTGCCAATTCATGTGCTCAATGTTTACAATGATAGGGATTTTAGGATAGTTGCAGATATGAGCAACATCATCTCAGCCAACTGCAGAAAACTTTCACCAATTAACAACAGAAACCCTCCATAGGGCCCTTAGCTGCCCAACGCACTAATACCCCTTTATCCTCTCCCCAACAAAGACTCAATTAACCACTAATGTGCTTTCTTTTGCTATAGATTTTCTCATTCTGTACATTCATATATGTGGCCTTGACATCTGCTGTAGCTTCTTCCACTTAATGTAGTGTTCCAGGCTCACCCAAGTCATATCAGGTATTCATCTGGTTTTCATAGGATATTTTTTTTCTCAGAGAGCTCAGCCTTAATGCCCACAGTTTGGCCACTCTGTTAATTCTTGAAAACTTCACTGGATGGATAACAGTAGCATTTCAAAGGTCACTTAAGGTTGAAAGTTGTGCACAGTGCTGTAGACAGCTTTCGGGTGTTTTGGAAGCTCTATGAAGTTGTGCATCTTCATGTCCTTGTCCTCGTTGGCACCTTTTTATCCTGTGAAAATGTCTGTTTGGGTTTTGTTTTCTCTCTCTAGTAAATTCTGCTTTGTAATCTTACGAAGTATGTTTACTGCAGAGGAAAGTGGTCAACTAATTTGAATTGCGGGAAAAAAAAGCCATGAACCAAATAATGATGTAAGAGTGTCAGTATATTTTTGGAAGATTTATAGTTTTAGAATCCATTAATACATTTCAGTAAAACTAATGATTCATAGCATTAATTATATGTCCTGCTCTTGAGACTTTTGTGGTTATGCCAAATCAAGTATAATTATTTGATTAAGATGATTTGAAAGTTAATATAATTTAAAAGGTTATTTGTTACTCTTTGTTTTTTATTCTCCCTTTTCTGTTTATTAATAACTAATGAGATTAAATATTGTTAAGTCATTACTTCATTCATTGCAACTTTGTGAATAATTATACCAATATTTGGGGAAAGGCTGATAAACCGAGAATTAATTTTATATTAAAAAATGTTCAAAGAGTTAGCTTTTCAAAACATTTTTGGAATGAGAGAGAAATGGATGAAGACGAAAGAGTAAATTGGCATTTTAACTACTATGTTTTTTACTTCAGCGATGTCTCATCAAAATTGGTCAGTAACAGTTCATTAAACTGTCCTGCTGTAGCTACACATGGCTCTCTCTTGCATATTTATTATTTAACATGGATTCAGGATGTCTCATATATAACTTTATAATGGCTACCTTTAGCTGAACCGCAAGGTGTTTTCACTCTAATGCGTTTTGGTTCAGAAGTAACCATAAAATAATCTAATTAAGACTATGATTTGTTTTAAAGCTTTCTGTTTTTGTTGTTGTTAACTTGCTTGTTTGATGTTTTTATTCCATGCTTTTAAATTCATTGGTCTCTTATTTAATGGCTCAGAAATTATATTTTGTACCCATCCAGATAATTGCATTCTTCTTCGGTAAATTTTTATAAGCAAAACATTTTCATATTAGAATATAAATATGTTTTAGACTATTGCTTTTGTTTCTAATTTAGCTTCCTTTCAGTGTAAATAAAATTTAACAGACTATAGTAACTTTTCCATAAGACCTGTGTTAATCCTGATGGCCAATTTGATAGGCTGAGACGCTCCCAGGAGATTTGTAAAGTATACCTCTGGCTGTGTCTTTGAGGATGTTTCCATACAAGATTAACTGTGGAGGGGAAAACCTGCCCTGAAAGTGGGTGGCACCGCCTGCAGGGTGCGATACCAAATAGAATATAAGGGGTCAAAGGAGAAAGCCCACATGGCTGATATGAATTGAGCTTCTCTGCTCATCCCCCAACCCACGGTATGAAAACCATGAGCCCAAATATTTTCCCCTTTAAAGTTGTTTTGTTCAAGTGTTTTGTCATAACAACAAAACATGGACATTCATGAGAAGTCAAAGCTCTAAGCTGGCAGAAGGAACATGAGTTTGTGGCTATAAGGTATGGAAGTTTTATGTTAACTTTTTATGTTAATTTTTACGTTTAATTTCAATGTTATGTTAAGTTTTATGTTTAATTTCAATCTGGTGTTTGAAGTGGCACATGTTCATTTTAAGATGCTGAGTTTCAAACAGGCAAGTTCCTTCAAGTGTGTCATATACTTTTGACCACACCCCAACCCCTTCCTTTTCTTCCCTTTAGTCCCCATTCCTCATTTCTCCCTCCAATTACTCTCTTCCCTTTCTATTATCTCCATTCTTTCCTGATCAGATAAGTAAATTAGCTGATATCAATAGCAAATATACTTTTAAATCCTTTTTGTATCCAGGAAGTGCATTGAAACAGAGCAGGATAACATGGAGACGTGTAGTATCTTAATCCAGGGTTCCTAGGCATATGCATCCATCTTTTTCAATAGGCAGCACAGCTCCTCCGAGTAACTTCATCACTGTTTCACATTTACCAGAGTCGTGCTGGGAAAGAGACGCCAGACATTCTTGTGTCCTTTTGCTCTGACACACTGATATCTTAGACTGAACTGTGCTTTATTTCCATTTTCTAGAAAAACAGCACACATTAAACTCATCACTCTTGTTTTGCTGAATAGGAAGGACGTGCGGGAGGGCTGGATTTACCCACAACTCCTTAACTTTCACGTGGGCCCCTACATGAATATTAGCATAGCCCACTTTTTTCCCCCCATCTTTGTTCTAGATACTGTTTTCGACATTTCGTGAATTTACCTGATTATATGATAAATTATATGAATCACCTGCAAAGTATTTGACAAAGGCAATATACAGGAAAAATTGCAAAAGTCACAGTACTCTTCAATTAAAAAATACGGCCAACAGATTTGTGGGCGAGCCATTGCCAGAGTGATCTGTATTTCTGATCCATATGTTCTTCAGCTGATGCTCAGTGAGTTAGTCAAGGTTGCTTCTGTCTGATTGTGGCCCTGGTGACCTGCTTTTTACTTTAGTGAGCTGACACTACTATCACCTACCTGATGACTGGAGACAGTCTTACACAGTATGTTTGGTAAAGGTACCAAATGTTGATGTTATTATTATTTAATACTTATCCATACTTCCATGAGTAGCTGCAGGAAAAGGAAATCAGCCTCATATTGATCAGGAACAGCTGCTTGATAAAATATGCTGAAGTCTGACTCTCAGGCAGGAGGAGGAAATACCAAGATTATCCGTGATGGCATTGTTGCCGTGAATTGGGTTCATTAGAATTACCCTATGGATTTTTTCAAACCATTAAAAGGACTTGACTGAATTGTAAAACGGTCCACAAATGCTAATGAGATAGTCATTATTATTCTAGCAATTTTTTCAGTATTGCACTAGAAAAGGATGTGTGCTGTAATGCAATTACGTCAGCAGTGTCTTTGCTCTCAGAGCCCTTGGACATGGAAGCTAAACTCTTGTATACGTAGAAAGAGTCTGTCTGTAGTTAGTTTCTATGGTGTATTATCCAGGAGACCACACAAATTCTGTTTTATGAAGATTAAGGAAGAAACTATATTCATGTATATTTCATCAGATAGTGTCCCCTTTAGAAATGCCAGGGTTTTTTTTTTTTTTTCCTTAGTCAAGCTTAATTAACTTTGTCCTGAGCCTCCCAAGTATAAATTCATTTGAGTTATACTTATAAACTTGTGTGCATTTCTTTCAGTGAGTCATTATTAGTTAACATTGAATGTGTGTTAGTTTTCAAATTTAAGATTTGATACAGAAGATGTGAGTTTGTATCAGGACAAGGTGGTAAAGCTTCTTCCATCTTCATTTTAATTCAGAATATTTTAGCAGATTTCTTTTGAGCACAGATTTTTCTACAGTGTAACAAACAGGATAGGGAGCATACTGGGGTGAAATCTGGGCTTAACAAAAATTTATGAGGTCTTAATTGTTCATCATTACTATTAGTTGGTAATTGGGGAAGGATATACATATATCTGTATTCATTTTTAAGCTGCAGTTCTCTTAAGGAATGACTGTATTTGAGGTCCTTATGTGCCTCACATATCTACAGAAACTATACGACTTTCCTTCAAAATCTGGTATATTAATCCTAAAGCCAGGATTCCCATTTAAGCTCTACAATTCCAGAGCCTGGGATATTTATACACTATCTTAATATAATTCAGTTTACTTACCCCTACTTTTACTTTAAAATGAATTTAGAAATCGTTATACAGGACTGAGTGCTTTTGATCAGTTTTGCAAAAGAACCACTTGATACTTTAGCCATCTATATTAGAATAAAATTGTAACATGTCAACTACAGATATAACAAAAATCCGATAACAATGAAGAATGTAATATACTTATCTTCATTTAATAAACCAGGAGAACTACATATCCATTTGGTGATAGAGAAAAAAGTATTTTGTATAGTCTTTCTAATGGATTTTAGTATTTTCCACTGTTCCCTGAACTCAGTCAATGCTAGTGTTAAACTAGCATAGTAGTTAAAATATTCAACAGTGTTTGGCATCTCTTTCTGTAATTTAGAGTTGTTCCAATTTTCTTTAGATGCTGCACATGCATGTTAAAGATTTTAAAGGCACCTAGAATGACAAGCTGTTCTTTTCTCACTATATCTCTCTGCAGAAAACAGGTCATTGAAATTTTGATTTTGAATTACATGATCAGATGAGATCAAATTTTATTTTGGGGTTGGTAAAATGGCTCAGTGGGTAAAATCACTTACCACACAAAGCATGATGACCTGAGTGTGCTCCATTTGGCATGCTTCTACAATCCCAGAACTCCTACACTGAAGTTGGAAACAGAAAGGAGAAAAACCCAGAGATCTCTCCCTGAGAGCCTGGTGTATGCAGTACAAAAGACACAAGATAGACCCTAACCAACAATGTAAGATAGAACTGCCCCTGCACATATGTACTGTGGTATACACACTGCACGTGCACACACACATAACTCATCCACCTGGTACACACACACACACACATACATAACTGCACTCTCTAATAAATATTATATTTGTTTTAAAAATTATGTCATAAATATATGAGGTGTCTCTCCTAAGAACTTCTAACCACAGTCATATATCCTTAACAAAACAAAACAGAGCAAACTTGTTCCTTCCTTTCTATGCCTTCTTTTCATCTCTTTATTTTTGTCTTTCCTCTAGCAATATCCTCTCCAGGCAACCGTTTAACACAAGGCATCTAGGGGCGGTCAAGATGCGAATCATAACAGTCAGTGTCTCAATCACATAGGCTTTGCTGGATTCATATATTCTGAGCATTTTACTGCCCATTCAACTGTCAGGACATGAACAGGTGGGAGGAAGCAGAGAAGATGGAATCCAAATCATTTTTTTGCCACTATGGATAAATTTTAGGGAATTTTAGCTATGGGCTAATGGTAAAGGTTTTCTTTTTTGGTTGGGTGGGTGGGAATCTGGCAGTCCTTAGATTATTTTACACATTTAAATTGGTCTATTTGTGCTCTTCCAATTACTGAAGGTAGTTGTGAGTTTCCTATAATGTGCAGAATCTTAATTTACACTTTACCATCTGTCTGTGTCTTAGGATTTTAGGAGATTTTGCTTCATAGTATCCTCCTGTAAATGCAATCCATCTTTGGAAAGACATCTCTTTGTGAACACAGCCAATCTGCACCGTATGCTCTCTCAGTTAGACACAAATCCTAGGAAAATTCAAGAGAGGGGTAATTATTATTTTTAAATGGATCTTTGTTTTATGTTCACAGTGAAGAGCTTTGAATATATATTTATCAATTTACCAGTGATTATAAAATATCTTGAAAGCATGCAGTTGGAGGTGCAGGAACATTATACGCTGTGTATCTGATTAGCCTGAATGCTTGCTTGCTATATGAATTTATGATGGCTACCGGATGTAATGAATGACTAATACATCAAGTTAGGTATTACATTACGTTTGATTATAACACACAAGTTCAACATTTTCCTGTTGTTAGAATGTAAAAACCTATTTAACAAAAGAAGTTAAGCGAAGTTCGTGTCTTTTAGTAACATGAAAACTACATAATTTTGTAAATTGTAGTTTGAATATGAGAAAGTGATTAGTTCCCAATGATAACCATATATAATACCATATTATATTTAGTGAAAATTAAATGGAACTTTGTTACTATTTATGTTGTTTTGTTTTGTTTTCAGACAGGTCTAGCTATACAGACCCAACTGGCCTTGAACTCATAATCCTTTGTCTCAGCTTCCTAAATACTACCCTTCAGAGACGGAACTTTTACAGCTTTATATTCATATCCATTTTACATACATGTAGACATGTATGTATGTTTGTATGTGTATATATAATTATATGTAACATATATGTATATATACTATATATGTAACTATTTCTGCATGTGGTTATATGCTATTTATTAATTCAATGACACATTGAAGGTATGTACATTTTTAGTTCTACACAAAAAAAAAATCAAAAGGTTGTGCAGTTACGTGCTGTCTATCTCTACCACAGATAGAAACAAAACCTTACTTTGTGGAGTCAGATAACATGGATATTTACTGACTAGCACTTACTGCCCGTATGGCTTTGCCCACCTTGCTATAGATTAATGCACATCAAAAAGATTACCTGTTGAGCTGATGGGGTGGCTCAGTGGGTAAAGGTGCTTTCTGTATAAGCTAGTTTGATCCCCATAACCTACCTGAAGGTAGAAGAAGTGAATTGACTCCCAAAAGTGCTCTTGTGGTAAAGCTTCCTAAAGCATCTCTACTAGGAAACAAATAATTCAGCTTTGGTAGGGAAGCATAGAGTCCCAGAGACCTCACATTTATTATCTGAGTACAGTAAATTTATCTTCGGATGTGGTATGATGCCAGGTGGCCTTCCCAGGTGAGTGTGCCATAGTCCTGGGGCTCAGAAGAGGCCCTCTCCCTCACCTGTATTTTATTTTCTTGAATACTTTGTGAATCATTTTTGCAAACATGAAGCAGTTTTTTCAGATGTCACAGAGACAGCACAAGTGCAAATTATCTGCAATCTATTACTTAACAAAGCAATCAGTTGTTCAGTGATGCTATTCAAGACCTTATATGCATACTTCTTTTCCGTTATTTTTGTGTTTTCGGAATCATGGCTCTTTTGAAAAAAAAATGTGTTTTTTGCCTCATAGTTGCAAGATAGCTGCTAAACCTTTGAGTAATAAACTATATCCCAGGACAGATACAATAGCAAGAATAGAACATGCTTTCTTTCCTTTATTTTATTAACCTGAGGTGCATTATATGCCTACCTACCATTCAACCTATCACTGCTAATTTGTATTTTTCTTGTTTCTGTTTGACCAGTGATAAAAAGAAGTCCATGTGTAGTAGATTAGGTCTACATAAAGTTTCACACTTAGCAGCTGACTTAAAAAAATGTTATAATCTTGGGCCTTGCTGACTTGCACCCTGCCAAATCAAACCCTTCCATTAATCAATCAACTGCCCATTGAAATCCTCTCTAGAACCCATCCTTTTCCTGAAAACCAATCTTATCTACATCTCAGGGATGGTTACAAATGTGCCATTTATTGATACCTTAATGTTCCTTCGATTTTGGAGAGAGCAATGCAGATTTAAATCTGTCAGAACACTTCTTGTAGCATATTGTTTTCCCCAGCTGCTCCTATATATTCTGCTATCTGGTATCTTCATGGTAACAATCACAACGTGGATGCTCTTTTTTTTTATGATGAGCCTATGAGGAATAGGCCAGCTGAGAGCTATTTTACAAGAAAATTCAGCAATTGCGGTAATGGATATTGGTGTCCGGCACATCTGTTCCAGTTTCTGCCTTGTTAAACACTTTAAAAGCAGCTCCAGTTTGCTTGGCTTCACTTTCTGACCGTCTGAGAATGGTAGGTTTGTGCATTTTTTCGACTGGTGTTGAGCAAGGCTCAGCTGATCTTAATTGTACATGTTAGCTGTTGGCTTTGCACATCTAAGGCTACCTGAGCACATTCTAATAACATGTTTTGACTTCAAGCTGCTTCGAAGATGAATAATTATTGATTCACTATAACACAAAACCTCCACTGATTCTATTTGTAGACCATCCCAGAATTTTTCAAGCAATTATTTTTAATAGTTTAGAGAAAGGAAGCAAACATCTTTTTAATTCCATTTTTATAAATTATGATGGCAACTAAATAAATTAGTGGTGAATTAGTGCACCTGATTTTACATTAGGAGCATAATGTGGTTAGTAGCTAAATAAGATGCTTCATAAAATTTAAAATTGGAAAGTAGTCTCCTGGTATATCCTTTCAGATCACCAAACTGTACTCAAAATGTTGAACCTAAAGCCAGCGAGATTGTTAAATTGATAAAGTATAGGTTGACCATAGAGTACCAGAGTTCATCCCTAGCACCCATTGAAAGGCTGGAGATGGTGGTTGACACCTGTTAACTCCAGTCCTGGAAAGGTGTATAGACAGTGGGATTCCTGGAGCCCATAGGCCAGCCAGTTTAACCAATTGGTGATCTCCAGGTTCAGTGAAATATGTCTCAAAAAAATAAAGTGGAAAAATCTAGAAAGATACCTGACATCAGTCTCAGATAGTAGCACTGCACACACACACACACACACACACACACAGATAAACACATGCATATACCACAACCATACCAAAGAAATTGTTGAAACTGTTCACAATGTGTATTTTATGAAAAAAAAAATTATGTTCAGGTAGTCTGTATGCTCATGATTGGAAAAACAAAATATTCACTGCTTTATTAAGTAATATTTACTCTAGCATTTAGTTCCACAGTGTCTTGAGTGCTAGGTTACATGTGTGTTATTTGGTCATGTTCGAAAAGTTAATTAAAATCCTTAAAGAAATCAGAAGTTTATTTATTGCTTCACAGAAATAATTGGCTTCCCTATGCTTGTTATTTTCGCTGAACTTAAAATACTACTTGTTCCACATGTGACCCAGCTTCCTTGGTCATAGTAATTTGTTTCTCAGCCAGAATTAACCAGATTTAGCTGGATCCCCAGGAAATACTTGAAGAATCCATTTTTCTACGATTTATAAATAATTGAGATTAGTTATTGAATTTGACTATGAACTTCAGCATTTATGCTAGTCAGAGGACCCAATAATAGCACTGGACTTGTCATGGATTACATCTTCCTGGAAACACTTCCTGCTTATCCTAGTTCTCATAATGTATCTTCCCTCTGTTTAACATAATTCAACAATTAAAAATATTACAAGTTAGCTACACAGTGGTGGCTCATGCTTTTAATCCTAGCACTTGGGAGGCAGAGGCATATTGATTGCTGTGAGTTCAAGGCCAGCTTGGTCTACAGAGTGAGTTCCGGGACAGCCAGAGGTACAACAGAGAAACCTTGTCTCAAAAAACAAAGCAAAGCAAAACCAAACAAAAAATTACAGGTTAGTTAGATTTAGTTCTTCCCAGCCAGAAGCTAATTGTGTATCAATACTGCTTTGCGGATTGATTATAGAAAGATATTCACAATGACATTAAAGGTACCCTATCTCTTCTTATATTTTTCTTCCTACCATACTTATTTATTTTCTCTTCTTTTCTTGGATATTTTTAACGTTTATTTTTAGCTGGGATATAAAAAACATAAGGATTGTACATATTTATATGGTACCATGTAATATTTGATATATGGATACACTGTACTGTATAAGAATCCGGTAAAATTTAATGAGAAGATAAATTGTTAGTGCTGTTAGATCCCCAATCCAGGGATTCTGCATAACCACACCAGTGATTATTAATAGACTGTCTATTAATCGGTTCAGCACTAGAAGAAAAGCTGGGATTGAGTACAGAGTTACAGAGATAGGTGGACAAACCTAACAGTGAAGTCTTTTTCGTGGATGGGATTTTAAAGCTTACAAAAGTAAAGGCTTACATGTAGACAAAATGGGTAGCACGTGGCGTCTGTTGGAGGCGTCGCCCCAACGAGGAAAACTACAGGTTGATGGCATTTCTTCTTCTTCTTCGGTCTTAATTCTCATCAGGTGCTTTCATCAGCTTCTGCTATCGATTTCAATCTCATGGCTTCTGAAAATAGCTTGCATTATCTTTTCGTGGCATTCCTTGATACTGCATTATTCACCCCAAAAAGCTCATTCCATTTCCTTGGCAAGGTAGGATTCATAACTACTTAAAGAAAGGTGATTTTGTTTTGAAAATGCTTAATATCCCTGCACAGAGCTCCTGAACCCCTAGAATATACCTGTATCCACAGAGTTCAGGAGACTAAAGCAAGAGGATTTTAAGTTCAAGATCAGTCTGAGCCGTAGATAAGAAAATACCTGGGTTGATAGATGATGGTTCACAGGAATAATTGTGATAATTTTGTTATGTCAGCAGCGATGTATGTGGAACATAAAACACCACTTACTATCAGGTCTGCGGGGTTTTTAGTGCTCTGGTTTTGACTTACCATTTGTGCCGTAGAGATTTTCAGACTACTGAGAAAGCATTCGTGGATTTAACAAGTTTTTGGGGACACAAAGGCTCTTTTTTTGTAGGAAACACGAATCATCTTCCTAGGGAAACCAGACAGTAGTGGTGTACACAAAGCCAGCGGAGTTGGCGGCTGAGAGTGCATGAGCATGCTGTTACTCTGTAGACATCAAATTATGCTTTCTTCATAAAGACCTTGTGAAGCAGAGATTCATTACGTAAGGGCCACTTACTCCCCTAAAGCTCTAGCAGCAGCAAACATCTCAGGCCCATTCTGGATTTAAGATTCATCTCACAGCCAAGCATCACTCGGGAAGCCACACTGCTACTGAAATTAAGTGGTCCAATGTGAGGAATAAGCTTGATACGATGAGCTGTATCTGCCACGGAACCGAAGGCAGAAAGTTTCTACGTAAGAAAAATTTTGTGTGAGTGCATTTCGAGAGAAAATATTCTAAGAGTTTATCCATTGTGGATTTTGGGCAAGGGCTTTCATAGGTAAAAATATCTGTAATAAAATAGGATTCAATCATGGAAAGACTTAGCCTCGTTCACAGTGAAGTTGCTAAGTTCTCGCTTGTTAAGTACAAAGATGACTCGAGGGATATTTGGACTTCTGCTGAAAATGGCTTCCTGCAATCAAGCACAAGCTTCTATTTATAAACGTTAAGGTTCAGAGGCTGACTTAGCACAGTGACAGGAGCATAGCATATTTAATGCTGGCATTTAGCTTGAATACTGAAGTTTGGCGTCTAGAAAGCAACACTGTATCTCTCACGCATGTTACACTTACATGTCTCTGTCATCATTCTCTATATAATTTCTCCTTTTAAGTTCTCTTATGTGTGTGACAACGACTTGTTTCTCAAATTCATATTTCAAGAGCACCCAGTATTTGAATTTTCACAGATATGAATCTACGAAGAGACCCCGGGCTGGAGGGTGTAACTCAGTGGTAACGGAGTTGGCTAGCAGAGCAAAGCCCGGTGTTAAATCGATAGTACCACAGAGGGATGGAAAGAAAGTGGGAGGGATGTAGGAGTGAAGGAAAGAAGAGAGGGAAGGAAGGAATATTACAAAGAAAGTATCATGCACATACAATAAAATACAACTCAGACACAAAAGGGAAGAAAACGGTCATCTAAGACAGCATGGATGAACCCAGAGAATATTATTTTAAGTGAAAATTTAGAAATGTATTTTTAAGAGGCAGCATGATACCATGGAAAAAAAAAAAAAAAAAACCTTGTTCTGGAAATAATGAAACACGATGCCTCATCTATAAATATAATGTTTGAGTTTATGAAAATATGTATTAGAGTAAAATTTTCCTAATCCCAATGAACTTAAGAGGTTACCCAGCAGGAAATGCTTGGTACTCAGTACCTTCATACCTGAGTATCAATGACTGTCTTGAATATTATTGCTATTACTAAAAGCCACCATTTAATCAGTGGTAGACTTAATAAATAGCAACATTATTGAGCAGCGCTGGAGTTCACTAGGGATTTCACATCAGTTTCCCTCTGTTGCTCTTAGTTTATGGCTGTCTGTCTCATTGCTAAATCTACACTTAGAGAAAAAATAATTATTTTAAAGCCTTGAAAGCAAGGTAACCGAGGATATTGCCACCACCTGAAGATGAAGATTACATAGAAAGAAGAAAAGTCTCAAATCTTTTGAGTATGCAGGGGATGTGAGTAATGTGCCTCACAGAAGGAGTAAGGGAAAAGTAAGGAAAACAACCTTAATTTGCAGAGTTAGCTGACCTTGGTGCATAAAAACTCCTTGTGGCCAATTGCAAGCTGTGTCATTGATCATAGGTTTTGGAATCCATGCATTTGGTCTTGAGGGGATAGGAAACACCCCAAGAATACAGGTCATACAGCAAGGATCAGGGGAATGCACCCAGAGCCAGAGATTCTGATCTCCTCTTTCCCAGTGGAAACTGCAAAAAACAAGAACATTGCCAGAAATGCACAGTCCTTCTTTAGAGATTACATATTATACATATATGTATATACATACACACACACACATATACACAAAATTTACTTCATTGAATGGTTAAACAAATAAAGCCCTTGTTTTCATGGTTTTTCTAAAAATAAGTATTTTTTCTGGATATTACAGTACTTCCCTTTCCTTTTCCTCCCTCCATACCCTTCTATATACTTCTCTTTTTCTAATTCATGGACTATTTTTCATTAACTGTTGTTAAATTCACATGTGTGTGTGTGCGCGCATGTGTGTGTGTGTGTGTGTGTGTGTGT
Organism: Cricetomys ansorgei; assembly: GCA_026225945.1. Classification (NCBI taxonomy): domain Eukaryota; kingdom Metazoa; phylum Chordata; class Mammalia; order Rodentia; family Nesomyidae; genus Cricetomys; species Cricetomys ansorgei. The sequence goes on from JAMJFZ010001796.1 coordinate 5,360,043, forward strand.
GTGTGTGTATGCGCATGTGTGTGTGTGTGTGTGTATGCGCATGTGTGTGTGTGCGTGTGTGTGTGTGTGTGTATGCGCATGTGTGTGTGTGTGTGTGTGTATGCGCATGTGTGTGTGTGCGTGTGTGTGTGTGTGTGTATGCGCATGTGTGTGTGTGTGTGTATGCGCATGTGTGTGTGTGTGTGTGTATGCGCATGTGTGTGTGTGTGTGTGTATGCGCATGTGTGTGTGTGTGTGTGTGTGTATGCGCATGTGTGTGTGTGTGTGTGTGTGTATGCGCATGTGTGTGTGTGTGTGTGTGTGTGTATGCGCATGTGTGTGTGTGTGTGTGTGTGTATGCGCATGTGTGTGTGTGTGTGTGTGTGTGTGTGTGTATGCGCATGCGTGTGTGTGTGTGTGTGTATGCGCATGTGTGTGTGTGTGTGTGTGTGTGTGTGTGTATGCGCATGTGTGTGTGTGCGTGTGTGTGTGTATGCGCATGTGTGTGCGTGTGTGTGTGTATGCGCATGTGTGTGTGTGTGTGTGTATGCGCATGTGTGTGTGTGTATGCGCATGTGTGTGTGTGTGTGTGTGTGTATGCGCATGTGTGTGTGTGCGTGTGTGTGTGTATGCGCATGTGTGTGCGTGTGTGTGTGTATGCGCATGTGTGTGTGTGTGTGTGTGTATGCGCATGTGTGTGTGTGTGTGTGTATGCGCATGTGTGTGTGTGTGTGTGTGTGTATGCGCATGTGTGTGTGTGCGTGTGTGTGTGCGTGTGTGTGTGTGTGTATGCGCATGTGTGTGTGTGTGTATGTGCATGTGTGTGTGTGCGTGTGTGTGTGTATGCGCATGTGTGTGTGTGTGTGTGTATGCGCGTGTGTGTGTGTATGCGCATGTGTGTGTGTGTGTGTGTATGCGCATGTGTGTGTGTGTGTGTGTGTGTGTATGCGCATGTGTGTGTGTGTGTGTGTGCGCATGTGTGTGTGTGTGTGTGTGTGTGCGCATGTGTGTGTGTGCGTGTGTGTGTGTGTGTGTGTGTGTGCATATATATTCCTAAATACATAAATACACCCTGACCAGTCTGTATAATGTTACTTGTATGTGTGTTTTCAGGGCTGACCATTTGGTGTTGGGTAAGGAATTGGTGTGCTCTTCCCTGGAGAAGACTGTTTCTCCTGATGTCAGCACTCTTTAGTTTCCTGTAGTTCTTTGTGTAGGGTTGAAGTCTCTTGGGCCCCCACCCCCACCCGTCCACTTTAACATTTCTATTGTTGTCCTTGTTCAGCTCATGTTTAGCATGAGACTTCATGGGTGTAGCTTCTGACATTCATAGGAGAAACAACCTCATAGTAAATTTCCTGAGTCTCTCCCTTATCAAAGAAACTTTTCTTTGCAACATAAGGAGACTATTATAGAAAGCCACAACCAATCAAAATACTTTCATGGTTTTTAAGGAACTAACTAGAAATTGGGGGGCGGGTAAAGAAAACATTGTAAGTGGCTGTCACAGCTCTAGTTTTCTTCCTTTTGTGATCTTATGTCAGTTTTCTGCTTGTCTTTTTTAAGCATTAGTTTCTATGTTGCTGCCTAAAATTCAGCTGTGAAGTTTCATTTTGTAGCGTTGGTGTGATAGACACGGATTTATCCCACTTTTTAAGAAGTGCATGCATTTGGGCTGGTGGGCTGGCTCAGAGGGTCAGGGCGCCTGACACTCAGTAATGCAGACCTGGCAACCAAAGTCTCATCTCCAGAACGCTCACAAATGTGGAAGGAGAGAACCAACCCTACAAAGTTGTCCTCTGAACAGTTTCATATGTGCTTACAACACACATCACATACACCATAACAATAGAGAAAAATCATCTTAAGCACGTATATTCTTAGAAGCCAAGGTGCTAGCAAACATTTACTGAATTTATTTATTTGTTCGCCTTTTCAGCCTAGTGTTCGGAAGTGAACAATGGGTTGTACTCTTTATCTCAGCCTCTTGGGAAACTAACTTGAGGATACTGCATGAGTCCAGAGGCCGGAAGACAGACTATCCAACGGAGAGAGAACTAGTTTCTAAGCAAACAAACCATTAAATGGGGGATCTGCTAGGTAGGAAGTGGGAAATTTTTTAATGGAATTAGAGAACCAGGCACTTTGCTTTCTAGAAAATTCTGAGAGGATGGAAATACTATAATGGGATTTTTCATTGATATTTGTGATTGGGATGGGGGTGAGGTAAATTAATGCTGAGGACATATAGAACCACAAAGAAAGTTCTAGTCATTAAGTAATGAAAAAAAAAAGTATGTGCATTTTTTAACAAAGTGAAACTGAATTTCTTTTTCTCATCCATTCAGCAACTTTTAGAAATAATTCAAGGCCAGGTGTTACCAAAAGGCCTTCTTGCAACTAATTTGTTGTATGGTTCGGAACACACTATGAGTTAAGTAGGTCTCTGTGGGCTAGCCAGAAAACCCAAGTATACTAATGTTCTATCCAAGTTGGGAAGTTCTAGTCTTCCACTCCCATCCTCGACTCAAGGATGAACTACAAGCCATGGCCTCATTCTCTGCTTCTGCATGGGACTTTTCAGCATGCTAATGACTGTATTCTAGTTTTCCTGTACAGGGTGCTGGGCTAGGGCTTTTGCTTAAGAGTGTATTGGAAAATGAATACCTTCAAGTATCCTTTCATTTGAAGATGTGTGGTTCTCCTACTTATTAATTTTCTTGTGTTTGGCAAATTCATTTCTTTCCTGAGGTCTAGCTTCATCTCTGTGAGTAATAATTTCTAAAGTTTTAAGCACTTTGTAAAGCGCTTAGCACAACTCCTGGGTACACAGTAGTTCTACTCTGCCCTCTACTGCTGAGAATGAAAGAGATCAAAGTTGGTGCTCATTTCCATCTGATGCACCTCCGCTTATCCTTGTGAACAGACACATGCATACTTGCACTCAAACACAGAGATGAGTGTTTTGGGGGTCAAAATTATATACCATTTGGACCAATGTAGGATCTGTCAGAAACTTATATTGAGGTCCCACAGGTAAAGAAATAGACATCTTTTAACTCTTTTAGTTTAATAGATTGTTCTTTTGAACTATTAAAAATTTAACATCATTAAGAAATCACACCAAGCAATCATTGGGAAATCTGTAGTCTCATGTTTCTGTTAATTAAAAAGACATTTTTACAGAATCCACTTAGGTTCGTGTGAATTTTTCAATCCTCTGCCTTCTGATTCCATCTGTGAGATCAGACAATAGACTGTTGGCATCATCTGGTTGACTCATAATGAGAACATCCTGGCTACAAGATGAGGACTAAAAACTTCAGAGCTGCCTGTGAGTCTGATAACAAATTATGCTTATGTTGCCTGTCTGGTAAGAGGAGCAGAATGCTGACTTGTTTTCACAGGTAGTAAGAAATTGCAGGGAACTAATTCTTTTCTTAGAGGTGAAGCCTCTGCTTTCCAGCTTGGCTTATGGAGTGTGAGTACAGCCATGACGGAATCTTGTGTTAAGCACACCCACCCATAAGAGCTGCCTTCACTACCCCCCGCCCCCATACCCCATCACCACTGGGAAGTTTGGGAGACTCATTTAGGCCCTCCAAGTAGGTTAAACATGCCAAAAGCCTATCAGTCATTTTGAAATGAGCTTGTATCCTCAAGAAATATAGGGGACAGATGAGTCACATTATCTTGGGATCAGATTTTTGTACTAAGTAACCAAATGTAGAATAATGTAGAGACGAAAGCTGAAAATAGATGACACAAGGCCAGACAAAATGGGACGCAGAGAAAAGCACAGAAAGCAGACACAGGCAAAAGGAGCTCCCACCTGCCTCAGCCTCTCCTGTGTTCCCATAGCTCATGTAAGAAAATCATCGGGCTTATAACATTGAGCTTGAAAGAATGTATTATTTATTTGGGGGTTCTGGTGATTGAACCCATGACCCCATGCACACCAAGCGCATTTTCTACGGCAACTCCACAATTCTTGTCTTGAATTCTCAACATTTGTGCAAACCCTTATTGTTAGCTCTTTGGAATCTGAAATACTTTGCTTTTAGCTTATGCTACAGAATACTTGAAGGAATAAACAGTGGTGTCATGTGGCTCCTAGATTCACTTTTTAACCTAGTAACATGTTAATGACATCACTCTCTTATCTCTATATTCTAGAATGCAAACAATCTCTCTCTCTCTCACTCATCCTGAACCATTTTCAAGAAGCAAATCATTGCCATTATGACACCTCAGCTTTAAACAAGCTTCTGTCTTTAAGGGCTATGACCATCTCATTACCACATCATTTTCAGAACCACTGGAAATTAAGTTAACATTGGTTCACATTAAATTTTCTTCAGCTTCCTAAAAATATAATTTATTGCTATTTTGAAAAATACTAATCCATAGATTGAATCAAATTTACTATGTCTTTAGTGCCCTTTGATCTCTGAGAAGAATTCTAACTTCTTTGAGTAATACAATGATAGTTCCCGAATTCCCAAGTATCTTAGCTAATGCCATGCACTGCGGAACTCCTTATTGATTCCTAAGGGTTGAGCTTAGAGTTTATATTTGACGGGAGAAATTCTAGCTGTTAATGAGGACTTCCTAGCAGCTATTGTGTAAAGTGGTTTTCCATGTGCAGAAGGAATCTGTGAGTGACAATGTGAGCCCATGGGACCATCCTGTTTCTCAACAGCCCAGTAGGTTCAGCATACGATGATGATCATATATGGGTTTACTGTTATACTCTGGGATGCAATGGCCATTTAAATTTTTTGGTTCACTATTCTCATCTATCTCTTGATTTTTTTTTTTTTAACACCACTGTAATTTTATAGATTCTCTTTGTTTAACGTCTCATAATTTAACACTATCGTATAATTAAACAGGGGACTAGAGTCAATTCTAAGATATCATTGGTGTCCTTTGACAAGCCCTATGAATCCTTCTGTACCTGCCTGCTTTCCTGCTGCAGCCATACAGCCAAAATCTCTCTGAACTTTACATGTTCCAGTCTCAGGTTCAGCAATTTTCCTCTAAGGACTTCAAGTTCATTTTGTAAATGGTATTTTGAAACCAGGACTGGATCATGGCTTTTAAAAGAAAATGAAGTTGTTGAGTGCCATGCCATTAGGATTATTTCTAGGATCATCAGAGAAGCCTTCAGTGTATTTGGAGCAATTCTAACACCTGCATGAGCCTCCGTGTTTAGAAAGTGTGCAGTAAACACGGGGCAGATGTGAGAGGGGAGGGGAGAAAGAAGCTGGCTTTCTCACTGACAGTTCAGATCCTTGTCTAAGAGCTCCATAAGAGTGAATAGAAAGAACAAAAAGGTTATAAACTGTATTCTAACCGTCCCCTAGGCGTTTAGTTATTTAGTAGCTTAAGTTAGAAAGAACAACACCTTCTGTGGTGTGGACACACTGATCTCTTTTAAAAATGAAATATTTATCTAATGAATGATGAAACTCAAATGCTTGGCTTCTGGATTTACCCTTCTTACATTCATTTTGTAGTTCCTTTTAGAAATGTGTGATTTTGATAATTCAGTATTGTTTTAACTCCTTGATATTTTTCTAATGATTCAGTACTTACATCACAGTGAAGGCACTTGTGTCATGATATCTTTGAGGTACTTTTGTGTGTGTGCAGGCAAATATTTTTTTCTATTATGCCTCCTGTAATTTAGCAGCAAATAAAATCCTATCTCCCATCTACAATTTCACTTTTAATTCATACTATAAATATCACTTGTTTTAACTTCCAGGCTCTCCTGAATGTGCTGCATAATTTTCTACTCTCTAATTAAAACTCCCTTTTAATATTCCCCCTGTAACCACAGGTAATGACAAATTGGACAAGAAAGAGAAGAGCAAATAAATGCTGCTTAGCATTTCATTAATTGCAGGGAAGCAAAGCAACTTAGTCCAGATGTCTAGAAATCCGAAGGTCTTTCCTTTTAACTATGCCAGGAATTGTTCTTTTATTCTTATGATGAAGGCAAATTTGGATGAAGATAGAGCAAGGAAGACACACAGAATCAATGGGTTGAGAAGGCTTATTTTTTACATGAAGCCAGGCTAGAAATGAAGAAAAACAAAGGACTTATGATTGTGTGATCTGTGATGGGTTGTCCTTTGTTTTCCTATTTTCTTTTGGTGTCACATTCAGACCAGAGAGAGGGGTATCAAGTGCCTCTTATGTGCTCTGGCATGCTGGGGTAGGCAAGGAAGGTAATTTGAGTTTGGTAGAGTACTGTTTTGGGAGTTTCTCCTTTTCTAGTACTGTGCAAAAAGACTGCTCTCATAGTAATTCAATAGCACATGAAAAGTCTAAGCTCACAGAAAAAAAAATCAGATCAGATGGTCCAGGTCATCTTAATTTACTCATGGTTTAACCTTGAAAAACTTATATAGCCTCTTTGCATATCAATTTGCCCGCCTTGAAAAAGTGGAAAACATAATGCAACCTCCTGTTTAAGATCATATTAATAATTTCCTTGATATAGTTTTAAAAATTACTAAGCACCAACAAGCTCTTCTTTTCATTATGTATTTAAGCTCAAATGAAATGGTTTAAAAATTCCTTATTATCAATATTTGAAAAATTTAGAGCACTTCAACCAACAACCAATGAATGAATACATCAAAGACCCTATGTTCAAACTGTATTTTTGAACTTTATTTTGTTGGACCATCTAAATTCTTTAATTTTATAGGCATATTATATATTTTAAAGACTTTCATGTCTCTCTTGAAGTAGCTGTGGCTAGGACTGCTTCTAAGAGTTGGAGATAACAGAAATACAATGCAAATATAATGTAGCCCTGATGCAAAATGCAGTTCTCTCTTGAGAGACTATACAAGATAGTTTATGCTGGAGCCAAGGACAAGTGACCACAGCTGCAAACACAGACTCAGGGTTCTATCTTAACATTTTGGGAGTGGTTACATGAGATTTTTGTTAGTTACAGAACAAAGTTTTTCTAAAATCCTTTTACAAGGTGACAGGTAGGTAGATACAACACGTGTGGATGACTCTGCTATACTTTTCAAATGTTGTCTAATAGCATTTTTAGCTTTTTTGATTGCTGGAAGCTAGTGATTTGCTAGGAACACACTGTAAGATATTGATAGGCACAAGGGTTTTAGGCTAGACACAAGTATGAGCAATGGATGTATTGATGGGCACAAAGGTTTTAGGCTACACACACAAATATGAGCAATGGATGTCTTTCAAAGGAATTAAAAATAGTTCTAGAAAAATTGGTGTTGGTCTGCAATGTTTTAACTTTTGGGACTCTTGAAGCTTAGTCATTGGGCCTTGTAGAATCTTTATCATGAGTGTAACTCCCCCTCCTCTTCTTCCACCTCGCCCTTTTCTCTTTGCATTCTTTCTTCTGGGAGCTTCCATTGTCAGTAGTGCTCGTCTTCAGTTGTCTTCACTCTGGTGGGATGGACCAAAAGGTAGACAAAAAAAATTAATATTACAAGACACAGTAGGAATAGGAACCTGAGGAAGTCAAGGAATTCTTTGTACTTGAGAGTCATGAAGGGTGAGCAGATGGTCTACAAATTAAGAAAGCTGAAATGGATTTTACAAACTGGAAATTATTCCAAGAACCATCAAATAACTCTACTTAGTAACTGAAAAGTCTTCTAGAGATAGTGCTTTAGCTTTAAAGCAAGCATGAGCATGCATATAATTATAAATATTGTAGTTTGGAATCTTTCATAAGGCCCAGAGCTCTAATCATCATTCATTTACTTATCCCAGATTTTATCTATTATTACTGATTGCAGTTAATAATGAAAAGATAATAAGGAAGGAACAGTGTGTAGAAAAGGAAGTAGAAACTCTAAAATGTCATCACCTTTAAACATGAATTTATGAGTTTTAAGAACTCACTACCTCTTTATACAAATTCATATTCACATGTACTATGACCCCAGTGCTTATGTACTGGAACACCCTGAGAATTTCTCATGAGAAACCGATACCTTTGCATTTGTTGAAGAAAGAACTTACCCTGCTTATGTTGTTTTTAAACTGTGTTCCATGAACTAGTGGCACCACAATCACCTGATGGTTAAAATCATCCATCAGTTTAGTGAACCATTTCTGGACTCCAGAATGAAATCACATAGAGGCAAGGGCCCAGACTCTGTGTGTACAGCTCTGTGGAGTCAAGTAAAGAGCCATTGTCTGTAGTTTCACGCTCTCCCCTGTAGCTGATATTGGGATGCACACAGGGCTTTATAGCCTGCTGTTGTTTTGACCTACAGGTGCGAAGAATTGAGTGCCTGATACTCCCCATTTTCTGGTCCATGATCATAAACCCATGAACATCCCTGCTTTGCTTTTTTTTTTTTAATTTCTTTTTATCTCTGTTCCCAACTTTCTTTCTCCTCTCCTGGCAGGGCCTCATTGCACAAGCTGGTGTGTGTCTCTTCTCGATACCATTGTCATTGTATTTTTACCTTCCTGGTTCAGGGTGGTTGCTTTCTCCCTATTTCAAAGCTTCTAACAATTGCCTGTCTACAGCACTCCTATCTTTTTTGACTCATCAGGGCTGGTTGCTGTGGGCCCCTCTATTGTCTTCAGCTCCTGCCATTATTAACACCAAAAGCTACTTCAGGCAGGTTCAACACTTGCTGGATTGCCTGTGAAGGTCTTCTGCATACTCTCACCTTGTCATCTCTTCAAATTTAAATTTAAATCTGGGATTTAAAAATTTTATCATTGATGGTGTTTCAAGTTAGCTGGGTAACAAGTATTGGAGAGAGAGATAGTTCAGTGGGAAATACCCTTAAATTATGTTATGGAGTGAATTGTGTCTGGATTTTCTGGCCATGACTTATGAAATCCTAAAAATATTCATAGGTACTTTCAAGCCGAAAGTTGGTTTTCTTTCATTCTCATTTGGCATGCAATTACATTGCCTTGCTCTCTAGAGCCATTCAGCATTTTGTTAACTAACCTGAGTTACTAAGAAAGTACGATAGACAGTCACAAATCTGTCCTCACCAATACAAAACATGTGTTTTTGCTGAAGGCATTATTTCTCAATGAAGCTCATCCTGATGGAGTTTGATGTTTCAGGGGCTTGAGACTAAAATTCTGTATTGGAACCTCTTATCTGATACACAGACATCTGAGAAGAAAATCACTTTAAGCAAATATGTGCATCTCTCTGTGTGCATGTATGTTTAACCTAAAGAAAATGCAGCCAGCCAGTCAGGAGTGATGATGTACCTTTGTGTGTGTGTGATTCTCGTTCTCCCCTGTTAGTACCTGCTCACTTGCATCTCCAAGTCATAGGTGTATTGGGATGACATTCTCTCTTTCCAAGATAGTCCTCATGATAGGACTAAGTTATGCTGTTGAGAGATAGAACCAAGTCCATTTACATATCATCAATGCATGTGAGTCCACAGTAGAAGGCCAACCATCCACATAAAATATCCTCTGTTAAGATTATCTGAATCTAGCAAATTCTGGACTAATGATGGCTACAGGTGTTTGGTAAATATCGATGCTTTACAAGATTTATAAAGCTGTGATGAAGGGCTCATGAAACTCAAGATTTCCTTAGAACAGTGTCTCCGTTTAAAAGCACTATCTATCATTCAGACCCAGCTGGGCACCCAGTAATGCCAGCCACTGAATAAGATCTTTCAAGTGGCTCTGCCTGCTTCACCTGTCAGTCTGCTGAACTGGTTTATAAATGAAACCCTGTGTGCTTGCAAAGCTCCTGGCCCTCCAGTTCTTTTCTACAGTCCTCATTTAATCTTCCTTTACCTTCTGATCTGAGAACTTCAACTCTCTTAATACAGTGTTCATTTACGTCTTTGTCAAGTGATACTCAGTAGGACATAGCATTCCTACACTGTACACACACACACACACACACACACACACACACACACACACACACAAACATGCTTTTTAAATTTTCTGATATTTCCCTTTCATTCCCTCTACCTTTTAAAACTGAATGTTATACCAGTTTCTCAACATTTCCATTTGTGCTTTTTCTGTTTTTACTTTCTTTTTAAAGGTATAAATTATTCTTTGACAATTTTATACATATTTATAAGCTATCTCATTGTGTAATTCTTTATTTTCTGTGTATCTATGTGTTCTTTTCACACATATGTTTGTACATATTCACATGAATGTATGCAGAAGTTCATGAATGTGTATGCATGTGTGTGCACATGTGTGTATAAGCCTAAATGTAATGTCTGGTGTTTTCCTTGCTCTCCACTCTATTTACTGAGACAGAATCTCTCAATGAACCCAGAGCCTGCTCATGTCAGCTTGTCTAGATAGCCAGCTTTCCCCAGAGGTCTCCTATCTCTGCCTCCTCAGTGCTGGGATTACAGGGGTCACTTTGCTTGTCAGACTTTTACTTGTGTTCTAAGAATCGAACTCCAGTTTTTACTCTTGATCAGCAAGTATTGTATTCACTAAGATCTCTTTGCAGCCTATTCGGGCATTTCTTTTTTTAAAACGTTAACATGTATTAATGTTTTGCTTGTAAGTATGTCTGTGCACTATGTGCTTGTCTGGTGCTGGCGAGGACAGGATAAGAGGGAATTGAATTCCCTAGGACTGGCTTTATAGATAGATGGTTATGAGCTACTATGTTGGTTCTGGGAATCAAAGCCATGTCCTCTGGAAGAGCAACCTGTTTTCTCAACCACCAAGCCGTCTTTCCAGCACAGTTTTGCATTTCTTGATTCCAGATTCACACACCTCCTCATGGGCTAATCAACAAACCATGCCATTTATTGAATAGCCTTAACGTGAGAAGATCATGAATGGCTCTTGCACTCTAGGAAGCCTGATCCCTGAGGCACCTTGAGCTTTCTTGTAGGTACTCACAGGTTTTGGTAGGAAATATCTTTAACCTGGACATGTGTTTCCTTTTTCTCTTGATTTCTTTAGTTGCTATCTTAAAAATATAAATTCAATGTAAAGAACAATGGTGCAGTAATACATTTTTGCATGCTTCTCATTCTCTTTTCTGTGTATCACCATCTCCAAAGCAGACGGTCATTAATTATTGTGTGCCAATTTTTAAAGCATCTATCAGATATTACAGAAAGATAAAATGATCTGAATTTCATGAAGTTTGCTCTCAAGTATCATGAAACTAAACACTTGTGATAGCTAGTTTTAGATCAACTTGACACCAGCTAAAGTCACCTGGGAAGAAGGAACATCAATTGAAAAAAAATTCCTCCATCAGATCAAGCTGTGGGCATCTTGTGGTGCATTTTCTTGATTGATAATTAATGAGGGAGGGTCCAGCCCACTGTAGGTGGTGCCACCTTAGGCTCTTACTCCGGGTGTTATAAGACAGCAGGGTGAGCAAGCCATGAGGAGCAAGCCAGTAAGCAGCAGCAGCTTTACTCTGTGGCCTCTGCATCAGTTCCTGCCTCTGCGTTCCTGCCCGGAATCCCTTTGATGACAATGGACTACAAGCTGTAATATGAAATAAACCCTTTCCTCCCCAAGTTGACTTTGGTTATGATGTTTTATCACAGTAATAGAAACACTAAGACAACCTGTCACTTTCATACATTTTAAAAATTATTCATTAAATAAATATATACATATTTAGAAATCATGCTCCATGTGGTAAGACACTAACTTCACAACAGATAGTTTATGGCTTACGTGGGATTTTCTTCTTCTGTGAGATGTTAGGGGCTTGATTCATGCCTGTGAGAAACAAGCTCGCTCTCAATAAAAACACTTGGAATCCAGACGTCGTATGACTGGATCTGGAAAAAAAAAAACCCTCTGAATTTAAAGAAGAAAAATACAAGTTTCACAGAATTGAAACCTTTTCAGAATAGCCTGGTCACTTTGAGGTTAAAGATGGCCTCATTCTGATGGAACGGTTCTAGGCGACCTCTCAGGAACTGCTCCCTCTTCCGTTATGTGTATTTAGTATGGAAGAGATGCCAAGAATTCAGAAGACTGAAATGAATTCTCTCCATAGCTTAGAAAACAGTAAACAAAATAAGTCCCCTAGCAGTGTTCAGAAAGTGATCAGACATTCAGGTCTAACGTTGTGCAGCATTTGATTTTGCACGGTGGCTTTGTAGCATCAGAGCACGTACCACTACGCACTCTTCTGTTAGACTGTAATGACCCTATATGTGGAGACATTTGATAGAAGGAAGGTTCATTTCCTGCATCCTGCAAGATCATCCACGAAATTCACGAGGCATGAAGAAGAAGATTGTACTTGACTGACTACTAAATGAAAATTTTATTTAGTTAAATTTTCCATATCAATTTTCCTCCATGGCTTGCAAAGATGATTTGCCTCTAGTGTGGTTGTTGAGGGTAAAGAAACCAGGCTACTCCATCTTTTAAATTATTGAACAGTGAAGGTAAATTTAGAAGTTGTAACTAAAATTCACAATAAGATGAGAGAAACTACTAGAAAAAAATTGTGGGAATTAAAAAAATTTTTTTTATAAAATCGTAAAGCAAACGAAGTGTATTTGAAGTGGCCATAAGGTGCCAAGGATGAAAGTCTGAGACATATATGTTAAAACTATCTAAGACCCAAACAAAATAAATAGACCACATGTGTTTGCTTCATGATTGCTGAAATAATTTGAGCTCAGAGTGAAGATTTTTGGAGAGGGAGGGAACTCACATCTTTTATGGATTTTAATATTAATATTTAACTATTAATAAAGTTTTGATTACATTTATACAGTTACTATTTATTGTGCATTATTTATGTACCAAACTGAGTTCTATGTGCTTGAGATATATTAATAAATATAACAGGCATGGTTCTGTCCCCATGAAGTTTACAAGTGAATAGGGACAGACAATAAATAATAAATAGCAAATACTCAATATGTTTTAGAGGAATTTGATAGATCTTATTCAAGGTAGGACACAGGACACTGGAAGTAGGAATTACATTTGTAATAAGGTGATCAGGTGAAACCTTGTGGAGAAAGAGATATTTGAGGAAATACGGGGATGGAGGTATTTGCAGGAAAGCAGTCTGTTGCCCCAAATTTAAATGCAAATGCTTTTACCTTGTGCAGGACATGCATTTCATGAAGTGACATTAATAGGATGCTTTCTGATGCTGCCCCTAACACTTCCCAGGGTACGCATGGTTTCTAAGAATACACTACAATGAGAACAGTGACCATGTTCAGACATGGGTTTTATTACTGTTACTGTACTTATGAGGTATGGATTCTTTTGCGCAAGATATTTAAAAAGAAATAAGCCATAAATTATCAGACAGAAAAGCTTTCTCATAACAGAATAACATTCATTTAAATGATTATACATTGCTTGTCAAGAACAGACCATATTCTGCCTGTAGGCTGCTTGTGGTAACCAGTGAAATTGGTTTCCTACTCTCTTGATCCAGAAAATCCTACAAAATCATGCAAACCAAGAAGTTCAAATTTCCAGGTTTACTTTAAAACATTCATGAAATGCCCCAGGCCACCAAAGACATGCTTCTCAGAAAAGCCACAAACTGCCTGAAAGATGTCACATCAAAGAAACAAAATGATCCCAGAGTGGAATATTAGTAGGTGCACCCAGGCCAAACAATAGGGTGAAGTACGGGGTCAGTGGTCCAAGAAGAGTGCTGAACCTTTGGAGCACGTGTTTAAAATGCAGAGAACAATACTGACCACAGGGGCTTAGATGTAGATTCTCTCTTTTGAGAAACCGGGTGTTCACAGCTCCTTAGATTTGCCATTGAACTTATAGTGCTAATGGTCAGATCAGCCCACATGTGAACTCCCTCTGCCATATGGTGACCCTCCCTGAGGAGCAAGAAATTGCTCCTAAGTCAGATGAGGAGAGTTCACAGAAGAAACAGATCATAGAAGAAACTGAAGAAACAAAACTGATGACAAAAGAATAAATTCAGCATCAATAAATACAAAGAAAAGTGTTTTTTTGTTTTTTGTTTTTATAAAAAATAGGCCATAAAGGCATAGTGCTGCATGTAATCAAGGCACTCTAGTGACTGAGGCATGAGGGTTACAAGTTCAAGACAAGCCTGGGATACATAGCAAGATCCCACTTCAACATTTCAACAGAAAAGAGAGGGAAAGGAAGGGGAGGGGAAAGGGACAGGAGAGAGGGAAAAGGGAAGGAGAGGAGGGGAGAGGGGGGAGAGGGGAGGAAAAGGAGAGGGAGGGGAGGGGAGAGGAGGAAAAGGAAGGGAAGGGAAAAGGGAAGGGAAGGAAAGGGAAAAGGAAGGGGAAGAGAAAAGGGAGAGGAAGGGAAAACGTAAAGGAAAGAAGGGAAGGGAGGGGAAGGGAAGGGAGGGGAAAGGGGAAGGGAGGAAAAAGAAGGGAAAGGAAGGGAGGCGAAGGGAGGGGAAAAGAAGGCTGGCAAGATGGCTCAGTGTGTAGAAGTGCTTGCCACCACCTGACAACCTGAGTTCCATTCCCAGAAACCATAGTAGACTAGGAAATTGGAGAATTGACTGTTGATCTCTGACCTCCTCGTGTCTTCTGTTGCACATATGTCCGCCTATGAACAGTGGAATGTGCACACACACGATAATAAACAAATCAACAAATATGTAAAGATATCGATCAGAAGGACTCAAATAAGAGTATGGTGTTTTCCTCAACTGTAAGGATGACTGCATTCAACATACATATTTATAAATGCAAAGTGGTACGTAACATACTGCAAGTAAAGCTACATGGTTGGCCATCTTGTCCTGTATGCACAGTCTGCTTATATAACGTGTGGTCTGCCTTAAAACGGAAGTTCTTAAGTCCCGGTTTAATTTTTCTCTTCCTCTTCTGATGCCTTATAAGTGTAAATGGAGAATTCTCACTATGATGTTTAATTTATCCCTTCTCTTCTGATATCTTTTGAGTGTTAGTCTGAATTGTGAACTAATTAGCTTAAAAGTGCAGGCACTGAATTTCTGCTTCACTGTTTGCCAGCTGTGTGGCCTTGGGCATTTTACTAAACTTAACTGGACCTATTTTCTCAACTGTAAAATGCAGGTATGCAACTCTCAGAAATGTCAAATAAAAAAATGTACCCGAAGGGAAAAGCACATCACAAATGCTTAGTTATTACATCAGTTTTACCTCTTTTGCTTTTAAATTAGGCAATGTTTGAATAAACTACTGAAGAAAACCTGAAAGCCAGCCAGGTGCATAGATCACCATGTCATACACCAGATGATTTTCATGTGTGATTTTTTTTTTTCACCATGATGATTTTGAGAAACAAAAGAACTTCGTAGCATTACCTACGTAGAAATTTTGGTGGCTATTACTAGACAGGAAGAACTTATCATGGACCACAAAGGAAGTACAAGTTTTGGATTAGAAGAGAAAAAGATGATGTCAGAGATAATCTATGAAGAACAGTGTCAGCAGTGGGCAGTGGATGCCTGTGAAAGGAACCCTATTGGAAGAGTCTTGACTGTCTACGCTGTTGTAGTGATAATGTACTTTAGTAAGGGTTTATATAAGAAAAACAACTTTCGCTTGCTGATATAATGCTGATAAAGTAGCTATTTAGTTCCTTTTTTAACATTTGAGTTGCTATTCATTTATGAAAAGGCAATGAACAGCGTCCTGCTCCTGCTGGGAAAAATGCTCCCCGCAACTTTATTCACTGTGCACATCATCGTACGTGTATGCTGTCATGTTTACGGGGCGTGTTTGCAAATATCTGCCCCTCTCAAGCCCTTTTTCACAACAGTCACTGATTTGAAATCTATCACAAATGGACTTTCTAAACCAATGACATTCTGGTGGTTTGAATAGGAATGGCCCCCTTGGGCTCTTATATTTGAATTCTTGGTCATTTGAGAGTTGCACTACTTTACAGAGATTAGGGGGTGAGGCCTTGTTGGAGGAAGTGTGTCACTGGGGGTGGGCTTTGTGCATCAAATACTCAAGTCATGCCCAGGGTCTCTCTACTGCCTGTGGATCTGGATGTAGAACTCTCGGTTCTTTTCCATACGCATGTGTCAACGTACTTCCCACCATGCGTCTCTCCGTGCTGGTAATGACTAAACCTCTAGACTTGTAGTTAACCTCAATTAAATGTTTTCCTTTATAAGAATGTCTCTTCACAGCAATAGAACACTACCGATTGCTCATTATTGTCATTATTGAGGTGTAGCACATATAATAGATTAAATATAAATCAGTTCTTTGTTCCACCTCCCACAACTCTACCACTAGGTCGAGAAGACATAGGTTTGCTCCCAGTCAGTGTCATCCCTTCCCACTGATGGGAACGCTTCAGGGAATTCAGAGTATTATTTTTGGCTGTTCTTGAATATCAGTTCTGTGGAATGACAGGGCCTGTGACATTTATGTTGGCTTCTTTCACTTGTGCTTGTGTCTTTGAGGTTCGACTAGGTAATTGAAAATAACAGTGGTATTTTTGTTTACTTTTTGTGTAAATAGTTAACCATTGCTCGAATGTATCATCCACGCTACTCTCGACGAAGATTTGAGAAGTCTTCAGTTTTATGTTGTTATGAACGTTAATAAGTGTGTTTAGCTGGGCATATGTACTCCTGTGTCTTGGGTATTAATCTAGAGGTAGAGTGGCGTTGGTAGATTCTGCCAGACAGTCCTCCGAAGTGGCTGTGCTCATTTGTACTCTCAGTGGCTGTGCGAATTGCAGTTATTCTGCTATAGCTTTATTTTCAGTCTCCGAGGAACATTTTATTCCCAACTCAGTCTTTACAGAGATACAGATTTGATAAGCTGAATTAAAAATTGTTTCTCAGTATTGGAGTTCATGTGAGATTGTCTTTTAAGGAATTTCAAACAAGTTTGGTTGAGCTTGCTTTACTGAAAACACGTTACAAGAACAGGACAGAATTACAGACAGACATAGACAGATACAGACATAGATCAGCCTAGATGGTGATGGCCTACAGAAACAGCTAAGATAAGAGGGGAAAACTAACAGACAGTAGAAGCTAAAGTTCTGTCACATGCAGTTTTCTTTTCTAATAATCAAAAATTTGGCTGGATAGTGGTAGCACATGCTTATAATTGGAAGCACTCAGGAGGAGGATGAATCTCTGTGAATTCGAGGCGAGCCTGGTCTACAGAGTGAGTTCCAGGACAGCCAGAGTTACAACAGAGAAACCATGTCTCGAAAAACAAACAAACAATTGAAAATTTCTGCATCTTGTTTTTGTCACATGATATATACATTTGTCAAAGTTCAGAGAATTATACACCAAAAGAATTTTACTGTATGGATTTTTCTTGAATAAGTATAATTTTAATGAAAAAAGTAATTGTTAATCCAGCTATTCTACTAAATTACACTTAACCTTCATTCCGAAAGACCAAGAATTCTCCCCCTCCCTTTCTCTCTCTCCTCACTCCCTCCCTCCCTCCCTCGCTCCTTCTCTCTTTACTCTCCTTCCACTTACATCATCTCGTTGGTTTCATCTTGGTAAGTGATATTAAAAACCCTGTTGCAGGAAAGAAAAATAACTGTTAGTTTTAAAACTATCTACAAATTTTTCCAATGAAATGTGAACCTTTCTGAGGTTCAAAATAGTTCATAATCCAAAATAACATGAAAAGTGTGATGTTTATGAAATTGTGTCACCAAATTACTGCCATGATGGTAAAGAAAGGCTGAAAAGAGGGATTAAAAAAAATGAACATGTTATCTTTTGCTGCTCTTAATCCTTTTTGCTTAGAATAATTCATTGGAATTCACATTGCAGGCCAAGTCTAATCAAAACCCCAGTGAAGATGGCCCTGGCAATCCAAACATCAGTTGGCTCTTTGCTTCTTTGAAACAAACTGTGTTTCTCATTCACAATGCATAACAGTCAGTAGAGATACTGAATATTCTGCCTTCAAATGTTTCCTAGTGGATTATATGTGTAAGAGATGGTTCAATAAGTATGCATTACAATAAATGGTCTTTATAGGGAAGATAGGCTTCTTCAACTTATAACATATTTGAAGCTTATACTGTGTAGAATATATCAGAACTCCAGTATATTTTTGCCAAGTGATATCTATTGCTTATTTATACCACACACCATTTTATTAACTATAATCTTTATGCTATTCATGATCTCATACTTGTTAAGCTTGCATAGCTGCTCTTTGTCTTCTTTGACTTCTGTTCCTCATATTATTTCATGCCCTATCTTGGTACCTACCAATATTTCTCTTCATCTTTGAGTGTTTGATATTTTTGAAATCCATGTATAAATGAGATCATAGAATTGTTTTCCTTTTTGTGTCTAGATCATTTCGTTCAACCTCAGGTTCATGCTTGTTGTGGAAAATAATAAGATCTTGTGTTTGTTTTATTTTAGGATTAATAGTATCTAGTGTACTTTTGTTCTGAAGCATTTGCTGCACACACATTTTTGTCTATTCATTTGGCATCTAACACTTGGGTTGTTTTTGCATCTTGGATGTTCTGAATAATGTAATGAAGATGAGAACCATTGCTAATCAATTCTACACTTTTACAGTTTTTTCTTCTATTAGATTAACTCATAGGACATTCCTATCTTATAAGTAAAGGTAATTGAATTTCATTAATCTGCATAACTTAGTCTGTGCTGATTCTGACAATTTTTCTGTCCTTCTTGCCCTCCCCTTCTCTCCCAACTCTCCCTTCTTTCCTTCTGTCTTCTTTTCTTACCTGTTCAACCACATTATTATTTTAAGTGAACCAATTGACTGACAGAAAAAAGTTTGTGTTAAATAGGGCAAGACAATATTAAGTGGACTTTGTTATCATAATACTTTGCAAGATACTTATACATTGCCTTATTGTCTAGAATAACAAACTCAAGAGGGTTGGGTGAAAGTATTATTTCTATTAATTTTTTAAAGTAAAAATGACACTATTTATAGTCTTCCTTCTTTTCAGACAAGGTCTCACTCTATAATCCAGCCTTGTCTTGAAGTTTCATTCCTACCTTTCTTTACTTTCTGAGTTCTAGAGGACACAGGCATGTTGCCACCATGCTCAGCTGTAGTGAAGTTGAAAACTTTTCAAAATATTTTGGCTCTAGTATAGCAGTCATTAACTATCATAATAATTTTTAATTTAAATATTAAAATGTAGTCTATTTTAACACCAACAGAAGACAGGAAAGCTCTTTTTTGATCACTTAAGAGCTTATAGCTTCTTGCTAGGTACTTTTCAAAATTCAAAGAAAGTAGGAAATCTATTTTAAATAAGTTCAAATCCTATAATATAAATCATAATATTGATTTCATGGTAACATAAGTAAAATATAACATTCACACAATGCCTAATATAAAAAAATACAGAAAACAATATGGACTATGAAGATGAATTTTCTTGTGTTTGAACAGTCTAATTCATCCATTAATGTAATTTTCACATTGAACCATTAAAAGATATTTTCGTATGTAATAATTGTATGTGTGTGTGTGTGTGTGTGTGTGTGTATGTATATATATATATATATATATATGTACATCATTCTCACTATAGCCTTCCAACTCCTCCCATGTTTCACCATTCCCATTCAATTTCATGACCTTCTCCTCTTTAACACACACTCACACAGAGACTCATGGAACACACACACAAAATCTACTGAATCCATCCAGTATTCATATGTACATGTGTTTAGGGCTGACTTCTTAGGATTGGGCAATCAATCAGGGGGTCATCCTTGGAGAAAAATGGTTCTTACTGTCTCAGCCATCATTAATTGACTGTAACTCTTTATCTAGGGCCCAGTGAAATTTACCCCAGCCACATCATCATGTCAACTGGTGCCATCATTCTACAGACCTTGTTTAGGAAGCCGTACTGTTGTTAAGACCTCATGAGTGCAGCCTCTTTGTTGTGTCCAGAAGGAGGAAAGCAGACAACACTGTATCACTCAGCAGGTTCTCTGGACTTCGTCTTTCCAGCCCCTCTTCTGCAATGTTCCCTGAGCCTTGGGTATAGGGTTGCAATGCGCATTACCAGTTAGGACCCCATAGTCATTTATTCTCCATGTTTTGATCAGCTCTGGATCTCTGTAACAGCCACTATCTGGGGAGAAAAATCTTTTGATGAGTGGTGAGAACTACACTAGTCTGTGGGTATAAGGATAAGTATTTAGAATTCAGTTAGAAATTTGATTAGTTTGGGAAAATGGCAGTAGTAGATTCTCCTCTAGGGTCTATGAGTCTCCTGCCATGGGTAATTGACTTGGGTTACATACAGTACCAGACATTATCCCTTTCTCATTGAGAGGTCCTTAAGTCCAATTCGACAGCAGTTGGTTAACCCCAAAATAAAAATGTTGTTGCACCATTTGGTATGTCTTGCCAGGTTAGTCATTTTTGTGATTCATGAGCTGTGGAAAATCACCCTAAAATCATTTCCAAAACCTCTAATAAAGAAGAAAGATGGACATTCTGAAGAGATAATATTTAGAAAGATCACTGTAAGAGATGGTTGTGGTGAGAATACTAGCCAGTGGTTAGGATTCACTAAAACATGAAATCTTTTGTAGTATCTATAACAGTCGTATATGTAATGTGATTTATTCATTTTGTAGCTGAGTTGAGGTACAGTGGAAAGAGGATGGTGGTCGTGGTGGTGGTCTGTGTATTGTAGATACTGAGAAAATCATCGTGACTATCTCTATATGAATTGCCCTAATGAGTCATATATGCATATATACAATAACTTTATATATTGATATAATATATTATATATACTGACATTATATGTGTATGTGTGCATGCATACATGTGTGTGTATTGCTCATGACCTTTTGTATGCTAAGCACATGTTCTACCACTGAACTAAACCCCCAGCCTAACAGAAATCCTTTTAAAGTGTATATAATAAATAAACAGAAACACATTGAGGTCAAAGCCTAGCTACAATTTTTACTGAGTAGCTTAAAAAGTTGATTAGTAAGTATAGCATCCACCAGTGACTGATGTTGAGTGATACTACTACCTCTACATGCACGCACGCACGCACGCACGCACGCACGCGCGCGCGGACTCTCAGTTTGCCAGCTTCCTTGTTTTAGATAATCCCAGGAAGATTTTTATTGTCATATGAAGGAAGAACCTGGCGACTCTGGCTCGTTCCATTGTACGTTTTCGTACTTGCAGAAAGAGCGACGCCACTAACGTCAGAAGGCCTAGGACCTGATAGCTAAGCTGCTACGAGGAGGTCGATGGCAAAGGGCAGCTGATCCATCTGATTACTCGACTAGAAGAGAAAGAAGTGCTGTCGGTATGATCACCCAAGATTCTGTGGCCTCACACAGGGTCCAGCACAGGCCTTAGGCGAAGCTGGTGCTCGGGATGATTGCAGTGTGTCCTAAAAGGGAAGATTGCTGCTTTGGCAAATCAAAGGTTTAAAAAACCAAAGACAGAGGCTCTTACTGGATTTTTATTTTGTGTTTTGTGTGCAAACAGCCTAAGAGGAAAGAAGAGAAAGAAAGTCACTTGGTGATGGGGACAGTAAGTCAGGAAGCCTGGCCTCAGGCTTTAACCTGTAAAACAAAGGATGGTGGGGGTGGGGCTGAGTGGTTTCTGAGGATGCAGATATGCATTGGATCTCCTAGGAAAAAGCACAGTTTGAATATTTATTAAAGCAAAATTAGCTAGTGATCAAAACTGGGGAAGAACATTGCAGAAGGAAATAAAAATCTATCTTGTTGAATTCAAAATACAACATAAAACAGGGCTTTCTAGAAGGAGAAGGAACTGTCCCTTTGTCTGCAGATTTCCTCCACTGTAGGCTTGTTCTCTCTTCCCCAGCATCACCTTATTTTTTTTTCTCTCCTTACTTTTGTTTCCGGTAACCATGGTGATGCTTCCTCTCAACAACCTTCACAGCTGGCCCTTTTGATACACAGCAAATTTACTCCATTTACTAGTGCAAGCTTCTAACAATGCTTTTATTAACATTTTCTCCAGGATTATACATGTGAAGATTATTCTACAGTTAACCCCCCTACATCAGGGCCACTGATATTCAATTGTTAATTTCAGTTGCTAACATGAAGGGGAGACTGATTATTGCAAACACTGAGCTCCCTGTAATGGTCTCACTTCAGGGACTGCAAAGTCCCAGCACTGAAACTGGTTGCCACCTCCTTTTGTATGGAACCAGAATAAAATGATTCCGCACAGATATCACGTGGCAAGCCTTGTAAGTGAAACATTACCAAATGCGTAATTATCATAATTACAAAGCCATTGAATTTTCTGTACAAAAATGTATACTAGTATATGCATTTCTTTAATGACTACTTTATTTTGGAACATAAATAATCAATATGCAATAGCTTTAAAATATTGTATTCATCTGTCAATGACAAAACCTCAAAGAATCTTTAGTATCCTTTATATTTATATAAAATATATGCATTTCCTTATGGGATCATTTACTTATGCCCAGTTTGTGTAGCTTAACTTGCCTGTAATCCTATATGCCTGAAAATTATCTCTCTAGGCTCTCTCTCTAAGCTCTTTCCTCTCTCTCTCTCTCTCTCTCTCTCTCTCTCTCTGTGTGTGTGTGTGTGTGTGTGTAAAACAAAGGAGACCAGATGATGACATTCATAGGCTTATAGACTGGACTCCAGGGGACACACTTGGATGGAGGCAATTAAAATGCCTGTCAGGCATTTGGAACCAGAAGTCCCCGTGGCAAACCGCTAAATCCTAAGCCAGTGCTGCATCCCATTGTCAGTGAATGATGGCGGAGCTGAGTGGCTTGTCATCATTCTCGAAAATTCTGAGCCTAGTGAGCTCTCTCTCCCTCTCCTACTTGTCTTATTTTCCTTTCCGCCACTGCGGGGACTTTTTCTAATTTGCAGCTTCCATTTCCCCTGCACACACAGACAGGAGCTGGTGGCTTTCAGACTGCGTCTGTCTGGAGCTAGAGAGACAGAGCAGAGGGAGTGTTCTTGGAGGAGGGTTCTGCAGTAGTTCCTACAGACGCGATTCGGGGGCATTGCTGCATATGCACTGGTAATGCTTTGGGGCTTTTACATGTTATTTCGCTTTATTTTTAATCCACTTTTTCAAAGGATCTGCCTTATGTGGTCTTGGATGACTGTGTTTTAAATACGTTATTGAACTCTAATTTCAAGTGCTGCTTTTGTTGTGCTACAGACTCGAAGGTGTAAATTTAATATCTGAATATAAGGGATGAATGGACTTATTGGTGAGTTACGATTTTTGATATTTAGTTGACAAACCTATATGTATATTTGTGTTTTCTTTTGTTTTGTTTCTCTAGATTCTTCAGCTTGTCTTTAACAGAGGAAGCACTGATTGGGAACCGCTCAATCAGAAATTTAAAAGGTACCGCATGTTTTATTTGGATGTTTAAATGAGGGGAGATAGAGAAAGAACTGGAATGCTTTTATTTAGGTTTATCTCTTTATGGTTAGTCTTTCATCTCAGAGCCTATGCTGATCATTGTCTATAAAATGTAGGATTTCTTATGCAGATTATATCATCAGCCAAGGCTGTTTTGAATAGAAAGTATCTTTTAAAAATGTCTTTTCTCTATGTTGCAAATTATTGGGAACTATCAACATGCCTAGCTCATTTGTAACATTTGAATTTTGTCATTGTGACAATTACCAAAATGTCTGAAATTCTGCATCACAAAGAAAATGTATTTATTTAAATGTAAAGAGAAATATATTAAATACTGATTTTATCCGAAGGTATCCTGTGGATCCATCTTTTAAGAACAATCTAAAAAAAAAAAAAATGGTTCTCCCTTTGCAGATGGGATGAGCACTGGAGACTGAAGCCTGGGGATGACTCGGTGTTGTTAGGTTTGTGAATACAATATTGTAATATTTTAAAGAATGTTTTAGTATATGACAAGGGATTTTTTTAAAGTCTAAGGTGGTTAATTCTTGAAAGAGCTGGGTATCATACGCTTTATTCAGAATTAATAGCATAAAAAAGCAGCCCTCCCTCTTGCCATGAGAACAGTTGAATCCGTTGATCTGGGCCTTATGCCTTACATGAAAATATTAATTTTCAAACTTAACATCAGGATGTGTATTGGTTTGAAAGAGATATTATAGATACTGCCTGCTCTTTAATTCTTTAGCATTATTTTGACTTTAATATGTGTTCCCATCTCATAAATCCTATATAGTAGTCGTTTGCTTTAAAAAAAAAAATAAGGAAGACATTTTCTATTTTCTGCCTTGCTGAGAAGAGACGAATACCACCCTCAAACCTTTTCTTGGCATCTCTATAGCATTTTCCTTCAAGGCTGTCAGTTTAAAATATTTCATACAGAAGGCTTAGCTTTTTAAAAACTACACTTTAAAAATGGATGAGCTACCCACCATAAGCATTAAATACCGTAACTGTGTAAGTGCCCACCGTGAACACGAGTGTCTGCAGCCACTGAGGGAGACTACTGCGCTGTCCTCGGTTACTTTTCTCTGCAATGTAATCACGAGTGACTTAATTTATTCATTCCACAAGCATTGCTGAAGAGCCTAGCTTCTGTGTCTAGTTCCAGTGCATGAGAGGAAAGAGACAGATGACACCATCCTCAGGCTTATGGCGAGTAGGCCAAACCACTCAAACCATTTTTGAGTAGACCAAAAATCAAAAATATAATTTTTGAACAGGAGAATGGATTTTTAAAAAAACAAATTAGCGTGCTCTCAAAAATGATGCTGTGTTATTTGAGGCATTGAATGCATTCCAATAAACTGGTCTTAAAGACAGAAGGAATGATTGTGCATTATTGTCTTAGAAATTATTCGTAGAATTGTGTATGTAAACCTCAAACAAGACTCGCCATTCTCCCTGGATGTTGTAAAACCCCTGAGATCATTCCTTTTTGAATTTTTACTTAGAAAAAATGAAAATACTTCATATGTGGTAAAAATTATTTGTTATTTTCTTATATGACCAAATCCATGTAAAAAATATATGTGGATGAATAGATTAGATAGATAGATAGATAGATAGATAGATAGATAGATAGATAGATAGATAGATGATGGATGGTATAGGTATCCCACATGGTCTGATTCCTAGCTTTCAGATGAACTTAGAAACTTGTATTTATTTTGAGCTTTTGGGTGCCTGTGCTAGTTGAAAAGAAAGAAATTATCATTGTCCTATTTCAACAAAAATTCTGCAATACACTGTCAATATGAACTGCTCATCTCCATTGCAATTTATCTAGGCATTGGAAGGGTGGCATATGACCACTGAGAGGCCCCCATTGCCTCCTTTTCCAGGCCCATTTTGAAATGATCTAATGGGTATGTTGATAGACTTTGTATAATGAGAACTAGCTTGTTATAATAGCTGTGAGTAGTCAAATCCAAACAGACTGGACTACTGGAGTTTCAAGGCTGATCTCAGTGCCATGGTGTGACTAATCAATATTGTCTGGACAGTTGTTCATTCCTTTGCTGAATTTTCTTTCGGTCATAATTTTTAATACAGAAAATTGCAGCTGGACCATAAGAATTCTGTTAATATTTGTTAATTACATAATTGATAAATGATCTTGTTATTTCTCCTCATTATTTTTATTTTGCTTTTCATGTGATGACACATTAAGAATAGAAATTTGATATATTTTGTTGTTTAGTTACCCAAAATGTATGTGTGTGTGTGTGTGTGTGTGTGTGTGTGTGTGTGTGTGTCCATGTCCTGTTAAGTGGTATTGGGGTTTGAACCCAGAACCCCAGAATCCTAGGAACTAGCTCTACCACTGAGCTACATCCCCAGTTCTTAGCTAGTAAGTGTTAGTTGAATTATTTTGGTAGAAAAGCAGAGCTATGTATCAAAATTTCTTCGGGTTATGTGGAAAAGTTTCTGGGTTTTGGTTAAAATGAAATAAAAATTCAGTTTTATCAGAAGGAGAAAAAAAAGGCAAACTGCAGCCTGGGCTTTGTTTCAGTGCACCCCCTCCACAGTGCTTCCAGGTTCCACTCTGCTAACCACACTCAGGTCTCCTGCCAAGCTTCCACAGCAGCAGAAGGGCAGAGGACTTTGTCTCTTCATTTCTCTATAAACACCATACCAGAAATGATTCTGTATGAGCAAGAGAACATTGAAGAGTAGATGATATAATCAGGAGTGGTGGCACTCCTATAATCCCGCATTCAGGAGGCTGAGGCAAGAGGATCACCAGTTCTAGGCCTCCGAGACTCTGGGCTACATAGAACCTGTCCCGAAAAGCAAAAACAAGCAAAGGTGCATGGATTTTCACTCTACATATTAAAGATTCTGCAAAGAAACTTCTAGAATCATAATAATTTAGGAGAGTGCTATTTATCATTGTCATTTGTTTTTGTTAATTAGAACTATAATTTGTCATTGTTAACTATCTCCCTGACATTATCCTCAGCTCTTAGCATGTGATATCCCATTTAACTCTCTCTGTAATCCTCAGAAATAATTACAGTCGCCCTTTATAAATTAGTGAACTAAGGCTTCAACTATGTAATTTCCAAGTCTGGCCCTAAGCCCTCATAGACACTCAAATATTAATTTTTTCTTGAAGATTTTTTATACATAGTTATTGTCTCAATAATTTGTTTATGTGTATAATACAAGGCTACAGGATGATCAAAACAGTGTGCTTTGCAGATTCTCAGTTATATGTAAAAGAAGTATGTCTTCAAATATTCAAATTATTCAAGTTCTTATATACTAAACATATGTAATTCTCACATTTTTTTATATATTTTACATAATGTAATTTAATCAAGAGTTCCTTCTTCAAAGAAGGCTGTCAGATAAACTTGGAAGTTTTTTAAGGAATTAATAAAGCATTATTTTCCTTGTCATTATCATGGAGTCTTATAATTAGTTGTATAATCTGTGTGTGAATGTTAGAAGATTCAAGAGCTAAAGACCACAACTCAAATCAAATTTTGAAGACACTTTGAAAATTGAATTAGACGCAAAAGGCCCAAGTGTCTGAAATAAATAAAGTGGAAAGTTGTATCATGAACATTATGGAAATACTCAAACGCTAGAAAATGTTACAGGTAAATATCACCAGGAGACTCCCAGATATATGGTATATATTAAAATCCTCTTCTTGTGAAGTGTGGCTTCGACAGACTACTTCCTGAGGGTATCTGGTGCAAACAGAACAGGACAAAGTAGCAGTGTCAATCCCCTTGTGCCGTACCACACATGAGCAATTTCCCCAGAGACTTCATTGTATAGAGTTTATGGAGGGTGAGGCATTTGGGATGAAATCCAGGGATGGATAGAAGTGGTCAAGTTGGGTGCTTCATTGGAGGAGCTTCAAGGAAAGTAAACATTAACATAAGCAGTTAAGGAATTGGCCAAGCCTGGGAAACACAGATGGCTCTCGTATGTTCTAGAACATAGATCAGACCAAGGGGACTCTTGGAAACAAAGAATGGAAGAAAACATGAATACTACTAGGCTGTAGCATATGAAATGATTAATATTCCCCCTTTTGGATACCAAATAATGCTATTCTTAACATCATATAATGTTAAACTTAACAAAGAGAAAGACGTCTTTAAATAACATGTTGAGTTTTTATTTTTGCTTTGCATTTGCGTGTGGTTTTATTCTTATTCAATAGGAAAATATTTTTAAACAGAAGATAACGGTGACTAAACTATTTTCAGATTATTTATCTTATAGCTCTGTGTAAGACTTTTAAAGTAAGCATGTTGCACAGAGCATCATTTTAGGTGCTGCCACGGAGGGGGAACGGCTCAAAGACCATAGATAGTAGATACGAACTAAGGTCTTGTGAGAGATGCTTTTGAGCTCCAAATGGCATTCAGTTACAGCAACTGATTGACTGTTGGGAGAAATAACAGGCAGGAGAATGATTCAAAGGTGACCTCGAGAATGGTATCTGAGATCTACTTGCAGGAAGGGGTCCTCGTTTTACTGTGTATAGGAGTTCCAGAAGACTCAACAGACAACCAATAAATACTAAGTGGGTGGAAGAGGGTGTGTTAAAAGGTGGAGGTGTGTGTGTGAGGACATGACGGGTGGCATGTGAGTGGACTGGAGTAGAGACTGCAGAGCATGTAGATTTAAGATAAAAAAGGTCTGGAGGATGTGGGTGACGTTACCAAGAGGGGGTGAGAGCAGGGCCGGAGAGAGGATGTGTATCAGCACCCTCATTGTAAATCCAGAATAAGACAGGAATCGTCAATGTAGAAGGAAGAATTAAAAGACAAACAAAAATAACAAAGAAGTGTATAGCAAATGTGTTAGAAAACAAAACTAATCCTTAGTCCTTTCAGAAAAATTTAAAAAATAGAAAGTTTCAGTTAATCTATATTTTATAAAACTTTATAAATATGCATTTTATGTAAAAGAAGGAAATTATGCTCAGCCATAATTATGTAATGCATAGGTAGTAGTTAATACTAATAAACAATTTCTCTCCCTTTCTTTTATCCTATTGCATTTAAATTTACATAATTAACACCAGTCAATACATAATTGAATTTCATCTTTTTTCCCATTCACTGTGATCTTAGGAATCTCGTATTTTCTGACATATAGATGTTTATTGTTTCTGTTCACAACTCTTTTCAGTTTGTCATGGCCATTATAACATTGCAATGGAATAATTTATACCTCCCATCTAACGCTCAGGTGACTTCCAATGGATGTTACCAAAAATCAAAATCACATTCTACTTCTTGGCCCAATATGGTGATTTCAAGACGTGCCTCCGGTTTGCTCCAGGACACAGCATCTAAGACTCCTTTAACAGCAGCCATGTGCCAGCTTGTGGCAGACCCTTGCATTTTGACTCTGGTGTAGATCACCTATGCTCGCTTGATGATTAAAGGGATGGAGAACCTGGTGGTTGTACATATTTTACTTTCAAGTCTAAGCCAGGCTGCAAGCCAGTCAAATTATGAGACAGACATAAGCTGCTGTGAAGTAAATAAGTAAGTAATATGAAAACATGCTTAAGGAGCTAAGGACTCACAGGAAAGCAAGATAGAATCAGAGGGTGGGAAAGAAGCGATGATGAAACTCAATGGGCTTTTCGTGCTTGTTAACCTGAGAAGCCTCTACGAAAGGGCTAGGCAGATAGTAGAGGCACTGCTGCATATGTACACAGAAAAAAGAAACATTTCCAGAACAAGGTCCTAACAAAATGGGGAGAATGAAGAGAGGTGAGGTTTAGGGACAGGTTAGAGCAAAAGAAAAAAGTAAAAAGTTTCCTGCGGTAAAGAAATGATGTCTAGACTTTATCCTGACCTGCAAATTCTCCCATTCAGCCAACAGATATTTTTTGCATTCCAGACTCCATACTCTTTTCCTGGCCTTACGGCAGTTTCCTTCTCGAAGAAGAATAGCAAGCAGTTAGCAAGTAAAATTCATATATTGCTGCATGGCCACTGTGCAGAGGATAGCTTCTCAGAGAGGTGAAGACAAGGAATCCTGATGTTATTCAGATTCTGAATGCTAAGCTGCAAGGGGCTCTGAGGTCCGGTATTTGCACAAACACCAGGTAGCAATGTTGCTGGAACTACACTTTTATTAGCAAGAGATTAGAAGGCTAATACTCACTCCAACCCCAACAACAGAAATTATTAGAGCCACTGTAATGAGCAAATCCAGTGTGAACTCTTTTTTTTGTGTGCAATAAGATTGCACACTCCCCAGCCTCTCTGAGGTAAGGGAAAATTGCCTCTCTTTACTCCTGAGCTTCTGTCGTTATGGCCAGTTGTTTGATGAATGATCCATTAAACCAGCCATAATGAACTGTTGGCATTTCATTCTTTCCGCCTAGGTCTCTGCTTATTACAACATAATGAATTCTTGTGGTTCAAGTTTGAGAATGTGATTCTGTATAACCCTGGGCCAGTTTCTGCACTCCGGTTCCCTATTCCTGCATCCTAACTTATTTGAACATCTTCTCTGTCTAGAGGGTCAGCCCTTGCCATCTATCATCCTCTTTAGGCAAAACTCCCAGAGCCTGCATCCTATCTTTTTCCACCTATATCTTAATGCAAGCCTTGGATGAGTCTTCTCAGGGCCACATAGAACTGTTAAGATTAGTCTCTGATTTAAGGAGAGATCCTCCCCCCCACTCAAACTCCATCAAAAAAAATTTCTCCCTGGTATACGATTTTCGTTGGTTGAACTATATTTCTCTGAAGAGTTCTTCAGCTTGTTACAGAGATATGCATATGTAGACAGCTGAGTGTCTTGAGTGGCTAAGTATTCATAAGGTACCTTGGTACGTGGGGCTGGAGAGATGGCTCAGTAGTTCAAGCACCTAGTGCTCTTGTAGATGGCTCACCTCTGTTCTAAGACTCATGTGGCAACTCACAATCACCTGGAACTTGTTCCATGTAGTTACATGTGATCAGTCCTCCCCTGGCCTCTTTGGGATCCTGCACACATGATTCAAATAAACTTATGCAGGTAAAATGCATACCCATAAACTACATAAATCTTTTTAAAGTAACCTTGGTACAGTGTCAGAAGGAATATTAACTTACTGTAGCCGTTGCTAGTTACAACTTAGTTTTCCCTTTTAACATCAGGAATCCAGGAAAGTTGACTTCTTTGAGTCCTTTCACGCCATGTATGACGACTTCAAAATATCTAGAAAATAAACCATCATGTAAATAAGAATTACTTGCCTATAATGGAGGAATGACTTAAGTGTGTGTTGGGCATCAGTGACACTTTTTCTTATTAGCATTTAACATTTTTTTTTTCACAGAACTAGTTCTGTTCCTAACTATGCCATGACCAGGTCTCTAGACTTAGCATTTTCATTTTGCATTTTGGTCAATGTGTAAGCAGATTAATAGGGTCAAATAATACCCTAGAAACTTGAATTTGAAAATTACAGTGAAGCATCAAGTTAATTTAAATGAAGAGAAGTCAACAAATTGATGAAATTTTCCCCAAGGCTGCTTAGGAAAAATTCTTCAGAAGAGATGCGGTTTCTGGCACCTTTGTATCTGTTCCATCTACACAAAATGCTCTTGAACAAACATCAAGGGGAAGTAAATGGAATGAGAGCTGTGTGTGTGTGTGCATGCGCACATGTGTGTTACTCTTTCTATATGGACAATGCTGGTGGTCTTTGTATAATTAAACCGAAACTGGAAATTTTCAGATTTTGAATGCCATGTCTTTGTCATTTTGGCACTCCTTCCCATTTCTTCAGTGGTTAGAAGATTGAGCATTTAGCAGTGGCAAAGTATCTGTTCTCTCTCTCTCTCTCTCTCTCTCTCTCTCTCTCTCTCTCTCACACACACACACACACACACACACACACACACACACACATACACAGGTCTCTCTCCTTTCCTCCCTCTTAATTTCCTTTTCCCTTAAAAAGAAGTATGAATCAATTCTCTTTTTCCATGGATTGTGTTTGAGTCTGATTCATATGGTTTGAATTAACCTTTCTTAAAATTCCCTCTCAGTGTTCATGATTCTAGATTATGACCATTAAAGAAACCGGACGTACATTGATCTCCATCTGGCATTAGTTAAAACAAAGCTAGTCCATTTAACACCTTATAACCAAAATATAGCTTTTATAATATATTGGAGCTGAAGAAATGATGAATTTCTTTGAAAAAAAATATAATTTCCTGTTTATTTCAGGTTTTAGAAGTTTCTTGCTAGTGGTAAGCATTTGCGACTCAATACAAGGAAAAGGATAAAACACGCAGACATTAAAGTGTCTTCCCACACTGTGTCTAAGTGCTATGGATTAGAATAAATTTTAGTGTACTTAGAGGTGAATTTGAGATATTCCAGACTCTTAAAAGTAAAAGCCTAAGTAGGCTGCCTAGTCTCAAAGAGTGGGTGCAGAAATCTCTCAAATAACTAACAAGCTTATGTTGGTACTTCAGAACTATGAGAAGTAACAATAAAAAATATGTGTGGGGGGGAAGCGTGCAGGAAGAACTCATACCTCAAGTAAGTCATATGACTCTGCTCAGAAGGTTGTACTTTCTGTTTCCAGTCCAGTGGATAGCTCCAAAGATAAGAGAAATCAATAAAGTCATCATCATAGTCAATGCATACATGTTTTCCTTTCTGCTCTCTGTTATGCTCTTAAAACACCACCTTATACATTGTTGGAGTAATGTATTTGGGTTTCAGGACGAAAAAAAAACCTTTTGGACCATATTTTAAGTACACACGATTTTCTGATACGCAAAAATCCCATGGCTCACAACAATCTCTGGAATGAGAAGAACATACCTTATTGTCTACTGTCTTATCGATGAACCAGACAAGCTGCCGGCACACTCTACTAGGAAATGCAAACCTGGAAGAGAGACAGAGACAGACTGTGTGTGTGTGTGTGTGTGTGTGTGTGTGTGTGTGTGTGTGTGACTATTTTAGTAATGTATTCATTTGATTGCAAAAACAAAAGACCCAGTCCGTGGTTATTTGTAGTAAATGGATTACCATGGTATCAGCAATGTCCCAGCTTTAGTAAAAATTGACAGATCCAGATGACATAAAAGTAGATCTGAAACCAACACAGGAAACAAAGGGGGCTAATTGGGGATGGGGAAGCAAAGAGGGAATGTAGATGGATATAGGGGAAACATGCTCTAAGTACATTGTGTATGTGCAAAAAAAATGGCCTTATCTAACCCAGTGTAATAATTTTAAAAACAAAACAAAACAAATGTGAAAGAACACAAGCTTTGGAATCAGAGAGAGTGGGCTTGAATCCCCTTTAAGGCCTGTCACTCACTAACCATCCTTAGGAATGTTATTTAACCTCTCAAAGCCCCAGTGTGCTTATCCAGAACACACAGGTGACAATTTCACCTACTTGAAGTGTTTATTGTGGGACTTAAACTAAGTCTAGTGAAGGAAAAAGACTGTAAGATAACTTAGTGTCACCAAATTTCAGGAAGTAAACATTACAAACAAAATTAAACAATAAGAATAAGAATAATATGGTGAAGTGTAGATGTTGAAGAACTGTTGAGGAGAAAGTAAAGGCAGAAAGAAAATTATTAGCCATAGCAACCTTTGAGTGCAGTATATGGGAAACTATTTATGGATGACAAAAGAAATGCCTTCCCTAAATTATTGAAGCATGATCTCTCCAATGGTAGCCATTTAATTAATTAATTAATTAATTAACTGAGAACACATCAGGCAGACACTGTAAAACACTTCAACGGGAGTTTTCTGAGCTGTGTGTGGATGAGTCTGTATCTGACTCCTGTGCATTTTCAGTTTTCAGTGGATCTAGTGACATAACATAATTTACATTGAGGGCTTTAAGCAAAGAAATGTGAGTAGAACTTGTTTGGCATTTTAAAATATATTTTAAGGACAAGATTTTTATTTGTGTGTGAGAATGCGTGTGCCTGCAGGAAGCTAAAGAGGATGTAGGAATCCCAGAAGCTAGAGTTAGAGGTGATTATGAGCTGCTCAACTTGGGTTCTGGGAAACAAACTTGGCTCCTCAGGAAGAGCAGCAAGGACTCTTCACCGTTGCACCAACCTTCTTTCCTGGTTTGACTTGGGGTTACTAGTCCAAGAAAAGTGAATGAGACCATAAACAATTGTACTAAAAGCACTTCAAGCAGTAGAAAACCACATTTGCTGATGGTAAGCCTCTGATTGACCTACCCAGACCAACTAGCATTTTAAAAGATTATCTGGAAGACTTAGGCAAAATGTGTTAATCCAAAGCAAAATTTTTCAATGTGTTTTAATTTGCTGTTTTTGCAAAGGGATGGCACCCTTGAGGTCCTTAGCCTTTAATGAACACAGTTCCATTACTTTCACTCAGGATCCCTTCTCTTTATTTTTCTGTAAGGTGGGAACCCCTCTTTAGTAGATTTCTGGGATGTATGGCCATTCAAAAGAGGAGTTCCATCCTTCTTGGAAATGATGTGTGGCTTTATGACTAGTTTCTGGCCAGTAAGGTATAAGCTTTCATTAGATGTGGAATTTACACTAGGTACTAAAAGGAAGGAGTGTGACAGTCACCATTCTTTTGTCCTTTCTGGTAATGGGAATACAGGTTAAATGGCTGGAGCTTCAACAGCCAATTTCAGTCAGAGATAATCTCTTAGCAAATTTCTGTTTTACCATTGATTCAAGTTTTCCCATTTCTTACACCCTAACTTCTTCATATTTGTTTAATAGCTTTGAACCTTCTATTTACTTTTTAAAAACTTTCAAGCATTATTGTTACTTACCTAAATGGCTTTCACATTAAAATTATTTCTTAGCTGGATATGTAAGCAATTTGCCTAAACTCCCACCCTTCAGAAGCAGGAGACTCTTAAGTACCAGGTCTGGCAGAACTGTATCAATAGACAGTATCTCAAAACAAAATGCAACAAAAAAAACAAAAATTAAGTCTCATTTCTAAACTATACAAATACAAACATTTAGTATGTCCTATCACTTCTACTTCTCAAGTGTGCTTCAAATTCATCAGTCTCTCTCTTCCTACAAGGATGATGATGGTTTAAACCTCCATCATGTCAGATGCAAGGCCTGGAAAAGTTTCCTGTCACCCTCCTTCCATGCAAACCATTCTCTACATGGTAGGTGGATCAATTTTTTGGAGATGGACTATGTTTTCAAACCACAGTCTAATTATTGACCTTTTTAAGGCTGGAAACCTTTTTATACTCTTCCAAGATTCACCCGGAGATCCAGAGTCTTTACTGCTGCAGTCCATCTGTTGTCAGCCTCTGCTGGATGATAGGTCCATCCCAAGTCAGTAACCCTGAAGATGATGCATTTTCAATTTTAGTCCTGTAGGTTCTTTCTGCATTACTTCCTCACCTTCCCTCAAACCCTGATCACTGGCAAGGTCTCAGTCTCACTGTGACTTAGCATTTTCAAGTTTTCCTGTCTACGTAATGTTTGGATCTTGGGCCACTCCCACAGCTGAACCTGTCTAGTTATCAGATTAACACATGTCTTCTCCATGAGACTAGGGTCTCCATGATGGTTCGTCTCATAATTAGATTCCCAACATCTCCCACAGGGATTTGTCCAGAGTGGATGCTCAGAAAACATTAATGACTTATGAGACTCATTAACTAACCCAATGTCTTCTTTCTTCTCCTCAAAGGTACCTTTAGTGTATCAACCAATGTTCTGCTTCTCAAAGTTCCAGCTACCTTTTGCTCAATCAGATCCATGCCTGTGCTCTTGCCTTCTAATTATACACGTTCCTGTGATCCTTTGACAGACTTTGGTTATGTGTTAACACTATCCAAATTATCATTAGGGATACAGTCTAGAAAGTACAAACTCTTAGAAGAGTTTTGTTGTAACAGCCACATGTTATGTGTTTAAAAAGTTATTTACTGTAATCACCTTTATCTTACCAGCATATTTAATTCTGGAATATGTGGCTAATAAACTATACTTTTTCATAAGCAGAATACCAAGCATAAAACAAGCTTTAAGAAATTTTGGTAAGTAGTACTAGATAGTGAGGTACTCATGGGTTCAGATCCAGGATCATCCGGTTAGCATCTGTGGTGAGATGCCGGGACCTTATCAAGCCTTCACTGTGTAAAACAGGAATAATATCACCAACCTTATTAAAATATTGAGAGTTCATAAAGACGGTAATCACATTAGTCATGATTATTATGTTCTGAGTTTATGTTTTGCCATCCTCCTTTTAGGAAATAAGGCGGATGCATAGATTTTATTAGTATTATCTATGCTGTTTGTAAGCTGACTGGTAAAGTTTCAAACCTAACACTGAACAATGGTTAAGACCTGTGAAAGGAGCTTTGAAACACTCAGCAGTTTACTACTTGCTTTTATTTCAGCCCATTCCACCCCTCTATTTAAAAAAAAAAAATGAATAAAATGACAGGTGGAAAGCAGCAAGAGGAAAGATTCGGTTATATATTATCCAAGGTCATCAGAAAGGCCTGGAAATTACATACATGCTAAATTACACCACCTGAGGCCATTTGAGTGTCAGGAGCGAGTCTGAACAGGGTATTAAGAGTTCAGCTGTCCCCGTGAGGCTTATCTGCAGTGGAGATTCCACTGAGCCTCCTCTGCCTCTGGATGACCAGCTGTTCTCAATCCTTCCAGCTGGCTTAACGGGATCTGTCTTCCCTTGCCTGCTTCAAAAGGTCATCATCTACTAGAACATATTCCAGGTAGCTTTCCCTCTGGACTATTGTCAGAGTCATTACCAATAGCCCACCTTATCAGCTGCCTCAAAGAAAGGTAAATTACCAAGGAAATCTTCTCCTGCTCCTTCTCTCTTGTCTCATGAATTCTTTGTCTGTCCAAGTTGTAGAATCAAAAGCTGCAGACTTCCCCATGAGGCCAGGACACCTAGGGTGAGCATAGAGGTAGCAGCCAGGACTCTGGGAGTGACGGTGGCTTTAGCAGCCAGACTGCCTCATTTCAGAAGTGCTGACCCCTCCAGAGTTTTAGTATAGATGTCATCATTTGAATCCAGCTTGTGGTAATGTAACTTTGTCTGCTGGCTAAGGTTGCCTTTTCTTCATGTGTACAGATTCTTACTTGGTGTTTGGTATGTATGTATATTAAATTACACACACACACACACACACACACACACACACACATATATATATATCACTTGTGCACACATATATGCAAATATATGACTAAGCATGACTTGTTAAGAAGGCAGTAGCTCAGCTTGGTTCAGGATTACTTCTGCCAGTGACGACAGTCATATACTCTTAGCTGAGTTATTTTGTAGAATCCTATTTGTCCCCAGTAAGCTTCAAAAAAATTACCCCATAGACTCATGAGAAATAAATACATGAGAAAGTTGTCAAATTCTTAAATATAGGCAATCAATGTGGCAAGTATCTTAATTCGTCTTATTTTCAAGGAACCACTAGCTATAGTTTCAAGTAGTCGATTAGTTTTCCACCTCCTCTTCTTTTTTTAACCATTAAAAATGCAGGGTTTCACCTTTTTGAACATTTCGTGGAATGTTTCATTGTTTTCTACGTCTTACAGGGGAAAGAATTCTCCAACCACATTTCATACTGTGAGCCTATGAAGGTTGTAACTAGATAGAAAATGCTATTGCTTTTTAAAAGACATTTAATAACCTTTAACACATAAAGCACTACTTTTACAAAGATAATTGTATATAGTTTATAGCGAAAACTCGTAGGAATTGTGACTGGAGCATAATGCATGCTCTAGCAAGCTGTGCTCTGTAGATTATTTCTTGAGTGGTCTCCCCTGCACTGGTAGTGATGTGGGCGTTGTAAATGCGATGGCAGTTGGTTTGTTCTGAGTTCTGTGAATAATGGCCTAAATCAACTACAGATTACTTCTGAGGAAGGCGAATCACTTGATTGGCAGTATATTTTTTTCTGCTGTGTGAGAGATGCAGTCAAACTTACTCAGCATCTCCATCTCCTGTGAAGGAGTACCATTTATATTGGTTTAAACAATAAACTGTAAGTTTAAAATGTATCTCAAAGCACATTAAGTAACAGACTCCCTGCCTGATGACATTTCAGAAAGGAGATTGTGTGTATGAACTCTTCTTCTCAGCATTAGGACTCATTTTAGTAAATCTCTTTTCACACACCTAACAATACCAATTTCAAACACATCTTTTAAAAAGGATTGACCATGTACTAGCTTCCTTTTTTTTTTCCAGCCCAAACAAGGCTCAACTATTTTCTTTCTTCTTATCAACTCTCAATTAAAAGTGGAATGTATTCTCTGTAAAGAAAAGTTGAAGCTAAAACTATCATTGGCCTTTAAGAACAAATATGAAGAGGACTGGAGCATTTTTATTCCTTAAGCAAACTCATGTAAGGTTAGCAACGTGTGCAGAGCTTCATGTCAGTTGTGAAACATAGGCTGCTGATCAAATTCTTCATCTTATCTCAAGAGCTTCTCTTCAAGCAGGCTGCAAGTCACCTTGCTCCCTTAGCTGTCCTGAGGAAACTCATTGGCTCAGGATCCCATCACTTTGAAGAGCTAACATAAATAAGATATAGAAATGGATATAGAAATAAATATGCAACTTGTTACTGACATTGATAGCTAATTCATTCTAATGATAGAGCACATACAAGGCCAACAGGTGTCTTAATGAGCTTGGAGAAGAATAAGAGTTGGTGCTCTTGAAACCTGAAAGGGGGTTATGGAGACCCACATCTCCCAAGAACCTTAGTGGAATCTGACTGTGACATAACTGAACTAACTCCAAAGGGGTTTACATAAATGTGAAGTGCTGCCTGTTGGGATAACATTGTTAATTCAACGAATCTTAGAATGGATTCCTACCTTGCCCTGCTATCTAGACACAGGTGCTAGGCTCGTAAGTAATTCATAGTGATGGCTGGTCTATGGAAATCCTGTCAAGGAGGCTGATGACCAAAGGCAGATGTGTCTCAAGTTCATCAAGTACTACTTGATATGAAGCCATTTACAGTAAAAACCATGACCCATAAATATCAGAGGTGAGACTTTCTGAAGAAAGAGGACCTTGCTGTGCATAGCCCATCTTTCATGAAGCTCCAACTTGGAACTAAGTTCTACACATGGAGAGAGTAATAGATGGGTAGGTAAGATTGACTGCCCAAACAGACCTGGAGCCAAGTCTTGGTTTATTGTAAACAAAAGCGTAATGTAGATTCTAAAGTAAGTAGATGTCAGTATTATTTTCCTACCTTGCATTTTTACCAGCAGTGCCTAAGAATCAAAGGCACTGATCATTACCAAACAGAGCCTTCCCACAGGTCATCCGATGTTGATATTTCACAAAAATGAAACTTATCACAAAGAATCAGAAGAACCAGTAGATTCTACTTGACATAGAATGATGCTCTCCTCATTGTTTTATGGAGAGAGGGGAAGCAGGTATCCAGGAAACACAGAAATCAGCGTTTTCAAAATTTACTGCATTATTAAGGCAGCTCTTTTTGCTTATTTTTATTAGTGTTTTGCACAGTATGTGCACAGTGTGCTTGCTTGGTGCCCAAGGAGATCAGAAGAGGGCATCAGCTGCCCTGGGACTAGAATTAAGATAGTCATGAGCTGTCATGTAGGTGATAAGAACCAAACCCAGGTTTTCTACAAGCGCAAAAAATACTCTAAACCGCTGAACCATCTCTCCAGCCCCCAAAGCAGCTCCTTTGTCCAACAAATGTTAGCAAGCAACAGGAGTTTCATCCCAGTCTCTAATCCCCTGCAACATCATTTATACCAATATCTTATTTTTTTCAACCATATAACAGAGTTCATAGCTTTGCATGTGCTTAACAGAGTCTCCATTTTTGGATATGAAGTAACTAGAGTCTTAAGATTCTCTCAGTGTTTGTAAGAAAGTGCACAACTGTTCTTAGTAGTTTGAGAGTTCATCTGAGAATCTAAGGGCCATATGTGCAAACAGAAAAAAAGGAGATTTGGAAAGTTTACATAATGCTATCATAATGCCAAGATGAAGCCACAGCTATCCTGCTCTGGGTGGAGAGAAGCTTGTGCAGGTTTGGTGACAGGGCATGAAAATTCTAGTTAGATAAGGTTTCTGCCTTGTAGAACTGTTGGTCTCATGGATTCTTGGATGTTTTGTTTTGCCTCCTTTGGTACCTTTACTAGTGTGTGCTAGAGAGCATACAGCTAGAGAGTCACTGGATCTGCTCTACTAGAAAATGAAAAAATGAAAAAAATCAGTGAGAGAGCTATAGATCACAGTAAGGACCAAAAGAGGAGCAGACATTTGCATTTTTAGAAATAATACTCAAGCTGATTAGATGCTTCATCAGGTAAAAGTGCTTGCTGCCAATCCTGACTACCCAAGTTTGAGCCCCAAGACCACCATGATGAAGGGAGAGCATCAAATCCCATGCTGTTTTTCCGACCTCCATGTGTGTGTGGTGACAGGCTGCACACTCCCAAATACAAAAATAATTAAATTTAATTAAATTTCCATTTTAAAAATCATACTCCAGTGTTCAATAAAGACAGCACAGTATTCACACATTCTGTGCCAAGTACCCTTGAAACAAAAATACTGTATAAATCCTTATCTTAATCTGCATTAATCCAGCTGAGCTGATTTAGTTTTGCTCTTGAGTTAACTAATGAGAATGTCTTGGGAGTTCAGTGTACTGTCTACACCATCATAAATTGCAGAAAAAAAATGTTTCAGATTTTCAGAATACCATTGGCATTTATTCTGGTGATACATTTGTTATCTGGTATGAACACCAGGTGATAGTATGTAATTAGAACTCATAGAAGGGTATGTGATGACCATCATCTATATGGAAGATTTTGTAAAGGCTTTCACCATTTCAGTGGAGTAATCCACAATGGTCTGTCTGGTGGAGAGTCATTAGAACTTTTCCATCTTGTGCTCATGGGCAAGCTTCACACTCTGCACATGCCTTTTGTCTGTGGAAGGACACTGTGAGGTCTTTTATTACTTAAGCTAAAATAACAAATAATTATCTCACTATAAAAGAAAATACTGATAATTATAGTTTGCCAGGTATGTTGTAGAAACAGACAGGAAAGGCAAAGTGCTAGAGTTGGCAAACCCCAGATCAGAACGCTTCTGCAGACTAGAATGAGCCCCCATGGCAAATGGCCTTGCCATAAAAAAATGCCACAAATTCCAGGAGCTGTTGAAAAGACTTGATGGTTACAGCATAATCAGTCATGGAAACTTACCACCATATTTAGTTTGTGGAGCAGTTGAATGATTGGAGGAGGCGAGGAAGGAAGGAAGGAAGGAAATAAAGAACAAAAGAAAGCAGTCGAAGTTAAAACTAGAGTCCTGTCACTGTGGATGTAAAGCTAGTAGGAAATTAGTTATCATCTATCCTTTTTAACTTGGACACATGGAACAATGAGAAAAAATTGTACAAATCCCTTCCTTTGCCTGGTGACATCATTTTGAATATAAAAATAATAATAATGACATTTCATGGTTGAGATCATGTCTATGAGTCATTTGAGTTTGCATCTGTGAGCGTCCTTTCCTTTGCTGAGCTGAGTAACTGGGTAATTAAGTTGTCGTTTAAAGCAACAATAACAGCAAAATGTCAAATGCTAACCCAACTGCCATGTGGTAAAGGTCTGATATTTGTATTTTAAAGATACTCCACAATAAATTAATATCATGAGTTATATGAAATTTAACACTTGATGATGCATTAATACTAATCTCTACCATGAATATTTATTAACTTTAAATATACTTTGAAGTTGTTGTATTTTAGTGATCAGAATAACGTCTATCAGTTTATACAAGATCATAATCACAAAACCTGTCTTCTCACCAACACATCTTCATTTCACAATATCCACATTAAAAGTACATTCCTGCATAAATGACATTCTACTTTCAAATAGGTTGGGTTACCAGATAATCATTTATCATTTAAAACATTTTCAAACGTTTTAATGCTCTGAATATTTAATTTTTTTTCTTGCAGTACCTTGAGATATATAATTAAATACAAAGAGAACTCATTGTTCCATTGAGTACAGACGAAGACGAATAAAGAGATAATTTTTGAAAAAAACAAAAAAAAAAACCTGTTCCACTGGGCATGATGAAACCTGTAAGTCCACTACTTGGGAAGAGTAGATAGGAAAATCATTTGTTCGAAGCAAGGCAAGACTTCATAGTGAATTCAAGGACAGCCTGAGATTCATAGTGAACCCTTGTTTCAAAAAACCTCACTGGCAAAATGCTGGTCTAGCATGCACAAGACTTGATCTCTTTCAACACACACACACATACACACACACACACACTGGAGAAAGACAGAAAATTTAAGGATGAATCTATAATAGTTTGAAAAACAACTATAAGCTAATCTGTCTCTCTCAAAGTCTTTAATTTAGCAGCACATAGATAGCTGTCTGCCTTTGATCGGTTTACTTTGATGATAAATCCTGACCCTTCTGGTATTCTGTTATCTCTGAATCTCCTTTTTCAAGGTACCACATTTAAGCTGATTGGTTAAAGCTATTAATTTGTATTTCTAGTCACCATTTTCCTATTCCTTTTCTTATTCACCTCTTTTAGCATTTGTGCTTGCATGTTTTTAACCTGTCAAACTCTCTTCTTAACACTTCAATAGATGTTTCTTTTTCCCACCTGTGTTAGTCATCTTCTCCATCACTATGACAAACACCTGAGATAAACAACTTCTAAAACAAGGTGCATTTGAGCCATGTCTGTTGGCTCAGTTTGGGGGTACCAGTGCTGAGACACAGCATGTTGGGGTCATAGAGTAAGGCTGTCCAGGAGCCAAGGTATCAGTAGCATCTCAAAGGCATACCTATAAGACCATGCATTCCTTCTACTAGACTCTACCTCATGAAGGTTTCTTCACCTCTGGGAAGAGCCACAAGGCTCTTCACCTATCCTGTAATACGATATTCTGGGAGCAGGGCTTAAAATCAAACTATATCTCACTCTACTAGTTGCTTACAATGTTTTCTTGTGGGTTCACCTGCATTATCTTGTTAAAAATAGACTGGCTAACCCCTGTTCTCAGTCTATCTTCACCACAGCAAAGATGCATTCCTAGTTCTATCACCTGGCAGTGACTTTGAGATCCTGAGCAAAGAATGAAGCTTCGAATGTCTGATACCAAGATTAAATACCAAGCACACATGTTAGAGGATATTAGTCGCCACTTGTTTCTCCCTGAAGTCTCTTGTTGATTAAAGTCTGATGATAAATTGAATTCTCTGTTATCGTCTTTACCAGATTGTCCTCATATTAGCACTTACAGTTCTTCTGTCCTAAGGCTATTATATACCTGATTCTTGCTATATATACCATGATTCTTGTTCAACATGTATTTGATTTGATCATCCATTTCAATTTAGAATTAATTTTAATCAATTTAGAAGATTTCTCTGTCTCAACCTCTCCATTTATACTATTTTCCTTCTGCTATTCCCCAGTTTCTTCTTTTCTACTCCTCGCCCCCGTGTCCAAATTGCATGTAGTTTCACGAAGCTAACTTTAAATACAGGACTCTCCATAATAATTGGTATTGAGTATAATCTCCCCTTTGATTCAGTAAAGCGCTGAACTATATTTTCCTTGTGTACTCTCACCCTGTGCTCTGTGTTATAGTTAATTACTACCCCAGACATGATTATATACGCTTCTTGGAATCAGCGAGGCTATTGTATGTATTTGTAGCAGGATCTAGCTGGACAGGGTATAATTCACTGCCTGATACATACTAACCAATTGAAGAAATTCTAAAGAAGTATTTTGAAAATCTTGATCCATTATTTTCCTATTCCTCAGGCTTATATGTTCCTTAAATAGCTTAAAAGTCTGAAAATAAATCATTTTCTATTCAATTAAGTTTAGAGTTGGCTATTAAGATCATAAATTAATACTTTACATTGGAATGTTTTTTTGTTCTTTAGAAGCAACTATTAAATTTTTTTATTTTAATGTAATTTTTATTTTTTGGTACTGGTTTTTACCTGAATGAATGTCTCTGAACCACTTGAATGTAGTGCCCATGGAGCCAGAGGAGGGTTTCATATCCCCTAGGACTGGAGTCACACATGGTTGTGAGCTGCTGTGTGGGTGCTGGGAATTAGGCCTGGATCCTCTTGAGGAGCTGACAGTATTCTTTACCAATATACCATCTCTCCAACCCCAACTGTGTCAAAAAATAACTCACATATAAAAATTCATTTTTTTAATTATACAACCATTGACTTTTCAGTATATTCACCGTTATACAGCAATTTTCTCTGTCTAATTTTTGAATATTTGTGAGCCCCCCAAAACCACATAACCATTAACAGCCACTCTATCTCTGCCTTATAGCTGTCCTAGAAAATGCTCAAGGAACTATCTCTATGGGCTAGTTTTTCTTTCATATAGTTCATAAACACTAAACAAATGTGGTCTTTTGAGAGAAAACTCTTCACTAAGTTAATACTAATTGCTATTAGTATTTTGATTGTTTGTCATAAAGGCTAAATAAATAGCTCATTGAATGGAAATACCACATCTTTTGAATCCATTCATTAATGGGATATTTGTGCCGGTGAGTCATTTAAAAACGTTTAATACTGCTAAAAATCCCCATGCTTACTTCGTCTAACAACCTCATTTTTTGCTTGTGAACATAAGACTCAGCGAGTTATGTTGGGACTCTTACTTGTTCAGTTGTTGGGATTTTTATTTTATGTGTTTGGCTGATGTCGTGCGATGCATTTGTCCATGCACTGTTGTCTTCAGTAAATTAAAAAATACTAAATGGAGCGCCAAGTCTAGGTGATATGACCGTGGTCACTGTCTTCATCAAACAATCACACAAATAACTACAAACTTAGACCAATGACAGAGGTGATAAAGGGGAGACTCAAAAACTAACCTTGTCAGGATGGGCAGCTGATGGATAAGGAATGGTTAAATAGGCAGAGAGAGTAGAAACGAATATACCAGACCAAGGAGGAGAGCTTGCAAAGACCCTTTGACTATAGGAGCAGAGCTTATATCAGGGTGAATGACAGAAGGCTTAAGGAGAGCAAGGGGTATGAGGTACACGTTGTATGATAAGGTTGGAGAGATAACAGAGCTAGATGAGATGAGGTCTGCAAGGAAACTTTCATCTTTTTCCTAAGAACA
This sequence comes from Cricetomys ansorgei, assembly GCA_026225945.1. Taxonomy (NCBI): domain Eukaryota; kingdom Metazoa; phylum Chordata; class Mammalia; order Rodentia; family Nesomyidae; genus Cricetomys; species Cricetomys ansorgei. Next base: position 5,404,700 of record JAMJFZ010001796.1, read on the forward strand.
TTAGACACTAAGTGGAAAATGGAACTGCATATCCCCTTACACATTTCAACCAAGGCTTAGATGAATTAATTATGAAAGATTAAACTTGCTGGATAGTTACCAGGGCCGGCCTGGCAAGTCAGAAAGTACCTGGATGGAGAGTGAGACTGAAGGGCCTTATGAGGAGAGGGGAAAAGAAACGCGAAGGGAAGGGAATAGACCAGACACACAGCATCATTGAGCTCAGATGGAATGGAGCTGAAATTTTATTTTTCTCTCCAAACTTATACGCCTTTCCTCCAGTGGCTATGTGCAGCTACAGGGATTAGAACCAAGGTGTTAATTACAAGGTGAGACAGTGCATAGGTAAAAACATCCTGAAGCCAAGATAGATATCAGAACAAAACATCTTCCCTGCTGAGGTGGGATGCTTACCTAGGGGAGACAGCCTCTCTCCAGTGGAGTTAGATGCTTAGGACAATAGCTTCTCCGGATGAAGTTAAATGTTTAGGCAGAGAAGGAGCATCCCTTCAGAGGGCTTTGGCTTCCCTGTAAACAAGCTGCTCTCGGGTAGTCATTAATATTTTCATGACTCAGTTTGCTCAGAAGATCTCCCAATAAAGGAACTAGGCAATTTTAGCCAGAGGCTCACAGCAAGGTCTAGGCCCAGAATCTAAAGGGCTCACCACAGATAGTAATAGCTGTTATACCCAACCTTGAGGCAGAATCTGCAGCATCTGAAGTTCTTATTTGGGGCTGGAGAGATGGCTTAGCATACCAACGAGATGTTTGTTTCCAATCTTGACAACCTGAGTTTGGTCTCTGGGACACACATGCTGGAAGAAGAGAGCTTAGTTCTCACAAATTTTCCTTGGACCCACACACACATGCTGGGGCATGTACACTCTAATACACAAATATGCACATACTGTTAGGGCAAGCCGGGCGGGTTTCTAAGGAACCACGAGACACGGACCGCTGTAACATACATGAGGCATTTATTTGATACCGGCGCGCTCCGGGTCCCGCCTATCCCACGCAGGAGATGAGCATGGCGGGCCCCGATCCCCTCCCCACCAGCCCTTTTATCCGGTTCAGGGGTTAGGGGTCTGGGGATGGGGGCTCGTGCAGCTGATTGGCTCCGAGCTCTCGGGAGTTTCGCGCGTGCGGGATCCAGGGGCGGTGTGGTCAACCTGTGTCCTTGGAAGCCACCTTTGAGACAGGGTGGCGCCCATGGAGCCCGGGAAGGAAGAATCCCTGCTGATATGCAGGAGGGAGGAGGCTGGGAAGAAGGAATCCTGTTGACAGGTGTTAAGCTCAATGGTCATCTTCCTTATGGGTGGGGAGGAGACTAAAGAGTGCTGTTAATGGCTGTGCTTGGGAAGGCATTTCCCCCTATATATGATTGCATTTCTATGTTTCATATTTCTTAAACCCTTTCAATACACACATACATTTTTTGAAAAAATAAAGTTATATTTTATGTGTTTACTGGGGTTCTTGTTATCCAAAGTAAAATCTTTTGTTATTTTCACACAATAAAAATCATGCTTATTAGAATTTTCAAACTCAATTTTGAAAAGAACTACTCTTTTCAGCCCTCCTACAGAATAAGCAATCAAAGCTGCTTGAGAAGTAATAAATAGATCTTTAAAGGTCGCATTTTTCCATTGTACATGACCATGTTTTAGACCTGTGAAATCTAAAGGGTACAGGCACAGTTTTTTTTCTAAATGGCAAATTGTTAATACCTAATTCTTTAGGTCAAGTGCCTTTAACTTGAGGTCCGTTGCTCCCAGGCAGTGTCTGAATGAGATTCAGAAAGCTTTTGTACAAACAAAGGCCATGCCTAGGTGGACATGCATTTAAAGTTTTCATTAAATTATGCCATAAATCCTTTGCAAACAGAAATTAAAAACAGCATTTTTAGAGGGGAAAAAAAAAACCTCATATACTACTCGGGGGAAAGGTATTTGGGCTTTTAAAAACCATTTATTGAATTTTAGGGCTATAGACTTAAAATAAGTAAAGTAAACATTTAAACTAACAACTATCACTATATTTCTGTCTTGATGACAATATCTTTTGTAAACATATATAGAAGCATTTAAATGATCAAGATTATACCAATATAATTAATAAAATGCAATATAGCATTTACTTTTCAAAGTGTGTTCCACGGATCATACGTTTACAATAATACTGAATGCTTATGAGAGGTATAGTTTCCTGGACTCATTTATACTTCTACAGTTAGTCTCTTGACTGGAACTCTGATTTTTTAGCTAAGATTCTAAGTGCTTATGGTACCTACCCAAATTTGTAAAGTGTTACACAATAAGAGTGAGTGCAGCACTCTATTCAACATTCCAACAAACCAACTTCACACAACTCATCTGGTGGTGTAATAGTTCTAGTTCATTGTGAATATCATTGCATGGATGGATAGATAGATGACAGGGAACTGACAGGTAGAAAGATAATCAGACCTTGTGCAAAACACTTTACAAGTCACTCTACAAAGAGACAGTTATTATTACCCACTATTTATTGGTAAAGGAATAATGAGCCAATGAAATTATATAGCTTGCTATGTAGGTATTTATATAAACATGGCTGCAAATATTTGTCTACACTCTGCCGTCGAACTCCTTGGAACTGCTATGCTAGTTCTCCATTCCACGAAGTATCCAGAAAGGGGATGGAATTTTATCTGAGCCTATAACAGTCTCATTGAGCACCACTGAAAACCATGGTCCCCAGCAAAGTTATAGTCCTAAGATGAGCAAAGTATAATATGAGTCTCCGGTGAGGCATAACTGTCTGACACTTCTAAAAGAAGCTTCCAGAGGTAACACATCATTGGCAGGAATGGTGTGAACGTGAGAACATTTCTCCAAGATGCTATACTTTAAGAAGAAGGAAATATGAAGGAAAACCAAACATTACAGTATGTGAGGCAACCCCAGAGCCTACCAGCTCACATCACAAGAGAAAGAAACATTCTGTGTGATTTGGTTATGGAAATGGAAGACAGATCTGTTGAGTTGTTTTAAAACATGATCTCATACATGTGTTTTCCAAATAGAAGGTGCTCTGCGATGGGTGTATGTTCTAGCAATGGATTAAGTATCATTTCATGGAAGACTATGTTGAATGCTAATAAGAAAAATTCATTTTTGTTATCCTATATTGATTATTCCATAATGTGTTTCTTTATGACATGTTCATACACATACATAATGTGTTTTGATATTATTCATCCCTCATCACTTTCTCTTGTCCCATGATCCCATGATCAAGTCTTAAATATTAGAGAGTGATGAAAATGTAAATTTTCTAGTTATCACACTTGTTATTTCAAAACATGTTTGCATTCCAATCATGAAGATCAAAATCTTTAATGACTTCTTTAAGGTAGATATAACAAAAACACTTTTAAAATATTTTTATAGATTATTTCTTTTGAGAGGAAAAGAATTTTAATTCAAGTTATTTAAGAATAAACCTTTCCATTTGTACATTTCTTTATGAAACTGAAAACCAAAAAATTCCCTGGGTCTATTGAGACTTTTATCGATTGCCATGTAATTGAATAAATACCATTCCCTGTATTTTCAATTGGTGAATACTCTGCTCTTCACCAGGCAGCTCTTGTAGCTCTTGTTAAGTGAAATGAAAAACTCACTTATGTTGACATTAAATTTTTGGAAATATTTATAGGATGTTGCAATAGCCAGTACATGGTGGGACATAAATTATAAATGTCTGTTTTCTAAGACATGGGCTCTTTAAGGCATAAAAATATCAGAACAAGTTTCAAAGAAATCATCCTTTATAACTGATATGACATGTAAGGATTGGCATTCTTTGGTTGAGCAGTCATATTGTGTATGTTTTTCTACAAAAGTGTGAGTAGAAAGCTGAGTCCCAGGTTTTATTGTTGCTTTGAAGTTATAGTAGGAAGTAGTGATTCTTGGGCCCTTCATATCTATTTTCAGTAAACTCAAAGAGTCCCATCTTACCAACTGAAGCTGAGGAGTTTCCTCATTTGGGAATTCCCAGTAGGGGGACAAATTCAAGAAAAGTTAAAATAAGAGGAGGGGAGAAGGAGAAAGGAGGTAAAAAGAGAGAGAAGATAGGTCTGGATGTGTATGGGGGTGTGTGTGTGTGTGTGTGTGTGTGTGTGTGTGTGTGTGTGTGTGTGTGTGGTGTTTAATACTGATTTTTAATACTACAAAATCACTGAAGAGACAAGCCTCTAGGCATGTCTGTGATGGGTTTTCTAGATCAGGGTAATTGAAGTGGGAACAACTCCCCTAAATGTGGGTACCACAATTCCTTTGTCCTTCTATTCCATGAGTGTTTCACTTCACTCTTGGTTACCAGAGGTCTCCAAAAGACCAAGGAGAGTCCTGTAAGAACACCTGAAGAGCACGGGCAAGTATTCGATTCATGCTAACTAGACAAAGCCTCGATATGCAGTCCAATACACGAGCCAAGAGGGATGCCACAAAGAGGCACCCCAAGAGGGATGACTTCTTGCTTTGTCTTTAGCTTCATGAATTTTCCTTAAACTGGATGACTTTTAGTTAAGACATATATCCAAAATATAAAATGTACTTGAAATGACAAAAAAAAAATACCGAAATTATCAATAACCTTCAGAAGTTCTACTACATTCTCCTTTAAGGCAGAATCTTCTGCTGAAGGTGAAATGGTGTAAGTCATGAATTGCATGGGAAACCCACTGAGTGAAGAAAGCTGCTGACCTTTCAGATAAGACGGGAGATGTCAAGGGTGGGTGGTGGAGACCAGATAGACCACTCGCACTCAAAATGGAGCTTTACACCGTGAAATATAAGCTATTTGGGCCATGGTTTTAAAAGACAATACATTTTAAAAGTTTTTGCCTAACCCATTGGCTTAGAGGAGGCCTAAAAACCATTCAAAGAGTGTGAGGTTAAAAACCTACCACTGAATTAGACTTCTATGCCTACAAATACCAAAGGTAGTTGGTGTGGTCCCAGGGGTGCCCAAGCATGGATTCATCAGCTCTGGCGGTGCTCCTTAGGAACAACAGTCATTAGAGCAGCTGGAATTTTTATAGCCTCATTGGCTCACTGGCTGTGACTTTTTAGCTGAGACTTTAATCTTATTTTCATACATTTTTATAGACACATGTGGCTTGATTATAGACATTAAGTGGCCACTAGGAGTTTAAGATTAGAGTCTTTTGTGAGCACAAGCTGCCTGGGAAGCCAGGGTTGCCCGCACCCCCTGCAGTCCCTATCTCTCCCTCGCCTCTGTGCCTTCTGTGTTAATTTCTATACTCCTCTTGCTGCATTCCCATTGCCCTTCATCTCAGTGACATCTATTTACTTAAATCTAAGCCAATTAAACAAAGCATAATAATAGAACACCCTTGTGAAAAGAGCACAAAGGAGGGGAACTGTAAAGCGAGGAACAGAATAATCAAAGAGAGTGAAAAACATTTTAAAAGAGCTCCCCAGCAGACAATCTACCTCCCACTTCGCCTTCTATTTATGGGGAGGCACAGTCTTTTTATTTGTTTGTTTCTAACATCTCTATGCCAAGTCTCCACCCCCCATGCCTATCCCCACCTTTTTTGGGGAGGAATCTTGATACATCCTTGTACATCCTGATGTTTCTAAGATTACTGCCTTGAGCATTATTTTATAATGCCTAAGGGAATATCGTTGCAGAATTTCCAGAACACTTGGGAGTCAGATGTGTTTCATGACTACTTTGTTGTTGTTGTTGTTGATTTATTGTCTGAGTCAGTGAGTAATTTGTGCACTCAACAGGTCCTCCCTTTTGCTACTGAATATCACAGGCCATTTCTGTAGTAATACAGTTGTTGGCTGCCACTGTAAAGAAAATAACTTGGGGAGACAAGAGTTAGAGTTTCAGAAAGGGGGGGGGGCGTGCCAACGTTATTCCCACTGTTTTAATTAAGTTATTGAGCACTGTCTCTTTAACACCATGCAGCATAACATCCTGAAGCAGCTTGTGGGGGTGGTAAACTCTAAATTCTTCTCCCAGATATCAATGATTTGATGGCACCCTCTGCTCTTAGAGCTTTGAGTTCTTTGGGATTAAAGTGGATTTACCAGAATTTCAATTTTCTGGTTGGATGACTATAGCACAATCTTCTCTTTGGTGTGAGACTTTGTCTCTCCACCACCACCACCACTATCTCCCCTCACCCCCTCACCTTTGTTTTCTTCAATGCATGCCTTTCTAAATGTTGTGCAGTCAAAGATGTAGTACTCAGTAAAAGAACACCATGAAGCAACTGGTCAGATGAATTCTGGTTTCTTTGTGCCGCAGCTGGAATTTGATTGTCACATTGATCTCAAGATTGTTCTGTCTCCCTGGTCTAGCCAAATGCCTGCTCCACCAAATCCTCTTAATGCTGCTTCAGACTGACAGGTGGCTCCCAGCAGGTGAACTCTGAGCTATCAGTAAATGAAATGCTTGCTTACTTACTTGCTTTTCTTTTTTCTTTTCTTTTTTTTTTTTCTTCAAAACCCATCTCAAAGAAATTCCGTGTCTTAAAGATCTACAGAAGGCATTGGGATTCTAAGCAAAACTAAGAGATTGGTTGAAGCTTAGACAATATAGACAAATCTAAACAGAGAATTTCTTCTCAATGTAATGCCTTTCTCTTTCCGAGTGTATAGAACAGTGCTAAATGGTGACAATATCACTTGACGACTGATGGTGACACTTAACAATGTTCACCAATTCTCAACATACTTTTCTGCCCACATGCTTTTGTTTCAACTTTGCAATAACCCTGTGAAAGTCTCATTAATAACTAAAACAATATTGGAGATCCATACACTTAGAAGGCCTACCCTGATAGTACATAGAGCCACTAACTGATCAGCTGAAGTTTCAACACAGTTTGAAGTCTTTTTATTTCAAAGACTGAATTTAATTTCTACTCAGACACATTAAGGAAATTAAATCACTGTCATTCACATTCGTTACATCTTTGTTTATATGCTTGTAAGTCATGGAATTAAGCCAGATATATAAAGATTCTATTGCTTGTGACACAGGAGTATATTTACTCAAAGTTAACCACCACTCAGCACATCCTGTGCTACAGACTTCCAGTGTTCATCTGTTGAATAGTTGCTGAACAAGCATTTTCTACCACACAGGATGTAGTACAGTAAGTACAGAAGACAGTGACTCCTGCCTTCCTGCATTGTAGAGATTGGCTGGAATGCAATGGTGCAGATATTAAACAAATAAGTTGTATACATTCATTGTGCTGATGTGTTGTGGTAGATAAGTCTTCACAGCCTGTCATGAGTAAGTATCACAGACTAGGGGACTGAGCCCATAGAGAGGGATTTTATCATGGTTCTGAAATAGAATTGTGGGTTAGTTTCTTATGAAGACTCTCCTCCTGGAATGTAGGTGTACCTTTACACTGATTGCTACAGAGGAACGGATACTGAAGGTTTTCAAGGGGTCTTTTTACATATTTTTCATATTATAATTGCATCATTCCCTCCATCCCTTTCCTCCCTCCAGACCCTCCCATGTACACCCAGCCTTGCTTCCCTTCAAATTCATGCCCTATTTTTCTTTAACTGTTGTTACATATATGTGTGTGTGTGTATGTGATATATTCCTAAATATTTAAAAACAACCAGTTTAGTCTGTATAATGTTCCTTGTATGCATGCTTTCAGAGCGGATTGTTTGGTATTGGGTATCTAATTGTTCTGCTCTTCCCCGAGGAAGATTATTTTTCCCAATCTCAATATTCTTTAGTTGCCTATAGTTCTTTGCCTAGGGATGATTCAGAAGAAGATAAATATGGAAAGAGGGGAGGAGGATAAAGGAACAGTAAAAATATCTGGAAAAGTCAGAAGGAGTCATACTATTAACTATCTAAAAATACCTATAACATACATAAGTTGATTTATAAATATACATACATAGCTTAATGAAAGTTTCCCATCTAGGCTGACAATAATCCCCTCAAAAGCCATAGGCTAACAAAATCCCCAACACCAGGCATGGGAAACCTTCTCTTGTGTTGTTGGTAGGTTGTCTAAGAAACTCCCAAAATATTATAGGCTACTGCCCTGGTTGTACCCTTTAGGTAAAAGGTAAGTCTCTATTGCTGAAGACACTATGCACTTGGGCACAGGTTCCAGAGGAACAGAGCTTGGTCTGGTGTATTGTTGAGAATCATGGGTCCTTTCATGGCTCTTGGTGAGCTTAACTCAGGAGTTAAGATGCAAGATGATCACGATCACATAAAACACTTCCACAGAGCTAGTGTTTTTAAGATATTTGTCTTGCTAAATTAAAAGAATGAAATTCACAGGCTACAGAGGATGATTTTTAGAAATAAGCATTTTCTAGTAGAGCTGATAAGCAAGAAAGAAGGCAGAGGTCTTGTATATCAGAGATGGGTTCACTGGGAATGGTATATCATTGAAGATCACTACCTTGGACTTAATAAGGTTTACTGGATAGGAGGCAGGGTATGATGAACAGATCAATCCAGTTCCCGTTCAGAAGGTATACAGGTATATCTCGGTTTCAGTAATGTCCTGAAATGTCATTCCCAGGAAACTTGTGCTCATTTAGGGAAAAAGAGATCAGGAAAAACAAAACAAGACAACAACATAAAACAAAACATTTCTGGCATCCCTGGCTTCTTGCCAGGGTACAATCAGAGATATTTTGGCTTAGATAATTCTAGCATTTCTGGCCACCAGCAAGGATGAAGCTGCAAAAAGGAGTCAATGACATATGCAACTTTCACTTAAGGAAAAAGGAAACTGTTCACTCTTGGGGTCTTCTGCCCTAAGCTCCACAGCCAATTATTATCTTCCGTTCTCATGAAAAGAGGGTTGGTGTCAGGACAAAGATGGTGGTTATGAGTTCTCCTCCAAGGTCCATTACTTTACTAGTCCATGTAGTTGGCTAGGTTTCCAGTACCAGGCATGATTTCCCTCCTGTTGAGTGAGTCTTAAGTTCAATTAGAGAGCTTTTGGTTACTTCCAAGGTATTCATGTCACTACTACACTGTTGGGTGGTTAAGCCATGTTGTTCCTTGTTGTGGTTCACTGATGCCATAGCTAAGTGGAACTGTTGATTGCTTTGCTCCTTTGGAATCTTGCATGCTACTATTGGTACCACGAAAGCTAGCACTCTGGGAGAATACCTTCAGGTCCATGAATGAAAGAGAAGTGGCCGGAAGAGGCTTCTCTATTCATCAGAATTTGTGTGACCTGAATATAAACTTTTATTCTATAAACTCTCAAAGGGTTAAGATGAGCTTTTCTCACCAATCCAATCCTTGATATTTTACCTTGTACAGTATCTTGAGATACTTTGGACAAACATAAATCACTTCTCCTAAGACAGATTCACACAGATTTTAGCAGTAACCTGGAGTGTCAGGCTTGAGAATAAAATGGCACAGTGCTTATTAATCACAATCTCTAGATTATCTTGGTTGAAGACTATCTGTTTTATGAATAAGAACTATGCTAACAGTTCTTATTTCTTTAAAGTATATATTTGACATATATTTCATTTGAAAGAAACATAATGCTCAAAAACAACTTACACAGTAACCCTAAGAGAGATGTTTCTCAGCCATCCGTGGCTTTAGTTCAGCATGCTTTCTTGTACTTACAAATATGTGGATAATAAGTGATTCTAAACATTAGGGAGTAGAAATGATTTAGAAGCTTGCTGGACTATATGACAATGTTGACAGCTGCTTGTCTATTTAAATACTGCTCAAAATAATAGATCTTTTTCCCAGTGGATCTGCAGTCCAGTCCTCAGTAGCTAAAATCTTTGTATTTTTGAAAAGTATACTGAGTTACATGAACTGTTCAAAACTACATAAAGGAGATTGATATAAGGGTGGGTTCTTTTTAGAACTGACAGAATAGCCTAATGCTAGCTGTTGTAATTACAATAACTCTTCAGCAACCCCACTCAGTACTCCGGCAATGTCAGCCATCTCTGTGTTTTACTTGTCTGAGAAAGCCTATCAAAACAGGAAATTAAACAACTAAATAATACTTAGAGTGGAATGTGTTTCAAAGTTGATTAAGTTGTACAACCTAGTTTGACAGGGAAGATTTTTATCATGAGTACATCCTTGAGAAAAATCATACCTTAGCATTACTTTTTTATGATATTCTAACTTCTCATTCTAACTTCAGTGTTTTAAGTGGCATACAACTCAAACATAAATATGCCTACTGAGTTAATTTGGGGAACTGGAGAAGTGGCTGAGCTGGGACAGTGCTTGTCCCAAAAGCTTGTGGACATGAGCTCAGTCCCAAGCACCTATGTAAAACGACACGTATGTCAGTCACTGTTCTGTTGGTGTGGTATAATATAGTCAATTTAAAGGAGAAATAGGTTTATTTTGTCTCATGGAGGAACTGAATCCATTATTGCAGGGAAGGTGTAGCAACAGGCAAAGAAGGCATAGTATCAGGAGCCAGAAAGCTGCATGACCACATTTTCGTCCACACACAGGAAGTATATAGAGAAAAATAGGAAGTGAGATTAGAATTTAAACCCCAGGGATTTCCTCCAGCAAGGACTCACCTCCTAGAGGTCCCATGACCTCCACAAACAGTACCATCAACTGAGAACTAAGTGTTCAAATACATGGGGAGCATTTTTCATTCAAGCCACACCACAGAGTTCAAGTGTCATTGTGGATACAAGAGGATCCTTGGGGCTTTCCTGCTAGCAAGTCTTGCTGAATTAGTGAGCACCAGGTTTAATGAAAGATCCTGTCTCAAAAAATATACCCCAGAGCAATGAGAAAGACATTTGGACCACTAGCCACCATGCTCTGTTGTACACATGCACAGACACACGTGTACACATATGTACTCCCCCCAGATGAATGCACTCACAGGAGGCTCATTTAGGTTAATGCTGAACAGGTGTTTACTCATCTTGGATCCCTTCCTGAATATCGTATCCACTTTACCATTTGATGCCAAGTAAAGCCTGCACCCTCTTCTCTACCTTCTGCAGACAAGCTCTTAAATGTAATTGTTTACCAGTTGCCTTTGTCAGGGCTTGTCAACCATGACCCTTAACAATATTCAACTCCAGTTCCCACAGCTTCTGGAAAGTGGTCGAAGAAATCCCAATAGAAATAATGGAGCAAACAAGAGGCAGAGCTTCAGTGGAGTAGATTTCAGGTTTTTTTTTTCAAGAAATTGGTTATCTGAACACTGTATGTACTTAGTATTTCTAGTAAATTGAAAGCTGCCATGGGTGAAATTGCACTTCGCAGAAGAGCCACAAGCCTTTGGGCTTGAAATTGTCCCTCACCAGAGATGGAGACCTAAAACCACATCTCTGTGCCTGTTAGGAGCTGGTTAACAGTTAAAAGGTTTAGCCACTTTCCAAGTGCATTCCTGGAATGAGAACTTGAGCTATCTAGGCTTGTTCTCTCATCTATAAAGTGGATATATAATAGTAAAGGGAGATGGTGAAGAAGTTAATTTATATGTATGAAGTACTCAGAACACTGGCAAATAAGAGTTGCTAAATGTCTGCTAATTGGTTTACATCCCACTCTATGGGATGTATCTGATGTTAAAACTGACAAACAAATACCTATGACAAAAGTTGTGTTAATTTAATCCTTTGGTTGTGGAATAAAAGCTAACACTTATATATGCACAATACTAACTGAAAATTTACCATTCAATGTGACTTCCCTTATAGAATAGTCCATAAGTTGCTTTTTAAAGATGAGTCCCAGGTGGACTTTACATATCTCACAGAAAATGAAGTCTTAAAAAAAAAAAAGTCATTTTTTTGGTATAATAAAATACCAAAAAAAGCTGAGATTATAGATACACAGAGTAGTTTTTATTACTAGGGGCACTGTGTTTTCTTAATCACTTCACCCTTTGATCAATAATTTCCCATTTCTTTAGAGATGAAATTGACCCTTTATATATTTAGAACTAAAATTTTACTTTCACATGTAACTGCTGAGTTCAGTTTTGGAAGGCATTAAGAAGAAACTCTTCGGCAATGCTAATAAATTGTTGACATCATGAACTTGCCCTTTCCTATTGGCTGTTGCAACAGTGCAAGGGACCAAATGGTAAACATTCGGAGTGTGTGTCCCTGACACCTACTCATCTCTGAAGTTGCAGCATGAAAGCCGCCCTTGTCTACTGGAAATGAATGGGAGTGACTGGGGACCAGCAACACTGCACTTAGGGAAAAAGGACAGTGGCATGCAGCTGCCCATGAGCCATAATTTGTTGATCTTCCCTCTAGAGAATTGTTTTTCTCTCTTTGGTACAGGGTAAAAGGCACATGCGCGCATACACACACACACACACACACACACACACACACACACACACATACACACAAGCACATGATATGTACTCAAACACTAACAAACATACATGCATTTTGTTGGAAAATGAAGGTGATGTACAAAAACAGCACTTTCAGACATCAAAGGAAAATATTGAATTTAAAGAGGAAAAGTATGATATTTTGTATAATACTTACTTGTTACATACTAGAAGGCTCTTTTATCTGAAGAGGATCCTGTGTTTTGCTCTACCATTTTATTTTTGTTCTAAAACCAACCTAGAAGCCAGACATGGTGGTGCATGCCTTTAATCCCAGCACTCTGAAGGCAGAGGCAGGCAGATCTCTGATCTCTGAATTTGAGACCAGCCCTGTCTACATAGTGAGTTCTAGGAAGGCCAGGCATCCACAGCTATGTAGAGTGACCCTGTCTCAAACAAACAAACAAACAAAATAAAAAGTAGACAATCCCCCATACACAAAAACACTAAGACAAACAAAAGTAAATCCAACCTAGAAACTTTCATTTACTTATAGTAAAAGTTTCTAAGTTATCCTAAATTTTTGCATATACTACTCTGCATACATTTCTCCTTCCAGTGATTCTGTCATAAATGGATGATGATAGATAGATAGATAGATAGATAGATAGATAGATAATTGATAGATATACAAGAATGTTCGCTAAAATCATTATTCACAGCCTTTTGTCCCCTTAGTCAGTCCAGATATTTCTCAGAAGGAAAAAAAAAGTTGTATGCCAAGAGTTCAGGAATCATTCTTGCTGAAATAATTACTGAATTATTACAAGAAATGGAAAATTCTACCACGTTGGCTTTCAAACTTTCTTTATGGATATTTAGATGTTAAGCCTTTTTAGGCACCCTCAGTAGACATATTTTTCTTATACATTGTGTGTGAGTGTTCACAGATCAAATGAGATAATATAAAAGAAACACAAAATACAGTTGATACTTCTTGCTTTGAATAAGGCTTTCAAAGTCTTATCTTCTTCTATATTTATATGAATTTACTGGGGCTGGATAGATATTTCAGTGGTAGAACATTTGTCTGACATGCCTAAGGCCCTATGTTTGATCTCTAGCACCAGAATCAAAACAAAACACTCCGGAATATTCAGAAGAAGAATCTGCTCATCCATATCTTCTGTTTGAATTTCCTCCTGGATTCTAAAAATGTGTACAGGCTATCCATTTGGGCCTCAAGGTTTTTACCAATACCATAACATCTTCACTGAAAATGGGCATATTCTATTGGGGTGAATACACATCAGACCTGGGGAAAATGTGTAAATTGCACAGCTTCAGAAACTCCGTGTATAAGAGCTGGACTTGCCAGAGGATTTACACACAGTATGTCTTTTGTAGTCTTGCTCACAGATGAAATTGGCTGCACCTGTACAGCTCATAAAGTAGAAAATAAGCCCGACGCCTTCCAGTAATTCTGTTTATGTCCAGGAACGACTTCAGTGGGGAGTATTCCACATGAATCTCAGTGGCATTTCTCAGCAGAATTGCTAATCCAGAGTGACTTTCAGGTTTTAGAATGTCAAAGTAAATTTAGTACTCTATGGAGAAGATTTAATTAGTTGTTAAAAAATCCCTATCTGTGCTTCATAAAATCAATGCAGACTGGGCTAGAGGCCCAGTCTTTCTTAAAGCTTGCTGGATATAATTAACAATTATGAATATATTCTTTGGGGAGATTACACAATCTTCTGCTATTTATTAGCTGAGAACAATTTAAAAATTTACTCTTCCTTGGATGTTACCCTTAAGAAGCAGTGTTAAAGTGATGCAGAAAGGTAGGAAAAGCACTCAGTAGTTTACATACTGCTCTGTGTCACATGGCCAATGTAGTCCTCAGCAGGCCACAAATGCTAAGAAGATGAGGACTACAAAAGACACTAGGAAATCCATCTTGCAGTCTCAGGTTACCCAAATTCAAAAGAGAAAGCGTTGAGTTGTTTCACATTGATATGTTTGGCATGTGTGGGTCTGAAATTAATTCATGAGTGTTCTCTTCATTCTTTTTTTTAAACAGAAAGAAGCCAGAACATACCATCAGTCCTTTGAGAACACAACATAACAACATCACTACTCTATAACTTCCTCGAATAGGTAAGACCCTATTCTCTCTACCATAAAGTGACCCACCGTTGGAAAAACACTTCACTCCATTGCTAGCTACAGTTTTTAATTTGTAATTATATGCCAATTTATTTTTTAAAGAGGAAATAGCATTTTGAATTTCACAGCTAATTGACTGGGAGTTATAAAATGTCACTTCACAGTATTTAGACTGGCCAAATAAAAAGAGTCTTGTTTTGAAATGAGAATTGAACCAAGCCCCTCTCTTCAACTATGGCTAACCATAACAACATTTTCTCTGCACCTATCATGTGCTAGTCATGTTCCTGCGTGACTTTATGTAAATTAATGCATTTATTTTCTTACATCAGCTCTGTGAGGTAGGGAACAGATCATGCCCGTTTTGCAGTTAGGGTGTGACACAAAGGGACGGGAGGCAGAGCTCACCAAAACTGTGTACATGGGAGAAAGACCCCCAAAACTGTGCACATGGGAGAAAGACCCCCAAAACTGTGCACATGGGAGAAAGAACCCCAAAACTGTGTACATAGGAGAAAGAACCCCAAAACTGTGTACATAGGAGAAAGAACCCCAAAGCTGTGCATATGGGAGAAAGAACCTCAAAATTATGTACATAGGAGAAAGAACCCCAAAGCTGTGCATATGGGAGAAAGAACCCCAAAACTGTGTATATAGGAGAAAGAACCCCAGCCTTGGTGGTGATGTGGGTATAGTTACTTGAAGGAGAAATGCCCAAGAATCAGATTCTCCTACATTTTACATAAATTCCATCTGCATTTATATAAGAAAAGAAGTGACATTTACTGAAAACCCAGCCAATGCACAGCAGGCACAATTTTATTGTATATGCATACCTGTCACCATATCCAATAACTGCATGAATAAACAGTTTACAAATAGGAATTGTGCTTTCCTTTGTTTTGCACCTTTTAACTAGAAACTTTATAATAAAGGCAGAATAAAATTATACAGAGATTGCAAGGAGTGGGATCTTACTCCAGAAAATGCGTTTTTAACTTTTTTTTATCGAGTATGTTGAATACACTATCTCCTGTTGACCACGGAGCAGTCCTCATATTACTGCCTCCATTAATTCTTTACTATTTTATTTTGGAGTGAAAAATTTATAACGTTTTCATTACAAAAGACTAACATTATGATAAATACCTAAGCCTCTGCCACACAAATTAAACAGCCGTTAACATAGTTACCTTAAAATCTTTTCTGAATAAACCATCACAGGAGGAAAAGTTCGTTTTCCTTTTTTCTTCCCTGCGAGTGTCAGAATTCTAAAGGTACATAGTGTCCTCTGTGTGTTGTACTATGTGGCAAGCAGAGGCTGCACGGTTACATCTTCCCAGTGTGCAGAGCTGGTGTCCCTCAGCAGGTGTTCCTTTATAGGTCACTTTCGCTCACTCTTGTATTTAGATGCATCTATATTGGCACATGGAGTTCAGTTTAGCTCGCTCCAGCTATTACCATGGTTACTGCCTTACATATTAGTCTCTGGTGCTTATTATTACATCTAAATATCTTACAGCATTTTAAAAATCCAATGCTAACATGGCTTCGGCGTGTCTTGAAAAATCTATTTGGAATTTGAGCGTAAGGGAGCTGACGTTCTCTGTACATGATACCATGCCAAGCCTTTTTATGTTTCATTTTTCCCCAGCTGCAAACACATCTTTCAATTGGCATGTAAGGATTTTTACTGATCTACTGGGACCAGTGATTTTTCACTGTTCCGCCATAATATAATAATGAACATAGGTTTTATTTCATCATAGATGAAATTCTGACTGTTCCCAAACATAGTATAAATACGACATACGAAATTTAAGATACTTAAAAGAAAGATGCATTTCGTGAGGTCTATGTTAATTGCTAACATTCCCGTAAAAATCATGGGAGGAGTTTTTAAAAAGTTTTTTAAAAAGATCCTTTTCAAATTATTTTCTAACACTGCAGTTAAGTCTAGAAATGATGACATGTACATAAAAGTTCAGTTTATTCCACCAGTGTTTATTGGGATCCTCTTGTTCATATTGGGGGATAATGTTAAAAAAATCGAGAAGAGACAATGTTTATCTAAAATGAAAAACCATTATCTTGGAAAACTTGAAGATCCACCCAATGTTTCTGCAAAAGTGACTATCTATGCAGGTATTTCTATTTGGATATGTTATTTAATACCACATGGTCACCTTCGATACCACTAATTCTACCAAGTGGATTGTACAGAATGGGATAATCCCAGTGAAAATGTTTGGTAAATAGCATTCTTTGAAATTGGTAACTAACGGTTCTAATTACTATATTGTGTAAAATTTGGAATTTAGTATTTCCAATATAACACATGCAGTTCCAAATGTAACAGCGGTTCTTTGTCTTGAAGTGAATCACCACTTCTTTTCATACAAAGCTCACTGGAGATTACAGTGCACTGTAAATCACTCTGAAAATCAGTGTCCATCCAGCTTCCACTACCTGTGAGAAGTATGCGACATGACCTCTTCAAGCCCTATAGGAGATTACTGCAGCAATTATAGCTGGTCCAAATGTTATCAAGTCTCACCATCTCTACCTACATAATTAAAATTCTTCATCTGTCACCTCTACCACTGTATTAGAGCTCAGACTTTCACTCCCATAATCTGTTGTCTACATAGAAGTCAGCCTCCAAAAATGCTTGATTGATATGACTCCCCAGTTCTAAATATGCCAAAAAAAAAACCCCATCTTTATAGAATAAATTCCACTTTTGTACCTTGGCCCACAAGATGGCACAGGATGGTCATCCTCTGCACCCCCCAACATTGTCTCCTCCCTCTGACGGGAGAAACTATATCATATCCATATTCTGCGCTGTGTCATCAGCATCTAGACCACTCATGGTGAGCTATTACTTGTTGAGAGGAAGACTGGGTGTATAAGGGCTCCTGGGAAACATAGCAGGTGGATGCTTTGCTCACAGAATACCCACCATGCACATCAGCGATGGCTGCTGCCTCTTAAAGGATTCCTTTAGGTGTCTTAGCAGAACCCACTGCTTTTTCAATTCTTAAGCACTTTCCTGGTTTTGATCCATAATTTTTATGATTTCATAGTATTGTTAAAAAACTGTGCTGGTTTTATAATCTAAAATTTTAGTTTATAATACAAATACTCCCAAAATAATCAAGTTAGGAACAAGCTAGCTATATGGACATGGTGAAAATATTTTGAGAACAGCAAATATGTACTGTTATTAAAAATCTTTTACCTATAGAATAATATTGTGACCTTCTGCAATTCAACATAACTTAGATTGTACGTTCCTGCAGAACATTTATATTATTTTTTCTTTCATAACTGGAAGGAGTTTATCTTTTAAGAATTGGTTTGTGTAAGAGGTTGATGTTTTTAGTTTAACAATATCCCCAGGAGCTTCATTTAATGACTATTTGTATTGTTGAGAATACTTTGCAACAGAAAGACAAACAGCAGGGCTACATTGTGCCAACAGCTAACAAAAAGAGAATGAAAACCTGGTATTTTTGCCATCTTTTCTGAAAATAACTCCCTTGGCTTGCACTGATCACCAACTCACAAAGACAGTACACACATTCTATGGAGACAGTTTTCAAGGTAGATTATGTTTTAAAAATAAATAAGATTGGTAACTTTAGGCTATATTATGCTGCCTTTACATAACGCAGTGTTATGAGCTGCTTAGCACACCTGGTAGCCAGAACTTCTGGCTCTTACTGATCAAGAGCAAAGCCTGTGAGTCTTAAAGAGGGATCTCTACTTAGTTATCTGGGGACAGGGAAAAAAAGAGAGTTGCCCACATACTCTGGCAGGAGCTAAAATAACAATGACAGTCCTCCTACTTAACAGGCTGAGTCACGAGCACTCCCTTCTGCTTCCTCAGCAGTCCTAAGCAGATTGTTTGGGCTGGAATTCTGGAGGCAGAGGTGGGCACCACCTGCTGGAAAGGCTTCTGTGATCAAGGACTGTCTTTTAACAGTTTGGCCAAATGGAAGTAGGAAAAGAAAGCATTTGATACTTACTGACAAGCACATGTTCTAATGTTTGAATAAAAGAATAGTGGTCTGGGATGGCTGAGAAAGTTCAGTTGAGTGTACCTGACAACTAGAGTTCCATTCCCAGAACCCATAGGATGGAAGCAGAATATACTATTGATTAAGTTGAAAGATTGCTATAGGATTCTGAGCAGCCTTTTATTAGAACATTTTTGTTACAGAAGCAAAGGACCTTATAAGGAAAAGAAGTTTATTTTGGTTCATCCTTCTGGTTCAAGATCTAGGCTATCATCTGGCAGGGTCACAAGTCAAAGTTATTTCATGGGAGAGAAAACATATGTATTTATCCTCTTGTCTCTTTTCCAACTCTTACAAAACAACTAGTAATTCAGCTATGGGGTCTCTACCCATATAACTTTATCTAATTCTAACTAATCCCACTGCTAAAACCTGGGAGAGATTTAAGTTCCTTCTCCTAAAACCATGTAATGGGATAAAATTTCAATGTACGAGCTCCTGAGAGACACAAGCCTGACTCACCAGCTTGCTTCACCTTCAGTGCCAGGCCTATGCAGTATTTTAATTTTAATGACCACGACTTTAATCCAGTAAGCTGTAACCACAAGAATAGACTAGACAATACATACATGGTTGTCAATATTCTATACCTTTGTGCAGGGAAAGGAACAGAGCTCATGAAATATGCAAAGTTTTCCAGTCAGTCGACTTTTTACTAGAAAGGAAAAAAAAATGTGCAATGAACTAAGAGAAGGGAATTTTTTCTCTTTTTGAGGCAAGATCTTATGTAGCCCTAGCTGACTTGGAATTCACTGTGTTGACCAGGCAGGCATCAAACTCATAGAGATCTTCTCCCTTTGTCTCCTGAGCTGGCATTAAAAGTGTGTACCACCATGCCTACCTCAGATTTTTTTTCAATTATTTATTAAAAATATTTTAATTTCTACTTTGTTCAGATCTCAATTCTATAAGCATGGGAAATCTAAATTAGGAAGCATAGATGTAGGAAACTGTAATGGGTTAAAAAAGTTAGCAAGTCCTTTCAGTAGGGCAGGGGAATGATTGGTGTCAGGAGAGGTAAGCAGGAATAAGAGAATGAAGGAAACACAAAGGAAAACTGAGCAGATTCTACTCTATGTTTTGTGTGGATTTAGGAGGCAAAAATTCTATGTGCTGAATGTGGCAGGTCACATCTGTATTTATAGCACTTTAGAGGCTAAGGCAGGAGGATTGTCGTGAATTTGAGGCCAGCCTAGGCTACAGAGTGACACTTTATCTCAGAACAAAGGTTTCTGAATAGGATAGTTTGCTCTGTGAAGCTTCATTGGATGGCAAAGATGCAAAATGGATAAAAGAGTCAACTCTGAAGAAAAGAAATGGAGATTTACATCACTGGCAGGTACCTCCATCTTCATCCTGTGCTAGTGACAAGAGGGAATGAAATTTGTAGCAAATGGTCAGAATGGATTTATGGACCAAGGATGCATTTACTTACTGACTATATGAAGTGTGGGGACTACAGAACTATGGAGAAGATGATGGCAGAAAAAAAGCAAAGAACATTCACATTTGTGGGGAAGGAAAGAGGAAAATCAGCAACGTTTGCAAAGGAGAACTAATGCCTAGGATGAACCGAGAATTCTCTTAGAGAAAGGCATATATGAAGTCAGGGAGAATAAAGAACTTACAGCAACAAGTGCAACAAATTCTTACCGTGCACCCAGGGACATGAAAGCATCAGTAATGACAAGGCTTCTGCCTCCAGCTTTACTTCCTGTCCTCTTTCCAGATATCAAAGCCTTAAGTATTTTCATTATTACCTACTGAGGCGCCTGATAAGTCTAAGAATTGATTTCTAAATTAGCATATATTCAATGATGAGACTGAATGTGACATTATCAAGCCTCTCCTTTATTTTTCCCATTTAACTGGGCACTGTGATTTCTGAAAGCTGAGCCCCCTCCTCCCTGATTTTCCTCCCTCAGTACATTTGTCTGAGCCTTGCAGTGGCCTTGATTACGGCCCCTTTCCTGATCCTCATACAGAGATGCTGTACTGTAACTGTCTGTACTGTGACCATGTAATGCTGAGGTATATCTGTGTTTCTTTTTCCCATATAAAAATTTCCTAAACCAACCCAAAGTTCAAAGCAGGTATTTCTGGACAGTATTTACACACTTCTCCCTCACTAATACCATTATTTCTGCCTCCTTCCAACCATAGTAGAATACTTGCTGCTTCCCCCGCTGAATTGTTCCTAGTGTGTGTGTCTTTATTGTGTTATCATTGCCTCTATTAATAATGCTACTCCTATTTGTAGGCCCTCAGACTCCCTCTATATTTTAGCTATAGTTAGTTTATGTTTTAATTTCAAAGTTTATATCCACTGAGAATAATTTCTCTAGTCCTAAAAAAATGATATTAATTGTGTCTCTGGCTAAAAAGATACACACGGCCATCTAATAGACTTGGACTAAAAAAATTCACATTTGATATTACTATTTCCATCTCTCTCTCCATGACTTGGTGATGTTCTCAACCGACAAAGATTTTATCTTTGCTATAGCTGTGCCTTCCGAACAGTAGCAGCAGATATCAGACAAATATTTTAAATATTTTTGTTAATAGTTGTTACTGAATAACTAAGGATGGAAAAAAGTAAAAGCAACTAATAAAGAGGTGATGGAGAAGTGAGCTGTCATCCTGAGGACAGATTTTGTGGTGGTGGGTGTGGTTTCATTGACACTCTTTTCTGTGTACCTGTGTGTGTGTGTGTGTGTGTGTGTGTGTGTGTGTGTGTGTGTGTGTGTTAGCTAGGAAAAAAGATACATTCCTAGCCCTCCCTAAAGAAAGAGAAGAAAAGAATGGCACTGGCCTGTCCTTTGAAACTGCAGAAGATTACTGAAGGGAACAGAGTGTGGGAACAGGCAGGAAAATATGTTGCAGGTCAGACAGATTAATGTGAACAAAACTGAGAGCCACGTAAGTGACAACGAGGGCAGAACAAAGGGAATGGGGGACAGGCCAGGCGTGTGTAAAAGCCCAGTCTTCCTTCACTTTAGAAAAGCAGGTGCTTTCACTCTGCCCTTGGGAAACTTCTGTGCTCCTAGGAAAGTGACTTGCAAACTGTGTCCTCTCTGTGGTACATGTTCCAGAAGGACCCACCCAAAGCATGGACCATCTGTGCTCCAGCTACACCCGAAGAGCAGAGGAGCACAAATCAGAGAAATACCCTTCTCTCCCAGTTTGCTCTCTCACTTCGCCCACTCAAACACCCACAGCTCTTCTAGTGGCTGTGAGGATTGGCTGTGCAAGCAGCAACCCGGGGAGAGTGACTTTAACATGTTTCATTTAATCCTGCTAGTGCTCTTGACCTCATCCTTTGTAAGTGTTGTGTTCTATTATAATCTCAAAAGATAAAAAGAAACAACTTCTTAAACAGTTGCATTTTCCAGACATGGTGGTACACTCCTGTAATCCCAGCTGCTCCTGTAATCCCAGCAGCTGGGAAGTAGAGGCAGGAGGATACAGAGGTCAAGATCATCTTTGCCTGCATAGCAAAGACAAGGTCATCGTGGGCTATGTGAGACCATATCTCACAGAACAAAAACGTGGGGGCTGTGGAGATGGCTCAGTAGTTAGGATCACTTGCTGCTCTTACAGAGGACCATCATTTAATTCCCAGCACATAAGTGCTCTATAACTCTAGATCCAGGGGATCAGACACTCACTCCTGGTCTCTGTGGGTGCCCGCATACATATGTGCACACACATACTTTAAAATAAATCTTTTTTTCTAAAATGAACAAAAAATGCATGATAGTTTTCTTCAGTGTGTCTTCAGCATCAGCTAAATGCTCTAAGAAGGAGTCTGGAGCTTTATCACAACTTTGCTTTGGTCTCATTCAATAGTACTGGTTGGGATAAGAGGTTGGTTGTCATCTGTGTTGTCAACCAGGGACCTGGGCTCCTACCATTAGTGGTTTTGCTTCATCCTCATCTATAATTAACTGGTGGAGGGCAGAGACCAAGGAGGAGCACACGACAGTGGATACAGGACAGGACTGCATTTCCTCTGTTCATGTGCCTTTTGCTCAATCTGCCTACATGTTCAGGATGAAGAAGAAAGGGGTTCTGTAAACTGCTAGTAAAATATCTTAGGTTCCAGTGGAAGGAATCAGTACCTTTCTATACATGGGTCAAATAGCTCAAGTTGTGGCAAAACCAGACTTCAGTTATACCATAGAGATACAATGGTGAGTCGAAATTCCCATATCATGTTAAAATAGTAAAAACATAATAGGCAAATCAGTCTATCAAAGTTACTTCTTACAACAGTACACAGATAGGTTTCTTTTAAAATGTTCTTCATAGAAATAGTGTTCCCAAAAGAGAGCAGCTAATAAACTGATGTCTGGCACTGCCATTCGCTCACCACAATAACTTTTGGTTAACGGAATTATTTACTAATGATTTTAGAGCTTCATTGTAGAATGAATAAGTAGTTATGTTTTGATAATTATCTAAAATTTATTGTTAGAACCCTGAATTGGAGTGTCAAATACAAACGTTTTGAATAAAAAGAGGAATGTGTGATTTTAAAGAAGCTAGATTAAAGGTTGAGGAAAATACCCATACTATTTGGCACTTTAAAAAAGTCTTGAGATTTTTTATTTGATGCACCCCCAAATAATCACATAAAGCCTTCAGTCATATTTTGCATTTGTTCTACCAGTACTGTGTATTTCGATGGTAATCAGCATATGGCAAGTACCACTGCATCCAATTATTTGTAAGAATTTAGTATTTACCATAGTTAGGGTTTCTATTGCTATGATGCATCATGATCAAAGCAATTTGAGGAGGAAGAGGTTTATTTGACTTATACTCCCACACTCCTGTTCATCAAAGGAAGTTGGACAGGAACTGAAGCAGGGCAGGAACCTAGAGGCAGGAGCTGATTGATGCAGAGGCCATGGAGGGTTCCTGCTTACAGGCTTGTTCCACATGGCTTGCTCACCCTGCTTTCTTATAGAACCCAGGACCACCAGCTTAGGGGTGGCACCACCCACAATGGGCTGGGCCTTCCCCCATCAATCACTAATAAAGAAAATGCCTTACAGGCTTGCCTACAGCCCAATGTTATGGAGGCATTATCTTAGTTGAGGTTCCCTCCTCTCTGATGACTCTAGCTTGTGTCAAGTTGACATAAAACTCTCTAGCACAGTTTTGTTTCAGTGTTGTTTAAAAGTAATTCTGTCAACTCAGTATTCTATAAAATCAGACTATTTACTAATGAATTCTGTCACAGAGTTACTTTCCTGTGACGATGGAATGCTGGGGTGTTTGTGAACAACTGCTTCACAGTCAGTGTGTGATCACTGTTTATTCCTTCACAGTTAAGATCCCTTTTCCCTTTCGGAGTTGGCGGCACTTTAATCACATACACATGGCACAGGAGAGCATTTAAAATAAAGAAATCCCAAGAGAGCTGGCTATTTGCTAAGTAAATGAGGAAGGACAAATTGGTGCTTCAGACTGTGAGAAGTCTGAGAAGTAATGAGTAAAAACCACATGGTTGAAGTTGGAGGCTGATGTTTTCTGGGTGTGTCTGTCAAACCTTCCCCGCTAAGAAGTGTAATGATGTATCTAACCGTGATAATTTCCTGTAATTTTTTCCCAACTCTTTTCGCTCCCACCTGCACTGATTTTTAATGAATGTCAAGGATTCCAGTTGTGCTCAGTAATTACTACAGAAGGCAGCTTGATTCAGAGGCAGTTGTAATCTCTATAAGAGAAATTGAGAATTCACTAAAGCAAATACTTCTGTGAGTGGGTGCCAGAGCTTGAGTCATTTAAACTCACCGCGAGCAGAGCATGAGGCAGGATCCTGTAGTAATCAATCCTGAATGAAGAGCAAAGGGCAAAAACAATTCAGAAGACTTTTTTGGTGGCTCACTGTTGTGGCTCTGTAAGTTCTTGCTATCGGAGAGCAGTGATTAGTTAAGTCTTGATGGGCTTTGCCTGTGTTCTCCTCAGGGGGCATATATTAACAATTACAATGAATCTTATTGTGGGAAATAAGAATTTTCAAGGAAAGTTTGTTGATAAACCAAGAGGACTTTTTAAATCTCAGTGGTATATACACACATGCGTACATAAAATGTCATGCACACATACTGAAAAAACCTATTAGAACAGAGCACAAAGACAGGCATATTTTTTTCAGTGAAACTCTGCAGGAAAGTAGCAAACTCATATGTATTTTTAAATATAATATTCTTACGGTAGAGTGGAAAAACTATATTACAACATATAAAATATTTGTAATGGCTTGGGCTGTAATCATTGATAAAGCACTTACCTCATAGCCATGACGAAATCCTCGTCCTGCAAGCAAAGACAAAACAAAGACATAAACGTAAATACTTGGGCATGGGAAAAAATATATATATTATTCTTTCCACTGTAGTTTTGATTGTGGGAAGTCCATTCTCCAGCTTGGCTTTGAGAATCAAACACCTTCTCCTGGGCTTCCCTAGCATCCTGTCATCGGAGTTGCCATTGTGTCTCATGAGATGACTGCAGGAGGCCCAACCTGAGCTCTTGGTTTCTATCATTGCTCCACTATGACCCCCTCCCTTTTCCACACAGTAGCCATGTGATCCTTTAAAGGTTTTCACTACCCTGTAAGAAGTTCCCATTATATTTTGAAATAAATTCAAACTCTTGATCAAATTGTCTATGAAACAGTCCTCATAGAACTCTACCTTGTCTTAAGCCATGCTCAAATACACCCAGCACATTCTCACCCTGTGGGTTCTATGCCCACAACACACTCTGTCCTTCATGCACCTCCTTACCTCGCAGCACCTTTTCCTCCTTCATGGAGCACCCTTACATTCTTTACTTAGATAGAAACTTCATATCAGTTTCTCCTCGGAATTCACCTCCCCAGTACATCCTTAAAATGAGAATTATTTAGGCAGCTAGAGAGAAGGGTGGTCACACAAGCATGGGGACCTGAGTTCAGATACTCAACACCCATGAGAAAAGCCAAGTCTTTTCTGCTTTCCTTTCCAGAGATTCTATCACCATCAAATCTCAAACCTGCCAAAGGACCTCCACTGATCTTCCCTGTCCCTTCCTCTCTCCACTTCCTAATGCCATTAAAAATCTGAAGTTCCTCTCCTTTCCCAAAAGACCTCTCCTAGGTCCCTGATGAACTGTTAGTATTGGTTGTGTTTAATAAAAAGTAAATGAATCATGTTGAGTCTATTTAAAAAATAATATATTTCCCTTTAATATTTGTTACTTTCTAGAAGTGTGTGTTATTTTAATTTTGTTTCTTTATTCTACTTTTGGGTGTTTTGTGGTGTTGGTTACTGAACCCAGGACATTTGACTTGAGTAAGCAATCATGCTACCATTGAACAATTTCCTAAACTCCCAAATAACTTACTTGCTCTTGGTCAGATGTGTTTTATTAATTTTTCCACATCTATACCTATAATTAAATTGGATGTTACATATAAGATTGGTATAGCTGTCTATAGATAAATTAATTGCACCTTTTTATTTACTTGAAAATATTTTGCCATTTCATGACCTTGGACTAATTATATACATTTCAGGCCTAGGGGGTTTCAAGATTTTATGTCACATTCTGTTGCTTCAGAAGTTTGGCAGAATGCAAGTAGCCAGCCATAAAAATTGACCTTGTTTCTAAAATTCACTCCAGGGTACAAAGACGTGTCTGTTCAAAGAGAGAAGTCAAACTGTATGTGAAGGCTGACCCATTTGGAGTCAGTCTGAGTGGTGAGGGAATTCCAAATGATAAGGATTTTGTAAGCATCCTTTCAGGCTAGACTTGCTGATGTAGTAAGCAAGGCAACTTTTAACAGCTCAGAATTCCTGTGACTCACAATTACATCCAGCAGCAAGCATGGCATACCATAGCACATACTCTGCCCCAGATCCAAAACAAATGAGAAAGAGAAGAATTTGCTGTTTTATATCACTCAAGCTTTATTAACTTTTACATAGCTTATACTTCCCTTTCTAGTCGATAGTGTCTGATAGAACTAGCTGAATTTAACTCATGTAATTAGCTATGTTTGACTCATGGTTTAGTATCTACTAAAATGTGTATAATCTAGCTAGTTTATGACTACGGCTATTTGTTTGAGAATAATGACTTGGAAGATTTATATTTCTTTGGCACCTGTCCATTCTCTATGACTGCATTTTCTGTGATTGATATTTTCAGACACATCTGTCTCCTTCAGTTGAGTATGAGCTGCTCATGGCTACAGTCCCTATTTTACTAAGCATTTTATTCCTAAGCTGGTAAGAAAGAAATGATTATTGAATGGATGCTAGAAGGAATAATAACCTAATTTATAAGAATCTTAAAAAGTAAATGAATGCTTCATCAGAATCTCATCAAAGCAATTTGGAAATTGGTGGCTTTCAAAGAAGGATCCAGCTCCATGGCCACTGAGCTGTCTCCTATTTTACTAAAAGCCTCTATTTCCTTGCTCCAAGGCCTTACCATCTGAATGTAGTTCTGAACATGTCTGTCCATGTCTGCTCTCACATCTGAAAATAAGTGACATTCAAAATAACCTATCAGGCTTACACTGAACAATAATTTAAGAAAAACCATGACTCCACTCATACTCACTAAAAAGTAAGATATTCTATAATAAGTTTCAGTGAAGCAGAGCTCTTCAGAACATTGGCATGTGACTTAAAATATTAATAGGGAAAACAATTTAAAAACAGTATGAAAGATGGTGTCTTAGTCTCTTCTCATACAAGCAGGTTGATAAGTTATGTATTTGGATAAATAATAGGCAAATAAAGTAAAGACATTAGTTTATAAGGCAGTTTTGTTAAACAAAAAGATTATATTAACTTGAGATTAGGATTTTTTAAATTAATACGTTATTAGTTTATTTCCTCACATAGAATCCAGACAATCCCTCCCAAGTACACCATCACAGTTCAAGTCCACAGGCCCTTTTTCTAAAGCAAGTGTCTCTAAGAGCAGCCCCATGCTTTGTCATGTCTTTCTCTGGTTCATATTTCATGTCATTATCGGGCCAATCATTCTAAATAGTAAACCCGAGTAAACCACATCCTTCTTCCTCCTCTTTCACAGATGCTGACAGGACAGCCTGCAGGATAGCGTCTGGGTGTGACTTAGTACGTGACTTATGATTGTGTCTTTGTCTGCCTGTCAGCCTCATTTCCCTATCTCTTTCTTCACTTCCAAACAATACATCTGTCCTGCCTTCTTTCATTAGCAGAGCCTCCTTTGTGCCAGTGGACCAGGTGCTATGTGTACAGAGATGAATGAAATACAGCCTTCCTTTCAGGAACTCACAGCCTTGTGAGGGAGACAGATGGAACAGTGAAGAACTTCTAACCTGAGGAGAAGAACAGTGTAATGAGAATGCTGAGAAAGTGCCCATCAGAGTGTCTTTCCAAAAGTTATTCCCCTGCCTAAGTTGCAAACAGAAAATCAAAGTGTAGTGGGGCAGATTTGGACATCAAAGTTTTTCCTTTAAGTTTCCTGACCTATTTTCTGCTGAGTCCTATTCATGCTGTACATTCAGATACTGCCTCTCCTGAGAGGTGCTGTCACAAAAGTTATCTATGCACTCCTAAACCTCCCCATCTCCTTTACAGCACATACCAAGCTGTAGGTTTTTGTTGGTTTTTCTGTGACCTCCTACAACAGTATCTTTTCAGATATGTTTCAGATTCCCAGATACACTAGGCCTTTATCTTTGATGTTATGAAGAGTAAACTAATTGATTTTATGATGAATTTGACTTTTAATCTTTTAGTTGGACATCTTAGCATGATGCAATCCAGCCTTCCATCATACTAAACAATAATTAGTTTTGTAATGTTCATGACAGAATGGCCATTCAATGTTTGCTTAATGGCATGCACTGAAAGATTATATGAATTTCACAACAAGCAAACAGCAAATGTTCTGACTGATGCTGGTGGTCTGCATCTGTTCATACCCACTACGTATGGAATAAGACTTTACTCTTAACATGTTAGAAGCAAAGCTTCATTCACGTGGCTAGTGTCTTCAGGAGATAATTGTTTACCAAAAGACTACTCTCTTAAATTTAAATTTAAAAGTACAATTTATATTTTAAAAAAAGTTTGAAAGGAAATACCTGGCATGAATGGGGAAAGCTACTCCTAGTGGATAATTAATGCCAGGTGTGGGATATAATCTTTTGAATTGAGTATAGGAGCCTCAGAGGCCTCCCAAACAATAGAGGCTCTTGCCTGTCCTTTTGGTTGCCCACTAGAACTAGACGATGAGACACCCATTGCTAAAGACTCTACTCATCTTAGTTGAATGATATCAAGAAATCAAACTAGAACTGAGGTAGAAACTTCCTCCCCGCTGGCTCGACTTCACAGTGCCAAAATGTTCTAAGAAGGCTGCTGGCAGAGAGAGAGAGAGAAAGAGAGAGAGAGAGAAAGGAAGGAAGAAAGGAAGGAAGGAAGGAAGGAAGGAAGGAAGGAAGGAAGGAAGGAAGGAAGGAAGGAAGGAAGGAAGAAAAAGAAGGGAAGGAAGAGAGAAAAGGCATCAACAGTCTTACTTAGCTGTGAATTCTAATGAACTACAATACCAGCCTGCCAGGCAAGATGTGCTCACATGTGAACTAGTGACCCTACTGTTTTAGGTGTAACCAACCATTCTCTGCTCAGGTTTGAAGCTCACTCTACAGGAGTGAATTCATTTCTGGTATTGTGAACCTGATCAGAACCCATGGCAGATGGAGTCATAGGCCTTAGTAGGGAACTTGATATGTTGGTTAGCTAAATTGCCACAGCTTTAAACTGTATTCCAGGTATTTTTGTTTATATTTAGGCAAATGCTACTCTCAGCCTTAATCAAAGAAGCCTCACTTTCCACTGAATGACATTAAATGCAGAAACTCATAGTTACACGCAATGGTGAGCATAAATAATGATTAGGTGCTGATCCCTATGCAAAACATTTATGCTGCCTCCTGCAAGGCTGAGGGGACATTGCAGAAGATGGAACTGAAGGAATGTAAGAGCCAGGAGATAGAGAGAACTGAAAAATGGCATTTCTGGGCCAAACACCATTATTACAGTCAGGAACCCACAGCCAACATCAGATGCCTGGCTCTGCACCTGAGTTGGCAAGGCTTTCAACAACTTGGCATGGGTAGAGGAGGGACTCAGGGAACACTACCCATCACTGCTGAACTGTTTTACTACTAGAGGTGGAGTATTTGGGAGAGGGGGAGACACTGCCTTTGTTCTAATCCAGTGGCCATGTAGGGTCATCACCTTCGTTAAACTACGTGGATCGCAAAGCCAAACCAGAAGTCATGAATTTAAGCAAGGGACTGGTAGGCAGGAGCAAGGCATGAAGGCATGGGAGGAAAGAAAGAGAAGGTAGGAGAGATAGCAATTAAAATCCATTATGAGCATGTATGACATTGTCAAATAGCTGTTTTTATAAGACACACGCCAAGCTCTGCGGATGAGAGTGGGCTCATGGTGCTGCTTTCCTTACCACTCACCGTGACTTCTTCTTTTTCCAAAAGCAGATCCCATTCACGAAAAACATAAAGCTTTCAGAATTTAAATTTATGTTTCAGAACATATTTTATTTTCACGTTTACAACCCTTGTTTTATTTTTCCTGTGTTTCCCAGAACCATCATTTCCTTCTACAATGTTTAGGATATTGTTTTTCAACATAGGATCCATTTCGTAGTAAATCACACTGCCTCTAAGATTACACACGTCATAACCTCCAGAAAGGAAATACCCTGTGCACATGTTCACATTATCCATATATTCTTACCATTCTTTTTGATAGTAGCAACCTTAGGAACCCAGCCATGCCTTACCCTCATGTGGAACTCGGATTTCCAGAGCCAAAGGTTCCTTGCCCTGTGATGACGTAACACCCATGGCTTATAAATCCTCCTATGGAATATCTGTAATTCCATATGATTTTCATCAGATTTGTACTCAGAGAAGATTTGATTTCACCGTATTTTTATGAGATACTCATCAAAGTCTGACAGTCCTTGAATCACAGTAGAAGCTGAGCATCTTTAAAACAAAACCATCCATTTTCGAAATCCAATTTGTGATTTCCTCCTTAAGAGATGTATCCTGGTGGTTGGATTTATTCTCATTTTAAAGCATTCTTAAAGTTATGATGACTGAACTTCA
Organism: Cricetomys ansorgei; assembly: GCA_026225945.1. Lineage (NCBI taxonomy): Eukaryota > Metazoa > Chordata > Mammalia > Rodentia > Nesomyidae > Cricetomys > Cricetomys ansorgei. Next base: position 5,435,505 of record JAMJFZ010001796.1, read on the forward strand.
ACATTAACAGTACTGCTATAAGGATCAAATTTTATCTATTCATTGCTTCAGTAGTTTGTTACACCGTTACAAAGCTAATCTTCAGATTCGGTGCCATGTGTGAGTTGGCATGTTTAGTAAGCAGTAGAACGAGAATTCAGCTTGTTTTCTTGTTTGAGATCCATTTCTTCTCTCGCCGGTTCTCTAGCATTTAAGTACCAACCTTTCATTAAATGTCACAGTAGAACTGGAGTTCTAGACTGTAGCATTTAAAGTATTTCTGATAGGCATCTGATCTTCTCTGTGTATAATGCATAAAAGTGCCTGGACGTATCACACAGTTGCAAAATGTATAGTGCGCACCAAAGCCACAGTTGCTCAGCCCTTATTCTGTTTGGGATGATGGGTTACATTGGACGGTGAGGCAGGATTTCGTTAGCCTTTCCAGCCTGCTTGCAATTATGACTCATTTCTATCATCCAGGTTTAACAATAACCCAACACTAGGAGTTTTTGTATTCCATGTCCATCATCATCAGAATTAATGTCTTCTGTGCCCACCAACTTTCTTTATACTAAAATTTTTAATTAGCATGGTGTGTGCTGAAGAATGAGTCATCTGATAAAATCATAAGTACTCTACATTCAGCCTGAGAAAAAGCAGAAAAATCTGAAACAAATACCTAGACTTTCAATGTCACCTTTTCGTGACATTAGGGATATTACCTTTGGTTTTACATAGAAGACAAGGGCCTTTAATTTGGAGTTTACGCCATTTATCAGCAAATAGTTAAGCTTAGAAACACCCCAGCGTATGCAAAGATATAGCTACTACATAAAACTATGATACTCTTAGACATCAAGCCAGGCTTCTGTTATGGGGTACTGAGATGGGTAATAACATTCCAAAGGATAATTGAGCCTCCATGAAAAGAGAAACAATATTCATTTGCTTAATTCTGTTATGAAACTGGTTGTTTGAGTCTTTTGTTTCACTCTAGATAAGTAGCAGTACAAAATTATATGTCCTATGTTTTGATTGAACTACATGTTTCATGATGATAGGGCAAGATGTCTCAAAGAAAACGCCCTAGAACTACCTGTGCCAAGGACACTACAAAAAAATGAGGCCTGCCTGTCTGACACAGAGTACAAATTTTCTTAATGCTTTCCAAGTTTCTCTTTTGCCAATTTTGACAGTATTTAATGATGCCTGCTAATAACTATAATAGACGACTAAATGTTTTGTGATCTTTCCAATTTATTTAATCCAAAGACAAGCAACGAAGTTTGTGGTTGTACAGGAATCCTAAGCAGGAAGTTCTACTCCACTTCAACACTTTCAGCACGTACATATGAATTATCTAGAAAGGTTCAGAATTACCTACCACTCATTCACACCGAGAATCACCTCATATTCATTCCCAAAGCCATCAATCAGTAAAGAACATTAAGCAAATATAATTTACTTTAATAAACCATCAGAGAATGTCAAGAATTGGGCAAAAATAAGCATTCTAATAGCAATTTGAATATGTTCATAGTCTGACCATCATTTTGCAACATGAAGTAGTTGTCTTGTCATAGAAAAGGGACAACTTATAAATGAAAGAACATTCCTTCAGGATATTTATGCCCCTTTCAAGTAGAATTAAGTACAAGTAAAAATTACCTTATTCCCTGTGAGGTAGAATAAAAGCATTCTAAATCATGATTGGACTCTATCAACTCTTCATAAAAGTTCTGGACACAGCTTCTTCTGTAAGAACGGTCACTGCCAACATATCTACCTTCTCCCTTGACTTCAGTCGCTCTACAGTGATGTTTCCTGTCTGTATTTCTGCCCCTCAGTGCTCTTTCCTAAAGCAACTGGCTTATCTGCAAATACTAATCTTCGAACTTTATATTATGGTCACCTGCTAAAAGACTAATTTGCAAGCCCTACCCCAAGAAACTCTCATTTATTGTATTTGTATAGAAGATGATGCATTGGAATGGTTGATGACATAAGACCATTTCATTTTCATAATTTTAAGAGAGTTTTCTGAGATGGTTTAAAATACTCTATTTTAGAGATATTTCTAAACTCTATCATAGACTCTGTTGTATCTACTCGTTCTTGTTTGGGTCTATTAATTTGCTCTTAGTACATCTGCTTTAGAGTTAGAATTTGAGTTATATGTCCTCCACCATCCTCCACAGCTCCAAAATGAAGTTCAAACTTACATCTCTTGAGCTGATGCTGGCCAAACATCCATCTCTGATGGAACCTTTCTCATGTTTGCCTCATGGTAGGCAGTTGATGGCTAACTCATTCAACAATCATCAAACATTTGAAATCCACTTTATGATACTCTGCTGACACTTTATTTTCCTGTAATGTATTTGGTTATGATCTTACTTTGACCAACCTCTTTCCCACATGAAAAGGAGGGTAGAGGAAAACTCCAAATTACTGAGTATGTAGGTAGAAAAATAAGAAAGTGGTTTCATTTTCCATAAAATGTGTCTTGATTTTAGTCTTAGTCCTAGATTTTTCTTTGAGAGAATAAAGTCATTGGTAACCCAGAAAGATGTCAGAACTGTCTGGAGGATTTTCTTCTGTCATTTCTGCTTTCATGTTTCTCCTCCTTAAACAATGGAGACATTGTGGCAGTTGTGTCCTGTTTTCTTATTTCTACAAGCCCAAGGGCACACGTGCTAAGGAACCACTTCTCCATACACTTAAATATGTATCTTTTATATTCTCTAAAAACAGATAATACAGGAATCGTCAAAGAATACACACAATCTTTGTATGTGCAGCACTCAGGCATTCTGATAATAGATGGAGGGGACAAAGAAACACTCTGTAGTTTAAACCAGCTGATATGTGCAGTATGTTTTAATGTGTACATCTAGTTTTACAAAGAATAAAGACAACTAAAAGAAGCCTGTTAACCTGCCATCACTAACATAAATCATTTGTCATTTTCCATTTTAAAGTCATCAACTTGGCTATCAGCAATATTTCTCTGGATAATGATCAAAATTCCAAAAATGATCAATATTCCAAAAAAGATAAACAAAAATGTATTTTAAAAGTAAAAATTACTCTAGAAAACATATTTTTCTGCTAGAGTATGCTCACTTGTAATCTATCTAAACAATCTAAAATATTAAAGTTTTACACAAGCTTTTGTATAGAAAAGACTAGTTGATTCAGTTTTGTCTCTAATACACTTTGTTTATTGGGCTGAATAACGTGACTCTCATAAAAATCACACCGTAAAGTAAAATGTTGGAAGATAATATGACAGTTACTATTTGATTGTAATTTAGCTCCTACTTGATTTCAGAACAGATTTGATAAACGTTACCAATTAGCCATAATAAAGAACCAATAGTAAAAACTTAAAATTGGGGAAATGCTATAGGGAAACAAACTCCTGACAAGGGGAATGTGGGAACAGACAGATTTTCTGGTAGACTAAGCACTATCAGAAATAAGCAAAGCATATGATATTTTATTTCTAAACTTTATGCAAGTTATCTCTTTGTGTTGTTAATTACCGCAAGGGTCAATCGTGTAATAGAAACACAATATTTAAAAATAGTGGATTCCCATATTTGGAGACAGACTTTTGAGCTGCCTATAGTAAGGTCTAACTTTTTTCTCACAAACACAAAATCATGACTTCTTTTACACACTCAGACAGATGCTCAGGCAAACTGCTCAAGTTTTGAAACAGAGAGTGCTATAACCTTAAGCCTAGAAAAAAATGTTAAAATATGTATTTAAATATAAGATTATCTTAATATGGTAAAATTCTGTTAAGTAACAGCATTTATAATGGGCAAACCTACCCATAGGCTACAAAATGACTGTCCAAAGCCATACACTAATTAACAATGTGCCTTAAAGTCATGAATTGAGTTTTCTATAGTATTTATGTTTCTCATTGAACTTGCTATCCTAGTTTGATTTTTCTTGCTGAAATAAAGCACTGAGGGAAAAGCAACTTGGTGAAGAAAGGGTTTATTTCACCTTAGAGCTTATAGTCATCATCAAGGAAAGCAAAAGCAGGAGGGAGTTCAAGGCAGGAACGAACTAAAGCAGAAAGCATGGGGGAATACTGCTTGCTTACTGGCTTGCTCACCTCTGTTGCTCTGCTACCTTTCTTACACACCGCAGGTCCACCTGCCCAAGCATAGCACCACCGTCCTACATCAATTATCAATCAGGAAGATGTCCCACATCAATTATATGGGGGTAATCCCTCAAGTGAAGTCCCGTCTTTCTGAGTGTATCAAGTTGACAGCCAAGATAAGCCATCACAAACCCACCCCGTGTCAACTTGACACACAAATACAAATGTGACCCCAAAACTTCCATTAGAATTTTAAGTAAAACTCATCATCCTGTGAGTGGTGGTTTAATGATCAGTTGTGAGTATAAATGAACATGATCAAATAGTGTCTCCTTTGATACAAGAAGCGTCTCTCCCAAAGCAGCAACACCCATTTCCAACCATACTCCCTGTCACAGTAGCTTTGTCGGAACCATGAAGACTGACACCTAGTAGACGGCTAGACTACATCCATCTCAAACTTAGGAAGCGGAGTCCGAGTAACCTGCCATTAGTCATGTAGTCAGATAATGCTTTGTAGGTTAGAACTTAGATTTATGTATGACTGTGGTATTGTAAGATGGGCTTAGGAAACCCTTCTTCCAAAATTAATTTTCATTATTTTTTAAAAGATCCGAATTTTTAAAGCATTTAAAAAGTCAGGAATTTGTTTTTTTAAATGTTTTAGTCCCTTAAAAACAAATGACATCAATCTTTGAAGTAGATGATCACTAACAAGCATAATGTCTTTTTACATATTGTTCTGTTAGTTAAAAATTTGTCCACTGAAAAATTTGTTCCAGAGAATCCTGGAATGAGGGATGAGGTATAGTCAAATATAGCTGAGAGTAGAGAGTTGTGAATTGTCATACTGTTGTATTTACCTTGAGCATCAAGAACTCCCAGAGGTGCTGGAGCTCTTGATGAGTGTGGGGTTTTTTTTGTTGTTGTTGTTTGTTTGTATTTTAAGTACAAAGGTACATGCTGCTTTCACAGAGGACCCAAGTTTGGTTCCCAGCATCCACACTGTGTAACTCACAGCCGCCTGTAACTCCAGTTCCAAGGGCTCTGATGCCCTCTTCTGAATTCTGTGGCTATTACAGTTATGTGTACACACCCATACCAAAAAAAAATGCATATAAATTAAACTTCATTTCTAAAAACATAAAATAAAGTAAAACTAAAATCTTAACTTCCAGAGTTAAGAACATACACTGAAGTGTTTCCAGATGCCCTTAGATATGCTAATGTATATTGTATGAGGAAGCAGCTCCTGACCAGTTGCTTTGTGAAACTTTGTATCATCATCACCTTGCAATGCAATACCCTGCAGCATGAGAAGCATCTCTGAGAAGGCTCACAGGGTGCACACTGTGTGCCCTAGCACCTCCTCCACTTATCTGAGCACTTTACCTGTAATTTCTTTTATAAACACATAATCCAAAAACTAATCATTAAAAATGCAGGCATTTTTTCAATAGAGTTCTCTCATATAACTTATTTGACTAGTACTTCTTAGCCCAGAAGGTCAAAGTCTTAGAGGATCATAGAGATGAAAATTAAATGTGGGATACAGTCTCTTAGCTGGAACCCTGAGCCAGACAAACAAAAATGACATCAGGCAAGCTACACTGTAGATTCTAGTTGTATTAATGATGTGTTAATGGTGTTTAATTAACTAAAATAAATGTCATATTTAGTGAAAGATGTTCAGAATTGGAAAAATTATAAACAATGCCTTTGTGAAAACTGTATAAATCTGCTCATTTTTCTCCAGATCTAAAGTATTATAAACACAAAACCTATTAAGTTTTCAAAAAGATACATTTGAATATCCTGGAATTTTTTTATGTAGGTTCTTTTGTTGTTGTTTTGGTTTTGGTTTTGGTTTGGTTTGGTTTGGTTTGGTTTTGTATTCACCGTTCATTCTGCACATACACAAAACTAGATTGGGCCATAAAAGAGTGTAGAAATTTTGATTAGGAATAGTAAAAGACATTGAGGCACACAGAAACAGGGATGCTATGGAAAGCATATATCCAGAAAGTGGCTATTTGGATCTGGATTATTTCATCCACCTCTAAGATATGTGAAGATACCATAACAATTTAAAAAGCACAATGTTTCAAATCTCATATCAGGTATTTGATATTTGGTATAGAGTTCAGAATGGAATGGGGTAGAGAATGCTGATGGATCACCTTTATAAAGTATACATATTTAGTTTTTCATGTACACAGAGGAAAGTTAGTCCAGAGGGTCCATTCTTCCCATCAGGTTCCATTTCTGGGTTTTTTGCCATGCCTGTCAGGATGCTCATTCAGTCCTTCATAATAGCTTAGGACAGATTTACAAGTAACTCTCACTCTTGTACTTGACCAAGTTTTCCAGTTCCTGGTTTTACTCTAGAAATTAGAGGAAAACTACCTAAAATGATTACTGAGCTTACTGGTAGTGCATTAATTGGTGGGACAATTGTAACAATAATAAATGTAATTACTAATATTTCCTTTGCATTATTGGCTTTAATTCTGAAACTAGGGATTGTTGAAGAAACTCTTCTGTACATGACGTTCTTCGCACATTGTGGGTGAAGTTGAGATACTTCTGGTTACTCATAAGTCCTTCAAGGGATGTTTTTAAAGCTAAGCTTTATTTTGCTTAAATATGGCTTTATGGAAGATAAACAGAATACTTTTGGAAACAAATTTGGAGGCGCTTTGGTGTTATAATTAGTTTAGATGAATGGGCTTGTCACACTCTTTTTGATAAGCACAAAAATGCATAGGAAGCAAAGAACAACCTTGAAATTCAGAAGCAGAGCCAGTGAGATGGTTAGGCAAGTAAAGTGCTTGTGTTATCCTGTGGTGCCAGCCTGACAAGTTGAGTTCAGTCCCCAGAGCCCACATAAAGGTAGAAGGAGAGGGCCAACTCCATAAAGTTGTCCTCTGACATCCTGACACATGCATGCGCATACACACACAAATAATAAGCAAATATAAATTCAGAAACAGGCACATGCTTCTTGGAAATCTGGCAGGAAAGCTTTCTTCCATAACAATTTAACTTATATGTGGGATCTCTAAATAGCTGGTGGTAGGAAGTAGACTCTCCCTAATGCTGCTTTTGTTTGTTTAGAAGTCTTCACTTTGGTTACTCTTTAAAGAAAAAAAAAAAAAAAGGATTCTTGGTTCCATTAGAGACAGTCATTACGTATGTTGCCATCCATTCTGTGGGGACAATAAGCTATCAGTAAGACTACATGGCTGGCAACAGCTTTCCAAACTGAGGGGTGAATCATCCTGTCAGTTACATCACCAAACTTAGTAGCGTCTGCATGTAAGAGAAGGTCACACAGTATCCGCCATTCACTTAAGGTTAAGAAAATGCCTCCTCTACAGTGAATCTGTCCTTCACTGTAATTCACAGCTTCCTCTTTCTCGTCTATGATGCTCCGTTTTCAGATCTCGCTTGACTTAGTAGTGAAATGATTTCATTAAGCAGGACACGTTCTAATACTATATCTTCATCTTCCTGCAGGATTTGTGTTTGTAGAAAAATGTCAGACCCTCTTAAATTGTAGGTAGGATTACAAAACGTTGAAAAAGTTAGTCAATATCTGTCATTCATTACATCACAGTACTCAGAAAACTGTATCTAATTGATTTGACTTGAATTCTGTTGAAATGAAAGTACTGGCCATTTTCTCCATTAGGTTTTCTTGAAAGTTACATTTTTAAAGGGTAGTTGCGTGATGTCTGATACTGTGATATTTCCTCCTGACATTCCTCTTCCTGCCTTTCTCTACTCGGTTTCCTCACAATGCACGTTCCCGCAGTGCATGATTTTTTGACTACCAGTCAATATTCAGATAGATGTCAGAGACATTAGTTAAGCTGTGTCCTGAAATGTGGTTCTTTTTTTAAACAGATGTGATTTTATGAAACATTCCAGAAATGCTCTGCAAAAACAATGTAAATGTAGAACTATTGTGTCAACAATAACTGTTAATATTTTTTAAAAGAATGGTTATTGATAAAGCAAGCCACTACTGATTAGGCCTCAAATTTTGCCTATTTTGCTACTGCTGTTTTCAGATCAAGAGGTTGCCCCAAATTGATTACTAACACCACATGTTCTGTCTGCAGGAGACAGTACCAAGCTCTGAAGGATGGCTGATGAGCGGAAAGACGAAGGAAAGGCACCACACTGGACGTCAGCCTCTCTGACAGAGGCGGCTGCTCACCCTCACCCTCCAGAGAAGGACCAAGGCGGAGCAGGAGAAGGGCTGAGCCGCAGCGCCAATGGATTCCCATACAGAGAGGAGGAGGAAGGCGCCTTTGGGGAGCACGGGTCACAGGGCACCTATTCAGATACCAAAGAGAATGGGATCAACGGAGAGCTGACCTCGGCTGACAGAGAAACAGCAGGTAACTGAGGGCTGCTGGGGTTCCTTTGTGCTTTGTAGTCCTATTACTCTAAAAGTGAATTCATTTACAACAGCTGGTCCTTTCACTCTACAAGGGCTGGAGTCCAGTCAGGAGAAATAGATACTCAAGCAAGCCAAGTGCCAAGCACTGTGACAGTCAGCCTGACTTCTGCGAACTTGGGGTAGTCTCGATATTGTTTCCGAGTTTAAAATTTATCCCCTTTATTTTTATAGGCAAAATACTCATTGTGTGTATATTTTGCTATAAACTCTCAGTATTTTAACCCATTGAGAAAAAAAAAAAACCACAATATTTTGTTCTTATTATCTTGAGTGACATTGGGTCTAACTAAGTCTAATGGATTGATTAGAAGTCTAAGTCCAATGGATTGATAAGAAGCATATTTCTTTTTAGGGTAGAAAAAAACCTGTAAAATCTACCCCATCAGCCTTCAAAAGAGGCAGGAGAGAAGGGAAGAGAGGGTAGAGGACCGTGCATGTTCAAATATAGGACCCTTTTACCATCCTCAGCTGCATAAAGGCCAATACAGAGAGGCTTAAAGTGGAATGTAATGTAACTAATTTTTATTTCTTTTAATCTTTATTTTTACTTTATATATATGGGCATCCTGCCTCCATATACGTTTATGAACTACATGCAGGCAGTGCCTGCAGAGGCCAGAGGAGAGCATTGGATCCCCTGGGACTGGAGTTACAGATGGTTGTGAGTCACCATGTGGGTTCTGGAAATAAAACCTGAGACCTCTGGAAGAGCAATCAGAGCTCTAAACTACTGAGCAGTCATTCTAGCCCCAATATAACTAACTCTCAAGCAGTTTTTTTTAAAGAGCTATTATTGATACTGTCCTAAATCACCTCATAAATATAGAGCATTAATGACATACAGAAACATTACCTTACAATATAGCATTCTTCATCATTTCCCTCTTTCTGTGATTCAGAATTTTATGTATTTGAACTCACAGACCGCAACGTACATCTTCAAAAGACTGCAAAGTAGTAAAATAAAGCACTATCCCCTTCTTACTTAGTTGAAAGCTGCTTTCTGGACCCCATTAATTGACTGTGATGCTTATCCACTATATACTCTAGTCAAAACACCTTGTAAGTGATGTAAATATGATGTAAGTGATGAAGGTATTCTCAGAGTTACAGCACATACTTAGTGTGCACAAGGTTCTTAGTATGAATTATATGTGTGTATGTATATATGTATGTATTTATGTGTATATGTATGTATATAAGTGTGTATAGAAGTGCATATGCATGCTTGTCTGATTTTAATAAGGAAGTAGTGAAGACATTTTAAATGACAGAAGAAAATAAAAAATACATAGTATAATTGCAGGGGGATGGCTTCAACACAGGGTTTCTCTGTTGTAACTCTGGCTGCCCTGGAATGTCCGATAGAGACCAGGCTGGCCACAAACTCAAAGAGAGCCTCCTGCCTCTGCCTCCCGAATGCTGGGTTTAAAGGCATGCACCACTATCTCTTGGCTATAAATTTTTAAAACACAAGTTTAGTGGAGTATTTTCTACAAACGAAGTGTTGTATTAGCTTCCATACAAAATCCCCCAGACTCCATGGATCGAGAGGTTCTCATGGCATCTGACCTCTGTGTAAATTAATTTGGATACAAATCACAGCATGTTAAGTGCCAAATGAGAAGTATGGAAGGAAATGTTAAGTTAAAAAGGGTTTGTTTTTACTTAAATGTGCCCTGATTTGCCAAATAAATTCACAGGGATATACCAAGATAGTATAAATATTCAGTGAAGTACAGGGTAACAGCCTCTGGCAAACACTGAAAAAGCCTTAGCTTGGGGTGATTCTGTTTCAACATTAGAGCACACTGTATCCCTCTTAAAGATTGTGTATCTTCTCCACTAAGCTGACTCTTCAGCCGTTGCTCTGATACAAAGCCAGGGCCCTGCAAAATTCCAGAATGGAAAAAGAGGATGGTAGTACCTTGACTGAATCAGGAAACTGAGACGCTATGTAGTACTCCAAGGGGACAGGCATCCTATTAATAAGAAATTGTGATGGAAAACGTACTTACTTGTCTTTCGTGGTTACTGTGAGAATTATACAAACATCACAAAGTACATAAAGCCAGTGCTGCAAGACATAGTATCTGTTAGCTGCCATCATTGCGGTGGTGGCGGTGGTAACACTCTTGAACAGGGACTTTTATCTCTAGATGAGTACAATGTAACATTCTGAGAGCCGACTCCCACTGAAAAGTCTTTGGTGGGATTGAGGCATAATAGGGAGAGGACAGCTGCAGCATCATGGTTAGGAGGAAGGAAAGAGATAATGGTGCAGACCAAGACTTATGTCATCACATCCTGCAGCCCCTGACTTTTATAGCCACAGCACTAAATTAACGTATGTTGGGCTAGTGATTGACTGAATAGGCAAAGGAAAAGACAGTATTTTTCAAATAAATTCAACAACTGTTGAAATCTATACTTTTTGATTTTAGGGGGTTGTTGTTGCTATTATTGGTTTGTTTTTGTGCTTGCTTTTGTTTTTAAGGAGGGTATCATTCTGTAGCCCAGGCTAGTCTTTAACTCACTGTATGAGTCCAGACTCGTCTTAAAATCAAGATTATTTCCTTGACTCAGCTTCCCAAGTCCTGCGATATGAGCCATCATGCCTGGCTACCTCTGTCTCTTGGATACTCAACATGCGACCCTTATTAACTACCATGGAGCACTACAAAGCACTATAGAAAAATACCACTATATATAGAATACTTGTTCAAGCCATGGTCAAATAGTACCATTTAATAGTCTATTTGTTCAGTGGTCTTAATGAAGTACTTAACAGCATCAGAAAAGTCTACTTGTCAGGTCAGCGTGTCCTTGCCAGCTTCTTTGAGAAAATAATATAAATTAAATTCGACTCACAGGTATTTCTTCCGAGTGACGGTGTCAGGAACATCCCAGTGTTTAATGTGGAATTATCTCAACGTATATTAAATGAGTCTTATATTATCTTGGAGAAATTGATTTCTGAGCGTACACACGTATGCTCACAGTGACAGAGGTGGTACATCATCATCTGCGGGTTGCCATGGTGATGTTTTCAATCCAAGCTATGGTGTGATTTTTAAACTAACTCCCTTCTAAAAATAACAGACCAATTATTGAATCCCTAAGATGTGCAAGTGTGGAAAGCTGTAGAAAAAGAAAAGTAAAACTTGGTTTCCTCATACTTTACAAAGAATGTTCCAGTAAATGTTAATAGACAACCAGTTTCTCTTCAAGTTTAATTAAAAATGGCAACTGTTGTCATTGATGATTTATAGATAACTGTTCCTCAAAATATGTGTTACAAATCATCACCTGTGTAAGCAAATCCTCTTAAATCTCAAATTTGGCATTTTCAAAATGCTATACCGTGAGGGTGGAGACTGGCATTTATTTGGAGGTGAGCGCTTCAGGGAGGATCAAAGAGCTTGTTTTTTTGTTTTTTTGTTTTTTTCCTGTTTACCTGCAATGCAGCAGTTTATCGCACTGCTCTTGTAAAGAGTAATCTTCAAAAACAAAACTGTTCACATAAAGCACTCCTCAGGGAAGGAAGTCCTCAGCTATGCCAGTGGTGACCAAGAAATTCCTAGTTGACTCAAAAATGTTTCTTCTTGGCTATAGCTGTCTCCTTATTTCCAGAAGCCTTTTTCCTGAGTTTGTTTGTAATCATCTCTATAAAAGGAATTGCTCCATCAAGGATGGAAGCATCATGTCTTCCTAAGACTGGGCCTCCTTCAGCCTGATGTCCTACCTTTTTCTCTCTGGTGCACCCTTTTGAGTTCATTTTCATTTATGGGATTTAAGACTTTGTAGGGATGTACACACATCCTTAAAAACAACTTATCTCTGTTCTTGTGTACTGAGACCAGGGTGGAGAGCAGGATATGTTAGAAGGCAATAATATTTTAATTTTACTTCTTTACACATACTTGTCTGGATGTCGTTTCCTGCTATACAACATAAAGACGAGCTCCTAGAGAGATAGGTGGAATTGTTTTCTCAACTCTAATTTTGATGCTTTATTTCTCTGTACAAAAGTGTCCTTGTTAAAGGACAGGAGTATGTAAAAGCATGAGAAGCTATTCAGAATCAAGCCACCTAACCAAACTGTAGTTTTGTGTTTTCTAAGTTGTTTTCCAAAGCATAACTGAGAAGAAAAATGACTTGTAATGATCCATTCTTCTCTTATGCATTTTGTTGAATAAAGCAAGAGAAACATATTTTGACCCCCAAAGAGTTCCAAATCAGAGTGACAATTAGACATCTCATCTGTAAGTTCTTATCCAGGAGCTAGGCTCAAAGTTATACTAGAATTCACACTAAAATGGCATGAGATTACTTGCAGAAAGACATAAGTGTTGGTTTGTATCTATATAATCTATAAATTTGTGTCTAAAAATTCTGCTGTCAAGGCTTTCAACATTCCTTTAGAATAGTTATTTTTCTTGGCTCTCAGAATTGAACTGGGAATTAATATTAGGGTTTGTGCTTCATTGGAAAACATTAACAGAATCTAGTCATTTCCTTGCCATGGTTCCAGATAATACAATTATTCAGAAGGGATCCAGAAGATGAGTTTTCATATCCATCCCTCCTCAGGTATAGTCATCACCTGAGATAATTTGCTTCAGGGTCCAGGCTTATATAAGAGAGGGAACCCTCTACTGCCCCCTTTGGCAGTCAACCAAGCAGGCTTATAGAAAAGAGGGAACCCTCTACTGCCCCCTGTCACAGCCAACCAAGGCAGGCTTTTAGAAGACAGGGAACCCTCTACTGCTCCCTGTGACAGTCAACCAAGGCAGGCTTTTAGAAGACAGGGAACCCTCTACTGCTCCCTGCAGCAGTTAACCAAGCAGGCTTATAGAAGAGAGGGAACCCTCTACTGCCCCCTGCAGCTGTTAACCAAGCAGGCTTATAGAAGACAGGGAACCCTCTACTGCCCCCTGTGGCAGCCAACCATGGCAGGCAAAGTGCACATTTCTGTTGCAGAGCTCATATTCACACTTCTGGAGCATGGCATAAAATCATAGCATGATTCTCAGTTTTCTGCCTAAGTGGAGAAAGAAAGGAGGCATAGAAGAAAAAGCTATTTATAGATGTCAGACTATGCAAGTGTTTAAAAGCAGACTTTGGTGACTTCAGCTATCCTCAGGCATGATGCTTTGAACACTAATAGGAAAAAAAAATCAAATCCCAGGATAAAGTGGCTCTTTTATTTATTTATTTTTGATTATCACTTGGAATAAATATAAAAATTGAAGAGCATTTCTTTATCTTACTCCCAACCACTTCTCACAATGCATTGGTTTTGTTTTGTTTTCTGACATGTTTCTATCCAAGTGTATTTTCCATCTCTTCCCCCTACCAAGAAGGTGGTATAGCCTTTTCTGTATTCTAACATCCTCATAACACAAGCAGCCCAATGTCAGACAGACCCACACACATAAATTTATTGTTACAGAGGTTACAGATTGAAGCTGGAAAGCATAAGATAGGGGGAAGGGCTAGTATCACTCATATGCAAACAACAAATAGCTCTAAGCTTCTCTGTTCTCCCTTTTCAGCCTTGGAAAACCCAAACTTGCTTTCTGCTACCTTCCGATCCTCCCTGCCTCCATCTCTAAATTGAGATCCCCTTTAAAATACGACCTATTGTATATGTTATTTTAATGTACGCAGAGCAAAAGAGTGTGGCGCCATTTCTCCAGCAAAGTGACTAAAGCTATCCACATCAGCCCCTGAGGCAAATAAACAAGCAGGCCTAACAATACAAGAGGTTGCAGATTTTCTTCTTCTTGTTGCCATGCCAACCACTCATTGCTCTGGCTGCCATTTCCCTGAGCTCCGCAGAGAGAGGCGTGTGCAGAGCAGCTACTTAGCATTCAAGGGTGGATCTGCAGAAAACCACACAGCCTCACTGCACAGCGCCTGGCCTGTCGGCACCGGTGGGTGAGACCAGAAAATGGGGATCTTTTCAGTATTTGCCTCATGAAGGTTAGGCATTTGAGCTAGAAAGGGTAAGAGGGAGATGTGGATCTTTTTTAATTAAGGCAGTCCACGAGGTTTGTAGCTGTTGTGTTTGCTTTGTCCTGTGTGGTCTCTATCAGATGAAGCGGGTGTGGGTGTTCACTTCTGTCATACTGTGTGGCTTGTTGTGTTGGTGCCTACAGGGACTGAGCCTATCAGGGCCAGCTTACATGGACAGTGTCATGATGAATGATTGACTCTTGTTCCTGGGAAGGAATGGGATTATATCTAGCATGTAATCCAAGATAGAGTTTCCCATGCTTTACAAATTAGAGGAAGGGATGAGCACTGAATAAAGTTTTTCATTTAAATGTACAGTCATATGCTGGTTGTTTCATCATTGTTGCTCCTCAGTCAAAGTCAGAGCGGGTTGTTATTGTCTTAGGCCCGTACTTCCGAATCAAAATGTTAGAAAAATTGGTTTCTCAAGACTGCTTAAGTTAAACCCAATGACTCAACAAATTGAAGTATTATTTTCTTTCTTGGAATTTTAAATGCCTACAAACTTTTGAGTTGTAATGAGCAAAACTCTGTCTCACATGGTATAATATGATCCTTGAAAATTCTGATTAATTTGCGCAGTTATTCCTGTTGTGCTCTTGAATGCCTCCCATGCATTGGAGGGCCATCTCATTTGTCTTGCTTTCCACTAAATAACAAAACCCATATCAGGAATGCTATTTCAAAAAGTATTTTGTCAGACCCATTGGCTGATTGGCACTTGGAAATGTAGTTATACTGAATTTAGTTATTCCCAATATTATCAAGACAATAGAATTGTGTTAAGAACAATTTGAGCATATATATGTGTGTATATATATATATTTTAATTTATTATATATAATCATATACAAGTATAATTTAATTATATTTTATGTTTTTCAAACTTTCCCCTATTCTGTGTTTTCTAAGATCTTGCCCTGCTTTCTCCTAATTTGCTGTTATAGTTTGTCATTTTGATTTTCCAATTTGTGATGGTGAGAAATTCTCACTAGTTCATAAAATCTTTTATTTAAAATTAATAGTTAATAATTAAAATTAATAATCAGTAATAGAGGTGATTTTTCTGAGATTCATTTCTAGGCTGTGGTAAGCCTTTGATTTGATTCATATTATAGAGGACCTTTTGATGTTCCCTCTAAGTACTATTTTCTCACAAAACATAAAAGGAGAAAGAGAGAGAGAAGGAGGGAAGGGGAGAGAGATGCATGTGATTGTAATTTTTAACAATATTTATTCAGGTATCAAGAGGATAGATGAATCATCAAGCACTAATGTGTTATTTGAATTGTATAGTAAGATTAACACATCCATGTGTCCACAAATATATCAATACTTTGACAATATTACTAGTATATATCAGAAAAGTATTTAGTACTGAATGACAAGTAACTGGTTTTTGAGTTTGCGTTTGTTGCTGTTGGGAGATTACTGTGTAAATAGGGAATGCTTGGCAGTCAACAGTCCCCTCTTTCTTCCACAAGCTACTTAGATACACTGATTTTCTGCTTTGGTGTAGAGCCTTCCTCCCTCCCTCCCAGTACCTTCATGCTTCATTGCTCCTCTGCACGTTACATAGAACATTTGCACCTGTTCTCGGGGGAGTCAGGAAATTCATAGCAAGAGCAGATGAATAGAACAACTGGTGCTGCCTTACAGCCCCAGTACTTTCAGACTTATCTGACCAGGCATTGTGAGTCCCAGGGGCGACGACTGAAACCACATGCTACCAGCTCACCATGCAGCAGCTCTCAGCACATGAGTCACACTGTGCTGCTATACGCATAAAAAATACAATTCTAACCCAGCCAAGATGTTGAGCAAAGAGAAAAAGAAAGCCATATTCTTCAGGCTCTCATTCAACTTTTAACAGCTACGCAAATGCAAGGTGTTATCAGAATATAAATATGAAAGTAAAATGTCTGTATTTAAAATTTGTTGCAAGAATACTCAAAATTTTGCAAAGCATTATACTTAGGTAGATAAGGAGGAAAAAACAAAATTCCAGGATAAAGCATCAGTAGTAGAGCAGCCTGAACATTGAACTTGAGCCTAAATTGGAAATAGAGGTCATTACTGTCAAATGAGCACCTCCTTTGTTTACAGGCACCTCCAGCCTGGATGACGAGCTCCTCTGACTGAACTAAAAAGCATTTTGTATGACAGTTACATGGTTCCCAGCCAATCTGTGATGGTTTCATTCTAGAGCAGTATTGTGTGACACAACAATGGGGAAACATTTGGGAAGGGCTAGAGCTGCTGTGATCTCATTCTCTGGTGAAGCTTTCCTGAACACTTGCAGGGTTTATGGTTATATGTTGCCAAGAGGATCAACTCAAGTGTCCGTCTTCTGGGTTACTTATTAACTAGTTCTTATCCCAAGGCTGTAAATGCTTTCAACCTGTTCTTTGTTTATCTCTCTTCCTTTGAACATAGATTACTCTATTTCCTGGTATAGATGCTAATAAATACTTTAATTAATGCAGAAAGAGATTGAGGATACATGTACAGAGTTGAGAATAGAAATCACATAGACAAAATTGTGCTACACAAGGATACCACAGTGTGAGTAATGTACTTGAAAGACTGAGTGGAAATGATGTACTGGGAATGAAAGAATAAATTGAGAATCTCTGAGAGAAAGCTGGACTCGTTGTAACGAGGAGAGAGCTGGTGGTGGCAGTAGAAAGTAATTTAAAGGGATCTCTATCGTGCAGAGGGAAAAATGTTACCAGACTTGACCTTCTCTAATCGTGAAGGTGAATGTTGGAAGGTTGGAAATAATAAAATATGGGGCATTTCTAATCAGAGGCATTTGCTTGATAACTGCTGAATTAGAAATAATATGAAAAGTTAAGGTGAATAACCTTCTGAGAGATCTAGAAATCTAACAGATAAGAATCATGTAGATGCTGAATAAGTATTTTCATTCTTGCAAAATTGAGCCCAGTGTAACATTGGCCTAGATTGGAAAATATCCCTAAAATAGTGGAGATTGGAACACAGGCCTGTCTGTCCCTTTTGATCCTCTGGTTGTAAGGTAAGGGTTGATTTGATTTTCTAGGTCAAGAACACAGCAAATCTCAATCCTGATGAGAGGACAACTTGAGCCCTCAAGCACATTGTATGGTCTCCATCATGAGCTTAATTGTACTCTGTTAAAGGAGTGTGGTAATACTAACTTGGGAAGATATTACCCTAACTTTGAAAGTCACCTGAGCTAACTACGATTGGTGTCGCATTTTTCCTGTTTCATTTCTGAGGCTATGAAACGACTTGCAACTGGTAAAGCTTCAGATGGTAAACAGTATTTCTGTATTGAAATGATAAAACTATACATTGACTCTAGGAAAAAATAGTTTTTGCTTGTAGACAGAGTGAAGCAACGAGAGTAGGTCCTTGTTCATACCAAGCAAGCACTCTATTGTGAACTGCATCCCCAGCCTAGGAAAAAAAAATTTTCAATTAGATTTACTTATTTTGTCTTGTTGTTTGGGAGTGGGCTTCTTGTGATGCATCATTTTTCTTTTCTTTTTAGAGAATAGGTTGAGCTATAAATACCTATTTAATTTATAAGCAGCACTGAAGGTCAAAGAATTGATTGAATATGTTTTCTCCTGCAACGTGTTACATTTGAGTGGTCAAACTTGTCACCTTTCTTTAAAAAAAAAATGACTATTGACTGTGATCAGCTTGAAAAGCACAGATGTGCAACTACAGCATTGAAAGGATTGGAATAGTAGCTGGAACGTAGCTCAGTGTTGTCTCACAGCCTGGGTGTGTGAGACCCTGGGTTTAATCCCCAGTACTGAAATTAAAACCCACTGGACTGAAGCTGTTCTTCTCAGTGCCTTTCTGGAAGATAGCACACATGTTGATAAACAAAACTGGCTTGTCCTTTCTCTCTCCCCCAGCCTTTCCTTTGTTTGTTTGACATAGGGTCTATAGATAAACACCAATGAGCTGTGAAAAAAAAAATGGACCCTTTCCTCAAAACACAAAGCACTATGTTGATATAGAGTCATAAAGCACGTTTGATATTGTCCTCAGGCCATTTCTTGACCTAATTCTTCTAAATCCGTATTCAATAAGAAACAAATTATTACGTTTGTGACCCAAATGTAGCCACTATGGAAATCATCATTTAGGGGGGAAAGTTCATTTAGTTGGAATAGTAGCCATCCCTTGCCTCCATGCAATGACCCGTCAGCCTATTTTAATTTCTTAAATTTGTTCAGTGCTTAAAATCCTCATTGGGCCACATTTAACTTGTAATCTGCTCCAAGAACATTTGAGATTATACTAAGAAACTTGG
Organism: Cricetomys ansorgei; assembly: GCA_026225945.1. Classification (NCBI taxonomy): domain Eukaryota; kingdom Metazoa; phylum Chordata; class Mammalia; order Rodentia; family Nesomyidae; genus Cricetomys; species Cricetomys ansorgei. The sequence goes on from JAMJFZ010001796.1 coordinate 5,454,420, forward strand.
CTGTCGGTGTCATTGGTCTCCTTTCTAGTTGTTAATTGTGAATTAACATTTTATGACGGGTATCAGTTTACAAATTTGAACTTAGTATTTTAGTGTGAAAATATACTCTCCAATGTATATTACATTGAGGAAATACTGAACATTTCTTCACTAAGAGAAAATGTTCTGAGTTTTCTAGACCTTGGATAACAGTGCTTTCAGCTCTCCTGTGTGACAGAGGTAAAAGTAGAACTTCTACATAAGCACAAGGTCTCACTCTTTACAAGATCTGAGGCAAAATAAGATAACCAATTATGCTAAAATATTTTAGGATCTTTATTATGTTACAACATTGAGATATTTTTAATTACAAAGTTCAGATATGGATTCCATTGTGGTCTATAGATTTTCAGATAAGACACTAATTCGTTATAGTACTGTATTAAAAGCTTCTTTTTCTATGACTTCTGTTGAACCAAGTAATTCTGTCTCTTTGCTTCATGTTACATTTCCCAATTATATAAGGAAAAAAAGCAAAGAAAAGAAAAGGAGCAGATGTGAGTTCTCAGTATTCTTGGGAGATTTTGTTTTACCTTTTTGTTTTCCTCCTTAGTAGAGTAAACCCAGACTACCAATTCACATAAAATACTCTAGAGGGATGGGGTCCCTGTAGATGTCAGAGATCAGTGATCCATCAATGCAAGTGTAATAGAAATAAGTCAGAGAAACCAGGCAGTCTCTTAGATATACTCTTAGAAACAGGAATGGGTTTATTATCACTGACATATTTTCCTATTTTCCTATGAAAGTTGTAGGATTTTTTTAGGAAATCTGAGTTTCCATATCCCCAGGTAGCCCCATAAATCTCTTCCATAGGATTCTGATCCCCATACTAAATCAGGCTCTGCCTGTGATTATAGAGTATAGTACAGACCACAGCATCATCTTCCTACTCAACTACCCTAAGCAAAGTTCAGAAGTAAATAAACTATGCCGTAAGCACTTTTCTGTCAGCTCTCCCAATTCTGTGTCCTTAGTTTCTTCAAGTTGTCAGTGGTCACAAGCTCATACATGTGCCACTCACCCCCTTTCCTCTTGCAGAGCCCACCCATCTTCCCTACAAGATGCCCACCCAGATGGTATTCTATCTCGCATTGTAGCCATATATTGACCAGATGTAGATGTTGATTCAGGGCAGAGGACAGTTTATTCTTTTGCTAATCCAATCACCAGCTCTAAGCCTGGAGCCCTGGAGTGTTTCGGCCTTTTTATAATCTAGTCTTAAGTCTCTAAGACCCTCTGCTGGCAGAGCCACGCTGACTAGCTCCTTCTGAGCTCAGAGCTGTACTGTCTAACTCACTTTTCCAGATCAACTCAATTCACTCATTGTTCTGGCTCAAGCTCTCCGCCAAGCTGCTGGTTCAAACTGACCTTCTAAGCCAGATGTTTCTGCCCAAACTCTTCTGACTTTGGCAGATTCCGGCTGATTCTCTGATTGCCTCTGACTGAACTGCTCTGCTCAGCTTCAAACGGACTCACTCTGCTAACTCTTCTTTTGATTTGTCACTTTGCCTGTCCTCCACTCTGACTCATCCCAGGTGTCACTTCCTGTGTGACACTGACTCTTTCTGAGCTCTACTTCCTATGTCTGCCCCTACACTCTGTTTCAGTTTAAAGGATTAAAGGCATGTACCACCACTGCCTTCTGAATACTGGGATTAAAGATGTTTACTACCACGGCTTTCTAACTGGGATTAAAGGTGTGTCTACATTCTTAACATTCTTCTATACTTCATCCAGACTACACAGGCTTCTGAATGTGATTCCCTCATATAGGCCCCTGGAATATAGACCCTTTCTAGCTTTCACACAGGCGTTTCCTCTACATTGCATATTTAACTCTACCACTCCATCAAAGTGTATGCACCACTTTCTTTCTGCTGAGCTTCTTCCTATTCAGAGGATAAATATAGTAATAGAGATTGAAATAAGTAAACAACATTGAAGCAAAGTCATCTATGTAAAATTTTATTTCAATAGCTCCCTTGTATATACTTTATATGTCATTTGTAAGTTTATACACATATATTATGGATTATTACTGCTTGTCTCTTACAAATCTTGCATAATGAACCTTACGTATCATATGGTCAAAGGGATACTTTCACCAGTCAAGAACAAAAAGTAATCAATTAACTTTAGAATGTTTTTGACATAAAGTATTTTTTAGAAATCTGATGCTTTTCTTTTTGTTTTCATGATTTTATCAAGCTACAAAAGCAATATTGGACTTTACATTTCTTTTCCTACTTAAAACTATGCTCTTAAAATGTTGCCCCATTTTGCTACTAATTGGTCCTAGCAGAATGTGTTTCATGATCATCGGTTATACTTTTTGGGAGTTTTCATGAAGGTATCCACTTACATTGTGCTGTAACTTTAATATGACTATATATTAGTATAGAGGGTTTGTTTATGTGTCTACTTCTCTCATGTTTCATTTTTTTATCATAGGTATTTCAATTCTCATAATTGTATTGTACTTTTTAAGAATGTGAACAACAGCTCTATGTCTACATACTATTATAATTTGAAAAATATAAAGAATTACTATAAGTAACTTATAATCAAGTCCTTTCATGTGCTGGTACAAAGAAGATATGTGTGAACAATATTTTATACAATTACTATGTGTAAAATAAAATGTGTGAGTAAGAATACGGACAGTCACTTACCAGTTTGTAGCTTATGAGGCAAAGCTGCTGTTGCTGCTGAGACTGGCACATTCACTTTAAGAAATGTTTTAGGACTGAGCATTTAACCAAACTATACTTACATCTTGTTGCCTTCCCTATATGCTGATTGAGTATACTCTATAACATATGTGAACAAGTAATTTTCATATAAAGCGATTCTTAAGAGCTTTCAAAACTTGGTCAAGATATGCTGAGGAAGCAAATGCTAACTTAATGTTTGACACCATATTATTATAACGTAGGTTATAACTGAAAAAAGCTGTGTCTAGGTCACTGGTAAAGACTATCTCCAATATAAAGGGAATTTATGTTTCAAAATCTCATCCCAGTGACTTTTTAAAAATAAATAATTAATAAAATTAAAAAATAATCTAGATTATTTTTCCATTCTCTTAATATAGCATCTCCTTCAGGCATTTCTAGGTTTTGCAGCTACAGATTACTTTCATTATATGAATCCCTGCATCCACTCCTGGTGCCCAAGTCTTTCATGGTCTCCAAACAGACACGAAACCTTAAAAGCAGGAAGAAACTCCTGTATCAATCAGTGCTGACACATGCAGATAGACATGCGCATGTACACACGTTTATTTCATTTATTCTACAGTTCTTAAAGATAGATTTATTCAAGGTCTCATTGTTTTACCAATAATTTATCTTCACATTAATGTTTCTAATAATGGTTTATACTTTAACCATTTGACAATATAGTATGTTTCAAGACGTGGCAGAGAAGATACTGTAAGTTTTCAGAAGACTGCAAAGAATAATACAGTTTTAGTTAGACATAACATAGAACATTTAAATCCTTCATTTGACATTATCAATGCCTCAATGCCAAAATGATTACATTTAATTTGGGGGATTAAAACTGTTTGAATTTTTTAGGAAATAAATTATTTATTACATTAATGTTTAGCCAATTAATTTAGATCAGTGAAATAGTATACTTGACTTAGTTATCAAATTTCTAGTATAAAGCTACAAGTAGCAACGTAAGTATGTGTAAGTATGGTAATGCTAGAAATACCCCCAAACCTTAGACTAGAACACATAAGTATGAAGCTAGATTGGGACCGTATTCACTTAACTATGTGTCTTTTGCTTAAGCACTTTTCCCATCTATTATCATATGGCTCACTAAATTTAGAAATAAAATTTCCCAGTAGGTGCTGTTTCTGATCTATGCTTCTCTAATTACTTTTGACTCAATACTGTAGCATCCTTAAATTGTAGCATCCTCTCACTGGCATTTATCACCGTTTGCTGAACTTTCTCCTTAACCAAATTTGAAAGCCAGGCCAGTCCAGTTAAATCTCTGAAGACTTCATTTGAGTACACCAAGGTATAATCTAGGTAAAGATATGGATTTGAACACAGGCTGAGGTAGGGATAAAAGAGTGGGGGAGCGATGGAGCAATGGCTCAGCAGTTAAGAGTTCAATGTGTGCTGTTTCTGCAGAGGACCTGAGTTAAGCATCTAACCAGATGCCTCACAACTGCCTAACATTCCGGCTCTAGGGGAGCCAATGCCGCTGGCATCCATGAACACCTGCCATCACTTGCCTATACCCACACACAGAAATACACATATACATGTAGTTTTTTCATACACATAATTCAAAAATATTCTTTTGAAAAGCAAAGGGTAACTCTTCCTAGAATCATAATCACTACTAGTGTAGACATGGATATCAAAAGAGAGGCTTATGAGTGGCTGTAGAAGAAACAGTCAAAAATATGTGACCACTAATGGAAAATCAGAAAGAAGAAAAATAAAACATGCCCTTCCATAAGATTACCCTGGATTTAAAAAAAAAAAATTATTGTATGTGAGAGCAAGAGGGAGGGGCACATTTTATCCTCGTATCTCCCTGTGGTGGTTAAGCATCCTTAAACTGTCTATAGCAGGCACAAAATAAACTCTCTTTATACAACTGTGACTTCTTTTCTTACACGTCTCTGTCTTCGTAAACTGACTTTACTGACAATGACAATTTGCCTCCTTAAATAAGGTGAAGCTTTGTTTCAATCAGTATGTCTGTAGAAGAAACATTCAGAAGAAACAGCTGCTGAGGGAAGATATGTAACTGCAGGGTTGCCCACTGTGACACTGAGCATCAGTGGAAGCCTGGAGGGTGGGATATGCCAATACTGGGCTCCTTAATTAATGCAAAAATATCAGGGAAACAAACAAACAAAACCCTCTAACAATCTGCTCTTTAAATGCTTTCATCACCAGCTGATTCAAGGAAATAGTTTCAGAGGAGCCATTTACTCTCCAAATTAAGCAAGAAGCAAGGAACTTTCTTGTTTTCCCTCTTCTTCATGAATTTATGGAGGCTGTTTGTTTAGCAGAGCACTTCCAACTACACAGTGCTTGCCTTGTTGACTACATTCCAGCAGCAGCAGCAATTAGCATTGGTTTCCTAGGCAACCATTTTGTACCCTACCGAGAAAAACCTTCTTGACAGGAGCATTCTGTCTTAAATTGTTTTGTTTTCCCTTTTCACCAAGTATACGGTAGACTTATTTGTCATTTCTTTTAACACACCACTATTGTACCCACGATTCTTCAAAGCAGAAACATTTAGTGGTTTTTATATACATGTGGTTGAGTTTACTGTCAGTGCATCTTGGTTCACTTTTAACGAGCTGCAAGAAATCAATAAAAATATGTGTCCAGGCATATGTCAAATTGCTTGCATTTTGTGTTCACAGTCTAAAACCATTGCATGTTCAAGGAGGCCCAGCAGGTCCTGATCCAAACCAGCAGGCTGCACATTCAACAATTATTGGGTCTACCAAATATTATATCTCATTCAAGAAGCAGCTTAGAATTTTCAGAGCTATTATCAACTCCATCAATATTACTAATTAATCACGGTTTATTAGATTAATATCTCAATAACCGAAGTATAATAATGTGCCGAGCAGAGATCCTAGGCCTGCCTTTAAAACTTTTTCATGATGAGGACTGTGAACAAAAAGGTCCTAGTGATGGTGTGGTGTGAATGATCTGCTGGAGGAAAACAGGGAGCTGGAACACTGAGCTGCGCAGTAGGACAATGGTACAAGGTTAATTCAGATATATTTTGTAAGTGGCAAAAGCCTGTTATATTATCTGGTAGCCAGAGCCAGGCATTCAAGCAATGAAGTATTTCAGATTTTTCCTAAGTGGTGTTGGGATACCTAATCTGAAAACAAATATCACACATACTACTTGACTAATGTAATTTATAACATAACTTAAAAACCTTTGCTTCCCCAAAAGTTTTGAAGTTCACAAGGTAATTGAGGTTTACAAATATCTAATTGTAATAAGCAATATTATATTTTCATATTATATAAATTTTATATTATATTTATTTTATATTTACATATATGTTATATTTATTATACTTTCAACTATAGAAATCAGTATTACCTTTTAGTTATGTATGATTGATAATTATATTATTTATGTATTATATATTCTATATATTATCTCTAGTCCTCTTAGCCAGTTTCCAGTCATAAATTTGCATATGTATTTTAAAAGAATAAATACCTTTTACTCTCTTACCTATAGGAGATTTCCTGCTGCTAATTATCCTAGGGAGGTTTATGATCATCAAGCTCTTTGGAGCACCATCTACAATGCAGTTCAGAGTTAGGACTTGCTGGTAGGAATCTTGGGCAGATAGGAGCCCAGGGTTTTATGTAGCCCAGATATAAAGTCTAAGACCATAAAATTTAATGAAAAACAAAGACGGTGTTTTCTTTCTTCAAAACTCTGTCTTTGAAAAATACCTCTTCACAACCTGGTCTACAGAGTGAGTTCAAGGACAGCCAGAGTTATAGCAGAGAAACACTGTCTCAAAAAAAAAAAAAAAAATACCTCTTCTGACCATCTGTATAGTCACAAATATTAACAACAATAAGCTATGGTATCAAGAAATAGCCATAATAATGCCAGCCTAATGGGGCTGGTCCCTCAGAATATATTGCCATGGCTGCTTGTGAAATATTTGAGGTACTAAGAACCATCTGGACATCTTCCTTTCATTTAAGATTCTTGGTGCACTATGTCTATTATGTATTATGTAATTACCTAGTTAACATTCCATAATATCCTGTGCACCAAGTGCTATTGCTTCTTCCATTTTATGAGTGAAGCTTAGAAGCACAGTGAATTTGAGCAAATTTGTTATGATAAAAGAACTAGAAGGTAGAAATTCTTCAGTACAAAACCTCTGAACTAAAGATCTTAATAGATCCTTAATAACTTACCCTAAAGAACAGTTATCCCCTAATTAGGTAAAAATGTGATGGATGGGTGGGTGGTGAGTGGATAGGTGAATAGATGTATAAATAGATGGATGGAAACTATATATATATATATATATATGTATATATATACACATATATATATATATTTACAGTATATAATTATATAATTTTATATATATATAAAATGAATGAAAATTATGCATGATCAAATGTATGAAAATAATATGCAAACGCATATAAGAGAAGAATTATAGACTATAATTTTATTTTTATTAGTCTGATTTTATGACTGTCATAATTCATCTTTTGTGTTTCTTTGGTACATTTATTCCTAATCTTCCCTGAACTTACCCAGACCCCGCGAGGATTTGCTCCTGTCCCTGGAGTTAGGCAGTGGGGAATGTAGAGTCTACCCAGGAGAGTTATGATTGCATTTCTGCTGGGAAAAAGCCATTTCTTACTCTGTAGGGAAAAGTACCATTGCTGTCCTATTGATAGATTCCTTTGCTTTCTTAAAGGACGATGGTAAGTTCACTGGACCAAATGAAACTCCCAGAGCTCCTGTTCATGGTCACGTATTTCCAAATACACTGAAATTTTAAATAGAAGATACTTTTCCTATTTGAAAAGGTTTGATAATATTATTATTCCAAACAACTAGAAGATATTAGTTAAACCAATATGAAATTGACCTCCACTTATACTATCAGATTATTCTAAAAATAGCATTAAAAAAACTGAGTGCTAGGAATTGAACTCAAGGTCTTAAGCATACAAAGGCAAACACTGTATCACTCAACTACATCTCCAGCTCCTGATAAATTATGAAAAATAAAAGCTTACCAAGCCTTCCAAGATTGTTTTCTGACAACTATGCTTAAACATGTACAAAAATCAAATCACCTATTCAAAGGTTATGTTCAACTGAAAACCAAAAGTATATTTCTAAATTAATTTTATTTCTCAAAGAAAAGTAATGAAATGCAGATTCCATACAATTTGTCTTCTAAAATAAACTGAAACCGAACTACTCCTCACCAACTGAACATGATAATGCGGATGCAGTGCGCTTTGTGTACGGTGCATATGACTACACTCACCAGAGGTGTACTCAGTTCTCTCCTCACCTGTCTGTTCTCAGACTGTTTAAAACTCCTCTACAAAATGTCCACAATGTTATTTTGGCTGTTTTGTATGCATATGTTCTTTATGTATCAAGTTCTATTGTGATCTAAACAAAGTAATTCTCGGTTGGTACCAACATGCAGTCCTACACAAAAGACTGAAGTACTGTAACGTTGCTCAGTGATCATTTCATCACATAAGCTAATGGCACGTGTGCTTTATTATTATTATTTTCCCAATTTAAAAAAAAAAGAACTTTAATTCACATAAAAAAGTTTTAGACTATAGAAAGTTAATACTCAGGGACTCGGGACTCCATTTAAATGATACCATTCTAAAATATGTCAAATTCTTACAAAGTATATGAAGTAATTATGCACTTTTAACATTGGCCACTGTAGTAACCAGTATGGGTTATTTCTAATTTGTGTAAATAACATGAACAAAAACATTTATGTTCATTTCTACCATTAAACCCCCCCCCCCAAAAATGTGTTAAATATCCAGTCTAGGAGGAAAAAAACAAAATACAACAGCAACTAAAAAAAAGAAAAGAAGAAGAAAAAAGAAAAAAAAAAGAAACAAAGCAACAACAACAAAAAAAAAAGCTTCAAAAATTGTGTGACTGTCAACAAAAGATTGCCTGGAACTGTGGGTGCTTACCAAGAGGATAAGTCATGTGTCTCTTAGCACAGTTCCCTGTGAAGTGCTGCAGGAGGATACTAAATTTTACACCAGTGCTAATAGGAAGATTAAAGAATGTTCCAGAACACAGGGTTCTATGTTGTCCCAATGTCTGCTGTGTCTGTTCCACCTCTTTTACTCCCAGTTTCCTATAAAACGCTGGAATACTAGAAGCGTTCCAAATGGTGAGTTTTAAGTGTCAGACTTGCATTGAACAATTAGTGTATCTGAGAATTCTCAAATCCTAAAATTATTCTTTAAAAATACTGTTGAGCAATTCTTGAAGCTGTCTGGTTGGATTCCTGGTCATTGTATGTTCTCTTGTTCCTGTTTATTTGCAGAGGAAGTGTCTGCAAGGATAGTTCAAGTAGTCACAGCTGAAGCCGTAGCAGTCCTGAAAGGCGAACAAGAGAAGGAAGCCCAGCACAAAGACCAGCCCACAGCTCTGCCTTTAGGTAAATGGGAAGTTCCTGGGTAAGGGGGGCATTTGCTGCCCCTGGTCACAACATAAAGTCTACATGTTCAAAAGATATATTCTACTTTGAGCGCACAACATAGCTGGCATTCATGAATCACCTCTACCAGAAGCAGTAGGACCTGTTTTGATCCCTCAGTGGTTTCACTGGGATGTTTTAATAGGCGTTAGGATAATAAGCTTGTTGTTCAGCATTCCCCTAAGAGCCCTCTTTTTATTTATTAGATTAGGATTTTATGACTCCGTGCATATAAAGAAAGTGAACTGACATTTAAGTTAGAAATGACTGTCTCTCCTTATGTGTTGTTCATCTTCACAAAACCAATACCTAGGGCTTGATTAAAAACAACAGTTACTTGAATCACATAGGAAAGATTGACCTTGTGATTTGAAAATTGATCACTTAGCTCATCTAAGGGCACTTCAAAAGCTTTGCCCTTTCCCATGGCCATAAATGTCCTTCAGTGCCATAACACATAATCACTGGGGAGGGTACTCAGTCAAAGGCTTGCTGCCCTGCACAGAGAAATAGATAGATCCATCACTTAAATATAGACATATAGATAGATACATAAATATATAGATGCATAAATTATAGATCGATAATAGATACAAAGATAAATTACAGATACATATATGATTGATGAAGCATAGCTAAAGGATAGACATAGATATGCAGATAAGTGGATAGACTGATGCATAAATACATACATAAATTATAGGTAGGTACATAGAGAATGGATAGATCATAGCTAGGTGAATGAGCACACGGATAGATATGCATACGTATACATGAAGATAAATGGAAGGAGACTTCTCTAGGACTCAGTGTATCTATTTCATAAATATATATAGATAGATACCCAGTTTGCCAAAGGCATGGCTTCTAAATCCTAAGGTCATTTTTGTATTTTATAGTTCAGTGTTCCCTTAATATTTGTTTTCCTGATTAAGAAATGTCTACTAAAAACAAACACTATGATTATTTTCCTTTCCCAGATTAAGAGTTTAGAATATGGTTTTAAGATGTGTCATTCTGAGTGTTTTGATTATCAAGGACTATCTTTCTCATAAAAAGAAATGGGGAAAATACCTAGTTTAAAACATTAACCTTTAATCTATCATTTACTCCCGTTTGTTATTTCTTTGAGATAAAATTCAGGTTTTAGATTTTGAAACCTTAAAAATATGTGGCACAAATCCGAAAATGTCAAAGAACTAAGCACCTGTTGTCACAAAGCCACCTCTAAGTTGCCGCTGTCTTATGAAACTTAAGTCACATAATCTACAAAGTAGATTTAGCCACTGGCATTAATTGAGAACTGTTTCCACCCAAGTTCCTTCCCGGCATAGAAAGGCCTTAAGGAAGGTAAGTGTCCAGGAGGCATCAGAGATGCCTCAGAGCCTTTCCCACCATGCTTCTTCACTGTGGCTCCAAAGCCAGAAGGTGGCCCAGCTACCCCTGGGTGGGTAAAGCTTGTCTGATGGTTACCATAGACTGCGCCAACTTCCCTCTTCCTTTCTGAAAGTACACAGATAAAACAGATTTCATGTTAAATGGGGGGGTAAAGTGTTATTTAAAATATTTATCAAATAATATGAGTAGGAATGATCAAGATATTTGTTTCTAGACACAGCAGAACATTCAAAAATCGTTATTTTAAATTAGACAATCCTAATCCAAAACCAAAATGCTTGCCTGGGTGTGTTTTAAAATGTGGTACCTCAGGGCTAAATGAAATACGGTATTAATTTTACAGATATAACTTGGTGATAGAATTTTTTTCACTTAAGTCTATTTCATTTTTATGGAGAAAATGATTTTTTTTAATATGGAATGTTTATCTTCTAAGTTGTCCACATGCAAATCAATTAAAAGATAAAGAGTTTCGGAGGGGCCTGCTTGCATATTGGAGGACCACTGGGCTAAGAGAATTAATTTTTTTTTTGTCTCATTTCTCCATTTTTGACCTGTAGCAGCTGAAGAAACAGCTAACCTGCCACCTTCCCCACCACCGTCGCCAGCCTCGGAACAAACAGTTGCAGTGGGCGAAGGTAAGGTCTTGAGACCCTGCAGGGTTGGGCCTCTCAAAAAGGGTAAATAATAAACTCCAGTCTATAGACAGGGCCACCAGGGTAATGTAAGCCAGGGATGGTTTTTTTTTTCAGATACTCAAGAAGAAAATAAGCTTGTGAATAAAAATAGACTTTCTCTATAAAATTAGAAGTTCAAGAATATGGTAAATATTACATAAACAGGAAAATCGACTATGTAAAGAAAACCTTGTGTTCAAGTTGCTAGAATAATTATAGACAGTTAGCTTAATGTGGAGATGTTGGACAGAGACGATACAATCCTCTTGTGACTGAAAAGAAATGACAAATAGAATCCCTCTGACAGTAAGAATCTGTACTTTCTTGTGGAAATTATGTATTGTCAGAAATTGTGTATTTTACTCACAGTTATATTGCCAAGACCAGGGCCTGCCTCATAGCAAACTCTCAGTAAATATTAATGAATAAGCCAAGAAGCTAATGAATGAACAGATACCGAGAACAGTGAACTGGAAGCCGAGACCATGGCTGCTTCCCTGCCGAGACCTACTGCCATCCATGAATACATTTACGCTCTTGCTCCATGCAGAACCATGCCATGTCAGCATCTCAGCTCTCATTGGCAAAACAGAGGGATGCTTTGAAGAACATTCATTCAAAATGTAAGATGAAAGGCCCTAGACTACATGGCTGCAGCCTTTTCCTAAGACTCAGAATAAACACAAAGTCTAGGTGATCTAAGTAAGAGGAACAATGGCAGCTTGTTTCCAGTTTCCATATACAAAGACCACTTTATCCGTTTTCTCCTTCATTTACCTTTCCTTTTGTTGTCACTTAAATCATTTGCTACGCAAAAGATAAATAACAATAATCATTAAATATTTATCATTTTATAATTTATGATCTGATTCATTTCAATACTTCCTAAATACAAAAAGCTAAATCGCTGACCTACATAATGTTAACACTGAGGTAATTTTTTTAGGTAAAATTTTTAGATTTATAAGTAACACATTTTCTTTATATCAAGCCTTTTCTTAATTGAGACCATCCCCCTCCTAATCTGATGCCTGACATAATATTAAACAAGCAAAATCATGCTATGAGAAAAAAATGGCAGCTGTAATTAGTGTGTAACATTATTGGTTATTAGTTAATCTCCTTGAATGTGATTTAATACATCATTCGTACATCTGAAAGATTCTCTTTGGCCTTTTGCTTATCCAGTCATCTGGGCCATGTTTACTGAGCATGTACAGTTTTCCAGAAGTTTTTCAAATTCTGAGCCAATAGTTGTGAGCAAAACACACATAATCTCTGCTTACAAAGGGAAAGCCACATATGAAAAGGAATGCAATAAATAAGCTTACAAATAAATTCAACTGGATTACCTCCAGGAGACAGCGGCCTCTAGACAGAACAGCAAAGGAATCCTTCATTTATTGTATGGCTCTTTCCAGAACAAGAGGAAATATTGGTAGATCACAGATGGGAAAGGTGAGGCAGAGGAAGCAGGATGCACAGTTGCATACAGATGGATGAAAAGATGCTGTGTTCTAGGGCAGGGAACCATAGCTAACAAGCAGTGAGAAAGGATGAAAAGAGTAAAGGAAATAAATAGAGAGAGGGTTACAACTAGCTGGGGCAAAGGCCTAGATCTCATTCTGGATGTAGTAGGAAGCTGTGTGTGACAGTTGTACTTCTCTCGGGTCATTGACAATGTTTCCGAGCTCCTACTTAACAGCATTAGAATGCCAGAGAATTCTCTTAACCCAGAAAGGACTACAATGTTGACAGAGCTGGCCCACTCCAAAAGTCTACTTGAGGTCAAGTAATTGACTCCTCTTATTCGATGGGAGTTGTAGCAGAAAAGGAAGTAGATTACTCCCCATCCGTGTGGGGATTCACCTGGTCTCCTCCTTACAGAAAATACGGTGCACACAGTGCAAATATGAATAAATGAACCATAGAATCACTGTCATGGCAGGGTCACAGCTTTATAGAATGTAAAGAATTGCCTTCCCCAAATTGGCCCAGTAAATCAGAGAAGAAGCTAGCTCTTCTTACAATTTCCCATTGCAAATAATTCAGTTATTTTCAAACTTTACTTCATAATTCCCATTTATCTTTTCAAAAGAGACATCAAGGTACATCAAGATCTAATGACAGATTATCATCTTTTTGAGTTATAGGAAAGATGTATGTGTACATTTTGTAAACCCTACCTTATTCATTTAAATGTGTGAAAGATGGGATCAAGGAGTTCTATTAGTCTTTTCTCTCAAACCACGATAAAATTAATGTTCAATAAATAACAGATTAAACATAGTTTAGAAAACAAACTAGTGACAAGTTACAAGAAAAGGAGAAACTGTTCGATTTCTTAATCAAGTTTTCAGTGAGCTTTTAGAAACCCCATCTGGTGTGCTGCAGACAGCAGGTCTGCTGGGAGAGGGAGCAGGTGAGTTTCCCTGCTTTGTCTAAGAGATTATTTTCCCTCCTGGACACAAACTCTCCCAGCAGCTTTGAGGGCACAGGGACAGCCACAGTCTGACCCTCTCACACAAACAGAAGAGAGCTCTTGGATTCAAGTTGAGCAAATGAGTGAGGGGGTGTTTCTGAGGACACACTTTCTTCTTAATTATCAGACATTCTTTAAAAAGTTATTTCCCAGTGAGAACACTTCCACTGAACATAATTTGACATTCATAACTTTATAAACATCCATTTATTGTAATTAATGTAATATTAGTATTCCCAGAATGTGTGCTTATTCGGGGATATATCTACAAGGAATTTTATTGAAAAAAAAAAAAGAATTTAACAAGTAGCTCACCTAGTAAGAAAACCATGGTGCTACTAAGTAGGGCTCTATTAGAATGTCTTCTCACTAACTCTCCTCCTTCCATGGTCTAGCCATAACAGTTGTAATTTGGAGTGAGCTATAAGAATGTAGACATCTGTGCAAGTACAATAGAATACTCTGAACGAGGCGCCCTTCTGCCTTGTTAGGTTTGACCCAGAATTCTGGGGTGATGTTTTCTGGTGTCACAGATAGGTCAAACATAACCATTGTTATCTCTTCATATCATGGTTGGGAGGGGCAGTAAGCCTCAGAAAATGCAGGAATCTTTGGTCAAAAGCTTGCAAAAAGGAGATCGACTCAGAGATGGTAGAGAGCCCTGTAAGTGGGGCCAGCTGCCTTCCTCTGTGTGCTGTGGGGACAGAACAACCATGAGACCTAGATTCTCATAAACGTGACCACATACTTGTCCCAAAAAGGTCTGACCAGCCAAGGCTGTTTAAAATGACAAATCTGACTTTTTCCCAATGTAAAACTTTAAATGTGTTAATAAAAAGTTTAAATAAGAGTAAACTAAAAGGAAATTATTCCTCTGACAAAACCAGCTAAAGTTTATTTCTCAAACCTGTAGTTATAAAAAAGAGCTATGTAAAAAAGGCCAAGGTTCACAAGATCATCCTATCCTTTCAAATGTCACATTGTTAAAGTATTTTTTGACAAAAACAGAGTTCCCAAAATATTTCTACATATAGTAAAGGGTGGTTGCATTCAGTCGTTACCTTAAGCCATGAGAGCAGCTTATAAAATGGATTCCAGTTTTTTCTAAGTTTCTCAACTCCAAATTCAAATATCTAATAGGTAGAGACAAGAACCTGATACTGAGCACGCGGGAGACACTGCGTACACCTGTACATAAGTACATGCAGCGTCAGTGAGACTGTTCATCCCATAAAGGCTCTCGTCCCCCTGACAACCTAAGTCCCACCCCAAGGACTAAATTGTCCTCTGACTTCCACATGCATATTATAGTGTGCATTGCATGTGCACACACACATACATAACGCGCACACATGACACTTAAATAAATAAAATTTAATAGAATAGTTTGTATAGTCACACATTATGTTTGGCAATTTCACAAATACCTTCCCATTTACTTCTTCCAGCAACCCAAAGAAATAGATTTCATGCATGTTTTGTCAGGGATATCATTGTTTTCATCTGGATAAATGACTTAGCTACAATTTTTATCTAAAAATGACTCTACCAACTCAGAATTACACTACGTCCCTAAAGCTGCCTCCCCGGGGTCGTTACTATATGACTGTGAAAGTCAGTTGCCTTAAGAAAAGAGGTCTCTTTTTGTTAAGCTTCTCCCAACTACATACTCCACTCCTTATCTACCTAGTTATTGATTTTTTTTATTCATCTATTTGATTATTTCAACATTTACCCACCTCTACCCGGTAGAATCCACAAACATCTGCCATGTACCTTTCATCACCGTAACAGATGAGTCTCCAGTGTCTCTCTCTTCCCCCAGGGGCACTCCTGCACTATTCATACTTAGCCAGTCCCTTGTGCACAACTTCCTGGCTTATCTCTGGAGTTTGCATCATAGATGGTCTTTCTTTACATGTTCTGAGAAGAAACATAGAGTTCTTAGAGCACATGAGGTCCGAGAAGAGGTCTAGACTTACCAGATCTTCCCTTTGAGACTGTCTTAGTGCTGAGCCAAAGACTAAGGCCGATGGCCTTTCCACTAACGTTTCTTCCATTCTGAGATGAGAAAAAAAAGTTTTCCAAATAGAAAAACATTTTGAGATTTTTGAGATTTTGCAGACCTGTGAGCTGTTTCTATGTCTTGCACTTAAAACAGAACAAGGATGATAAGAGGAGGCCGAAGGCTTCAGAAGGCTGAAGCAGCACCGAGGACCTGCCGCCTCCTCACTACCAGCTCTCAGCGCTCAATGCTTCCGTTTGTACTGTAGTGTTCTCTGCTTCCCGCAGAAAACTAATGCTGAAAGGCAGAGAAATGCATATCTCGCTTTTATTTACCTGTCAGTCCGTGGAATTGGTTGAGCAAGTTAGACATTTGAGAAGTAATTTTCATTCATGACAAGTCTGAGAGTCGCTGGGGAGCACGTGACTGAAAAGGACACATGACAAGACCAGAACGACCATCTAGTCTCTGTTGTAAACCAGATCCTGAACAAGCATCTGCTCAGCTGATACTAAAAGTAGCAAACATCATTTGGGAGTTCTTCTTTCCCATAGTATAAGAAATACCATGGCTGAGAAGTTTCTGAGCACCCGGCCAGAGGCAAATCCTCTGGAACTATCAGTAACTAGTGTGCTGATTAATAACTAATGTGATGGAAGGATTAAAAGGTTTCTCTCCACAGAGCATGACTTTAATATACTCATGCTTTCTAACTTACTTTCAGTCGTCAGTACTTGGTAACTGAAAAAAGTTTCAGTCTTTAAAATACAGTGCATTTGCAAAACAGTGGCGTAATACTGCATGCTTAAAGTCTGAGACGCAGAGAGGTACTGTAGGCTTTGTTTCCGTTGCTGATGGAGACAAGCTTTAACTTATGTCTCGATATAATTAGCAGTGATTAGTGAATATCCTGGTAACCTGGACATAAGTCTGAGATATGTCATCTGCCTCTAGTCAAAAGCCACGTGGGTCTTGTCCTAAAGGTTCCTACAGCTCATTGACTCACAGGAGAATCCAGATGCTCCTAAGCAGGCTAATCTACAGTGTGGACTTAAGGAAATAATTTTCCTTACTTTCTGGTTGGAATCATTAGCTAAAACTTAAATTAACCAAAATGCTAAAGTATTTGTACATGACTAGATAATCAGAGTTTCAAACAGGAGCCTTTCTCTCAGTAATCGAGCAGACATGCAACAGACAATGTTTCTCTTTCTTAATTTATATGATTATATTGATGTATACGACTAAGAATCCACCTTCAGGAAGGAATTTCTTTCAAAGAATGCATTTGTTTTGTGATGCTTTGCTCCTGTTCCAATATTTCCTTGGCTATTCTGAATTATTGGAGAAGAATGTGCAGATGCTTTCTACTTCACAGCAGGGGTGTCAGTGGTTTTTTTTTTTCTTTTATTCTTCGATCAATGGCAAAATTTCCTAAATGGTAGTTTAAATTAAGTACCCAGCAAAGCATGCACCGTCCACTGCCTCCCATCCTCCATCCACTCAGTCTGTCTCCGCCCTTCCCATCCCGCTGTGCTGCTTTGGTGACCCTTTGTGTCCTCCTGTAGGTGTCCGTCTCGTCTGTCTGATCTCATGTCTGTCTTGTCCAGTTCTCCCTGCAGTTTCTTCCTGTGTGTCTGTTTGTAGATGAAGGGGCTGAGGATCAAGTGGGTCCTCTACACAGGTTCCCCAGCCATGAACCTGCCACCAGCGGGGAGAGGCGTAGGCTTCTAGCCCCCTCCATTTCGGTGTCTGTGCCTGATGATGAGCCTTACAATTCGGATGAGGAGTACTATGAGCATCCTTTGTTCAGCTCAGAATGGACTAGTGTGCTCCCCAGTGCCACCGCGCAGAGCGCAGAGGCCCACTTAGGCCGGGAGACAGGTGAACCGGAGCATGGTGCCCTTCTGCTCCTCCTCCCCCGGCCTGCAGCTCCGTCCACACACATCATGTTCAGTGTGCTTTTGTGTGGGTGGGGGGATGGGCGCAAGCCTGTTTTGTCCCACATGAAAGTGAAGTCCCTATATAAGGAGTTACCTACTGAAATGCCTCAAAATTTATATAAAACACATTTGTTAAATGAAGCAAATAAGGATTTCTTTCATTCTTCTTCTTTTTACATTATTATTCCAATGAGTTTGGAAGGGAGAAGAAAAAGGAACAAGAAATAATTCAATGAAAGTATGGCTCCTTTTCGTTCCTTGCATACAAGTTACTCAGTAAGAACACATTACTTACCTAAACTGAAGAGGTTGACCCTAATACTGTTTTCCTCCTTGAATATGGGTTATTACTAGGACCAGCTGTAAATGGAAGCCTCCTATCTACTACTATATTCATATGCTTGTTCTTTAAAAAAAGAAAGGGTGAGGAACCTACTGGCATCTATGGGATGAATTTGTGTCTACACATCAGTAAGTCAGAACTGCAGAGGCTTCCTAGGTGGACCGTATCTCAGCTCACCTCGGTAGCACTGGGCTCCAGTGAAGAGTGTGACTCGGAGCCTGTGTCCTATAAAGCCCCGTGAAGCTGGGTTACCTATGTATAACTGACAAACATGAGAGTGAAATTAAATGAATAGGCCGGTATTTGTCTCATTTTAACGAAGGAATTTTGTAAAGAAGAAAGTAGAGCTAAAATACTTTTGCTTACACAGAAATAGCTTCAGGTGAGGACAAGACAGTGGCTCGCTCAGGTGCAGAAGAGCCTGTTGTCATGCGAGACAATGGAATAATAAGGCTGAAGGACAGACAATTCTAAGGCAACAAGGAATCAGCTCACAGCTCATCAGTCAGACTCATGACAGTAAAGTTCTCCAGAAGTCCTTCTGAAAGCCAAGGAGCTCCAACAGCTGAGAAATATATCCGGCACTAAGTGAAACTAAGTACTTCTAACAGTGTGAACTTAATGTGATCAAATATATGGGAGATTTTAAATTAGGAGATAGGTCCAGTGGACGCAAACATACCTAATTCAAAATTCAAAAATTTAACGCCGAAACATTAAGTGGATTTGAAAACCTGTAAATTACCCTGGTTAGACTTCATCCAACAAACTGACCGGGGTAAAGTGAGATAAGTTTAAAGATTTTGTTTTTACTAGAATCAAAATCCATGCATTACTTTTTAAAATCCTGAATTAAAAGAAAGAATTGGAATTTTAAAAATATCCCTTACAAAATTAAGTTACAGACACAAAAGTGTCTGCACAGTAAATGTGAAAAGGTCAGTGAGGTGGTTCTCCCCATCCTCCAGAGTGCTAGTTTATCTTTTTTTAAAAATCCTTCCTTTTTCCATCTGTAGTCTTTCCCACAGGGGACTTTGCATAATGTCCAAGTGTTTTATGGAAGTTTCCTAAGAGTCTTCCCACTACAGGCTTCTAAAACAGTAAATGTGCTTCCCTTTAATGTATTAAAGGGTGGAGTGGATTTATTTATTTTTCTGGACATTTGAAGTGTAAATGAGAAAGGAACAAAATAACCCATGGCTGTCAGAAGCTTGCTGTTTGCGTTTGAAGGATAGCGTTTTTTCCCATATCGTGTTTGGCAATCTAAATGCTGCTCAGTCATTTTTTTCCTTAGTGATTTCATTTTTAATTACACGGTAAGATTAGTTTGCTAATATCAGAGGTTCTCAACCTTCCTGATGCGGCTCTTTCATACAGTTCCTCATGCTGTGCTGACTCCCAGCCATAGGATTATCTTTGTTGCTACTTCCATAACTGTAATTTTGCTACTGTTAAGAATCATAATGTAAATATCTGGTAAACAGATGGTCTTTGTCAACCCCTTGAAAGGGTCATCGAACCCCAAAAAGGGTCCTGACCCACAAGTTGAGAATCACTGGCTGATGTGGACTTTTTTTTTCTTAGTGTCCAAAAAGAACCATACATGAACTATTATTGATTTAGTAGTATGGGAAACAATTGTATTCGAGAAAAAAAAATCTTATAAATGGTAGCATTTTAAACTTAAAAAAACATTTGACTTCAAATCTTTCATTTCCTTCTTCAGGTAATCCAATGGAGACAACATAAATTGACCTTTATAGCTAGCTCTTCCTTAGAGATATTATATTTAGTGTGCTCTGATGGGCTTTCCGATAAAACTGTTAAGCAACTGAGCAGGTATCACTTTGCAGCTCACCATTTTTTTTTATTACTCCTAAAATTGTTTTGCAAAGACTGCATATTTTAAATAAAGCAATCAGGAATTCTTATGTAGGGACTTCCTGCATTGGAGAAAACAGCACAGGTCCAGCCAATTGGAAGGCTTTATCTGCTCATCAGTGCATCCATCTTCTCAGCACCATCCGATGGGGCGACACCATCTCTAATCTCCAGCCAGCCTTCCCCACGAGCTCATCTTACTGCCATTTCCACTAAGGGTGATCAATCCATAAAACCCTTTCAGCTCTCATTTTTTTTTAAATGTACAGTATAGCCTTTTAGAGTTTTAAAAGGCATTTCTATCAGCATATTATATGTCATAATTTTCCAGCCAGTTCATAACGTGTCTGCCATTTAGTTATTAATTCATTCGTCCAGATGGAAAAGGAAAACATACCTGATGCCCCGGAGAGGTCATTCAGATGGAGCTGAAAGTGTTCCATGAATATTATTTCTGTCCTTTCGTGTATTGTTCTGTGGTCATGATGTCAACATCTTTTTCATCCCCAAGAAGAAGAAACGCTAGAGGGTGCGATGGCTGAGGAAATGAAATCGGCTGCCCCTCCTGGGAGAGAGTGTGGGGATGCTAAGTCCTCAGACCACCCCCAGGGCCTCAGTGAGGGCCCAGTGGAATCTAGCGCAGAGGCGCAGACAGTTCCAGAAGACAGTGCCCTGGCAGGGGCTCCGCTTGAGAAAAGTGTAACAGAGGTCACGGAGGTGGCTCCAGAAGTAGAAATCCCTTCCTCTGCCAAGGAAGGTGTGTGTCTGTCAGGACTTGCATGCGTGCTGCAAATGCGCTGCAGTGGATCTCACCAAGAGAATGCCTTCCCACCACTGGGCCCACTGCTGGGTCTTCCCATGATCATAAGACCATTTCAGGCTTCGTGAGCAGAGAGTGTGGCTTGCGCAGGTGCTGTGAGAGCTTGGTTGTCCGCTGCCGCAGCTGGTTGTCCTTTGCCATGATACAATACGCTTTGCCGCAGGCTGATGATGCTCTGTGACCTCTTCTTGGTTTATCCCCCCCTCCCCTCCTCATCGCCAGTGTTTGCCAGTCACATTGCTAATACATGTATATTTTTGTTTTGATTTTTTTTTTATGTTTTTAAACAGCAATTCATATGCTTTTCTTTCCAAGTCCTAAAGCTGGATTTTAGCACATAAAGGCTTCAAGGGGTAGAATCGCTTCTGTTTGTAGCAGCAGAGTGCCATGTTTTTATGCTTCAACAAATACCATACCGGTTTCCTTCAGAGACCTTGTTGGTCCTTCTCTTGTTGTTGTCTCTCCAGGACAGCCAGCAACTTTATCATGCCTGTATCGCTTGAGTTTTCATTCATCTAGCCTTCATTACAAGTTTAAAATACGTTGTTGCTCTCATTACAACAGGACACACAAGTATCTCAGGTCACGATGACCCGTCTTCAAGAGATGGCTAAATATTTATGAGTCACCACCAAATAACCACAGTTAGCTCTAGTGACCACATGAAATAAATTTAAAATATAACTCCAGAGATGCCAGTACTGGCATATAAATAAAACCAAGACCATAATGTCAAGAATGTCTTTGCTAGCTGGCCATATCCAGGGAATGAAGCCAGGACTCTGGGAGAAAGATAATGTAATAGTTGGCTCTTGAAAATGCATGTCTTGCTTTTATGACTTCCCACTGTTATAGTTTAGATTAAGTACAAACTGGCTTATCAATTCTTAGGTCGTGTATATAAAATTGACAGCAAATATTTACTTCTGATCCTGAAATTTAATCTCAGCTGTCTTCTAAAACATTATGACAGTAACTTTTAGTATCCCCATATGGGTTCTCGAATTTTTTATAAAATTACCTGAAACTGCTCATACTTGTATCATTATATATTTATCGGCATGTGCCCCAAGGCCAGCCAGTTATATTTTCAAGTGAGAAAATTTAAAATACTCAGTAAGTGTCCTTCATATACATGCTCTTGTGGCCTGTTATCTAGTGTCTTGATGTAGACTAATTTCAACTTGTATCAGTAGAATGAAGATGGCTTTTCTGTTTCCTTCCAATAGGCACCATATGGTGTTTAGAAGAGAGCAAATAAATGGAAAGAAAAAGTAGTCCGAGGCAAACTCATTTTATAACATGTACACACATTTCATTTAGAACAGGACATCATCCAATACGAGTACACACAGATTCCAGTCCTGACATTCCCATGCTTATTTTTCAGTGGGCAGCATGCTTGCATGGTCCATAGCTTCCCCTTTACCCTGCCATTCATTTCCTATTTGTAAGTATGATTTTAAGCTTACTGCCCAAAAGCTATTGCCTGTTTGTTTAAAAATCAACCCGATTACTTCAGATTTACTTACAGCCTCGAAGATGGAATTCCCTGAGCAGCAGAAATTGACTTCCCCTTTCGCTGAGCCATTAGACAAGGAAGAAAAGGAGTTCAAGATGCAAAGTAAGCCTGGTGAAGACTTTGAACATGCTGCCTTAGTTCCTCAGCCTGAGACAACCCAAACTTCCCACGATAAAAAGGACCTCCAGGGCACAGAAGGAGAAAAGATGCCTCCTGCTCCATTTGCACAGACTCTTGGTACCAGCCTGGAAGACATAAAACAGAACACAGAACCAAGCGTAACAGTACCTAGCATTGGCCTCTCTGTAGAGCCTCTTGCTCCGAAAGAACATAAGGACTGGTTCATTGAAATGCCGACGGAATCAAAGAAGGATGAATGGGGTTTGGCTGCCCCAATATCGCCTGGCCCCCTGACACCCATGAGGGAAAGAGATGTTCTCGAGGACATCCCGAGATGGGAAGGGAAGCAGTTTGACTCTCCCATGCCAAGTCCCTTTCATGGTGGAAGTTTCACTCTTCCTTTAGATACTGTAAAGAATGAAAGAGTCGCGGAAGTCTCAGAACCCTTTGCCCCTGTCTTCTTCCAACCAGATGACAAAACGTCTCTGCAGGACATCAGTGGTCTGGCTACCGCCAAAGATAGTTCTAGAGATGAGGAGCCACAGGAAGACAAAGCAGACGAGGTGGCGGTTGCTGCAGTCTCAAAAGCTGCCCCCCTCCCCAGAGATGCCTATAGTGAAGTTGTGGAAAGCTACATCAGGGAGAAAGTTTCAGAGGAAGAAAAGGGTGCCACCAATGAAGAGGAAAAAGAGACTCTGACCCCCGGTGGACAGGAACCTGCACTCACTGAAAAGGAGCCACAGACAAAGCTTGAAGAGAAAGCCACTGTTTCCATGGAAGAACCTGTGATAAAAGAGCATGAGCCCCCCAAATCAAAAGATGATACAACAGATGTGATTCAGGCCTCCACTGAGCATTCTCTCTCCAAAGAAGAACAGAAAGGCCAAGAACACATCACGGCTGAGTTGAAACAGGACTCCTTCCCTATAAGTCTGGAACAAGCAGTTACGGATCCAGCCATGACATCTAAGACCCTGGAAAAAGATACATCTGAGCCAGAGGCAGTAAGTGAAGAGAGAGAAACCCAGGGACTTTTTGAGGAGAACGTAGCTGGCAAAGATAAGTTTGAAGGCATTGGGTCTGCCATGGCTGAGGTTGGCATGCCATTTTATGAAGATAAATCAGGGATGTCCAAGTACTTTGAAACATCTGCACTGAAGGAAGAAGTGACCAAAAGCAAACAGCTGGGCAGTGATTACTATGAACTGAGCGATACAAGAGGAAGTGCCCAGGAGTCTCTTGATACTGTATCTCCCATGCATCAACCTGGTGAAAAGAAACTTGAGGAAAAAGAATCCCAGCCCAGTGTTCCAGCACAGGAAGCAGGGTACAGCACTCTTGCCCAGAGTTATCCATCTGATTATCCATCTGAGTTACCTGAAGAGCCAAGTTCTCCTCAAGAAAGGATGTTCACTATTGATCCAAAAGTTTATGGAGAGAAAAGGGACCTTCACAGTAAGAATAAGGATGACTTGACACTAAGTCGAAGTTTAGGACTTGGTGGTAGGTCTGCGATAGAACAAAGAAGCATGTCCATCAACTTGCCGATGTCTTGCCTTGATTCCATTGCCCTTGGGTTTAACTTTGGTCGGGGCCATGATCTTTCCCCTCTGGCTTCTGATATTCTAACCAACACTAGTGGAAGCATGGATGAAGGAGACGATTATCTTCCCCCCACCACACCTGCAGTGGAGAAAGTCCCTTGCTTTCCAATAGAGAGCAAAGAGGAAGAAGAGAAAACAGAGGAAGCAAAAGTGACTGGAGAGCAAACTATTCAAGTTGAGACATCCTCTGAATCACCGTTCCCAGCCAAAGAATATTACAAAAATGGTACTGTCATGGCCCCTGACCTGCCTGAGATGCTAGATCTAGCAGGAACCAGGTCCAGATTGGCTTCTGTGAGTGCTGATGCTGAGGTTGCCAGGAGGAAGTCAGTCCCGTCAGAGGCTGTGGTTGCAGAGAGTAGTACCGGTTTGCCACCTGTCGCTGATGAAAACCAAGTTACTGTAAAACCAGACAGTCAACTTGAAGACATGGGATATTGTGTGTTCAATAAATACACAGTCCCTCTCCCATCACCAGTTCAAGACAGTGAGAATCTGTCAGGAGAGAGTGGTTCATTTTATGAAGGAACTGATGACAAAGTCCGAAGAGATCTGGCGACAGACCTTTCATTGATTGAAGTAAAACTTGCAGCTGCTGGAAGAGTCAAAGATGAGTTCAGTACTGAAGCAGCTCCACCCACTTCTGCTGACACAGCAGGACTGAGTAGGGAGTTTGACCATGACAGGAAGGCTAATGACAAACTGGATACTGTCCTAGAAAAGAGTGAAGAACATGTTGATTCCAAAGAACATGCCAAGGAGCCGGAAGAGGCTGGCGATAAGGTGGAAATCTTTGGATTAGGTGTAACCTATGACCAAACTTCCACCGAAGAACTGACAATGGCTAAAGATACATCACCTGAGAAAACAGAGAAAGGTCTGGGTTCAGTGCCAGAGGTAGCTGAGGTAGAACCAACCGCCAAAGCTGACCAAGGACTAGATTTTGCTGCTAAGAAAACTGAGCAGAGTCCATTAGATATAAAAGTAAGCGACTTTGGACAAATGGCTTCAGGGATGAATGTAGAGGCTGGGAAAGCCACAGAGCTTAAATTCGAGGTTTCTCAGGAGCTGACCCACTCTGGCAAAGCATCTCAAGAAGCAGATTCATTCATGGATGTTGAGTCTGTTCACATGAAAGAAAGTCTCAAAGTTAATGAAACAGAAGTCAAAGAGAAAGTGGCAAAGCCCGACTTGGTGCACCAAGAGGCTGTCGACAAGGAGGAGTCCTATGAGTCTAGTGGTGAGCATGAGAGCCTCACCATGGAGTCCCTGAAGCCTGATGAGGGCAAGAAGGAAACTTCTCCAGAGTCCTCGCTGATTCAAGATGAAGTTGCCCTCAAACTGTCTGTGGAAATCCCTTGCCCACCTCCTGTGTCTGAGGCCGATTTATCCACCGATGAGAAAGCTGAGGTCCAAATGGAATTTATTCAGCTGCCAAAAGAAGGAAGCACAGAGACTCCAGACATACCTGCCATACCCTCTGATGTCACCCAGCCACAGCCTGAAGCAATTGTGTCTGAACCAGCAGAGGTCCCAAGTGAGGAAGAAGAGATAGAAGCTGGGGGAGAATACGACAAACTTCTCTTTCGCTCTGATACCCTTCAGATTACTGACCTGGTGGTCCCAGGAAGTAAGGAAGAATTTGTGGAGACCTGCCCAGGTGAGCACAAAGGTGTGATTGAGTCTGTGGTGACCATCGAGGATGATTTTATCACTGTAGTGCAAACCACGACCGACGAAGGGGAGTCAGGGTCCCACAGTGTGCGCTTTGCAGCCTTAGCTCACCCTGAGGAGGAAAGGAGGCCATGCCCACACGAGGAAGAGCTCGAAGTAGAGATGGCAGCAGAAGCCCAGGCAGAACCCAAGGATGGCTCTCCAGATGCCCCAGCTACACCTGAGAGAGAAGAGGTCGAATTCTCAGAATATAAAACAGAAACCTACGATGATTACAAAGACGATACCACCATTGATGACTCCGTTATGGGTGCTGACAGCCTGTGGGTGGACACACAAGGTGTGATTCTTTTTAAGTTCTCCCAAATACAACCCAGTAACCTAGGGGGTGGGAATCAGGTCTTCCATTTAAGCATTTAAAAGAAAAAGTCTCTATTTACTTGACACTGTGTTAAGTATGTGAAGGGTTTTGTGCATCTGTCACTAATGTTCTCACTGTTCTTGTTGCCATGGTTTGCTTTGATCCGCAGATGATGATAGAAGCATCATGACAGAACAGTTAGAAACTATTCCTAAAGAGGAGAAAGCTGAGAAGGAAGCTCGGAGACCATCTCTCGAGAAACATAGAAAAGAAAAACCTTTTAAAACCGGGAGAGGCAGAATTTCCACTCCTGAAAGAAAAGTAGCTAAAAAGGAACCTAGCACGGTCTCCAGGGATGAAGTGAGAAGGAAAAAAGGTTCATTTAACAATCACTTCTTTTAAAATGTGTCTTTTTTTTAAAAAGTAATTTGTTATTACTCTTTTGAAAAAACAACTGCCTAACTGGTTACTTATAAAACTTTTGTTTATTTTTTTGTTCCAAGTGTTTATTTTCTTTCCTGATGGTATGCTTTTTTGTGTTTTCTTATTCATAGCAGTTTATAAGAAGGCTGAACTTGCTAAAAAAGCAGAAGTTCAGGCCCACTCTCCCTCCAGGAAATTCATTTTAAAACCTGCTATCAAATACACTAGACCAACTCATCTCTCCTGTGTTAAGCGGAAAACCACAGGTGACTGCTCGATTCTGCAATGTGGCTGGCAAACATAGATGTGTTTTGTTTTGTTTTGTTTTAATCTCATTACTGTAGAAGCTTCATTTTGTTTTACTTCCAAATCTCAGCAATCATGAACAATTTCGCTATTAAGTGTCTTGTATCATTATTCTTTTTTTTCCCTCCCTGCAGAAGAGGTCATGACCATCTGTTTCTTTGTCATGCTCAGACATAACAGTGCGTGATTGTATCTTGGCATTGTGCTCTAGTGTCACGTTCTGGGAATCCCAATTTTCATTCTATGTGTTTGGTTAGACGATGGCGATGAATTTAACCGTGGTATGCATTCTCATTATTTTGCTTATTTATCTTCTTCATGCTTAAATCCATGTATATTTGTCCTATTTTCTCTGATGTTACTGCCAAATCTGTTACTGATGTTGACTTTACTGAGACAATGTATACTGACTTAGAAAATTGGAAATGAAAAACCTCCTGTAGTAAGACTAATTTCAAGATTGTTTTGCTTTAGATGAAAAAAAGAAGAAGAAGAAAGAAAGACATGAAATGATGTCTGTCCTATCATCCTTTATTAGTCATGTCCAAATTTTTTCAAGTCAATCTCCTATGCTTCATTGTTGGGATTTTCTTAAAGTTGATCCAAACTATCAAATTTTTTTAGTATAATTAATTCAGTGTGCGAAATCCTAAGTGAAAACTCCACTCCCCTAAGAATGAGTTAAATTAGAAATAAACACATTTTATATAATCTCAGCACTAGAGAGGTAGTGCCGGTGGATCTCCACTGTGAGTCGAGCCTGCGCTACATTGAGAGACCTTAATATGAGAGAGAAAGAGGACACATTTCTATCCCAAATCTACACAACCATAAGCTTAAACACCTGGTAGAGCAAAGACTGAAACGCTGTAGAAGTCATCATAAGGAGGGCTTTGAGGTGACTTTATTGTTAACACTCAACTGCTCCCACAAAGGACCCGAGTTTGGTTCCCAACACCCTCATGGCAGTTTACAACCCTCTTTAACTCCACTTCCAGAATACTCAACCCCATCTCCTGGCATTGCACTTGAACACTTACATGCAAGCCATACACATAAACCTTTTTTAAAGAAATCGTGATAAAAATCAGTACAGTGCTCTAAATTGCATTGTCAGAGTAGTGTTTACTTTGTGTGCCTAATTATGCTACGATGATCTTACTTTTAAATTTTCTCTTAGTATATATGTGAATATGTTTGTTGTCTACAAAATACCAGTAAGAAATATGCTCCATTCCCTTATATATTACAAATGGCTCAATACAATGTTTTGGGTCACTTAAAAGATTAGGAGCAACATTAGCCTTACTTAGGAAAAGATCAGTCCTTTTTATTCTAAAGCAGCCACTAAAAGTCGCTAGTATTTTTGTTTATTTTGTTTTTGTATTTGGTTTGGGGGTGGGTTGTGTCTTTTGAGACAGGATATTCTTACATAGCCCAGGTCAGCCTTGAATTCATGATCCCCCTGCCTTAGCTTCCCCAATGCTTGGACTGCAAGCATGCAACACCATGCCTGGCCATAGTTCCAAGTAGTGTGTGTTTGTGTTCTGCATATAGGAACCATATGGTGTGTTTTACGTAAGAACAATACCCAAGCCAGGATTTGAATTTGGAAGGCTCTTCTATACACAAATCTTGAGAAAAGCTCAGGGTGGAGAACACTTCAAAGTTAGAAGTTAGGAGTTAACATACCATCTCCAAATCTTGTCACCTTGATTAGCTAGTTCTGTCAAATTTATACAAGTTTTCTTTTACTCAAACAAATGCGTGGAGAAATAGAATGTCTTGGATTGAACATGAAGAAATCCTGTATCCTACCTGAAAAGCTAAAAATGCTGTCCAAATTGTGGAATTTCAGTAGAAATGTAAACTAGTTTGTATGCCATGCCCACATGTCACTGGCATGTACTTTACCATACTGAAAGCCAGCCCTCCTTCCTCATATTCATTCTTTAAAGGAAATTTAAAATGCGGAGACTAACTGTGGTCTCCTCTCTTTCTAGAATGATACCAAGAGGCCCAAGCAGGGCGCTTATACCAAATGTAGATGTTATTGGATTAAGACAAACTACACGTTTGCTGCAGGAATTTTAAATAAGTAGTAGAACTTGTGGATAACATCATTTTCGCTGCTTCTGAAAAAAAAATAATGCTAGGATCTGAAAAGTCACCCTAGCCAGTCCTACATAAAATAAAGCACACTATAGGCAACCGTTTTCTTGATGTATAAACTCACATAGCATGGGTCCCCTTTTCAGAACTAATCTGAGGTTTTATAAGGATATTTTTCCCTGAGGATTTCTATACAAAAAAAAAAAGGAGAAAGTAAACAAACTAGACTATGTTACTTCTAAGGGATCAGTCAAATACTGTTATCTTCCTCAACACAAAGGATTATTTGATATTGTGATATATCTTATATTGTGAGATGTTTGTGTCAAGTCAGGTAAGTCACACGAAGTGTGCTCGGGATGATGGAATTTAAAACCGAGACTAGAAGCAAACAACACCATTGAGGGAAACAGCAGTAACAGATGTGGTAATGATGTCTTACAGGAAGTGCATGTGTAGAACACATTTCGTATTTACTGAACTTGAAGTCTCTCATTCTCTGTCCCTGAGAAGTTGCTTTCCTTCCCTTCTTGTGGTACAGTTTCACCTCAGGCCAGTATGTCAATCATACTGCAAAGTGAGGAGGTGCGTAGGCAAAGGGGTTTGCTGATTATGAAGTCTGGGGGGTAAAATGCAGAAGGACCCATAGGTAAGCCAGTGGCTTCTAGAACAAGAGGGTTGGACATTTCTGTATCGTGTCAACCCAGCCCCCAACAGAAAAACAGTCAACTTCTTTTCCTTTACACTAGGCAACGTTTTCCACGCTGTTCTGTGACTTGTAATCTAAAGAGTCTCTGCGTAAATGGTAGATACTCAAAAGTGCCTCGGTGACCCAAAGTGAATGCGTGTTCTGTGCTCCCCGCACTTCAGCAGACACTGGACTATGTCAGTCTGCACACCCAATAGTTGGAGCCATGTGGTGCATTCCTGCTACTCGGGTTTCTTTGGTTACTAAATTGGAGCCTCAAAAGCAACAAAATTGCACACTGCATTAGTCTTGTGGCACGGTAGAACACCCAGATGTCGGAAAACACGTTTGTGTACCTTTTAGCCACTAAGCTGCTTTCCGTTTGTTTGTTTTCAACAGCAGGAAGTGGCGAGTCAGCTCAGGCTCCCAGTGCGTTGAAACAGGCGAAGGACAAAGTCACTGTGAGTAAAACAGGGCTGCTCTTGTCCTGTATTCGACTCTTGGCATTTGTTCAATGTCTTACAAAATTTAGGTATTATGTAGACAGCTGTATTCATTTTTAAATATTCATTTTAAAACGCTTGCTCACACAGCATGACCTCTGGAGCATCTAGGCCAAAACTGACACCATCCAGAACGACAGATTATAGCAGGCGGCGAGGACACAGCTGCTCTTTCTCTCTGTTAGCAAGACAAAGCAAAGAAAACTGCACAATGAGTTGGCAAAAATGGAGAAGAGCAATTCATTTACATCTCACAGAACCAACGTTAGCCACTTTCATTAACATACTGCTTTACGTTTTCATTATTTTTATTATAAAATAAATCTAAATGAAATCATGTAGGTGAGCAAGAAGCAAAGTTAAGAATAATTAATTTCCTTAAAGATGGCTACAGTTGCCATTTTGGTTTTTGAAAAGGCTTTATTTTTTTCCGCCTTTATAGTAACAAAAGAAGAAAACACTGTGTTGTGAGTTTTAATTAAATAGTAAGCATTCTTCGAAGCATTCTGATAAACATTTTAATGACGACATGACATTTCATTTTATTTATTCATCACAGCATAGTCAGTTTCCTGTCATCTGTCTTTCAAGCTACTTTCTGTTGACAATTTAATAGCACTGCTATTGAGGTCTTTTGTGGCAGTGCATTGCCTTAGGATGATTTTTCTCTTACTGAATTCTTGTTTACATAAAACACTGTATTTTAAAAGTATTGCTTCATATTACCAGAGTCATATTATTCTTTATTTCCTAAATTATGATAATAAATTTAGTATTGTTTAACTGTGGTTCTATTAATTCTTACCTATTCGGTACGTGCATCAATCCCTCCTATGATTTCCTTTTTGCATTTTATTATTTTATATCATCAGCTGTCTTTTAAAAAGACAGAAACCAACATGAAGTACTTTTGCTTTTTTTAATGATTGGAAGAAAAAGAATTAAAGGTCTGCTAATGAAGTCCTAAATTTATAAGTCACAATATGAATGATGTCAATAAGTAGCTTGTGAGACAATTTTAGGGTCCCCGCAATCATTTATGATATTTAAATCACAGTTCTTAGCTTATCAAACATGGTAATATTTCACTCCCACTTTCTTACTAATAAACACAGTGTTTTATTTCCAGTACTGATCAAACTTTTGGTAACCATCTCAAACTGAGAGTCTTTATTTGATAAGGGAAGAAATTTAATGTTTATGTGAATAATTCAAATTAGACACATCTTAATAAGTGATAAGTAATATAGCTTATTTATTGCCATGGTAAATATGGGCATATATTTTCAGTACAATGTGATGGTGATATTTTTTTATCTCTGCTGTCTATTTCTGATTTTTAAAAACTAGTTATGTTATCATGTCTAAATCCTGAACATTTTTAGCTATATAATCTTTTGTTCCCATATCTTAACTCACGAAAACTTCCCATATAATAATTCAGTTGGGAAAAATTGAACATAGTAATTTTATACAACAGTATAGTACCTCTACATACAGTAGTCATTTACTGTTCATTAAACAGGATCATTAGTTGATATTATATTATTTTTAAAATATAGAAAATTTCAGTCACAGATACGGAAAATAAGTCTGAGAATTTCCCCTTTAGGAAAATTTTCAAGTGGACATTCTCTGGAAAAACTTTAGGAAATTTTCAAGTCACTTCAGGTCCAAGCAACGCACGGGCTTGGCATTTGATGCATAACTTCGAACAGATGCTCTATACATTATTGCTAACACTGGCTAACATGGGCTAACTTTGGCTAACATTTCCAAATGTCATCTCTCTCATGTTTCTAGAGAAAGAGTCACTCTTTTGTTACTACTTGATTTATCATTTGTTTCCCCTCCTAATACCTGAAGCACTTCTTTAAATTTTCCTAAAAGCCCCAATTCCCTCTTATTTGATTTACTGCTGATAGCTCAGTCCAACCTGGAGTTTTTGGTTGCTCCTCATTATGAAGCTCGCCAGCCCCTTCCTTTATTTTGTGTCAGGTCTGAGTGGCGGTGTGCTTAGTATCAGTGATCGCCTCGTTCTTAACTAGCGACAGTCTAGCTTGCTGTTCTTTCTGGCTATGTTTTTGAAATTTATTCTTTTCTATCAAGAAATAATGACTTGTGCTAACCCAATTTCACTTCCCACTCAAGAGATTGGTCCCGCAGAGGAAGGAGGGAAATATGCATCTGTGCGAGCTTATGTCTCCACAGAAGTGTCTTGTGGACTTAAAACTTGGAATGAGAAATCTCAGTTTCATTCTCTTATTTTTTTATACAAATTCATATGTATTAATGCCTGCCAGGAGACGTGTGGCATGCAGCACAGCCTCTGTCAGACCCACTATCCAGCTCACTTTTCCTTGTGTGCAGTCTCCCTAGGACTTATCCTTACCTGCAAATTAAGTCCTGTGAATTTTTTATTGGCAATCTCTTCAGTGCTGATCTTGCTTTTTCAGAAATCATAACATCATAACATGTCAATAGAATAGGTTGGCCAGTTTGTGTTTCGCTCCTAAGATGGTCTCAAACAACTTTTCTCATTAAGTCAATACAAATGATATAAAATTAAATTCTCTTAATCTTTAAGGTGATATTTTTCATGACTGGACCTCAAGTTTACATTTTTCCAAGATTCTTACAGCATGGTCAAGATGAGGATGGTATGAGCACAGAAAGGTTACACTCACTGAGGAGCAATCCCTGCAGGTGCTCAGCACTCTTTCTAACTGCAGCAAAACCAGAGAACCTACACATTGTGTGGGGACCTCAGACATAAAATCCATAAGGGATATTGTATCTGTATTCTTTATAAATAAGAACTATATGAACAACTTCAAGCCAGTCCAGAATTTACTCCTGGGTAACATCTTTTACTCCAGCTCGTAGAAAGATTTGCTCTTGTCATCATTTTATTCCTATGTTAAGACAGATGTTCCGCTCAGTTTTTAATTGGCAACACATCTTTAAAAAGTGGAATTCATGATTTTAGAAGCTCTTACTCTAATCTCTGCGAGTGGGGTGATTTTACTCAAAAAAAAAAAAAATAAATAAACAGCAGTTTATAATTTCCCAGGATCGGCATTGTGCCAGTTATCAGTCACCTCCCAGGTAAGGCACACCTTGGGGACTACATTTCTCCTGTCTTCACGAAGCCACAGATACGGAAGTAACTAACTTCCTCTCAAGGTGAATACACTGAAAATAAGGAACATTATGAATGTGTATCCAGATGCATGGCACACGTCGTGGGAGTTGCCTTTTCAAACCTCAAGTAAATGACTCTTCAGACTAACCCGCCTATCTAGAGAGAAAGGAACACCTTGAAATGTTTCTATTCCAAACAGCTCACTTCAGAAGAGAACAGGCTACCATTTATTTTAGGGATTGTCACGCCTCGTTTCATAATCCACACTTCAGAACCAAAGTCTAGGTTGGCCTTCAACCATGAGAGATTTTGACACCAATCTGCTGTTTTTCTAAAATCATAATAATTAACAATAATAATGTCTTACATATGACTGTTTTGCAGGGTTGGTTACAGTGTTTCTGCTTTGAGTCCTACCTTTCAACTCTTTAGGTCAAGTTCTAAGGTTACTGAATCCGTGTCATGTGACTTCGTGACCATGTGACCATGTACAATGCTTTGTTCTCAAAATTACTATACAAGTCCAGTTCTCGGGTGTCTGAGCAATACTATTCGTTCTCCCACTCTCTGTCAATCCTTCCACCGACTCACCACTTAACAGGTGTCAATTGTGTGCCTCCTGTGAGTGAATCATAAACAGCCAGCGCATTTGAAAGTAAGAGTAAATGATGTGAATGCCTGTTCTAGATCAGACACCACCAGGGCTTAGCACTGTTTTTGCATTTACATACAGCTGACTTTTTTTTAAATGAGTATTATTAACAGAATTCCGTATTTTAAAAAAATGCTATTCAGTGAGCACCCCCTTTTCTCACATCTGTCACTGATTTTAGTTATTTGTCATGTATTTTATTAAAAGCACACACCTGAGTTCTTATGTGTTTATAGGTTTTGGAATTTTCCTTTTACTTTATAGTTTCATTTGTTGTGTACCTGTTTTCATCTTCTTGCACTGCTAGAATTCGACTTTGTCAAAGATACGTGGTTTACAGGCTAGGACAAACTCCCCATGACACAGCCCAGCCTACCCTAGCATGACTAAAAAGGCTGTACGTTCTGACAGGTTGTTAATACAGCCCATCTCAGCGGGCTCTATACACCGTTTGCCTTAGTCAGAATCAGGGAACAAGGTGAGGAAGAAGATCAACAAGTGGCGTAGAAAGGGATAAAATCAGAGAGACCATTATATAACATAACTCAGAAAATCCATGAAAGGAAAGGTGTAAAATTCTGAAGTCTTTGATAGTCTTAAGAGTTGATTGTATTGATAACAAATACAACTGGAAAATTTTGATGGACAGCCTCCATGTTAGAAAATAAACATAAAATATTCCACTCGCTATTAATTTCCTATTTATTTATTTATTTTTATGAAATATCAGCTAAAAACTAACAAACCAAAGTGCATTCCAGTGGGACATGTTCTATATACAGAATATGCAGTAGATAATATATAGTCTAATGAAACCGTATTCTATATGACACTTGGACTCCCAGTCAGACACATCAGGGTTCACTACCATCTCTGCCATGGGCAAACTCTGGGAATTGAAATTGCTATATTAAAACATTAAGCCCATTTCCTCAGCTTTAAAATGTGCATAATATTTTGTAGTGAGAAAGAAATCATTACTTGATATAGTTTTCTTAGAGTTCCTGCCACATAGCTAGGAAATACGTGGTTGTGTTCCTGGGTGGAAAGCTGTCCTGCAAAGCCCTCCTTCCAGTCCATTCTGGCTCATAAATCATCATACTAATGAAGCTTTTTGTCAAATGAGCAATTTATAAAGACAACTTTTATAAATTCATTCCATCTACATTGTTCTTTAGAAACTGAAATTCATAATCCATTTTCAATAATGTCATTCCAAGATAATAAACTCTGAAAGAATAACTAGAAAATATGGACTTTAAGTTAGGAAATAAAAAGTTTTATTGGTATAATGAAAGTTGGTGGTGTGTCATGAAAAATTTTATCAAAAATAGCCAGAGCAGTGTGCTCACTTTGCATAATTAAAATAAACCTCATGTCTTCGTTTTCCCCAATCAGGATGGAATTACCAAGAGCCCAGAGAAGCGGTCTTCCCTCCCGAGACCTTCCTCCATCCTCCCTCCTCGCAGGGGTGTATCTGGAGACAGGGAGGAGAACTCGTTCTCTCTGAACAGCTCCATTTCTTCAGCACGACGGACTACCAGTAGGTTATCTTAGTTGGCTTCCCTTTAATCCTTGTCTAAT
Organism: Cricetomys ansorgei; assembly: GCA_026225945.1. Classification (NCBI taxonomy): domain Eukaryota; kingdom Metazoa; phylum Chordata; class Mammalia; order Rodentia; family Nesomyidae; genus Cricetomys; species Cricetomys ansorgei. The sequence continues at coordinate 5,489,972 of JAMJFZ010001796.1, forward strand.
CCCTTAAGTGAAAGAGAAATCTGTCTTATAGTGCTTAAATAAAATAAGCCTGTATTTAAAAGATATTATCTTCGTAGATAAGAATTAGAAACATCTAGATTGTATATTGTTCCAAAATAATTCTTTTGAGTCAGGACTAGTGATGGAAGAAATGCGAACAGATTGTCTCAGCATCTACTGAATTTGAGATAGTTGCTTTTAAAATAATATTGTCTCTCTTGTTTCAAAGTTAGAACAACAACTGAAAGAAATTAGTAGAGAAAATCACCTGTTGAGTTGCATTTTACATCTGTATAAGGTTAACTCTTAGTAGAATTCCACATCTTAAAATCTAAATGGAAAGTCAACCAATCAAAATCAACCTAAACTCCAAGGCTAGAGAGGTAGCTTGGAAGGTAAAGTGCTTCTACAAGAGTCTGAAGGCCTGAATAGACTCTCTTGTGCTGGTGTGAAACGGGGCACAGTACTGAGCAGGGCAGGGGCTCTCTGAGCTCCGTGGTCAGAAAACCAATCTCTGAGCCCCAAGTTCAGTAAGAGACCCCGATTCAAAATAAAAGGTGGAGAACAGAGAAAAACACCTGAGGCTAACCTCATGCCAACCGCAGGCTTCTGCACACACAAAATATTCTGCACACAGAGAAAAAAATGAAAATTCTGCTCGTTTCTTTAAAGACCTTCAAACACCTTTAGCATGGTGTATTCTGGGCAATATCTTCAAATCTTTTGACTGCTGGCACATAATGGACAGACCAGCAATTAATAGCAATCTGTGTGGTTTATGGAATTTTCTGGTCATTACACTGTACTTTACATCGCTGTTCTGGCTATCCAGGAAATCCTGTATCAGATTGGTATGCCACTTCGGCATGCAGTGGAAATAGCTACCGTTTCTAGCCTATGTATTAGATACAAAACTCTTATGGCACATTTTCTACTTGGATTAACAATTCTAATGGTTAGTTTTTAGCGGCCTCAATTTAATGACAAGAAACTGACCTAACAGAGAGGATAACATGTTGAATGCTGCACCTAATACCTGGTTGGATTTGGTCTTCAGTCCACTGATAACCTCACAATTCACCCTAACACCTTAACATTGATTTGGAAGATACAGTATTAGAAAAATGCTCTACAAAACTACAGAGAACCAGATCTCTGTAGTTTAAGGACTGACACATAATGCTGGGAGCTGCCATTGCTGTCACAGTGTAGCTGATTTTAACTCAGCGTTTGCTTCCAAAAATCTTAATAATAATTGCACTCTTCAAGCAGAACTGTCATATTTGATGCTTAGTAATTTTTGTCTGCAATGAAAATGTTATTGTCATTAGAACACTTGTGCCCATCACCATTTAATTTTATGAAATAGCAGCATCCATTGAACTCTATGCTAGGAGCACTTTGAAAACCTCAAAACTCTTTTACCATAGCAAAAATAAATTGTTAAAATGAAGTAGCAGGGAGGACATTTAAGAGTTAGTAATCTCCAGGGAAGCAACTTCAACTCCAAATATCTAGAGTGGAATTGGACATAAACGAGAATACAGAAGAGGTTAAGACAAGACAAAAGCATCAAGCGCTCCTCAAAGGAACACCTTAAATTATGCCTCTATATGTTGCTATGGGAACAAAATGGCACTTTCTACTTAATCTACTTCTTTGAGCCTCCCTGTTCTTCCCTTTAAGAGATGTCTGACTATAAGCCACTTTTTAAAATGTTTTGAGCCAATGCTGTAGTGACTTTCTAGCTTTACTTTGTTCAGAAGTCTATTGTATAATGTCATTTGATCGTGATTATAACTGATATGTTGACCATCTGCAGATATTGGGCCTATTTTAGCTCTGCACAGCAATAGCAAAAACACACCGAGGCAATTAGAAGGGCAAGCATTTGCCTTTTTCTGTTTGCCTTCCATCTCCTTAACTACACACAGGAGTGGCCTGGCATTTATACAACCTTTGAAAAGACTTGAAGGAAACAATACTATGTTTGATACTAAGAACTCTGGGAGAAGGAAACATGTGTAGCCCTGGTTTCAGTAGATATGGGGAGCTTGGTTCACTTAATTCAAGGTATGATGAAACCCACTTATTAACTGTGTTAGTTTGGAACTATCTGTGCTCCCAATATAAACTGAAAGATGAACTTTGAAACCCACACAGGCAAGAGCTATGGGAAATAAATACACAGTTCTGTGTCATGTGTATGTCTGAGTCTCAAAATGAATTTACTTGCTGAGAGGAATGAATGATCCGTGTGCCATTCAGGTGTCTTCCCAGAAGCAGGGATTCAATCCCTCAATAAATGTATGCTGTTTCTAGCTACAGGTCATCCTTGTTCCTCAATAACCATACATCAGAAGAATAGATTCTAAGGATTCCCAGTAAGAACTATGACAATAAATTGGAAAAAGTACAAGTTGTAAATTTGTATAGTAGCATATATCCAAAATTATCACTAGCTTATGAACCTAAAGAAAGGAAAGGAGCATGATTTTGAGTATTATTGTGGTCTTTCATAAACAGTTCTGAATGCATTTGAATTAAGTATTTTAGTAGTACTATGTGTCAGAAGAAGGGTGCCCTGAAAAGAACTAACACTGTGGTGTGGTTTTCTTTTCTTTCCTTTCCTCGTGTGTGTGTGTGTGTGTGTGTGTGTGTGTGTGTGTGTGTGTGTGTGTGTTACCTGGTTGTTAACATAGGGTCAGAGCCAATTCGCAGAGCTGGAAAAAGTGGCACCTCAACCCCTACTACCCCGGGATCCACTGCAATCACCCCTGGTACTCCCCCCAGCTACTCTTCACGTACCCCAGGCACCCCTGGAACCCCCAGCTATCCTAGGACCCCTCACACACCAGGAACCCCCAAATCTGCCATCTTGGTGCCCAGCGAGAAGAAAGTGGCCATCATTCGCACTCCTCCTAAGTCCCCAGCTACTCCCAAGCAGCTTCGGCTTATTAACCAACCACTGCCAGACCTGAAGAATGTCAAATCCAAAATCGGATCAACTGACAACATCAAATACCAGCCTAAAGGGGGTCAGGTAAGAACTCCATGAATGCATACCGAGTATCAGAAACTCAATCCCGTTCATTGCTAAATTGCTTTTTATGCATTAGAAGCTGACGATTTTGTGCACGGAAGATGGACATGTTGCGGGGTCACTGGTCACCATTCATTGCTCAGTCTAGATGTTGTCTGGAGAATCAAGCTTAGGAAATGCATTGAGAAGCAGTCACTGTGTCGTTTCTTCTGGTCATTAGTGAATGCTGGTTGGCTTAGCAATATGCAAGAATCTTTTAGTTGCTTGCTGAGTGGGTCTCTGCAGTTTTGTGGGTTAACTTGTGAAACAGATTTGAATTTTCCCTTTTAGATTCAGACCACAAGCTCATCTGACTATTAACTTTGGTGATTCCAACTTTAACTCCTTTCTTTATGACTGGTGATATTTTGTGATATCTTTTTACCATTTCCTCATGTTTATTCCAGAATCACAGTGTGGTTCTCCAAGCTGCTGCCTGCCTGTTGTTGCCTAGATATTGCAAAGGGTGGTTATTTTTGTTGATACTGAATACAACTCTAGTGAATGGCACTCTCGCCATGAAAGTTCTACTTAGGAAAGATGGTACTGTTGTGGAAAAGATCTCTTTCCTTCTGCCAGACGGTTTAGAACAAGCATTCATTTGATTTCTAAGCTGGGGGCTCTGAGTTCTATCATGACCTGGTTCTTCCTTGGACAAAACCTGGAAGAAAATGATACAAAGATTGTCTAATATGTCTCATAGAATACTAATGTGCTATGGGATGGTTCAACTTGAAAGAAATTTTTAAAAATTATTCTTGAAGTAAAGGACAAAAGGCAGTGTCTACCTTTGTGAATAAAAACATAATGCTCCATTAGATCCCAGATTCCTCTCAATCTTAGTGCTTTTTCTGTCACTCCTCTCCTTATCTCCTATAATTTCTGCCTCTGATTTCTGATATCCTTCCTTCTTACCAAGAAAATTCTCTCTTAGGAGGTTTCAGAGAAAGTGTGAAGTCTTCAAGCATTCCTGCCCACTGTCAGTACCAAAATTCCTTGCTGCTCCATCTTTAGCATCAACCTTTATTGGTTTTTCACATTATGATTCTGTTCTAGGAAGACCAAGGGCTTAAGAAAAATCGACTGATGAGCCCAGGGACGGGGGAGGGGGAATGGGCCCCTTTAAGAGCGGCTGTAATAGTGTGGTCACAGACAGGTGCGTTTTCACAAAAAGATGCTGTAAAAGTAAGAGGTGTAAGAAACTTTTAAAGCCAAAAATATGACCCAAGATCTAACAAATTTAATCTGCAATTAAAAAAAAAAAGAACAAAAATCATCTCATTATTTTTATATTCATCAGTTTTGCCCATATAAGGAAAGAAACCTTTGGGGTTGTTTAGAAATAGCTATCTGTTTGATTTTTAATAATTACATGTAAATCATGTAAATAAAACATTTTAACAGATCATTAAACTTGAATGGAAAGTTCTTCATTATAGCTTTTGATAAGAAAGATGTGTAGAAATGGATTAACCTGATTTGAGGCAAGGTTTTGCTACAAAGCCCCGGCTAGCCTTTAACCCATGCTCCTAACTCAGCCTCCCAAATGCTGAGTTTACAGGCAAGCAACACCGTGCAGGTTACCTGTTTGAAGAGCCCCATGTCCTCAGGTTCTCCTTCACTAAGTATGGATTTCTTAGTGTCCTGGAGAACAATGACTTTTATAACTAACTCTCAGATTCAGAAAGAAATGCAAGTCATTTTTATGATATTTATGGAAACTAAAAGGGAAATTTAACAAATATAAAAGGCATTGATATCAGTGACATAGAAATTTTATAATACCTGATTTTCTTTGATGGATTCCTAAAGGTTACCCTAACCGTTCCATTGAAGTTTTAGCCATAGATTTACAAGACTCTCTAAGATTAAATCAATAAAATTGGAGTGTGTCCTTTTTCTTCTCTTTTCGTTTGTTTGTGCCTCCTGTCCACCTCTAATTGACTTCCACTAAAGTTGGTAAAAGCATTTATAAAGTTTACAGATGTTTATACCAACATTTATAAAGTTGGTAAAAAAAAAAAAAGTCATATTCTTTTGATTGGATATAAAATATCCCCCAGAAATTATACTTAAGGACTAATTAAGGCATATTAACCAAAAATTACATCAAGAACAAAAATAGCTTCAGAATCACGGTGTTTTTTTTTAAATATCTTCTTTCACTGGGACAGTATTAGTCTGGTGTAATATCATCCTGTCTCAGCACCAGACAAATTGGACCAAAAAATCCACAATGGAGACATTATGCAATGACTTTTGATGCAGAATCAGGAGGTATTTCTTCACCAAAATGAGAGGCAGAGAGAAAATATTTGTTCCCTAATTTATAGTAAATGGTATAAATTAATTAAATTTACAAAGGGAAATTGATACTTACTGCTACTGAGCTATTATCTAGAAAGTATTTGTGTCTCAACACTGTAGCATTTACCTCCTAAAGCTCCTTATAGCGCATCTTCCCAAACACTGGGAAGGAAGAAAGCTTTTTGTGTGTGGACAGTTAGTGCAGTTCGACTAAAGGTTTTTACAGTTTCTACTTTATAGGATAAGTGGGAAATATTTTATGTTAGGATGTCATAGAAATTGGTACACATTGATACTATTCATATCTCAACAGTGACATATGGTTCCTAAAACAAAGACAGAGCCTCAACATGTGTCTAAATAAATAAATAAAATGTCTTCTCATACAAGAAATTTAAGTTGGTACTGGAATGAATGCCTCTGGCTTGAATTGTTTTGCTAAAAGCTGACCTTTCAGGGCTTATCCTCTTTCATCGTACAGGTTCCAAAATTTCCAAGTAACAGCTCAGATTGGCTCTTTTCCTAGAATACCACCATTTTTCATGGGAGGAATGTTAGTTCCTTTAAAGGAGCAGTTTATCGTATGTACAAAATATGGTGACAAACTGTCACTGTTCAACCATGTTAAAATCCCATAGAGTGTCATAAAGAATATCCAGAAATGAACTATGTTCTTATTAAGCAAAGCAAACTTCTGATTAAATTTCTAATGATATATTAACCTATATTTATGTAACGCCTCATAAATATAAGACCTTTATGTGAATAAATAAATAATAAGAAGTCAACCATGCTAGTGAATCACCAATGTGTGAGTAAAATGCGGGATACCAAAACCACCTTTAAGCATTTATATTTAGTCATTAAGCAGCACGGAGGGCTATTTATCTTTATTTTGTTATCCTTTGCCTCATTTAAAATAAGAATGTTATTAAGCTATTGCAATATATAGTTTTCTAAAGAATATGACATTATTCATGCCAAAAGCCTGCTTTACGTTGCAAATTGAGTTGTCATTGAGGTCTACCATTAAGAAAGACCAGTTAAGTTTTTTGACTGGAAAATGAGTGATACTGGGATAAATCAGCAGAAGTAAGCTTTTTTAAATTACAAGATTTTGAGATTCCAGAATATTCTAAGTGATTTTGGCAAGGTGAGCCTTTTCCGTTGAATCGTTTAATCTTAAAAATTGTCAAAATAGTTAATTAAACATTAGGGTCAAACAGACCTATGCAGCTGAATTTGGATTTCCTTTTTTTATTTTTTTTATTTTTTTTTTTTTACAATAAGTGAATCATAATCAAGTTTGGCTTCTAAGGACTTAGTAGTGAATCATTGAGACCTCAATGCTTAAATTGAAATTTATGAAATAAAATTAGAAATACCTTTCATTCCCACAGGTTAGTAAAGTGTCTCCTATAAGTTATAGTTCATTTTCAGAATTATTTAAAATGTTATTACTAGGCACACTAAATCAATAATATTTGTCTTCTGAAAATAATTTCTGTTTGAGATTTTAGATGTAATTGTCTTCACAATTTTAGAAGCAACTACTTCCACAGCTTATATAAGAGTCTTAGAATGTGATACATTTAATGGTATCTGTACACCCTGTAACCTACCCCACAGTTTTTACATAGAAAGTTTTGCTATGCCCTGGAGAGCAGCTTAGCCATCAAGTCTTCTGAATTTTAATGTTGACAAGAGGTCCTTGCCTTGGGCTCCTGATGAGAACTGCCAATGCTAGTTCTCTGCAAGGGACAAGCTATCATGTTCATGTTAAACAGGCACTGTGATTTAAGCCTTGCCTAGCTAAAAGTAAGATTCTGTGCCCTTTTGAATTTTAGATTCTTTTCTGCATACACCCATAGACTTGTTAATGCTTTCAAGAAGACTGCAAATTTAACCTAGAGTTATTTAGATTTTGTATAGAAGATAAACTGTACCTTAAAGATAACAATATGATTTTTTTAAGCTATGGGGAAGAAGTATCCAAAAGAAAGAAAACAAACAATGGATAGCAATGAGCATAACAAACTAAATCCTTCTTTCTATATTTATTTTGTTTGTCCTTCAAACCATCCCAAGTTCAAAAGACAGATGAAAGACATTAAAAGAGTTATAACTGTTACAGTATGTTCCAGTACAGTAATGTCTTTCCAGCTCTGATTTGCTGAGGTTTTCAGGATGAATAATTAACTTCCTGAATAAAGATATAAAACATTTTTCCTCAAGTCTTTAGTCTACAACCAAAACCTGGATAATGTCTAGAAGACCTAACAAAAGTCTGCTGACTGATGGGCTTTGGTTTTCTTACCTTGGCAAAATATGCTTTCACATGGCCACTAATGGGCAATTGTTGCTCAAGAGAAGTTGCAAAAGGGGGCCCTTCAAAAGGCATAGCCACAGTCAAGGCAGACCCAGGGGTTCTTTGTTGACCTTCCTAGGCTACCAAGAATTCTTGCATGAATGGGAATGCCTTAGACCTGTCAGCCAGACCAAGCCTGAGCCTCACTTATGCAGTGTAGACTAACAGAGCTGTCAAGTGCAGGAGGTGGTTAATAACTGATGACTGACACCGTGGGGCTGAGAGTAGCACTGACAGACCCTTTGAGATCCTGGGCTAACCTACAAGGCACTACTCTACTGAGTAAACCAGAGCCCCTCACAGATGACCCAAGAGTTATTTTTTCATCCTTCCTGTTCTTAGTGTATAGCTATAAAGCTAGGATGCCTAAAGCAATACACTTGGCCTTTCAGGGTTCATGGAAATCAGGACTCATACTTCATGGCATAGCTACAGTTCAGTTGCAGTGTAGTTTCTTCTATAGGACCATGGGTGGAAGGAAGTTGAGAGCCTCTATAGTGCTCCCCACTCAAGTTCCCTCGGCCCAGTATCTGGAAAGAAAAATGTTACCTCCGATTCCTTTTAGGTTAGGATTTTAAACAAGAAGATCGATTTTAGCCAAGTTCAGTCAAGATGTGGTTCCAAGGATAACATCAAACATTCTGCTGGGGGCGGAAATGTAAGTAGAAGCTTCTCCAAGAAAGCTCTCTTGACTGTGCGGAGCCTCCTGCACAGCCAGCACCGTCTTTCCTTCCGCACATTCCCTATGGCAAACTACTTCCTCAACCCGTGTCATCTAGTGTGGCCGCTTGCTTTCTTGGCGATGGGCAACCCGTCCTTTCCTGTCAGATCAGTTGAGAAAGGAAAGCTTGCTGGACGCTCTATGGTTTTCTGCGGGGTGGCAAACCCTCTTTACCTGCTGACTGTTGGCCTTTTCAGTCATCGAGGTACTTCTATCGCTGTCTCTGTTCCTCTACAAAAGTGAGCCAGGCTCACACTTTCCCAATTCCATTTAAATGACTCTCAAGGCAAAGACTGATGTACTTGAAAGTGCTCAAAGTATGTAATGTCAGTTCTGTGGTTCATTATTCATGAAAGTTAGGATATCTTTTAGAATGATGCAAAACTGGAGACGCATGGCTCGTCTGCAATTCAGAGTAAAAAGACCGTGGTTCCAGCATACGTTCCATCCTGATGGGATTTGTCTTGTCTCTGTCATTTAGTGTAAATAATACCCTATGAAAAGAAATGAATACTGAATTTGCACTTGTTACATGTTGGTTGAGGCAAAGCTGAAGGTAGTTAGTTAAACTCACACTGAATAAAGTGTGGTTTCTCAAGAAAGTAGAATAGTTTCGCAAGATGAATCATGCTGACTCTATTTCTCTGCCATCTAAACATGAGATACTAATAATCTATGATTGTAGTAATACATAGGAGTCCAGACCCTGAATTGTCAGTAGTCTAAGATGCTCTGTCTTCTCCCTCTTCAGCTGGGCAGAAATGGATTCAGGCACTAAAAAGGAAATATGAGTTCCTTCTATAATCAAGTAGACTAAGCATAAAACCTCTACATTGAGAATCCCACAATAGTGTTTGCCAGGCTCCTTCATGGATACAGGTCTATGCCTTGGGTTCAGTATCCATACTGACTTGGTTGCTCTCCTGAGTATAAGTGTACATAATACCATATGATATTTCACAGAAGGAGCGCTTGTCCAGTTTATTCCCTGAAGAGTAGCAGAAGATAAACCATGCTGTTCTACAAGACAAATACCTTTGGTTCAAATACAGTGGTACAGAAAAAGTTCAGATGACTTAGAATCTCATATTAAGATAAGGCAGGAGCTTCCAACCTGCAAAATAGTGGTCTTAAACTTTTCTTAAGAGAGAAATCCCTTGTTTCATTGTGTATATTCCCTGTGTCTGAAGAACTCTTACATTCTTGTGATGTTAATGGATACTGGACTGCTCCAATGGACAATGGAAAACGCTGCTTCAAATCTTGACAGATGAAACATTTTAATGAAGCGTAAAATCAAGCAGAACAGTATCATTTTCTAATTTAGTGTTAAAAAAAATCCATTTAGCCAAGCTAAGAGAATAGCTTTGGAAAGCACCCTTGCAACTTTCTTCTGTCTTAACGCTGGTCTTGTTACTATGAGCAGTGTTAGTCACTTCTATATAAAAGTCACTTTCTAAATAATACCCAATCTTTCTCTTGTCTCCTTGCTATGGAAACGTTTAACATGATGTGCTTGGTTCTCAGGGGACGCTTGCCTTATTAATACAAATGTAAATCATGCTTTTACTGTGCTATCTATCTTCCACTAATTAAACTTCTAATCAAGGGTTTTCACTTACCTGGTTCTTCTTTCCAGTTTGAAATGGGGAAGGGGAGGCATATGGGAAAGTGTGTGTGTGTGTGTGTTTCTGAATGTGGTGTTACATGTTACAAGGGTGGGCACATGTTCTTAAGTTCATTTTCTGTGATTCACATAGGTACAAATCGTTACTAAGAAGATAGACGTAAGCCACGTGACATCCAAATGTGGCTCTCTGAAGAACATTCGTCACAGGCCAGGTAAATAAAGATATATGTAATAATTATGTAGTAATTTCAGAATATTTCACTGAAGAAGTAGACAAACAAAATTCTTGATGTTTTTGTGAAAAACCTGAATTAAAAAAAAATGTTTCAAACTCTTGATACTTCGTGCTTATATTACTGAAGTTCCAGTTGTCAAAGCATCTTCCTTTGGGGTCAGTGAACCTAATTACCTGGAAGAGATCATGTATACAGAAGAGGCACAAACATTGGAGTTCTTTCAAAACAAGTAGAACACAAAATACATCGTGTCTTACAGATAAGAATAGTGAGCAAAGCAGGTATTTCCAAATATGTTCCCTAAAATTATGTTTTCCACATTATGTAAAATAGGATCAAGTATCACAGCTGAAGAACATCATCTATCTGTTTCATTTCTCCAACTCTTTCTTGAGTAAATAAGTACTGGGAATCAGCAGACTGCAGTATACCTTCAGCTTATGTGGCACTAGATCCTCCATTCTCCTTACAGTATCTCATAGGACTAGTACTTTAAAGTAAAACTCTACTTCCCACTTCCCACGGCAGGGTCCTCATTCGAAAAGTATGACTAAGACATGAGTCATTTTGCTCTGGGTATTACAAAGGGTTTACTTGTGCTAAATTCCACCTCCAGACATAAACAATAATGGATGGCTGTCAAATGTTAATGTTCTTGAGGATATTTTGACACTTTGCAATCTATAACATAGCAATGAATTATGGAATGGCAAAATAACTGGCTTTATCCATATGCTTGGCATCTTAACATAAAAGCCAAATGTAGATTAGTAGATTAAGTATCATCTCAAATATTGTAAAGATGGGGATAACAATAATTGAGCTGAGAACTCTGCACAGGAAATTATTAAGACTCTTTCAGTTGGACCCAAAGATAGGTAAAACATGTCTCAGAGTAGGCAACTACATTGGAACTAGCTAGAAATGAGTCTTCACTGTCCCAAAGGGTATTGGAGACAAATCAAGGAGACTGAATTTTTGTATGTAGGGCCTCATTGCTGGGTACAGAACTCCTCCAATGGATCCATTTTCTTGGCTCACAAGCAGCAGGGGCATGTGCCTTAGTTCAGAGCTTCAAAAATCCCTGTCCATACCACTGTGTCTACTGCTGAATGATTGACTTGTACTGTTCAGTTTGTAGCATAACTGAGGGATTTTGCCACCTTACTAATTGTCTTGAAGAATATGAAAGAAAACGCTGCTCCCTTTGATTCTGGACAGATGGAGTTAGTCAAATTCACCTGAGTTTGGATGCACAGAAACCATGATAGCGATAAGGAAATATTCTGTGTATGATTTACTGGACATAAAAGTCTATTCACCGACTCCCACTTATTTCTAAATCTGGTTCTTCTTTATAATTAAGTTAGAATGACTAAATTTATAAGGAAGTGTCAGCATGTTGATTCTTGACAATAGCAGTCTTTTCACAAAGTTGCTGTGGAATGTGCAGTATCTCCACTGCTGAAAGAAAACAGTTCAACATCTGAAGGCCCAAACTGAAATATCTACACTTCACTGTAAAGCCTGATGGAGATTATAGTTTTTCATAATCACTGCTCATGATGACTGCCGAAATATTTTTAAAGCAGAGGCATACCTCTCTAAATTCAAATGTGCTTGTCTAAACATCACATAAGACTGTCTAGTGGGAAGCCAATGGAGCTAGCCTACGCGAGCTTCCTTTGTTGGATATAGTTTGTGTCAATATTATATTTTTTCTTTCCTTTTAATAAAAAGTTCAGTAACATTTTAACCAAACTTTATGTTGACACAACATACAAAGAAAGGAAAGTTAAGAGACCAGTTTCTAACAGAAGCACCAAAAAAAGTTCTTTTTAAAAAGAAAAGAATAACCTTAGTTGAAAGCCTCAACATTCTCTAGCTCCTAACTAAGATAATTACATTTGTGAGAGTCATTATGAATGAAGCCAATCCCTTAAAACCCGGAAAATGAGACCCATAGGCTAGGCAAACGTATGAAGAACAATGCCCCATGAAATGCTGCATATTCTGAGATGTCTCCCATACACGTGAATTACATAGTAGTTTAAACATTCTAAATTTCGGGAGAAAAAAAAATAAATGCTTTTGAAAATGTATTTCAATTCCTTACAATTTCAAGAGACCCTTGGCCAAGCAGTCGGGTATTGACATAAATGTCTAGAGTTGGCACAAGAAAGATGTCACAAGCTTAAGAGACCTGTGACTCAACCTTACTGAGACCTCTTTTCGCTCATCTGGCATGGACGATACTATGGTCAGGAAGTTTTCTCAAGCCAAGCCTCCTCCATTGCACTTGGGATGTCCTGACCCTTTGATTTCTCCTGAGAAACTCCAAGGTGCACTTCTTCCAGAGGAATGCGTGTGATTGGAACCAAGGAGCCCACCAAAGTGAAACAAATCTCTTACGTGCAGATATATAAGAAAGATTCTAGCCTACCATTCTAAGTCAAAGATATCACAAACATTCAGCCATGGGTAAGAACAGGCTGAGAGAACCGAATAGCCACTAAGTATAGAAGAAACCCCTATGTTTGAAAGTCTGAGAGAGGCACCCGGGGATGGAGGAAACAAATCTAAAGGATGGATGTGGCACCATAACCACCAGCACATTTCACACTGCAGACTGTTAGCATTATAGAAAATGGCATGACCGAAAGCCCCTCTCAGAGTTAGCAGGAAAGTGGCAATGTCCCATTAGCCTCTGTACAAGAATCTATTAAAAGCCACAGCCTATCACACTGAGGCCAGAGAACTATTCATAAAAGACTCAATTTGTGGCTCATTTTGTCCACAGAGTTGTTGATGTTGAAAATTTAGAGATGAAAGCAGTCTTCTTTCTTTATGTATGGAAGATTGGTTCCAAAACTCCACATTGATATCCACATCCTCAGGACTGTTACATAAAATGACTCCCAATTCTATGATCTTGGTTTCAACCACATGCACTGGATTGGAACAAGTTTATCTTGATCCTTACATTTCTACTGGGATTTTGATTTAGGAAAAAAAAAATGGTTGCAAGAATCTATTAAAACATGGAAATCGCTTTCAATTTGGAATTCCTGATGCTTATGTATCTTTTTTAATCATCTTATTATTTATAATATCTAATACAATCTAAATGCTGTGTAAATCTTGATTATGTAACATTCAGGAAGTGTTACATGATAACAATACATAATGATAAGCAAACGTTCTGCAGATGTTCCATACAGATGCAATTTGTTTTCAAGTATTTTCAAATCCAGGGATGTAGAATTTTCAGATATAGAGAGCTAACTGGATATTGTTTGTATACACATTGTACCTGTTTTCTTTCTGTTGCATCAATGGGCACCATAACTAAAAGCAACTCAGAAGAAGAAAGGGTCCATTTCAGCAGGCACTTCCCGGACACAGTCCGTCATGGAGGAAACCGGGGCAGGAACCTAAGCAGGAGCTGCAGCAGAAGCCATGAAAGGATGCAGCTTGCTGAGCTGCTCCTCTGGCTTGCTTGATGGCTCATACACATCTAGCTTTCTCACAGCCCAGGCCCACCTGCTCAGGGATAGCACTGTCCACAGGAGGCCGGGCTTCCCCATATCAATCAGCAAACAAGACGATCTCCAGCAGACAGGGCCGCAGGCCAGTACTATCTGGACAAGCCCTCAGTCTGAGGTTCCCTCAGATAACTCTAGGTGTGTCCAGTTGACAGCCGAGGCTATCAAGTTGACATGCACCATTACAGCCTAAAACTTTTTAGATAAGTGGCTTGTTATCATGAAGATCAGTAAAGAATAGTTTCATTTCCATTTAATTTGTTCTAGTACCAATGAACAATTAAATGTCCAAAGTCTTAGAATGAAATAGGGTATTTTCATTACTGTTATTTTTAGAGGTTTCAATGTAACAATAATGAAAACCTCTATGACTTCTGAGGCAGACATGGATAAAGATGTCTGATATATGAAGCAATCTGTATAATGGTATAATGTATGAATGTGTAAGAAGGATGTTATCATCTTGGATCACAAGGGGAAATAGTGTGGACTGAACACTCTAACAGATTCCCCCAACGTCTGATTAGGATAGTGGGGTATAGTGTCTCTGGTCTTCTGTACTGTTCATCCTTTGTGAAGATGGTTTTCACAAATGCAAGATTCCATTGTGGCAAGGCATTTAAAAGGCTTTCTCCTCTTGAAGGTGGTGGACGTGTGAAGATTGAGAGTGTAAAACTGGATTTCAAGGAAAAGGCCCAAGCTAAAGTCGGTTCACTTGACAACGCTCACCATGTACCTGGAGGTGGCAATGTGAAAGTAAGAGATGGGGCCATGGACCAGCTCCGTGTTTGTGCAAACACGCTTCTTACCAAATACTTGTTTTTAATTATTTCTTTTATTTTTGAGGTTATAATATAATAAAAATAATTACATCATTTCCCCTCTACCCTTTCCTCTCTCCAAACACTTCTCTCTTTCAAATTCATGGCCAATTTTTTGAGATTAATTGTTGCTACACACACACACACACACACACACATATATATTCCTAAATAGGAGAACCTACAGCTACCAGTTTACCAACTCAGCATAATCCCTAACTACATTCTGAAATAACTTGATCTCTGGTTAAAGATCTTGTCAACCTGGAAGGAGGGGTGCTGAGCTGCACAGACATCCTATTCTTATCCGCTGCGGGATTCAGGGAAAGAGCTGGGGACTGGTGAAGATACTTGGGCTAATGAAATCCAATACTTCTCTTAAACAGATTGACAGCCAAAAGCTGAACTTCAGAGAGCACGCAAAGGCCCGCGTAGACCACGGGGCTGAGATCATCACGCAGTCCCCAAGCAGGTCGAGCGTGGCATCGCCCCGACGACTCAGCAACGTCTCCTCTTCTGGAAGCATCAACCTGCTCGAATCTCCTCAGCTTGCCACCTTGGCTGAGGATGTCACTGCTGCACTCGCTAAACAGGGCTTGTGAATACATCTCCTTTAGCACCGGAGTAATATCTAGGCATGAGCTCTTGGCAGGAGTGGGCTCTGAGCAGGTGTCATATTCATTCTTTACAAACCATAGATAAATAATCTCATCCCCAAACTGTAGTAATTGTTACAATTTTATATAAAAAAATGAATAGAATATGCAGAAAATGACCTGATTTCCATCCGCAACAGGAACACATGGCTTTACATGGATACAATTGGACAATTATTTTCGCTCTGCTCTGTTTTGCATGGAGTATTATTAATTATTATTATTTTTAAAATTGCATTTTTACCTTTCATGTGCCTGAAGGCTATCCAATACATTCTGAAAGGCCTTGTTAAAAATCCAAGCTGCTCATTTCACTATTCTGTTTATGGTTGAAAAGACTAGAAACTGCCCATTGTCACTTACTACAGGTTAAATGAAATCAAGGCGTCTGGTTGCAGGAAGGAAAGAGCATGTAAGAAACACATTTTTTAAAGTGTTATTTTGTATAAATGGGAAGAAAGATACAACTAAGTTATTAACATTTGGGACCTGGGTGATTATATCAGAGTATGCCATTCCAATAAATTATTTAACTAAAAACTAGATAGAAAGCCTTTGGGCTGTGTTTGAAGAAGTGGAGTGAAAGTACATCTCTTAGGATTGGAGGAGCACTTCTATTAGGTCGGGCTTGCGACGGATTAGAATTTGAGTTGATTGGCTACATTTGTGTCACAATCAGTGTCACGCCCCCACGCCATCTGTTTGATACAGTATTATAGATATAAATATATATATATTTCTCTGTGGCCATTTGTGATACTTCCTCATATACTTGAATATGATACTTCTTTATTCACAGTGTCTGTGTCTCCTGCACCCTTTGGTGTTGCAATTTTAGGTATGTGAAAGTAGATGTTAGCAGGGTTCTCTCCCTATTCAAAAACACATTTTAAAAAGACAAAAAATTTTAGCATGAAGTTGCTTTCTGTAACAACTCAAAGCTGTGACCCTGTTTTAGTGCCAGAATCGAGTCTCTCCTGTGATGCTAGAAATTTTTATTTTTCTTTGCTTTCACCAACACGGAGTTTGTGTAATGGGTCCAGTTATACATAAAAGGGTTTACAGACTGCTGGTTCAAAGATTATAGATTTAACTCGAGTTTAATCACTGAAGAGTTCCAGTTTTATTATTCCTGGAATAAAACTGGTTCCTTACCATTTCTTTCCTTTCTTCTTTTTCTCTTTTCCATTTGCTAAAGTTGAAACTAGAAGTAATAATTTCAGATATGCTTTTCTGTTCTCCAAAGAGTATCTGTTCAGTAAATTCTCTGATAGAAGAAATTTGGCTTCCTTATCCCAAAGACCCCTTGATCAAAAAAGAAAAAATATAAGATTGAGAAACTGCATATATAAAACATTTGAGGCACAGATGTCTAAATTCATCTTTCCAGGATTCAACATTGAAGTCTGTACAGGAACGCAGTGTGACTTATCAGTAGAAAATATTTTTTCTTATTCTATGTACTATCCAGACATCACAATTCAATTAATTTCATTTACAAATCATGCTGAATGAATAAGTAATTGTCAATGGCCCAAAATAGGACAGAGCATTGTCAAACTGGGTGGACTTTTTTCTTAATATTTTTTTGTTCTTTTTCTTGCTCAGGATTGGTAGACTGAAGCTGAAGAATAAATGCATAAAGCTGGCTAGGTTTTTTATGTCTGTGAAGCAAAACAAGTCCTGCAGATAAAGGCAAAGGTGAACATGAACAGAGAAATGTAGGCATATCTAAGGCAGAAAGCAAAAGGATGCAAAAACAGAGACACGTGGCATTTTGGTAACCTACTGAGTATTATGGCCAATGTTACAGCCGCATGGGAAAACTCAGCATCAAACCAAGACAGTCTTATCAGCTAGGAGGTTGACACACACATACTAAGAGATGTCTTCTGTTTGTAAATCAGTTATTTTTGAAACAATTTTAAAATTACTGAATAATGTCTGTTTTCACTCTGGGCAATTCATCCATTACCTTCTCTTGAAATGCACAAGAAATGGAAGAAGGAATAATTGTGTGTGGAGAAGTATAGGCTTTTCTTACATGTTTTGATAGTGCGAGACAGAGAATAAAGTTATCTAGAAAAAAGTTAACAGCTGGTTAGGGTAGTTTTAATCTACAAGGAAAATAAATTCAACCTAGTTTATTATAAAAATTATGACTAAGTAAACATGTTCTGAGTGTTAAAATTCAGTTTCTTACAATGCATGTTCAAAGTAAAATTATGTATGCCCCAATGTTAACAGATTTGGCCCTAAAATAATCATTTATCTTTAACATTAATACAATTATAATGAATACAAGTCCTTGTTTTATATAAAAATGTGGTTCTATATAAAGTTAGCCAAAGGACCTGAATTTTTGTACCAGACAGAGACAGAGAAACATACAGGCTAAAAATATTTTCTTATGGGAATATGGGATGGATCCCACCTTACCTACTCTAAGATAATGACTCAAATTAAGCTTTTTGGACACCACTTTTGTGGGGATACACATACGCTGATCTAGAAATGAAAGCTTTGCAGTTCCATTTCTTGATCCACTAATGCCAGTTTCTCTCTGGCTTTAGCCTTTGAGAACCTGTTTAAGAATACGTAAGTATCCAGAGTTTTGAAGAGTTCAAAGGCCAGCTTCTTAGAACTCACACACTCTGGGTCTCCTGCAACTGAAAATTGGATACCTTACAACAATGCAGGAAGGATCCGAGTTCACGATGAGTTTCAGTGGCCATGTTCATTTAGGAACTGACTCTCTCTGGATCTCCCTGCTGAGTTCCAGCAGGATAATGGGCTGAAATCCCACCCATAGGAAAGACGCCTGTGTGATTCCAGCTCAGTTTGGCCGAAGGTGGCTGCAGGAAGAGTTCCAGGAAACAAGAAAAGAGACGGTAGATGGCCTTCTCCACACACACTCACACACAAGTGCGAAAGAAGAGAGATCAGCAGCCAAATGTAGCATCGTGTCGATAGTAGTAAAGAAAATACCAGTAGGTGGATGATTCTGACCTAGCTGTGTTTTTAATTTTCCTTTTCTTTTTCATGCCACAGAAAGGAAAGAAAAATGATGTGTGGTAGAGGTAGCCAAGAAAAAGTAGATAATGGCTTGGGAAGGCAAATTCCCGGCATTTCTTCAAAAATTAGTTTGCTAAGATCAACACTGACGTTTGTGTTTTTTACACCTAGAATTTTTAGCCTGGACATGTAGGTTGAGACCAAGTCCCTCTGTAGGATAAAGATCTTTTTCAAACCCTAAAAAAAAAAAAAAAAAAATGCCAATCATGAAAATCCACTTCAACTTTAGCAAAAAAGAAAAAAAAATATTCAACAAAAGTATACTCTGTATGCTGGGATCCCAGGGTTTCGACACACCACTACAAATCTGTTGGGGGGTTCTTTCTTCTGATAATTCTAGAGCCTGTTACCATAGAAAGGCATTTCTTCAATGGCTGGTTGTAGTTAGTTCATGTTTTTCAATCAATTTGCAAATGTATTTGTTGCTGTATAGTGATTGTTTTGCAAAATAAAATTGCTTGTCACCTAACTACAAATTTGAAATTCTTTAAAAAAAATTTTCTTCATCTCTGGGGTGGTGGTTAGGGGGGCGGGGGTTAAGCCTCTGTGTGTGGGGTGTGTGTGTGTATGTATGTATGTATGTATGTGTATCTCTGTGTGTGTTTATGTATGTGTTATATGCACATGCACATCATTTGATTCAATCCAAAAAAGAAAAAAATTGAGGTAAAAACAAAGGCCACGATTATCTACCGGATTCCTATTATGTCCGCAGCCCCTCTCTTTTACAGTGCTGGGCATAAATTCCACAGCAATGTACATACCAGAGAAATGTTCTACCACTGAACTAGATCTCCACTAGGAATGAGATTTTCTATTCTAAGAGATAGTATGAGTGGGGCCCAGGTCTTGTGAAAAGTCTTAAAAGTTAGCATCTGAAAGCATAAGTTGACGAAGAGAAAGACCGGATTCCCCACCCGCAAACCCGACTCCCCCCATTGGCTCCCTTCAGCACTTTACTGCTCCTGCGTAAACTATGCTCATTCTAATACTCAAATGCACATCCCCGGATGGAGATTTAAGAGAAGAAGACAATATATAAACTTGTTTGTAGAACTACACGATACAAGACAGGGCATGAACAGAAAAGCCTGTGACATGCAAATGAGCCAAAAATCCTTTCCTAAGAAATGTATGCCCCAGCTTGGTGATGTGCTGTCCCTCAGCTGCTCAAAGGTCTCCTGGCTCCTGTATGTTTCCTACCTTGGAAGTGCATCCTTAATAAATCCTTTGTGATTTTCATTAGCTACAATTCTTTGTTCCAGGACATAAGAACCTGGAAGTCATGGTAGGTGCCCACTGACATCATTAGCAGGATGCTGTCTGTTGCCAGTACTAGGTTCAATTTCTTGGTTTAATTAACTAATTAACAAGCCATCTTGCTTGCCTTGTTCACTTTCCTGGGGGACACAAGAGAACATCTAGTATTTCCAGGTATGCTCTAATGACAGACCAAAGTATGATTTCACCCAAATCCAACTTGGTGAGACCAATGAGTTTAATGAGTTTTTGTTTTGTTTTGTTTTGTTTTTTGCACAGGGGAAGGGGGAAGTGGTTTGAGACAGGGTTTACTGTTGTAACTCTGGCTGTCCTAGAACTCGATTTGTAGACCAGGATGGCTTTGAATTCACAAAGATCTGCCTGCCTCTGCCTCCCAAGTGCTGGGATTAAAGGCATGTGCTACCACTTCCCAGCTGAGCTTTCTTACTAAGCACAGGTCAGGGGTTTGGTACAGAAGCATGGGTGACTGCACGAACAACTGAGTCACCAGAGTCACCCAAAGTCCCATCCATCAAGGATGCGGACCTATAGAAACTACATCATGAATTCTCAGTTTTAACATTTAACTTTATTTTTAGTACACTCTAGCATATTCTAAGATCATTTGTAGCTGGAGGACAGATGGAATTCCAGGAAAGGCTCTCCTGACCCTCCCTAGTAAGGGTCAATAGCTGCATTACCATTGACCTGGCTACCGTTGATTAGTTCTACTTTAGTTGCCATGGCTAAGAGTCAAAGTCTTAGAAAGGTATCCAGCCATGATGGGAGGGAAAGGAGTAGTCACACAACATTGTCTCCCATGGCTGGATCCAGACACCCCGAAGTTTACTCTAGAACCTCTCTTTTTCCTATCATTCAAAGACCTCAACAGGAAATTTCCTCTTTCAACTTTTATTTCTACTTCCTCTGTGTTGGCATTCATCTCAGTCTGGAACTCCTTTCCATGACTGGCACCAGAAACTCCAGACTCTACAACCCACCTATGAAAATCTCAGTCTTCTTAGTACTGCCCAAAACTCACACTCTAAAAATTATGAAACTATTTGGATCTCCTGCTCAGTTATGTCATCAAACTTTGGTCACAAAACCAACTCTATCACAGGTTGCTGGCATATAAGGAACATGGGCGGGGGGTGGGGGGAGCGCAGATATGTCTTCATCGAAGTTCCATGAACTTTTATCACTAAGGTACAATGCTTCACCATTGTTAGTCCAGGCTGCTCCTATCAGAAGAGGGAGGAGCTGATCACTTTGGGCCACAAAGCATACCTATGTCGTCATATAACCAATCTGCTTTGTTTAGTCAGCCACCCTAGTCACTTTAGGCCTGATTCAAGCTATGGGATCAGGCCACAAATCACTGAAGCTTTCTCTGGACATAGTTAAGTTTGCACTATAACTTACCAGCTCATGGTTTATGGTGCCTAGCTTCTTTCATGCCCCTTGTTCCATGTGTCCAATCCCTGCTACTATGATTAAGGGCAACAATCCCTATTGAGTCCTTTCACATTAAGATTATCACTAAAACATGTTAAGATGTCAGTGTAGAGCTATGTGGTAGAGTGATGTTAGTTACTGGTAAAAGAAATGTCTTTGTATAAGAGACCACAGCTCTAACTTGGCTAAAATCAACTTAAAATGATTTCATAGTTTCTGACCACTGAGTTTCCCTTTTATAAGGGAAGGATTTAGTGCAATCTAGCAAAAATCATCAGAGTACTCTGTTTTCTCAGTTCTAGGAATAAAACCCAGGTCTTTACATTATATCCTAAGCAAGTGTTCTACCGCTGAGTTACATCTTCAGCCCTTGGATCTCTGACATGTATCATTTTGCATTTTGAACTCATAATCCTCTTGCATCTTCCTCTGGAATGCTATAACATCCAGCAATGATTGTTTTTAACCTTAGCTTACACCCATGTTGTCCTTCAAACAGTCTTTTAGAATGAAAGAGATTCTGACATTTGTCTAGTAGCAGAAATGATAATGAAATTCTTGATTCCCTTTTTATTGACAAAGCAAAGATGATTTTACTTGTTTTGAGAAAAGACAACAGAAATCTAATGTAGGATGTCAGGATAAAATTCTGTATAGCTTATAGAAAAACACACTTCTTCATCTATCAACTGGCACTTTGAGAACAGTGACCCAAATCATTCATATCTCAGTAACTGTCAACACCTCACAAAGAGCTTCCTAAAAACTATTTCAAACTTCTGAGCACTTTGCCAGTTTCTCTTAACATTGAAGTAACAGAGACACACTTTATGAAAGCACACTGACCACTCCCTCAAGCTGAAGTAATGGACTCATGGCTTTCTGGTGTGCTCTTTTGTTTTGTTTTGTTGGATTTTTAGTCTGCAGTTTTTTCAGATTCAAGAACCACACACATACTGATATGGAGCTTACATCTCAATCTTGTCCATGGATATTTCTGAGTTGAGGCTTGTCCATTTGGCTACCTCCTGCCAGTTTTAGAACTCAGATCTGCATCTTCAGTCCTAGTCGCATAGCCTGAATCAGGCCACATATACCTGAAGCTTTCTGAAAAGCCCAGCGCCCCTAGTGGTAAAGGCACTAACCTCCTCCGTTTAATGTCAAGTACTCACGTTCCCATAAACCTCTCTGTTTAATGGCAAGTACTCGCTTTCCCAGAAATCCTTGCTGCCATGTAACATTTTATGAGCCAATCCAGTGCCTGAGTTCTAACCAATCAGAGAGATCCCCTGCTCCTTTTAAAAACCCTTGCAAGCAGCTGCTCAGGGCGGTCATCTTGTGTGGTGGTGCCAGTCCCTAGTGCACCGGTTTGCTCTGCAGAGTAAAGGCTCCTTTTGCATCAGAACTGGTGGTCTCCTGGTGGTACTTGAGGAGGGGGATTTTGAAAACTGGGCATAACATGTCTTTCCTGAACGAAAAAAAAAAAAAAAAAAAAAGAACCTTGTTGAAGCTTATGTCAGCTTCTTTGTAGACCAACTGCTGTTGTGATCTTCTATTTAATTAATTGTTCCTACCATCCCTCTTTTCCTACTTTGTTATTTTTTACAGACTAAAATTTAACTATATGTATTTAATAGGATACTATAGGATAAAACAGGATAGGAATTAACCAAGAAGAAAACTTCAGGATAAAATATCAATGCTATTTTATTAGCAAGGTGGAAGTAAGAGAACAGAACAATTTAAAATGATTAGAAAACTATTGTAAGGCAACTCCCGAAGTTGCTAGACACATGTTAGGATTCAAATGCCAAATAAATATTACCCACTTAATCTACAACTAAGAGACATTGAGAGAGAGAGAATCCAAATTTTATTCTGTTTAATAAAACTTTTTACATTAAATATTTGGCAACTTGATTTTCAGAAAATGATACAGCAACTTTTAATAGTTTCCATTATGCAATGACTAGAGAAATCTCAAATAAAGCTAATAGGCAATATCGTAGCAAAGTAGCTCAGCAAGTATCATTAAGCTATTCTGGAATAATGTATAACCCATGGTGGTTATTTTTAAAAGTTCTCTCTCTCTCTCTGTGTCTCTCTCTCCATCTCTCTCTCTCTCTGTGGGTAGGGGTGGGGGTATGAAATGCCAATTCACCAACACTGGTTTGATTCCACATAAGCATTACACAAAGAGTGCAAGAAACTGCCATGAAGTTTTAACTACCTTCTCTTAATATGCTTCAGCTGAAACAGATCTTTTCTCTTTCCCAGCAGTCACCCAAAGGCTGAGCTCAGCTTCATTCTGCTGAGTTTTCTCTCCCTTCTAAAAAGGTTTATTCCAAAGGCATTCTTTGATGTGGTCCTCTCCTGGTTTTCATGGACTTATTACTCTAAGTTTTAGACCTGGAGACAGCTTCTATCTCATCAGGATCCCTTAGCCCTAAATCTCCAGCCACCAGCTTTGTCCTGAGTACTGGATTTCTGTAGAAATCTAGTTCCTTTCAATATCATTGTCTCTCAACCTAATGGATCTCATTTGAAGGATCTCTAGTTAGCCCTTTGGATCCCTGCATTAACGTGAGGCTAAGAAGCTAGCTTCTCCCCATGCCTACCATAATCTGAAAATGTGACGCACAAACAACACTGAATCTTGGCCCAACAAATCCCTTATCGATCTTCTCACATCAACTCACACCCTTTGTCTCCTATGTGCGTCCTTTGACTAATAAAAAAAATTAATGTTACTTCCATTATTAATTTACATACCACAGAAGGGGACAATTTTCACATTGTCTTAGTCACTGCTCTGTTGCTGTGAAAAAATATCATGACCGAGGCAACTCTTATAAAAGAAAGCATTTAATTGGGACTTCCTTGCAATTTCAGAGGCTTAGTCCATTATCATCAATCATGGCAGGAAGGATGGCAGCACGCAGACAAAGTGCTGAAGAAGTGGCTGAGAGTTACATCTGGTCTACAGGCCAAAAGACAAAGAGAGAGGGGTTGGGCAGAGATTGGCCCCTACATGGGCTTTTTAAACCCCAAGCCCCCTCTCCCCAGTGACACATTTGCTCCAACAGGAAACACCTACTCAAACATGGCCATACTTTTTAATTCTTCTTAAATAGTGCCACTCCCTGATGACTAAGCACTTAAATATATGAGCCCATGGGCCTATTCTTATTCAAACCACCATACACATTTACTTTTTGTGACCTGATATAAATGAACTTAGCCACTTTTTAGATTTTCAATCCAAAAAAATAGTACTCTAACAGTTTGTCTTTTTTTTTTGGACTTTTTGTAGTTTTGGCTTTATCTGAACCCTTTTGAATAGAAAGTGAATGAAGACCATACTGAATGCCACTGCCTTGTCTCTCTGAGCCATTGAGGCACTCAGGAACAAGGGAAAGAAACAACCTCAAGAGCTGATCAAAGCTCTGAATAAACAGAAGTCCACATTCAGACAAAATCCCAGCAAGAAAGGGCGAAGGATGGACAATGAGATACAAGGGAATAGAGCCTGGAAACAGCATTCAATAGTTAACATGCTCTGAAGTTGATGTTCTATGGTGCAAGCTAAAGAGCTAACTCATTACAAATTGAAGGTTTTTGAGGATTAGAAATGGCATTGGATAATAATTTTATAATACCAATGTTAGCAACAATGTGAAGGATGTATTAAGAACACAGATTAGAGTTGAGGAATGCAGAGGTGACTGGAGCTTCACAGGGAAGAAGAGGGACAGTCTAGTTCTGGTGAAAAGAACAAATTGAAGATGCTTTTGAAATAAAAATGATAGATCCTAGGATATGAGCTGGCTTACAGGAACAAGGAAGAAGAAATGAGGCTTAAAATTGAGTAATCAAATAGATAAGAACTGTTAACTTGTGTGAATTATGCAGGGAAAGCAGAAGCTGTGTTCACAGAGAATCCATAAGGGAAACTCAGACAACACTAATTCTCATCTTCAATTGTCAGAGGTAGGATGATCTCCACAGGTGCATGATATCAGCATCATTTTATGGTCCTAAGCTAGGGAGATAATGTTCAAGGAAGAGGATTGCCTTATCCTAGTTATCGCCAACCTGAGCTTATTATGAATAATGGGCACCTTTAGAGCTAGGTTTTAAAGTAGGACAAGTCTTCTTTGTTGGAGAATTATAAAAAGTAAGAAATGGCAGCAGCAGCACACATCCTTGCAGCTCATCCTGAGCTATTGTTTTCTCTGAGCTTAGGCACTTTCTTTTCAGGATGGGTCTACATGACAGTAAGTGTGTTGGTGACTCCCCAAGCTCCGTGATTTGTCTGTTCTGAGTCTCTGTAGACTTTGCTTTGGAGAAATAAAAACTGAATTTTAAAGCCTCTCATGGCTGGCTCTTCATTACACAATCGTGATTGTGATTGAGATTTTATTTTTTTTTTTGTTTTGATTTTGTTTGGCTTGCTTGGTGGAGACACAGTTTGGCTACATAACTCAGGCTAGACTCAAACTCAAATCAATCATCCTGCTCTTCCTTTCAAGTGCTAGGATTATAGGCTTGTGCTACCAGGCCCTGATTCTGAGCCTGTTATGTCTGAGGTTGGGATAGGATCTTTTTTTTTCTAATTTCCCCACTCTCTATTTATATTAACCCATTACAAATAAGATATTTTGGTTCCATTTCCTTTTGCTTATGGCCAAAACATCTGTTCATTTAGGAAAAATACTCAAGTCATAAATAATCAGGACAAGGTTATTAATTTTGTAGTATCATAGGACTTACCTTTTTTTCTTTTAATCAATCATTTTTTATTTTACTAGGTTGATAATCCCAGCACTCAGAAAGCAGAGGCAGACAGATCTCTGTGAGTTGGAGACCAGCCTGGTCTATGGAGTGAGTTCTAGGACAGCCAGAGTTATAACAGAAAAACCCCATCTGGAAAAACAAAAAAATAAAATAAAATTTGGTTTATGTAAGCTAAACTCAAAATAAGTAAATAAGTAAAATAAAAGAAGATAAAATGTTCAGAATGAGACACAGTAATTCAAGCAGAAAGAAAGAGAGTGGGGAGAGAGAGAAAGACAGAGAGAATGAGCACCAGTGATTAGGATGATCACAGAAGCCACGGAGGGCAGATGCTGTACAATCTGCAGTGTTCAGGATGTGAGAAATGAGATGCCAGCTGAGCTGGAGGACTGAGCACACAGTAACTTTGCGCAACAGTCAATGATGAAGATAGAACAGGGTGACTGGGCTTCACTTATTCATTTCACGTTATGTAACCCAGAGCAAATTCTATTCCAGAATCCTTTGCAGCAAAGCATTTTCTGCTTGTTGGAAAGGGCAATCTGAGATGTGTTTCTCATCCATAGCAGGGACCCTAGAAACCTTTGATGTGAATGTTTTCCTCTTGCAAACCTATCATCCAGGAGACATGGTATTTGTCAGTATTTTCATGTAAAACACATGAAAGCTTCTCTATGCTTTCACCTCTCTGTCCTCTCGATTCCTATTGGTGAAACCCAGCTTCTTCCTGCACTGGATAACCAGCACACCTAGTATTGGCTAACACAAGATTGCTATCTCAGACACTAGCTTCTAAGTGAATAAAGTAGATTGATTGCTTGTGTAATAACAAGTACAAATGAAATTTTCCAAAAGTCTGTCCAGGCCTTGGTAAGTCATGAAGCATCATCAGTGCAATAAAATCTCAGGGGTTTAAAGGAAGAGTACCACACCTACTTTTTTACTGGTTTATATATCCAGTTATAGTTAGTCCTCAAGCCAATCTTTCCAGCCACAGAAATGATCATAATAATTCCTGGTTATATCCTAATGTTCTAGTCAATTAGAGACTAATGTGTGATTCTAAGATTAAAATTACTGAGTTTTCTCATTATATATTGTAGGGATAGTGGGTGATGAGTTGATAGATTTCAAGTGCTCTGCTTCAGGGCCAGTCTGGAAACCTGCTGTAGATTAATTTTGGTATTATAATTTATTAGGATTTCTTCTCTTTGTAGGCTTAAATAAATTAAACAATCACGTAATCATTTGTATTTAATTGCCTTAAATTATTTTCTATTTTGACTCCTATTCTTGCATATACATGTATGTCCACATATTACGGATAATCTACATTTCACAATATGCACATTGTAAAATTAAGTTTGTTTTTAATTTCTTGGTTAGTGAAATATTTCTATCAGCTCCAATATGAAAATGGAGGGGGCTGAGTTTGCAGGCTAGCCCTTAGCTGTTTCATAGAAATTGTTATTCTTGCCTACAGTATGTCTCGGGTGCTAAGGCAGTAGCACTCTCAGAATGCAAAGCAGGAAAAGTCCAGCTGGAGATGGACAATTTACTTTCACCTTGGAAGAAAATAGTAAAACAAAATCAAGAGCCAGGATGGTAGCTCACACCTGTAATCCCAGTATATTAGCAATTAAGAAAATGCCCCACAGACAGGCACACAGGTAAATCCAATGGAGGCAATTCTTCAATTGAAGTCCCTCTTCTCACCTTTAAACTATCTGTAACACAAAAGATTCATAGGTCCAGAGCCAAACATTGTGCAAAGCTTGGGGACCCCCACAGAAGAGAGGGAAGAGGGATTTCAGGGACCAGAGGGGTTGAGTACACGAGGAGAGCAAGCCCCATAGAATCAACTGACCAAAGACTCTGAGGGGCTCACAGAGACTGAAGCAGCAGACACGGACCTGCATGATCCCTCCTCCCTAGCTATACCAGATAGTTTTCTGTCTTGGTGTTCTTCTAGAACTCCTAAAAGTTGGAGTTGGGGGCGTGACTCTGACCCTTTTACCTGTCCTTAGGACCCTTTTCTTCCTGATGGATTGCCTAGTCCAGCCTTGATGCAGGGCTTGTGCCCAGCCTTGTTCCATCTTGTTATGCCCTGTTCAAGGGGTAACCCTGCCGGATCTGCTCTGTTTTGAGGGGAAGTGGGGGCAAAGGATAGACCTGGGGGAGAGGTGAAAGAGCAGAAACTGGGAGGAATGGGGGGAGGGTAGGGTGGGAGTCGGCTTACATTATATGAGAGGAAAAAATAAATTAGATATAAAAAATGGTATACTTTAAAAAAAAAGAAACTAACAAAACACAAAAGCTAAGTATTTGTGTAAATACTGAGCATACTTAAAGACACGAATAAGGCAGGTAAAATGTATTTTGTCTTCTTCTGAATATTTTTATTCATCCTTTGAGAAGTTTATATCATGTATTTTAATGATATGCAACTTCTTCCACATCCCTCCTATCTTCTTGACAATATATGCAAAAGTCAATTTTTATAGATCATGAAATTTATATTCTTTCATGACCAAATGTTGATCAAAAACTGGAAGATAAAAATGAATAAATAACATATCTTTGTCGGGGGCATCTTTTTATGTTCTTGTGGTCGACAAAATTCTACTTTCTTGGCTTTTCTTTCTTTCTTTTGGTTTTTGAGACAGGGTTTCGCTGTTGTAACCCTGACTGTCCTGGAATTCACTCTGTAGACCAGGCTGGCCTCAAACACATAGAGATCTGCCTGCCTCTCCCTCCTGAGTGCTGGGATTAAAGGTGTGCGCCACAACCGCCTGGCTGGCTTATGTTTCTTCTTACTATACTTAGTATTGTTTATTTTCTTATAATTCATAGCCATATTTTCATACTAAAATGCTAAAAGTTAGATAATTGTTTTGTGACTTCAATACATTCAGCTCTTTGACCTGTGCATTTATTTTAGAATCAGTTCAATTATGGCTTTGCATTCTACTTGTACATATAAATCACCTGCAAAGCTTTATAAAAACATCTATAAATTTGTCCCTCCCAGGTGATTAAGGATGATCCTTCTATATTAATATCCTTAAAAGTTTTCTCTCAATGTATGAGTTCAGGATTGAGAACCACTAGTTTTTAAAACAAAAGCACTCAATGTTCTAGAGACCCAGTTAATCAGTGATACTGAGCCAGAAGCTAGAAACTCGGAACTGAGAAACAATAATCTTGATACATTGGGAAATGTACATTCACAGAGGGATTTGGGAAAGTTTATTTGTTCTTGATTTTGTCAGTAAGAGTGATAATGCTAAAAGTAAAGAATTGTTCCGAAACGAATCCTTATATTTACTTATATTTGCAATGCTTGTGAATTGAAATTCATTTTGTTACTATAACTTTTTTGATGTCAGGAAAATACAGATATTTATTTTATTTCCTCAATAGTTATTGTTTGTTTATCTTTGTAAAGGAAAGACTGTCAGGTCTAATGCTATGTGCAAAAATGCAAAAGCTTCTCACTTAGCTTACACTACTCTGGGAAAGAAATTCAGCTCAGTTCCATTGTTGGGTTCTCTGAGAGCAGACTCCCAGGTGAAGTCTGAAGAAACTCAGAGCAAAGAAAGAATTCTAGGGCACTAGGGTAGGTGTTGCTGAGTTGCAGGGTGAAGCTGCTGTCTTGGGAGTGGAGCTTGGCAATAAACAACATAAAGGAAAAGCCTGGAGACAAGCCTGCAGCCATACTGGTTCTCCCTGACTGTTCTATAAGGAGCCTCAGGGTCACTGGCTCCCTTAACTAATTAAAGCATTTCTGAGATTCGATCCAGTTACACACAAGCAAATATTTCATGAATAGAAGGTATCAGTAGAATTATTTTGAATTATTTTTATTTTACTTAGTTTTCTGTGTGTACATATTTTGCTTCCTGTAGCAGGATACTTTGAAGAAATTTTTTGTCATATGCAGCTTTCCTTGTGATTGCATGCTGCTTGGACTTCTGGGAACTTTGCTTAGAGTATAAAGGAGAGTGGGGGGAGTTGGTAGTTGGTGGGTTGATTTGATAAATACTAGTTATCTCTGCATCTCCTGTTCTCCCAGCTAAGAGCAGCCAAAAGGGGCAGTGAACATTTCTTCCTTTCTCTCTTCCTTTCTTTCAAGACTGCCTGCAGGAGCTGTGAAGATTTCTTCCTATCTTTCCTTTCTCCTTTCTGAGCTAGAGGATAAAATAGATACAGTGGAATGCTGTTTCAAGTCAGGAATCAGTTACAAGTTGGGAATCTGTTACAAGTTAGGAATCTGTTACAGTAGCTGTCTGTTACTGTATGTCTGTACAGATATACAGTTTGTATATCTGTACACTACATGCATGCTTAGTGAAGTGGATATTTGATCCACTGGGACTAGAGTTTAGATGGCTATGAGCCGTTATGTGGGTTCTGGGAATTGGGGAATTGCCTGGTCCTTTGGAAGAGCAGCCAGTACTCTTAACCAATAAGCCATCTCTCCAGCCCCTATCATAATTCTTAACAAACCCATAAGCATTATTCCTTTGTAAATACAAATTGTCCCTATAGCAAAGAGTTTTAGATTATAGGAAAGCATGAGTCTTGTCATTCTCTTAACTTATTCTGAAATAAAGGAAGCTTTTAAGAATATTTTTACAGATTAACAGGAAAAACTTAATTGAAGCAGTTGTCACAGGGCACTATTAGGCATTTCCACTTAAATAGAATGAAACAGCCTTTATGCAGCATCATAAGAAGGAAGATGCACAAGTCTCTGTAGTCACAATATGACAAACACTGTATGAAAAATGAAGCTGAGGACTGAAATGATTTCAAGCTGCAAAAACAATAAATGAAAACAAGGGCCTGGAAAAATGGCTCCAGTGGTTAAGAGTGCTCTCTGCTCTTCAGTGAACCAGAGTTTAGGTCCAAACATCCATGCCAAGGAGCTCCCAAGTGCCTTTAATTCTGGCTCCAGAGCATTCAACACTTTCTTCTAGCCTCTATGGACATCTGTAGTCATGTGTACAAGCACACACACACACACACACACACACACACACACAAATAAAATAAATCCTGAAAATAAATATATGAGTGAAAATGACCAAATAGTAATTCAGTTAATATGGTTTCCAACCCCAGGAAATTGTCGTACAACTTAAACACCAAAAAATATAATTTCTTATAAAATAATCAGATCAGTAAGGATGTGGTTAATGTCATGCTAGATAAAAGGATATTGACCCAGGCACCCCACACTCAGGACAAAGAAGCAAGAATCTTGATACAGTGGAAAATGGACATATGCAGAGTGGGGTTGGGAAATTTGTACCATCTTGATTTTTATCAGTAAGAGTGATTATACTAAAAATAAAGAAAACTTGTTCTGAATCTACTTTTTTATACTTACTTATGTTCACATCAATTTAAGTACGACTTAGAAAACTAATTCTATCTTGATTAAATCTCTGAAAAGGAAAGAGACTTTTATATCTTTGAAACAGAGCTATAAGACAATTGATAGAAGTCTTATTTAAAGCCAGTACAGAGATCTGTCCTAGTCTGGGTCTGACCACTCATGTTTAATAATTTCAAATATGGTTTCTAAGTGGTGTCCAGAGCTAGCATTCACCTTGTGCTCTGCAGGTCCCAGTTTGCGCTGATGATTTCACATAAACCTGTGGCTTGTGGAGGGTGTGTTGACTAATAAGCCCCATGAGATGTTAACAGGAAACAAAACGTAATGTGAGTAGTATGACCTCTTCTCTACATAACTATGTGATTTATATAATGTGAGATCTGACAATCACCTGCTCAATGCTTATCCACTTTCCTGAGTCGCTCAGAAAGAAGACATTGTGGATATAATATTAAGTCAAAAATGACAAGCAAGGCTAAGCTATAGGAGAGTTTGTTGGAAAGGCCCAAGGCTATGTCTTCAGGTCAGAAACATAACATTAATGATTCCACAGATCAGACTGTGTTGTAAGTACTTTACCTATTTGTGTGTGTGTGTGTGTGTGTGTGTGTGTGTGTGTGTGTGTTTATATAAATACCTGACAAGTTTTTGACACTTATCTTTGTTCAAAGTCAGGGTCAATATTGCTTCCTTTTGAATCTGGAGCCATGTTGCTCAAAATCATTAGGCTGAAGGAGAAATGTTGCTATGTGACTTTTTGAAGCTTGGTTGAAAAACATCTGTAGCTTCTACCAGCTTCTCCTGTGATGCTCACACTGAGTGAAGAGAGCAGTAAAAAGTCTGACTACCCTGAGACCACACTTAGGGAAATTCCTTCTAATGGAGAGTCCATGCCCCCAGCTGTCAGTCAGCATGAACCACCATCCTTGTGAGTAGTCTTCAGCAGCAGCCCATCTACATCTTCAAACAATGACAGCCCCAACCACATCTTACTGTTGAACCATGAGAGACTCCAAATAAGAACTGTCAGGGTGAGGACTCCCTGACTCCTGACTCACAGATCATGAGCACAGTAGAAATGGTCAATTTTTGCTGCTAAGATTTTATGTATCATTGTTATGCAACAGTAGAAAACATACTAATTCATTTCCTCCTTACAATAGCCTTATAGAATGGATACTTTTCTTATTCTTTGCACTAATTTTTTTAGCTTGCAAAAAATAGGTTTCATTATGATAATTCCACATAAGCATATCATTGTACTTTGCATTTATTCAGTTTACCATTACCTTTTCATGAGACCCTTTGTGTTTTTGTCCCCCAAATAGTTCTCCTTCTTTAATGTCATATTACAATACATATGTGTGTCTTTATGTGTCTATATATGTACATATATGTTCATATGTATGCATATATATGTGTGTATGTATAATCTAAGTAGGAACAAAATGACACTTGTCACCTGGACTATTTCATTTAAATGATGGCCGTAGCTCCATGCACATTTCTGCAGATAATGTAGTTTCATTTTTCTTTATGGATGAACTATATATATCAGCATCAGATTTTCTTCCATTCACTATTTTATATGACAAAACTGACTCCCAGAGATGCTTTATGGCAATCTCAACATGACCCGGCTTGTGAAAATCACAAGGTGAGACACAGGTAGTCAGGGTCCAAGGTATAGCTCTTAAGTATCTTCAAGTGAGTATTTTCATCCCTGTACTTCCAAATCATTTTGTATCTTGACCTCATGACCATTTGTCCCCAGCTTCAGCCACTTCTGCAAATACTATGTAGACTAATGTTTGCCTAATTTGTTTGCCATACAACTTAAAAAGTGACCCAGAACTTTTCTTCTGGAGCTGAAGAATGAGATACAATCAGACACTCTCTAAGCCCATGCACATAAGCCCAGGGAGTATAGAGAAACTGAAACCTTACAAGGCAAACTAAACTGTCACAGTCTTCCTTCTTTCTGCAAGCACTTTTCTGAGAGGTAGGTCTTTTGAGAAGTGGGTTCTCAGAAAACAGCCCTCAGAGGAAGTGATAATTTGCATTTCCAAAGATGATGTGTTACCATGCTAGGTGCTAGCTGGAAGGGCACCATCCGACCAACTGTGTCTTGGTCTCCACTTCCACTTATCCACTTAGATTATACTCCCTAATATGAAGTAATATATAAATCATTGTTTCAAGCCATGCTTCTGAGAAGCTGACACAAAGGTAGGATAATATGTTGTCATTCAATTATTATTTACATGAAGTACATAGCATGAAATGCCATGAAATGCATGTCATTGTTTTGCATATTTAAGCTTTTAAGATAAATAACTCTATAATGCTGAAATAATTCTGAAAACTATTATTTCACTGAATGTTAAGTAACAAACTTTTGTATATTAATATATACAAGACTCATGCATGTTATATGCTAAATATTTCATTTGGGAATATATCAGAAGCATCTGTAGCATCTATATTAAGATGAGTATTTCTACCCAGAAACATAGCAATTTTAATTTTTTTAAATCTTTAGATAATTTATTTTATTTTTCACAAATATATTCAGTACTTATGATTAGATTTATTCCTTGGTGCCTTATATATTCTTTTTATAATTTTAGATGGGAAACAATCAGTTTAAAATATGATCTATTCAGATAATGATGAACTCTACAAAATAAAAAAAACAGAGAAATGTAGTAAAACATTTCTAGCACATAATAGAGAGGAATATTTTAGGCATATTAATAAGCAATTTTACACAAGCAGGTCATATTTGGGCTGGTACCCAGCTACATGAGGATGCTAGAGGTAAAAAGCTGAGCAGCACTCCACCCTGAAGGCATCCATCTATATAGAATGAAGGGGCAGGAGAATACGTAGAATGAGGTCAGATCATGGAGAACCCAGCAGACTGTTGTAAAGATCCAACATGAGGATGGATCATGGATGCAAGGCACATAAGTTGTATCTACTTCGGTGTTTTGGGAATAGATTCTAACCTCACACTCCAAGGCTACAACATCACTGTAATTACTCCCCCACACTTCTGACTCTTAGGCACATGATACAGCCACCATGTCTCACTTTCAACTTTGAAGGCGTGGCCACTGAGTTAGAGGGTTCTTTCCACAGACTGTTTTGATGAATTACTATGAACACCTTTTAAGTTATTATTATCAGTTCTCATACACTGACATTAAAGCATTCCAAACTGGGCTTATACAGCAGTCTCTTCTAAACAGTCAGCCAAGTGTTCTCCTCTGTTCAGCTCATCTGCCAAGAATCTTTATTTTTGTGCACATCTGGCAACTTGGCATCTGGCTACTGTCAAAACACACTCTCTTCTATTAGAGAGACTAGTC
The DNA here is from genome assembly GCA_026225945.1 of Cricetomys ansorgei. Lineage (NCBI taxonomy): Eukaryota > Metazoa > Chordata > Mammalia > Rodentia > Nesomyidae > Cricetomys > Cricetomys ansorgei. Next base: position 5,524,706 of record JAMJFZ010001796.1, read on the forward strand.
CTCTGGGCTGATTGCTATTGAAATAGGTCTTTCAATTTCTTTTCACATGTTTCTAAAAGTCCAGTAACCTATGAATTCTTTGGATCCAAGACTGTCTCCCACTTGAGACAACCTTTAGGAAAGTGCTACATTAAATACAACACCTCCCACAATGAGATATTAATAACTCTCATAGATACAGAGATTGGTCATTTACTATGGTGATTGGCATTGATCAGATGAACTGGCTCTTAACCTTCTTCCAACATTGTTCACCTAAATTGAGAAGTAATGTGTAAAAGAATATGACATAGATATCACATCTGGAGAAAGCATGTTGATTACCTAAAGATGAATGAATTGGGGTGTGCTTTCAGTGGGTGCCTGAGAAGTAAACTATAATGGTAATATTGCTGCCTCAGTAAGACGTTGTTTTGAAAACTGATGTTGACAGTGCTTGTTATAGGTTTCTCCTATTCTCTGCATGACTCACTACCCCAAGGGCACTTGGGAATGGAAAGTGACATTAACTCTTCTTCAACTTCTACCATCAACAGTGCAGTTCCTTTTTGTCCTTGAGCAAATTTCATGAGTGTGACTCACAGCATTTCTTTAAATATGCCAAGTTGGATCAGAACTTTAAAACCAGGCTGCATAGCTTTTACTTCACTAATCACATCATAATATCAAGGGAGAAACCTAATCTTTCTTTGGCTCAGTCTTCTCTTCTTTGAATGTTGACTTTTCATCTCACTGCACTGTTGCACTTAATGTAAACCAGAATATATAACATACATCAAAGTCATTGTTAGAAAATGGTATCAGTCAGTTCATAGCTGACAGGTCATCAAGCTTGAGTGCTCATATATTATCTTTTGTCTTCTCCTGATATCTTAGCCTCTGCTGTTCTTACTTTATAATTTCCAATTACAGGAGTTGTTTCTTTTTCCAGGATGAGAAATCCAACTGTACATGAAATATTATCTCCTTCATAACTCGTTTATTAATTATTCTTTCCTTAGATAACCTTGACATTGCCTTATTTGATAACTTCCTTGCTTGTAAACATGTCATATTAAAATACCCACAGTATAGCAACTTTAAATGGCAATTTGTCTCCTTCTTCCTCCCGTCTTTCTTCTGTGACACAGTCTCACCAGTATATCATGTCCCTGTGGCTGGCTGTAAACTCACTATGTAGAACAGACTGGTCTTGAACTTGCTGTAATCCTCTTGCCTCTACCTCCTGAGTGATGGGATTTTGGGTATGTGCCACCACATCCTACAAAGTTTCCTACAAAATGAATCAATTTTATTATAGAATCCAGAAATTAGGCTCTTAGAACTATAAAAACCTGTCGAAAACTCCTATCTGCAAACAACTTACATGGAGATATTTGTAGCAACTTAATTGCAATTGTCAAAAAGTGAGAGCAACTGAAATGTTCTTCTGTAGGAGGCTCATAGGTCCTTGTGCTCACAGATAAGCACTAGGGAAACCAAGAAGTTAAACGCCCATGGTTGTCTCTTCAAGGAGAGACATAGAACCTGTTTTCCTCCCAGAAGGCTGGTAATAAATGTGGTTAATAGCTTGATGACATCTGTGTGGCCAGGCTACACTGGCTCCCCCAGACCTCTATCTTGACCTTGTTTGTCTCGGTCAGTCTATAGCACTATCCTGTCTCAGGACCTTATCTTGATCTTGTTTATCTTGATGTCGTTTTCTCAGTTAATCTATAGAAGCTATCTTTATGGAACTTGTCACTTGTACTTTACAAGAGTTTTGATGTAGTCGTGTCTTAACCTTTGTTGTGCACAGGGGATTGAGTTAATTATCACCAGAAGACTTTTTTCCAAAAGTGCTATGCTTAAATATGCCTAAAATAAACTACTTTAAGTCCAACTCTCAAAGCCTGAGCCAACACCAGCAGCAGAGTTGTGTTGAACTGAACTGTCTTCTTATCTCCTGAAGTTCAACACTCTGCTGGTTTTGATGGTTGCAGAGACCCCTGCATCCTTCAGCAGACACAATGGGATCATGTTCAGTAATGAGTAAAAAGCTATCAAGCTACTAAAAACTGAAGAAAATTTAAACACACACACATAAGCGTGAAACAGCCTGTCTGAAAAAGCCACATATTGTGTGATATATTCTGGGACAGTGAAACTCTTCAGGCAGTAAAAGATCAATGGTTGCCAGGGGTGGGGAAAGGGAAGGAAAGAGAAATGAATAGACTGAGCATAGGCGAATTTGAGCCAATGAAATTATATTATATGCTACTATAATGATGGACAGATGGCATTATTGGGCAAAACCTATGTAACTGTGATATACAGTCAGCACTAGTGTAAACTATGGATTTAGTTAATAATAATCACCAATATTAGTTAATAAATAATACAGATTACACCACAATAATGCAAAAAGTTAATAACAGAAAAAAAACTGTGGGTAAAGGACAAAAGGACACTTTTTGGAAGTATGGAAACTTGGCAGTATCTGTTGAATTATTTTTAATTAGCCTAAAGCTTCTTTAAGATACAAAGCCTATTAAGATTTTTAAATCCAGAGGTTTCTATAAATCACTTCATGGCAGCACTCAAAGTAGAGTTTCATTGACTATCTAGAAGAATGTATGGACAAAGTGTGGATAGCAAGGTCTGGAAATCTTTAGAGCAACTTTTGAATTCTGCTAGTGGACGCTCTCTTAGCCTTTGTTGTCTCCACTTGACAGCATCCTCCCTGAGCATATGCTAAAGTTGATGTCTCCTATACTTCCGAATCAAGCCCCTCTTTCACTTCCTATACATTAACCTGAATCTCATCTCCTCTCATGGTTTTAGAGACTTCCTATAAAATACTAACCCTCAAATTGGTCTTTTTACCATGTTACTCTCTGAAGTCTGTATGTACTTGTCTAGTTTTCCTGATAGTGATCATTGGAATTTCCAATCAAGAATGAAGAAGCACTCATTAATGCACCCCACACACTTGCAGAAAGAAACATGTTCCTCCTTGCATATATTTTAAGTGAAATCACCATCTATTCAATTGTTCAAAACTTGAAGATTGTTTGGTATTCTCTGATATCAGCATAGATAAGAGACTATTAATGTCTTGGCATCATTGGAGCAGCACAGTCTTCCACTTTGTGAGGTATATCTAACCGTGGGTTAGAGCCCAAACCATCTAGTTTAAGACTTAAGTGCTCCGCCACTGCTGTTTTTCTTTCCTTGTGCCTACTTGGCCATCGAGTCCTTATGTCTATCTTGTAACTTTAGTGTCATGACATTGACTTGGGCTCACATAGAATACTTTTCTAGTTCCCCTCTTCACTCCATTCATATCAGCCGCACACAGAAAGGACATTTTTAGTTCACTGTCAGGAAGTTTCCTTTTCAACAACAGATAGCTGTTTGTAGTTTCTTCTTGTTCTTCTCATCATAACTGAACCTGTGTTCATGTTCGCTATAAAACTCTTTTCTGCATGTGGTTGTCTTCCCTCCAATATTGTGAGCCATTGTAAGCAGGAATCAATATAAGTATAGTCCCTGGTATATAAATATACTTAGTACATATTCATCAAATATATTTTATCTAGTCTCTTAATCTATTTTAAGACCTATAGCTTACTGAGTGGGTATTTCTACAATCCCAGCACTCAGGAGACTGAAGTAGGCAATATCTGGGAATTTGAGGGCAGCTTGGGCTTCCAAGCAAGACACTATCTAAAATAAAATACTTATTTTGAGATCCTTACTGAAGTATATCTTCAAAAAAGTAAAAGAAAAGTTTATTTTCAGGTCTTAAATATCACTATGTATTATAAAGTTTTCTCCATATGGAGTAGGCATGTTGTTAGGAGAGAATATCATGTCCTATCTCGTAAGATAAAGGCCTAAGATCTGATTGCCATTTTATGTTGTATACTCCTATCTCTGTTCAAGTAGTGGAATATCTACGTTTTTTGTTTTTGTTTTTTTTTTTTTTTTGTTTGTTTTGATTGTTTGCAGGGAATTAAATCTACAGCATTGGTTTTGTAGTCAGGCTGTGAGATTCCGCCTCACATCATCCCTACTTGTCTCACTGTTAGGTAATACTTGTTAAAGGAACAGAGCTATAAATTATGTAGGCATTTGAGACACGGGAGGAAAATGGCAGCTATCGCCACAGTGAACAAGACCACTAAAGTGCATTTAACAGCTTATAATAAGCCATGCTTCTCCACGTGATTCAAACATTGCCTCTCAATTTGCAACTAGCTGGGATCCACAACTGGTTAGTCTGTTCTACCCTGCTTCAGTAAATCAAGCCGGGTTGACTTCTCAGTTACCAGTATAAAACAAGTCCTCACCTAGGAGAACTCAGTTTCCTCTCACTTGCCAAGCCTGCCTCCTGCCCTGATTTCATTTTCTAGCTATTTCCCCTGTGTTCTTCACGCTAAACCCGAGATGGACCGCTGACCTCTTTGCAAGAGGTGCAAATGATGCCAGAGTTCCTGACTGCTCTGCGGCTCTTCAAGGCTCCTCCTCCCCAGAGGTCGACAGTCCTTCGGTCGCGGAGGTTGGGAAGCAGGACAGGGGACACTCCCGGGGTGCACCTCCGAGAGGAGCAAGCAGAACCCTGGGTGCCGAAGAGGCCGCGCGGGAGACCGGCGTGCCCGTGCCATGCGGAGCGTGGACTCCCGCGGCCACCCCGCAGCTGCAGCCCCGGCCCCCGGCTCTGCTCCGCGGCTGGGCCGCCCGGCGCGGGCCGCTGTCCACAGTGGGAGGTGCTGAAAGCAGGGCGCGGGGGCGGCGGGCCGGCCGGCTGCTCCGAGCGCCCCCCTCCGCGCCGCGCCGCTCCTCCGGCCCTCCCCTCCTCCATCAGCCATGTTCCGCGCGCGGGGAGGGCTGGGGGAAGGGGCGAGAACCGGGGGCCGTCGGCGAGGGGAGCCGCCTCTGCCTCGGGGAAGGAGGGGATGAGAGCTGGGGGGAGCAGCGCGACGAGGAGGCGGCGGCGGCCGGCGAGGAGCCCGCGCTGGGTTCTGCGGTAGGACTCCCGGGAGCCACCATCATGGTGAAGAGGAAGAGCTCCGAGGGCCAGGAGCAGGACGGCGGCCGCGGCATCCCACTACCCATCCAGACCTTCCTGTGGCGGCAGACCAGGTGAGGGGCTCCGGGCTGGGGGCGCTCGGGGGTCGCCGGGTCGTCGCCACCGCAACCACCCTACCACCGAGGCCGCGCCGCAGCCTGCAGTTGGCAACGTCTCTGGGTTGGACAGCGAGCACTCTGCACCCACTTAAAAGCACGCATTAAAAAAAAAAAAAAAGATATCTCACTGAAGTTTGACAACAAGCAGACTGGCAGCTTTCAAATAAAAATATACATTATTGAGGGAGTGAGAGGGCAGAGGGGGCGGGGAGCTAGGAAGGTAATTGGGACTGGTTTCGCTCTGCTCTCCAATTTCCTGTCCATCTCCTGCTGTAATCCTTGCCTGGTGACCTGTTGTTTTCTAGCGTGTTTGACATATCTGCTGTGCCCACTTGTTAACCATTTTTGCTTGGATTCAGCCAGCGTCGTCTTCAAGCCCCTGAGCAGAATGATTTTTTTGATAGATCTCTTTCACCTGGCCAGGCCTGACACCCATGCCAATAAACAGTCAAGGATTCTCTTGTTATTTTAGAGGTTGAATACATATGGAAATCGATGCTGGGAATCAGGACCCGTAGCTGTGCTCATTTTTCAGTTTTTAAGATAGCTGCACGCATGGGGAATGCACCACTTCAGTCCGCTGGAGATAGAGAATCCTGTTAGGTAAAAGTCTTCAAAATAAGAGTGGTATGGAAAATTGTAAAAAGCCGTGTCTTTTCCATGTATGTAATTAATATGTAAAAGCAAATACCATCAGCTGTCCGACACCTGCTCATTAATAAGCTATAAGGGAGCATGAAATTTGAGTTTCGCAGCACCATGCCCTATTCATTAAAAAAAAATGTCATAAAGATGCTTTAAAAATAGTTTTTGTCGTGTTTATAACAACAACCTTTACTAATTTTTCAGTGCATTTCTGAGGCCTAAACTGGGGAAGCAATATGAAGCCTCTTGTGTGGTATGTTATTTTCACCATTTGATGATTATTTCCATATTGTATGTGATAATTTAATCCAAGGAAAGACCGAATCATATAAACTCCACAAGTTAATTCAATTGACAAATGTTAGTGAGCATATACCATGTACCAGGCACAGGCCTACTGTCAGGATAGGACAAAGATGTAAACGAAACATGTTGTTTATATTCTGTCACGAGGCAGAAAGGCCACTGATGGATACACACATAATAAGGTAGATGGAGATAAGCACCATGAAGAAAAGCAGTAAAGCACACTGGGAAAACCGTGGAAGGGGTTTTATTTTACAGGCAGTTGGTGGATAAGGCTTAATTACTAATGTGATACTTGGGCACAGACACAAGTGGTGGAGGAAGGTCTCCCATCTTGAGAAGAGAGCAGAGGGAACTACCAAGGACCTTAGCATCAAGAGGGAATAAGCTAGAGGAATGGGAGATCGAGGGGGCAGTAGAAGAGAAGGCAGACAGAGCAGATCCAGGCCCAGGAAGGCCTTTTAGAGAAGACTGAGATGTTATATCATTTATCAACAGAACAGAGACTAGTATGTGCTGGTTGTTCATACAATGAATGGCTGTAGAATGCTTAAATAACACACTAAGCAATCTGCACTTTATGTCTTGCATACGTTCTGCAAGTCTGAAAGTGAACGATCTAAAATCATCATGAAAATAGTGTTATTAATATTTATACAGAATGAAGTGAACTTGTTCTGAGGTTCTGGAGGAACCCCGTAGCCTTCTAAGACCTATTTGGCAAACTGAGAAAATAAGACGATATTAGGAAGCCAAAGTGAAATGAGTTTGACAGCTGCACCAATTGCTCTAGATCACTTACACTACAGTGGGAAAGTGAACAGCTGTCCATCTCCATGCCACCAAGCACACTTGTGAATGGCTGTGTGGGTGATCCTCTAGTAAGGACTTTGAAAGTGTACGATTCACAAATTAATGCGAATCAACTGAAGAGTTAAACATGATGTGCACACACATCACACATACACATAGGGACATGCACATGGAGGTATTGCTTTATTGAGTTGTCACAAAGATACTTCGAACATGCCTCTCTTGTCAGTATTGTTAGTGGAATTAGTGGAAATTTTTGTATCTGAAAGATTACAAGAACTTAATAATTTAACTCTTTAAACCCTCCTTAAGCCATGCTGACACCATGGTTTAATGATTATGACTTTTCTCTGTTCTTGGTAGAGATATTTCTGATGTTTCTGAAGTACTCATGAAATACCAAATACTTAGGTTTCATTCATGGATAAGCAGATAAATAGGGAAAGAGAAAAATCTATATCACTATATGACACAACTTCAGAGTCTCAAGAGTTATTAAAGGTTAACCTAGCAGCATTTATGAAGAAATGACATTAACTACTCAGTTCTTTGAGATTGTGAAATTGTGTAATTTATTGTCTTTGATGTATCTATGTACCTTTCATTTATAAAAAGTGAATCTACTTTTCTAGTAAGAAAGGAATTGGTTTCTCATTAGATAATCCTTGTGACTAGTCACTTTTCCATAAATATCTTAAAATTATAAAACAGCTGGAATACGCAGGGCTTATATTACAACCCTTACAAGACAGTTGCAAACATATAGATGATGGGGGGCACTTACGCATGAGTCATATTCTCACGAGTCAAATCCGCATCAACTTTGTTCTCATAGCTGGTCAGTACCTTGAACAGACGTTCTCTACCCTTAACAAAGAAAATAAAACAAAGCAAAACTTGTGTAGGTCAAACTTGTTTTGTGTAGTTTTCTTTTCTATTTGAACACCTGTTACACAAGTACATGAAATGTAATAAAGCACAAGGCAAAGATGGCTCATTTGCCTTCTGTTTCCCTTCTTTCCCTTTCTGGTTTAGTTAAGGAATTCCTTTGTTGCTTCGTTGCTTTGAGGATGAAATGAGTCAACGGTCCCATACCGGTTTCTTGAAATAGTCTTCTATCTCAGTTAACACCTGTTGAACACACTGGCATCAATTCTGCCTCTCAAGATACTTTCATGAGACACATTTTGTTCTGGTCCCAGAACTGTGGCAGCCACTTTGTACACTCAGCGACATTTTTATAGACTATTATATTATAATACATAATATAACATATTGACAGTAAATGTGTGCTATGTGCAGAAACTTATTTTAACAGAAATAAAAGTATGATCATTTCAGAAGGCAGGCTGTATCTTTGGGCCCAAAACCTACAAATGGGCAGTTAACAATGACTTACAGTTGATTAACTGCAGGTCAGTGAACACTTGGCAAGCATAGGAGTGTCCCCTAAAAAAAGTTGAGCTCTGTGATTATATTTTACAATCTGTAGTATCTTAGCACTGATTTTTAATAGACTCTAATTCTTTATTTTGTATGTTTCCTAAAAATTGAAAACTACAGTCCTTTGAACGAGTATTGGTAGAAAACAAACTGCATGGCCTCTCCCCCGCCCTGTCAGAAGCCATTCAGAGCATCTCCAGATGGGAGCTGGTGCAGGCCGCCCTCCCTCATGTTCTCCACTGCACCGCAACTCTGCTATCAAACAGGAACAAATTAGGTGGGTGCTATAGCGTTGTTGAGTGACGTCATCCTTTGTGTGCAATGTGTGCAGGAATGTGTGTTAAGTAGTTACTACTATCCCATGCTCTACATATACATTAACTCAATTGTCATAGAATTTCCTTCATGTCGCTACCATCAACATTGCCAACTTTACAAAAGGGAACAGGCTTCCTTGTTTTTAACCATGTATATGTAAATGTACTCTCCACTTAAATGTTGAAATATTGGGTGAGCTAAAGATTCAACCTGCCTCAGAGGCACCTGAGCCTGTATTTCTCCTTTCAATTCCTAATGCAACTGTGTTCATGAAATATATATGTATATTTCATGAACATACACACACACACACACACACACACACACACACACACACACATATATATATATCTTGCAGATTACTTTTCTCATCTAGTAATATGCCCCAACCATGTCTCCTATGTTAGAGTACACACCTTTTATCTCATTCTCTCCCTTTGTTCGTGTCTCTACTTTGATGCTACAGGGACCTTTCCAGGTCAGACCTAAAATAGAATAGTTTTTATCTTCACTGTCTATGCTTTTCATCATGATGAGGCAAGCCTGTTTGGGAAAACTTTTAGCAATCTAACTGATGAACTGTGGTAGCATGCTGTTCTGCAGCGATCTTAGCCAATAAGAAACAGCCCCAGATGGCAATGAGCCTTATAAATACTGGTTGCTTAAAGTTTAGAGAAATGGTAGTTGTCTCCTGAGGAATACAGCTACGGAGAAAGGATGAGATGTTTCTCCGGACCAAAGGGTCATATATGTTATTCTGGTCACGGAATTTATCTTTACCTGGTTCTGTGGTTGTTCCACACAGGCCACCAGGATAAGCTGGGTGTTGCTGAGACAAAGCTCCTTCATACCCTGCACTGGATGCTTCTAGAGGCCCCACAGGACTGCAACAGTGATCAGTTTGGGGGTACAGACCGAGGCTCCAGCTGGGGTGGCAGCAGCAGTGCTTTCATCCACCAGATTGAAAACCAGGGTTCTCCAGGGCAGCCCTGCCGAAGTAGCTCCAATGACGAGGAAGAGAACAGCAGGAAGAAGATCTTCCAGAACTCGATGGCTACTGTGGAGCTCTTTGTGTTTCTCTTTGCACCTCTGGTGCACAGGATAAAGGTAAGTATAAGCTACTGTTAGGTACTGCATGGGATAGACATGAGAGAGTGGGCTTCAGAGGACACTTCCATATTTGTTTGCTTATGTCTTTGAATGATCTTGCTGCAGCATGGGAACTTTTAGTTCTATCTTAAACACTGCATATTACTTCAAAAGCCCAAGCCTCCATATACCCTTTGTCTACCAAAAATCCTCAGTATGTTTACATCTATTGGAAGACAATGCTCCCCAGATTAAACACGTTATATACGTTCAAGTATGAGCTAGGGCTTAAATTCTTTTCTTGGTTTATCAGCTGTTAGACTCTACTGGTCACCCCAGGATTCAGCTCTGGGAGTTATAGGAGCCATTCCATGAAGTGCTCTTGCTATTTCTTCTGAAAGCCTTTCCCTCCTCTCTTCCTCCCATGGCCTTTTAAAATTCAACTTCAATGTCATCATTTCCATGAAGTTTTTCTTGGACTTTCTCCACGTAAACACAGTCACTAGCTCCTCTCTATTTCCATAGCCTTTTGTATTTCCATAGCTTCAATTTTTTTATGCTAAGGCTTATTGACAGTGATATAAAGCAATTGAAATTATATCTTAAAATATGTTATATACATAAAACAGAAAACACAGTTTGTATATTATAGTGAGTATGGTAACTCTCTAGATGTGTGAGCCTAGTTATATCATTTTGTTCCATATCTCATTTGCATAAAATCATGGATATCTCTAACACTTAAATATATGTGAGGACATGCATATCATACTCTGTTTTAGTACCAAGATAAGAGATAAGAAGCTATATGTGCTTAGCTGTTCCTCAGTATTATAACCCTAATGAATAGGTATGCCAGTCAGCAATGACTATATGAAGAGTCACTGACAGGAAAGCATTTTCTCAACGGAGATTACCCATCTTGCCTATGGGACCTAGAGGTTCTGGGCCCTCCTCACTGACTCAGCCTCATTTCCCTTCATGTTCACTAACCTGCAGGATTGCTACAGGCTCGACCTCAAACTCCATGGACTCATTCTGATGTTCAGGTCTTTGGACCATTTTTCTTTTGTTCTTGAAACATTTACTCTTGCACTCTACCTTCACATTCTCATGTGACCATATATTTCTTGTCAACTGAGTCACTCTCAGCTACCAACACATGAAAAAGTTCTTTCACTGCCTTTTGCCACCAGTATTTTACCCTGTGTCTCTCCTTAGCAGTTGTCACTACCAGCAATTTTCATAGCTGTTTGAAAATATCTTTACTGCCCATTAGTCTCACTTGGACAGAGGTTCTAAATGAGAGATACTGTTTGCCTAGATCACAACTATATTTCTAGTGTTCAGATGAGTGCATTCCTTTCCATAATTGTTGTTTGAGTGACTCACTAAGAAAATTCAAGATGTCATCAGGAGCAGATTTAAAAAAAAAAAACAAACAGCCATTGTATATGAGTATGTAGTCCTTAAACATGAAGATGACAGGGGCAATGGTTGCTTAAAAACAACCCATAGAGATGTCCATGTGTCAACAAATAACATCTGACTTAGAAAAATGGCTGTGCCCAGAATTGCCATGATGTTATTTGGAAGACATGGCCGAGAGTCCAAATTTTGAAAACATATGAGATTACATTTTGAGTACAATGCCTTGTAATGACTACCATATGACACTGGATAATCCATTTTTAAGCCTAAGATTTATCAAGAATAAGTTGGACATAATAACAAATTTGAGAGCTTTCTGAGGAGTAAGCAAGTTATAGTATTCATCCTCAAACATAGAAAGATATAAACAAGGCTTTGTTGTTTGAGTGTTAGCATCTTATTGCTTACTAGTATTATGTATTATTGGAAGAGAGATACTAAGTTCTCTTTCAGTATATATGACAGAGTTGGAAGGTTCCCTGGAAGCCCTCCAGACTTTAGCTGTGACCTGGGAATAAAGCACTTATCAAGGAGTCAGTATATAAAGACACTGTGTAGTGACAGAAACATTGTAAATAACTGTTATTAGCTATATTGCTAGAAAAATTATTCTATAAGTAATTCTATAATTATTTTTAATTTAAGTAATTTAAGTAATTATTTTTCATTGCTGTTTTCTAGATACTATAGAAAATATAAGTATTGAGCCAATAAATAATCCTGCAAAGCTTTCTATGTTTAAGAGTGATGTAGTTTTTTTTCTAACTTGTTGGGGATATAAGATATATAGATTACTATTTCATGACCTTGAAACTGTTAGCATTTGGGGCCCAATAATCCTATTGTTGGACACTACCCTCAGAACTGTAGAATATTTAATTCTATTTTGGTCATCTACCTACTAAGTATCAGTCATGTCCTCTTCTCCCTGAGATATGATAGCCATAAATAACTCCAGAGTTCACCAAATGTCTCAGATCTATGGGTGCTAGGGAACTAGTCTTGACTGAGACCAGCACCTCATTTGCCTACCAGTTATAGGACTGTGTTGAGGTCTATTTTCCTCCAGTATCCTTTGCCCCTTTGCCCTTTACCAGTACTATTGCTATCCTTTGCTCTACAAACTCCAACCCAGATCAGGACTATCTCTTAAATCCCTGTCTGAGAGATCTGCACTTTGCTGGAAGACACACATGCGGCCATCCCAATGGTGTATTCACCATATAGTCTCCAATGACCTCAAGTCCCCTCTCAGCATGTACGCAGACATGTTTTCCTTCAGATAGGATGATAGGGAGGCCAGAATTTCTTCAAGGCCAAAATTTCTTCAAGGCACAAGGCCAGGCTTTCATACTCTCCCCTCCCATTCATTCCCTAGCCTCTGTGCTTGCTTCTATTCCATGTCTGACAAATTTCACTTGAAATTTTTCCATCCACCCACAGGGATATTTATATCTTTGTTTCCATTTTACCAAGCGTAAAGCTGAAGTTCTAAGCTCAATATCCAAGCCTGTAATAGCTGAATGAATAGTCCAATTCCATAAGATTTCCTACTACGTTTCCTAAGCTTTTGTGGTAGACTTTTTTCCGCTTAGGTCATAAACAACTAAGCAGTTATTGGATTTCATCGTGATTTGTTATCTTCATTTCATTAAACCTCAGCCATGTTTGAAATTCACAATTCGCCTTTCTCTTTAAGTTTCTGATGCTCTGATGGCACCAGTCACTGCTTTTCTTCTTGCATCCTTAACTGTAGCTGTGACATCTTTCCTTGAAGACCTTCTCCCAGTGACAGGAGGCATCTGTGTCCGCCGATAAGCTGAGGTCTTCTTATTCTGCATCTTCAAGCCAGATTCTTTCTTACCTCAAGATTAATTTTTCGGCTTAGTGATCCAAGTAGAGAAACCATGGATATTTTGTTTTCTCTGGAATGAGCCTTTGTCCCAGTGGTCTGTATTTCACATCACTAATACAAATGTGAAATACTTTTGTTCTCTCCCTCACTCTCACTGACACATCCCAGGAGTCACTGTGTACTACCCCACTTTACCTTGCAAATAGTTCTCAAATATATCACATCGGCTCCATGCCTATTTACTGGTTTGACCTAAGCTTTTAGCATCTCTTACTTGAGCCTCTTACTTTCTAGCTGGATTTGGATTTCTTGTTTGTCTCACAAAATCCATTGTCAACACCAAAGTGGTTAATATTAAGCGTAAGTCTGACTGTATTGAACATGCCTAAAAATGACTTGTTGTTTGTGTTCGTGCTAAGGTCAAAGTCCTGGATCTAGTGTCCTGGGCCCTCCGTGGTATGTATGTCCCTCTCTGTAAGCTTTAGATGTTTGGTCATGTGTTTCCCTTAAGGGTTTTCTGATGCAAATCCTACTGCCTGGAATGCCTCATAGTCTACCCCTCTGCCTAGAAAATACCTGCTCATCCTTTAGGATTTTACTCAAAGCCTATCCTTACTCTTCTCAATTTCAATAATATTGTAGGGACATGTTTATTGTTGTAATTAGTTTGTTTATTGACGTTTCTTTCTAAGTCTCCCTCCTACTTGTTTGTGAATGGTTTGAAGGTAGAAAATATAGGTACACCTATGCTAACACAGCATCTGTTTTAGAAGATAATATTTATTGAATGAATTAATTCACAAGTAAACAGTCATCTAAGTTACTCATTTTTAAGACATATTCATTGCTTCCTTTTCTATGCTTTTCATCTATAGCTCACTCAAATATTTCGCCTAAAATTATTAATCTTAATATCCTGTCAAATACATTATTAATTTTATACCAATTTTAATCAGTGAAAATAATATGCATTTTTAAACTATGAAGTCTCATATTGGCACTTATTCTTTGAAGCAATATTTCTTGGGTACTTACTGTACACCAGGCATATTTAAAGTTCTGGTGAAATAGGAAATAAAGCAAAATATAGGGCTGCAAGGGAATTTGAACAAAGCCTATGTGTGATGTATGCAATTTTTAAATGCTTGTTTGTTCAGCTAGATCTCTCTAAGTGACCATTTAACACAGTAGCTTGATAATATCATAAGAATGAAACATCAGGGGGACAGAGAAAAGCACCTAAAAGGTGGAGAAACAGATTCATGTTTTCATCTGCTTTTTCTCAGGAACCCTTGAGCCTCCCTTCTCCTCAACTATTTAAATAATTTTTTTTTAAAGTGTTCTCCAGGTACCAAGTTCCTGGTTGTGCGTGTGCACGCATAGCACAGATTGAGTACACTGAAGGAGAGAAAATAGGGTACCAGAGCCTATGCAATCTGGCAACTTAAGAACACTTTGAAAATAACCCACTAACATAAGAGGAAGCCATGAGTATTGCAGGTGTTAAAAAACAAAGAGTGACTGAATTGAGGTACTGTTATCTGGAGAAGGTAGAGATACGTCCACTTAACCAGTGACGATGCATCAATGATCAAGAAGAAGGCCTCAGAGGAAGATCTAGCTTGTCTTCAGAAATTGCCCCTTTTATTCAGTTGGAGATATACAACAAATACAACAACATGATGGCCATGACTGTGAGCAAGTGCTGAGTGTCACACTGGTACACTGCATGCTGAAGACCAGGATTTCAGTAAAATACTTGAGTATCTCCTGGTGCCATTTCCACTGGAATTTTTAAGTTGCTTTTCCTTCCCTCTTCTCCCTCTTCATCCTCCCCATCCTTCTTATTATTGCTAGGATTCGGGGATTTTGAGATTCATGATATAAACAAGTTTGGCCTCGACTTCCTAGGTAACGAAGCATGACCTTGAACTTCTGATTCCCCTGCCTCCATCTCTTGACATGTTAGGATTGCAGGTGTGTGCTACCATGCTTGGCTCCCACTATATTTTTGCTTATTTCAAGATTATGTATGAGAAACATGGAAAATGATTGAATTTGAAACTAAGACCATTAAAACCAGGTCACCTGAGGTTTGACCCCTTGTATTTCTGAAGATAAATCTGGAAATTTTTACTTAACGGTGAATAGCTGCATGCTGCGTCCCATGTATACCATCCGTTTCAAGGGACAATAACTTCCAGACTTTTCTACCTGCTCTCTTAATTATCTAGTATAACGTCAAATGGCATCTTAGCCTTACCAAACCATGCTTTAAAAGGCCTATCACCTGCTCCACTTATTTCTGCTTATCATTATTTATGGCAGAGCCCCAAATCCCAGGCACCTTCCTTTCTCATACTTTATGATCAATCAACTAGCAAATTCTGTTAACTGTGTCTCCAAAATGCATTCAGAATTGTAATCTTGCTCTCTGCTAGTATTTCAATCTAATCATCTCTCGTGTAAGTGATAACAATCACCTGACAGATTTCTCTTATTTCAAATCTGCCTTTTCTCAAATTGTTCCCAATGGCTTGATTGGGAACTCTGCTACTCAAAGCCTTCTGGTGACTTCCTTTCTTCCACAGGTCCAACTGAAGTCTGTGTCCTATAAAGCAACACTGTCTCTTATACTTGCTAACTTTTCTGGTTGTATATTTTTCCCATTCTTCTCTCATTCTCTTCATTCTAGGCATATAGGTTATCATTTGATTCTTGACACACTTGGTAAACTTGGAACTTTGCATGCCGACCCCTCTCATGGAATACTTTTTCTTGTGATACCTATGCAGAAACTCAGTCGTGTCCCTGAGGTCTTTACTCAGAAGTCATCTTCTCTTGCTCTCCCTGGACTGTCTGTTTTAAGAAGTCAACACCTTGCCTGCTACATTCCTCTACTTACTTTGCTCCTGTGTATAAGTGAGATATTTTGTATGTTTTATTCCCAGATATACATAAAAACATAATATACTGCCAGGTTCATAATACATACTATACAAATATTTGAAATTAAGTGTGAAATAAATTTCAACAAGTACTTTGTAAGCTGTTCTCCTACTTCTGTGGTGAACCCAAGAGGCTTTTCCTTGGAGACTCCTTTGCTAATGGAGTCAAGACTCTGTTATGTGAGAGATTTTTTTTTCCCCTGGGGAGATGCAACATGCAGGTCTACTCACCCCAGAAGGGAAGCAGGGAGAGACCAAAGTAACAAGTGGTGAACAACTTTTTTGGGGTTCCTAAAAGGAGTGGGGGTAAGGGATTACTTACAGGAACAGAGAAGATTCCAAGCAGCTTCATCACCGAGAAGCTCACCCTAGCATGAATGACGACTCAGGACGGCTGCACACTTGTCTGTCTCTGCTCAACTTGTCTAAAGGCACTTAAGGCAAAGGGCCTCAGTTGAGGAACTGTCTGGATCAAGTAGGCCTGTGGGCATGTTTGTGGGAAATTGTTTTCATGATTCAATGATGGAGGAAGATCCACCTATCGTGGCAGCACCACTCTCCAGGGAGGGCATCCTGAACTCTGTAAAATAACAGAAAGAAAACAAGCAAGATTGTGTTTATTCTCCTTGCTCTGACTGTGGGTGTGATGTTACTAGCTACTTCCAGTTCCTTCCTTGACTCTCCCCCCCCCCCCCGTTCATGGACTACAACCTGTATTTGTAAACCAAATAACCTTTTCCTCTTATTAGCTGTTTTTTGGTCAGCTTATTTGTCACATAACACAACAGAAATAAAACATAGACACCAAGTCTCTAACAACGTGAATTCATCTGGGGATTTTAAAATAGATTTATTCTATGTGTATGCACCCAAGTATATGTATATGCACCATAGGGGTATATGGCCCTTGGAAACCAAGAGGGGGTGTCATGTCCCCTGGAACTGGGTGTTTAGGCTGTTTGTGAGCTGCCTGATGAGAGTGCTGGAAACCAAACGCAGATCTTCTGGAAAAGCAGCAAGTGCTTTTAACCACCGAGCCATCCCTCTGGCTCTTTTCCTTAGAATTTTGTCAACACCCCTTAGCTGAAGGTTTCTTATTATTCAGTGAACTTGATTCACCAGTTTTTGAATCACCTTTCTTCTTCTATCTTTCCAGTCTCTATTAGCCGGTATCTTCTAGCTCAGGGATTTTCAGCTATGGCTGCATAAGAGGATCCTTGGGGAGCTTTAGAAAATCTCACAGGGTTTCTGATTTAATGGGTCTGAGTATGAGAGGAAGATGAGACCTGGGCCTCCTCTGTGCTTTAAAACTTACCCAAGAGGTTGCAATAACACAAGTTATGCTTTCAAATTACCGTCCTAAGTGAATTCCTGGGTCTCAGTGTGTTCACTAATCTGTGTACATGTTCTATGATGATGAGCTGAAATATTTAAGATGCAATCTTATGACATGTTTGAACCTCTACAGTATGAGGTTACATTTTTTAAGTGCTTAACCTTGTCAATAATGAAATAAAGATTGTGTTTCTGGAAGAAGCTTCAATTACAAATAAGCTGTACAGGCATGGGTTCTGAAATCAGCTAAATTTAACAAATATTTATTAAGTATCTTTGTGCATACAATTTCCCATCTGTGTTAAGTTCTGTGGTGATGCTGGGAGCTGCAGGAAAGGGGAAAAATTAAGAATTGTTAAGAGAACATTGTAATATCACTAAGAATCAAAATATATTTACCTGATTCCATAAAATAAAAAAGAGATAAGTACTGGAGACAAGAAAGTGAAAGTAACCAGACTCTGAGGGTATTGCCTTCTGAGGGAGAAATGAGGAGAACTACATAAAGAGCAGCATCACTGGAACCAAGCATGAAGAGGTCTGCCAAGACTGGAAATAGACAGATCTCCCTCACTGCAAACAAAACAATGGTTTGTGTGTTCCATGCTTTTCCCAGAGCATGGTTTAATTAATCTCCCATTTTCTATAAAGCAGGTCACTGCAATTTCCATCCTGATTGTAGTGTTAATAAGATCAGTGGTTTTGCCTAGAAACACTCATCAAAGTGTTTGGCAGAGCAAGTCCCTCTGAAAACGGTCTGTGGAAGATGACAAATCCCCTGATACAAACCAATTACTGAGTGTAGATCTTCTCTGTCCCCAGGAATCTGACCTCACCTTCCGATTAGCCAGTGGTCTTGTAATATGGCAGCCTATGTGGGAGCACAGACAGCCAGAAGTCTCTGGCTTTACCGCCCTGGTAAAGCCCATCAGGAGCATCATTACAGGTTCGTGACTCCATTGCCCAGTGGGCAGCATTGGCAGGTTCCCTCACAGTAGGGATCGTGGTGGGATGATTTGCCTTTAAGAGGGTAATAAAAAGCAGATCCTTCTGAAAAGTTATCTGTGTGGCCCAGATATGAGGCTTATCCACATGGGACACATGTGTTTTAGTCATGGTCTAAGTCATTTAACTATCTTGTGCTTTTGTTTCCTCATCTGTAGAATATTAATAATGCTCATATAGAATTATTGTGAAGAATAAATTGCGTATATATGTATTTATGTATACATATATACATATATATATATGTGTGTGTATATATATATCGAAGACTGAGAGACGCAATTTTTATTAGTTTTGATTTCAGCTACATCACACATGATCCAATGTTTTCTTTCAAGGTGATAATGTCATTTGAAACTTTGTTTTTATTTGAAAATGGTGTGAACTTATGAGACAAAATGAACTTATAATTTTATGAAATTTGTAATGGATTTTCTTCAATCATCTTTGCAGCCAAGAGAAGCTCTCCTATCAACAATCAGAGTCAGACCTGTGAGTCACCAAATCAAGACACAAGACACCAAGGAGAGGTTAGTTTGTTGTAATCATGGGAGGAGAGGAGGAAGAAATTCTTTCAATAGCACAGTGTAAGGGACCAAACATCAATTTTAGATTCAGTACTATGGCACTACTCCCCTCCATCCTGAACATGCAGCTTTGCTGTCTGAAGTGTTCTGTCAGTTAAGTACAAAAAATTAATTTTAAGCATCTTTGATAGAGGTGTTGGAACAAAAGGGTATATGAGTATTTTATCTCAACAATTAGCATGTAGTAAATAGTGTTTTATCTTGATGGTTAGCATGTAACAATAAGTATTAATTGACATTCATCTCACATTAAATAAAGTATTGCTTAATCTCCCTTCACTTTCCATTCAACCTCTACAAAGTACAACTTGACACCTCTATCTGTCTGTCTGTCTATCTATCTATCTATCTATCTATCTATCTATCTATCTATCTATCTATCTATCTATTTATCTATCTATCCATGTGTGCCAGAGGACAACTTTGATTGTTATTCCTCAGATATGGTTTTCTGCCTCCTCTTTCCCTCCTCCTCCTCTTCCTCCTCCTCCTCCTTCTTTTCTGAGACAGGATCTCACACTGGCCTGGAGCTATTCAGGCTGGCTGGCTTACAAACACCAATTATCTTCCTGTCTCTACTTCCTCAGAACTTGGATTACAGTATGCCATCACATCTGACATTCTTATGTGGGTTCTGGGGATCAAACTCAGGTCATCATACTTATAAAGCAAGGACTTTACTGACTGAGAAATCTCCCAGCTTTACTATTTTTGAAATTGGTGATGGGGCTGTTCATGCTTTGCCTTATAGTTTGATTCTATATGCTTTTCTAATGTATACATTCCAGTCTTCAAACTGCATGGTAAATTCTTGATTTCAAGGTTCCACTTCATCAGATTCTCGTTGGATGGAACTAAGTTGTTGACACATAGAAGGCAAGTGTTCTATCACTGAGCGACTGAGCCACATCCCCAGACTTCTAACTTGTTTTCCATTTCCCCAGTCACCTCTCATCAAGCACAGGTAGCATACTAATGCTACACAGTTCTTGGATAAACTTTAGAAGGCTTATTTCATGAGATTTCTAGCTGTCTTTCTATAAAGTGTAATTGAACCGTGTCCTATTTCATGTGTGAAAATGGAACACACAAGGGCTAAACTGCTATGGTAAACTTGGGAGGGTCTTTGTACTTAAGAAGTTTATGATACCTACAGAAAAATATTTCCCATTACCTGAGCAGAATTGCATTTTTCAGCTAAAAGTAAGTTACTCAATGAAATGAATTGTTGAATGCATACTTACAGACCAGATAAAGGTCTCCTCAGCCAACCAAAAATTATGTCATACTCCTTTTCTGATGAATGATGGGAAAACTTAAACCAAACCTTCATCCTTAGGTTCTGATTTGAGTCTAATAATATCATGATATGCTAGCACTAAGCTGAGCCAAGGACAGCCCTGTGCTGTCCTCCTTGGTGCTGGCAAGTCTCTGCTGTATTGTGGGGTTCATAACTCTACTGCAGATGTTAGACATAGAGGATAAAAAGAAAACATTGAAGGGCATGGTAAAGTAAAACTTAAATATAAGCCTAATGCTTTAAATGATGCCAGCGCTTTCTAGAAATATATTTCCATTGCCTTTAGACAAAGGTAAATCTATAGGTCTATGATCATTTATGCTGAAAAAAAAAAAACAACAAAACACATATCTTCAGTATATGTGACCTCCTTCATGGACTTGTGCATATCTAGAGGATATCCCCAAAGCCGGGAAAGGAACTAACCTACTGTCTCACCTCCAAAAGGGCCTTCAGGTGGTCAGTGAAGCATTGCAGTCTGACTCCATCTCACCCAAGGCCACCATCTCAGGCTGCCACCAGGGAAACTCCTTCGATGGAAGCCTGTCCTCCCAAACTTCCCAGGAAAGAGGCCCATCACATTCAAGGTACTTGGCTGGAAGGCTAGATATAAAGTGAAATGTATCCCAGTTTCCAAGTTAGATTGCATCCTAACTACTTTTACAAATCTTTATCCTTTAAAGTATGGATGTGTGTCCTGAGTGTATATAGTTTTAGCCAAGGTACATATTTCTTTTTTACAAACTCACAGTATGAATGTCTCTCATTTTAACAAGTCAGGCTGGAAGTAGGAAGACATGTCAGATTTAATGAGATGTCTGAGTTGAATATCCAAGTGTAGAAATCCCAATGTGATGATTAAGGATCTGTTTTAGTCAATAATGGTACTTTGCATCAGTAAATTCATGCATTGAAATAGGTGTCATTAAAACACTTTGAAATTATCAAGCCTACTCTTCCCTGTTATTTTGTGAATATAATGAATTTACTTGCAAATATATTTTGCAAGGACCAAGGTAGTCTACCTCTTCCTACACCCTCATGGAATTATGGGTACCTAGATCCATGAAGGATGCCTCTTCACCTAATGAGTCATAGTCTATAAGATAACCTGAGTATTTCTACTCTCCAGTGAAATTAGTGTTTAAGTGATGGTACTTTAAAATAAATTTTCAAGCATACTTTTGTTGAGCTGTAATTTCCATGCCACAAAATTAACCTGTGAAAATTAATATTTTAATCATTTCT
The DNA here is from genome assembly GCA_026225945.1 of Cricetomys ansorgei. Lineage (NCBI taxonomy): Eukaryota > Metazoa > Chordata > Mammalia > Rodentia > Nesomyidae > Cricetomys > Cricetomys ansorgei. Next base: position 5,546,201 of record JAMJFZ010001796.1, read on the forward strand.
TGGTCTATTTACAAAGTACACAATGATCACCAAAGTCTAGTTTTAGAGTATTTCTGTCATATACACTTGTAGTTACTCCCATGCCCACACAGGCTCCAGAAGTCTCTGATACACTTCTCTCTGCACTGGGCCCTGTGTACAAAGGGTCTGGATTACTTTGTGGTATCTTGAATCTGCCTTCTTCAATTTAGTGTAATGTTTTTGAGGATTTTTTTTTTTATCTTCATCATTTTTTTTTTATTCTACGTCATTATCTAGCTCAGTGGCTCCTTCCATTTTATTCTGGATATCATTAGCTTATACAAATATGTCCGCTTTTCTTTACTCATCATTTGGTATAGTTTGTTGCCGTGTTTTGTATGTTATGAATAATGCTGTTGCCACCATTCACTTAGACCTTTTCTGGACATAGGTTCCCCATTCCACTGCATGGACAGCCATGAGTAGAATTGCTGAGTTTTGCGGCAAATTTATGTCCAATTTTGAGAAGAAATAACTTTTTTTCCAAAATGGCAGTACTATTTTACACTCTCCCAGAAATACATGAGCCTTTGTATCCTCAGGAACATTTTTATTGTTTTTCTCTTTTTATTATAGCCATCCTAGGGGCGTGAAATGAGATCTGACTGTGGCTTTCATTTACTTTTTCCTAGTGACTAAAGATGCTAAGAATGCTTTTGTGTGCTTATGAGCTATTCAGAGATACTCTTTTATTAAAGGACTATTCAAGCTTTTCCCATGTTTTAATGGTGGTGTCTAATTGTTCGCTTTAAAAAAATTAATATATTCTGCATACAAATATCTTATCAGAAGAAAATGATTCACAGATATCTCCTTCTAATATCTGGCTCATCTTTTCATTTCACAGTTTTTAAATGACTTATCTTTCCCTAGCCCTAAACCACATTATATAGGTATATTATTTTTGAGGCTTTGAATTTTTCCTATAATTATTGAAAACACAAAGCCATGTGGAAAAGTATTAGAGTCTTTGTATTACATATGCATTTACTTGTTGATCTATATTTTAGAAGGTGGCACAAGCAGGGACCCAAACATCTCAGTTAAAAATTCTACAGGTGCAGCTCAGTTAAAGTCTAGGGTCACCCTCCAGCTCTTCAGAACAACCAGCTAAAATACCTGAAGTTTGCTCCAATCCAAGTCATGTACATTCCACCTTCTTAACGCCTCTCACAGCATTTCTCACGGTCATTTAATACAAATCCTTACCTTTTTCCAATTTAGATTTCTATAACTGCTTCTAGTGTTGTATCTCTACACTCAGCATGCATATGTTATCTTTCTATTCACCGTATATGCATCGTTACCATACTGTTTCCATCTGCCCAAGGGCTAAAGACAAATGACGTGTGACCACAAGTGTGGAAAAACAGGCATAAGATACCCTCTGTGCACACGGCTCCTGCAGAGGAAGGGGACACCTTGGCTCCTAGCAGTTCTGATGCTGAGCTGGAAGACATGGAGGCTCTTCGACTAGAATGTAGCCCACTCTTGGCCACGGCAATTGGCTTCTCCTTCTGAGCTTTTGGCTCTATCCTCTAAGACAACTTTCTTTTTCAAAAACAGGTAGCACATATCCACAGCTGAGCAGTTTTGCAGCTTATTTTCTACAACCAACATTTGGGGAAAGGGACATGAGAACCTATTTTCAATTTTTAATGTATCTGTTCTTTGTTGATATGTGCTTTTTTAAATTTTTGTAGGTTGACTGTGAATCATATTAGGAGTCAGTGGAATAGACAAAATCCACATATTCATATCCTATGTCTTAGGCTTCTATTAAAAGAATAATGGTCATAATTTTCTTATGAAGCATTATATATGCATGTATAAAAGATAATTATATAACAGATAATGTTGTATAAGGATAATACTATGAAATTATATTATAATGTAAAATTATATAATATATAGGAATATAAGGGTAATAATAGCCTATTATATATATGTGTGTGTGTGTAAATATATGTATAAATTAATATATACATATTTATAAATATAAATAAATATAATATATACATGTAACATACATGAATATATACATACATATATATATATTTGCATTGCACTGTCAAGGTTTGTGGGGAGCCTTTGTCAGACTCAGTAGTATCAGATTTTGAAGTATGACATTAGATTATATTAAAGTCTTAACAACTGACTCTATAGCGTCACCCAGTGTTTATCCAACAGTTCCCTGGATTTTATGTTTCTATTCAAACATTTTTTGTTTAATTTTAGTGCCACTTGTTGTCTGTAAAAGCTGGTAAATATCTATATTACCAGGTCTCATATTATAAATCTTCAAAAATTCTTTTTTAATTCCTGTCTCTTCCCTTCTGGTTTACTGTAACCAGCAAAAAGAAACCAGAAGCTGTCTTTTAGACGTTAGGACATCTCCATCTCTTCAATAGATCACTTACTTTTTTAGGCACATTTGTGTAGCTTCCACACCAACAAAAACTTAGTCCCGCCTCTACATGGCAAAAATCCCCTCCTCCAGTTCCAGCGGCACCTTTCTTCATTTCCGCAGAGCCCCACCAGCAGCTTCCTCAAAGTCCAGAAGTTGTATTTATAAACTGTGCAGGAAATGTACACTAAGACAAATCACAATCCTCATTTCTTTTAATGGGTTCTACCTGTTTCAGGGTTCTATAACCATTCCCTAAGTTTAAGTTTTATCTTATTACCAAAATCTGTTTGGGCTATCAATTAGCCTCAGTTCTTCAGATTCAGGGTCTCTCTTTAAGGCTACACATGACAGGGAAACTGGCTTCTCTCAAAACAAATTATGCAAGAGAAGGAGAGAGGGAGGGAGGGGGGTTAGAGAGAGAAAATGCTAATATAGAACCCCATTGTCTTTTACAATATACTCTGAAAGTCATAGATTATCACTTCTATTATGTTCTGTGGATCACAACATCCAATCCTGGTAGAGCATGGGATTAGCCTTCACTACAGTCTACATACCAGGAGGCAAGGAGTATTGGAAACCATCTTAGAGGCCATCTATAACAAACACTACCGGTGATAAAGTCACTCTCATTTTATATACTATTAAATTTTATTATTCCTTTTTCATCAGTTGTTGAATATTCCTCTTCCACCAATTCTGCTTTAAATTCCAAAATGTTTCATCTGATTTAATGTAAGAAGTAATCTCTATCTTCAAACACTCATCTCATGCCAGAGACTTTTCAAAAGTCATAAAAAACCAGTATGAAAGTAAAATCTTGAAGCTGTAAAATATTCATACTTGGTTTTTTGCATGGTTTTTCTTGACTATTACTAGAGACTATAAGTATAAGCAGAAAATGAAGTTACTTTCTCTGAAAAGCCAAACTGTATTGATTCTAATTGAATCATGTATAAAAACAAAGCTAACTAAAATGTCTCATATTCTTACTTGTAAAAGGATGTTGCTTTGTTTTCTATTATTGTACTTGAGCCCTCTGCCTATCATCTACCTGTCAACTTATGTGTAACCTGCCCATCTATTGCATTTCTTGATGTAAATACACACATATACATGCAAACACACTCTCCCATAGCACAATACCCACACATTATGTGAATTAGACATGAATCAGTGGCACTTTGAAAAAAAATGACTTCCTTCTCTCTGCCTAGCTACAGTGGCTGGTTACCATGGAAATTATGCACAAGTCAGACCTCTTAGCAAACGCTAGTGTTACTGTATCTCCATTGGAGGAGTTCTTGTGTTTATTGGACTTGAAGAAAGAGCCTTAATAACAAAGCTTCAAAAATATCCTAGCAACGAAAGCTGTCTACCTAGATCAAGCAAATCCAGATCACTGTGGCTTTTGCCCTGACCTTGACTGAACTCAACATCGTTCTTCCCTGCATAGTGCAATCAGCAAACAAGTTCCTAGTTTTTAAAATTAATGTAAGATTACATCTTTAATTACCATATTCATAGGCATAATTCATGCTTCATTAAATACTGCAGAGGGTCAAGACTGATTCCCACATTTCTCTGCTATCACAAATTGTTACTTTGGAATATTCACTTGCTTTTAATGTGTTCTATCATCTCTCAGTACTCATTAATGATGACCTAGTTTTCCAAAACTGTAGTTGGCTGGGCAATAGATTAAACAGTCTTACCTTTGTGAAGATCTTTTCTCATCATAATTGCTTATTGTGTACATATAATTTAGTACAATGCTAACTATGAAAATATTTAAATATTTATATAGTCATTAAATTACACATTTACATTGAATATATTTATTAAATTATGTAAGCCTAATATGATATTTATAAATTATATATAATTATAAATAAATAGTTAAATTAATATTTAAAATATTGAGAAATAAGAAGTGCTCCTTTATGTTCCCATCAGGTAAATAAGCACTAACTTATTTATAAGTGAGATTCCCTTCATTATTTTTATGTATATAATAATTTAGACAAAAATTATATTTATATCTATTTATGAAATTTTTGTTTTTTCTACCCTCTCATGTTTTAATTTAGTTAGTGAAAGTGGCTTTCAACTTCCAGTGACCAGTTAATTACATATGATAATGCTGTCCTAGATTAAATACTTCATCATTTTGACTTTGAATGACTATTCCAACCAGTAGAGCTCCCATTTCAAGTTAATTTAAATGCACGAAAGGAGAACTAAAGATACATGAGGTTATAATTATTTGCTGCTGTTAGTTCATTGTTGTTATTTTCATGGGGTCTTGGGTGAGCGGTGGTCATTTTGGGCTATCAGTGAGTTGGTTCCATGAGATGGGAAAAGAATTGTTCTTCTGGGGAAGCAGATCTGCCTAGACAAGATAAGGAGGTGACACCTGGAAAGGGAGGAGTCACTGAGATCAAAGGCAGGCAGTGTGAAAGCCTAGCTGCCTGAGAGTTAAAGTAGCAAAGATCTGATATCCTGAGAGGCCTGGGATGAAGACCTGAGGAGGGACACCAAGATGGCAACCAGGACGAGTGGAGTGGAGATCCTGATGTACCAGACAAAAAGTAACAGTTACAGATACCGAGAGCAGCTGATGGACTGAAAGGGAGTTATTATGGAGTAGAGAAATACCAGCCACAGAGAGGAAAAGGAAAAAAAGGGCAAACTTTGTTAGAGCAGACAAACAGCTCCCATCAAGGGGATGGGTCAGAGATGGGAGTCCACCCAGGGTCTCTAAGTTGGACTTTTTGTAGGTTCCTGGGGACCTACTCCTCCAGACTTCTCCCTGGTTGATCTTGCAGGTTTCCCCCTTGTATAGTTACTTCTCCCTGCTGGACATTTTGTAAAAGGAGTGAGTAATCTTTGGGGTGGGGGTGATGGGGCAAACTTGTGAGTAAGAAACAGCCCTTCTTAAAGGGACTATACTTGTTTCCCAGATCAGCTCAAGTTCCTCTGACACTCCTTCAGTTTTAAATGGAGTTTTCTCCATATCAAACAACTGAAATGTGAATCTGTGATTACCCTGGTTGCAGGTATGACTTTAGTCTCTGGTCAGAACCTTATTTATATTCATGGAGTCTTGCTATTCTGCAGCCCATCATCTAATCTATGGACTAGAAGGGCAGAAATCATCCTCTACATTTTTCTAAAAGGTTATTGTTCTCTAATCTTGTTAAAGACACTTAAGGAATACCTAAGGATACTGTTTAGGACAAAACTTCTTGGGCCTGATTCTCAGAAATTTTAGTTCAGGAAATTTTAGGGGAAACCTTGGTGTCTGTTTTCTTAACATCTTCTCTTTCTCTTGTGCTCCTTGGGGACTTCCTGGAACCTCATCTGGAACAATGTTCTAGGGATTTGAAAAATTTAGATTACCTAATCTAATTTAATAACTATAAAATTTGAGAACTCTAAGGTATGGAGACGAAGGAGAGGGTTTATGATAACTACAACTAATCAAAGGAAGGCATAATTCTGCTGACCTGCTGCTATCTGCCTTCATCACAGAAGAGTAGTCAAGAAAATAATGGCTTTCACAGACTCTTATAATATGTTAGATGACTGTCATGAAGGCTTGAGGACCTAAAATTACACAGCTGGTAGCCAGCCAACCTCCTATTTTGTCTTTTCATTATAGATCTAACACGGGAAAGAATTCCTATTAACTTAGGTATAAATGATAGGCTTACAGGAACAAGTCATATGATGGTTCTTTAAGAAGGAGAAATGAAATGAGTTTGGGGAGGGGAGAGTAATAAAAGCCTCTTGGAAAATGTGTAGAAATGAAAGTCAAAGTCATTACTTTCCCTCAAGCTAGTAATGAGGGTATAACTAGTCCAGGGTCAGAAGGTAATAAAGAGCCCAATGGACAACTCGAGAAGATATTGAAAGAGGTTTTCACCAAAAATAAATAAATGAATAATCAAATAAACAAATTTGAGTTTAAAAGCAATTTATCAATAACTGGTACACCAGGGCATGTGTAGTAGAAATAAAGTTGGAATAGACAGAACAGTACACACCTGTTATCCCAGCACTCAAGAGACTGAAGCATCCGTAAGATCATGAGTTCAAGTCCAGGCTGGGCTATTTAGTGAACTGGGCCTGAGCTACATGAGATATTATCTCAAAAGCAACACAACAATAACAATAAGAAGAAGGAGGTGGCAGAAGAGGAAGGGTACATAAAGAAAATGAATTCAGATACACATCAGAGAGACTTTGTTCAGCGTTGTATGGATTTTGCATTTCATTCTAAGAATGAATGAATAATTGGGGGAATGGAGAACAAGAGAAGAAACAAAGGAGATTTGAAGGGCATAGTTGTGATTCTCCTTGTGAGATGTGTTGGCCACTAGCGCTTGGATGGTGTCTATAGATAAAGCTGATGAGAATCTACAAGACTCTATGATGGATCATAAATTGGTCTATAACTTATGATCAGAGTATTCTTGTTCCACAATCCAGTGTATATGAGAATTTAGGCTATCATAGAAAGCTTATTCAGCATGACTTCACTCCTAGTTAAGAATTTAGTGGATGGCATCCTATGTACTTGAACTTCTTATATTTGTTAAATTATTCAGAATAGCAAGCGATAAGACAACACTAAAGGCTGGTGAGATGACTCAGCAGTTAAGGACATTTGCCTCCAAGCCTGACAGCGTAAGTTTGATCTCTCTAACCACACATGGTAGAAGGAGAGAACTGACTCCTACAAGTCGTCTTCTCACCTCCACACTCACAGTAGTACAAACACTCATATACACACATACGCACATGCATACGACAAATAAAATGCAATACACTTTGAAAAACCATGAGTATTTTTTATAAAAAGCAATGACATTCAAAACTTTCATGTACATGGACACAGCACACAGGATGTTGTTAATGAGAGCAGAGTCAGCAGTGTGAGTAAGGTGTGCACTGATAAGGTAGTAGAAAGGACTATGAAAAATGTAAGCAGGGTACCAAATGTGGCCTATACAACCATCCATTGTATGTGTATGTGTGTGTGTGTGTGTGTGTGTGTGTGTGTGTGTGTGTTTAACTTGTGACTTTTTTTTTTTGATTTTTTAAGATAGGGTTTCTCTGTTATAACTCTGGCTGTCCCGGAACCTACTTGGTAGACCAGACTGGCCTCGAACTCAGAGATCCACCTGCCTCTGCCTCCTGAGTACTGGGATTAAAGGTGTGCACCACCACTGCCTGACTGACTTGTGATTCCTGATGATAGTGAAGTAGAAAAAAGGTCTCACCAAACACACAAATCCCTATCCCATGGTATTTATTCTTGATAGACGGCTAACTGTAACCATGCCTCACTGTTAATTGTTGAACCGCTGATGAGTTATAGACCTTCAATTCAGGACGCCTGTAGTCCTAGTGCTTGGGAATCCTTGTTAGGAGAATCAAGAGTTTGAGGCCAGACTGTGCTACATATGGAGACCTGTCTCAGGTAAGCAAGCAGACAAATGAACAAATAACACTGAAACCCCCCAAATACAGTCCTTGGAAGTTCAGAAAACTTCCTCCTCATGCTCAGTGGTGCATTTTTTTCATGAAGTTTTTCTTTTTGTAGGAATAGTATCAGAACTTTCTTTCTGTATCATCTAACTCAGGAGGAAATTGTGCTTGGGGTTCAAGTTTCCAGTTTAGATCCCAGGTGGCTTCAGCTTCCAGAAAGCTGATTTTATTTTATATTTTCATTTATTTTCTATCATTTTTACTGGATGTATGTTCTGCAAGAACACCCTTGGCTGTCTTAGTTCGGGCTGCTGTAACTGAGCCTGAGTGGATTCTAAACAAGAGAATATATTTCTGATAACCCTGGGGGCTGCACATCCATGTTCAGCATCATGGGGATTGGATGCAGACTGCTTAGGCTTCTGATGTTTCCATGTGATAGGAATACAGCAAGAGGGCACTCAGAAATCATTTTTTCTAAAGGGCATTATACCCACTTTTGAAGACCTGTGACTTAATTATCCCTGCCTCTAATTACTAGCACATTGTGATTTCAGAGTATTAATTTTGAAGGACAAAAAACATCCGGTCTATTGCATACCTAACATGATGTATTAATCTAGGTAATTGCTTACAACTATGCTTTAATAAACTGATCATGAGTTAAAGACTAAATCATGCATTTAAATGGAATAATAGTATTTCAGAAGTTTTAGAATTTTTAAGCTTTGCAGTCCTACATAGATATGTAACTTGAGAATTTTCAAAGGGATTCATTTTAATAATGATAAAACTTTAGTTTGTTTAGGATTTTTCTGTTTCTTTAGTTCTTTTACACAATGCTCTCACCATTGAACTTAAAATAGCCGACACAGTAATGAGGAAAAAATTCATTCCTGCTTTTATTGCAGTAAAACCTGGTAGCTTAGGAAACAGCATGACTTGAATCTCCTCGATTTCTTTGTCTCTGGCTATCATCATTGCCCACCACCCAAATTACTCATCAAATGTACCAACATGTGATGCTCACACCCAACTCATGATTTTTTTTTTAATCAATGCCTTTGCTGGCATGGCTCCCTTTCACTTAAAATATGTTTGTCTTCATCGGCCAACTCTCTTTCCATGGCAATTTTTTATTTTACCCATCCTTCAAAATTGTCAATCTTTCTACTTTCAAAAACTGTATAAAAACAGTGGAATGAGTAAGACCAGTGAGGAGGTCATTAGAGTGAACCAAGCAAGAGATGAGTGAATGGTTGAATGAGTGACAAAGTAGAGCTGTAGGCTGGATTGTGCTGCCCTTTGGAAGGCCTGATTCCAGTGTAATCATCCTCTTTCTGTCACTGGGAGCAGGGCCTCTCTTGTGATACCACCTTGCCAGAGGTCACGCTATGCCACCTACTTCGATGTTGCTGTTCTCCGCTGCCTTCTCCAGCCCCACTGGTCTGAGGAAGGCACCCAGTGGTCCCTGATGTACTATCTGCAAAGGCTGCGACACATGCTGGAAGAGAAGCCAGAAAAGGTTCCAGAACCAGATATTCCTCTCCTGCCCAGGCCTAGAAGTAGCTCGATGGTGGCAGCAGCTCCCTCACTAGTGAACACCCACAAGACCCAAGTAAGACAAACCTGGTCCATTGTCACTTGGGCTAAGAACATCAGCTGTAATGCATTCTCTGTTTTTCTCCTGGCTTTAGGCAATTATGGAATCCCATGCCTAAAAAACCTTGGTTGGTGACTCACTCTGTTGCCACTATCCTTCTCTTCTGTAGCATGGGTAGAACCTTTGACAGCTCTCTAGCTCTCTACCATTGACAGAAGTATACCTTTTGTACATACTACTTTGGTATAAGCCTTTTTTTAACCAGAACATTGAAAATTGGGTCTCAGGGAAAATTAGAGAACCAGTTAGAATATGTTTCTGACATACAGCCTCATAATTAAATATCATAAAGTATAGGGAGTCAGCATTTTACAGAACGTGTTTCAAACTTTTTTGCCCAACACAAAATCTTCATTGTCTCAAGGCTACCATTGGGAATATTACTTTCTGGTACACAGACTTGCAATTTATTATGAGTATTGAGAGACGTGACCTGAATAAACCCTGATGTGGTAGCATTCCTATGAAGATTGCATTCTAATAAATGATGGCCACATATCAGCCAAGTGCTTGTTCTTCCTGTCTTTCTCATGAACTCCGCATGATGAAAATAGAGAGAAATGATTAGCTTGCAGGATATGCCAGCCATTTGGTAGTAGTTAAACTTGAGTGGGTTGGTTCTGAAAAGGTTTTCCTGCGCATTCTAAAGACTAGCAGTAGTAGAAGATGGTAGACAGTATTGGTAGTGGGCATTCTGTCACAATGAGTATCTCTTTTAATGAGTTATTAACTAGAAAAACTCTCAGATAGGGAAGATCTGGGAGGGTGTGTGGGAAATGATCAAAACATATAATATGAAATAAATTTTTAATAAAAAATAAAACAAATATCTTCTCCCTGTTTTCTTAGTATTTTGGGTCTGGGGGGGGTACATGACCTCAGTGTTAAAATTTGCAAACAGAATTTACAATCAATATGAAATATATATTTTGCAATACCCAAATTTGGATTCCAGAAGATCAAACATACAAGTTAAAAATGTTTAGATCTTGAAACAACAGGCATAGCCCTATTAAAAGGGCAGCACTTCATTGAATTAAGTCTTGGGTTTACAGCCCTAAATCCCTAGTCATTGTCTATGTTTATTGTTTATTAAGGATCTCACCATGAAGTGCAATGAAGAAGAAAAATCCCTGAGCCCTGAGGCTTTTTCCAAGGTTTCATTGACCAATCTTCGAAGATCTGCAGTCCCAGATCTGTCTTCAGACCTGGGCATGAACATTTTTAAGAAGGTGAGTATGCATTTTGGTATTTCAGTGATTTAGAAACCCAGAGGGGCATGCCCTCCCCTGATCTGCTTTATTGGTGCAGGGGTAGAAAAGGGAGGAAATATCAGCTCCTAAGTATAACAGTGACTCACAGCATGACTCTATAACCCAGTGAGCATGTGTGTGTGTGTGTGTGTCTGTGTGTCTGCGTGTCTGTGTGTCTCTGTCTGTCTGTCCTATTCTGAATGTCCCAACACAGTTAGACCCATGCTGGTGACTCAGTGTGATGGGGAAAATTTCAAGAGTGTGATAATGCCAATTTTCATTCTTTTGGCTCCATTTCATTTATCAAATACTTTATACAAGTATTTCTTACTTAATCCAGTTAGAACCCATTCTTCAAATTTTACAGAACATAAACTAACCCACAGAAATGTTAGGCAATTCGCTAAAGTTTAATCCTAACCTCAAAAACAAGACTTCTGTCTAAACAGTTCACATTCTTTCTTTCATAATTGTATAGAGTTAATCAGCTAGAAAATGATATATGTATGTATATGTATATACATATATGTATCAACTTCGTTTTCTCTTTGTCAAAATTATTTGATTAATATGTCAATGAAGACCATAGAAATAAGGATTACTTGTCTATAAGTTTATCTTGTTACTAAATAATGAGTTGTTTTTCCTTCATTAATAACATAGCAGTAGGAACTGACCATCATTTTTCTAAAACATTGAATATTTGAGAGAAAAAAAGAGATTTTTCTATTCTCATGGCATATAGGAATTTTTTCGAGTGGCTTTAAAAATATACGTGCCCAGGCCTGACTGCAGAATAATGCAATCAAAATTGCTGAAGGCTAGATTCAGATATGGGTAAATTTTTAAAGCTTTCCAAGCCATTCTGAATTCTCAGTTACCCTAGATCTTGAACCTCTTTGGTATGAATAATAGAGTTGTACCAATGTCTGCTGTGTGTCATGTTTGACTGTCCCTGTGAACGGTGAGGTTGCTAACTAGAACAATGGACCTCAAACTTAGAAAGTAGAACAGAGTCAAAGGAGACAGGTCCAAGTGGTGGCTCAAGGCACTAATCCTCACCCCCCCAGTGGTTCTCAACCTTTAGTGTACATCAGAGATCACAGGCACCCACAGGGCTTCTTAAAACACAGAACCCTGGGCTTCTTCTGAATTTTAGATGTTAGGTATATCAGGATGAACCTGCCCCTTTCTAACAAGTTCCCAAAGTTTGCTGCTGCTGATGGTCCTGGGTCTTCTCTTTGAGAACAACTGCTCAAGCTCACCCAGCAGAAAGACTGACAGAATGGACAGCATTTTGCTTGGTGTCTCTCCCTCTAGTAACACCCTGGTGATGTTCCCCCCTGTCTATTGGATTATATTCAACAATATGAGTCCTCTTCCTCAAACATTTAGAACATTTCCTGTCATTACTCTGATGTCTCCTTTGCCTTGTGTCTGCCTTCATCTCTCTTCACTGCAGTTCAAAAGTCGCAAAGAAGACCGCGAGAGGAAAGGCTCCATTCCATTCCACCACACCGGGAAGAGGAGACCTAGAAGAATGGGCGTGCCATTCCTGCTGCATGAGGACCACCTAGACGTGTCACCCACCCGCAGCACATTCTCCTTCGGAAGTTTTTCTGGGCTTGGAGAAGACAGGCGAGGCATGGAGAAGGGAGGCTGGCAAACCACCATCTTAGGTGACTACAAAGATCTTCCCACTAGGGCCCAGCCCAAGTGATTTGTGGTCTGGACCTCAGGATCCCTTCCAAATCTAGTTCTTCCTTGAGCCGTTCATTCGAGAACAGTGGGCCCAAATGCAAGTTCCCCAGGATTGAAATAATGTGGAATTCTCACAACCAAAAAAAGAAAAAAGAAAAAAAGCAAATAATTTAACTAATTATGCAAGCATTCTCTATGATTATCCAGTAAGAGCTGTATTTCTTAGATCATTATAAATGCAGAAGCATGGCCATAGAGGATTCTGCATATTAATTTTCAGTTTTTCATCTTAAGACAGACTTTTAAATAACTCTATTATTTAATAAAAGAAGGAAAGAGGCACCACCCCCACCCCGGGCTTGGATGTCAAAGTAAGAAGTGCAGCTTAAAACCAGAAGCTGACAGCCAGTGAGCCACAACAGATGGTCTCTGACATTTGTCTTAGATTGGGGCTGACCTTATCACAGGGCAGTCTCATCAATCATCTTGACCTTGACTATTCCCAAGTCAAGTTCAACTCTCGCTACTTCGGTTGAGCTTCATGCTCTTCTTCATACCCTCTCACTCTACTGCTGTCCTCTAGAAAGGAAAAAAATTCTCAGCAGAGACTCTTCTAGAGTTTAAAAGCCCTTTGTGGTACTCTCATTCATCTCAGGGAAACTGACCAGGCGGGGCAGCTCGGATGCAGCCACTGAAATGGAAAGCCTGAGTGCCAGGCACTCCCATTCCCATCATACTCTGGTGAGCGACCTGCCAGACCACTCCAACAGCCATGGAGAGAACACTGTCAAGGAAGGTGGGTCCAGCAAGAGGCAGGTGGTGGTGGGCAAGAGGCAAGGGAAGAAGTACAGATTTTTCATGGTTTCCCATTCTTACACTAGTTAGGGATTCTATTGCTGTGATGAAACACCATGACCAAAAACAACTTGTGGGTGTGTGTGACTTGGCTCTTACACTTCCACATCACTGCTCATCATTGAAGAAGTGAGAACAGGAACTCAAGCAGGGCAGGAACCTCGAGGCAGGAGCTGATGCAGAGGCCATGGAGGAATGCTGCTTACTGGCTTGCTCCACATGGCTTACTTAGCCTGCTTTTTTATAAGATGCAGGACCACCACCCAAGAGATGGCACCACCCACAATGGGCTGGGCCTTCCCCCATCAATCACTAATAAAAAAACTGCCCCACAGGCTTGCATAGTCTTTTATGGAAGCATTTTCTTACTTGAGGTCCCCTCCTCTCAGGTGACTTTATCTTGTGATAAGTCAATATACAACCATTCAACACACTGTGTTGATTATTCTCTGCATTCTTACAATTTCAGAACCCTGCATATTTTCATTTATATTGCTCACAAATATACTTGTTAGCTATTCTTGGCACAGCTTCAGTAGCAGGGACTGTTTGCCACCACTTGATGGGCACCATACCTCCAGGGGGAGAGCAAGGACAAAGCACTCTTACATATTTTCAAAAGATCATGAGCCCAAAGGCTGGAAAATGTCTAGATTCATTGCTTATCCACCTCCATGCAATACCTCCAAGGCAGGCAGCTTCTACAAGTCCGTGGGAAGGAAGTCAACCCTCTCTCTACGGCCACCGGATTATTTTTCTGACAACTGCTATTTCATCTTGGTGGCTTATGTGGAGCAACTGTGTATCTCTGGGTGGTACCAACACAGCTTTTCACTCTTTACTTGGAACAGAATTGTTTATTCCTTTCATTATTGTTATGCTTTCATAGGAGCATAAACGTAATCCTTTGATCCCTTTTGTCCCCAAACTGTGTTATGAATATTCAATGGTATCTATTATTATTATTTGCCATTGCAAATCTATGTCCGGTTACTCTTGGACAAAAAAAAAAAAAAAAAGAAAAGAAAAGAAAATTTTTCTTGTTTTTCTTCAATACTTTAGATAAAGATAAGTATTTTTAGAGTTCCATTCTTTTCTTGACATTTCCATGTATGGAGACAATATGGTTTAATTACTCTCCCTGTTCCCTAGGCCTCTCTTATCTAACCATTCCTGTCCCTGTCAACACTCCCAGCCCACAGTCCCCACCCCCATCCTTTCTCAGGTTCCTGACTTTTGCTTTAGTGAAGTAAAGTGTATTTAACGGCTATAAACTGATAGAGAAAGATCTCAAATAAATCAGTATATATCAATAGGCTGTCGTGCAACAGTAAATAAAACCTATGTGATGTTATCAACTTAAGTCATTATTATAGAATTTAAATTCTAGCTTCAGCCTTAAGAATAATTTGTGATCATGTTTTTCTGGGACTCTCGCTGTCAGGTATCAGATTGCCTCCCCAACATTTCGTGGAAGTTGAGAATAGCGTTTGAGACTATAGAAGTTTTTATTGAAAGTTTTATTAAACTTTTATTAAAAGTTATTATTAGGGTCACAATGTAAGAAATAGTACAACAGTCTAACTGGTGTGTCTAACTGGTCCTTACAAGAGAAACTGAGGTTTGCTCTCATCTTCTCAGTGAGATCTCAGATCTCCACCATCACAGTTGCGACCTTCAACACCACGCTGGCGTCATTCAATGTCGGCTACGCAGACTTCTTCAGTGAGCACATGAGGAAGCTCTGCAGCCAGGTGCCTATCCCAGAGATGCCACATGAACCTCTGGCATGTGCAAACCTGCCACGAAGCCTCACAGATTCCTGCATAAACTACAGCTATCTGGAGGACACGGAACATATCGATGGCACCAACAATTTTGTCCACAAGAATGGCATGCTGGATCTTTCTGTAAGAGGCTGTACTTTTCCTTATGGAGACTAGAAAGACTCTTTAGTGTAATTTTTACAAGATTGGGTAACGTGGGCATGTAGAGTATCTTAGAAGTCTTTGATGAATCTTAAAAAGAAGAACCTAACCATATAAAAATTTCCACAAGACAGCCTGGTCTACAGAGTGAGTTCCAGGACAGCCAGTGCTACACAGAGAAACCTTGTCTAAGGAAAAAAAAACTCCACAAGAATATCAACCATCTTAAACATTCCTTTTGCTTTTTCCAAGTATTGCATTATATTCTATTTTATCTCAGGATGTTCTTACCTACCTAAAGCCTTAGTGAATCTGAATGCACACATGTGAATACATTTAAGTGTGTGTTCCCTACGGCTCTGTGTTTTTTCTAAAAAAAAAAAAAATAAGAAGTATTTTTATTTTTCTTTAGTTACACAATCACCAGGACTGTAAACCTCCCATGAAGCCAGGGGCAAAAAATGAATAGAAGTCCTTAAAAGATTTAAGCTCACATTCCCGGGAATGCCTGTTTTGAGTACAGTCATTAGCAATGAAAGGATTGTTATATTTTACAATTATATTTTCCCAACATTTTTATTACACCCTAGGAAACAGGGCTCAGCAAATAATTTAAGATATTAAAATCACTAAAGGGTCATAATTTAAACTTGCAAATATTGTGCGCTTTAAATTGATGGGTAAATAATAATACAATCCTGAGTGAGTCAATGCTCCTGTGGTCCAAGTGTAAGGAAGCAGTCGCTCTTTATTATTTGTGGAAAGTGAGACGCAGAGGATTAAAACCCTTTGTATTTAAAAAGTCAGTTATGTGTCCGTGTAGGCAAGTTTAAAATTAAGTGTCCATTTAGGCAAAAATGATTGTTTAGTCGTTAACCCAATGTGTTCCATCATTTCCATCAACTATCTCTTTCCTGGTGAGATTGGAAGGTTTTCCATCAACCATCTCTTTTGTGGAAGGTTGAAAGGTTTAATTGAGCTCTAAATGCCTTGCATTTCCCTGCTTGAATTATTTATAACCAACTAGTAGTGCCCAGTGAAATGGATTACACAAAACAAGAGACTTTTGGAAAAGGCAAAGTGGACAAACTTACTTGCCCTCTGCTTTGCGCTCTGCAGGTGGTTCTCAAGGCTGTTTATCTTGTTCTTAACCATGACATCAGCTCTCGCATCTGTGATGTGGCCCTGAACATTGTGGAATGTTTGCTTCAACTCGGTGTAGTTCCCTGTGTAGAGAAGAACAGGAAGAAGAGTGAGAACAAGGACAATGAGACTGTGGAAAAGAGGCACAGTGAGGGGACGTTCCAGTTCAAAGGCGTGTCTTCTAGCTCCACCAGTGGTTTCGGGGCTCCCTCTGCTAGTGGAGCTGGAGATGGTGGAGGAGAAGAAGGAGGAGGTGGAGATGGCGGGGGAGGAGGTGGAGGAGATGGAGGAGGAGGTGGAGGAGGTGGAGGCGGCCCTTATGAGAAGAACGAGAAGAACCAAGACAAGGTATGGTTAAATTATGTGCTGTCTCCTCAGGCAATTTGGCATTCAAAATTTATTTCAATTTGTGCATGTATGTGCGTGTGTGTGTGTGTGTGCGTGCGTGTGTGTGTGTGTGTGTGTGTGTCTATGTGTATGTGTGGTTGCGTTTTAGCTTTTGTTTTTGTTTCTTTCCCAGAAATGTATTGACTAGAATAAGAAGTCACTAGAGTCTGAAAGTAATAAATAATTATAATTATTACATTAAATATAGCTTGATAATATAAATGTTTTTTGACCAAAATTATTACATGTGGAATATTTGAAGGTCAAATTTTATGTTCTTCAAAACAGCCACCAAAATGTAAATATTATGTAGTTACTCACCAAACTGCAATTAGATTTTACGATCTACAAAAATCTACTCCACCTAAAAACCATCTGTTATTTTCAGTGAAATCAGAGTTTATGTGCTTTTGGAAACTAATATCAAAAGCATGGGGAATCGAGATAGAAATGGAACATCAATTTCTTTCTTTAATGGTCACTAGTCTATACTAAGAGCTTAAAATATCATTTGTTAACTACGATTTCTGCCTGTAGCTTGGTCCATGTTTCTTCATGTCCCAATGAATGCAACCTAAATCCCAAGGACATCTGAAGGTCTAAAGAAATAAAGCTTAGATGGATGTGTGCAAAGAGTTTTCAGATCTAGAAAAGCTTTTAAAGAACGTACAGTAATTTTAAAATATATGTAAATCAACCTTCCAAAGAAACTCTTTTCAGGGTGACCTTTTCCAAGGTGCTACTGCATAAAGCTGTAGTGTTCCTGAATTACTGAAAGGAACTCAACTAAGGGAACCAGTGAGGACAGAAATCCAATCTAACCTCTCCTTACTAAGCCACCTACTCAAGAACCTAATCTACAAAAAGTCACTCTGAAGGACGACAGTGCCACCTGCCTAAAAATAATATAGTTTATTATGCTCTTATTATGAACATCACATGGCGTGACTTAACCTCTCACAGTATCTCTATGTGACGGGTACAGTTCCCTTTTTAGAGAGCATGTGGTTTTAAATATTAATAGTTTGACCAAGATTATATGGTTATTAATTATTGAAGCTACAATTTGGATCAAAACTAAAAATCATTTCTTACTTAGCAAATACATAATTACAGTGTTCTTTGGATTCAGGGTGATTCTTCAAAGCAGTCACTAGGTAATGCAATGACTTTGAACCCCCTTCCTACTTTGTGTCCTGACTAGTCACTGGAGAAAGAATGCCTTCAGGAAAATACCATGATGTTGGATGGTTAATAGAGGGATCTTTTACTCTGGGGAGGCCTTCAGTTGAGGCAGGTTAACCACAATTTCTACCAGTTCATAGAAGAAATGTTTCATTCCTGATGGGTAGCTCTCTAGGACCCCATACCACAGCTGCTACATGAGTTTGCAGATAAGTGGAGAAGGACCAATCGGATACTGTTAGGGAAGGAGAGAGTCCACCGTGACATGTTAAGGTTCGTGATAATGCCCCTGTAACCCCCTAGTCCTTTCCCTAACTACTCATATTGCAATACTCTTTCTGTCTGTCAACCCAATGGTGTGACTAATGGAAAAATTCCCCATGATCATGGGATAATTCCCTTCCATTATTTCATTTGGATGGAAAAAATCTA
Organism: Cricetomys ansorgei; assembly: GCA_026225945.1. NCBI lineage: Eukaryota > Metazoa > Chordata > Mammalia > Rodentia > Nesomyidae > Cricetomys > Cricetomys ansorgei. The sequence goes on from JAMJFZ010001796.1 coordinate 5,564,675, forward strand.
TGATATGGGGAGGGTAGCTGTTAGCCCTTACTTCACAGGGAGAAAAATAAAACACGAAGAGTTTAGTTAATTTGTGCAATTATCTTGCATCATCATAAGTAGCCAGGAACCATGAGCTAAAATCCTGGCTCTGTGATTCACATGCTGACAGTTGAACATAGTCAGGAGGACTTAGGAGGTTTCAGCTACTCAGAGGTAAGGGTCTGCCCATAGTGGGCTCAGCATCATTCCTCAGTAACAGCTTGCTTATACTTCTGTGGAAATAATTCAGTTTCCTTTTTGGAGGATCCTTGTTTTCCACTTCCCAAAAGGAAAAAGGACAAAAAATAACAAAGTTCATAATTCATCTCAGGAAGCTTCCTGATGAGCCTCAAGGAGAATCAAGCTGAAAATTTGTTAAGGACTGTACATTCTACTTTGATTATGATTATTATGTATATTGCAATATAATGAAAATATACTTTGGGAAATTTTTCTCAAAATAGAAAGCTATTTACTATGAGATTTCCAAGTTCCAGACTGTGATCAGTACCAGAAAGCTAGTAATGATCCTTGCCTGATGTTGTTATCAAAAACCTACTGATAAGGATAGTTTCTAGGAAAATCTATGTGTGTTCATTGTAGATCATCCTACTGTCTCTCTCTAGGTTGTTGTTCTGATCACCCATGAAGGATATGAAAGTTTGTTTGTCTTGTGATAAAACACATTCAAATTCTGTGTCATCAGAATGCAGTTTCTTTGTATTAGTTCACGTACTAGGTTTTAGAAAAATGAGCTTGTTGAGCTCTTGACAACTTCATTTTGTAAAGCGGTATAACACATACTAACTTTATAAAATAAAATTCTAGTACCTAAAAGAGCTCAGTGGCAAAGTCAACAGGCTTCTCTTTCTTTCTCAATCATGGCTGCTTAGGATGAAAGTATACCTGTAAGCAACCATAGGCTTGCTCTCACCATGCTCATCAAAATAGTGAAGTCTTTGGGATGTGCCTATGGTTGCGGAGAAGGACACCGAGGGCTCTCTGGAGACCGTCTGAGACACCAGGTATTCCGAGAGAATGTAAGAGAATTAAAGTAGATTCCATTTTCCTTTTTCTCTCTTTCTTTCTTTCCTCCTTCAAAATGAGGATTGAGTCCTTTGACAATGAGGGTCAATATTCCCAGAAAATATTAAATTTCATAGGCAGTTAATACTGTCTTGGGGTGAGAGGATTCCCACAAAGCATCTCAAAACATCTAAAACCAAGGTTTTGGAAAGTTTAATTGGGAAAATTGGTCTGCTTCATGCCTATTGCAGACCATCTGGAAAATAGGTGCAGAATCAGGACATCTAGAGGGACATTTGAAAGAACTTTGCAAAGATGCATACACTTACTAAGCATCTGATGATCTGTGCAGATGCTCTTTTGATCATCCGGGTAACATAGAAGTGTTTTATATTAGGGGAAGGGAATTTTGATATTCTTACATAAAACTTGATATTCTTACTTAGAAATGGAAAGTGGCCCTTATTGGGACAAAATAGGACTGTAAAAGTGGCCAGGCATCTGGCTGCTTTGTTTGAGAATGTCCCTCAGCTTCTATAGAGATGTGATCATGTTCTTTGGAACTGTATGAAACTTGAAACTCTGCACATGGGCTTGCCATCATACTGCAGTGAGGAAACGCAGTTTGTTGTAGTCTGTTTTGAATTGCATACGCCAACTACCTATCACCTTTCCTTCTGTGAGCAACAACCAATCTCTGACAAACCTGATCTGGGACGGTTACCTCATTTCTATATTAGAATTGACATTATATGAAAACATTCTTTGTAAAAATAAAGATATGATGCCAATTTAAGCACAAATCTCTTTGGCATAGCTTGGCAGAGTTTTAAGATCATGTCAAAATCTGATGCCAGCCCGTTTTTTCTGGTGTATTTTTTGTCATGAAATGTTCATACAATGTTAGCATGCTAGATTTCTTGCTTAAGGTATCATCTACCATCCATTGATTTATTCATTTATCTTTCGTTTATATTCAATTATGTTGTCCTATTTTGGTTTATTGTGTGCATATATGGGAGGTATATTCACAGTGGCTAACTTTTAAATTCCCCAACTCAGACATTTTGGCCAAGATCTAGATTTTGAGGCCAAAAATTTTAAAAAGAATCAAAACAATAATAAGGCAATAAAGGCTTTCATTGCATCCATCCTTACAAATATGTGCTTTTAATTCTGTTACAAGATAAATAAAAACTGTCAAAGCTAACGAAAACACATCAGTCTTCATACATAAGACTTCATGGAATTCAGCTTAAAATATAAGAGAAGCGTCTTCCTAGAGGTGTAAACTGGCTTTGAGAACTGTGCTCTGTTTTTCTGAATTGATAGACAACAGAACCCGTTGGCTCAGAAGAGAGGCTACTGTTACTTCATGGCCAAGAATATCTTGTGTTTCTGTAAGATTGGCCAGCCAATCTTCTGCCTACCTTTTCAACCTGATTTCTTGGCCAGTTACTTTCTGATCTTCTAGACTTCTTCTGCACTCATCATAGAGATTATATGCACAAGTTAGAGAAACTTTCCCAAGAAAATGTCTAGTTTAAGAACTATAAGCCAGGCAGTAGTGGCACATGCTGTTAATCCCAGCACTAGGGAGAAAGAGGCAGGTGGATCTCTGAGTTTGAGGCCAGCCTGGTCTACAGAATGAGTACCAGGGCAGAAGGAGTTACAATAGAGAAACCTGTCTCAAAAAGCCAAAAAATAAAAAAAAGAACTACATATTTCTATGTTTCTGTACCATAGAATTTTCAAACACAATCTTTTTTGAAAAACTAAGCTAAATGTCTCGCCTTTAGACAGATTATCAGGTCTTCTATATCTATATTTTGAAAAAGAGTATTGTAATGATATTCTCTAAGTACCTAATAGTTTTAACACAAAATCCCATAATAATTCTTAGGTTATCCATATAATAATTTATTAGTAATCTTAAATTATGAAAAAGAAGTTAATTGATTAATACTTTCATATTTTTTGAAAATACAGAAAAGTGTCTAAGGGTTCTAAATGTAATCCTTTAATAATTCTCAGATTATTAATCTAACAATTTCTTAGTAGTCCCAAATTATTGAAAAGAATTTATAAATACTTATTTTCTTGAAAAAAAATTAGGGTGTGCACTCAGAATAAGAATTTTTAAGGCTTGAGAATCTTAACCTTTATTAACTTCCCACTGAACTCTTACCAGACTTGTAGATAAGCTTGCAATCTCCAGAGCAGAAATATGAAACTACACTGTGTTTTATAGAGAACATGAAGTAATTTGTATTGTACTTCAGATGTTTGTTTATGCTCTCTATAAGTATTACAATGAGGATCTTAACAAATCATGTATGGAACGATAATTAAATCAATGCAGGTTACATTGTACTTAAGTGCTTTGTAAACATCACCTTATCACAAAGCAGCATCTATTTTCAATCATTTAAAAAAAATGCTTGAAGTATGGTAATTAGAAAGTCCTCTGGAATGAAACCACCTGATTTCAAATCTTCTAAGACACAGTGAAGGAAGAATGAAGAGAATCTTCCTATGATAAGGATAGAGAGATTATAGCAAGATCATAAAAAGCTTATACAGTGAAATTTATACAAGTCTCACCCATTTATACTATTTGTTTTTATCCTTTTACATCACCAAGTACCTTTCCTGGGTCATGAGCGCATCACACAGTAACCCAACTGAAGTTTTCTCCTGAATCCCTAGTAAAAACTCATCAGTAGGATTCCAGTTCTCGAGGATCTCCTCCCTGCTGTGACTTCAGTGCTACACCCATTGCAAGGTTTTCCGTCCTTAAGATGGTCTCCCCAAGCTGTATCCCCTTTCCCTCATCCCAGACACCTCCGCCATAGCCCCATTCCATCCCATCTTTAGGACTTTCTTGTGTCTCTTTTGCTCATATAGTCTTCTTCAAGATCTCAGTAAATCCCTAGTATTGTCATCTGAACTCCTTGTTAAGAGTAGCTGGTATCTAAGTATAGTTCCTCAATACCATCAATGTCTGAAGTGTTAATGAGAATATTTCATAGGAAAACTAGCTACACCTTAGTAGGCAAGACCCTGACTTCTGGTATTGACTCTGATGCAGACCTTAGAGTGTCCACTTAGACAAAACCCTTGATTTCTATCAGCCTCAAGCTTCTTCTTCAACTGTGAGAAGGGGCAATCAGCAAATGATAAAGGTAGTGTAAAAGTCAGTTGTGATGCCTTTTCATTTGAAAAATGAGTGTTTTACAGCAAAGCACCATGCCAATGAGGTATATCTTTTAACAGAGAAAGCTAGCAGCCTCCTAAATGCTCCCAATAGCATGAGAATATTCCATCTGGAACATATACTGTCAGTGGTTGTAACTTTGTGGCTTCTGCTAGAAATTATTCTCTTTTGCTTTGCTAGGTGGCAAAATTACTTACTAGGTCATAGGAAATATACTGATATTTTAAACAACAGGACCATGCCACGACACCAAATTATATTTAAATACCATACTTTCTTTCACATTCAAATCCAACTAATATAATATTTTTATGACTCTTATATGTTCCAAGGACCTTTTCCTTCCTGGCTATATAAGAGATCACTGTACAGCTGTGGCTATCATTCAGCTGATAGAGTGCTTGCCTATCATCCATGAAGCCCTGAGTATAATACTCAGTGACACATTAGCAGGGTGTAATGGTGCACATCTGTAATCCCAGCATTCAGGAGGTGGAGGCAGGAGGATTAGAAGTTCAAGGTCATCCTCAGCTATATAAGGAGTTCAAAGCGGAATGAGTTACATGAGACACTGTCTCAAAAAAATGATTAATTAATTAATCAAAATTTAAAAGGCCACTGGACTTTCCATGGCTCTTCTTGCTTTCACTTTCTCCACTAAACCTACCTAACTTCAAAGTTAGGCATGAAAGCGAGATGCTTTTGCTAATGGCACAAAGCCTTTGAAATTTCTAACAGTGAATTACGGATTCTACGACTTACTTCAAATTTACTTCTTGAGTTATCTTCATTAGATCTTAAAATCTTGACCTTGGTGAAAAGACTGAGTTCTTTTGGGATCAACATTGAACTTTAGCTTTGAGTTCTTCCTGAGGAGTGGTTCTTCCAAATGCAAGCTCCTTCAGAGTGCCCAATCGGCTTCTGCCTGCTTCTTATTCAAACAACTGGGCCTAGCATGGGGAGGATCTGCAGCCAGAGGGAGTGGGTGGAAGCCTTTGCCTTCAGAAATGTTTGTTTCAGACTGACGGTGTCTGGAGCTTAAGCTGGTACTTGTGACTTTTTCACTTTTCTTCCTTCATTGCAGGCCCAGAACTGCCTCACTAAGCTATACAAGCTAGATAAGATGCAGTTCCGACAAACCATGAGGGACTATGTGAACAAGGACTCTCTCAATAATGTAGTGGACTTCTTGCATGCTTTGCTAGGATTTTGTATGGAGCCAGTCACTGACAGTAAGTAAAGCCACCTCTGAGTTCAAGGAGCAGCCACTATGAGGTAAAGCAGGTAGTGTTTCCCTGCCTAGAATTTAGAGAAGAAAGCTACTTGTGTGTGCCTACACACACGTCTGCATGTATGTGTATGAGATTGTGTGTAATGAGAAATAAAAAAGAGAGGTGCTTGCAAATTATCTTATGACATGTGATGTCGTCAAAAAGTGATTTGCCTCATTGAATAGGAGTTTGGTAGCGCTGTCTCTCGTCTGACCTCTGTGTATAACAATGGAGAAAGAAATCAGAAAACAAGGAAATATATTTACTAGTTCAACAAGTACGATATGAGGGTTTATGGTATGCCACTTGCAATGTTCGGGATTCTTACACAATAAACTAAGAAAGAAAAATGTAATTAGCATAAACAGTTCAGTGACATAATTGGCACACATACATGAAGACTTAATTTAGTTAAATTAGGCAAATATACAGACCAACAACCTGTTGATAGTTCATTGACTTTAAAACAGAAAGTATGGAGGCCTAGGCTACAGGGCGAAGCCAGAAGGTGCCGATTACACTTGAAATAAAATGAGCAACTTTGGGACCTTCTAAATGCAGATGCAGTAAGGAACTGGAATCCAAGTTGCGCCAAATGCAAACTTTGAATTGAGCCTTGAAAGTAATAACTTCTTAGGTAGGCTCATTGCTCATATGACACATGAATGAAGTTGGCTTATTTACAGTAATAATATCCAAGTGTTTAGGAACAGTTTTTTCTTGGTTGTATCTTATTCTTCATTGTGTAGTTATCACAAGATCTGTGAAAGAAAATCCAGATTATAAACCAAAATATTTCTCTCTGTCTCTCTTTGTCTCTACCTCTCTCTGTGTGTGTCTCTCTCTGTCTCTCTCTGTCTCTGTCTCTGTCCCTCTTGTCTCTGTGTCTCTCTGTATGTCTCCCTGTCTCTGTGTCTCTCTGTTTCTGCTTGCTTCTGTCTGTCTGTCTGTCTCTCTCTTTCTCTGTCTTCAATCCAGTTTGAGATAAGAGCTCCAAGCACAGACCGCAATATTCCTTAAGTAATGTAAGGAATATAAATTTGGGGATAAACCCTTATTCACTGGTAGACAGTGGAAGGTTGGTGATCAAGAATGATACGTTCCTCCTAGGATTCTTAAGATATAAAAATAAGCTGCAGTGACTCAGACAGAGGAATATGGCTCCTTATCCAACTGTTGGGGGCTGTACATGTTCTTCCCCCAGGTCATGCGGATTCCTCTGGTAAAACCACCGAGTACTTATGTGTCCTCTGAAGAGCTGTAGGACGTGTTTGTAAAAAATGCTATAAAGCACCATGGAATCGCATAGTCTTTCTTCTCCGGCATTTTCCATGCTCTGTGTTAAAGAGGTTGCTCTGAAGGAGACTGGAAATGTTTCCTCTCCATATGTGCCCAGAGCTTCTGGGAACAAATGTTAGCAGGACTCAGTTTCCTCCCATAGTTTCCTCCAGGCCTGCAGAAATTCTGCAAGAGCTCCCCCCTCTCCTCTTGTGCTACATAGCTCATGTTGTTGGCTAATCTCACGCCCCTTCTGACAAACTACGTACTTTCCACTAAAAAGCCAGAGCTCCTCACCAAAGAAGATTGAGTCACGTTATTTTTTCTCTATGGAAAAATCAATGAGTTGATCTAATTCCTCTCTCTCTCATTCTCTCTCTCTCCTTCCTTTCTTCCTTCTTTCCTTTCTTTCTTTCTTTCTTTTTTTTTTTTTAGTAAGCCCCTTTTCCTTTCTAAGATTAATTCATCAAAATGCTCCTCTTCAAGGGCCAAGTCAGAGCAAAGATTGTGAAACAGACTGATTTTTTTTTCTAATCTACACAGGATCATTACAGTGAAGCATCTTTAATCATCACTGCCTTTTGAGCAGAACCTCCACAAATTCCCTAGCCGCCGAACACTTAAACCTTTCAGCTGTGTAGCTTGTTGCCTTTCATGTATGTCTTTGCCTTCCAGACAAGGCTGGGTTTGGAAACAACTTCACCACAGTGGACAACAAATCCACAGCTCAAAATGTGGAAGGCATTATTGTCAGCGCCATGTTCAAGTCCCTCATCACACGCTGTGCCTCAACCACGCATGAACTCCACAGCCCCGAGAATCTGGTGAGAAGCGCCCCCTTCCTCACAGGAGCACTCTACGCAGTTCTGAGAGCCTCCCATGGTGTGACCCGGAGGGATGAAGCTCAAGTCTTACAGTTGCAGTATCCGTTTTTTCCCAATATCACCCCTAACTCTCCATGGAGCCATGATCCCGCCCCCACCTTGTGTTGCCTACCAATTCACTTACCTTCCCCCTCTACCTCACAGGCTTGTGTAGAGACTGGTGGAATTCATCCTTTGAAATACCAGGTTTTGTAAGAAATATCTAGACACATTACTTAACATTTTACCACAATAATCCAAACAATTTGGAGAAGCTGGTCAGGGGCTGAAATCTCCACTCTAAACAAAATTTTGGCTACTGTTCTTTTTTTTTTTTCCAGCCTTCTCCCCCCTACAAAAAAAAATTCTCTCCCAAACTCACAGTAAAGATAGATAATTTAGGAATTCAATATTTAAGAATGTCAACTGATGTCTTACTAGTGGTACCGCTGACTGCTCGAATTTGAAGCTGTGCTGGCCATTCTCCCTTTGTTCTATGGAAAGATTTCTTTCCATAGGAGCAATGGGAAGAACAAGCATGTCCCTGGCTGCAGCATTGTTAGCTGTCATCCTTCTGTGATTTCAAAGCTTATCAAAACCCAAGCAATTGACTTCTCATGCTAGGAAACCTAACTGGCTCTAACCTTTCCTGCCCCCAAACCTCTTCTTCTTCTTACCCCCAAACAGGGACTGTACTGTGACATCCGCCAACTCGTCCAGTTTATCAAAGAAGCTCATGGAAATGTCTTCAGAAGAGTGGCTCTTAGTGCTCTGCTTGACAGCGCTGAAAAGTTAGCACCAGGGAAAAGGGTGGAAGAGAATGGACAGGAGTCTAAGCCTGCAGGTGGCAAGAGGTTGGAAGCTTGAACTCTCTGAATATTCGTGTTTGCTAACTGTCAGAAGAATGCACTCCTTTATCATATTGTCTGTGTTTCCTGACATGGTAAAGTCAGGGCAGCAGTGGTAAAAGATATGCTGTACAACTGGTATCACTGCTGTAGTCCAACTGAAGCTTTAAAATAGATGATTTTTGAAGATAGAAACTGGGGGGTAATTGGGTTACAAAGATTGCCCACAAGGATGGATTAGTGTTTTCATAGATTATCATGGCAACGACTTTGTTGTAAGAATGAGCTCAGTGTGGACAGCTGACTCTGTTTTGCCCTGTGATGCCCTATTTTACCATGATGCACTATGCTTTGCCATGGTAGTGCCACAAGAAGCTATCACTACCTGCCTTGGGTTTCTAAACCTCCAGAGCCATGAGCTAAATAGACTTCTATTGTTTATGTTTTTTAAAAAATGGAATGATCTCATGTACTAATTACACCTTACAGTTCTTGATTACATGGTAAAGTGTGGTCTTTGTTTTAGTCTATTTTTATATAATTTATGTTTTTATCAAGAAAAGAAAACCAATTACTGGCACCATGATCTTTTTGTTCAGTAAATGATATTATAGAGGTGGTGAAAGGTAAATTGCTGGGATGAGACACAGTTCAGTGGTAAATTTCTTACTTAGCATGTACAGTGCCATGCATTCAATTCCCAACACTAGAAAAAATTGCTATACAATAATGTGTTGTTTATCCTTCCAGTAAATGTGCATTTATTTCATGCCTACTGCATATTAAACAATCCTCACAAGTATTAAAAGAAACCCCTAAACTAAAAATTTTGCTTTCATCTAATACCTCTGTTTGCAATCCTGAAATGCTGGTGATGAATTAGGTCATGAGTCCAGTAGCAAGCTATAAATTCTGTACAACCTGGACTCATGGTCAGAAAGGTTCACAGCCAGATATGTTGTGAATAGCAAATAGTTTGCATTGTGGAGCATATGGAAGATTAAACAGTGGTGCCCTACTCTGTTGTGATTGGTGGAATGTGCCATTTGTATAGGTCGGAGGCAGGAAGCATCGCGGATAAAGGCCAGGTATCCTCTGCACCCGAGGAATGCCGCAGCTTCATGTCTGGGCGCCCCTCACAGACCCCAGAACAGTAAGTACAATAGAGTTTTCTCATCAGTGAAGAGAACTGGGCACTTTGCACTGAAAGAAAGTTTATTTTCTAAACTTCTTTTGGGTTTTTACTTATTTGCTTGTTTTAGCATTTTGCTACTAATTCGCTTTCATTTCCTTGAAACATTCCCTCTGCCCTTACAATTTCATTCCAGTTCCACCAGTAGCTCCAGATGAGGCCAAACAACCATGTTTGTGCCTACAGAAAGGATCTCTAGTTGTATTCTGTCTTCTCTTCCTTCCACCCTGCCTTTCACAAGCAATGCTGCAGATAAGCATCAAAAATAACACGTCTATGAGAAGTCATATACTTTCTCACTTAAAATTACAATTTTAGAATGGATGAATGGCTCCTCATATATTCAATGAACCTTTTCTAAAAGAAAAAAAAAACATTAAGATATATGTCAAAAGAGCTGATTTTCGCTGAAATGTACACTCCATGCTACAGCACTGTGGACTTAGATCCAGTCCAATGTCTCCTTAACATCAGTTTGTCTCTGGTTTTCATACTGACAAAAATCAAAAGCATCTTCAAATTAGTGCCCGCAGAAGATGTGAGGTATTCTACAGACAATAAATATACAACCTAGGCCCACGTGAGGCTTGTGTTATTCATTCTTCTTTGGAGAATTGTTTGCATACAAGTAGAGTGATCTACATTTCAAACATATGCACCATTGTAGGTATATAATTTTCCTTCCCAAAGCCCTTATTCACCACTAAATGATTGTTCTAGCAATTCTGCGGAATCTAGATATTAGGGTATACTTCCTTCATAACTAGGTAAATTGAAGAAGAATTGGGCAAAAAAAGAAGCAGGCATCCATCAAACATAAAACTAAGCAAATAAAATCCCCAAAATCTCAAATGCCCACACAGTTATTGTGTGCTTCAGAATCTTAGAGATTGTGCCTTTTGAGTAGAGAGGATGGTAAAAATGAAGTCCTTCAAGCCAATGGGCCCAATAACCATTCATATCTTCATTTATTGCTAAAGTCCTAGTACATATACGGAGTTTCGCTCATTGTAGAAAGTTAATAGATGTATTTCAAGATAAATGGATGATATGCCATCAATGAACTCATGAAATGTAATAATTAAAAGAGAGAAATATCAGACTTATCAGTAAACTTTCATTTTATTTTCTTTAACTTCCTTCCTCAAAATTAAGCCTTACTTTTCCCTTTAAGGAAACCTTTAAAGACATGGCAAGAATCCAAATTTAGCTGTGAAGGGGACAAAATGAACTGGTAAAACAAGTACCATGATCAAATGGGCCAGAGGACTCATTTAAAAGCAGTAGAGGAGAGACATTTTTTTCCCCAATTAACATTAACTATTGAAGTAATATGATGAATGAGAATGTTCTAAAAGATAATTTAGATTTTAAAAATGAAATTGGCTTTGCTAATAGATATTTGGGGGTTTGTTTTTTTAGAACTCCAAATATTCTTTTTGTTCTGTGTTCTGTAGACACACCGAACTGCTCTGTATTTAGCATATGTCTGTTTTAATATCCCTTGCCATTAATGTTTCTGCTTGGAATAGTGTCATGAATCATCAAATATGGAACTTTTCCATCATTTACATGGCGCCAGAAAGTGAGCATGCTAAACATCTTTTGTTTAGCTCAGAGAAAAGTGAGAAGTCCCTTAGACTGTCCTGATGACTCCTCTACCCTGTTTCTCTTTCTCTCCCTCCCTTTTTTATCCTGCATCTTCTTACTCTTCCTAAGTGCTCACACATCACATCAGTAATACTAGTAATGCCCTAAGGTGATGGCTTCTCTGACACACTCCTTGCTGAAGTAGCAGCTTCTCGGGGAGGGTGATAAATGACAATTTCCTAAATGTCTTTCCTCCTCATCTGTGCACTTACACAAGCTCTCACCATCATACCTCTTCTTCCAGGAAGGCAAGAAGAGCTTCACACATTGTGTTGACTAGTAGTCAATTTCAAAAATCCAGTTTCAATATATACCTCTTCATAAAGATGATACCATAGTTTAGAAGAACTTAAAGTATTTAGTAATTTGATGACATTTGAGAGATTAAATCTGAATTCTCCTCTGTCTCCTGAAGATGATTGTATTATGCTATACTGTCAAGTTTTGGATCAGATCAGGACTCTACCATAAAACTTGTAAGTAAAACTGACATAAAACCCATAAATAAGAGTCATCGCACCTCTAGAACATTCTAGTGTTATTTCTTTTCAGACTACAAGAGTAATGTATGCTGTTCAAGGTGGCAAATATGGAAAGCATACACAAGTGTGAGAAACTATACAAGGGAAGTTTAAAAATCAAAATAGCACTGCCAAAGATAACCTCTGAACCTTTTGTGTTTTGTGCTGAGAACATTTTGAGCATGTATATGCAAATGGACGCCCAGACGCGTGATCACATGTGTGATTTCTAAATATTATTAACATTGCGTTATCCTACTTAATCCATTTGGTCATTGTTTTTAACTTTACAGTGCCTCATAAATAGTGCCTAGGTCAACCTTCTTCTAAAATAAGATTTTTTTTTCAACCAAATATTTTTTTATTTTCAGAATAATGGAGTAAAGATAGCCTAAAGCCTTTGAATTTTGCCCCTAATAGGACTGGCTTGTCATGTTAATATTAAAAACCTGACATCTACCAGGAAGCAGTTCTATTTGTAAGGTGGTCGTGGGAGAATTTTGGCTTTACAAGTGAAGGCAACATTGTGCACTGAGAACTTGCCAATGGCTTTTGTAGCCAATGATACAAAAAATTAAGACTCTATCACCATATGGAAGTCCCACAATGTATCCAGCTGACTTCCAGACTCAGACATCGAGATTATATGCAACGCTCGGCACTGGCTACTCACACCTGCTCGTGTTTTAGTGTACAGTCCCATCTTTTCCTTGCCATTGCTTCTTAGAAATTGAATTTCTCAGTTTAGGGGTTGATGTGGATTTTCAAAAACATATCTTGTTACATAAACTTAAGTGTTCCAGAAATATTGATATATTTTATCTCTCTAATGGCGATGTGGTGGGGTATTGCTTTCTCCTTCTAACCACCTTAATGCCTGCTAATTTAGTGAGTAAAAAAAATGGGAATTTTAGATTATTTTATTATCATTATTATTAGAATAAGTTCTACATATTATTGCAGACCTAATTGAAGACCTTCCTTACTGGAAGACCTTCTTTCATGTGTTTGTTCTAACTTATCCTTTTGAGTCTGACCTATGTTTTTACTTTTAAACTTGACAACTTTCTTAATTGGCTGTAGGATGATATGTTCTGTGAACATAGCAATGAAACTTTGGTCACTCATTCATCGATTCATGTGACTAATTTTGAGATTTTATTGAGTGTCAAGTATGATATTGTGTTGTGGTGAGGGATGGGACATTGAACAAGAGTCAGGGAGCTTCTTTCTTTAATTTACTTAATTTTATCTTACGTGCATTGGTGTGAGGGTGTCGAATCCCCTGGAACTGGAGCTGTCGACAACTTAGAACTGTCACGTGGGCACTGGGAATTGAACCTGGGTCCTCTGGAAGAGCAACCAGTGCTTTCAACAACTGAGCCACCTCTCCAACCCCTGAGAGTTCTTTAAAAGTTAAATATTTACTAGCATTTTAAGTGCTTCTGCTGTTCTGACTACTGCTGCAGGTGGATGTCTGCAATAATATTTAGTTTTTTATTAAAGTTGAAGAAATGGCCACCTTCATTTGATTGCTGAGACAGACTATTTCCAGGAAGAGCTCAAAGTTGACCATGGTCTCCCTCTTCCCACTCTGACAACCACTCTTCCCACACCCAGCCATTAGAGATCATTCTGCACAACTTGCTTAAACACTGTAGCTGGGAGTAGAGAGGACACTGAGCTGTTAGAGGCTGTTTAACCCTATCCTCTACTTCTCTGCAGCTGTTAGAGGCTGTTTAACCCTGTCCTCTACTTCTTTGCAGTGATGAACAAATGCAAGGGGCCAACCTGGGACGGAAAGATTTCTGGCGCAAGATGTTCAAATCCCAAAGTGCAGCAAGTGACACCAGCAGCCAGTCTGAGCAGGACACTTCGGAATGTACCACAGCCCACTCAGGGAACACCTCTGACCGGCGTGCCCGCTCACGATCCCGCAGAATCTCCCTGAGAAAGAAGTTGAAACTCCCCATAGGTAAAAGTATGTCTGTATTTATTTCTGGATTCTCTTATTGTCATGTCACCAAATCAGTGCATGATGGACACAGAGCATGGTGTGGTCGGGGGCTGAGAAGGAAAGCTTTTAACTTGTGAGGCCTAGGTTGACTGCTTCATCTTTCTGTTAGTTTATTCATGCTTCTGCTAATGCGCATATTTCCCAGATGCCAACTATATGCGTCTGCTGTATGCAAAATACACAGCTCTTGCCTTTGCTGAATTTGAGTAGGAGCCACTGCCACTGAGGCAGATAATCACAAAGGTTAACCGCAACTGTGAACTATGAATTCTGTGACGGCAAAACATGTAGTGCTAGCAAAGCATGCAACAGTGAAGCCTGACCTATACAGAGGGATGAGGAGGACAGACATTAAAGTTTGCCAAGTACACAGAAGAAAGGAGAACAGTCCAAGGTTAATGTGCAATGATAATAGGCAGGGAGGAAATGGAAGGATCCAGTTAAGGAGAAAAATGGCTGACTCACTGCTGCTGAACAAGCTGGAGCACATGCAAATTAGGGTGGCTTTTTACCACAGCCCTCATGTACCAAAGTGTTAGAGAGAACAGACTGATGGAAGTGTACGAACCTTATAAAAGACCATAGTGTTGGAGAGATTGTTAATCAATAAGAGAATCAGATCGAAAGCTGCCTAGTGGCCCAGGCATAAACAAATGAACATTTAGGTTGCCTATTAAGCAGAAACAGGGCAACAGATTTAAGAGCTGTTTAGGAGATAAAACGTATATGTTTTCAAGAGAGAAGGGAAATCTGTCTAGCATAGGTAGATGGATTGTGGTTTCCTGCAGTGGAGGGAACTAGGTCTATTTGTCCTGCACTTATGTGGGTGTGTAATTTTATAGTTCAACACTGAACATTTTGACTCAAAACATGTATACTGAAAACTATTTGCTTTTGCTTCTATTTATATTGGAGCCAGGTGCCTTCAGTACATTCTGGCAGTTCTGTTTAATCCATCTGAGAGAAAATGCTAAAACAGCCTAATTTTTCAAAATACTGTTAACTAGGAAACTGGCTGAAGCGATCCTCCCTCTCCGGCCTGGCAGATGGCGTAGAGGACCTCTTGGACATTAGCTCTGTGGATCGCCTGTCTTTCATCAGGCAAAGCTCCAAGGTAAACAGGACATTACTCATGCAGTGAACGTCGGGGTCACTGACTATTAAGGATGAAGAATGATAGAGGCATAGGAAGAGTTAAAGAAACTTGGGGGTTAAACAAGTTCAGAAGTTAGACAGGCGATGGAAATTGAAATATTTAAGTAATAAACCATCATAAGAATAAAAATGAGGGAAGGTGCAGTAAGTATCTGTAGGTATACATATATATGAATCATATAGCAGAGTGACAAAACATTAATGAAATACAATCAGAATGCTTACGCACATTATTTTTCTGCTAAAATATTGAACAGTTATTGGAGTCTACCTGCTTCCTAGCTTCCTTTCTGTGATGAGCTACTTAAGTCTTATTAAGTTGACCTAATGTCAAAGTCATGAAGACATTAATGCTTTAAAAGAGACATGGAGCCAGGCCTGGTGGTGCTGTAGAGAGCTTAGTGGCAGAATCTTAAGTTCAAGGCCAACCTGGGCTATAGAATGAGTTTGAGACTAGCCTGAGTAGCCTGGGCACTTTAGTGAGTCTCTGACTCAATATAACAAGTCAACAGGAAGGCTAGGGAGGCAGTTCAGCAATGGAACACTTCCCCAGCGTGTGTCACTTCCTACAGTCAGCTCTAGGGGAGTGAGGAAAGAGAGACAGGGAGAGAAAGAGCCAGAGGAAGAGAGGGAGGGGCACAGAAGCCGGAAGAACAGTTATTTTCACATCCTAAACAATTTAATTTTCATACCAAGGGCTAGTGTAACCCGCGATTGGCTAGCCAAGTGTCTGATGGCTTTCCTTTTCACCTCAGGTCAAGTTCACCAGTGCTGTCAAGCTTTCTGAAGGTGGGCCAGGGAGTGGGGTGGAGAATGGCCGAGAAGAGGAGGAGAATTTCTTCAAGCGCCTTGGTAAATGTCAGTAGCCTAAGAGATCCAATCGCCTTTTCTTCTTTTTAGTTACTTAAATTAACTGGCCCATTTCTTTTTCTCTGAAACTGTTTCTTTTTTTTAAAAATGGCCATTTCCTATTTGTATTGTTTTTTTCCTTTTTCCTGTCTTTCCTTGTATTATCTTTTCCCTTGTTCTTTAAATGTATTTTCACTGCTATCTATAGCTTCTTTATCATCAGTTTGGTTGAAGAGACATTTATGGAAACTGTACTGTGATTCGCATCCCCTGGTGAGCACTGAGTGTTCAGAGACTAAGATATAGCCTCTTCTCTTTATGAGAATCTGAGAGTCACAGAACCTTCTATCCACCCACCATGCAGCTTCAGAGTTCTGTTCATTGCATAGCTGACAGGTGGCCACCTTCCCTCTGCGCACTTCCGTGAGGGGGAGTGTGTAACTCTACAAAGCAATTTGTTCCAGAGCTAGCCAGCTTTAATTGTTAGGAAATCTTTCTTTATAATCTGAAAGTACATTTGCCCGTAAACTAGATGGTTTGTCCTAGTGATGATATTCTGTAACCACACACACACACACAAGTACACATAATGCCATGACTCCTCTTACTCATTTCCTGTTCTCTCTTTTGACTAAATATCTTTGTTTTTTTTAAATTTTTATTCCATGGAAGCGTCCTTAGTTCTACCACATCCTGATTCCTTTTTCTATGTTTCATGGTAGATGGTGAGCGTTATAAACTATGGAGCTTCAGATGGAATGCAGCAGGCTATATTTGAAATTAATTAGTGTAGTCGATAGTGTAACTAACCATGAATATAGCAGATGAATGAACAGAACTTAACCTTACATTGTCAGTGTTCTCATCACGTAGATGGCTTGTACTGGTCAGCTTTTGCTAGTTCATCTTCCTATCAATGAATGTAATAATATGCTTTGATGTAGCCACTATTGACTCTCCATTTCATAAAGTTTATTATTTTATTAAATGTATTTAATTTAGATCACTTGTCCAGGGAAAAAAAAATTAAAGAACAGAATTCAAAACAGCTTGAATTCTGGATCTTTTCTTCATAACTGGACTTTGATGATCCATCTGAGGAAATACACATTTCCATGCTTTATCCAAGTTGATCATTTTATTACTGAGCAGGAAAAAGATGAATCTGTAACTCCTCATGTGGTTCCAGTTGAATATGTTTAGTTAATAATTTGTGGGCATCGCTTTTGAACAAACCACGCCACTAATTTTCTAATAATCAGTGAATATTTTCCCATCCCATTACAAACGCGTCATCAAACTTTGCCAAAAACGATCTCCTTGATAATTATCTCCTTTGTAATTATATCAAAACTATAATTGTCACCTAGTTCATTGTGATGTGTTTTTCTTCATGAAAGCATATTGTTTCTTATGCTTTCTTACATGATAAAAAATCCACTAAACTGTCTCTTTTGGAATTTAGAGCAGTCATCAAGCTTTTAATCTAAGGTTTCAAGTGTTCTCCTGGGCTGAAAGTTTTGGGCTGTTGTGGAGCACTTGTCTAATATACGAGAATTTAGGTTTGATTCTCAATACTGAAGACGTGAGAGAGCCCCTCTCAAGGCTCTTCCTGACAAGCCACGTCTTTGCCAGCTTCACTGTCTCAGTTTGTTCTGAGATACTCTATCCATTCCCTGTGGAAGCTCAGAGACAATCGTTAGTGCCGAGAACCAGCAGCATCATAAACACAATGTTTCTGTGTTTGTTCTGAATTAGTTGGTGACATGTGACATACAAAAGTTCGGGATTTTCACAAAACGACTTCAATGTCACATGTCACCAATCAATTCAAGTCAAGATGTGTCATAGCAAGTGTCTTGGTGCGGAGGAAGGAGGAGGAGTGGGAGAGTGTCTTTAGGCCAACACCGCAGAAAACATCCGTACTGGTATCCTTAACTCTTTCATGATCCATTTTTACTTTCTCCTTTCACAATGTCCCAACCCCCACAGGTTGCCACAGTTTCGATGACCACCTTTCTCCCAACCAAGACGGTGGGAAAAGCAAAAATGTGGTGAATCTGGGAGCAATCCGACAGGGCATGAAACGTTTTCAATTTCTGTTAAACTGCTGTGAGCCAGGGACGATTCCCGACGCATCCATCTTAGCCGCAGCCTTGGACCTGGTAAGTTCCGTAATTTCCCCACTCTTACTCAAACTCGTGCTAGCAATAGAGGTTTGGTTTTATTAGAACTAGTGCCAAAAGGGGGAAGAAAGATGGTAAAGCAAGAGAAGTAACTAAAAGGAGGAACCTTAATAATCACTGGGAGGTGGCATGTGTAATAGTGTTATTATTAATATGTGAAAGCTTTCCAACTTCGGGGTGCCTGAGCCAAAAAATCAACCTGGCCTTTATTAACCCAACAACTGTAAAATGAGGATTAACGCTAGTACTAAACCTTCTTCCCAGTGCTGGTGTAAGGATTAAATGAGATGTTAATAGAAAGCCCCAACACAGTGCCTGCCATGTACTAACACTCAGTGTAGTAGACTTACATTTTCATGTATTAGTTCTTGGGATTTGTTTTTTGAGACAGGGTCTCACTGTGTATCCCTGGCTAGCCTAGAACTCTCAATGTAGACCCAGCTGGCCTCAAACTCAGAGATCTATCGGCCTCAGTCCTCCAGAGTACTAGGATTAAAGTTATGTATCATTTACAAAATACTCAGCTTACAAAATGTTAATTAGTAATAACTAACTAACTTAACAGGTGTCCATTGAGGTCTTTCTCTGTGTCAGGCATGGTACTAGCACCTACAAAGGTGCAAAAGTTAGCTGCAGAACAAAGCTTTGTTTTAACACTGAAAGCTTTCTGTGTATTGTCATCCAGTCTCCAGTCTTCTCAATGAGTGTCACAGCCTAGGGCTGATGATTTAAATCCATTAGCATGCCTAGGGCCTTTCCATAGGAAAATCCTGGAACTGGGAAGACCAGCTTATAGCCCCATGATTGAAAGCCAGTAAAGGATAGACTGGAGTCCAGGCCTGTCTCCTGTCTTCAGAGAGCTTGTATTTTGTACTCTACTGTGCTGATTCTTAATAAGAATTTCAAAAGCTCTAACAGCTCAGGTGACTTTGATCAAGGTCATATGCTCATCGGTGCTAAAACTAGGATCAGAACGGAATCTTCTCATTCTACCCAGGACTATTTTAGCAACATCATATGTTTTCTTTGTCAAACAATTGTTTAAATAAATCAAAATTAGTATCAGGACATATCAAAAATACATGTATATGGCCTCCTATAATCAAGTAAGCTGTGAATAATTTTTTAATGATTCAAAAGCATTTGATCCTTAAAGATATTTCTTATTGTAAGAATACATGATAAATTTATAATAGGAAGACATAAAATATCTTCCATTTTAAGTATTCACACCACATGCATTCTCCAAACCAGTGATTCTCAACATTTGGCAGCACTGATTCTTTTAGATTTGGATAAAAGTTGTGAAAATTCTCCTAAGAAAAGCACAGTTATAGACAAAATTTAGCATGTATATTAGAAAATTAATGGTTTTCCCAAAAAACTTGTCTATAAAAACTCAAGAACTCTACCTCAATAAATATGTCAACACTGACAACTGGAATTACTTCATTTATATTCATTGATGATAGAAAATCAGAAAGGAACCCTCTCATCATTGCTTCCCACGTGGAAAGCTCTTAGGATTCATATCAAGAAATGGGAAATACAAGCCTACGGAAATACAAGGCTTGTCAGGAAAAGAGCACTGAAGGATTTGAAGAAGAATCTCCTTGGAACACATTAATGCTTGCTTCTGAATCAAGATAGGTTTAATTACAATATTGATGATCAATTCAATATTTAAATTTCCCAGGTGGTGGAGTTTCCTTTGCTCTCATTAAAATGATTCCACACCTCTCTGATTCCCAGCTGTTGTATCCCTTAATTTCCAAAGAAATGTGATACAAGTGTTTCCAGCCACAAATGACTCTATTCGTCACTGGAATGTGACCCCTGCCACTGGATTGAACTAAAACACAACAGAGTTTTGTTTGTTTGTTTGTTTGTTTTTCGTGTCCCTAACTGTAAGGCTATGACTTGAGAGTTACCAGATCACTGGGTTCTCATTTCCTCCTTTCACTGCAGAACCTACCCTAGCAACTTGTCCTTCTGATCTCATGATTTCCATGGTAAACAATAGAAACAGTAGGGTTTGGGGCATATCAACAGCCTTGAAGCACAGATGCATGCAGATACTCACTGATGGAGTGGCCTGTGGGGGAGGGATTACACTCTTCATCAATAACTATATATACTGAGGACAGATTGCAGACCTGGAGCAGTGGGTGGGTTGCATTTGGAGGGGTTTTCATATGTTGGAGTCTTCTATTCTAGTAAAAACCAAGCAGTGTGCCCAAGTTCAGAAAGTCAAATCCCAAATGTCAGAATCAGTCAAAATGTAAAGAAGCCAAGGAGTGTCCATTATCAAGCAATGAGGGTGACTCGTTGATTTGAATAAAAGCATAGGTGATGGAAGAAGGAAGAGGAGAGACAGAGGAAGAGAAGATAGAGGTTGGCAGAAGTGACAGTAGAGGTTACTAATGGCAAGTTTCATTCTATGGACAGTTTGTAAAGCAGTTCCACATTATCTTACTCGTCTGTCTAAGAACAAAGGATCAGGCCAGGATAAGGTTCCTAACTACAGGCTCACTTAGAACCATTCCACAGCTATGAAAAAGTGAAGGAACTGAATTTGCTCATAAAAGCTGACAAGCCGATGGAGAAAAAGGAACATATAGGTGCATATTTTGTGTTCTTGAATTAAAGTGGCGTTTGGTGCTGGCTGTCATTCATACAGGTGTGACAACTGCAATTTGTCAATATATATCTAAGTTAGGAGTTCCTCAAGCTTACTCTCTTGTTCACAAAGTTTCCCTCTATATTTAGTTTCCCTCAGCAGCTAATCCATCTGCTTCTTATTTTGAATGAATTCCTCTGTTGTATATTTTTATATGTTCTCTTATGTGTTTGTAGTTTTAGTATGATGTAAATATGAATATAGAAACAGATAGATATAGAAAATATAAATAAGTTATATTAACTATTAGTTGTATATAAACTAGTTATATAACTACTAGTATATATAACTGTAAGTTGTAGTAGATATTAACAGATACAGCTAGATGATGGATAGAAAGCTAGATAGATAATAGATGATAGATGATAGATAGATGGATGGATAGATGGATAGATAGATGATAGATAGATTCATACCTACATACATGGATAGATACATAGATACACAGATACATAGAAATATAGACAGAGGCAGGCACACAGAGTACAGGTGCAAATAGGTATACAGATTCAGACAGTTTTAAATTCTGCTTCTTTATCAAGTAGAACTTAAGGGCAGAAGCAGAAATGTGGGCTGAGTTCAGAATTATATTACAGTCCATTTTATTATCCCTCTTTTGTACAATCTTGTCCTGTTGTTTTTAAGTATGGCTTAAATTGAATTTCATATTAAAGCATAATTTTTTTGTTTTTATTGCTTTATTGATCACACAATTTAAATGTGGTTATTTTTCAAATTAGTAATTTTATTCAGAATCAGAAAGTAAGGTGACTAGAATACCAGAAACTTTCAATGCCAAATCTAACAAATCTGAAAGGGCTTTTGTTTTGTTTTGTTTCGTTTTATTTAAAAAAAAAAATGTTACTATTATCACTGAAGCATGAAATTCAAGATCATTTTAAGACAAACACATCTATTCCTCATAATCATTTCATTTATTATAAATGTATCAAATACAACTGTAACACTTAAAAAATAAAAGACTTGTTTACAAAAAGGATCCCTTTCGTGCTAAAGTTATAGGATCTGCCAGCACAAAAGGAAAAGGAAGCAGTCCGGGTAGCATGTGTTTACTGTGTTCATGGCCTATCCTTAATTATCTGGTAGAGTTTGTAATGTGTATAGATGGTGACTTCTAATTTGGGAGTAATTTCTTAGCATGAATACAACTAACAAAGGTGACAGTTGGCTTTAGTTTTCCAATTTTTATCAATATTAACACATTCGTGGAATGGTGGAATTCATCCTAGTCTGTGACTAGAGAAAATCTAATTCACATTAAATTATTTTCCTTAGAAATAGGTAGAATTTAGGAAAGAAAAAAAAAAAATCAAAGTCATATCCATGACAGACCTCACAAAATAGGACATTCCCACTGTTCTGAAGATTCTTACCCTCAGACCTAATGAGATACACGTGCCTCCCAGAACTACTGTTTTATTATATTATTTTGTTTTGATTTCTTTTACCTGATTTTGAAATTTATTGGTGTGAAGGCATAATTTCTTTTTTGGTCAGTGCTGGGTTTCTTCTGATGCAAATAGTGGTACTATATTCATGTTCACTGAAGAATGGTTGTTGTAGGTTTGTTTTATTTTAGCTAGATATTTCTCTCTCTTTTTTTTTCCCAGAGTTGTTGTTCACAGGGCTATCTCTGGCCTAAAAGCTTCCAGTGATCTTTTCTGTCTCTTGAACAAGGAGCCCAGGGATTCCAAATGAGCTGTATCTCATCTGGCTTTATGTATATTCTGGGGATCAGAACTCAGATCCTTCTGTTTAAAGTTTCCCCAAAGTTTAGCAAATTCTCTTCACTATTTCTCCTTTTATCCAGTTGTCCTTTGCAAACTCCTTTTCCCTCTGAAGTATGCCTCACCACAGGGGCTTCAGAGGTCAGCGGGAGTAGCGCTCTTTCAGCCACAGTGGTTTTGAAAATGTCTCTGTTTTTACCTCAACTTGTAGCTCCTTCCACTGGAATTGTTACAAGTTACAGGCTGACATTTTCTTTTTGCACTTCCAAGATGCTATTTCATCCCCCTGTCTTAATATTCCTCACTGGCAATCAGTAACAGAGCCTGACCCTATTCCAGGCACCTTTAATATCTTCTACTTGCTGTTTACTAAAATTATTTTGCCATAGTTTTCTAGAGGTTTACGAGGCATATTACATTTATTCTGGAAAATTATTAGGCATTGTCCCTCCCATTTGCTCTATCTTTCCTTCTGGACATCACAGGTAAGTGATAGGTCTAATTTCATCTCTGACCTTGACAGTCTCTCTGTCTATTTCATTTCCTTGACTCTCTTGATACTATGTCCCAGGAAATGTTCAGATACCACATTCACTTTACTATCAGGTGCGTCCGATGCAGTTGTTATATCTGCGTGTGTGTCTGTGCACTTCATGCATACCTGGGGCCTGCAGAGGCCAGAAGAGGATATTGGGTTACCCGGGACTAGGGCTACAGACAGTTGTGAATTACAATATATGTTCTGGGAATCGAACCCAGGTCTTCTGGAAGGGTAACCAGTTTTCTTAATTGATGAGCTATTTCTCCAGTCCCGATCCCACCACTCTGAATCAAGGGCAAGGCTGCTCACCACAGGATATTTCATAAGGTCTGAAGAATTTTAGGATTTTACAACTTGGAGATTACTACTGGCATCTAGTGAACAGATACCAAAGACACTGATAAATTTGTTACTTGTGATATGCTACACATCACAAATATAGTGATGTTCTGACCCAAATGTTAATCATATTGGTGTTAAAAAAAACCCTAATCTATGTTTTAGCCTGTCTTTTGGATTTAAAATTTTAAGAACAGTGCAGTATAATAGTTTGCCTACTGTGGCAGCTCATCAAGGACAACAAGGTGGCATATTTCAAAATTGCAAACCCTGCCAGACCTCAGAGGAGGGAACTACCATCATGGCCAGTGCCATGCTACCAGTGGAACCCCAAGCATCTGAGCTCAGGTGTTTTATTGGTTCAGAACTCCTCAGGTGCAGATCATAAGCAGTCAAACATCCCCCACAGATATCCAACACCTGTAAACAATACAAAACGCCAAGGCCTATGCATCCCTTTTTCCAACAGTGCACAAAAACAATTATTTTAAACACAACTAAAAATAAACCTCTACAACAGTGCTGTATTTTTTATTTGTAAAAAGTCAATTTTAGAAACAGGTGTGCTAGCACATTCCTATAATCATAGCATTCAGGATACACAGTCTGGGTTGTCTCATAAGACCCTTAACTCGAAACAGAGTTCACTTCGGATAGAAGTGTGTGGCCTGACCCCTGCCAGCTTGAGTCTAGATATTTAACTTGTGGACCAGAACCTCTCAGGGCAAATATTTGCTAACCCATCCCACCTCTCCCCAATAACTGCACATTCTAGTCTTCTATGGTCTTCCATCTCACCTTAGAAATAGAAATAAAAACAAAATTAAAATTTGTCTAGCATTTTAGATGTTTTAAGTGAAAGGAAGTTTGTCTTTCCACCTAGTCCATTGTATGAAATAGAAGACATCATTTGTTTTTTAAAATATTGACCCAAAACATGACCATGACTTGAGTAAATGTGAAATTGCCCAGCCATCCAGACCATGAGCTGAACAATCGTGCCCACTCCAGCCTGTCCACAGCTACTGTTGAAGTAGTCAAGAGGCAGCTTTTCAGCTAGAGGCTGTTACTCGGTGACCTCAGTCATGGGGAGAATTCAATACCAACAAAGTGATAAACATTGACTCAGAAGCATATGCCTCTGGCAAAGAAAAAAATTCTAACACATACTGAGACCCACAAGAACTGCTTACTCCCATTGGTCTTAAACAGACAGATATCTCACACCAGCAAGCACTTTATATTTTATTGTAAGGCAATAAAAATTATGTTATTCCTCAGGGACCATCATAAAATATTTAGCTTTCAAAAAATAGGTAGTTCCTGTGCAGTGCTATATGAATTTTCAGGATCTGTTGAGGTTTCTTCTCTTATAACAAGCTAAGATATAGCCCCCGAGGGAAAGAAACGTACTGCAATTATACCCTCCAATTAACTGTGGTGTCCTGGTAAATATATTGCTAGGTCCCCAGGCAAAAGACAGCCCAGCTGTTTGGTTTAGTATCCCAATTCTCTGCTTCACCTTCACAAAGGAAACATTCAATATATATAACAATCATAAAATTCTGGGGAATCAGAAAAAAAAAAGGAGCGAGTCTGGCTGCGTGAAGTTTTCTAGTTGCAGAATATTCAAGAAACTCAGACTGCACAGTGGATCTCATAATTTCATGTGACTTTAACTAGATGACTCTGAAACCATCAGAGAATACACCTTCCATATAAGCAAGGGACTGTTCAAAAATCACTAGTAGTGCACCTTTTTATTAAGTTTGGGGATTCTAATTCATATAATTTAGCTTAATAAATTTTGCTTTTTCACTTAAAATGATTCCTGCATGTCCGTGCAAACTATGAAACTGTGGCATACTGGAATAGAAACTCTACACTGTTTTAGTAGCTAAAAGGTCACCCAGGCAGACAGATTAACAAAAACAAAAATCTTTTAATGCATCTACATCCATTTCAGAAATACCAGAGCACTTTCCATGGCAGGCCAGTGCTGTCAGCTTTTGGTTTTTTAATTTTTGAAATTTTTAATTAAAGTAAAATTACACCATTTCCCCTTTCCATTTCTCCAGCTAGCCCTCTCATGCCCCCTCTTCCAACATCTCCTATATATTCCATCCCCCATCACTCACTGCCAAATTGAAATTCTCTTTTTCACACACACATATATATATATATATATATATATATAGTGCTGGGTCCATTTAGTGTTGCTCTGTGAATATGATTTCAGGCCTGACCAGTTGGTATTTGGATAAACAATTATGGGGCTCATACATGGGAAATATTACTTCTTCCTCTCTCAGCAGCCGTTGGTTTCCCATAGTTCTATGTTTGGGGCCTGGTAAGATTCCCCCTTCTGTGTTAGCAGGTCTATTGGTGTTTTTCTTGTCTGGGTCTGTTTATGCAGCCGTATGATTGAGGTATGGTACACAATCTCACAGCAGATTTCCTGTCCCTTCTTTTACAAGTTTCCTGATCCTGGGATTCAGGAATTGTGTTGTCGATGTATCCATTAGAGCTAGGCACCCCATGATTGCCTGATCTCTTTATTTTGATGAGTTGTGTGCAGTAATGGTTTCCATCTGCTGCAAAGAGACCCTTATCAAAGAGACATGAAGAGACATCATGACCAGTGCAACTCTTCTAAAAGAAACCATTTAATTGGATCTGGCTTACAGTTCAGAGGTTTAGTCCATTTTCATCATGGGAGGAAGCATGGTGGCATACAGGCAGGCTGCTGTTGGAGAGTAGCTGAGAGTTCTACACGTGGATCCTCAGGGAGCAGGCAGAGTGAGAGACATTACATCTGGCTTGACCATTTGAAGCCCCAAAGCCCATCCTCAGTGACACACTTCCTCCAACGAAGCTACACCTCCTGATGCCACTCCCTAAGCATTCAAATATATGAGCGTATGAGGGCCATTCCTAGTCAAACCACCACAAGGAGTGAGAATTACACTTATCTGTGGCTATAAAAACAAATTTTAAAATGCAGTTAGGAATTATACTGATCATATAATGTGGCACTAGTAGGCTCTCCTCTAATATCCATGACCTCAGTAGCCCCTGGAAGCTGGATACCAGATTTCCAATACCAGGCATCCTTCCTCTTTGATTGTTGGGGCCTTCAAAGTACAATTAGCCAGTTGATTGTTACCACCAAGATATGAGAGTCACCTTTAGGTATATCTTACCATGCTGGTCATTGTTATGGCTCATAAGTATCACAGCTGGGTAGGACTTTTGATTGTTTTTTATCATGGAAGCTTGTATAGCAACTTCTGGTACTATAAGAGCTAGAAGAACTCAGGGAGGAGGCTTTCAGATCAGAGCCAGCTTGAATCTTCCGAATCCTATGCCCTAAGTGTGTTGTGCCTTCAGGAACTTCTGGGAGTCAACCAAGGCTAAAAACAATATACTATATTGTTTGGGAGGGGGGAGTCTCTTTGACTACCTGACCAACAACTCTAAAGGACGTTTCTCATACCTGGTACTTGGATTTTTGTTAGATAGTCTATGGTTCTTATGAGGAACATTGTTGTCATAAGTGACATAACTGTTTCATTCATATATGTATGCATACATATATATGTGTATATATAATGTAAATTTAGGTAAATATAAGATAATGGAATTTCATAATGGCTTTTCAAACACCCTTAGTGCTATTTGTCCTTCCTCTCTCTCCTTCTGTAGCTCTTCCCAATTAAGTTCCCAGATTTTCCCACTTCTCCAGTCATATCACCTGTGCCCTGTTATTTCCCTCTCTAGACCAGTTTTGACATTCTTTATAATCAGGCTTTTAATCTTGGTGAATCTTTTTTAGCCATGCAGTGTTTGCCTGACTCATCCTCCTCTTTGAACTGTCTTTCTCTCTGGTGTGAATCCATCCTTCCCCATTACGTCATATCATCCTTTTTTTCTGATTCTGCATATTACACCAAACTGTATGAGGTAAGCTCCATCAGAAGGGAAATGTTGGCTTTCCTTAATGGCCAGGAATAATCCTTTGTTCTGGGTATTCTATAGCCCTGCCTCCCTAAATCTCCACTTTCCAAAACTGTAATTTAAATAGTACCTATTAAAAAAAACATCACAGCTACTTCTACACTAGAATTTCTTAGATTTTGTTACATACATGTTATGTATTTAATTTTGTTGCTTAGCATCCTCTACTAGAATACATAGTAGTATTATTAGCTGTGTGCCTCAACATCCCCCTTAACTTCCTGTATAGAAATATTCACAAGGTTGGACATGGTGGTGCACACCTTTAGTCTTGGCACTCAGAAGGAAGAAGCAGGAAGATCTCTGTGAGTTTGGGGCCAGCCTGGTCTGCATAGTGAGTTCCAGGATATCCAGGACTATGGAGAGAGATCCTGTTCCAGAGAGAGAGAGAGAGAGAGGGAATGAGAATGAATGTACAGCACAATGCTGTGGAAACTGACATAATTTACACCATCTTGAGTTTAGAATTCCCAAGTCTACCTCCAGTCTATCAGGATCATTAAGATTATTATAAAAGGCCAGCATTCTAATGACTCTATGCTATCATTCCTTCATGCAAGCAGTGACAGGTCTCAATGACACCGGATTTTATAGCATGTGTCAAATCCATTGGGTAATAATCAACCTTGCTCTTTGTGTTAAGTTGTAAAATAAATGGAATATACCCTCAAATTGATCTAAATTGCATTTCCAAACTTCAAATAACCAAGGTCGATAATGATGTGCTGGTAACATCTGGTTTTTTTTAATGCTAAAATTTTAAAAGTAGAGAACTGAAATCTCAGTTCATCCCAAAACACTTCATGCTCCTCATATACATTCATCCATCTTTGTTCATTCTTTTGTAAGCCCATAGTTAGGGGTGGTAAAATGACTCTCTACCCCATGTGCACCGAGTCTAAGTTAGGTTTCATCTTTAATCCTATAGTCAGAGTTGACTGTACAGTGTTCTTTCCGATGTTCTTCCTGTCTCCTATCATTAAGCATTGAGTTCACATAGTTTAATTCTGAGAATCTGTCACAGTCTGACAGGCAAAAAATAAATTTGCTGGCCTTGCCTTCCTGCCTGGCATTTGTTATCCAGAGACAGATGTCTCAGAACTTTGCAGATGCAGACGAGCATGTCCAACACGTTAGTAAACCCTTACACAGGAAGACTCGATACTCTGACTGTGTGGAATGGCACCATAGCATTCATGTCTTTGATTCAGACTCCTGACAATGAAAAATGGGCTATCCCAATGACCTGTTTCCAAGTCTTGCTCTCTGCACAGACTTTCATCATTTGTCACTCATGTATTAATAACAGATTCTTAACACAGTGTTCATCTAGTTCATCTAGTTCATCTAGTTAACCTGTGTTAACCTATCTCCTATCAATGAGGTTTGCAAAATTAAGCCCCTCTGTAATGTTTTAAGTACAATTTTGTGATCCATCACTGTAATTATTTTTCCTTTAGAATATTTTAAATTAAATGTATAGAATTCTTGATACTTGCAATTAAGACATAGATGAGAGAGTTGTAATTTACTTTAGTCATCTAAAGGAAAATAAGGACAAGGAGTATTTCTTAGTGGAGATAATAGCCAGAATTTCCTAGGTGGAGAATTGCCAGGTGGTAAAGGAATGTGAAGGCTGCAGCTCATGGAAACAGCATATCTTGGAAGATGTGAGACCCCATATTTGGAAAATGACTGCTTGGTTGATGTCCTTAGATTGCACAGCACTTGAGATGAGAACAGACCAGGAGGTGAACCAAGTCACAAAGGCTGAACATCGTTTCTCATTATATGGAACTGTATTAAGTTCTAAATGGTAGCATGATTGTGGTATGTGTTTTTAAGAATATGGTATCTACTGATACCTTATTCTTAAATAAAGTACATCCCAGAATTCTCTTTTAGTAAGATCTTTGGATGTAAATTAAGACAATGTAAATACAAGGAGGAAGAGTTAGCATAGATGTGGGCATGGAAGGACATCGGATAGGATACTGCGTGCTCCCCTTCACAGTCCATTAGTTTATTTTCTCTAAGACTCTTTAAATTAGGGTATTATTTCTTGATCATAGTGTCATTATACATTATAGTTTGTAAAAAGTCAACTGTGACATAAATCTCTATACACTGATATCTATTTTAGCATTATGGATTGAATTGTTTAGAACTCTGTTGCTTAAAATGAAGAAAAAAAATTTCAATCTGAAAATCACTTGTACCCTAAAGTTACTAAGTAACCCAGGAGGTGATTACAATATTGTGACATTTTAAAAAATGACACAAATGAAAATACAAGGTAACATCTTATGTCTTCTTATGACTCACTGACGGCCTTCACCTGCTTGCTCTCCCTTCTCCTCTCCTCCTCCCCTCTTCCTCTCTTCCTCCTCCTCTTCTTCTCCTCCCCTCATCTTTCCCTCCCCTTTGCCTCTCCACACATGCTTGTTAGTTTTTAAAGAGTTCAGTAGAGTATTTCACTTTTCTTGGTTCTGGGTATCAAAAGCTACCACTTTTATCTTTGAAACCACATCTTTGCATGACAAGATGGAGTCCTGCTTTATATATTCCTGAAAAAAAATTGTTTTTCACTTGTCAATTAAATAGTTTTCTCTTTTCTCAAATATTTTCAACTAAAATGATGTGTATTAAGCAAAATTTGATCTGTTATTCAGGAAAAAAAGATTAATGCAAAAAATATTCCTCTTCCTTTTTCTAATACTCGAAGTGTAAACCCCTCCATCTTCCCACCCCTCCTCCCCCGGAACATGCCAATGGTCTTAGATTGATACCAGTGTAGGGCTGATATAACAACACCCTGGATTGAAGTAAGAAGTAAGGCTCATTCTAGAAACGGAGTGTTTGTTTATTCATATTAAAATGTTAGTGGTTTTTTTTGAAGCTTCTTATTTGAAAACTCATTCACATGCACATTCAAGTCCTAGTTGCTCTATTCTGCTTTGTTATTATTTTATCTTACTTTGTTTTATTATTATTTTTAGATGCCTCTTTGTAATCTAATGAGAGAGAGAAAGAAAGGGTGTGGATTTCAGTAGGTAGGGAGTCAGGGAAGATCTGGGAGGAGTTGGGGGAGGAGAACCGTAATCTGAATATACTGTATGAAAAAAAATCTATTTTCAATAAAAAATAATTTAAAAATACACATATATAATGAAAGCACGTGATCAGTTGGTAATTGAGAAGGTGAAAGTGGCATGCGCCCTCTTAGGACTCCTACTTCCTCTATATCCACGGTGCCTTTGAGATTTCATTTTCAGATTTCCCACTACTAAGCTAATGCCATCCTGAGAAACATGGCCAAGCCAATCAAAACACCCACGCTGATGTATACCAAGAAACACAGTCCTCCCACCTGACGCCTACTTGAAGAAAGTGTTTAAACCCCACAATGCTCTTTCCGTAACCCTTCCCAGGAAGCGCCTGTGGTGGCCAGAACAGCTCTGTTCCTGGAATGTGCCCGTTTCGTTCACCGGTGCAACCGAGGCAACTGGCCAGAGTGGATGAAAGGGCACCACGTGAACATCACCAAGAAAGGCCTCTCCAGGGGCCGCTCTCCCATCGTGGGCAACAAGCGGAACCAGAAGCTGCAGTGGAATGCTGCCAAGCTCTTCTACCAGTGGGGAGATGTGAGCGTTTGTCTTTCTTCTGTAAAACTGAGGGCATTTGAGTGAAATTAAATTCCTTTTAATAACTTTGTTATAGAGACAGATTATTTTTTGTCTTATTCCAGGGACCTAACAAACACGTTGCGGGGGGGGGGGGGGGGCTAGTAATCATTTAATCTCCCCAAGAAATCTATAAGGCTAAATATTACTAGTTTGATTTTATAGATAAGGACATTGAGGTTTATACAGGGCAGGCAGCATGGCAGAGTTGCCTCTAAACTAAATTTTCACAGATGGGGCTTTTTAAATAATCTGTAAAACATGTTTACAGGATGGTTATGCTACTATAATACAATGTTAAAGGCAGAAATGTGAACATAAAATCCTAGGAAAGGTAGGGCAAGTAATTGGAGGAGGTGGATGCTATTGTCTTCCTTCTGATTGTGTGTGAACCTCTCACTGAGGCTCAACACCTGATCCATGCTTGAGTTCATCCTGGATGGCCTCTCTGCTGGTTAGAAGGCAATCAAGATATAACCCAAGCATTCTTACCAAACAGACTTACAAAGTCCAGTCTATCTCTCTCTTTTTTCCTATGAGACTATGTTTGTTATTATCGAAGCAAAATCATCAGATTGGAAATTTATATTACCACATGGCAGTGAGCAGGGTAAGGTTTTTCTTATTCCAACACCTTTTATTTTCTGCCCCAAATTATATGAAAACCATTCAGCCACCTGCTGGCAAAAAGTTTTCTCAATTTCAAAAGCTCAAGTATTTTTGGATAGTCTTGCTCTCCAGTAAAATGGAGGTGTAAATGGAGGTTTTTCTTCACCTCCTCTTGTCTACCTTACGTGTGTATCAGAGCCTGTTTGAAATCGAGAGTGACTCCCTTGCCCAATGAAATTGGGGGTCTTCGAAAATAAGCAATGAGATTTGAAGTCACTAAGATAATATATCCTGTTTTCAGTTTTTAGCTTTATTTTCACTTTCTGATTATTTTCTATGTAAATCAATTTTAAAGGACCCTTCTAGTACCAACATTCACTATTTCCAGTCCTCTGGTGGTGAAATACATATACATATGTATGTGTGTGTGTGTATATATATACACACACATATGCATATACAAATACATACATATCATAGTATACACACACACGCATATACAAACACTTACATATCATAGGTACATACACATCATATACATACACATACACATACACATGCACATGCATATGTGTCGTTGTTCCTGAAAGTGTGAGCGGTTTTGGAGTCTCTCAGTTGATGTGGATTTGGAAACAAAAGCACATTTAAAAAAACTGGCTAGATATTTCACTACCCAGAAACTTCTGGACCCACTTAGACTCTCTACCTCATTTGAGGAGTGTCCCCTCACTGACCTCTCCTCTTTCCTCTCTATATAGTCATTACCTGAGGTCTCTTATAATTATTTTCTCTGTGTAATCTTCCTCAGATCATTCAGTTTGTGTGTCCAATGCTCGATGTGTGACAATAGCACAGAGTGCCTGTTCAGAGCTTTTCAGGTCCCAGGTCTGCATTGCCAACTTCATATTGGAAGCATTTCCTCTATATCCCCGGCTTAGCTTGACCAAAATAAAACCCTACTTCCTAACTGCACACTCATCTTAATCATATCTGAGCTTTCAGCTCATGTTAGTGGTACCACCAGCATGTGACATACCTGTCATTTAGCATATTCCAAATCTCTCTCTGCTGATTCTACCTCTTCCTCATCATATAGTCTCATAGGTCAGAGACTATTATTTTCCATTTTGTCGAATCCTCACAGCCACACCTTTATAATCTGTCTTCTATGCTGCTGGTAAGGTCATCTCCATAGGACATAATCTACCCAAAACAGAATGTTCATTCTGGCTATGAAAGTATTATTTATTAACTCAACATTGATATATTAATAACGAGCCACGACAACACTCGAGGAATCCAGTACCCAGGCAGCTTAGGCAGAGAGCTCACTCCATAGCCTCCTCACACTGTTCTCCCCATGGTTCTGTCCTGCTCATTTCTGCTCATCCCTGCTCATCTCTCCTCTCAAAGGGAACAAAGGGAACTGGATAGAGATCATGTATTTACCTCTATGGGAAATTCCTTTTGATAAATTGTGGAACAATGTGTCATGATTCAGAACAGGTAGCAAGAGTTTGTTGTAAAAGACAACATTGTCAATGTGCCAAGTCATTTAAAGCCCTATTTCTAATGTGATTTTTTAGAAGCTCTACCAGTAGAGTAGTTAACATTTTTTGTTAACTTACAGAATATCATGGGAGGGGGAAAGGTTTATAAACACCAGTAAGTGCATACATGATGGTAATATAAATAAAATCACAGGAATAGAATTCTTGCCAACTTCCAAACTCATTAGCATGCCACTGACACTCTTGTAAGATCATGTAATCAGAAGCACTCGAAGGAGTGATGCTCTCTTATTTTTATACTGCCCTAAAGCCCTTTATTAAAAATAACTACTTGCAGGGTAGGGAGATTGCTCAGGGGGTGAGACTGATTGCTTTGCAGGCATGGGAACCCGAATTTAAACCCCCAGTTCCCACAAAAAAAAGGTTCAGTATTGGCCACTGCTACTAGTAACCCCAGTACTGTGAAGGATCCACACAGGAGTCTTGCTAGGGCTTGCTGAACAACAACCTAGCTCAAGATCCACTGAGAAAGCATGTTTCCAAGGAATAAGGTGAAAAATCATAAAGCAGAACACCCAACACCCTCCTCTGAACTCTACACTTGCATAAATTTATATACGTGCATATTTGCTATACACAAGCACACACACACACACACACACACACACACACACACACACACACACACACAGAGAGAGAGAGAGAGAGAGACAGAGAGAGAGAGAGGGAGAGAACTACTTGTTTTCTTATTTCCTTACATCAGATCTATAATAGGAATGAACTTTGGATAAATATGAACATTTGATTCATATAAGTATTTCTATATGCATATAAAAATGTCCATTCTGTTTTTGTTTTTGTTTTTCAAATCTTTAGAACAAAAAACTCTGGAGACGGCATTGTTCCTTCCATCTCTAGATTCCCCTGTTGTCACAGCTGGTGGTGGGAGCGCATGGAACATAAGAGAGGGTTGTGTGTAAAATCATGCCAGTTCTCTGACAGGTTGTGTGCTGTGTTGGAGTCTGCCGTCCTTCGTGCTGGTTCATGCTTCCCTTTTCCCATAGGCAATTGGCATCCGATTGAATGAGCTGTGCCACGGGGAGAGTGAGAGCCCTGCTAACCTGCTTGGCCTCATTTACGACGAGGAGACCAAGAGAAGACTGCGGAAGGAGGATGAGGAGGAAGACTTTTTAGATGACAGTAAGGAGACTCCCTTTACTACAAGAACCCCTGCTTGTAAGAAACTCTGCTTTAGGAGCACTTAATACTTTGTTTCTCTCTCATACTCTCTCCACCTCCCTACATCGCCCACAGACCATTCCCCTCCTCCCCATGTGGACGTAAAGCATGTTCAGAGAGAGAGGGAGAGGACAGAAGTCAGGAAGAGAAGGTAGACGGGGTAAAGCACTGCGGGCAAAGTGGAAGAGACATCATTACCTTTTAGCCTCTGACTCACAGATTCATATGAAGCCTCCGAGAGAGAAAACAGTTGTGAGAAATTGTTTTCCCGGAAGGGTTTTCTTTTTTTCTCCCCCCACCCCAGTTTTCGGAAATAAAAACATCCTGCAAAATAGAATTGAAGAAGAAATGCCTTCCTGGTCTGGGGGATGGTTCAGTAGGTAAATTGCCTGTTGTGCAATCTTATGGACATGTGTTTAGATCCTTGAAAGCCCTGTTCAAAAGCCAGACACAGTTGTGGGAGCCACTAAACTTAGCACAGGGGAGGCAGGACCAGGGAGACTCATAAAGCACACTGGCCAGTCTGCCTGGCTGAATGGATGGGAAGCAGAGCCACTCCACATTCACGTACATGCGTGTTTATCTGCGTGCTCATGTCCACTACCTATAGTAGAATATGTATTCTATATAGGCACCGCACCTCACATTAAAGAAATCCATCCCAAAGGACTAAAATACCCCACTGTTTAATCAGCACACATTACAGCCTTAATCATAAATTCAAAGTGGGCTTAAACTGTGACTGTTCTGCGCTGTAGCCATTAGATTTACCATACCCAGCCAAAGGCATATCTCAGAAGCCGCTCAGAGGCCTTTTAGACAGGAGAGAGCTGAAATAGCGTTAAATGAGTGTATCCTCATAGGCTGATGTGTACAATCAACACTATCCCACAGAAGCTCCACTCATTCATACGTCATGTCGGTACATCAATATTTGGGTCATGTAAAACTCCATCTTTGCTCATTTTGACTGAATATTTCGATAATCATCAGGAGAGGGATTAGACCATAGCCAAGTTCACTGTCTACGGAACATTTAAGAAGAATCTGAAAGATAACTTTGTTACTGAATGCCTGGTGTTTGGTTATTTTTATTGTTCATTTTTTTCCAAACATGATCTTCCTATGTGGCTCAGGTTGGTCTTGAACTTGAAATCCTCCTGCCTCAGACTTCTGATTAGCTGGTATTACAGGCCTCTACTACCATGCCAAGTTTCAACAAACTTGTTTTTTTTTTTAATTTTGCACATCTAGGTAATTTTTAGAGCCCTGAATCCTCTATAGAGTATAAGACTGATACGTGTGATTCTGTACTGATTATGAAGTTGTTATGTGTGATTTAGCTAATCCTGAATTCCAAAGCTAAATATAATGAAAGCACGTGTCTGTTTGGAAATTCCACACAAGCTTGTCTTTTCCATTCTTAGTGAGAGGCACATTTTTCCAATCATGTTTTAACTATAGAGAAAAGGCATTGGTTCTTAGAAGGAAAAAATAGCCCAATTATTTTCAGAAGACCATAACTTCTATCTTCTGTGTCAAAAAAATCATGTATACTATTCCATTAAGAAAGCTCATTATACCAGGAGACAGATGGAGAATACTTTTTAAATTATTGATATAATAGTGACATTGTGACAGTTTGATGACTTGATTCATTCATAACTGATGGCTATGTTATCTCCTTTACAAGAGGCAGAATACTACATGGCCTTGTTCTTTTCTAAAGATGAAGTAGTCAGGGTACTTCTCCATGGTTTATATTAATACAAGTCTCACAACCAATCCTGACGGTTTTAAAGTCTTGTTATTCCCTTGGCCATCGTCTGTCTTTGGACCAAAATCTATTAGTTGGTCCATGGTAGCTTGGGTGTCTGACAAAGTAAAAGACCAATATTCTTGAGAGTGAATGGGGATATTGGCGTACTTCTAGTACAGCTGTGCCTTACTGTGATGGGACAGCTTGTATTAAAATGTATAACATAAACTGAGAGAGGTAGCACATGCCTTTTATCCCAGTACTCGGGAGGCGAAAGTAGGTGGGTCTCTGTGAGTTCTAGTCCTTCCTGATCTACATAGTGAGTTCCAGGACAGCCAGGGCTACATAAAGAGATCCTGTCATGAACAAACAAAAATGTGTAATATAGGTGACCAGGTGACACATTTTCTTGTATCTATGTTGCACAAATACCAATTGAACTAGTGCTGAAAGAACTTCACAGCCCTCAGAAGACCAAAACAAATATCCCTTCCTAAAATGAGATAGAAGAATTTTAGGGCTCCAAATCCAAATTGTCATATATGGAGTCAAGACCTGACTGTATACAGACCACTTCCAATTTCTGTTTTCATCAAACGGTCTTCTGGTTACATTGGGGCTGTGATGTGTTACTCTACAGCAGTGGTTCTCAACCTTCCTAATGCTGTGACTCTTTCATACAGTTCCTCATGTTGTGGTGACAGCCCTCCTCCCCCGCCATAAAATTATTTTTGTTGCTACTATGTAACTATAATTTTGCTATTGTTATGAATCATAATGTAAATATTTGCTATGCAGGTGTCATAGGTGACCCCTGTGAAAGGGTCTTTTGACCCCCCAGGTTGAGAAACACTGCTCTATATTACTGTAAATAGAAACACTGACTTCTGCTTGTCTGGTATTTTAATACTGAAGCAGAACTATTACAGAACTGCAGAGTGGAAGAAGAGAGGTAGATGGCCATACCCAAATCATACTAACAGGAATAGGTAAATTGAGGTTGTGCAGGCAATATTCTCATGAGCAGTCTGATTTTATATGGATGTAGCTGGGTCCATCACATCATGACCCCCTATTTGTAATTGACTTGTCTTCTCACGAAGAATTCTTTCTTTCCTTAGGTACTGTGAACCCCTCTAAATGTGGCTGTCCTTTTGCCTTGAAGATGGCAGCATGCCAACTTCTCCTGGAGATAACCACCTTTCTGAGGGAGACATTTTCTTGCCTGCCTAGACCTCGTACTGAGCCTCTAGTGGTATGTTAAAGCAACGTGTGTCAATAGCCAGGCTACTTGAAAGGAATGAAGTCCAGTTAGGTTTCCAGTACTCAAAATGTCTTTAACTGCTGGACCAAATGTGTTACGTAATTTAAAAATTTAACCAAAGGCTTTTCATATATAAAAAGACAATCTTTTTTTGTCTGATAAAATAACTTGAAGGTTGACTTAGCAATCACTGGAAATAGCACTTCAGATAGTGTTGGACTGGTGATCACCACTAATTTGGATGGAAATATCTAAGAGCCTATGTTCTTTTATTGTACAAACAATGAGTTTTATGGCCAACATTACTCAGAAATCATCAGCTGATTTTCTTTTGTACCAACAGCTCCTAGGTTCATACAGAAGCGTGCTTCCAAAGAGCTTTCTGACTGATAGTATGAGACAAATGACTTCAGTGTTTCGATTCTCAGTGTTTCCAAACATAACACACACACACACACACACACACACACACACACAAGCACCTAAAACACAGGAATTTGTCGGTTGTTATTTATGTCACTGCAGATATAAATACTATATAAGACCCATGAACCTTCAGGGTGTGTGTTCATAGGGAACACCTTAGGCCTCTGGTTGGAAACCCACGGTCCTTTCATCACAGGCAGCCTGCAGCTCTACCTGGGGTGCCAAACAACCTTCTCCTCTTTAACTTGTTCCACAAACCTCACACCAACCTCCATTTAAGGGCATTTTACAACCCAACTTTCTCCTGCTGTTAAAACCAAACAGCGTAAGTCAGCACCCCAGTTCTGGGGTGGCACCACAGGTTGGATAAAGGAGTCACTGTTCTACTCTCATGGAGCATAGCTTCTGGCTTAAGTTTTCCAATTTTCTAGAAAACTTATTTTCTCACATCCTAAAATAAAACACAAAAAAGAATATTTTCAAATTAGAAACATTTATGAATGAATGCTTGTTTTCAAGAGGAAACTACCCTCATTGGGACCATGAAACTGTACCATTTGACTTTTGGAAAAGGAAATTCCAGCTACTGCCCCTTGTGACATCATATTAACTTGGCTTTTACTTTCTGAATTGTCATTTTCACAGTTCCGTTGAGAGTACTCTAAAAGTAAGGCACCTCGATGCATGTACTTAATTTAAAATAAAGCATAACAAAATATATGACCTGTAGACTTCTGTCAATATCATTCCTTTCAGTCTCCTGACTAATACAGTCTTCGGAAAAGCACAGAGTACACCTGACTTCACATTTCCAGATTAGCAGCATTTTTGATGAAAATATGTAAGGGTCTCAGTTTAGGTCACTCATTTTGGGTCTGCATTTTAACTCTTAAAGCTCTACCGCAATGACTCTTGTTAGTGAGGAAATTCTATTTCATGTAGCCTATTGTATATTAAGGACATGCGTAATAATCCCAGCTACTTGAAGAGCAGCACTGGGCTGAGATCTGTCAGTGAAAAAAGGGTTTCTGGTTTTCAAGTGAATCATTCTTTTTAGCCTGAGCACATAACACTGCCCTAACAGCAGACACCAGGGCTCTCAGCACTCACAGGATCGCAAGCTAGGCTGCAGAGCAAGGCCCTGTGACAAACAGAGGCTGTATAACCAACTACAGGGAGTGGAAAGAAAGGAACCTAAAAAGTCTAAGACAAGAACAGTGGCCTTCAGTCATTCAGTAATGAGAGAAGTGTCTCTTCTTCACCTTAAGCTAGGTTTCTGAGGCTTTTGTTCTCTACTCTAGCATTTTCACTGTTAAATGTAGGCTTGTATATTTTTCATTATTTCTTTTTTGGGATCATAACATATTTACATCATTACTCCCATACCTCCCTCCAGATTCTCCCAGAAAATCCTCTTGGCTCTTTCTCAAAATCATAACCTCTTTTTCCCTTAATTATTGTCACATAAATATATCTATGTTTGTGTACTCATACATAGATATTCCTAAGTGCTTCAGTACAAACTGTTCAGTCTGTATAATGTCACTTGTGTGTATGTTTTTAGGGCTGACTATTTGGTATTAGATAACCCCTTGCCGTGCTCTTCCCTGGGAAAGATTGGTTCTCCCGCCCTGGTGTTCCCTGTAGTTCTTTATGTAGGGCTGATGCCTCCCAGGTTCTCTCCCTCTTGTCCTTAGCTTTTTCTAGAAGAGAGTCAGAAATTTTCCCCAATGCAAAATCACCCGTAGAGGCTCCGGTTTCACGCTTTAAGTTTCCTAAACCTGAACTCACTTTCCACATTCGTGTCCTAAGCAACTTCAATCAAGGTTTGCCTGGCATGGCACCCTCTCCTCGCTTCTACAAGCATACTTCCTTTCAGCAGTGCAGACACATTATCTTCCATTTCTCCCGGTCAAAAGTCCAAGACAGGTCTTTCTAGTCTAAAATCAAGACATTGGCAAGGTTGCCTTTCTTTCTGTGGTAGAGGAAGAATCTGCCAGCCTCCTTCCTCTGTTTCTACCTTCTAGAAACTACTACATTCATCTCACTCCCTTTCTTTGGTCTTCAGAAGCAGAAATAGTGTACTGAAGCTTCCTCTGCCCCAGCCAGGAAAGGCCCTCCACTTCTGAGAATACATGTAATTACATTTGATCCACTTAGTTAACACTGGGTAATCTGTCCATCATAAAGCTTTAATTAGCTTTAATTGCATCTCTAAAGTTCATGTTGCAGTGTAAAGCAACATATTCTCAGGCTCTGGAGATTTGGGGGTTAGATATCACTTGGGGATCATTATTCTGTTACTGTTGTCTCCATGTCTGATATCTAACTCCTTGGGATTTATCATTTATGCTTGATCATCTTCCATCTTAGTTTTTTATGGTTCCTCTATGAAAGAATCATTTCTTACTTCAGCCGCTGTACCTAACATTTTCAAGCTCAATGTGTGATTATGTAATTAACACATAAATGCCAAAGATACCTCCAAGACACTGAACACAGAACCAGAGTGTGAAAAAGCTAGTTCAAAGTTCTGTGTTATTAAAAGACAAAACACATAAGGAGAAGCTATCAGTCATGGAACACTTATCTTTTAATTCAAGAATAATTTTTCAAGATCACAATTTAAAATGAGCAATAAGGAAATTTGAATTGTGCTTACATGTGATTCAGAATGAATAGAGGTTTGCCACAATGTTGATGCAATAGGTGGAACTTGATGGCACCTGTCTATCCCCGCAGAACTTAGAAAACTGAAGCAGAGGCAGGGGGATCGTGAGACTAGCTTTCTGCCTTCAAAGCAAGACCCTGCACCACCACCCCCCCCCAAAAAAAAGAGAAAAAAGACAAAAAAAACCAAGGTTTTGTCTCAGGACATCCCAGCACTTACATATTTTTCTATGGTATTTCAGGATTTGGAGAGCTGCAGGCTTCGTCTGGATCCTGAGTTGGACCGACACAGATATGAGAGGAAGATCAGCTTCGCGGGAGTTCTGGATGAAAACGAAGACTCAAAAGATTCTCTCCACAGCAGCAGTCACACCCTCAAATCAGACGCCGGTGCTGAAGAGAAGAAAGGTAGGGAAGTGCAAGGGTTGTTTCGTGTTTCTATTTTTCTCACAGGAAGTATTTGATCTCAGGTCTAAACTACAAAACCCGTGCGCCCAGTTTTTGGCTCCACGCAGTGTTGACTCTGTGAACTCTTCACGGTCGGTAAGGTAGGAAACACCACTATTGAGAGGTTGGACTTGGCAGCTAGACTGCCGTGGGCTACAGTTCCAGCTCAGCAACCCTCCTTTGACCACATTGGATGTGAGATGATATCAGCTTTAAGATGATTATTTGATTAACCAATAAGAAGGGAAACACCCAAATTCAACCATTTTGCCGTAATCCCTTACCACCTTGCTTTGTTTTATGGAAAGAGGGCTGGGACAATAAAATATATGTATATAGTCATTGTTATTATTATGTATCATTCTCGTGCAACTAAAAACAGTATAACTAAAATACACTGGTTAAAGTGTTTCAATTCACAGTCCAAATTTTTTAATTACTTTTCAGCTCGGAGTTGTCAATGTCCATGTTTTTCTATAGGATAATGTCTTCTCTAGCAACAGGATGTTAATGAATGGCACATCAGTTCAGAAGTGGATCAAAGAGTAATACATATATAATGTATGTGATGAAAGATATTAAATAAAAAACGAGCAGATCAACAGCAGCAAAGCAGAGCTGACTATGCTAGTTACAGAAACCAGGAATAGTATGGAGCTGGCGTCCCTTGTATTCCTCTTCAGGACTGTTCAGCTTATAACCTGACCCACTTTCCCACCCTTCACTACCACTGGGCCTTGGTGCTAGGAAAGAATCTGCGTCTTATGCTGCTAATGCTCAGGTGGTCATAGACAAAAGCAAGAGCTATCATATTTCAGCTGCCGCTTGGCACTAGGGGATCCTAAATTCAATTTCACATACAATGTGAAGAAGATGGGCCTACTAAGATGGGTTGCATATGGTCCCTCTCTGTATGATCTTGTATACATGACTTACCTTTAAAAACACAGTACCAGCTTGATGTGGTGGTGCTTTAATCACAGCACTCAGGAGGCAGAGACAGGCAGATCTCTGTGAGTTCAAGGTCAGCCTGGCCTACAGAGTTACGGAATTTCAGGACAGCCAAGACTGTTACACATAGGAAAAATCCTTTCTCAAAAAAAAAAAAACAAAAAACAAAAAAACAAATTCGTAAAACCACAATCCTCTTTTTCAGTCAGCCAAATGACCAGCAGTGTGTCATTAGAGCCTTAATTCGGGCCGTGCAAATAAAGCATAGAGCAAATACATAAAGTGAATGGGAGAACATGGTAAATTACCATGGCCATCCTTATTTTTCTACATTATGAACAGCTAGATCAGAAATCAACACAAAAAAATCCTAGATAGGGCAAAAAAATATCAGTTTTAAGAAAGTCATTTAGGGCTCTCTGCTAAAATGTCACCTTAACTATCTGAATTTTTTATTTTTGTTAATTTTGTTGCCCTTCAACGCTTTTTATGAAGAATTTTACATTTAAAAAAATCTGTACATTTCTGTAGAAAGTTGATTTGTATGTTAAATTATCTTCTAGTGTTCTATAAACAATGAACGAGTACATATTTGATGATCTTAATCAATTGAGTGGCATAGCCCTATATAGAGAAAACACAAAATATTTCAAGTCTTATAAGAAATGATGGTGCAACGGGAAAAATTTGAATATTTCAACATCAGTATATTGTCATCTTTTTAGGACAAATATCATATCACACCCTATTGAATTTTGATGGATAGATGCCATGTTTTAAAAAGAATAAAGTCTTGAGCAATTTACAAATATGAAGAAGTATCATGTCAATATGATTTCAGATATTTACTATATCCAATGGAGGTAGCTCCCATCTTTAAACATATGTCAACAGTACTTTCATTTATAAAGCAGTCTTTAGCCATTCAAATTTGTTATCACAATTATTATTTAAAATAGTTGAATAAAATTTCCAAATACTAACCCAGTTACTCTTAAACCAAGTAAATTCTATATTGTCTTAAAAAGTAAAACATTTGCTTAATTTTAAGAACATGTCAATTTCATGATTATTATTTATATGATTGTCTTTTCTGTTCAAACTCTCACACACTTAGTGATTTTTATTATACAGTACACATATGTTAATATATAAATGTTGTCTCCTAAATGAACAATAGAAAGCTAAAATTATAAATAAGATGAGAACATAGCTATAAAAATGTTCTTAATTAATTGGCAAAAGACTCTCTAAAGATTTGTAAATACCCCTTAAGGTGTTTGACAAACATATCAGCTACTACAGCCAATATGAAAATGTAACAATAGGACACTGCTAATTATAATGGCTATTTTTTAAATGTCATACCATCTGTTTTTATAAAAGCAAAAAAGTCAGCCCCTGAAATAAACAATGTGAGAACAAGTAGATTCTACCAAAGAAAATGAACACGAACGTATCCTTAAGACCTAAAAATATCTGCCAAAGATCTCTAAGGAGAGTCTGTGAAATACTTTTACTCCTGCTCCAAAGACAAACTAAAACTAGTATTCCAAAATACAGAAACATCTTCTCATTCAGCACCCAGCCACTGAGCACCTGCTATGTACCAGGAAATACTACAAGTTCCCAGAAGCCAGCCGTCAGCAAGAACATGTTCCCATATATATTTCCACTTATACTAATTCATAATTAAAAACAGTTCACTATTGACATTGCAGTTAATATCATGAAATACCAGAACTTCAAGATATGTAATGGAAAGGAAAACAAATTAGGGTGAAGCCAATGATCTGGAATAGGAAGAGATATTGTCAGAGAAGTTATAAAGGACCTTAAATTGAGAGACTTTCATGTTGTAAAGGATCCAGTAATGTAGAAGGCTGAAAACTAAGTGTTCCAAAGAAAGGCAACAATGAGACCAAAGATGTCATGAAGAGTGAACTTGGAACGTTTGAATAAGGATAAAACGATCAACAGTTATTACAGAATGAGTTGAGGGTAGGAGTGGCAGAAGATATGTCAGAATCTCAAGGGGCAGGCAGAGTCTGGTAGATACGCTTAGAAATTTAATCCTAGTTTAAATGTGTTGGAGGTTGTTGGTCAGTGTATGTGACTAGATGTGTAGAAGCTGGGGAGGAAAACAGTTAAAAGTAGTTGCATAAGACCAGAGGAAAGCTAATAGAACAGTGAACTCCTGTGATATTTTGAAACATAGAGACAACAGGACTTGCTAATGGATGCAATGTGGAAAGGGAGACGTGTTAACCAATTCAGA
Organism: Cricetomys ansorgei; assembly: GCA_026225945.1. Classification (NCBI taxonomy): domain Eukaryota; kingdom Metazoa; phylum Chordata; class Mammalia; order Rodentia; family Nesomyidae; genus Cricetomys; species Cricetomys ansorgei. Next base: position 5,608,931 of record JAMJFZ010001796.1, read on the forward strand.
TGAATTTGTTTCATTTTGATTCTTGTTGTTATGAAGACCAAGGCTAAAATTCAGTAATGTATAGTCTCAGATGACTTATCTTATAAACAACATTAAACCTGAATTCTCCTTGCTGTGTCCCTTGTAAGTAATCTATGTTGTAATTCTGAACCCTAATTTTTCAGGGCTACAGGAGGTCTCCAATTATCTTTTATATTAGAACGAATTCTCAAAATTAAGTCCCTTTCAGATCCTACTAATTTGAAGTTAATTAGTTGCATTTGTAGCATGAAACGTATCATAAAATCAGGCAAAAGGTGCCAGTATGTGCCTCTATTTAAAATAAAATAAGAATTATCACTGTAATCTACTCATTATTCCTCAATTTACTTACACATGAAATTGCAGAAATGGTCATTAAAAATAATTAACCATGAAGTCTAAATTAAGCCTAGAAATAATATTAAAAAATCCAGTTGGGTGAATCTTGTGTTAAAATTAAACCACGGCACTGTGCTCTATAACTTTTGTGGCATTTATCCAACCATGCTGCAAGAAATTCTTCCAGATACGCACTTCTATCCAGATGTGTTCAGGAAGCCCCAAAGAATCTTGTACAATGGTATTTCTAGACTCTTTCAATCACAAGGGTAACCCAGAGATTAACATTCACTTATTCTCTATGAATTCTTCTAACCTCCTAATACAGCATTTAAAGTCTACACTTAACTAACATTTTAAAGAATTCAAGCTTCATTATTGTCTCCTATAAGCATTTTGTTGGAGGAGAAACCTGAAACTCAAATAGGTACTTTCTGATTTCAAAATACCTTAGAGCACACCTTTAATCGCAGCTCTTAGGAGGCAGAGGCAGGCAAACCTCTGTGATGTCTACAGCCTGGTCTACAGAGTGAGTTCCAGGACAGCCAGGGTTACAACAGAGAAACCCTGTCTCAAAAAAAAACTAATAGTAATAATAATAAATAGGAAATCTTGTTCATATCTTAAGATAAGTGTGCAAAGCTTTCTTCTAATAGTTTTTGAGCACTAAAAACTTGCTTTATCCTGCTATCATAGAATCAATATTGATAACATCAAAACTTCAAAAGAAAAGAAATATGTACATATTACCTGAAAAATAATTTTGCTTTTGATTTTTTTGTAATGTGGGTATGAAGTTTAAACATTTTTCCTTTACTGTTTTATTCCCATTCTGGTGACTGTTTCTTCCAGAATACTAAACATGCACAATGAATGCATGCCCTCCTTGTTACACATAGACTATATGACAACTCAGAGCATGCAACATTTAGACTTCCATCTCATTAGCCCTTTGATTGAGAGAAGAAAACTAGGAAATGAAAACAGAACTACACCCCCCCCAACACACACACAGCATTCTCCTGAGAACAGATCCCAATGTCTTTGCTAAGGAGCAGAGTACAACCCACTGCTGATGGTCAGAGAGAGGCACACTTCTTGTGTTTATTTGTTAATAGGTTGCTACAAAGAAAAGGGTTCCACTAACAGTTCTTATAACTCTGTGAGTCTCATTTCACAGGAAAAGCAAAAAGAAAACAGTAGAGTATGGGTCTAATTGAACCAAATAAAAATGTGATTTAAATTTGTAGCAGACCTTGGTGATGGTGCTGTGTGAATATACTCATGCTCGTGAACCCTAGGCCAGAATAAGAGCAGATTGTTCCCAGCCATAATATGCATTTTGCCCAAGAAAAATACTGCACTAAGCCCTTCCTGGTTGCTCTGGTCTCCTGCCTGACCAAACTTGGTGACTGGGGCCTGGCAGGAAGGCCTCTGTCCAGAAATGCTGTTCAATCGAGCCAGCTGAGAGTTGGCTGATCAGGGACATATTGGGACAAGTGTGGATATAAACTGGCTGGGGAAAACTAAAGGAGGAAAGCCCTATCTCATTCTTTCAATACAGTTCCCAGCAGGAAGATCAGGATAGGAGGTTCTCGCCTGCTCCAGATTAAAGGAACCCGCAGTTTCCAGGTGAAGAAGGGGGGTTCCTTGTCCAGCATTCGCCGAGTCGGCAGCTTAAAGAGCAGCAAGTTATCACGGCAGGACTCAGAGTCTGAGGCTGAGGAGCAGCAGCTGTCCCAAAGCAGGGACACTGTCACTGACCTAGGTAACATAGAAGAGTGGGGTGTGCAGGGACGTGGGGGGTAGGAAGACAGGACTCAGGTCCTGAAACAGCCAAGTCCATTTCATCCCATGTAAATAGAGAAAGAGCAGAGCCATAGTTTAGACAACTCCTTCCGTAGAAAACCACCCTCAGCTCTTGAGCAGGTGCAGGTGGCACCTGGAAGTCCTAAGTGCAAACTCTGATTCAGCAGACAACATGGAGACCTGAGACTCTATATCTTAAATAAGCTCCCCTGTGAAGCTGATGCTGCTGACTCAAGGGCCACACGTTGATTTGTGAGCATGGATAGTGTTCATTAGGGAACCCCAAAAAAACTACTTTGGCAACAAAAACAGTTTTAGAACTCCCAGGTGCTTGTACGTATATCCTACTCATTCGTACCTTCAAAGTCAGGTGTCGAGGTCTTTGATATTGTAGTCTCCATTCAACAGTAAGAACACTGGGAAGGAGTCACTGTGTAGACCTGACACCTAGGGATTTTCACCGAGTCACTTAACTTTCTCAGGGATGTGTTTTCATCAACCATCCGGTGGGAATAGCTTTTCACGGTCTGTTCCGTAGGGAACGCTCTTGTACAATGTGTTAAGTTGTACAAGAGCGAGCTGTAAGTACAATCAAAGCACTAAATTTATAGATTGCCCCTGTAGGGTGTGCAGAGGCTCCAAGTCTCCAGATGTGTTTGTACAATATATGGGCATCTTACTAGACGAGGAAAAGACTAAGCGTGATAAACGTAGAGCTCACCAGCTGCCTAGAATTAAGTCTTTAGTACGAGCTCAAGCAAATTCTCCCCTGCCATTCTGTCTCTACCTTCAAGGCAGCAGTGAGTGTGGATAAATGATCGATAAAGTCTGTCAAATGGAAGCTGAATGTCTAATCAAAGAAAGTTTAAAATAGAAAATGCTTCTACAACCACCCACCCTCGTCTTTAAAAATAGCTAATTTATGCATTAGTTAAGATTCAGCTTATTTTTTCTGAGGAGATAATGGGGGGGGAGTGGTTTCTGTTGTTGCAGGGTGAACACTATAACTTTATCCAGTTGATGTTTAGAATTTTCTGAACTGATCAACCTGTCCTCACCAGTAAAAATAATCACCAAGTTGAAGGCATTAGACTAGAGGTACAGCTTTGTTACTAAAGAGATCTATGAAGCTTTTAGATTTGAGGGCAAACTAAATGGTGAGATTTCCTTTACAATTCCCATAGAGAGGACACTAGGCTTGCTCACAATTGGCTGTCATTGCTTTCAAATTCCCTTAATACTTTCAAGGCCCCCTCTCAGCACTGAATGGCTCCCCTAGCAAAGCCTGATGTCTACAACAGTAGAACAAGTACAGCCACGACCCAAGGGAGGCATTATCGTTCTGTGATGTCAGTGCAGGTCAGTGTGTGTCCCTGCTTAGCTACAACTGTGAAGTCTGGGCAGTCTGGAATGGGTTTGGGCACACTCAATATATAACTGGCTCATCTCAAGAACTTGATTCTTTTTTTCTCTGCTCTCATGTCTTAAAGTGGAAGCCACCTTAGCAGAGATCACCAATGTCTTTGAACTTACCAGTTCAGCTGGTGATTAAGGGAGCAGCTCCTGTTAATAGTCTTCCAACAAAGTCCTATGCCTGTAAGCTGTTGGGCCACAGTAGAGTCTGCCCTTGGATTCAAAAGCATGGACAATGACAGCATATCCACATGTTCTCCAGGGAGACTGAACATTGAACTCTTTCTTGCTGTTCTTTCTTGAAGAAGGGAGTCCTTGGAGTGCAAGCGAGCCCAGCATTGAGCCTGAGGGAATGAGCAATGCCGGTGCAGAGGAAAACTACCACAGAAACATGTCATGGCTTCATGTAAGTATCAAACTTAGGAGATCTCTAGAACACATTCCTTGCAGCACTGGGGAAGATTCCAGGAGAGAGAAACAAACTGTCAGCATAAGTTCACTGTATAGCCTCGTGTTTTAACTGAGCCCCTCGATTCCTAGTGGAAATATTATGCTGCTGGATTGTGTTTATTTTAAGATTGACTAAAACTTCCATTATGTGGCCAGTTTGTGGGTCACCATATGTCATGAAAATCTATGAAGGACTGAGCTAAGTTGGTAACCAAAATGTCCTGAATGACCCAGGCCAGGCATCATGATGGATTTTAAATATGTTTCCATGAACATGGAGAGGAGGGTCAGTGTCGCTCTTGACTCTGTGTTCGAGATGGGAGGGGTGAGGAGTTGATGGAAGTATGTGGTACTCATTACAAAATTATCAAAGAAATTGAAATTTTAAATAAAAAAATTGTAACTAAGACAAAGAGGTTCAAGATGAGATCATGGCTCAGAGATAGCCAGGGTGTAAAGGCATTGAAGGCCTCCTGTAAAGCCTTTAGGCACAGGTTGGAGCAAAGATGCGAATTGGGCATGAAGGAGGAATGTGCTCTACTCCTATCCTGGAAGAATGACACCTCAGAGTGTAGCCTTCTGCTACTCCTCTTGGTCCTGTTCCTTAACATACGCCATTGTTTTATGGACAAGGTAGGTGAAAAATCTCAAGGACACAATGATAGAGAGATGTCATTATGTGTTTGTAGAAACCCATTGGATAGACAGCACCAAGCGAGTCACCCAAAATCAACTATGGACTTTACTGACGATGTCAGTGTTGGCTGATTTGTAATAACTGAATCACTGTGGTGCAGGGCACTGATAGTAGGAACGGTTGTACATGTGTGCACAGAAGGTTGCTGAGAGAGCTATCTATACTTTCTGCTCAAGTTGGCTCTATCTAAAACTGCTCTAAAACAATTTTTTTTAAGTTAGAAACTTTCAGAGACTTCACAGTCTTTAATGACAAGGATCCATTCTATCCTCTGAGAGAAAGCAGAGGATTCCAATATTTGTTTCCCCAGAAATTGTCAGACTATCAATTCTATTTGTCAGCTGGTCTCTGGGTAGCTTCTTTGCTATACAGTCAGCAAACTCCTAGAAATGAAAGCTATCACTCGGTGTCTGCCTTCCTCTCTGAACCTTTCTTTATTGCACAAATCACCTTCTTTTTTTCATCAAAAGTTTTAATACCATTCAGAGATGTTGTATAGCAGGGTTGGGATCTCAGTTTCTTCTGTTGGTCTGATATTTGGGGCTACAGCTCTACCTTGGGGTCTTTTGCTTGTCTATTGCAGTCCTGTCTCTTCAGAGGCTTGGTTAGTGAGCTTGGGACATGCCCTGTCTATGCATGTGGAGCGTAGAGGAGGATGTTTATCATTCTCCACATTATTCTTTTAGAAAAGCTTTCCGTCTAGCCAGTAAGCTCTCAGGATCTCCTCGTACATCCCTTCCCATCGCTGGGGTTACAGGCACATGCGATCATACCCGGCTTCTGTGTATGATGAGGATACAAGCTCAACTCCTCATGACTGTACAAGTACCCTTGCACACTGAGACATCATGCCACACCAGAAACTGCTGCTATTTCTTTACCACATGGGACCCTGAATCATGATGAATTGTTTCATTAAAGACAGCAAGATTCAGCTGAAGAGAAATCATAGTCATGTGCAATGTAGTCAGAAAGGGGCCATTCCAACACCTTTACCATATGCTATTAGTGAGAAGTAAGATCTTAAACTAACTCACACTTAATAAGAGGAACTTTCATAGAGAATGAGTACCAGATTGTGTAGATCCCTGAACATCATCTTAGAAATATACCTACTACAGGAATATCAGTGGCAGAATCTTGAAGTAATAAATTATATATTCCTAAGCCAGTTGCTGATAACCTCAGATCTTCTATATCAGAATTCTCTGAGGCAATGTCTAGTGATATGCTCTGTGTGAGTGTGTGTGTGTGTGTGTGTGTGTGTGTGTGTGTGTGTGTGTGTACGCATGCACTTGATGTTTCTTGGTGTTTCTCTCGATCAACAAATTCATAATAAGGAAGCCTTTAGGATTCTTATATATGCCTGCTTCCTGCTGTAGCATAAAGCAGAGTACTGGAAGATACACAGTGTCTCTCGAGATAGACTGGTATTCTGCCAAGACATCATTTATATTTGTTGAAAGCCTTGGACGTTTAGATATTGTTAGCCATGTTTGACAGAAGTGTAGAGATGACTGTTGCTTTCATTTATGCCTAAGAACAAGCAATACTTGTTGGAATAAAGCAGCCTGTGGCAGCTCTGCCAGGTAGGTGTAGTTGGCTTCCTCTGTGTGGACTTGCATTTTGGTCTCATCCATTATGGTGCACAATCCTTCACAGGTTAGTCACCAAGGTGAGAACTAGTTTCCTGAGTGATAGAAGCATTCAGATGGTTACTTTGTACATACTATCTTTTAAGGAAAGTTACTTTTAAAGTTAGGGACATGGGTTCAGTTCCTAGCACTCACATTCAGCTCACAACCATCCATAACTCCAGTTCCAGGAGATTCAACAATGCTTCTGGCCTCCACAAGCACCAGGCATGCGTGTGGTGCACAGACATGCAAACAAAGCACTCATACATAAAATAAAATAAATTGCAAAACATTTTAAAGTTGTAAATGTTGGGTCTGGGAGCCGTTCCCAGGGTTTGATCCCTAGCACTACAAAACAAGTACAAGCCACACATTTGGGACGAAGCGCTGCAGATGCAGCGCAAGGTCCTGGGTTTGAGCACCAGAGTTGCAATTTCAGTTTGCAGATTTCAGTTGCAAATTCAAGGCCCTTCATTTCTATCTTAAAATAACTGTATCCTTTAAATCGGCTGAGTTCATTTCTAGAATCCTGATGGGAAATCGTAGGAGATGCATTTGAACCAGATGAAACTATTTTTTTTTTTTAAAGAGGGAGCTAGAATGGCTTAAAAGCCAGAGTAGGAAGTGTGTGTGCGGTGGCGGGGAATTAGTGGAAGAGCTGAAATGAAGCATTAGAGTGGGGTTCAAGTTCCAGTTCAGGATGACGATCCAGGGTGAAGGTGCAGTAGTGTTTGCGAGCACTGCACAGTGTGGGTGGAGTTTACGGTGCAGCAGGTGTTTAGGGTCAGTCGAGCTTGTTGGAACTGTACTCACCGCTGTATACTCTCCCTTCTGACTCCTATCACAGTGTAAGAGCTGTGATGGGGTTCCTGAAACTATTTGGAAGCCATATACCTCACAACCAGTCTTTGGGTGTCTCTAAAAGATCCTTTTATCGAGTATGTATGGAGGGAGAAGAAAAGGCCAATTGAGCACAGACCTATAGCCAGCTATCCACCTGGGGAAATTACCCAGGGACTGTTGTTTGCTTGCTAATTAAGAGTCTGTGCTCTGACTTTCTATCTTCAGTGCCTCTGTTCCCTCATTGCGTGGTTGAATCTGTGGGTCTTTTTTTGTTTGTTTTGTTTTGTTTTTGCTTTTTCTTTTCCAGGTCATGATCTTACTATGCAATCAACAAAGTTTCATTTGCACACATGTGGAGTATTGCCATCCACACTGCTACCTGCACCACAGCCGCTCCTGTGCCCGGCTGGTCAGGGCCATTAAACTGCTCTATGGGGACAGTGTGGACTCCCTGCGTGAGAGCAACAACATCAGCAATGTGGCTCTGAGAGGCAAGAAGCAGAAAGAGGTGAGTGAGCGGTCACCGGGTAATATGCCAAGGGCAGGAGAAAAGATGTATTTGTAGGGATGTGCTTATCTGCCCTGGAAATAAAATTTCAAGCAAAAGCAATTGTATGAAGCAAACTACAGATCTATGCGGCTCTAAGAAAAGACAGAAGAAATGTGCAAGACGGACAGATGCTTTGTCTGTGTTTGTGAGTAAACATGGAACGTTTCCCTAGGCTTTGTCTCATAGATACAAATTCAGAGACCGTGGCGATTAGTAAATAAAGGTGGGGAAAACAGCATCTCCTTGAGACCTGTGAAAATGACACCTCATGTGACAAGAAGGACTTTTCAGGTATGGTTAGGGATTTTGTAATGAGAGAGTGTCCTGGATTATCCGTGTGGGCTCACTGTAGTCACACGTGTACTCATATAGGAATAAAGGAGTTCTGGAAGCCGGGAGCAAAGCAGATGACAACAGCAAAGGGGAGAATGGGAGGTAGGGGACAAGAGCCCAGAGAAACAAGCAAATTCCAGACTCAGAGAAAATCAAGGAGACAGAATGTCTCCTGGAGCCTTCCAGTTCTCTTGAACCTTCTGACCCCCAGAATTGTAAGCTAACACATTTGGACTGTTTTAAGCCTATGATAATTTGTTGGAATAGCAATAGAGAGCTAATGGAAGTATACATTATGAAATAAGCAATAAATGGCTCAACTGTTTCAGATGAGCCAAACTATACTAAGAAATCTCTTTCAAGGTCCTATGACATTTCCAAGCATTAAGCTGCTCTTTTGGCAGAACTGGCAGAAGAAAGTAACCATAACTGCTGTCCTCCTGCCAGGAGAAGCTTCAGTTACCCACCTGCCCCTGAACAGGCAGTGTTGCCAAAATGCCTATTCCACTGAATATCATGGGCTTCCTCTGCAGATGCTTTTCTCAAATGGTTTTGCAAACAGATTTTTATATAACACCTGCTCTCTTCAACAAGCATTCTCTATGTAGCAGATATTGGCAAAATACTAGACCAGATATTCTATAAAAAGAAAATAAGGGGGGGAAAGAATCTTTCTACTAAGGGGTTTACAGGACAGGTTTGGACTTAGAGTAGGCAATAATATATGTATTCCAAGCAGGTTGAGAATATGAACAATAAAGGAATTCTACAATTTTTCTTCTATACCTACTGAAAGCTAGGGAAGTCTTCTTGTTCCACTCTATGTGTTTAGAACTGTATTCTAAGTAGAGTAATATGCTCACTTAGCGCTTGATAGGAAGAGTACAGTTGTTTCTTAGCCTCCTGCTTAAGACCAAGTGTAGTGAGGAGGAGTAAACAAAACGAGCTTTCCTTGATGGTCCAACAGAAGACTGGGGTCACCAATGATACATTCCCCGCCAGAGGGAAAGGACCCAGTGTGGACGAATACTGGGAAGTCGATGCATGGTAAGAGGCCGACCGGTTTCCTACAGAACCCTTTTCTAGAGCCACTGACAGTGCTACTGTGAGGCAAAGAGCAGATCGCGTCTCCATCTACGGCCAGCTCAAAGCGCGGCTGCCTCACAGCAGGCATACACAACTCACAGGTCAACTGTGTGTGAAGCGCAAAGGACCTGCCTGCATTGGGAAAGTGTAACACTTCACTGGTGTGCTGTTCTTTCTTAAGCCATCCAGAAACCCATCCCAGGAGAGCCAGCAGGGTGATTTCTACTTCCCCAGATTTTCAGTATGTGTAATCTCCATCTTGAGTGATGCCTCATGGATGTTTACTTACTCCTTTATCCTCACTGTCTGTTAGTCTGCTTGCTCTTAAGGGAGAGGAGAGGGCAACCAGCATCATGAACGTGCTCGCAGCACAACTCAGATGTCAGCTCAGCCCCTGGCATATGGCTTACTCAATAAGTATTCTTGAATTGTTCCAAGAATCAGTAAAAAGAAATATTTTAAATAGGTAAATATTATTCCTTTGCAGTCAGTAGTCATTTGATACAAAGAACAGAATTCATTCAGACAAATTCAGGTGACTGACATTTTTATCTAAGGGTACAGCCAAATCTCCCAAAGCCAGGAAGAGAAAGGGAAACATAGCCAAGCCTTGAGGAATTTATCACCAAAGCTGCCAGTTTCTCATCCCCGCCCCTCCCTGCATCATCTCAGCTCACTGATCTGCCCTCTCGCCCTCTCCTCTTGCTTTGCGCATCTTATGTTTAGGCTGAAAATTCCATGCTGTTGTCATCCTTTCTTCTACCAACAGTTCTCATTATAGGACAGTAACCTGTTGGTGCCCAGTCCTTTGTTTGACTCAAACACCGTAAGTGATGATTCCTTGGCCAGTCCAGGCTGATTTTTGCATTGTGAATGTAACCTCTAGCAATCATGAATGATCAGTTTTCTAAGACACATTAATATAACACACACACACACACACACACACACACACACACACACACACATGTACAAATGGCAGTAGTCAGCCTTCCCTTCTCCAGTATCCCTCGTGGTCCTTTGGCTGCCTCTCTTGACTACAACTGCTGTGATAGAACTACCTCAGTAGTGCATAAGGTCCTTGTTACATGAATTTTCCTGAGAAAACAACAAAATATCTATTCACTCCAAACAGAGAAGCCAGCGAACCACAAAACAGGATCCCATCCAAGTCCAGTTTGATGAACCAATGAGTTATGTACGCACAGCTAGCTATACCCCTGGGAAGTTTCATGGGCAACAGGATTCCCTTTCATGTGATCCCAGGGTGGCTCAGGAGGGTCTTAGAACCTTAGAACAGCCTCATGAAGGTCTACCCTCTTTCCAGGTGGGGATGTTAGTAGGACTGACCTCATCGGCATCTCCAGCATATGATCACAGTGGCTCTGCACAATAGCCGTGTTCACATCCATCCCAGAGCAAACAGCTAAACTACAGCCCTCTATTAGTGAGAATTTCTGTCCTTTGTCTTGTTTTTTTTTTTTTTTTCATCTCAGATTTCTCTACAGATTTTTGTTTGATGTCAAATTCTAACCATTGATGTAGTCCAGTGAAACTCTTCAAAAACCACGACTAGATGTCATGGGAAATAGCCTTTCATTCCATTTAATGCCTAGATTTCTTTGACTCCAGTTTCATCAAAAACAAACAAAGAAGCTCTCAGAGTAGTTTGATCTGAGTCAAGAGTCACACCATAAAGGCACTCACACAGTATACCACATGGTCCATCTCTGGCATCTACTGCCTGACTCTAACCAACTCATTCAAACACAGTGACCAGCCTGTGGCCCTGATGTGAGAACCATCTAACTCCACTTTCCACTAAAACGCACACTGTAGGTATCGTAGAGTCAGCAGATACACCATGCCTCCTGAGCAACCTGTGCTTGTGTGTGTTTGTCCCACAGGGAGCTAGTAGACAGAATGAAACACAACTCTGTGTTTTCTAGAGCATGAGTTTAACGTAAGTGCTCAGCTTTTCTTTCCTGAAACTGGATACTATTATGTCCTATGATTTAATTGAGAAGAATTATTTGTAAATAACCATGAAAAGGATGCAGTTTCTGTCCAGAGGACAAAGAAACACACTTGTAAAAGCCTAAAATCGTGACTCCCCCAGCCCCAGAAAATGTTTAGCATAAAAATCACAGTGAAATGATTGTTCGAAATTCCGTGTCACACACACAGTGGGCTAAGGGCATCAAGGGAGGAAGACTTATCAGAACCAAGTAATTACTGTTATTAAATTGGGAATTGGGGGATTTTCTATTTTCTTAATATTTTCTGTTTTTTCGAGATACTCTCATATGCATGTGTTTTTTAAATAGAAAGTTGCAGCATACACATAGGGATTTTTAAATATTGCAAGTCTTTGCAGAAGGCTGTAAAGACATACCTCTACTTCTCTATGGGGAGCTATTAATATACACAATTTTAAAGGTTTTCATGCTATATATATCTTCATATACATATATATATATACTGTTTATACGGCATATTTCTCAAGTGTTTTATGTTTCAAGCATGTACTTCCATGGTTTTTATTCTTTTTCTTTCAAAAACACTGCTAAAGCTCCAACCTCCTTGTTTCTGTGTAGATTCATTTTAAAAAAGATGATCCCCTACCAACCCTACAACAGATTCATTGTCTTGAATTTTTTTTTTCAGAGTTTCAAGAGACTTTCTTGGGGCATGTGTATGCTTTTAGATTTGCCCTTTCTTTCCAATTATCTCCATGTATCACACTGTGAAGCTCTGCCAAAAATTCTTAAGAAGTTTAGTTTTTTCCATTGGCATCAAGGGAGAAAGTGTTTTGTTGGCACAGCCCTGGCAAAACAAGTGAGCTGTATTCTGTGCGGGCTTGCACAGCCTGGAATGCAAAAAAGACAGGAAGGAATCAGAAGTCGGAATTAATAAGGAAGGACCAGTTTGTGTCTGAACTGCTCTGATCCTTCCAGGTGTTAGCACCTCGGGACTCAGAGGTAGGGATTGTCTCATCCTGTAAATGAAACAGCCAATTCTGGACCCAGGCTGAAGGCACCATTTGAAGAGAGCTGTTGCTCTCTATAGATTTTTTTTTTTCCAAAAAGCCACTTTACCCATACAATTTGTGTTGAGATGACGGGTGCTATCAACTTACTCTCCTCTGGCAGCCGTGTTTGCCCTTTTCCATTTAACACTTGGAGCCTTTCTTCCCTGACCACACACCTCGTTGTGTACCTTAGAACACAGTGTGTTATCTGAATTAACCCTTACTTAAATTTGTCTTTTTAACCATTTGACAGCCAATAATCAATCCTGAAATGAAAATCAAGAAATCTTTGTCTTTCCCCGTATTCAGCAAATAACTAGCTTTAAGACTTGGTCAGATCGCCCCAACTCTTGTATTCATGTTTCTTCAAAGGTAAAGGAGAAGCTTCCTGGTAATCGTAGCTAATATCCCTTTTCTCACAAAACCAATGCTTTTCAGAAAGTTTGAGCCTATTTAAAACAAAAACAACTTGAAATTATATCACGAATAGAAGGTGGTACTGTGGAGAATTGGGGGACATGAAGCACTTGGGGTTTTGTTGTTTAAAGCACCTTCAATACACACCTCACCTTCTCTTAGTGCTCAGACAAGTCATGTCTACGGACGCCATCCCTGAAGAAGAGGGTTTCAGATGTCAACCTGGAAGGGAAAAAGGACTCCGGAATGCTGAAGTACATCAGGCTTCAGGTATTAGCACCTGGATCAGAAACAGTAACAGTAACAGTAACAGGAAAAACCCCCTTACCCCCTGCTGATGTGTGTTTGGGACATAAAATGGAAGCTGGCATTGTGTTGCTAAGAATGCTCTCTAAATTTGTGAGCAAGGGTGCCACCAAGTGTGCAAGGGGAGAAAAATTCTTCTTGGTGGATAGCTGGTTTCCACAGAACGAGACCTAGAAGTTTAGATGGGCTGCACCCCTCCCACTCTTCTGTCTCCAAGGGAGCTAGTCTCCCACTAGCATGTAATGACCATCCACAGGCTTCTAAATGAGACGTTTTAGATTATATGCCCAACCTGCTTCTCTGTCTCTGAGACTTGGGCAGGTAATTTTATTGCCCTTGATCTTTATTGTGTCATCTATGAAAGGGGGATTATAGGAATATACTTATCTCAAAGGATTATTGTGTGGATTAAATAAAATAATACAATATAATACAAAATAATGCAATAACTGCTTATCCAGTTATTGACACAGTATTCTATTGCTCTTCTAATCTAAACTTAAAATTATCCCTTTCCTTTCTGGGGAGGAAGAGCTTTCCATGTTTTCCTAGAATGTTTAAGATGATGACTTATCTATAGCCTGCATACATGCAACCTAAATTATCGGAAATAATGGATTAAGTAGGACTTTGTGGGTGAATCTGGGGCCATAGCCACAATGTGTAATCACATTATTTCAAAGGGAAATGTCATCCAAGTTCACATTGCCTTCAGAAATGAACTTTATAAATGAACTTTATAAATGAACAAGTTACAGTCCCATGTGGTTTTTCAGTAGAAATCTGCTAACATAGAGAAAATAAAAGAAAGAAAGCTTTAAAAATCCACCAGAACTTTTAAGACAAACACATGGTTGTTGACTTTTTTTCCTGTAGACATGCCCATACTCCATGGTTAATTCTTTGCATAATTGTAAAGCCGTTTTTCATGATGAAAATATTACAAGATCAATATTTCTTTCTGACTTGTCTCAACTAATAAAGTATAAGGTTCACATGCCACATCACATAAATCCACTCCCATTTTAGGAAATTCCTTAAGGTCACCCAAGGGAATGAAGGAAGAGGGCGGTACTTAAGTTTCAAGAAGTAATTGTTGTCATAAAAGATTTTTGAAACATGATTTGTGTCTCTCCCTCAGGTGATGAGCTTGTCACCTGCTCCCTTGTCTCTGCTAATCAAGGCAGCTCCAATTCTGACGGAGGAGATGTATGGAGACATCCAGCCCGCTGCCTGGGAACTGCTTCTCAGCATGGATGAGCACATGGCAGGGGCGGCAGGTAAAGAAACACTACCTGGGACCTAGCTTCTGTGGCCATTAGTGGCCACGGTGTTAAACCAAGAAACGGGCACCTTTAATTCTATGTCAGGATGATGGAAGTTTCTATACTTCTAGATAGAAGTACACATCTGAGGAAAGTAGACCTATGTTTTCAGAGCTTCCTTCAAATTGTACTATGTGTTTATACAAGATTATCAGATCTCTCTCAGGATCTTAGTGTTCTGTAACTATAACAGAATACTTTGGGGCTGGAGATGTCCTTCAGTTGGTAGAATGATTGACTATTATGCACAAATCCCTGGGTTGAATCCTCAGTACCACATAAAGCCAGGCAAAGTGGCTCACGCTTCTGCCACCTTCACTCAAAGGAAGTTCAAAAGTCATGCTTTGCTGTATAGTGAGTTAAAGATCTACCAGGGCTGCATGAGACCCTGGCTCAAAAATAAGCAAATAGCACGCACGCGCGCGCGCACACACACACACACACACACAGCTGGAGGAAATAGTGTGGAAAAACATGACATGGATGAAAAAATGCATTTTGTTTGTTTAGAAAGCTTGAGGAGATGAGTTTGATGACAACTCAGGTAGTTCCATGGAGGGGCTACATGTTTATGGCATTAAACAGCTGAGTGGGACTCAGATTGCTATAGACCATGATGTCACAGGTGTGGACTTTCTCAAGTTACTGTAGACAATTGCTCCTGGGCTTTGAACCAGCAAGTTATATAAAAACTGTTGTCCAGCATGACATCAGTTTGGTTTTTGAAGTCGTGACTTGTGGTGATGCATGCTTATAGTTCCATCACCCAAGAGGTGGAGGCAAGAGGATCCTGAGTTTGAGACCAGTCTGGGATAGATAATTGAGTTCTAGTCTAGCCCAAGATACATGGTAAGACCCTGACAAAAAGAAACCTCAAGGATTAAGGATATAACTCACTGGCCGAGCACTTGTTGAGCATGTACAAGGTTCTAGATTCATCTCTTGTACAAGAACATTTAATCTTTTCATGCAGCAGCATGGCTGCTCTAGCAAAGGATCACATCAAAAGGCCTGTGAAATAGCTAGGAAGGGATCACATCCAAAAGTCTGTATGAAGGCCTTCACATTCAGAGGCCTGTGTGATCTGGATGAAATGCTCTAAAGGTAATGGTAGTGATGCCTTTAATCCCAAACTCTGAGAGTGAATCAGAGTAAAGTCTGAGACTAAATCAGATGAGGACACGCCCACCTCTCAGGATATAAAAGGAGGCTCTCAGTTCAGGAGTTAAGTTCAGTACAGATGAAGAGATCAGTTCAGAAGGAAGAGTCTAGAAGAAAGAAAAAGAGGAAAGAGTTAAGACAGTTAGTTCAGTCAAGCAGAAGGAGACACTGAGAAAAACAGAGCCAATCCAGAATAAGAGTGAAAAGAGGTAATTCAGAAGATAGCTAGTCAGACTGAACCCAGTCAATAGTAAGTCTGAAACATTCTAGGTTTGCAGATTAGATTGTATGGAGGCTGAAGCCTTCTAGGTTCAGGCTTGTATCTTGAAGATTAAATTGTACAGAGGCTGAAGCCTTCTAGGTCTAGGCTTAAGATTAGATTGTATGGAGGCTGAAACTCTCTAGGACTTGGAATTGGATTATCAAAGAATAAACTGCCTTTTGCCATAAACCCATGGGAATAAAAACAATAAAATCAACACTTACATTTATGCCTACAATCTCTAGCCTGAAATTAAAGAAATTAAACCAGTGATTGATTTTAGTTGAACACTAACTAGTGGCATTTATAGTTATTCATAAGATGCTATCATGCTGATGTATATGGCAGGTAAAGCAATGTATGTCTGGGTCTCTTGAGGGGAAGGGTCTGTAGAACAGGAGAGTATAGAGATGGCCTCAAAACACTGGCCTTCCATACCTTCAGAGGTATAGAGAAATAAACTCAGCAGAAAAAAGACTCTCTAAAAAGTGATGAGAAAAACAGAACTTTCATCTCCCCAAGCCATAAAATCAAAGGAGAATAATTCTTCTCAGAGATTTTTATGGAGGTATTAAGAAGAAAGAATTGGTAGAAAAAATGCATACATTTATATATGTATGTATGTATATATATGCACACATATATTATATATAGGAATATGCATGTTTTATATGCATATATGTATGTATGCACACACACACTGTTGACTCTGATGGCAGCTTATGACTGTTACAAGAAAGCTATTTCAATAAGGAAACTAAAGTATAATTCTTTCATAATGTAAAATATAAACATAAGCATGGTGTTTAAGAATTGAGGTCGGGTGAGATACAGGTAAAAATGAAGAGTGGAAATTTTTATGGCTAGTAGTCTAAAAAGTTTTCTCAAAAGCTAATGACCACAGTAACTAGCATTTATTGTAGAATTACATCATGTTTTATCAATAAAAAATTTTTTGTTTTGTTGGGGGTTTTATCAATTGCTGTTGTTTTTGAGACAGGGTCTCACTGAGGAGTCCAGACTGACCTTCAACCTCAGCCTCATTTTAAGGTTACAGGTGTGTGCCCTTATGTCTGGCACAACTAGCTATTTATAGATGAACAAACTCAGGTCAGAGTTGAAGGAACTTATGGAAGTTTGTCCCACTCAGAATCAGAGAGCCATAAAATCAAACCCAGACTTTCAGACTGCACACTACAGATAGACTTGTTTTATATCACTTTGCTAGAGAAAAATAAAATGCACTTCAGCACTGCAGTGTACTGCATGCTCTACAGAGCACTTCCTGGGCTGGAAACGTGGCTCAGGCAGCCATGAAATGCTCAGACTTACAACAAAAGTGTAAGGTGCTTTCCTGTACATAATCTTTCCTTACTGGAATAGCAAATTTGTAGTCAGGTATCATTACGTACTCATCATCTTTCTTGGCATTTTCCAGGGAAGAAATGGAGGCTACAAGGTTAAAAGACTTGTCCAAGATCATGCAGCAAAGAAATGTCAGAGCTAAGACCCAACCTCAGTTCTGTTGGCACAGCTGAGCATGGTGTGGGGCTCTGGGAAGAGGGAGAGAGTGCAGATTTTATCTTTAAGCCTGCCTTTGTCCCTTCTACTGTGCAATGGGGGTGTTTATCTTTCTCATTATTAAAAAGCCCTATAACTTACCACTACACCCAGATTTCTCTTATTAATATTTAGCTTTTGGCAAAATTTAAGATTTTAAGTCTTCTGGTTCATGAAACCAGTTTTTGCTTCTCAATCTCTGGGAAGGGCAGATGCTCTGAGTAGAATCAACATCATGGACTTTTGCTTTTCATAAAGCTGATAGAGCTCGGGTTGTTTTAAAGACTGTCTTCCTGTCCTGTGCCACCCTCAGATCACTAGGGAATAATCTAGCCTTTTCCTAAGCAGTGTATTTCTCTGTGTAACTTCTTTTTATTGCTTTCTTTGGCTCTGCCTTTTTCGCCGTGAGCGAAAACTTAGAATGAGTATTCTGCTGAAATGCATGTTGTCCCTGCCTTGGCACCAGCTCTTAGTGTCCTGGTCAAATACAGTTTGCTCTTTAGTTTCTAGCGGTTGGAACATTATTAGCTTTGGCCACTGCGAGTGGCCAAGCTCCTTCACCTGGGGAGTGGTTTCGAGGAGGAAGGAACAATTCCCACATCCCCTCAAACCCAGAGACAATGCAACATTTTAAGATTTTCAGCTGATGAATTCATTGTTGGCTGTCTCTAGCCGCCATGTTCCTGTTGTGTGCCGTGAAAGTGCCTGACGCTGTGTCAGACATGCTGATGTCAGAGTTCCACCATGCGGAGACTGTGCAGAGGTTGAATGCTGTCCTAAAGTTCCACACACTCTGGAGGTTTCGCTACCAGGTTTGGCCCCGGATGGAAGAGGGAGCACAGCAGATTTTTAAGGTGAGGGATGAGATCTACAGGAATCAGTTCAGCACAATCAACCTAGGACTTATTTAAATCCATGAAACTCATATCCACAGTACACAGCCAAAGAATTCTTCTCCCCTCTGATTGTGTCAATAAACTTAAAGTATATAAAAATAATTTTATTTGAAATATTGAATTGAAAATATACAAGAATTATATATACAAATAAAAATATACAAAAAATTGAAATATACAAGAATATAGAAGAATAAAATCAAGTCAGGGGCAGCCTGATTATCTCATAGCCATCCTCGGGGTAAACTTAAGTTTGGAATATTGCTGTCCAGGCATTTTGCTGTCTATACACATGCAGATGCTTGGGACAGAAAGAGTGATCAGCACACCTTATGATCATTCTGTTAAAATACTTCATTGTGCTGATGACTAATCTGAGGCCCAAAGAAGACCATCCTGTGTCCTATAACAGAAAACAGCTCTTTTCTCTGATGCTTGCTCATTCCACTAAAAAAAATCACTGAGACCCTTAACACCTACTAAGGCAGACTGTTTAATTCTACCTCAGCTTCTACTCATTCCAGCATCTACTTCATCCTACTCACCACCCTCTTCTGATGTCAACCTACAGATCCCGCCTCCCAGCATAAACTTCACCCTGCCCTCGCCAGTACTCGGAATGCCATCTGTCCCAATGTTTGACCCTCCGTGGGTCCCTCAGTGCAGCGGGAGTGTCCAGGACCCCATTAATGAAGACCAGTCTGTGAGTGACAGGCCCTTTCTTTCCCATATCTCCACACTGCATGGGGCGCATGAGACCATTTGGCCATTCTTGTCATGAGAGTGTAATCACAGAGAAAGCCACAGTGGTCCATGCTCTTGGGGATAGCAGAAAGTAGCATCTATCAAGCTAAGTTTTGTTTAATTGTCAAAGCATCAGACAAACAAGCATTTATTACTAGCAAAGGGAGCATTTTTGCTACTATTTGTTGTCCTATTAATTTAACTGCAATGTGTGAGCTGCTTAATGGTTAAAGATGGGTCCAGCAAGAGTATGAAATGAAGAGTCAGCAGCCTCTGCTTCTTGTTTATTTCTCATTGTATCATCACCCCCACCATCATCATTGCCAGCATCACTTGAGACCTTAGTTGGTACAGTGCTTATATCTGTCACTGCCACATGTAACATAGCTCATATACAGCTAAGATTGTTTACAGAAAAAAAATCAAATGATAGGTGTCTTTTGAAATAGATGAGTCTTCAAAAGAGACTTTTATCATCTATTGAATAACATACATCTAAGTTAAGAATGATATTGATTTAAACTCAAAAATGAAGCAATACAGAAAGAGAATACATCTTGATGCAAACCCATTATTATGTCCATGAACAAATTCCCATGGAATTTGAATAATTTCTGTTTGTTGTGTATATGTTATATATATTTCATACATTTCTCCAAGGAGAATAAGAGATAGCTAATTCTGAACCAAATATTAGTGACATAGCTTAGAAATAGAGATTTACACTACACTGAACAATACCTCTGAAGAAGTTTCGTAAACCTTTCTGGTCTCAGAACAAAAGAAAAATATAAGTCAATGAATTTAATAAATACACTGGTGGGGAGATTAGTTAGAAAGGTTATAGAGAAGATAAGGTGTTCTCTTCTTCAGAGGCTACCCTGCAACATCTTTAGCTTTGAGGTTGGTGGGGCCTAGTGGTTTATGAAGTTAAGGCATCCAAAAGGTTCACTTGTTAAAAAGGGTATTAAGTCAATTGCAAAGATTAGGGTGGCTGTGAAAGGGACTAAAAATAGCCCAAGATAATTTTGGCTTCCAGTCTGTAACATTCCCACCTTCCAAAATCAAGAAATTCTAGTCAGTCTACCAAATCTTCAACACTGATGTGATCTGTGGGAGTAGGGGGGATTTCAGTTCACACTATTCTGATTTGTATGCTAGTTATTTTGAATGATAAAGTATATTATTGGTATTTTAATTCACACATCTTTGAAAAAGTTAATTAAATATGTGAAGCTACGTTGAACATCTCTGCAGGCCATGCATAGATTCTCTACGCATCTGCAGTGTTCTTTGTAGAACAGTTTGTTTGATCCTTTTCCCCTCACAATATGTTATTTTATTTACACTCCTCCACATATGCTACCTCATGCTTGATGGCCCTGTGGTGACAAAGAAGGCACATCTGTTTCTTCTCTCATGTGTGCGGTAGCTCAGGCATGTGGTCCACCAATATAAGTATCTTTGGCTCTTCTCCCATACAGGTTATGGGCTCCTTTGATTCAAATAACTCGTTACAGCAGTGGATAAGAAACAGTTTCCAGATTTTATATCCAGCATTCATTCTCTCTTTCACCAATTCCTACATTATGCCAGCTTAGCTACCTGGCTCTGAAAATTAACCATGTTAATTAACCATCCAGTGCTCTCAAACACTGTTGTATGGTTTATCATGATAAACTGTTTGTCTCATGTTAATATCCTACATAATGGGGCTTCTGTGAATGAAGCCATAATCTCCAGATGTTTCCAGAACATTTGTGACAATGGGACCATTGTGAAATTGCTGTTGTACTTCAAAATGGTGAGGGAAGACTGTAGCAGTAGCTGCTTTGCTCTGACTACTGACTCTGTCCCTACAGCTTTCAGCATTTATCTTAGCATGAGCATCAGGATTAAGGAGGGCATGCATGGGGTAGCCACTGCATGGAATGGAGCTTCTCTTCTTTGTCTCCCTTCATCTTTTGCCCCTGTAATGGTAGATTGGTTTTAATGTTTTTCACTTCATATTTTACATTCATCCTGGGTATCACTTTCTTCTAGTGTCTTGCTTCCCCTTCAGTAACAATCTCTTACAAAGTATTTCTAATGTGCTGTTGTACTGATTGACGCATGATCCTTACATTCTGCTAAATACACAAGAGATAAAATGAAATAAATCATATCACTAACTAGCTTGTTTGAAAGCCATATCTCATTCCTCCTCCTTTGCAGATTCTGTCTTCCTATTTTATTAAAGTTATATGATAAATAATACTTCATTTAAAGCCAGTTCAATACAAGTTGTTCTTCATGTTTAAATAAATAGTGAATTGATGTCACCTGAACATGTGAAATAGGATTGTTTCCAGACGTTATAGACATTCTTGAGGAATTACATTGATGAGGAGTGGGGAGAGTCACCTGCTGTAGAAATTTAATAGAAATTAAATGTGTGTGTATGTGTGTGTGTGTGTGTGTGTGTGTGTGTGTGTGTGTTTATGAAGTAGGTCATGGATGGCCTAACTAACATTTCCCGAAGGCAAACTCCCACCTTTTATGGTTTTTTGGCTCATTCTTTGTGTCTATGATCCTGCAAGAAGAGTGGCCATGCACTTGCTTTTATGTCTCCACAGAAATCCTTCTCTGCCCGGGCTGTGTCCCGCTCCCATCAGAGGGCAGAACACATCTTAAAGAACTTGCAGCAGGAGGAAGAGAAGAAACGCCTTGGACGTGAGGCGAGCCTCATCACCGCCATCCCCATCACCCAAGAGGCTTGCTATGAACCCACCTGTACACCCAACTCAGAGCCTGAGGAAGAAGGTGCCTTCACAGCTGGGACCTCCTAGGGGGTTATGCCACAGGGAAAGGACCTGTTTTCAGATAAACAAGAATGACACCGTATGACACACCGTCCCTTATCTCTCCCTCACAAGGAGAGAAAAGACTCTATTTTCTAAAGTTTAGAATTGTCTCTGGAGAGTGGTAGTAACCTTGAACAAATCAGTCTGATAACAGGCCAAGCATAGGTTGTGATTCAGGGGAGCTGGAATCTACAATACACAAGACAGCATATGCACTGAGTCTCCCTAACCTAAAATGAGTTAGTCCATTCATCCTTTTTAACCTTCCAAGTATAGACAGTTTTTTTGGTGGTTATCGAAAAATGATTCATGAGCCATTCTAAATTCATTGATTCCCTGTTCTGTTTTTGTGGCAAATTTTAGAAGGAATTTTCTGTTTCAGTAAAAGTTTTTTGTTTTGTTTTCTAAGTAGGCAGTAAGTTATTCAAGCATTAAGGTCTGAGAGTGGCAGTGCTTGATGTAAATACCTCTTCACTTGTGGTGATAATAAATTTGGATTATAAAACCAAAATTCACATTCCCTGTTCTGTTTGCCAGTAGAAGAAGTCGCCAATCTGACATCCCGGCGGCTGTCGGTGAGTCCGTCCTGCACCTCCAGCACATCCCACAGGAATTACTCCTTCCGCAGAGGGTCAGTCTGGTCTGTACGTTCAGCAGTCAGTGCTGAAGGTGTGTGTTCTCGATGTGTTGTGTTGTTCTCGAAGACGAATTTGTTCCAAAACGTACTCTAATGTCAGAAGTGCTTTATAGCTTAGTTTATATTTGGTTATGTGAGCAATTTTTGAGTTCAGGGTTTTGTTTTGTTTTTTAAATGATATTAGAGTCCAATTTTATTGTTTTGCTCAGATGTGTCTAGTTATCCCATTTATTAATTACAAATTACACTCTCTCTTAGATTTTCTTGGCATTATTTTAAAAAAAATCACTGGACTACCAGTGAAGGGTTTATCTTTGTTCTTAAGATTCTACTGTACCGATCTGTTTCTGTCTCTGCTGAACCCAACCCCAGACAGTCGTGGCCAGACTTTCCAGTTAAGTTTCTAAGTTGGAAATTGAGAGTCACTCACTTTGTTTTACTTTCTCAAGATTATTTTAGCTTATTCCTTATCTTTTGGCATTCCAATGTAGATTTTAAGCTGGGCATATCAACATTCTACAAAAAAGGCAGATGTTCTTAATCAATATAGGGCATTTTAAGGCTTTTGATTCATGAATATGGGATATCTGCCTATTCATTCTATATGTGTATGATTTTCAGTGTACTAATCTTACACTTCATTTGTTGAATTTATTTTTTGTTGCCAGTTCATAAGAACTCGTAATTCCAATTTCATTACAAGGTATTTTATTGCTAATGTGTAAAAGTAAAATTGATTTTTCCATATATATTTTATGACCTCAAAACTTAGTGAGATGGTTTATTATTCCCAGTGCTGTCTTATATATATTCCTTAGAATAGTCTCTATACAAAATCATGTCATTTGCAAGCAAAGATTATTCATTTCTTTTTTTTCTAAATGCAGTTGCATTATATTTCTTATTATTGGCTAATTAGCACAGCTAAATTTCAAGTACAACGTTATTACAATTGGTAACAATACATATTTTGGTCTTTTTATCAGTTCTAAGTGAGAAGCATTTAATCTTTCACCATAAAACGTAATATTAACCACAAACTTTTATTTAATAGTCTTTGTAATGTGAAAGAAGCTTCCTTTAATTCCTAGGGTCTTAGTATTTTAATCATGAATTAATCTTATGTTTGTCGAATGGTTTTTATGCACTAATTAAAATTCTCATGTGCTTCTTTTCTTCATTTGATTGACACAGTGTGTTGTATTACGTTTTTGTACATATGACCATACTCACATGCCATCCTCTTCGTAGTATGCAGTCTTTCTTTTACATGGTTCTAGATCCCATCTGAAAGTATCTTGTTGAGGATTTTCACCTCTGTGTTCATAAAGGGTATTGGTATATAGTTTTCATTTCTTGTGATGCCATCACCTAGTTTTGGTATCAGAATATATATATATATATATATATATTTGAGAATACACACAGATACAAATTGCCCTTTAAACACTGTTCTTACTGAATTCCAAAAATAGAGTTATATTGTTTTCATTTTCACATATATCAAAGTCCTTTTAATTTCCGTGGTGAGTTGTTTGGTTACTTAGAATCAAGGTAATTATTACGTATTTGTGAATTCCCCAAACTTCCTATTATTAAGGATAACTGATTTAATCACAATAGAGTGAGAATAGTGTGAGTTAGCCCTTTAAAATCTCCAAGGCTTCCTTACTGCACACATACTGTTCTAGGCTGGATATCAGTCCTTCTTTCTGTTGACACGTTGGGTGTGCCCACTTTGCAGTGCTATTTAAGTCTTTTATTCCCTTGTGAATTCTGTCTAGCTACTCTCTTATGAAAAATCATATAGTTAAGTCTGCAGTGATGATTGCCAGACTGTCTATTTCTCCTTTTAATTCTGCCATTATTCGCTTCATATGCTTTAGAGTTTTGCTATCTCTCTCTCACACACACACACACATATATATATGCATTTAATCATATATATATATGCATTTAATCATATATATGCATTTAATTAATTTTCCTGATAAAGTTGAGTTTTTATCAAAACATTTTCTTCTTTGCCTGCAGGAAGAGCTTTTCTCCTAAAGTAAACAGCATCTAGGATTAAGCTCACCATTCTAACTCTCTTCTTATTTCTGTTCACATGATTTATGTTTGTATTTTTGAGACAGTTTTATGATTCTTACACATATATTATATTTGAATCGAGTTCATATGTTCTTTTTCTTTCATCCATTCCACTAATCCTGCCCTTCATTTGGAGAATTTAGTCCATTTTCACTTAATGTGATTTATGAATAAACTAAGATTTGTGTCTGCCATATTAAAAGACAAAATTTGTCACATAGAACACAGTAGCTTTGTAACATTTATTTTCTATTATAATGACTTTTACATTTATTTGACACTTACCTGACAATGCAGGGTATTCATACTAGCTACTTTATAACCATTGCCTGATAAGTACTGTCACAGCTAAGCATCCCAGGACAGTTTCTAGTGATTGTCTTTGTTCCTGAATTTGAACAGTATTTACTTGTTTCTTTGAGTGCCTCATGCATTTTTATTGAAAGTGGAGCAAGTTCATAATGTGACTGATGTCCATCTATCTACCCACGCATCTATCATTTTTAATATTCCATACACACTTAATGAGAAGGCAGGATGTAGAACAATGGATAAAGCTTTTACCCTCCACTCATTCATAGGCTCTCTAGAATCTCAAACAGTCACAGAAGACTCAGTGCTCTGTATAATTTGTAAAAATGTTTATTTTGTATTAATAATCAAAATGAGTTTGTTTTCATATTAATATACTTCTAAATGACTCTACTAGCTTTCTAGACTTTTATTACCTTTCCTGTCCTTTTCTTTGTTCTAACTGGACTAATTTTAATATTTATTGTATTTAGCAGTTGAAGACGTTAATGTGATTGGGTTACACTATTTCTATCCTAAATTCACATGCTTCTGCTACCCGGTATTCGTGCTTTTAGTCTCTCACATGTTTGTGACACATAGCATCTGTGAAAAAACGCCCTAGTCCTCACGTAGAATTCTATTTTCTCTGGTTTCATATTATGAGCTAGTCTTCCTATTTAAATATGTCTGCATTCCTCTTTCTCTACAACATAAGACTAACGACAGTGCTCGGGAAGCAGACTGATCTTGCTATTTTGTAATGGAGGAGGCACTCCATATAAAGTCACATTTATTTTGATGTTAGCAGCATTATAAACTACATTGTCAAATACGATTTGAACTGCAAATTGTTGTTGCATTAGAATTTTGTCTCTCCCCCCAGATGAGGAACACACCACTGAACACACCCCAAACCACCATGTGCCTCAGCCTCCACAAGCAGTATTCCCAGCGTGCATCTGTGCAGCAGTCCTTCCCATTGTTCACTTAATGGAGGATGGCGAGGTGCGGGAAGATGGAGTGGCAGGTATCATCTGACCAGTCAAACCGTTCTGTTCTCATGCTGCTCATCTGATGGGAAACAGCAGTTTCTCTTGAACATGCAATCTGCTGACCATATGCTAGAAAGTTCTATGTGTTATAATTATAGAGTTTTAACGTAGCATGCTAATGCTATCACTTTCTCCACCTCCTTCTCTTGCTACTTTTATTACCTTTACCAAGAAATTTCATTAAAATAGGTAGCTAGGTGCATGAAAAATTTTTATGACAGAAAATATAACAATACTTCCTTGACTATCAAGACGTCAAACAGCCATTTTGCCCACCTCAGAAATCTTAGCTACTAATTTAGTAGCACCAAATCCTTCATTCTTACTTGATTGCCTTTCCAGGTAAACTAGTAAAGAGTAGTCTGAAAGAAGAAATTATAAAATGGGGATTACACAGCTATAACTTATAGTGAAAAATGGTCAATACTCTTTTTATTTACTTATTTTCTTTTCTTGTCCTTGGTCAGGGACTGAACCCAGGATCCTGCATATGATACCCAATCTTCTTCTTACTTAAAAAAAAAAATGTTTTTGAGACAGTGTCTCATTAAGTAGACTGGGCTTGCTTTAAACTCACTGAGAAAAACTTTTAAACTCACTTCAGAAAACCTTTAAAAGCAGAAAGAAAGGACTCATTAAAGCTGAGTAAATTGCTTGAAAGCTTTTTCTGGATGATGGGCTTATGGCCACTTTCTTTTCTCTTCTAAAGTCAGTGCTGTGGCCCAGCAAGTCTTGTGGAACTGTCTAATTGAAGATCCATCAACAGTTCTTCGGCATTTTCTGGAAAAACTGACCATCAGCAATAGACAGGTGAGTTCCTCTTCCTTGTCAGTAGCTGTGACTATAAGCTCTGCAGAAAGCAAAGAAATTTACAGAGGAACTGTGCAATATCAGTGTGCTCTGGTACGCAGCCAATAGATGCCTTTTAAGTAATGACGAGTAATACCAGAGTGTGCTGTTTCAGTTCAGATTTCTCCAGTAATTGATTTTTGCATGTGTGCATGGTGCACTGCTTGGTAGCCTCAAGACTCTCAAGTATTTTAAACAAAGATTAAATGCAGTTTGATGTTTTTAGGGTTGGATACATTTACTGAATTCTAGTTGTTTGGTAGCCTGGAATGCTATTGGGGTTATTCAATATATTAATGTTCTCCATCACCCAAAAAGCTAATTTACCAGACCACCTGTAAGGTATCAAATAAAAGTAGTTTTCTGGACAATAAGAAAACAAACTGATGGTTAAAAATGATTTTCTCGTGTCTCTATTGTGATTATATTCACTGGAAGATTAAGTTTGGTTTCTGGAAAGCAAGGCTAATAATAGACATTTCAATTTATCTTCCCTTGGTTTCATTTTATCTCATTGATTTGAAACCTAGGAAACCAAATTACAAAAGTCAATTAACATAGCGTGTGTATTAGTTTATCAGATTAACTGCCCCCCCATTCCCTTTACACCTGGTAGTCATGACAAATACAACCAGCTAAGTACACAACTCTCAAGTGGTTTACCAGTGACCTGTAAACATGGTGCAAAGCTTTATTTTAAAAAAAAAAAAAAAAAATTTGTCCGCTGCTTGGTTACATTTATATACTATCCATAAAAGAAAGATATTCCAGATCATTTAAACAGTAAAAAATCATGTGCAGTATCAGTATTTATGGATTAGTTTTTCCTCTGCCATGTTAAAGTGGTGAATATAATTGAAATTAACCAATGGGCAAAAGTAAAGAAAATTTCCCTCTATTTTCACAGTTACTTCCTGCCAGCACGGTTGCTGATTGAGAGCTTAACATGTCTGTTCTTCTTCCAGGATGAGCTAATGTACATGCTACGCAAACTCCTCCTAAATATTGGAGACTTCCCAGCTCAAACATCACACATCCTGTTCAACTACTTGGTGAGTCTCAGCAGCTAATAGATTAGAAATGATTTTCTGGTAGGAATCAAGAACATGGAGAAAGACACAGGAGATTTCTGACCAATAAACTCCAAATAATTATATAACTGAAGGATGACCAGCCGAAGTTTCCACTTTTAGTATGGGAAAAACCCTGCCAGGCACAATCTTTGCCATATAGTGGATCCTCAATAAATGTAATTTTCTTGTTCCTTCTTTTAAGCATTTCTGTTTGTTAGTTCATGCCATTTTTAGTCTCCCAGCTCCTTTTCCTACTTTGCTGTTTAAAACACATACACGCACGCACGCGCGCGCACACACACACACACACACACACACACATTTGCTAGAAAGAAATTGTAAGTGTAGTTTTCCATAGCAGCTCTTTATTTTTGTCTCCCTCTGACACCTCCTCCTGGACACCTCCAAAATTTACCTGTTTCTTCACATTCCTCTCCTTAAACCCCAAATGAATATTCATGCAGTTTGGGGACTGGGCCATGTTAACTATTCTGAAACTCTCCCTCAATCCAGACAGACAGACAAATAAATGCTGTTGTTGACATTTCCTTCCATTCTGTTATGAGAGAAATAGCCATATGCATCTATAGCAATGTGATAAACTTAGCTCACACTCCAGATCTGTAAGTGTAGGAAATATTTGTTACTCCTGTATCTTATCTTGTCTATGACTAATTTGGTCTTCCTTCTTGTTGTCCATTTGCTGGCTAGCCTGGAAAAAAATAAATAAATATCCAATCCATATGAAAGCCAGCTTGCTCAAGTTTTTCTGTTGTGTATTCTGATTAATGCCACTGGAAGGGTTAGGGAAGCACTTGAGTAGAGACTATGAACACGAGGATATTTAATTTTAAAGGAAGAGCCCAGAAAATGGGAAGTAGAACGTAAGGAGAATGTAGTTCTGTGCTGTTGCTCTTTTGGTTCAGGTGGGACTAATCATGTACTTTGTGAGGACCCCGTGTGAGTGGGGGATGGATGCCATCTCTGCCACACTGACCTTCCTGTGGGAGGTTGTCGGGTATGTGGAGGGCCTGTTCTTCAAGGATCTGAAGCAGACGATGAAGAAGGAGCAATGTGAAGTGAAGCTACTGGTCACTGCTTCCATGCCAGGTAATCTACATGTATTTACCTATACACATACATCATATACATATGCATATACATGTACATGTACATCATATACATATACACGTATGTATGCATATATTCCCCTTTGAAAAACATGAGACTTTTTCATTCACAAGAAAAATAGAGTTCCAACCCCTAATGTTGTCAAGAATTCTTTTTCAGTATAGTCAGAGGAAATACAATAGCCCCTTCAAAAGGTCAGGAGTGGTGAGATACAAAGGCAGACATCAGAAGAGAGTGCCTGGGAATCAGTCCTTGAAGCGTGGCCAAGGTTAGAGACTTATTTAAGTCTATCACAGAGGGCCAGTTGGACTGAAAGCTATTGTGGGTGAATTTTTGGCACTGCCATTTGAATGACATTGTTTGTATGGCAAGGACCCTGGGCCTTTGTAAACTCAATGAGAGGAGGCTTTATGAAAAACTGGAAGAAGGGAAAACAGGAAGAGGGAGAATTAGAAAAGAACACAATGTGTGCTGTACAGTCTAGATGCAGTTCCTCTTTACTTAACACAGATTGTCTTGGAGATGATTTTTACCAGCGCCTTATTCTTGTGCGGGGAGTAGGAAAATGTAAGATGATACATGTATTAAAACAGAGAAAGACTAAATTATGCAGAGGTAAGGACACAGGTTCCCACAGCAAAGAAGCCCAAGCTAAAATCAGCCCTGCTGTCAAAAAATAAAGTCATTTTTCCTGCTTTCTTTCCATGTGTGTGAATATAAATGCAGTTCCTAACTCACAGTTGTGATGAATACATTAGTTTCTGTATATAAAATACTTTCGTGAAAGACCTGATTCGTGATAATCATTCGTGGTGGATAATTATGAATTTGTATGCTGTGCAGAGTATTCAAAGGTACAGTCAGCCGATTTTTTTATATATCAAAAAAAACTTACATTGTTATCATATTCTTAAAATCTTGGCTATATAGCAAGTTTGAAGTAAGCCCGGGCTAGGTAAGACCCTTACTCCCTATTTCAAAAGCAAATTAACTTAAGAACTTGGTAATGGCAATGAAAATCAGCTTATTGATACTATTTTAATTTTGATTTTTTATGGCTAAAAAGAAAACTTACATGAAAGACTATGTTCATAGTTATTTTCTCTTTGGATAGGTACCAAAACCTTGGTAGTTCATGGTCAGAATGAGTGTGATATACCAACCCAGTTGCCAGTCCATGAAGACACTCAGTTTGAAGCCCTGCTAAAGGTAGGAAATGTTTTTGACAGAGAGGATTTTTTTCTGCACACCCATAGCCACCTCAGTAAACATGTTTTAGAATTATAAGAAATGACATTTTCTGTATTCAGATGAACAAATCCAATTCTTCACTCTCCAGAGCCGATCTCTATTACTGTACACTTATATAATTTCCCCCACTTTTAACTGACATCTTAGCTCTCCATTCAAGCAGGCAAAAGTGGGTAAACTCTGTCTCAAACAGTAGTGTTGCCGTTGGATGCTATTTCCAACTCCCCTAAAAGCAGTGAATTCTGGTTTAGGAACACTTGGTTTTACTATTTCAGTTTTTACTGCGCCCTGTTTTTGCTCACAGAAGTAAATTGTAGCTTTCAACTTGGTACAATACCAAGTGGAAGCTATATAGGACAGAAATCACTGGTGATGCAGGAAATGTATATCTTAAAATCAATCAGGTAGGCAAAGAAAGACTTTTCTGAGAGTTATGGTAACAGTCCTTCTCAAAAGTACAGTTGATCACTACCCAGGCCTACAAGGCTTTTAATGTAAAGTACTAAGTATGCTAGGATACTGATCCCCACTCATCTGGAGTCTGCTTCTTTAGTAATCTTACCTTACTGGATAAGACTGGAACCCAATTCTGAATCCTAAGATAAATATAGGAAGTATAGGAGAGACCGAGACTGTTCTTTTAGGCTTCTTCCAGATCCCCAGTGATAGCTAGGTCCTTTGTAGCTAGCAAACACTTAGCACCACCCCATTTGCTTACTTGCAGTGAATGGTGAATCTCAAGACTCAGACAGTGTGACCCACCATGTTTCACTGCAGCCAGTGTAACATAAACCCTTGGACCTCTCTAGTCGGTATCTTTTCCATCAGCAGTAACATGTTAGTTTGATTATACAAGTCATCTACATGGAAAGCACTGGAGCCAGCACACAATAAGCCCTGGGTGCATTACAGTTTGGGTTATTCTTGATGCTATCACTAAACATTCTTTCCTTAATCTCATGCTCAGTAGGTGCCACTGTCCCTTGAGAGTCTGTCACTCAGTCTGAATTAAAACTGTGCTACTTTGCTTTGAGCACTGTATGAATAGATTATTTATAATATCAGTCTTTACTTTTAGGTATATTCATCACTATATGTTCTCATGTCCCTATAAGAATTACCTTGTGTCTTTCCCCCTATCTACCAAGTAATATATGCTTGATAAACATTTATAAAATTAGCTGCTATTGTTCTAGGAGTGTCTGGAGTTTTTCAATGTCCCAGAATCCCAGTCAACACATTACTTCCTCATGGATAAACGATGGAACCTTATCCACTACAACAAGGTAAGTCCACAGTCCATGATGCCTACACAGAGTTGCGTTGGAAGCTCCCTAAACCTTTCCTAAGTGCTGCTTACTATTGGTAAAGCATCACTGATGCTAGTTCTAAACATGGCCACTTGGGTCCTTGGGCTTCAGACCAGTTGCTTTACCTTTTTACCCCTTAGTGTCCTTATCTATAAAGTGAAAGTGATAATGGTTTGCATGCTGGTGTAATCATAATTATTGAAGGAGATAAGCTATTCATCATAGTTGATATGGGTATAAAATTCAGTTGCCCATTGTATTGGCAGCTTTTCTCATGGCATCTGCAGCCAGGAAGCAGAGCAAAAGTGTCTGTGCTCAGACTGCTTTCTCCTTTTTATTCAGTCCAGTCCCCAGCCCACGAGATTAAGTTGTCAGCGAAGACTTACCATCACAGGCATACAATAATGGCGACTGTGTGGCTGTTTGGAATTTTAGCTCTATTTTGGTTTTCTTTCCCTTATTTTAAACACAATGATGGTGACCTGGTCTAATACACCAGGTTTAATACACTGGTACAATGCTCAAGTGATCTCCATCATCACTTCAGGTTAAACTTCTAACAGTAATATATCTCCTGACCTTGCACCCAGAGCTGGAAAGGGTAGCCAGATTGGTGGAGTAAAGCTTTCCTGAGGACCAGGCATTGCCTTCTTTAGGGTTCTGTGGAAATGAAGATTATAAAAGAGAAAGAACAGAAACTATCTGAAAATAAGTGTTGTCTACCTGACTTTTGGATAAATAAGAAATGAAAATAAAACTTAACTAGCTTTGAAATGTTTTTTTTCTTTGTGTAACCCTCCACAGACCTATGTTCGAGATATATATCCCTTCAGGAGGTCCGTGTCTCCACAGCTGAACCTTGTACATATGCATCCAGAAAAGGGGCAGGAGCTCATTCAGAAACAGGTGTTTATTAACCACGTCTTTTTATTCTGGATCATGTTGGTAGTGTAAACATGTTAGCAACCTTGAGAGTTTGCAGTTCTATTATGATCCTCTCTTCAGATAATGGATGATGGATAACCTTGCTCAAAAGATTGTCCCCTCATATATGCAAGTTTTATAAATAGGATCATGGTGCATAAGGTATTCAGAGAAACTCATAATATGAGATAATGCTATGAAACATATAATAGAAATACCCTAACTTACTTACTGGCTAGTTTCTAGGTATGAGTTTTCATTTCACATTTTTGTAAAGTAGTATTGAAAGAATATATAAATGATGTATAGTGGTGTATGGTTACAATCCTAGTCCTGGGAAGGAAGAGGCAGATCTGGTGGTCAAGCTCATCTACAGCTACATATGAATTTCAAGGGCAGCCTAGACTCCAGGAGACACTCTCTTACATAGAAAAAAAAGCAGAGTCTGGGAAGATGGCTCAGTGGGTAAAGTGCTTGCTATGCATGCATTAGGGCATGAGTTCTGATCCCCCAACTTACATAAAAATCCAAGCATGGTAATGTGTGTGTAACCCCAGTGCTAGAGGTAAGCAGGTGGCTCCACAAGGCTCTCCGGCCGGCTAGCCTAACCAAAATCACAAGTTCTAGGCTCCATGACATCTGCCATCTCAAAAAACAAGGTTGAGAAGGATTTTTGAAGACATACAAACTTGACCTCTGGCAAGCACAGCTGCATACACTCATGTGTACACTTACAGCTGTATGCACACTCTAGTTTGTGCAGTATTAATACAATGACTTAAGCCAGGTGAAAATCGATAAAAAGTGTAGTGCCTCAAAATAGCATTGAACTAAGAGCCAGGGATCTAAATTCCTTCCCTACTGTGCACCTGACTAGGAAACTGACCTCAGTGACGTTTTGAAAACAGGAAAACGCATAGCCAAGAAGTACTTACATCTAATACTGAAGCACAGAATGGCATTCACATACTTGATCTCAAATCAGACTTCAATCTTCAGGAAATTCAGTAACAGCATGCAAAACATGACTTTATGCACAGCTCTAAAACTGTTAATCTTCTTAATACGATTTTTAATGACCATGTCTTTTATTTACTTATTTTTAAGTAAAATACATAAGCGAGAATTTGAAGACGCTTGATCATTTCAGTTTTTCTGCACCCATAAGGACCCTAATCTTAACATTAAAGTATGGTTCGTAAGGGTGGCACTGCATTAGAACACTTAAGTAGTTTTTTGGGCTTTTTTTTTAAATTGCTACCGTTAGCTGCCTAAATTGCTTTTAAAAGAAAAGATGCTGAGTCTATTGCCAGGTGTAAGGTGCTGGGTGAAAATGAAAGATCTTCACCATAGTGTCAAAGACCACCTCACCAAAATGACCTCAGCCTTTAATTTTGACAGTAAGATAGTCAAAAGCAGTCCCCAAAATGCTACTTCACAAGCATGTGTTTGTGATTATTAAAATCACGGCCCAAGGAGTACTGTAAATAGGACACTTGCTCTCTCTAGCCCGAGTTGGAATCTTGAGACATCTAAGTTCCCCAAGGAGATGAAGACATGGAGGCTTATGGTCTGACTCAGAAGTTTCTACAACAGCTGATCTTTACTCTGGAGCTTCCTAAGCCTATTATTCCTTTGCCCAGTGATTATCAAGAGAAATGAAAGAAGGACCAAGAGCCACAGAGGCATGCCTTCCAAACTCTGGGACAAATGGTTATCTGGGGCCATCAGTTTTTATATTAACAGCATATTCCTAGGTTCCATTCTGTCTTTTCTTAAAAAAGACAAACCCAGAGCTGTCAGGAAACAGCTTAAGGTATCTGTGGAGAAGGCAGCAGCAATTGTAACTGGCTGCTGGCTCCCTCTTAGAGAAAGGCTTCTGTGTTATGACACCCATACAAATGGAGCTCTGTGCAGTTCTGGACTCTCTTGACAATCCCTGCCTTGTGCTTCGCTAGGCTACAGAGTCCCTACATACATTATCAGGGACTGAGAGTCCATTAAACACTGTTTATTCTATCTATGTGGTAAAAACACTCCTTCCTCTTTCCATCAACCCCCCCCCATACACACACACATACATCATATTATCAGCTGGGTTTGTTGTTGAAGGTCTTCAGTGTCTTCACTCTGCAACTTTAAATTTCCCAATTCTGCTCTTTGTTTGCTCATGCTAGGTGTTCACCCGGAAGCTGGAGGAAGTAGGGCGGGTGTTGTTTCTCATCTCCCTAACCCAAAAGATCCCCACAGCCCACAAGCAGTCACATGTCTCCATGCTTCAGGAGGATCTTCTTCGGCTGCCCTCCTTCCCTCGGAGTGCAATAGATGCTGAGTTTTCTCTCTTCAGTGACCCTCAAGGTACTATAGGAAAAATACCATTCCTCTTGGCCTTTTTCTCATGCCTTTGTTTTGATGTGACTGCTGGATACCAGTGGTTCTCAAATCTGAGTCAGCTGGAGGTTATGTTAAAACTCAGACTGCTGATGCCCATCCTCCACCTGCCAGTTTCTGGGTGGATGTCTAACACGTTCCCAGATGATACTGGTGATGCGGATGCTGCCCTTGCTAAGCACTGGCTTTGGAAACCAGGGCTGACAGCTGATCACAGCAGTTGAAGGAAGCAGGGAGATGATGTTACTAAGAAGAGTCCCTTGAGTAAGCAAAACCCAGGGTGCATAAGAAGATCAAAAGAAGGCCAAACTAATTCTGAGTGTCACATATCAGAACAATAGTTGCCTCTGGCTGGGGAAGAAGTGAACTCCAGGCAAAGGCATGAGGAAACTTTAGGAGAGGATAAAAATTGGCTATATAGTCCTTGGGATTTGTTTATCTGAGTACCTATTGTTGCAAAACTCACTGAATACCCCCATTTAAATTCTGTGCATTTTAGTGTAGTTTTTGCCTGAAGTGAGATAGAATCAGAGAAGAAGCAAGAGACCCAACTGAGAACCTCAGTTTGTTACCGTGGTTGATTTGGGACAAGCCACTTAAATTACCATCCCTGTGTTTCAGGGTCCCTGACAGAAAGAGTTCTGATCCAAACAGTGATAAGAAAGCCAGGCTCTGATCCCAGCCCTAACCACTGTTTAGCTAGAATAATATCTCTTTTAGTGATGCAATTTATTTAACAGCA
The DNA here is from genome assembly GCA_026225945.1 of Cricetomys ansorgei. Classification (NCBI taxonomy): domain Eukaryota; kingdom Metazoa; phylum Chordata; class Mammalia; order Rodentia; family Nesomyidae; genus Cricetomys; species Cricetomys ansorgei. Next base: position 5,644,402 of record JAMJFZ010001796.1, read on the forward strand.
TAGCGCTGCAAATACTTGTTCTGGCTCGCCCAGCATTCAATCAAAGAGGTGTTGGCGCAGATCCTTAGAGATGGAAGAAGTGTGCCGACGCATGCAGTATTGTACTAGGAAACCTTTTGGCTGCAGATCTTCTGGAGTTGGAATAAATAAATGGCAAATAGTCGCACCCTGGCATTTGATCGCCTGCTCATGGTGACAGGGCTGGTGTGGAGATAATTCTGTCTCTGCTGTTTCATGTTCTCATAGCTGGGAAGGAACTGTTTGGCCTCGACACTCTCCAGAAAAGCCTGTGGATCCAGCTCCTGGAGGAGATGTTCCTGGGCATGCCGAGCGAGTTTCCCTGGGGAGATGAAATCATGCTTTTTCTCAACGTGTTTAATGGGGCTCTGATTCTCCACCCAGAAGACAGTGCCCTGCTCAGGCAGTACGCCGCCACTGTCATCAACACGGCCGTGCACTTCAATCATCTGTTCTCTCTCAGTGGCTACCAGTGGATCCTCCCCACCATGCTGCAGGTGCCTGGCTTCTCCTCTCCATGCTACAAAAGTCACCCAGCCCTGCCCTGGCAGCCCAACAAGTTCTCCACAGAAACTTTCCCATGACGCAGTTATATTCTTTGGTATGGCAGAAGGCACCCACTGAAATCCCCACGTAGATTTTCAAGTGTTCACGCTATCCTGAGATACTACCCTGGAGTTGGGAGCTAGGATCATCTTCCGATGTCCTATAGCCCGGTAACTCCCAAAATGTGGCCTCTGGACCAGCAGCCTCGGGATCACCTGACAAATCACTAGAAATTCACTCTCCCGGGCCTCCTCTCAGAGCTGCTGAATAAGAAACTCTGTGGTCAGGGCCCAGAAGTGGATGTCTTTAGCAAGCCATGACCTCACCTTTCTAGTACCTCAGTACAGGCACTGGAGACAGTGAGGAGACCTCCTTGCTGCCCCTGAGCCAGCTGGCAGGCAGATTGCCATCTGCTGTGACCTCACTTTGAACAGGGATCTCTAGTGTCATAAATTTGGGTCCAAGGGATTGGAGGAGCTGACTTTAGCAAGATTTTCTGTTTCACGTGTCCAGTGTGCATCTGGCTGCACTTAGGAATAGAGTACTGAAGGTAATTCAGACAAGATCTGGGGTTAATTCTAGCTGCCTACTTGGGGAAACATTTTAATAAACATTACAAAAATAACATATGTTTATATAAAGTGCAACCTGTTTCATCTAATGATCACAAGAAATTTGCTTTCACCACAAGACACTTTGCCTCATTTTAAATATTAGCAACTTTTTTCTTTACCAATTACCAAAAGTAATCACACTCATTGTAAAACTGAGACAATGAAGTTTAGGAGAACATGGAGATCACCTGCAACTCTTCTTCCTGGAAAACTTATATTCCCTGAAAATCTACATGCAGTCAGAAAAATACAACTACATTATACTATAGATTTAAATTTGTAGTCTTTTTCAAGTCATAAAGACCACTGTGTGAATTTCATATAGCTATTGAGTTTAGAGCATCATATGAAATAACTACACTCGAGTTGTTTTGAGATTGCATCTTACCCAGCCAGAATGGTTAAGCATAGGATCTAAAGCAACAGACAAAACCCCCAAATCACGGGATGACAGTGCTGATGTGGATGTGGGGAGAGGACAGCCCTCGCTGCTGTTAAAAGTGCAAACTGGCGCTACCTCTATGTAAGTCAATGTAAAGATTCAAGAACAAACTAAACAAAACCCTAACTATATATCCGCCACACAATCCAGCTGTATTGCTCTTGGGCATGTGCTCAAAGGATGCTATACCCTACTGTAGAATAGATACCTGCTTGTCCGTGTTCTGTGCTGTTCTACTCACAATAGCCAGGAAATGGAAGCAACCTAGGTATCCATCACCTGATGAGTAGTGGATAACGAAAATGTGGTGTGCTTACACAATGCGTGTGCCTTAAGTCACTTAGCTCACTACTACTTATAATTAACCTATTCCAAGTTTTCCACTATTACAAACCATCTGCAGCAGATATTTTAGGTCGACATGGTGTCTACTTCTTTCGTTGAAATAAATGCCTAGTCACAAACTTCCTGAAGAAAAATATATTTATGGTTTATAGGAATTTTATGTCTGTCACCAAATTATCTCAAGAAAGTTGATGCTACATGACACTGCATCCTACCAGCTTATAAGATTAGCCTTCCTCTGTGTTTCCTATGACTATGGGAAGTTTTAGAAGTAATCAAAGCTTTGGCACCCTGTGAAGGCACTTCCTAACGTGGGGGGTTGTTTCTCTGCAGGTATACTCTGACTATGAAAGCAATCCCCAGCTACGCAAGGCCATTGAATTTGCCTGCCATCAGTTCTACATTCTGCATCGAAAGCCCTTTGTGCTCCAGTTGTTTGCTAGTGTGGCCCCTCTGCTGGAGTTTCCGGTGAGTAAGATCTGAGGGTATAAGTGCAGACCAACCACATGAAGCAATTAAAGAGCAGCAAAGGAGTTACCTCATCATCACTTTGGGCAGAATGCAAAGGAAGGCAGAGATGTTGCAAAGCTCGAGGTGGACAGGAAGGAGCTTAAGATGCGCTTGACTTATTGATGGCGTTTCGTAGATTCCTGAAATTCTTCACCAGAATGTCAGATAGAGAATTAGATGAGTTAAACTACACATAGATATTATGATGTATATTTGCATCTATAAATTTTGAATTCTCAGTCAGGTATATTAATAGTTCTAAGGTGGCAATCAATAGATGCAAAGTGATTTTTGTTTTGTTTTGTTTTGTATTGTTTTTTATGTAGGATGCAACCAATACTGGTTCCAACAAAGGTGTGTCAGCTCAGTGTCTGTTTGACTTACTACAGTCCCTGGAGGGAGAAACCACTGATATACTGGACATCTTAGAGCTGGTTAAAGCTGAGAAGCCCCTTAAATCACTAGGTAAATGCAACTCCCCCCAACATTCTTTTTCTTATTGCAATTGTTCAAATAGATGTATGTGTGTATATAATTGGTTATAACTAACTATACGTTAACTAAAATTGTTATATAATCTATACAACTGAATCAAAAAACATTATTATACATCAAGTAGATATTTTTTAATTTTCTTTTTTTAATCCCAAATTTTGTGTGAATATGCAGAATAAGTAAGGAATCCTCTGCCATGAAAGTCATGCCAAAGTGTTGCTCAGCAGGTCACTACTATGACAGTTTATCTTCAGCAATTCTAAGCACATAATCTTCTAGAATGGTCTTTTGTTATTATGCAATGTATAGAATTAAATCTAATTCAAAGACAAAACTTTCTGTTCTATATCAGACAATTAAAATGCCTCAATATCTTCTATTGGCTAAGATTGTTAAAACCTCCTTTATTTATTATCCAGTTGTTTGAATGTAGGGAGCAGAATTTTTTTTTCCTTCAGATAAAGAAATGTATAGTTTGCAGAATTCAGGAATAAAATCTAAGAGACAGAATGCCAAATACAGCAGCAAAGACAAGGACTTTAGTAGGGACCCAGTCTGTCTGGAACCACCGTTTTGATTGTGCACCTTTGCAGATTTCTGTTATGGAAATGAAGACCTGACATTCTCCATCAGTGAAGCCATTAAGCTCTGTGTCACTGTGGTGGCTTACGCTCCTGAGTCATTCAGAAGGTAACTGCAGCCCATTTCTCTGTCCCTTGGAATAAGTAAGTGTAGCAAAGAGATAAATCTTGAATAAGAAGCCAGGCAGTGGTGGTGCTCACCTTTAATCCCAGCACTTGAGAGGCAAAGGCAAGCAGATCTCTGTGAGTTGGAGGCCAGCCTGGTCTACAGAATGAGTTCCAGGACAGCCAGAGTTGTCTGAGAAACCTGTCTCAAAAAAAAAAAAAAAAAACCAAAAAAACGGAATGAGAAAGGTTATGTTTGCCATATCTTTCTGTAACAATCTGGTGAGTAAGCTTAGGAAAACCAAATTTAGAAATTTTTTTCATAGCAGAAGTTCTGAGAAGTATTGTAAATCTTACTGAATTTGAAATGCCCTAATTTGGAATTTTGTGCAGAGGTTAAGATGTTTACTCCTGTTAAAAAAAATATTTTTCACTTATATAATACAAGTTGTTAGCAAACAAAATTTCATAACAGCTATTTAAACCATCTGTGAAAACTCCTTTCAAGGATAATTAGAGCACAAAGAGCAAAGATGTAAATTTCATGTTTTATTTTGTCAGGAACAGGGAAGCCAAAAAGGACTCAAATGGGAAGTGAGTCACCCCAGTTCCAGGAAGTTGACTCAAGTTTCACCTCCTTTTAACAACCCTACTGTGTTGGCACGCAACTCCACCCCAGGAAGAGAGGAGCCAAGCTTATTTTAATCACTATGTCCCTGTACATTTGCTCTTTGGATGGGCTTCTCCCTCCTAGAACAGAATGAATAAAGGGGCAAGAGGTGGCCAGGATTTCTATTAGTTGAACTTTCTTCTCGAGAGAAACATTAGGAATGAATAAAAATGTAACCAGTAGCCTCAGGATTTTGTCATCTTTAATGAGAATTAGACATTATGCCAAAAGTCAGGCAGGAGTATGACTGTGTCCTTTAAGAGGAGAAAATCTGTAGTCTTTAGGGTGGTCTTGTTCCCATTCACTGTTCATCCTGCAATACCCAGGCTCTAGGAAACACTCCAGAATGAGTACAAACCTCAAATTGAGTCTGTTCTATTTGAATGCAAAAATGTATTCTGTTCTATTTTGTATTCTAAGTGTACACATTGTTAGTTAGATACCTCAGGTTCTCATTGATATTAAGACCTTGTAATAATGAATAACTAATGCCCCACCACCAGTAACTGTCAGCAACACAGAGAACCACCAAACTTAACTTAAAAAAAAAATCCTTTCCCTTACCAAGTTTTCAGCAAGACATGAAAAATCCTCCTTCAAATTACAAGTAAAGCATATTGAAACCAGGAAGAATTGGTGCTTCAAATGAAAATCCTCTGACATTGTGAGCAAAAGACCAAAGTCTACTATTCTGAAGTTATATTTACTTTTGTTGATGATTCTCCTTATTTTTCATTCTGTTCAAGTTAAACCAGAGGCCTTTTTGATGCCTGGGGAGAGTCAGAGGTTTCCTAAAATGTCCTTACAGGACTTCCATATTTGTAACATCAGTCCTCGTGATACTTAAATTATTTCTTTTAAAAGTGTATTTTATTTAAGGACAACACTCATGTAGGGTGTTTTAATATCGTATTTCTATAGTTGCATGCATGTTCATAAAGTTAGGAGATCTATATCATTGTAATTACCAAATATAGTTATAATTACCAATAAATGAAAGGATCAGGGAGACTTAATTAATTAACAATAGTCAACACATCCAACAGCCTTCATTACTTTTGACTGGTGTAGCTAAGGAAGGAGAGTAGAATTCAACATCTCTAGTGGCTTTTCCATGCTCCTGAACATCACACAGCCCAATCAGATGTGACTTGGTTTTCTTTCTGAATCTTACAGCCTTCAGATGCTGATGGTCTTAGAGGCATTAGTTCCATGTTACCTACAGAAGATGAAGAGGCAGACTTCACAGGTAGAGACGGTGCCTGCTGCCCGAGAGGAGATTGCTGCCACAGCTGCTCTGGCCACATCCCTACAAGCCCTTTTGTACAGTGTGGAGGTCCTCACCAGGTAATCTCAGGGGCAGATATCCATAGCCTAAAATGTCCACTGAGAAGAAGAGAAAAGTGGCTAAAATATGATCTTTATTTAAGGATTGCAGGTAACTAGCTTTTAAGAGATATCTTCTTAGCTCCTTATGGCTTATTACTATAAATGCTCCCTAAATTGTCTGGATCATTGGCGCTACTCTGAATAGTAGCAGTAGCAGTGATGATGACTTTCCTACATGATTGCTAGACGCACAGTTCCACAGAACTTGATGAGTTTCTATGGAGGTTTTAGCCCAGTGGTAAACAAATCTTTAGTAAAAAGGCAAGTTAGTGACTATGCAGATGTGATCCACATTTTAATTGGCTATCTGATTAGTTTTTAGTTTTTACCTTTACAGAGAGTGAGAGGAGGGATGGAGAAGAAAGAATGAGAATGAATGTCTGCACAATTCAGAGGACAAGGTGTGAGGATGAGGTCTCTCCTTCTATCATGTGGGTCCCAGGGATCGAACTCAGATTGCCAGGCTTGGGGACAAGCACCTTCACTCACTGAGCCATCTTGCCTTCCCTATTCAATTATTTTGAGATGTATGTTTGCAGTTGTAACTAAGCATTCCTTTATTGTTTTACTGTTCATAAAGAGTTGGGTTTTTACTATAATTTTAGAAATTACAAAACAAATATATACTTCAGAATGTTACTCTATTCCAGAAGGAATAGATTTGTCATGGAACAAGATTAATAATGCCAGGAGAAAAAAATTAAGAGATCTGGGAAAGAATGTCACACTGACACCAGAGTTTAGCACAGTTGGTTCTCAACCGTCCTAAGGGTGTGACCCTTTATTACAGTTTCTCATGTTGTGGTTATCCCAACCATAAAATTATTTTTGTTGCTACTGCATAACTGTAATTTTGTTACTGTTAGGGATCATAATGTAAATCTCTGATATTCACAGAGGTCTTAGGTGACCTCTGTGAAAGGGTTGTTTGACCCTCCATAGTAGTAATGACCAACAGATTGAGAACTACTGGTTTAGACCTACTCATAGTTGAAGAAGCCATCCCGTCACAAGATTCCTGGGTGCAGAGGTGAAAGGAAATGAGCTTGGAGGGGGCAGTGTTTTTCTCTGGCTTGTGGTCTGTCAGCTACTCTGGAAGGGAGGGACCAGATTCCTGCCAGCTCCTCAGAATGAGAGCTTGGGGTTCTAAGACCCTCGGACCCACTCAGCTGCGACAACCCCACACGTATGCCAGCTTAAAATTCTGCCTATGCTTTCACTCCTGATCCTGATCAAGGGTCAGTTCTCTCTGTCTATCATGCCCGTCCCAGGGACCAAACTCAGGTTGTCAGACTTAGAGGAAAGCATCTTTAGCCACTGAGTCATCTTGCTGACCCTATTTAATTATTTTGAGATATAGTATGAGTGAGAGTGAGTGGAATTGTTGCTCATGAATGGTGGTGTATGGTTAGTTTCCAGTGACGAACCACACTGCCAACCTAAGCAGCAGAAGAGAGCCCCAAAGTCTTGGGTAGCTCATCATCATGAAGTGTTCATCAGCACCCAAAATGAGAAAGCAGAAAAGGGTGGAATGAGGAGCCAGGACAGACTGGACAAACTGGCTGTTCCAAGGAGTAGTCCTGAAGCTTTGGTAATAATGGTTTCAGGAAGTCTTGGGAGAAGGTGCTTCTAAAGAGAAAGATGTAATTTAGCCTGTGACTTCCACACCTGACTCCTAAGCCTCCCTACAGCTAGAAGTGAGAACAGTAACCGACAAGATGAGTGTCTTGTCATTCTTGAATGGTTAGTTGCCATGTTCAACGTTCAGAACAATAGCAAGCCATAAAGATTGCATCGTGCTAAATACACCAAAGCCTACATCATTCTTTCTGTGGCCTCAGATGCCAATACAGAAGCAAAATTTTATCTAATACTAAAAGAAACCCCATAGACATTAAATGAAATTATTTAAATCCTATTAAACATCTGACTTAAAATAGAAATGTACTCATTTCCTAGAAAAGCTTGGGTATAATTCTCACTAAGAGAGTTATTACATTATATGATTTCTCAAAAAACATAGAGTAATTCCAGTCCAAATAGTCAAAAAAAATATGTGCACACTATTGCCTTTTACCATTTTCTAGGATGATGGACTGTCTGGCACCTGAGGAACTGAAAAGTGATCTCTTTACTATCAATTGGCACTTAACAGTTTGAGCATGTGTGTTATTTGAAGAATCATGGTTTACTATGAGAACCGAGACATTGAACTTAAACCTTTATAGCTATATAGAGCCTGGCAATCAACCTTGTCTTTAAAGGGCCTCTCAGGACAGAAGAGGCCAAAGCTATCCTTTTAAGATTTGAAAACTTACTTAGGTGGGCTTCAACAACGTGAGAATTTCCTACGTGTTTCTACTTCTGTTGCTCTGTTCTGGAAACCACCGTTTTTTTTGTTGCAGGCCCATGACAGCCCCGCAGATGAGCAGGAGCGATCAAGGTCACAAGGCTACAACCACAGCCAATCACACTATGTCGTCTGGAGTGAACACCAGGTAACTAACTCACTGTGCCCTGTGCTTCTGTGACCTCTCTGTTGTGTAGGGGACCTGCATCTCAGTGGCTGGGAATGAAAGAAACCCTGAACACAAAACAAAACAAGCCAACAAACCCGCAATATTAAATGCAAAAACCTGTGAGGAAAACTTCCAAGGTAAGAGAAGAGAGTGAGCGTATAAAGGTGCAAGAAAATACCAGGGCTGCTTTGAAAATCATCAAGGAGAAACTCAAGCAGCCTTCGTGAGGTAGCGCTTGAGTTGGTCTGTTGGACTCCAAGCTGGCCAGAAGCTTCACCTGACCTTAAGGATAGAGAGGCTCAGATTTCAAAATTTAAAAAAAAAAAAAAAATTCCTCCTTTGGTGGTATTCAGTGAGTTTATATGAATCCTTTTTACTCCTGTGACAGTGAAACAAGTTATATGGGAGCTATAATTGCAGTATATCTGTTAGCCACAGTACCTGTCAGGCTTAACGTGTATGTGTGTTTATCAAAGTGTGTGCCTCCAGGGGTCTAGGAAGCCTCAGCCAAATTCCCTTCTTGCTCTGATACTTATGCAGATTGTCTTTCTGATTCACAGGTACCAGGAGCAGGGAGCCAAGCTGCACTTTATCAGGTACAGAAAGACTTGCTCTGATTTCAAACCCCCTCTCGCACACTGAGCTGATGCCTTTGGATCTGGGTCCTGATTCTTTTTAACTCATCCTGTGGATGCATGACATAATCTTTCCGTGTAAATCCTCGGGAAATGGCTCAGGGAAAGCCACTGTCCTGTGGCACTGCCATGTCTTCTAGGTTGATAAATTCTCTTCATCCTCCAAAAGAGTTTCTGTAGGGACCTGCCTACTGATTCTTTAACATGGCCACTTTTTCAAAGCCCTGGTTAATCTTTCACAATTCCTTAGGGAAAACCTTCACTTACTGGAGGAAGGGCAAGGCCTTCCCAGAGAAGAGCTTGATGAACGAATTGCTCGAGAAGAATTTAGAAGACCACGGGAATCTTTGCTGAATATCTGCACAGAATTCTATAAGCACTGTGGGCCAAGGCTGAAGATCTTGCAAAATCTGGCTGGGGAACCACGGGTCACTGCCCTGGAGCTGCTGGATGTGAAGTCCCACATGAGGTACCTGCTCACTATCCCTGCCTGTGCTCTGGAGTGTGCTCAGAGCTTAAGCCCTGTGTCTGTGTATGCATACTGGGCTGGCCTATGGGGCTTTCCTCCAGGAAAACAAATGAGATACTTAAAATGATTTGTTTCCTGTGATTTGGGTACATACCATTTAGATCCTTCTGGTAAAATGAACATTTTATCTATCAAAGGATCTCAGTTAGAAAGGGGGAAATGATTTTAAAATGGGAATTCAGTGCATAATTTACTGTTTTCACAGGTTTTTAAATATGATCCCAGAGGACCTAGTAGCTGTATTTCTAACAGTTTGTAAAGGATCATAAGAATTCCTTCAAAGAAAAATTTCATGGTTAACAAAAGACTTACTGGCAACATTTAGTATATCTATAAATCTAAACACACAGTTCTCTCCTAGCCATCCAGAAACAGCATTGTAATTTGGCAAAACACACCAATTGCCTGATTGGTAACTTTTTTTTCTCTTAAAATGTTTTTTTGGAAGAAATTTAGTAAGCTCTAGGCGAAGGTAAAGAGAGGGGCAGAAGTACAAGGTGAACGCAAACACTTTCTCCTGGGGCCTCTCGCCTTCAATGAGGTATGGGCACACACCCAGCTGGCTACAGAGCCCCAGCGCACCCCACTGTGCTCTGATGCTGAGGGGATTATTTCACACTGAGAAGAGCAGCTCCCAGACAGAAGGCTACAGTGTTTCAAGGACCCATTGTCATGGTAACTGAGGTCTCTATTCATATCCTCTCCTTCTTTTCCCACAGATTATCTCTAATTGACCTGAGTAATTCTGTGAATTAGACAAACATCACATTTCCAGAATCAGGAAATGACTACTACTGACAGGCATTTTGTGAGGGTCCGTGTGTGTGTGTGTGTGTGTGTGTGTGTGTGTGTGTGTGTACATATGTCAGTATGTGTGTCTGTGTCAGTATGTATGTGCATGTTTGTGTGCATGTGTAATATGTCTGCCTGTATGTGTTCTGTGTTGTGTGCCTCTGTGTGTGTCAGTGAGTATATGTGTGTCTGTATGCATGTGTGAGTGTGTCTCTGTGTGGTGTTTCTCTGTATGTGCATCGGTGTGTATATCTGTGTATATGTGTGTGTCTATCTCTGTGTATGTATGTGTGTATATATCTGTGTCTGTGTGTGTGCATCCTATGTTTCTCTGTGGCTGTGTTTGTGTCTGTGTGTGTGTGTGCAAGTGTGTGTATCTATCTGTTGTGCCTATCTAACTCGATGTGTCTGTTTCTATGTGTCTGTCTATCTATCTGTGCATGAATGTATCTATGTGCATGTCTTTGTGTGTCTAGGGTCTGCTGGACTATTCTATACCTCTTCCTTGGACATTTAAAGGAAGGAATAATAGGTTCCGAGAGACCTGGAGCACCCTCTAGAGGCTAACACTAAAGTTTAACGAATCCTTGGTGTGGATTTAAGGTACAATAGACATTAACAGTAATGAAAATGATTTATATTATTTAGACAATAGGGCTACAGAATAAAGTTCTAATTCTCGAGGTTGTCAGAGTCCATTTCAAAAGACAAAAAACAAAATAAAAATAACACAGCTGAGAGCACTAAAATCACTTGTATAATTAGCTGTTCATTGTTTTCAGACAACTTATGAATTACAGGACACAAAAAGATAGAATGCACTAACTAGAGAGTCATAAAAAAGTGAAATTAGAATGTAAGTCCTTACATGTTTGTGATAATATTAGCACAAAAATTAATATGAAATCATATTAGATTTCTTCATGATGTTGAACTTCTGGGGTATTAAAAAATTAGCAAAATAGGATCAATTATAAAACCATAATGTCAATAGAATAAAAATGAAGTTGCTTGGTAACATAATACTCATTAAAAATAATTCTGGCCATAACTGTTGACACCAGTTATCAGTGAGCTGTGAGACTCAAAGGATCCTCAAAAAGATCAAAGTTCAAGGCCAGTTTAGTCTTCACAGTTCCAGGACAATCTTGGCTACATAAGGAGACTGTCTCAAAACAAACAAGCAAGCAAATAAATAAAACAGAAGATAAGAAATAAGTCCTGGTTTATATTTGTTAAAAAGAGAGTAATACAAAAAAAAAAAAAAAAGCCAATGTCCCTGACAATTTCCTTATAATAGTAGATAAGGGGATAAGGGGCTGGCTCTGCCTGGCTGCATAGATAATTGTCATGATGTAATAACATGATTTGTCACAAGCGAGTTCTCTAGAGCCAAGATAGTGTGAGAGGACAGTTACTTCATGGGCTGGATCTATTGGAGGACAAAAGTTACACTGCCCAGAGGTTACTTAAACTAAATGTCCCCTATTAGCACACTAGTGAACAACAAGCTGTGGATGAATGACAGCTGTATGTTTCTCTAACTAAATACAGATGGTCTATGTTATGGGTGTGGGAGGTGACAGACCCAAATATATTGACACAATACCAACAGGTATTAATGTTCCTTGTAATTTAAGCACGTGTGTGTGTGTGTGTGTGTGTGTGTGTGTGTGTGTGTGTGTATATATGTACAACTAAACATGAATTTTGGAAATGTGAGTCATATTTAAAAGTTTAAGAATGAGTATCACCCAAATAGGAAAACTCGATTGGAAGAGGAGAACTGGGGATGGTATATGCCAGGTGACACAGGAGATAAACAAATAGTTTGAGTCAGGCTAAGGAGCTAAAAAGCAGTGTTAATGAAATCTGTACTCTGCTTCTGCACAATACATGATTGATTTCAAGACTCTCAGAGAAAATATTCTTGAGAAGGTAGATTGTCTGCCCAAAAGGAATTTCTTTCCTCGTTACCCACTCCTGAGCTCACAAAGAAATAGCACCTACAATTTTATTCTCCTTTCCCTCTTTTTTCCTGCCCTGCCAGCCTTCTTCCGTCTCCTTCCCCTGCTCTGCATTTTCCCCATGCTCTTTGTCTTTTCCTTTCTTCCCAGTGAGAAGTTGGGAACTCTTGAGTTCCCATCGGAGAAGGACCAGAATAACTTGATTTTCTTTTTAAACACGAATATGTGTCACATGCAGGATATCATACAGGTGGAGTTGAAAACACTGTATGAAAGGGATACTTTATTGTAGGCTCACCACTAATCTTTTTTTCACAACTGAAGGTTAAAGAAATTCACATATTAGTCTACAAGTTTTCTCTCATATTCAGCTCTAAATATTGTTCTCAAGCATAAAGTAGGTAGATAGATCATTTTTCAAATACGTCTCAAAACTATCTTTTAAGTACACTCTTCTTTGAGAGCTAAACTCTAGTGCTTATTCAACCACCAGGGAACTGCATTTAGTCATATTGATTCACTTTCTTCCACAAAACATGGTTTACAAAAGCCCACGTTTCCCAAGTCAATTTGGACTGGTTATTTGTTACAGAAGAATTTCTAAGAATCTACAGGGATGAGGTGAAGGTTGCTAGAATAATCTGTGTGGATAAAACTACCTTACCTGTATACAAAGAATCTAGGAAAGCATCATTTTTTTGCATGACATACTTATGAGACAGAGATAAACAATACAATGGTGTTTTTGGCTATTTGGATAATTTCTTTAGAGGATCCACACTCCACATAGTTTCCAAGACAGTGTCCAGTTGGAAATGAAGACAGTGAGTATGAAGAGATGGGAATTATTTCTTGATAGAGAATGGTTGCCTATCTATATATATAGATAGATAGAGAGAGAGAGAGAGAAAGAGAGAGAGAGAGAGTGCACAATATTCCCACTGTACTACTTCTAATTAGTTAATAGATCTGTGTGTGTGTGTGTGTGTGTGTGTGTGTGTGTGTGTGTGTGTGTGTGTGATGTGTAGGATTCAGTTCTCTGGGAATCGAGGATGTAGAAAACTGACAGAGTTCTTGTTTAACATACACGAAGTCCTGGGTTTTACTCCCAGTATCACATACAACCAGACATGGTACCAGACGTATATAATGCCAGCACTTGAGAGGGTGAGGCAAAAGGGTAATAAGTTCAGGGTCATTTTCTGCTCTGTAGCAAATTCAAAGCTAACCTGGGTAACACGAGACCTTGTCACACACACAAAAGACGTGTCATTCTCCAGATACATTTGGCCCATCCTTACTCTGTCTAACTTTCTCCTCATTCTTTGATTCTCCATAACTGTGCATGCACACGTGCCATTGTATTGATATATGTAAGAAAAGCAGAGGGAGAGAGGATGCTGGGGATAATATGCTTAGTTAAGTTGGTATGTTGATTAGGATGAGGTGATCATCATGACACTGTACAGAAATGTTTCCACTGTGATATTTTCTGCTTTTTATTTTTAAAATAATTTTAGGCTGGCAGAAATTGCACACTCCCTTCTGAAGCTGGCACCGTATGACACCCAGACAATGGAGAGCCGAGGCCTTCGACGTTACATCATGGAGATGCTACCCATTACCGACTGGTCAGCAGAAGCAGTGAGGCCAGCCCTGATCCTCATTCTAAAGAGATTGGATAGAATGTTCAACAAAATCCATAAGATGCCTACTTTGAGGTGAGGTGGCCTCCTGGTCAGATCTTACAAAGCACGGGATTTGAAAATTGTCATTTTAAACATAGTAGGCCAATCGGTAGTGAAATGAATGAGTTAAAAGTTTTATGGTGATATTTGTTCATAGATAATTTGGGAATATGAATTCTCCATTAACCATATTGATTTGGGGAAATAACATTTCTTTTGAATGTATGTACTCATCTTGAGGAGTTGTCTGTCCATTTTGCAGTAAGTTCTTAGTCTGAATCATCAAAGAAATCCAATTAGAACCCACAATCCCTAATCCTTTTTGAAATAAGACAGAGTGTGCTTTACAAATAACTAACTACAAAGAGGAGAAACATTATTTTGAATCTAAAAGTATTACATTTAATATAGTAAATTATTGTATTTGGGTACATTGCGATTTTTATATTTTAATATTTTTATTTTTAAATTTCTAAAAAATTATATATTTTTTTAATATTTTTATTTTTATTGGGTACATAGCAAGTTTTATAATTATAAGCCAAACTTCAGCTAAAAAAGTCATAGGACTGATAACAAACCTTAATTTTCACCTTATCCATTAGAGTTCTAAATGAATACAATCACAGTCTGGCAACTTCTTGATGGCCTGAGAAATATCCATTCACCCCTTCCAAAGTGCAGATGCCTCTGCACTAGCCTACCTGGGAATGTGAACCAAGTTCGGAAACTATAGTCGTGGTGGGCAGATGATACATTTCACAGTCCGCTAAATGGAAATTTCAAACTTGAGTGAATGAGCTTTTTTATCCTTTCAAACTGAACTCAAAACCAGTGCAACTTTGCTTCAGACCTAAGGCTCAGTTTGCCAGAAGTTTTAGAGACACTAGCCAGTACTCTTCTCATTGATGCCACCATGACAAATGACAGCAAAGCAGAATTGGACAATATCAGGGTACTGCCTGAGTACTGGCTCTTATGTCCTTTTGTACCTTAGTGATGAATATGAAGACATTATATCAAGGTCATTAATTTCAGCGGCACGGAGATGTTCTTAAAACACAGTTTCTTTAGTGATCCAAGTAGAACGTTTGCATCTACTGGTAAATGACTGGTCAGAGATTTATAAAAACCTTATGAATGTGTGTCAAAATGAATTGTTTTTCTCGAGTACTTTGACATCTAAAGGTATTAAATATCTCCATAAAATGACTTATTTTTCATATGTTAAACCCATTATAAATGACAAAACTCTACAGAAGAAATTTGTGGGTTCACGCACAAGTTTGGTCAGCTAGAGTAAATGTTCCTGGGAAGCATGACGTCTTTCACCCTTTCATGCGACCTCAGTTTACATATGAAGTACTGATCGACGCCGACCTGTGCATTACTTGGGAATGCTGACAGCCGGGATGTCAGTGTATCCTCATCTGTGATACATCTCCATTCTTTCGTTGTACAGGCTGCAGTTTCATAGAAAATATAGATGTAGAAACAATTTCCAGATCAGCAGAGCCCATCCTGCTTACTTTGGAGTCATGGGGTTCTGGGGCATTCACAGAGCAGATTCATTCTTATGACAGAAAAGCCCTGTGTTAATCTAACTGGGTTGTGTGCTCCACTGTCCGTATCACCATAGAAAATAATCCAAGGCATCATTTACTGGGAGGCAAAGAGAATTTTTTAGACCATTTTCCTCAAATTTCATCTTTTTGACAGGACTTGAACAGCTAAATCCCACTAGTAGCCTGGTGTGATAGTTGACAGTATCAAGTATAGTCTGATGAGTAGATTTCAGAACTGCACCTGGAGCAGATTTGTCCTCTTGGAAGGTTTTTCATATCTCGTGAAATGGTAGCATAGGACCCCTCTCACAGATGTTATCAGGGACCTTAAAATGTGACCCATTCATCATCTCTGTTTCTTCTTCAATAGATTTTGTCTCAGTCGGTGGGGCAGGAGTGCGCCCCCCCACTGCGCTTTCAGTACGTTCTTCCCCTCCCAGTGTGCTCTGTGCTTTTGGAACAACATGGGTAAACGCCATCCCGTGTGAAGCACTCTGTTGTCTCAGACACGTGTCCCGTCTCAGATGATGTCAGCACCACTGTCTTGTTCACTTGTTTCAAACAGTCTCCAGAAGGGAGCTGGCCGCTAATGGCTCCTATATTGTATTCCAGGCGACAGGTTGAGTGGGAGTCTGCCAGCAGTTTGATTGAAGGGGTTTGTTTGACACTTCAGAGGCAGCCAATCATATCCTTCCTGCCTCACCTTAGGTCACTGATCAATGTCTGTGTCAATCTGGTGAGTAGCCAAGTGGCAATCTTATGAAACTTTGCACAGTTTAACTCTGCTATTGATTTCTCTGAATTGAAGATTTACAGGTCAACCACTTTGTGCCCCTTACATACCTATGAAAACAGATGGCTCAGGTGACACGGAAAACAGTGAGGAATATTTCAAGGTGGTACATGGGAGATACAGAGGCCCATCCCTGCCCAGGCGGGATGTTGGAGTGCTGCTTCCCACGCACTACTTTGACAATCACCTCAAAGTTGCGTTGAGAGTTGAGGGCTGCCAGTTGGAGAGTGGGGTGGCGGAGTCTGCACAATTGGCTAGAAGTTGAGATAGTTTGGGGAGGGGGAACCTGAAAACACACAAAAAAAGGCTTTTCTTTTTTAGAGCCAAATAATACCATGAGTTGGCCAGTCTAGGATTTATGCAGTGAAAAATTATTTTTACCATTTATGTAATATCTAGAGTTCGGTCCTGACAAGGTTTTGTACAATGTGTGGAAACCATTTTAGAGCATATCATCCAGTAGGGTCTGCTGCTTAACTAGTCGGGCAACAAGTGTGTAGTCGGAATGCCTAGTGCACATAGAGCTGTGGTCATCATCATTGTTGTTGGTATCTGCTCCATCAAAGAATGTGGACTGCACTCCTTAGAATCCACAAGTAAGTGTCCAGCCCCCCAATTAGAATAGCTTTTCAGTTCATCTCTCATTACCTACATAGTTAGCTACAAAACATTCTACAAAACCTTGGCTGAATCCAGTATAATGATCGATCTGACTCCAGACATTACATGCCTTAGAAGGCGTAGAGAAAGAAAAGACTGAAAATAACATGCCCAACCTTCGATTTGTTGATATTATTACTAGTGAATGAGACTCCTTTGCTACAGTTGCATGAAGTTGCAATGGTCAAGGCTGGTCATGTGCTCTGTTTGTATTTCAGGTGATGGGAGTGGTAGGACCTTCCAGTGTTGCTGATGGATTACCCCTTCTTCATCTCAGCCCTTATCTCTCACCACCTCTGCCCTTCAGCACAGCTGTTGTCCGGCTTGTAGCATTGCAGATACAGGTGTGACTGCCTTACCTGTTTGTCACGCTCATTAAGTTGCTGGTGGAGGCACCATATCATGGTGTTCTCTCTGTCTCTTTCTGCAAAGGCTGGGCAAAATCTGTGAAACAGAAGTGTGAACACCTCCAAACTTTGATAGGTTTGGAGCTTCAGCCCTGAGCATGGCCCTAAGTTGTGCTTCTGTAATTCTTCTTGAGATCTCAAAAATAGCAGAGTCATTTAGTCCTGGCACAACCACAGGAACCACTGTGGTCATTTAAGCTGTGTGCAAACTAATGGTTTATGGGTAATCGGCTCACAATTGTTAATCAAAAGAGGCAATAGTATTCAAAGTCTGGTTTAAAATTATTTTCAGAAAGAATTACAGCATAACATTCTTTCCCATTACTACCAGACTTTGAATATCTTTATTTTCTTTAATGATTGTGGGTTGAATATTATTTTAAACACACACAGAATCCCAATTCCCCTGACTGTTTCTCTGTGTCACCCAGTTTTAAAGCTCTGTGATCAATGGAAAGAATACATCGGATTTAATGGGGTAACTGACCCCCCCCTTTTAATCTGGCAATCAGGCTTCGTACCATCCAGAGAATGGGTGGCTGTACAAAGCATATGAAGAATGGTGGCTACTGTGCAGAAGGGAAAAGATGACATCCCTTCAGTTACTTTAATAACCTGTTTCCAAAGATCACTTATGTCTTCCTTTAATTTGCTTCTTGGCTTGGAGAAGGCCTAGGCAGGGGTCAAAGGACTCTTAAATAACCCCTAAATGGAGAAAGTGCCAAACTGACATTTTCTTCATTTTCCTTGATAGACACACGGAGAGAATGAGTGGGGGAAATGAGGTGGGTCTCCTATTAAACTTGTTCACTTAATGCTTAAGCTGTTACTGTCTTTTTAGGAATGTAGCTCTGTTATGTGAAGCCAATGGCAAAGCATCAATTGGGTCAAACTTCATATGCCACAAAGACGACACTTGAACTCAGAGTTTGCAGGTGCAGCCAGCGGGGAGGCACCTTCCCGGACACACTCTGTAAAAACAAATGCACACGACTGGGCGTCCTGGTCAATTAATCTTTTTTTTTTTTTCTATTATTGCTGCACAGGCTTTAAAAGAAGATTTCCCTTTAAGCCATGTGATCTCCCCATTCACCAATCAAGAGCGAAGGGAGGGGATGCTTTTAAATCTGCTCATCCCATTTGTGCTCACAGTAGGATCTGGAAGCAAAGGTCTGATTAATTTAACTAAAGGAAACGTATCATTGTTGTTGTGTTCTCTAACTACCAGGGTGTTATTTTTAGTCTTTCTTTTCCCATGAACGTGATCAACTGAAGTGGATCTAAATGGTTTAAGAGAGGTTACCTTGGGAAATTGGAGTTTTGTTTGTTTTAGCTAACCTGGGACAAGAGTTTCTCTGCTCTGCTTCTTAGGAGATATATCCTATCAAAAGTGATTTCAATACAGCAGATATCAGGAGGACATTGTTCCAGTTAGGTTAAGAAAATGTTAAGTAGTTCAAATACAGCACACAGACTTGACAGATGACTGGACTTTAGAGTACAGCCACGTGCTTAGCAGAAATCCTGCAGTTGCCAAATGTCAGTACATTCTCATTACCCTTCCTTCTTAAGGGGGTCTTTCTTTTAGGAAAAGAATATCTCCAATGTAAGGACAATGCATTCTAAATATTTATGAAAAGAAAAGAGAATGAACTGGTAGGCAGGAGATCTGGTTAGGAACACAAGCCCTTGAATGCCAGCTGTGGCAACCCTCAGGTGCCAATAATGCTGTGCTTTCCTTGGAAGAAAGAGTACTTGGTGGGAAATACCCACATTTCTAGGTATTCTGGTTTGGAACTGGAAGAAGTTGCATTGCTCAGTGTATAGCATGGAAGGTCTGTCTTGTGATTGTTATGCTTTCCCCTTCCTCTTCCAAAATGCACTTCAGATAGCCCATGGCTGGAGCAGCCTGAGGTACAGTTACTGCTGCAGACTGTCATTAACGTGCTCCTGCCCCCTCGGATCATCAGCACATCCAGGAGCAAGAACTTCATGCTGGAGAGTTCACCAGCCCACTGCTCCACCCCAGGGGATGCAGGCAAAGACTTGCGCAAGGAAGGGCTGGCTGAGTCTACCAGCCAGGCAGCATACTTAGGTGGGTCTCTCTCCCCTGCTTCCTCTTTTTCACTCCCCCATGGATGTATTTACTAAGGTCCATCTTAGCTCAGAAAGTATTTAAAGAAGCCACTTGAACAAGAAACACTGTTGCATGGCTGGTTTACATCAGTCAATGTATGTCGAAAGACAGAGTATTTTCATATATGCAATTCTGAATTACTTGCTACTTTGCATAAGATGTCTAGGGTATATAAGGAAGGAATCTGCAGGAAGGATTGCCTCCTTCTCATTGATAGCAAGATCATTCTGAGATTTGGCTGCTGCTATGAGGTAGTAAGCACTGTGGTACTAATTGACCTGTCGTCTATGTAAATAAAGCCCTTGGAGTTGGCAGCCAACATCCTGAACAGTAGGACATGATGGCCTTGTAGGACATTATTTCCTCGGCTAGCTTTTTTTCTTTTCTGACAATGTGATCTTTATATTTCAATCTTGAACTTTAATCATGTGAGGACAGTCCCCTCTCCCTACAAGCTTCCAATTCCTCTCCCCACTTCCACTCCTACTTCCCCATTACCTCATCCCTGCCTTTAAAGGTTGCATTACCTCATCCCTGCCTTTAAAGGTTGCCCTTCCAGGGGGTAACAGAGGGCCACTCATTGGCCCTGAAAGAAGTGGACCAGGGGAAAAGAGCACTCTTGGACTGGCACTATGAATAAGGAGCACATAGCACTGGCAGTGGGAAACCTCAAAAGAGGGACATCTCGCCCAACGTTTTTTCAATTCAACAAAATGGATGTTGGTAGGAGAGTGTGAGACATGCGCAAACTCACTGAATCAAACAGGTCCTTGGAGTTTGGAGCTCGGGTGGTGATGGGATGTTTAAGTAGCTTTATGAAGGGGTGTGTGTGTAATAGATATCATTTCCTATGGCCTGAGGGAGAAAAAAAGAATATGTGGACACAGGACCTGCCCAGATGGGTGATCTGTTGACCAATGCATAAGAAGTCAAAATTCAATCTAGCAGAGAACTATTTGTGAAGTTAGGGAACAGAGAGGATGATGGGGAAAGGAAGCTTGTTACGTAAGAACAAGAATGAAAAACTTGAAGAAATTTTTTTCATTCCATTCCACTTTCTGCATTTTTAATGGATGTGTTACTTATTTTCCCCCTTGGTCAGATTATAGTATCTGTCTTTTTTTTTTCCCTGTGTTTCCCTGTGTTTCCCTGTGTTTCCCTGTGTTTTAGTTGGGGATGTGAGCAATAGGCTGATGATTCCATAAAGCCACTGTGACCATGAGCCATAAAACATTAGTAGTACACATACTTACAGTATTTTTTCAGTTCAGTGGACTACCTACCTTGCGCCATTTTTTTTTCTAAAATGGGAATTTTCAAGGCACTTAACAAAATTGTGTTCTAATACACATCAAGATACCTTTGTTGTTTCCCTGGAATACTGGTTCAGGAGTGCATGTTGTATCTCTAGAGCCATGGAGTTTAACACATTAGAAATTAGAAATCCTGTGTGCAAGAGCAGTGTCTCAGTGTCTATGGGCAGGATTCCTCCGAAGCACAACCCCTAATGCTTCTTTTCTCTCTCCCTGCCATGAAGCCCTCAAGGTTATTCTAGTCTGTTTCGAGAGGCAACTGGGAAGCCAGTGGTACTGGCTGAGCCTGCAGGTGAAAGAGATGGCTCTGCGGAAGGTGGGAGGCCTGGCGCTGTGGGACTTCCTCGACTTCATCGTGCGCACCCGGATACCCATCTTCGTACTCTTGCGCCCTTTCATCCAATGCAAGGTGTGGAGTGTGTTGCTCCTGCAGCAGCAAGCCAGTGAACGCGCAGGTTCCCATTAAGGCAGGAGTGCGGGGTGGTGGTGCCGGGAGCAGTAGACAGCACACATACGTGCTGCAGGCGGTTAGCAAGGACGGTTAACACTGTATTTGACGAGGAAACAGCCCAAAGAAAGCATCCAGGGAGCATTTCACATTCAAGGCATATTCTCACCCACTAAAAGTGCCAAACTTATTCCCATCCGATTCATCAACCCTGTCCCTTTAAAGAAGGGAGAATAACTGGCCCTGTGGAATGTTCTGGAGACTGTTCTCCCACGTCAGACGCGTTGTTTGAAATCTCCTACTAAAGAAACATGAAAAAAAAAAAATTGGACAGTTAAGGCTTCCCTTTTCCCTCCATGATTGCCTGTATTTATTTATCTACTCTGTTGTTCTTCTCATGCCCCAATTCCTTGGGGCAAAGACACTAAACAATAATAATGCGTTGGCTTCGGTTTCCTGTGAATCGCCTTCTTCTAGGAATCACAATTAGCCCAGTTTACACGTGGGGAAATTGGGGTCCTGAGGACACAATGCCTTCCTTTTAGCTATTGGCCCAACCAGCAGAGAACCATGAAGAACTTTCTGCGAGACAACATATTGCTGATCAGCTGGAGCGGCGCTTCATCCCCCGCCCTTTATGCAAGAGCTCCCTCATTGCCGAGTTCAACAGTGAACTGAAAATTCTGAAAGAGGCAGTCCACAGCGGATCAGGTAAGTACGCAGGGTGCCTTTTGAGTCTCACAGATGAGATTCCTAACTTATAAAGAGTCCTCTTCCAGCTGACTGATGCTCTTTGGGAACCGAGTCTAAACTAGCTAATCTTCATATAGCAGTGGACTTGACCATGGATCATGTTTAACACTAAAACAAAAGTCAGAGGGAATTTAGCTACATTCTTCTCCTGGACGGTCTTAAACATTCTTTTTAGTAGTTAAGATCTTTTAGTTTAATAAGGGGAAAGGTGTTTGCATTCTTTCGTTCCCTTTTTGATAGAGGGATTCACTTTATTGAGCATCTATTATAACTTCGTAGGTATTATTTCCTTTAACCTACGCAAATATCTGCAAAGTGTGTCACTCAGAGCCCACTTTAAAAGGGAAGAAACTGACATTCGTGGAGTTAAATAGCTTATATTCAAGAAAGTAAAGGTGCTGAGGTGACTTTACACAAGGTTATGCTGTGGATTCTAACTCCTCTTAACATTTCACAAATTGGAATGGAGAGGAGCTAAATAGACTGGACATGCGGAAGGTGCTTCAACTTTTTTGAAAGATATCCCTTGGGTCTGCATCGCTTACTCTCCAGTTCTATGAACAGCAGACTTCGGAATAAGGAAATTAAATCAGTTTACCATTAGAGGGCAGTCATCCCCAGTATGTAAAAATATGGGGTTTGCTTTCTAAAGTGTTAGTGTTGTTTGTAATATGTTCAAAACAGAAATATTAAAAAGTGCAATATTGGTGATATTTACACATTTCCATTCAGATATCCTGATGAATCTGATAAAATCATCAGCCACCAAGCTGAGAAGTTTCTAATGCAGTTTCCAGAAAAGGAGAATGAGAACAGTCTCGCTGTGTACCCCAATTTTGATTTAGGTTCACACCAAAAGATACCAGTTTTCTTATTATTCTAATATACTTATGTGTGCAACGCACACTCCATAATAAAGACAAGGCTTCGGAAGCAGCAATTCAAGTCAAAATTGGTTGGTATACCTTTAGCCAAAGCAAACAAAAACTTAAAAACACTCAGAGAAGAAATTGTAAAAGCCTTTCCCTTTGATAGGAATCTCAGGCCTTCATAAGGAAGCTATTACATAGAGTACACCAGTGGCCAATACTGATCTCTCTTTCCCTCAATTTCATATGCTGCTTTGTCTTAAAATTCCTTACTCTGGGACACACTAGTTATTTAAAAAAAAAAAAAGTCGAGGAGGACTTTGAAGCAAACGTTTCTGTTTTTCATGACTGCACCACTTTTCCTCCCATCTTTCAATCCCCAAGCCTACCAAGGGAAGACATCTATCAGCACTGTGGGCACGTCCACCTCTGCTTACCGCCTGAGCCTGGCCACCATGTCACGCTCCAACACAGGCACAGGCACCGTCTGGGAACAGGACAGCGAACCATCACAACAAGCTTCACAAGACACCCTCAGTCGGACTGACGAGGAGGATGAGGAAAGTAGGTCACACCACAGAATCTAGGCAAGCAGCACAGCCTGCCTGGCTATGCAAGCAAGGACATAGGAAGGGTATCTGTCCTTCCAGCCATTTCCAGGTCTGCCTCATTAGTCATTCTTTTTAAAAGAGGGTTCAGAATGAAATTGGTATCCTTGGACATTTAGGGGGAAATATGTATCTGACCTTTCCTTGGAAGTTTCATTTAAATTGTAAGTGCATAACTTATCCCTCTTTTTCCTGAGCATCTTGGCTAGAGGAATGGCCAGCACTCACAAGGTCCCATTTGTCAAAGAAACATGGGCAGAGTCTGCATATGGAACTCAGAAAATAACAGCTGTCTATGGCAGCCAGGATGAAATTGGCAGGATGTTTGAGGGGGGACAGCTTAAAGATGAGTTTAGAGACTCTCCCATAATGCAGTTATCCCAGAATTTCTAATGCATGTCCTAAAGGTTTACTGTTGCACAATGGGAAGATAGCAGATCATTAAGTGCTTCACATGTATGCTTAAGCAGAGTAGGGTTTGAAAGCAAAAGTCTGGTGAGTTTCCATTAAATGTCTCTGTCAGATAAAGGGCTTCTTAAATTGCACTGACTATTTCCCACTCGTGTTTTATGATGCTCTTGCATAATGTTTAATTGGAAAGTTGTACCTTTAACGGTGAGAATAAAAATCTAAGAGCCCCTCTATTCCAAACAAAACCCACAAATGCCCATCTCTGAACTAAATAAAGTAGGGGAAATGGGAGTTGAGCTTGGAATTTTAATTAACTAAGATGAATGAAAGTATTTTAATGTGTCCCTAGATGGAAAAAGAAATACGTGCTTTGTCAACATACTTTTCACCAATATCTCCAGATTGAGTTTAGTTCAGAGGTCAGTCATCTAAGGTGGTAACCATACATTAACACTTTATAAACAGACACCTGATGACTTCTCATGGACCCACCTCTAGAGTTGTAGTCTGAACTCTTACAAAATATTGACCAAGAAAGCACAATGTAAGAGACAAAAATGAGAAGTTTACTTTCTAAATTTTCTTTACGTATTTTTATTTGAGACAGAGTCTCATGTACCCCAGGCTGGTCTTGCATCCTCTACATTGCCAAAGATGACCTTGAATCTCTGATGCTTCTTTTTCCACCACTAAGTGCTGAGATTACAGGCATGATCATTCACCAGCACACTGGATCCCTGACGTTTTAATTTAAAAGGGTGCTTCCTGTTTTATTTAGTAGTGCTAGGAATCGGTGGTGCTGGGGACTGAACTAAGGGTTTCATGCCTACAAGACCCTAACTAGTATTCTACCACTGATAATATCCCAATACCAAAAATGAGCATTTAAACAGTAAGTCCTAATACCAGTTCAAAACTTAAAGTAAATTCTACTTCTCTTTAATGCATGAAGTAGAATCTACTAACATTTTTGTTAATGGGAAATGATGCCACCTATAATTCCTAGAACTAAGTCTATTTCTTGAGTAACTTGGTGAATAAGTAGATGGTCTAGACACTAGGAAAGTGTTACAGGGGAAAAAAAAGTAGGGGAGACCTAAACAGAGACATCAGTGGCCAGGACCCAACACTCACACAGTAGTGGGAGGTGTTTAGAAGTCATGTAGTCTTTTGCTAATATCTCTCTCAGATATCACAGTCATCTCAATGAAATCAAGGCTTCTAGTAAATGGTTATTGTCATAATGGTTATCATCATAATGGTTAACATTATGACTATGATGTGGGTGAGCATTAATTTATATGGAAAGGGGTAGGAAAGCAAGATTGGTAACTGTCTTAATTGAAACTGTTTTTCCAGTCATAGAAGCATGTTCTATCAGATACAGGACAAGAAACCATGAGAGAGATATATTCTCTGTCCTCTGTGATATTAGAAGTAAACTTGTAGAGAAGATGGCATTTACAGATACAGCACTTAAGTGACTTAATAGAAGAGAACATGTGACTAATGAGCAAACAAATGCTAAGCAGGTCTTAAGAGATGTGAGTTCAAATGACAATCATGAGAATCTAGGAAAGGCTCTTGTAGAAAAAGTTAAATGCATTCTATCATTTTTTCATATTTTTAATTTTTTTGTGAACATACTACAAAGGGAGTATGTCAAGATTCAGTTCAAGTCATTGTATAAGAAATTAAAATTTAAAACAGTTTTGATATTGACAATTTTATTTGAAAATGTATATTAGAACTATCACGTAGACTACTCTAAATAGTATCAGATGGCCTTACCTGGCAGAATACATTTGCAAAACCACAATTTGTTTATTGAAGTTGATGTGGTTTATAACAAACAGCATTAGATCACTTAGCATAAGGTCAACTTGACACAAATACTGTGCTAAAGCCAAATTTCATGGGAATTTGGGTACATTAATGTCTGTTTCTATGGAGGAATGGGGTAAAGACCTCTTTAATTTTTGAAACTTAGATTAAAATAAGCACTTACTTCAGGATGTTACAGTTTTCAAATATTTTTCGTAAAATATCTGAAATATTCCTCCCACAGCAGGATATAAATCATTAAACAAACTGAATAGTTTTTGAATGTCAAGGAAATGGAATTGATTTACTCAAAAAACAAACTCCCAACTGGACTATTCCTGCGTTAGTCTTTCAGTGTATATGTACAGTCTAGCTTTTCTGAAATCTTTAATTTGCAGGAGCACATTGGCTTGTACTTATAAAACTAAGTACTTTACATGTGTTTTGTGATGGCTGCTCTACTGTGGGAAGGTAGGAAATGTGTAGGCATGAAGACTTATCATTGGTTTACTTGGGGTGTCGTTTTCTTATATATATACAAAGATGGGTACAACAGTTTAGCTTAGGGATAGCCCTGAAGTTCTACCCAAGCCAGGGATGGTTCCCGAGTACAGCTCTGATTAGAGTTTCCCGATTGGTAGCATGGTTTTGTAACACTTGATCCCCTCCCCCACTTTTCAGATGACTCTGTAAGCATGCCCAGTGTGGTAAGTGAACAGGAAGCTTGTCTCCTGAGCACCATTGGAAGGAGGCGGTTCTCCAGCCATGTCTCCAGCATGTCTGCACCTCAGGCTGAGGTTGGCATGCTACCCAGCCAAAGGTAAAGGGCTATGACTGTCTTATACTCTGCACTTGGGGCAAAAACGATATTCTGAAAATACACTCACATTGTCCTACAAAGGTTGAAGGAGATGCAAACATGGGATATGTTCCTAGAGAAAGTGTTCAAGAAAGCACTTTCAAGTAGATTCCTATGGGTAATAGTTGTAGATTTCTAAGCCAGGCTTCAGGTCCAAGTATTGTCTCTCATTGAGATATCCATAAATAGAAATATAATCCTTTTCCTCTGGTCAATGACATCCTTATATGCAGACTTACCATGAGGCAAAATAATGAGTATTTGACAAGAGTACATCAGCTTTACTTGATATTCTGGGAGTTTATTCTCCTACAGTATCATTAGTATATTAGTATACAGTAATTAGTATATATTAGTATGATTTAGGAATGTGCCTCCAAGCAGAAAATATACCCCTGACACTATATGGACCATGAGCAAGCCATTTAAAAACAGTTCACAATTTCCCAGCTATCAGCTGAGGTAGGCTAAAATGATATGAAATGGAACTTCTGTATCTACAACTCCAGGATTCAATAAGTAAACCATTTTAAACATTTTCTATGGATTTTCTCTATCATATAAAAATGTAATTTACAAAATCCATTTGGGGGTTCTTAGTTTTTTTTAACTTTTTATACTTGAGGAAAACAAGAATACATAATTAAAACTTAACTTTATATTTAAATAAATACTCATATTTGAATTTTGAATATTTTAAATAAAAATATAATACAAAAATGATATGATGTAAGAATTCATCTATTTTTCAAACACCTAATATTTTCATTTCAAGAATTGGATTCTTTCAAAGAATTGGTGTTGCCTGATTTTTAGTGTTTTATTTTATATTTTTGCAATGCTGAGGTTCAACACACAGCTGTGTGTATTCTAGGCAACTGAGTTATATCCCAGTCCCTGTTATTTTTAATACCCTTAGGCTCATTGTTGTATAATTCACACATAGAATATAATATCAATAGGGATATATGATTGTGTTCACATTAAATGAGTTTATACAGGAATAATTATACTATACCCAAACCACTCAATAAATAGTTCATGTAACCTAACATTTGATAATTTTCCTTTGAATGAAAAGATTTTGTAAATAAAATGTGTAACCAAATAGCTAAACAATATGCCAAAAAATAGTAACATAAGCAATTAATATTGGTAACTATTGATTCTTATTTGTTAACTATTCATGTGTTTGTATTGAGAATAAAACTAGAATAATATGAATTTTAATTAGGTTTTGAGCTATTCAAAATAAGCCAAACTAGTAATTCTCTTTCCACGTGTATATTAATGAATCAATGTATTTACAGGGAGAAATTTTATCTAGTATAAATGTATCCCAGAAGTTTAAAAAGGCATTATATGAATCACTTTGGTCTTGTACTATATTTTGAAAGATTAGAAAAGGAAACATTGTCTTTGTCCATTACAAAAAAATGATCTTCTTCCTGAAGACAGAGACTAGTTTACACTCACTTCTTTGGTAATAGTCCTTTCAGTTTTGTACTTAACTCTACACAATTTAATGCAAATATATTGAATGCCTTATGTTTGCTTAGCTCAGTGCTAGGACTGAGGAAAATGGATAAAATATAGCACAGCTTATGTTCACAAATCTCAGTTCAGCTGCATCCAGATAAGCGGATCAAATACTACTTGCTCACCAAATGGCAAGCTTCTGTTGCATTCACAATTCAGTCAGTAGACTGACTCTAGTGACTTCCTTATAATGGTTTGAAGATACCTTCCATTTGTTTACTGACATTCTCATTGCAAAATTAGCAGGGGAAGTTGGGCTCTTTCTTTGCTTTTCTTAATGGCATCAGTTCCCAGACTTTGGTTGTGGCCATTCATGGTAAGTGGTTTCTGTGTGGTAATGTTAGAATATACAAGAAAATGTGGGACCTGGTCATTGAAATACTGTGTCCATAAGATAGCTTAAAAATAATAGCCACCTAGTCAAATGGCTATCAAAGAAATCAGATTCATCTTCTACAGATCTATTCTGTAATGTGTTTCGGAGCTCATGTGTCCATTTGGAGCTCATTTTGACTCTTGACCAATAAACAGACCACTCCTCTGAGAGTCTTACTCATCTGAAGTCTTTCCTTTCCCCATTACCTTGAGTCCTATGTCTCGACAAACCCAGCACAAGGTGAAATGGTTGACTGTCTCCTTTTCCTTCCTTGTTCTGTTAAATTTATTATTTTCAGTTCTTGGAAACAGAAAATTGCATGCTTTTTTTCCCCCTCTCCTTTCCTTTTTTTTTTTTCTTCCTCTTTTTATTTTTTCTTTTTGCATTTTCTTTCCCTAAATGCTTCATCTCCCTACCCCTCCTGCAGTGAACCTAATGTCCTCGATGACTCCCAGGGCCTGGCCGCCGAGGGCAGCCTCTCTAGGTACAGTGTCAAAGCTACCTGTCTATTGGTGTCTGTGCTGGGAAACTAGCTGTTCCCTGTCACCTCTGTCTCTCCGTCTCCTCTGTCTTCTCTTGCCCGTCTTGGTACCTATTCCATCTCTCGCCCTTTGTTGTTCATGAACACAGGAGCCTGGAAGTCAAAGGTGTAGCAAACCCTCCTTCTTTACAGCTTCAGAGATCAATCACAAATAGTCTAAAAACCTTAATCTTAAAAAAAAAAAAAAAAAAAAAAACTACAGAATTCTCTATGGGGCATGTCTAATAATGGCTGTCCAAAATGTTTGATACACGAAGGGCTAGGGGTGTAGTTCAATGGTAGAGCATGTGTTTAACATGTGCTAGACCCTGGGTCCGATACCCACTACCTCCCCTAAAGTTCACTATGCAAAATTGTAAATTTCTCCCATCTGATCATTCCTTTCCATGATGATATTCATTGAGAATTGCTTTTTGAGGCCTTTTTAGTACAACTCCCTCTCAGGGAGGCCTTGTACTCAATCAAGTCAGATCTTTTAGCTAATACCATAGAAAGAAAACAATGATTCTTTGAGAATAGCAGTGTCCCTGCAATTTATATGATTGCTTCTCTCTGGTGCATACTGTTTGGCTTGCCATCGTTGTAGCTTGTTCAAACACATATAAAGAGCATTGGTTCTAGCACAAAGATGACTCAAAAACTTGCCATGAAAAATCGAACACTAACTTTTCTTGGTAAGTAGCAAGAGAAGTCATACAATAGAAACAATATAATACCTAGACTATTTGCCTAAGTCTTCAGAAATGGGTACTGCACCTTTAACACTCAGATAAACCACGTCAAACATTCCTAATCTTGTGCTGTTGATTTACACCTCTCAACTAATCCTCATTAGGAGCAATGCTTCTTGTTCATCTTTAGAGCATCTTTTGTCCCATCAAGAGAAAACACTCCCAGTGCTGTATTATATAGGGATTACAATCCCCCTGTGTTTATTGCTTGATCGCAAAGATGAGGAAATGTTGAGAGGCTGGTCCTGTGAAAGGTTGTCTTTTGTTTTCCTCGCATCTTGTTCGGATTTCACATTTTCTTCTGCAACTGAAAATGGGAAATTTAGTCCATTATCAGGTCTTTCTTTCTTTTTTTTTTTTTTTTTTTTACTGGATCCATAATTCATGACATTCATTTGTGTTTGCGAGCCCTTGCTTGGACAGATTAGTCTCTTATTGGTAAATGTGGAAGTGCTGCAGAGTGCAACCTTAATTAGCAGGAGCTGTAGGACAAGGCAGGTTGAGAAAGGCCATTCTGGAGAAGGTTTCTCTTAGCTGTTCATAGTGTCTGAAGAACTTTCAACAAAGGCAACCAGGGCCATCGATGCTTTCAAAGATGTAATTGTTTAATGCTTAAAATTGCATATGGAATAAGAAAACGTTAATTTCAGAAGGTAGGATCCATGGCTTATTAAGGGTACAGAGCATTAGTCAGGCTTCAATTTAGATGGCTTTTTGTACGGAGAGTTTTCTGGTTAGTCCAGATTCTACTTTTTCTAACTTAAATCACAGTCCAGTGTGTGTAAGAGGAGACAGGAGCAGAGTTTTTTTTTTTTTACTAATTTTCTGAAGGACTTGGCATTCTCTAGCAAGCCCAGGGTTCATATGACTGGAGTTATTTGAATTAATTCGGTCTGTGCTGGGTCCAGTGCAAAGAGAGGAAAGTCAATGTTTGTGCTGGTACTAAGACAAGTTCAGAAAGAGAGTTAGAGACCTCTCTGGATGAATTAACCATGTCAGCATTTTGATGACCTTCTTAAACCAGCTGTTGTTGATCTGTTGTTCCTGTCACTGTTTTGCTTTGGTTCTTGGTGTTAGTCACCAGGCCCAGCTGTGGTCATTAAGAAATGGAAAGATGAACAATTTCCTTTGGATTCTGAAATAATTTTATTAATGTGGAGGCATCCCACCAATCAGTAGCACATCCACCTTTGCCATACGCTGCAAGCTGTCTCTCTCGAACACCATTGTGTCAACAAGTTCTCTTTGGAGGAGAAGTTTGGGCCTTTATTAAGAGGGAAGTTTATGAAATGGCATGTTTTCATATATTTTGTTTTCAGGGTTTTTTATTTTTTGATGCAAGAATTCTTTATGCACATTCCTAAAATCCAAAAAAAAAAAATAGTAACCATGTGGATTACATTTAATATACACTCTAGTATTTAGGATCTGAAGTACACTCAAAGTTATCCTGAAGAAATTCTGGCCCAAGCTCACCAAGAAGCATGCTGAAAGGAAAGCAATAAACCCTGCCATCTCCTCCAACCCTTATATTGTTGTTTAACTTTTCTAGGACTTTTCTTGCAACAGGCCACTTGTTTTAGACTAAAAAGGCAAGTTGGACTGAGTGGGCTGAAAAAAGAAGAAACCAAGATAACCAGATAAGTGGGTGGGAACTCAAGAAAAATTTACACACTATTAAAAACTTTTAAGACTTTCATTAAATTGTACTAAAACATTCCTTTCAAAGAGCCAGCACCTGAAATTCCCTATCAGAAACATTGTTTTCTGTCTGGTTCTATTTCTTAAACTTCCACTGGAGATTAGTAAGCTAAATCAATATTCCATGGAAGATTTTTCTTCTCTAGCGAGCACTGTTGTGAAGGGTATAAAAACTCATTGTAGACCTTCCTCACACACACTTACATACCATGGGCATGTTTTATCTATGAAATATTAGACATCTAGAGGTGTTATTTAAGTCTTTACGGCTAGAGTTATAGTTTAGAAACAAACTGTGTTTAGACATGTTAGCATATTTTAAAAAGCAGGAGTCAACGGTGAGCTCTTAGCTTAAAAAGAAATTACCCTGCTATTTAATTTTTGGAAAAGTTTAATTACAGTGAAAATTAAGAATGCAGTCTAAGTTTGAACAAGACTGTAACCTAGACAACAATAGCCTATGTAGTAGCGCCCGTCTCATGCTCGCACCTAACCTCTAACCATGGAAACGTGCCAGGTACTCTTAAAGTACAAGGAGGATTCCATCATCTTTTTTACATAGCTGAGAAGGCGGGGCCAAGATGACGTGTCCTACGACACACAGATGTGCTCTCTGCCACTGCTATGTCGGTTCCCACAAGGTATCTAAAATCCAGTTATTCCTTACAATCTGATGTGAGCCTCTAGCGTGTAAATTCTGTAGCACTTAAAATATGTTTTCTTGAGTGCTGTGAAGGCTAAGTAAATTTTAAGCGACGATTGTTTTGCAAAAGGGAGGAGTTAAGCTTTGGTCTTCTATTCAGTTCCCAGCTGTTGTTCCTTTAGTGTTGATTTCATGGGTTTGCACCTTACGGCAATACTCAGGATAAATGGCTGTGCCTCATGTCTTATGTCCTACTTCTAGAGTTCTATCACCAAATTAAAGCTTAAGCTGATAGTATAGAAAGAAGCAGTAAACACACCAACTTACTATCCAGGTAGTGTTGTCATCAGTGCTTCTGCTTAACTTTTTATTTATTTGATATACTTCAATACATAATTTTTTTTTATAATTTAAGTGAGACAAATTATATTTGCATTACCAAATGGCTCCTTGTTTACATAACCTTTATTTAAAGAAATACTATCAGGCATGTAATTAGGAAATATACATATATGTATACACTTTAATCCAGGCCATCATACTAGAACAGTAAAAGAGAGGTAATCTTTGTCAGAATAGTTTTCTTAATATTACCTAAATTTGCCTACCTTATGAACTACTTCCTTGTATTATAAATAACTAGTTTTTAAGACAGTTTGAATCAAGCAACTCTGTTGTGCCCTGATTGAATTTTCTTCTATAAAATTTGAATCTTGATATCCTTTGACAAATAAATATTTCCAGCAAGTCAAATACACAAGTAAAGTAAAAGGAAAGGAAAGGAAAGGAAAGGAAAGGAAAGGAAAGGAAAGGAAAAAGGAAAGGAAAAAGGAAAGGAAAAAGGAAAGGAAAAAGGAAAGGAAAAAGGAAAGGAAAAAGGAAAGGAAAAAGGAAAGGAAAAAGGAAAGGAAAAAGGAAAGGAAAAAGGAAAGGGAAGGGAAGGGAAGGGAAGGGAAGGGAAGGGAAGGAAAGGAAAGGAAAGGAAAGGAAAGGAAAGGAAAGGAAAGGAAAGCCCAGGGAAGGAAAGCCCAGGGAAGGAAAGCCCAGGGAAGGAAAGCCCAGGGAAGGAAAGCCAAGGGAAGGGAAGCCAAGGGAAGGGAAGGGAAAAGGGAAAAGGGAAAGGGGAAGGGGAAGGAAAAAGGAAAGGAAAGGAAAGGAAAGGAAAGGAAAGGAAAGGAAAGGAAAGGAAAGGAAAGGAAAGGAAAGGAAAGGAAAGGAAAGGAAAGGAAAGGAAAGGAAAGGAAAGGAAAGGAAAGCCAAGGAAGGAAAGCCAAGGGAAGGAAAGCCAAGGGAAGGAAAGCCAAGGGAAGGAAAGGAAAGCTAAGGAAAGCTAAGGAAAGCTAAGGAAAGCCAAGGAAAGCCAAGGAAAGCCAACACATGCCTGCCATGTAGCCCTAGCCCTTGAGAGGCTGCAGGAGATGGCTGGCATGTTCCAGGCCTGCCAGGGTTACATATGAGATCATGCCCCTCTACAACAAGAGATTATTTGCTTATAAATGTGTTGTAAGGAGTTGGTTTAAATCTGGAAAGTTTCATTAGCTTTTATACTTTTTGTTTCACTCTATTTGGTTAAGACAATAAAAATCAGCTGTCACTCTTAAAATTAAAGTTTCAAGAACCAGTATTCTATATAAGCTAAAGTTTTTAGTATTTGATCCACGACTTTAACACCTTGATATCATCTCAATTTCTCAGAGTTTATTTTACATAACTGTTGTGCATGAAATAGATATTTCAGTTATTCAAAAGGATTCAGTTGCCTATTGAAGAACACTTTTAAAGTTTGAGACTATCCAATAAAATGTAATAGTTTCTTGTTGAGGAAAATAATTTTGATTATTTGTGGTAGATGAAGACCCTGGATGAGACTGCTTCAAAAATTTAAAATAGAAAATGGGACATAATGCACAGAGGTTCTTAGTACAAAGAGCTTGACTTTCTCCTAGTCCCTACAAATGACTGAAATATTACATTATATGAGAAATGGAATCTAAATTGAAGCTAATTTTTATATGTAGTTCCAGTTTGAAAACAATGCCAACAAACGAAAATTTTTGCATACATTACATTTGCATCCACTGCATTCATTGTGAGCTGTCTTAGCTGTTTATTATTCATGATTTAATTCATTGATGTGACAAATACAAATGCCAGCATCATATTTCTAGAGCAAATATAATTTACTGCCTGGAATGTGTTCGAGGAACATGTTCTATAATTTCAACCTTGATGTGTGCATTCCTATATTATTTACACAGAACAATTGATTACTAAAGAAACTTGATAGATTTCTTAGCTATAAGCCTCTCTGTCCATAGAGAAATGTTGATGCTCATGATCTTCCCTTGGAGTAACCATCATGAAATTACCGTTGTGTTGCGACATTTAACTCTCCAAGTAATGTATATTTTTCTTTTCTTGCACCATTTTTTTCACAATCTCAGATTACTAAATAAAAAATGAGACAAGAGGACTGCCTCGATTCCATTTTCTCTGTCTAATCACTTTCAAAACGTATTACTTACTTCCTTTCAGTATCCTAGAAGCAGTAAACCCATTACAAACAACAAATGTAAAACAAGAAAGCATGCTATGTATGTCACCCTTCATATGCAAACCATTTTACATCAACTAACTTCTTTTCTCTACCTTAATGGGAGGTAGTTGGTAAGTATCAACCTCCCTTTATGGCCAAGGGAACTGAGGTAACATGTAGATGTCAATGAAGAATCCATTCCAAGGGTAGCTTTGCTTGGTATTGGGAGAAATGTGTTTCTAATTGTGTGCATATATATGCTTTCCAATGTAACAGACACATGTTAAAATGGATAATTAATAAGGAGATGTCATTTCAGACACACCAGCAACATAGTCTGGGCTGATTATCAGAATGTGCTACACTATTCCTTTAGCACAGATCCCCTTCACACATGCTACAAAGTCATAATAAGGATAACGTGCATCAATCCTCTGAACTTGATTTTTGGGAAAGACAAGAAGTTTTAAACACCTTCTTTACAGAATTCTGTGTTGCATACATCAGATGGTGTAATCATGTACCTACTTTATAAAAAGTTTGACAGATTTTATTGAGAATCATTTCTTTTTCTTCTAGTAAAAATATGAGTTGGTGGGGCTAGACAGACGGCTCAGTGGTTAAGAGCACTGAAGGCTCTTCCAGAGGACCCAGTTCAATTCCCATCACCCACATGGCAGCTCACAACTGTCTGTAACTTCTGTTTCAGAGGATTCAACACCCTCACACAGACATACATGCAAGCAAAATACTAATGTACATAAAAATAAATGAAATATTTTTAAAAATATGAGCTGGACTTTAAATAAATGGTATCTTTGACTGTGGGTATTAGCCAGTTGGTAGTACACGAGAAACACGAATGCCCATCTTGCCACTAATTTCCTTTACTAAAAATGCAGTGAGATCTTTATGTAGCACATTTTAAAAATAGGAATGAGTAGATACAATTATTCTCTTTTTTTCCCTGGACAGTTGCTGACTGAGTTCCTCTGTGGAATGTTTTATCCTAACAGTATCACTAGATGACTCTCCTTTTGCAAAGGCAAAGAAGTTATTCAACTACAAATCAATTAATCACATTGACATCAACCACAGAATTAAAATATCATATGGGGCACAATGTTGTTTCCTTTGTCATTCTCTCCTCCATTACAGATACCTATGATATGTGCATGGAGAATGAAAAAGAATCATGGGCCCATTTCAGTATGCTCAGCTTCACCCAACACTAAAGTAGAAAACCTTGCCAGTAGTCATTTTTGCTTATAAGACACACATACACAGTAAATTTGGGGGGAGCAGACTGTTCCTTTTATGTACTGCACAGTTCACTTGAGTGCAGCTAATTGAGTTGTACTGACAGTTCACTTTGCCAGCCTTTTAAATCTAAAACAGTTTTCAAATGTATTCAAATTTTCTACCCATGTGACTATTTATTTGCTCAGCTGTCACAGAGACTTCAGGCTGCAAACATATGTTGAATGTGTCCCTTCACCCAAATGGATTCTGTGTCTGATGTGTTCGATATTTGTCCATCTTATTTTCATTTAAATCGGAAGTTTTAAAACAGGTGTTCCCATCCATGTGACAGAGTTGTCTGTGTGTATTTGTTGCCAGCGTTTCCATTCCCCCTTGGAAAAAAATTGAGATTAGAATGTGATATGCTAAGCCTTTTGATGGCTTCCAAACCAGGGGTGTGATTGAAAACATGTCATGCTGAACGACAGAAAACAGTGATTGAAAACAGAATCTCAATTTTGACAGCCTGGGGCTACAAGGCCTTGTCCTTCTTTCCAAACCTTTGAAAACCCCTACCCCAGGGACTCTTTCCCAACCATCCTTCAAAGATAATGGTATCTTTGAAGTGACTGTTCCATATAAGTGGTTTTGGCCAACACCCGCCAGAGAATGGTCTTCTGCACTGCATCTGGGGTAGACTAATGCTGTTGATGCTTGGCAGGGTGGCAAGTGTACAGAGTGAACCTGGACAGCAGAACCTCCTCCTGCAGCAGCCACTAGGGAGGAAGAGGGGCCTGAGGCAGGTAAGAAGAACCTGAAATGCTAAGAGTTATCCTGTAAGGGAAGGCTAACTTGATCATTAATGCCTGTGTTTATTAAGATTGCACCTGGCCTTCTTGCCTGACATAAGCAGTGCACAGCAACCTTAAAACATGGTAAGTGCTTGAACAAGCTGAGAGCATGAGGTTTCTATTTCATACATGAATCTTTTATTGTGCAAAACTGCTTATCATCTGAAAGGGGAAGTTGGCCTATAGACCTCATTGTTCTCTGTTTGGCAAGCTTCCTTCCTAGCCAAACTCACTGTCAGTGCTTGCCCTGGCTGTATACAGTTTACTGAATACCTGCTTTTACAGAGAGACAAAGACAGGTCCTTTCTTACTCTGAGAAGAAATTTAATTTAATATTGAAACAGGCCATCAAATTTTCAGCTCAGTGTTGTGGTGGATACCTGTATTCCCAGAATTTAGGAGGCTGAGGGAAGAGGGTTATGAGTTTAACGCCAGCCTGGGTTACATAGAGTTGGAGGCCAGTCT
This sequence comes from Cricetomys ansorgei, assembly GCA_026225945.1. Lineage (NCBI taxonomy): Eukaryota > Metazoa > Chordata > Mammalia > Rodentia > Nesomyidae > Cricetomys > Cricetomys ansorgei. The sequence continues at coordinate 5,681,519 of JAMJFZ010001796.1, forward strand.
AGGGGCAGTAATAGACTCCAAATTTTCCTAGGTGACATTCCTCCCCTTTTCAACCCCTTTTCCTTCCCCTTCTGCTCCCATCTCCCATCTGTCCCTCAATCCTCTCTCATCTCATCTCTTGTGCCTCAATTTCCAGACAGGGTTTCACTCTACAGTCCAAGCTGGTGTCATACGCAGTCCTCCTGCCTCAACCTCCTGAGTACTGGGGTTCCAGGTATGCAACAACCACTCCTGGCTCATACATTATTTTCTAAATAAAAGTCTGAGTGCAGCTCTGCTTGCTGTATCTGTGAGTACTTCCCGGCTGTAATGTTTTCCTAGAGGCTTGGGTTTCTTAATAAACATCTCTGAGAGTTGAGATATGTTCAATTATAGCTTTAAGGTAAGCAAAAGTCAGGTATTAAGCATTATTTTTAGTTTTCTATCCACTGAATTCTCCTATTTTCAAGTCCATTGCTGTTCCAAGGCTACAGGAAAGAACAGGTAGCATAGTCAAGTCAGAGTCACCTGAGCACCATTCCCAGGCAATTGGACTCTCTTGCCAGTTTTATTTTATCTGTTTTCTTCAGCTAAGACGCCCTCTCCTATCAAGGCAGAAGACTCAAACTGAACCCAGAAATCGCCATGGAGCTAGATTGTCCACCACTCGCAGGAGCATTCAACCTAAAACAAAGCCATCTGGTGAGGGAGGCCTCATGTGTCTCTTCTGATTGCACCACTGTGGTGATGTCAGGCCACTTAGCCTGGAAGACCCTCAGAGACTGAGCTGATGTGATAACCTCACCTTTGGGGAAGTCTTAGGATAAATTTCCCAGAAAACTTTACTACTTTTTTTTTCTTTTCTTCTGTCTTCCCCAAGCTTTCCCCACTCCCGGGGAACCTAGATAAAAGGAACAACCTGCCTGGAGGTGGTGGTGCACACCTTTAATCCCAGCACTTGGGAGGCAGAGGCAGGCAAATCTCTGTGAGTTCGAGGCCAGCCTGGTCTACAGAGTGAGTTCCAGGACAGACAGAGTTACAACAGAGAAACCCTGTCTCAAAAAAACAAAACAAAATAAAAAAGGAACAACCCAAAGTACATTGGTTAGTATTCTTAGACTTGAATGTAGAAGGTTGTATTTTCATTACTCAATCCAGGAGGTAGAACATTCTTTGTCTTACTAAAGGCAAAGGCATAGTGAATACTACTTTGAGCTTTTTAGTTCTGTGATCACTGTGAGGAGAATCATTACGATAGCGTAACCTTTGCAAATCTCATTTTAAGCCATTTATATAGAAATGATTGTCTGATTTCAATCTGATTCTATTTAAGAAGGTAAAATCAAAATACATAAAATGGTCATATGGTAACTCATTTATTACAAACCAGCAACGTCTTTATAATGAATCACTGGTTAATACCAATTATTGAGCATCAGCAGTCAATTTCTTTCCTATTTATTGGTTCAGCTGATCAGAAGCGGTCTGTGACCTTCATTGAGGCTCAGCCAGAGCCAGCAGCTGCCCCAACAGACACACTTCCTGCCACAGGCCAACCACAGGGCTGCAGCCCAGGACTATCTAGGAAGCCAGAGGGAACAGACAAGCCGGTGCTCACCTCCTCCCCAGCCATTGTCGTTGCAGATCTCCACAGCCTGTCTCCCAAGCAGGTGAGGACGCGACCAAGACAGGCAAGGCCTGATCCCTGTTCTTACTTGCAGGAACAATTCTTTCAGATAATTAAATCTGGGTCTGTAACGTGTTATTGCCCAAACAGATACTACTTCTGCCATTGTGACAAAGAACTTTTATAAATAGTTTGCCCAACAGTGTATCTATAATTAGGAAGGAACAAGAGAAGTCTTATTGGAAAATATAAAAGAAATTATTTTTCAGCTGAGAATCACGAACAACAGAAATTTGATGCATAGTTGAAATACATTTCAACGAAAGCAAGTGAAGTTATTAGATTAGATGAGACCTTTACATAGTATTCTGTGTCCTATAAGATCAGATGAACTTAAAAAAAATTCCCTCATTGTTTTAGTATTAATTTTCTTCGCTTTTATAAATAAATTTCTATACATACCATATTCTGGTGTGATGTTTAAAGAAAACTGAAGGGTAGCATTTGCATACACATTTGCATAGGCTTTAATAGTTAAAAGGAATTGTAACACATCATTTATATCAGTTAATTTTTATAGTCTATAAAATAATCATTGAGCCCTCCCCCACCCCCCAGTAAATGCTTATGGCAAAAGACAGAAGATGTAGGCTTTGAAAGCTGGAGGGTTCTTATATCCTACCTGTAACATAGGCTGGAATTGGGATTCTCCTTTTAATTTCTTGTCCCGTCAGAGCTACACAGCAATTTTTATATTTTCTGGTACCCATCCAACTTGTCCATGATGTTATGATCCTTATGATCACAGAATGAGCCCCTTCTTGCCGAAGAAGGAGAAGAAAAGGAGGATGCAGAAGTACAAGGTGCTGCAGCACACAGCCCCCTCTCCACTCAACTCTCAGACCCTGATGACTTCACTGGCCTTGAGACATCCAGCCTCCTACAGCATGGAGACACTGTCCTTCATATCAGTGAGGAAAATGGCATGGAGAACCCTCTGCTGTCCAGCCAGTTCACTTTCACTCCTCCTGAGCGGGGGGAGACAGATGCAGCACTAGATGAATCCCATGTTTAGTTCTGTATCCCAGGGGCACTGCACCGTCCAGGAGACTGCTGACTACAGAATGCTTTTTTGATGAAAAGGACTGATTCTAAACAGCACTGTATAGCCAGTGGATAATGTTAAGTCTGAGTGGATTTTTGCTGCCGAAACTCCAAATGTTTCATAAACATCTTAAAAATCAATAAGGTCTTTAGCTGTGTGAAGACAAAAACAAACAGGGAGGAATAAGGGGAAAGAGCCATTTCTCTGCACATTGTCTATAGCTTGCTTTGAGCAGCTAAGAATATATACTGCTACAGACAGTTGAGAATATATAATATACTGCCCTCTTAAGATTACTAACAATATGTTCTGAAAGGGAATGCAGTCTTTCGAGAGTACTCACATTATACATCTCATGAAAACATTTATTTTTGTAGTTTGAAAAATTTTACATTAGAAGGCTATATGCATAGCAATTTATGTAAAACAACCAAAAAGAAAAAATAATTAGATTGGAGAAAATAAATTACAAACCCTGTAGCCATTTTTGTTTTGGTCAACAATATAGCCAATTATTAAAAACAAAATATTATTTTTAGAGCTGTGGAGTTTTCATATTTTATTTTTTAACCGTCATTTTCACTACATGCTATAAATCAAAATTCTAATGCCACAGATCATTCCATTTCATATCAATCACATTATACAGAGAATATTCTAGAAATTCAGACATGATTCTTAATAATGTAGACAGTTATATAATTATAAAAAAAGTAAATGTAAATAGCATCGCTTGAAAGAGATAGCATTCTAGCCCTGACTACATCAATGTCAAGATTAGGATCTGTTGGGAAAGAGGATTACTTTCCCTTAGAGTTCCCTGTGCCTGCCCCTGAGGGCATATTTTCATACATTAAAGTTAAGTTATTAGAACTAGATCAGAAAAACAACTTTTTCTCAGTAGTCAAACGCTCTATGATTCTTATGAGATCTCAGTTTATGGGGAAAAGTACAGAGTAGTCAACTTTGTCCTAGACTCAGACAGCTTGTATATATTACAAATAGGGCTTTAACTTGAAGTGCAGTTACTTCAAAAAAAATAAATAAAATTTGGAAGCCTTGTGAGGCCAGTACTTACTGGATTATTGAAGGGCTTGGGCATCATGCAGTTTATAAATGATTTTCAAAAGTTTATCAGTTTACATTAGAGAAATGTCACATAACTACTAAGCATTGAAAAATACTCGTATATATACCTACATTGGTAGTGTGTGTGTGTGTGTGTGTGTGTGTGTTAATCTTAAAGTAGAAGTTAAACATATTTTATTATGTAGAGATGAGTCTAAAAACATATTCTATACGCTTAAATGTTGACTACGTTGGCTATGAAATGTACATGTACATTAAGAGGAGACCTATAAATCCAAACAAATCATAAAGGAAAATGATTTTATGTTAAAATTGTTTATTAAATAAGCACAGTTCATATTGTGATTTATAAAATCAAATATATTTGGGTGCTACCGCACCATTCATCAAGAGAATGAAAGTATCTATAAGTTAATTAAAATAAAATTTAAAATCCCCCAGTTCAGGAAATCAAGGTTTCTCAGCCTTTCGGCTAAGAACAAGTGTGGAAAATCAAGGAGATAAATGGACTTCTTTTATGTGTTATAATATCTTCACATCATTATACATAATGCTGAGTTCATTTTAAGTGCAGAAATAGACATGTATGTGGTTTTCTGGTTCTAAGCGCATATATTTTGCCTGTTTGAAACTATGCTGCTCAACTAGCATTAGAGGCCTTATGTTTGGTAATTACAAGTGTCTGGGTTATGTGCATCTAGATGTCCGTGTTTTGGTCCAGTCTTTGGATTCTTGATTCAAAATCTCTATAGTCATGTCAGATATTTAAGAAGTATAGAGGTCAAAGAATTGTTCAATACTCAACAATAATCCTAAATACTTTTATATATTTTAAATGTATTGGGCTGTTTGAGAAGTGATTTTACTGGACTGTCTGCCTTTTAACCTGACTCTTTCACTGTCATGTATGGAAATCTGTTAGAAAATTTTTCAATAAGCTAAGTAATGCTTTCTCTTGCAAAAAAAAAAAAGACATATCCACTCCTAAGAAATAGAAACTTAGAGAGTGGGAACGCTTTCATGTTGGGACTTCAGAGATTTTGCAGATGTGTGCATTAGTTCCATTTAAGATGTCCTTAAACTTGTTGAATGTAATGTGTTGAATGTTTATGTGTGATGACTGAAGTATCTATATGTATGTGCATAAGATGTATTCTCAGGAATACTGTTACCTGGAGTTTGAAGGAATAATTTTAAAAAAAACCAGTTAGGGAAGACAAGGAAAATGTTTGAGTTAATTGACAATCTTTTGTAGTATTCAAAATGTATCTAAGAACTAATTATCATTTGTGATCAATATAATATTTCTAAAAATAGATCATTTCATAATCTATGATGGTTAATAATATTTATCTCATTCAGAAGAAGGATAAAAACAGGCATCCACATTCCAGGTATTAAAAAATTACATTCAATGAACATTGCTCCATCAGAAAGTAACTTTATAGAGAGACCTTGGAAGGAAGATATATCATCCATGATAGTAGGCACAGATTTGTACTATCCAGATTAAAGCAGTTTAAATCTTGGAAGCAGATTTGCTAGAACAAACATTTAACTTTCGTTTTCAGCATTCACTGCTTTCTATAATTCTATTAAATTACTCAATTCTTCTGACAAGGAAGCAAGTTATAGAGTGCCTTGGAATAAGCCACTAAGAACTACAGTGTGAAAGGGCACAACTGGGTACATGGCATTGCTAGAGGCAACAGTTTGCTGCTTCGAGCTTCCCAGAGTAATTTAAGACGGCATAGCATCTCTCTTTTAGCATCTGTTCTTTTAGTCAGTGAAGAACTTTCTCCACTTTGCTGCCCACCTCCTAGAGTTTCTGAGAAAATGATAGTGTATGTACGGAAGAAAGGGTCATAAATGAATAGAATTATAATCCAAAACATGAATTAAATACCTTCCTCAAGTTATACAGTATACTTTACCGGAGAACTCTCCAGAATTTGCTGCTGTCACACAGAGTTCCACTGTTGCTCTGTGACCTCACACTTCCAATCCATGGCCTTGTGTCTCAGCAGTGAGTAAAACATCCCACTTCCTCATTTGCTTTTGTGGGTCTCAACTGCAACATTTCAGAAGCAAACTTTGATTTGACACTCAGGAGAATAAACAGCAAGCTGAGGGCAGAATGTATTTGGAAAAGTTTATGATAAATTTACTTATATTATTTAAGGATCATTTAGGATCATAAATCTATGTACCTCCATGATATTTTTAATAGTCACTGTGACCATGGGATTAAAGTCCTTTATTAGCCATTTTGTAGGTAAAAACAAAGGATTGACTACACAGCCAACTTCCCTCAAATGACTATAAAGTCTATAATAAATACTGAATGACCAAAGAGCATGGAAAAATGCATATGAACAAATATTGAGATGTTTATGAAAGATATTTATGAAAGATATTGACTTCTGTGTTTGAATATGCACATATAATAAAATAAATCTAAAAGCATTTGATGTGCTTTGATTTCATTTCTCTCCATTGGGAATGGATTAGCTCATTCTGGATCAAGTTTTGAAGGCCTGGAATATGCCTTCCTTTATTCACCTCTTGTTTTTCACACCTCCACTCTATATCTGGTCTAAACTCACCAACCTGGTGAACATCCTTGGTCCCTCCACCTCTACACACTGGATATCCACCTACTGGTGCTTTCTATCCCCTAGCTTTCTAAATAAAGTAGAATGGAGATATGGAAAACAGATTGTCAACTTGACTTCACTGTCAAGATTATGACCTGCTGAAATGCTGGGAGAATTCCAAGTCAGATCATTAAAGACTTGGCTGTCCTTTGACTGTGGCCGTCTAAATTACTACCAGCTATGTGTTTAATAATATTATGAGGTGCCCTATCATTGTCCTGTAGGAATTGCTCTTGTTTAATCCATGTTTATCTTCACATAGCTTTCCATTTCTTCTTGATCCAGACTCCGGACACATTGGGTATTCGGACACTTACCCATTTCAAGAATTGTAGCTGAATAATAAACAAGTGTATCAAATCTGTTTACTGCAGCGGAAGTTGGACCAAAGAAGCCTGTAAAATTCCTACAGAGTAACTCAGCAGTCACCTGTTCTCAGCACCTTGACCAGGGAACATCACAGAAGAGAGGATCAAAAGACTGAAAGACCTGCAGGGTGGGTAAAAATCTATGAAGTGCTGTCTACTGGATATGACAGGGCTGTTGGAATTACGAGTGCACAAACAACTGTGGCTACCTGCACAAAACCTACAGACACACAAATATATGTAAGTAGGAGATGGATTAATTGGGAAGAAGAGAAAGGTCAGCAGTAGTAACAGGGGAGTAAGAGAGAGTAACAGGGGTTGAATTTGATCACAATACATGTTATACATTTATGAAATAGTAAACTTTAGAAACAAATTCCTACATTGTAGGCGGTAGTCTAGTGAATAGGCTCGTTGTCTTCGTGCACTATACTCAGTAAACTATTTTTCCTTACAAAAGGAAAAGAAGCAATTACATTAAGAAGACAGAAGGCCCTAGAAGTACCCAAAGACTGGAGGTACAAGCTCCACGCCTGGCCCCGCCCCTAGCCCGCCAGCTGACAGCCCCGCCCCCAGGAGGAGGCGGGACTTCCTTGCCTCAGGGCAGCTGCTTCCGGCAGAGTCCGGAAGACAATGCGCGGGGAGGGGGCGGGGCCAGCGCGGAGCACCCAATCCGGACGAAGTCTTGACTGGCCCGGGCTCTCGTGGGCTCACTCGCTCAAGGGAACCGGCACCATGGCGTCGGGCTGCAAGATTGGCCCGTCCATCCTCAACAGCGACCTGGCCAACCTGGGGGCCGAGTGCCTGCGCATGCTGGACTCGGGGGCCGACTACCTGCACCTGGATGTAATGGACGGGTAACTCCGCGGGGCTCGGGGCGGGCTGGCCGCGCGGGTCGCGTCGCTGCACCTCAGCGAGCGCCTGTTGGGTGCACGGCGCCCCTGTGCGACGGGCGGCCCCGCCGAGCGCGCTGCTGAGGGCACCGAGCCGGCCCGGGCGGCCTCCGGGGCCCAGTCCCCGGGCCTTCTCCGCCCCCCTTCACGTGTGGTGATGGGACCCGGAAGCCACCTTCAATGTTAAGGACATTTCTTTCATGAACTAGTAGAGAAACTGAGGCCCAACGGGACAGGCACGACTTGCCCAAACTCAGATAACTAGTTGGTGACAAAAGTGGGAGACAGACTCGTCCACGGTTATGAGCTTGACACCTGGCTGTGATTCCTAAGTTCGACGACTTGCTGACTTGTTTCAGACAAGTCGCTTCAGCCCTCACTGAGGTTCGGTTTCAGTATTTGGAAAATGGAAGTATTATTGATAATAGAACGCTTCCACGTCTTTGAAAAAGGAAATGAGCAAGGCCAGTGCCTGACACGTAACAGATTCTCTACAGTTGTTAGTTGTATCGAATAACCATTCGAATTCTGATTTTCCTGTCTATTTTCTCTTCAGGCACCCTGCTCTTCAGGGAGGTCAGTTTTTTGTAAGTAATTTTTAAGCACTGTAGTTATAGCTTATAATGCTCAGAATCAGGGTACAGGTTTCCTAAGTTGGTTATAAAATGAATCAACAAACCTAGACCCTAGAGAGGCCATAAGACTTGCTCAAGATTACAGAAGATTGTGACAGACTTGGAACTTGAATCTTCTTGGCTTTCAACAGCATCTCCTGCCGGAAGGAAGTTCTGCACAGGATTATAAAAGCCTTAGGTTGAGATAGAAAAATAAATGTATTTCAAATAAGCAAAATCTTTTTGCCCTCAGTCACATTGACAAATGGGTATTATTACAAGAGGTTAGTTAGTCTCTTTTTTGGGGGGGTAAGGTGTGTGAAACGGGGTTGCTGTTTGTTTTGTTTTTGAGACAAGGTCTGTATAAATCATATTGGCCTCAAATCACAATCTTGCCTCAGCTTCCCAAATGCTGGGATTATAGGCAGGTACCCCCACACTCAGATACACCTTTACTTTTTAATGTCACTGCCTTTTCTATAGCAATTTTGCCTCCTTTTGCTCTCCGTGGTTAAATCTCGTTTCTCTTAACACTTACTTGCCCTTGACTGAGTAGAGTGTGTACCAGAGAGATGGTGGCCATGTTTTTGGTGCCTGAGAAAACTTAGGGGTCTCAAAATGGAACAAACTACACATATGTGTAAGAGTGAATCTGTTTGATACAGAATGAATGAAGGAGACCATTTCTTTCACTTTGCTAATAAGAACATTGGTGACAGCATTATTTGTAGGCACTTGACTTTCTGTTTTTTTTTTTAACCTTATTTTAAAAGTTCTTTTATTTTTGAGATTATAATATAATTACATCATTTCTCCTTTCTCTTTCCTCCCACCATACCCTTCCATATACAGCTTCCTTTCTTTCTTTCAAATCCACAGTCTCTTTTTAAATTAATTGTTATATATATTTATATATATATATATATATATATATATATACACACACACACACACACACATATATATATATATATATACATATATATAATGTTACTTGTGTGTATGTTTTTAGAGCTGGGCATTTGGTATTATGTAAGACTATGTCTCCTGCTCTCAGCACAGTTAACTAGTTCTTTAGGCTGTTCAGGTACTTTTTGAGGTTAATGTGTTATCAACGAAGAATAAGGTGCAATGCCATGACTCATAGTCCAAAAGAAAAAGAAAGATGGGACCATGGTTAGAAGCAATATAACTAACATCCCACCATGTCTCAGAAATGCATTCTGCAGATCCTGGGCTTCTACAGAATTCTTAAGACATTTTCTGTCCTCAAACAGCAAGAAATAATATATTATTATTGTATTATTTTATCTCTCTCCTGGTGTACTGTAAACTCGAGAGCAGCTTCTGTCTCTCTCTTGATCCCCTTTGCATTTGAAGTAAAGCTCTGTGCAGTCACATTATTATTGTTTAGTAATTGTAGGAAGCATCTCTAAGGAGTCACCTTTGCTTGTCCCCCCGACGTCTTCCCCCCTCTGGCACACTCAAGTTTAGTAAACAAAGCAAACTTCTTTACTTTTTTAATGATTCTTTTACTCAGAAGCACTGGCTTGGAAAACTTAAATTCTTCATGTACAATTTTTACCCCTTTAAATCTTTACCTACTTTTTTTTTCTTTTTAAAGTAAAAGTTGTTTCTATTTTATTCATCATTTGTAAAAGAGGAAACCAATTTAGGGAAGTATAGCCTTCTTCCCAGTGTCCTGCTAGGGTAGACAAAACTCAATGGCACTGGTGTTACTACATCCTTAGCTGGGTGCTGTAGTGTCTCCAGGGGCTGCAATACAAAAGTGAGCTATGGGATCCCTTTACAAAGGTGACCAGCCTCAAAATATTTCCTTCCTTTCTCCACTAGTCTCCCCACCTACCCCCAGTTTTCTTTCCTGCTTAAAACTGAATTTATGTAGAAAGTCAGAAACTGGGTTGTGAAACATTAGGTGGCGGGACACAAGTATGGTTAGATATCTGAAATAAAGGGCAGGTTTACTTTCTAGAAAAACATTTTGAGAAAAATATAAAATACATCATGACAGGATGATGACTGGGATGTGTTGATCCCAACCACGGGAGTAGAGCAAGTAGCTATTTCAGAATTAATCATGAGGATTTTAACTTGGGGAGATTTCTCACTTTTGGGGGTGGGGCACGATAGGGGATTTCAAAGATCTGGCCACCATGTTTTATATTCTGATAGTAGGCAGTGGTGGACCGGAGTTGAGTGAGGCCAGCACCTTTAACCAGTGACTCATCTGTGTCCTGGGCCTTCCCTGCTCCAGCCCATCCCATCTGCTAAGTTTTACTTCTTAACATTGTCTGCCAACTGCCACTGACCAGAGACTGATTCCTGATTCACAGGAAGATTGTTTTCTGGTTCCAGTCTTGGTACATTTTGAATGGACCTTAATTTAACTCTTACGTTTTGTTTAGACTGAGCTCCTGTTACAACTAAGCACAGGACTGGGGATGGGACGTGATGAGAGAGGAAACATCCCTGCATTGCAGCAGCTGTAGCTTAATGCCAGCAAGCCCCTGGTGTCCAGGGGGGACTCTTGTTGCATTTTATCTCTTCAGGCTTTACTCCAAAGGATTGCATTCAGGGGGGATTGTCAGAATAAAATAATGGCGAAGCTGACTTTCCTGGCCAATTCCTTTTCTTTAGAATTAATTTAGGATTTTTCAGTCTGGTAAGAAATCTTCGAGGCATTTGATAAAAAATTCATGTTCTTAGGTCTTTGGAACCTCAGTAGCCCTCATGAAGAGGCTGCAAATCCCTTGATACTAAATCTTCTCAGGGACTTCCAAAACACCTGACCCCATGCCTGGGTTTTTGCCTTTTTGGGTGATGGCTTAGCCATAAACCTTTAGTTTATTGTTAGAATATTGATGTGTTTTATATTCTTCATAAATTTAGTGAACCCAGTTCATTGGATTCTTCAGCAGGAGCACAAATTTGCTCATAAAACTTTAGGGCCACTAGTTTTTATGTTATACTTGTGTTTCTCAAGTAAGCTTGTGTTTATTTCTTCTCAGCCTGTCTTTTGTCACTACGTTTGTTTTCATAATAAATGAAACTTAAATTTGAGTAAACCAGTTTTCAAGGCCACACAGTAAATTAAAAGAATAATATGCAATTTAAGACTTTGTGTAAAATTGTAGCGCCGTCCGATGGGATTGCTGCCTGCTTATCCTGACCCTTATTTCTAGTGTGTGTAACATAAGCCTGATGTCCAGCCCTGATAGTAACTGCCCTTAGGTAGGTGGTAGAATAATCTCCTAAATACTAGGAATAGAACCTCCAAGGAGATCAATTGGTTAGAGAACTTGTCCACACTGTTCTGCTTGTTCTGTCCTGCTCAGGTTTGTCCTGAATGTGAGCTCCTGCCCTCTCCCCAGGACTGTTGTTCTAGTTGTCATTGTACTGGCAGGTAAATGCACTGATTCAGACTGGACTTTGTAGTCTATTGCCTGTGTTAACTTCCCACCAGCACTTACTGATTGTATGACACTGGGCTGCATTCTCTCATTTGTAAAATACAGGTGTTACCTGTCATATAAGGTTGTCAGATTTAAAAGTTTAATGTATGGGAAGTGTTTGAAACTTAGACTGTTAAGTTTTTTATGAGCACTTATCTGCCTGTTATCTAAACTTAAAGCCTTAGCCATGTTTTACTCCCCCTTGCATCTAATCAGTTGTTGGCAGACCCTCTTAATTTTGCCTCTTTGTCATTTTTATTGATGATTAGCATTTATATATCCTGCCTTCCTTCTTGCAACTTCTTGCCCAGTCCATCTTCATGCGTTATTGTATGTATTTTATTACTTGTTTCTCTCCCTAATCGCCTACTCGGTATTTGCATGCAATAAACTCCAAACACCTGCATGTAGCATTGGACACGGTTAATTTGATAGAGCCTACTCCTGCTTTGGTCAATGCCCTTTCTTCCTTTGACCTAGACCACCTTCACTTCCTTTTCATCTGTTTCTGATCGAACAAATCTCAACTCCCATAAGTCCTGTGGTCTTCTAACATTATAGATTGCTACAGAATAGTTGCCTTTATTTTAATCTTGCTTTTGCCTATTCACATTTCCATGGTCATTATTGTTTACCTTTTCTCAAAGCTCAGATTTCAGGAACTTTAGCACTATAGTTTATTTCTTGCTAATGTAGCAGTTGAGAATGAGTGCCCTTCCATGACTTGCTCTGGGATTTCTTCTTCCATCCAGTTCTACTTGTGAAGAGCTTTAATGGCTGATAGGTAAAATAAGAGCAAGAAAGGGCTATAGGTTGAGTTTCTCTTGTCCAGACTGAGACTAGAATTATCTCAAATTTGGGGTTTATTTGGATTTTGAAATATTTGTTTGTACCTGAATCTTTATCTTTTCTTTCTTTCCTTCCTTCCATTTTATTTATTTATTTTATTTTAGACCTGATCTCTGTATAGCTGAGGATGACCTTGAACTCCTGACCCTCTTCCCTATACCTCCCAGTTGTTGGAATTACCATGTGCACCACCACACCAATTTAAAAAACAATCTTGTTAGTATACAGCTTGTCTTATATTAAATGAAATTTCTTTTTTGTGGCATTGTATTGGTCCCTGATTTTATAGGATTTCAGAATAGGACTACTCAGCCTGTGCTCTTTATTTTCTAGACCAATGATTCTCAACCTTCCTAATACTGCTACCCTCTAATATGGTTCCTCATGTTGTGGTGACCCCCAACCTTAAAATTATTTTCATTACTACTTCATAACTGTAATTTTGCTACTGTTATGAATTATAATGTAAATATCTGATATGCCTACAAGATAATCTTTATAGCGCCTACTCCTGCTTTGGTCAGTATTCTTTCTCCCATTCTCCCATAGAAGAATCTTAGTGATCCCTGTGAAAGAGTTGTTCACCTTGGAAGGGATCAAGACCCACAGGTTGAGAAATGCTGTTCTAGCGTCTATAGCACCATACATCACTTAAACTCACAGACCACTGAAAGTATTATCGCAGGGGCTATCTTGGAAGGGAAGCTGGGAAATGTAGTACTTGACTGAGTTAGCTTTCTACTGGTAATTATCCTGTAGCTGTAGATAGGGAATTCTGGGGAGTTGTTGACCTACTCTTGCCAGTGTGGTGGGATTAGATGAGTGAAGTGAGTACAGATGAGATTGTTAACTCTTTAAACAAAACACTGTATATATATGCACTTGTAGCCTAGGACCTACATGTGAGAAGGGTTTTTCTTAAATATATAAACGATACAACAGGAAGACAAAATAAGATTAAATGTTAGGTGCTTTGGGGTTGGTGTCAGGCTGGGTTAATTTCAATTCTGTTCCACATACAGATTAACTGGTTGAGGAATGTTAGTTATGTTCTTCAAACAGAATATAAATGGTATATAATTTATTAGTCTGAGGAGTGAAGAAAGATACAGTACCTGGTGTGTAATAAGCTCTCGATATACTACTACCAGCTCCAATAAGCATCAAGTTATTTTTTTAATGATTATTGTTTTAAAAGATTTAAATAGCTGTCATTTAGTGCTCTGTGGTTGAAATGGATTAGAAGCTAAGATTCAGGACACCTGTGTTAGAATCCTTTATTAACTAGCTATTGTGTCACTTGAGCAAGTTAGAAACTGTCATCTTTCCACACCGCTTGTCATGGGTTATGAATTATAGACTTGTTATTATGAAGGCATATGTGACAGCACATATTAATCGTAACCTGATCTTACCTGGTTATTTTTCCTTAATTTTGTGTAATATTAAAAAAGTTAAGGATTATATGGGAAAATTGCAATCCCAAATGTTCCCTTGCTCCCTCTCAGAATTCATATTGGGAAATGCTGAAGTGAGCTTGAAAATATTTTCAGAGTAAGATTTTTTTTTTATATTTTTATTTTTTTGTTTTGTCTTGTAGACATTTTGTTCCCAATATCACTTTTGGTCACCCTGTGGTCGAAAGCCTCCGAAAGCAGCTAGGCCAGGACCCTTTCTTTGGTAAGTGGGTTGTTATTACCATGTAACATTGATTATATTGCATAAATAAAGGAAAAAGAGGTTGGTGATCTAGGTGATCTTTCACCCTTCTCCTGTTATCCCCTCTGCTGGGGGTTTATGAGCTTGATCTTAATAGCAATCCAACACCCCCTTTCCCAGGGCCTTGAACCTGATTCTGCCTGGAAAAACTCCTCTGCTGAGGGTCTCAACCTCCAGCCTTCAGTCATCCATCTCATCAGAGAGACCTTTCTAAGTGCCTAGTCCAAATTAACTTTTATCCACTCTTCATTCTGTTCTTAGAACTTGCTTTAGTTTAAGATTATTAGACTATAAGATCAATGAAGGTAGAGTTAGAGCTCGACTTCTGATTTTCTTTCATTATAATTTATTTTTATTTTATTTGGTTGAATATATTGCTTGCATGTATGTCTGTGTACCATGTGTGTGTGGTGCCCTCAGGGGCCAGAAGAAGGCATTGGATGCCCTGGGATTGGAGTTATTGAAGATTGTGAGCTATGTGGGTTCAAGGAACCAAACCAGGGTTCTCTGGAAGAGCAGCCCATGTTCTTAAATGTTGAATCATCTCTCCATCCCTACCTTTTGGTTTTCGTAAGGGTAAACAGACATGATTATGCTTAGTGTAGCTAGTTATTGAATTTATGATTCAAGTGGTCCAACAGCCAATTTATTTCTATCAAATGTGGGCTTTCTGAAGATACTTTTCATTTCAGTGTCATGGGATAGTAAATATGAAGGATTTTTTTCTTTTAAAGACCACTCCAACCTAGAAATTATTTGAACTGAAATAGATTCAAGTTTATAATGTTTTAAGTAACTTGTATAATTATGTAAAACTTATGGTTTTTTTGCCAGTGGAACAATTTTATGAAGGACTCTACCTGTACTATGGTAACCATATTTAGCTGTTTAAGTGAAAATAAAAATGTAGTTTCTCATTCACAATAGGCACATTATACATACTCAGTAGCACATGTGTGTGCTGACCATGGTCAGTAGTTCAGCCACAGAACATTTCCTAATGCACACCATTCTGAGTGCAGCCTCTAGCAAGGGTGTCCAAGCTTTTGACATGCAACATGCTGTTGTCATCTACAAAGTTCACACCTGAGAACCACACAACTGAGTTACAAACACTGAACAGAAACAAAAAAAATCTCATACAAATTAAGTTTACGATTTTGTGTTGGTCTTATTCATAGCTATCCCCCACCTTGTGCAGGCTGTGCCTGGACATACCTGAGAAAGGATTCATCTATTTTGAGAGGACCAAAGAAAATGTGCATTATTACCTCATATCTACCAATATTTTAATTTTTTAAAATTCATGTAGTTGAATATAGTCTTGATTATATTAAAAATTATATTTTTGGAAAGGAGTTTTCAAAGTAAGTTTCTTCTTGAGTCTGCTTGTGTTGTGTGCCATGACCTTTTGAAATTTAGTTCTCCTGACTGAGAAATGATGAAATAAATCATACTGTTCCCACAATTTAATATTTACATGTTCCACTGCTCTGTCTATTTTATATTTTTCTTACTAGTTTTTCCTTTTCTCTGTTTTGACTCCTGTTCTTTCTTCTCAGTATTTTCTGTATCTTCTGTCATAACTCTTTCCTCCTTGTACTACTGCTGCCACCTCCACTTGCAGTCCACTTTTTCTTCCTGGATTTAGGCAGATATGTATGATATATGTATGTATATAAAGTTGCAAGTTAATATTTTAGGAAATTTGTCCAAATAAAGATGAATACACTGTGTTAATACTTGGGGCTTGAAGTCTTTGTTTTCATATTTAAGAATTTTGATTTGGTTATTAGGTAATTGATTCAGGACTGCACTAAGAAGGAGACCAGGGCTAAGAGATGGTTCAGCAGTTAAAAGCATGCACTGTTCTTACAGAAGGCCAGCACCCACATCACACAAGCAGCTGTAACTACATTTTCTGGCCTCTGTGAGCACTTGTACTTATGAGCACATACCCATACAGAGATACACATACATATATAATTTAAAGTAAAATCTTTAAAAATAAATGAATAAGTAGTTCATAAGTTGTATGTACAACCTGTAAGGTTCTGGGGTTTTGTTGATGGAACTGGGTATCAGACCTGAGTCCTTGCACATAACAATTCCAACCATAACCTTGTACTATTTTAAAAAAAAATCTTAAAAAAATTTTTTTGTATTTATTTTTGTGTGTGTGTGTGTGTGTGTGTGCATGTGTGTGTGTGTGTGTGTGTGCATGCATGCATGTGGGCCTGAGACACAGTGCACTTGAGGGGAGGTAAGAGGACAGCCTTTAGGTGTCAACTTCCACTTCCACCCTATTGAGGCAAGGTCTGTCTTACTGTTTCACTTCTGTACTGCTTACTCTACCTCGCTGCCCCGAGAGCTTCCTGGGTGTTCTCCTCTCGCTACCTCCCGTCTCATCACAGGCAGGTGTGGTAGGACTGTAAGTGGCACTACATTACTATATCAGTTTTTCTTATGGGTTCCAGGGATCAAACTCAGTTTGTCAGGTGTGCATGGCTAGCACCTATATCTACTATGTCATCTTACTAACCCTGCTTTTAGTTTTGAGGCAGGGTCTCCCTGAGTTTCCCTATCTGACTTAGGACTTATTCTGTATCCTAGGTTGGCCTTGAGCTTGGGACTCCTCTTGCCTTAGCCGCTTTATATTACAGGTCTGTACCAGCAGACCCTGCTATTTCGAAAGCTCTGAACTACTTAATCTTAGTTTTGAGTACAAAGCAAAATCTAAGAAATAAACTAATAAGAAAAGGCCTTTATTATCTAAGACAGTGGTCTACACTGTAGGGAACCATGGAAGTCCTCTTTAACTCATTTATGAGGTGAAAGCTGTTTTCGTACTATTAAGACATTATTTGTCATTGTCTGTCCTGATGCTGCAAACCAGTGGTAAGTTAGTTTCCTGGTGTCTAACCAAGTCCGTGCAGAGGCGTTAGATTCCTTTGATAGTGACTCTGCTTCATTGCTATGTGTATGAGTACATATCTTTGGTGAAGCAGTTCACAGTATTTATTTTAGTAAGTTCATCTTTGAATAATGTCTTTTTGACTTTTCATGCGACTGAATAGGAAGAACAAAGCTCTTCTACTGCACTTATGGTGCCACTTTTCTCAGGCTTGACAGCTTGCACCACTGCTTGAGCTGAACCGGCTGCTTTTTCCAAAGTTTTCTCTTGGAAAAAGAACAAAATGACAGATAAATTGTTTGTGTTTTAGAAAATGACTGTCTTAGAATAGGCTTTCTTTTTAACTAACAAAATAATACCTTATGTTTGTTGCCAAAGAGCTTGTAAGAAAAACTGTAGTATTAGTTGCTGTCTTCTGTGCTCAACCACCCCTCAGAGAGATGCTCTTTGTGTTCTGACAAATATGGTGAAGGTGCAATCATCATAAGTCAAAAGTGCATTAATATGACTAACCTCTGAAATATCATAGTTGACCTTGCCTACTGTAAATGTTCCCAGAGTACCTAGTTAGTCTACAGTTGGGCAAAAATCATCTGTGTTATTATAAAGTGTTGACTGCCTCTCAATTTATTTACCACCTGTATCTAAAAGACACTTCCTGTATACTGTATGATACATATAGGACAAGATCTCATGTAGCTAAGGCTGACCTCGAACTCTTGATCCTCTTGACTGCACTTCTGAAGTGCTATAGGACCTTAAAAAGTCTGTGCCTGGTGTAGCACAAGGCTTCTTAAACTTCTCTAGTCTTAACACCCATTTTCCTGAGAAGTTTCTACATAGTCCTGGATATACGTATTTATAAAATAATCAGATAAACCATACATTTACTAGTAATAAATAAAAAAGTAATTGATTTTAAAACAATTTTAAAACAATATACATATAATTTTACCATTTATTAAAGATGAACACAAATTTACATAATAACAAGACGATGTGCTTATTTTCAAATAAGGAATATCTTGGTTGAATATTTGCTTCTGCATCATTAATGATTTTCTTATACATATCTGTATTAAAGCTTAACTTATAATTAAGCACAGTGATTAGTAAATAACAACTCATGGTAAAATAGAACAGGACAATGCACTGTAATTATGTGAACACAGTCTGTCAGATTTTCTTACAATCATCCTTGCAGTAATGTGAGATGATACTTAAAGGAAGCATTTATGACTGGTCCCACTGTCATCATCATTACACTTGTGCTGTGTTGCTGATAACAAGTAAAAACTAGGGGTTAGCGAGACAGCCCAGAGGGTAAAGTTCTTACTAGGCGTGACAACCTGAGCTGTATCCCTTCTTCCTGTCATCGTAGAAGGAGAAAACTGACTCCCAACAATAGTTCTCTCACCTCCCCTTGTATGCTATGGCATGCACACTGTACTCACACACATGTCGTGCGCACACACACAATAATAATGATGATTTTCTGGAAATACGATAACTGTCTTGAGCACTGTGATACCAGGATATCAGATGTGATCGCTTCAGCCAGCTGTCAAGGGGATGCTGAAATATCTTAATTTGAATATGTAGTACACGTAATACCTGTACGTCTCTAGCCTTTATCAACCAGAGATCCTACTATGTGATATTTTTACTCATCAACATGTTTTTATTAGTTTGTTTTTGTTAGTTTAGAAATGTATTCTGTAATGCTGCTGTTGTTGTTTAATTCTTTTCCAAAGCTTTTAAATTTTATAATCTTAGTTAAGCTCTGAAGTGTTTGAATTTATTTTTAAAATACAGCTTTGCAAGGCCACAAATGTACTTCCTCTGACAAAAACAAACAAAAAAATCATTACCCTCCACTATGCCCGCACAGAATTGGTCACGAGGTTATTTTGGGTCTCACACCTTTGAAGCGTCCCTTTCCTCAAGAAGCACATTTGGTTTTAAGAACTTTAAGATGGCATGCCTGTGTTCTTACTGTGTTTATATTCATCAGGCTTTAGGCTGCCAGCTTCCCTCACCAGCCTGTTTTCTTTCTCATCTGTCACTCAGCAAACTGCAGTTCTGCTCTTCTGCTTGCTCAGGCCAAATCCTTGGCACCATCTGCGTTTTCCTTTCACCTTCTAGATGGCTATACCTTCAGAACATACTTTTCACCTGGGTTACTGTCACAGTAGCTCCCTTGGTTGGACATTGTCACTTCATGAAAACCTGTGTCTTTCCCATCTCATTGGGAATAAATATCAATAGCCTGCAGAACTCTGTTGTCCTTCCTCACTGCCTGTCCCTCTGATACCATGTACTCCTTCTAGTATGGGCCCAACCCCAGTTGTGTTCAACCTAGTTTGTATTTTATTTTATTTGCTTATTGTCTAAGAAAAACTCCTTAGGCAGCAGAGAAACAGCTCATTTCTAGCACCTAGAGCATCCATTCATGGTGCCATAAAAATTCAATAAAGTTGCCCTAAAAAAGAGCATATGGAAAGAATCACAATATTTAGCTCAGAAAGAGAACAAAGCTGTATAGGTGGTGTGACTTCTTTAAACCTTTCAAAGTAGCATTTCCTAGATGTAGAAATCAGTTTCCTGATTTCTTTTTATTACTTTTCATATATAGCAGCATGTGCTTTTTGTGGAAAACTATTTCATAAGTGAACACAACCAAATTATCTTTAAGATAAAGACTGTCTATTCCAGCAGTTCTCAACCTGTGGGTTGTGAACTCTTTGGAGGTCGAACAACCCTTTCACAGGGTCGCCTAAGACCATCTGCATATCAGATATTTACGTTATGATTCATAACAGTAGCAAAATTACAGTTATGAAATAGCAGCAAAAATAATTTTGTAGTTGAGGGTCACCACAACATGAAGAACTGTAGTACATAGTTGCAGCATTAGGAAGGTTGAGAACCACTGCTCTATACCAAAGTATAACTGATCATTTTTGTAATACCAGAATGACAACAAAAAACCTAAAACACTATAGGCTGACTTGATCCTGTTACCCAGGGTGGGTTCCTCTTGGTAATGAACAGGACACTTGTTTTCTTTGCAGATATGCACATGATGGTGTCTAGGCCAGAACAGTGGGTAAAACCAATGGCTGTGGCAGGTGCCAATCAATACACCTTTCATCTTGAGGCAGCTGAGAACCCAGGGGCTTTGATTAAAGACATCCGGGAGAATGGGATGAAGGTGAGTCAATGATAGGAGTCATATTTTATACCAGTTTCTGTCCAAGTTTGAAAGACAGACAGAAAAGAAGCACAATAGGGAAAGGACTGTGTATGGGCAGCTGGGAGTCTAAAGTTAAAGTATAAGATGTTTGTAAGATATATTCCGCTTTTGTTTCTGAAGGTCACTGCTTTTGGAATCATTCACATTTCATGGCCACGTTACCTTTGAAAACAAAACAGAACAATGCTAGGAAGCCTGTTTGGCCTGGACCTGTCACTGAGATCAGGAAGTAGATATACAGGGTCCAACCCCTGGAAAAGAAGTTATTTGCAACTGATACCCACTGGCAGAGAAAAAATCAGTTTTCTACAGTGAAGTTTTACTGTGTCTATCAGCCATATTCTAGGGTAGGCCAATCCCCAGGAGTAGCTGGCCAATGCAAAATGAACGCCATGCTTTTGTTTTTGTCTTTTGTAGGTGTTTTGTTTTGACATTTTTTTGTCTCATTAGTTTTTCATTTGATTTTTGATTTTGTGTATGTTTCTGTGTGCATTGATTTTAAGAGAGAAAGGGAGAGTATATGAAGTTGGGCATGATTAAAATATATTGTAAGAAAAGATAATTTTTCAATAAAAAGGTAGCAAAACTCAAACAAACAAAAATCCTGATGTAATACTTTGAATAATTTGCATATTCTTTTGTAAGGTTTTTTTTTTTTTTTTTTTTTAACGAGGCTACAATAATAGGGAAATAATGTGATTTAGCATTTGTCTGTTACAGGTTGGCCTTGCCATCAAACCAGGAACTACAGTTGAATATTTGGCCCCATGGGCTAATCAAATAGATATGGCCTTGGTCATGACCGTAGAACCTGGGTTTGGAGGGCAGAAATTCATGGAAGATATGATGCCCAAGGTAAAAGAACTATTTTATTCTGGGGTGAGGTTTTTACTCTGTGTGTGTGTGTGTGTATGTATGTATGTATGTATGTATATCTATATATATATTCAGTAGTTATGACTAAAACATATGTCTTTGAGACATGTCCTGGTTTAGAGGTGAAGGAATAGAGATGCCTTCAGATACTATAATACAATATGATAGGTTTTAAATAAAAGCTAATATTTTAACCATGTTGCAAAATTTTTAAACTGTTATGTGTTTTTGTGACCTTGGATCACTTGGGAGTTTTCACTGAGTGTTGAAGGTTTGTCTTTGTCTTTTCTTAAAGTTGCAGTGCTTACAAAGCTATCACAAATTGAATGTCATTTGCTAAACTACTTTATAAACATGTTTCAGTTTATTGAAAAGTGATTCCCAATAATGTTGTGTGTACAGCTGTGTGACAGGCTTAGCATTTATTGCTAGTGTCAGCTGTGATGTTTTGTATGCTTGGTTGCTTTCCCCTGCATGTCCATCATAGGAGTCACTGATTCTTCGTGTATGTCTAGGTTCACTGGTTGAGGACCCAGTTCCCAACTTTGGATATAGAGGTCGATGGTGGAGTAGGTCCTGACACTGTTCAGAAATGTGCGGAGGTGAGACTGCTGCTCAACTGTGACTAGGACGGTTCCCTTAGATGCAATCTGCAGGACAGTCCTAGCGCGAAAGAATTGCTCAAATCCATTTTTTTTCTTGGGAAAATATTTTTGTCCAAATATAAGATCAAGAAAGTAAGGAACAAGTGAGTTTCTAAATACAAAAATTGTTAAATAGTAAATCTTGGTCTCCAGATAGAGTATGTTGAATGCCCTTAGCAAAACTGTTAAGTTCTTTAAAAGATGGTACCTTCTCACTCAGGCAGTAGTAGTGCACGCCTTTAATCTCAGCACTCCGGAGGCAGAGGCAGCCGGATCTCTTGTGAGTTCGAGGCCAGCCTAGTCTACAGAGTGAGTTCCAAAACAGCCAGCATTACAACAGAGAAACCCTGTCTCAAAAAAACAAACAAATAGGTACCTTCTCAACTGGAGAAAAATAGAGAAATTTAACTGACCCAATTATGCTGTTCTTTAGAATTTAAAAGTATTAGCTATCTGTTTGTGTCTTATAAGAAATGACTTTATCTGTTTCTGTTGAAAATCAAGGCCTCGTTTCCATTTGCCAAGCAAAATCTGTTTTGTCAGGGAGCTACCCTAGCTTAGTTCTGCTCCCGAGTGTCATAAGGAGGCAGCTTTCCCTGGAGAACTGCAGGTGATCCATTTTTACTCAGATTCTTCTATAATGGCCATACTTTTCTGCCTGATATATAACCATTAAAAGCTTGGCAGTTACTGGAGGAACTGGAAGCAGAGACTGGAGGAATAGTAGAAGTGTGAGCTCTAAGTTCCAGGCCAGGTTGGGCTACATAGGAAAACCCTAGCTTTAAAAAAAGGGGGGAGGGGGTTGGCAGTGATAGGTGTTTTGAAAGCAGTTGTACAGATGATCATTAAGGACATCATCTTTTTGATCTTGTTAAGTTGCTTTGTTTTGAACCCTTCTTTTCTATGGTGCTGTCCAGCTCAGATTAAGAGACATATTAATCAATAGTCCTGTAAATTCTAATTCTTGGAAAGAATGTTGTTGGAGATGTAAAGCTCTATCAGGTGATTGGGTCTCATTGGAGAAATTTTCCTCAACTTGTGGTTTTTCCAGCTTCCAGCAGTGAATTACACAACAGATTAGCTTTTCCTCAGTTGAGACCCCAGGCCAAGGGCTAATTTTGGAGTTATTTCATTTTAGCTTTTTAGGGTGTGTGCTCACCCCTACCCTCATTTGTTTGCCTCTACATTTAAAAATGTCATCTAGAGAATATTTTTTTTAAGGCACATTAAACCATTTGGAATGCTAAGGAAACAGAGATACTTTACATTTTTTCTGACACAAAATGAGAAGTCTCTAATGTTACCAGTGTTTCAGGGATAGCCTCTCATTTTCACTCTGTCTCCTTTCAGACCTCCTAAGAAAAAAATTAAAGTTATAGTTGTTTCCTTCTGTCTGGCTGGGGCCATTGATATGCGATAGGAAAGGCCTGAATGGAAAACTTTAAAGCTTTTATTAGCAGAGGCACTGTGTGCAGCTTAGGGTTACTTAACCCAGCAGTTCAAGGACTAGGAAGACTCATTTACAGATTGTGCGGCTTCCTTTATAAGCATTTCTGAACTAGAGTGCTGCAGTCAGCTCACTTCAGGGTGGAAACACTAGTCCAGGATGTATATTTTGGTTTCTTCCATGCTAACACATAGCTGTGTACTTCTTGCAGGCAGGAGCTAACATGATTGTGTCTGGCAGTGCCATTATGAAGAGTGACGACCCCAGAGCTGTTATCAACTTACTAAGAAATGTTTGTTCAGAAGCCGCTCAGAAGCGTTCTCTTGATCGATGAAGCCACAAGGAACTCAGTTTCTGCTTAGGAAAACTTTTTTACTGGGAAAAAGGAATTTTGACTACCAAATCATATTGCAATCGAAAAAGTGCTGCATTCCAGTGATTAAATTCAATTGTGCAAGATGTTCAAGAGGTTAGAAATAACTACCTTTTTAGTGATGCCATTTAGAGATTAGTGTGATGAAATATTCATGTTTATACTGGGGGAATGACTTTTGTAAAGATTGAAAATATGGTTTTGTTAAAATTACAGACAGAAATGTGTCGTAATGCCTAAAGAGGAAATTAGCTACTATGAAAAAACTTTTTCTGTATTTTTAAAAAGAATGTTCTGTTGTTTCCCTGGTTTATCCCTACAGCAAATGACATCCATATTTTTCTCTGTTTTATGTCATTTGTGATTTGTTTATATGCCTGGTAGTATGAATGGAATGGGACTAAAATTAGAAGCTTTGGTGGAGTAGCATGTCACGGTCTGGCATCTAAAACATATTTACTTTTTATCTTACACTTAGTTTATTAAAAACTATAAAAATAATGTATGAAGCCTAGGGTTTCTGAAATGCAAGCACAGACTTTATCAAGGTATTTTCTTTGTCATAGCAGGCTACTTGGTCATCCCTTCCTGCTGCTGGTTCTCATACTCAACTGCCATTCTTAGAGACATGAAATAATATTGATGTGTTAGCCGTGAGCAGAAAGGAACCCTATAGTTTCTTCAGAACCATATATTTTCTGAAGAAAATACCAAATCGGCCTCATTTTAGCTCTTTGATCTTAGTAAAATCACCCGAACTGTTTTCACTATAAACTCTTACATATGTTGAACGGAACCATAACTACTCTGTTGAGAATTAAAAGCATAACATGATATTGGAAAGCCTATAGTTTTACTCCTAGACTGTAGAGGATGCTCAACACAAAATGGCAAGCATTGAGTCTGTTTTGTGGGTTTATAAAGTGTTTTGGTATAATCCCATCAATCCCCCTAGATTGCCCTATAATTGTTAAAGCAGGTGTTTTTGTCCCATTTTAAGACTAAAAGTGAAACTCTGCAGTGGGGTGACACAGGCTTTTTAGTGTGTACTACTGATCTGACTACAAACCCACCTGATAGGTGGGTTAGAAAAAAGAAACTTCATTTTTCTAATTTTCAGTGTAATTGTACCCTCTAGCAGAATCAGAGTACGAAAGAATACTCTGGAAATAATAGATTTTGACCCCAAGGAGAATATATATAAAGAAGTAAGCTAAGAGATGATAGGATACAGAGTTAACCCATATACTAAGTATTAATAACTACGTTCCCAGTTAACAAGTGATTGGAAATACATTATTAGCCACTTCAGTCTCACTCTTGAATATGACAAGACCACAACCAATGTCACTAAATTTCTTCAGGCTACTATGAGTTTTGAGAAATAAAGTTAAAAAAAAATAACACTGACAGACTTAGGCATGGAAAAGAGCTTGCTTGGGCTTTTTCCTGCCCTATAAAATAAAAGTTTATTAATACTTGTTTTTATTTTAGTTTAGGAAAGGTTTGTGCCATGAATAGTATTAGTTAATCAAATCACACAATACAAGGCATATAGAAATAACTTTAATTAAAAAACTATGTAGAAGATTATAATATCAGTCATGACAAAGATTTAAATTTATTTGCCGGGACAACTTGTATTTTTCTGGCTTTTGTTATCTTTTTCTTTAAAAATAAATGTACAGTAAAACTATAAGCAAAAGTTTGTAAGTATTGAATTTGAATTGTTTACCCCTTCCCCTTTTTTGCAGGGACCAGTATAATTTCTAATCCTCAACAAAACCTTAAGTATTTAATTCCATAGACTCTAGGCCCAGTGGCCAGGATTTTCAGTAGTAGGCGAACTACGGATTGAATAACTTTTCTTTGCATAACAAAAAGTGGTTGATACAAATTGTCCTTTCATCTAAGGAAAAAAAATGGTGTTATAGCTTCAAAAAGATTTTTCCTTAATGTACACTCCTCTGTATTCAATATTAAAGTCTTAGTCTTTGAAAAACTTAGATTCTTGATCTAGGATGCCTATAGGAGTAGACATTTGAATAACCTATGGCAAGGAGAAACCAAATTAGAAGTTTCTAGCTGTATATTAGCTAGAATTACCACCATATTATGATTTGTGTGTTGTTTTACATTTTAAATTGCTGTCTTGAAGAGGTACATAAAGCAAGTAAAACTCGTTGAATTTTCAAAGACAATAGTTTTAAAATGTATCAATATATTAACTCTTAAGTTGTTTCTTTTAATTGTTAGGAGTAAGCAGAAAGCCTGTGATTAGGCCAAGAGAGAACAATGATTTCAAATAAATGAATACTGTGTTATCTGATATAAGAATTTCCATAAATAACTTATATTGGTTAAACAAATTTTAGAATAAAAGAAAAAAAAACAACTTCCTCTCCATAGTCAAAGCTTTCAGATGTCTGTTATTGATGAACACCAGTGCTAGATATTTGTGGCAACTTACATTGCATAGAGTAGTTCATACATGCAGTTTTGAGACTACGTGTGTGTGCATTTATGTATATATATACACACTAATATATTCTCATATTTGTGAGGCAATTTTAGTGAACTGCCATGAGAATAGAAACAAAGAATAATTGTCATTTGATGCAAATCAACTGTATTGCCAGGAGGGGCTCTTAAAAATTACCCATAGTGTGATTTGGCATCATGCTGCAGCAGTTAATATCCTAGTGCTTTTTGATTTTATTATTGACAAACACAAGTTACTAGCATTTGTGTAGGTGAAAAGCTAGCTACTTCTGTGGTTCAGGAAGGAAAAAGAAACTTCTCTGGCCTGTTTCATAAACAGTGAAAGATGGATACATGCAGCACATCCTCCTGTTCTGGAATTGTGACCAGAGGAAGTGGAAGATCCAGAAGAGGGTTTAGGTTTTTTGCCTCTTTTTTTTTCAGTTACATAGTTTTCTTAATATGTCCCTGTCACCTATTTCTTTTAACATTAGTAACTCCTATACCAAAGGTTTTATACTCTTCTATTCCATCTAATTGCATCTTTGGAGGGTGGCCATTCTCTGGTGTAGAGCTACAGAAGACTTCGTCGCGGAAGACTGTGCTTGTCCCCTCAGTCTGATCCTTTCTTTCATCCTGGCATAATAAGGCTGCTGTTTCCTCATCCTTCAGTGGAAAAGCTCGTCGCTCCCACCGCAAAGACTGAAAGGGAAACATTTTCAGTTAAGTTTCATCTAATTTGATTATTTGTTAAGGAATTTGTAATCTTTTAGCATATAAGTTCAAGTTTTTGTTTCTTTTCATGTCAAAATGGAATATACTGAGAATTTCCTGACTTTAAGGCTTTGCCTGCTAGGAAGAAAAAATACTGCCACCGAACACTTGTCCCATACTGAGCCTAAGCATACCTTGGGAAAGCTTCTTCACTGGTGTCTTACATTGGCTGTACTTCATTTCTGTCTCATCATTATTACAGATAGACATTGACTTTTTCTTCCTCATTTTCTGCAACTTGCATATTAATTTCTATAGTCCCTCCATTCTTAATCTATTTTTCAACACATTTTATGAGGAAAGATGCCTGAACTTTATGCAGTTTTAGGATACATTTTCCTAAAATAGGAACTGGATTTGTGTGGAGACAAGTAAAAAAAACACCTTATGTTATGAGAGACCAGACACAGCTTATTGTGCACCATGTGCTAGTCTCCAGTACTCATATTTATTCTTTAAAGAAATTTCCACAGAATCCCATTCCCTAACAGGTAAGTAAGTAGATAGGTAGGTGAAGTTGTTGGTGATAGATATGCTTTGCCCCCCAAAAATAAAAATTTTTAAAAAATTGCTAATATAATGGAACTAGAATACTCCAGTATAGACTTCCTTGCACATATTAGACTGAATGACTGTCTCAATGAATTTGATATGCAATGAAACAATTTGCAATAAGCAAGTTCTACACATAAGTGAAATCAAGTTAAAAGGCAAATAAGAGAAAAGGCAATCAACTTAGGCTTACCTTGATTTCCTGACTGTCACTTAAAGAAAGTGAGTCCTGTGCACACAGACTGTGATTCTCTGCTGGGAGCTCAGGAAGGCTTTCAGCAGCACCTTGCTGAGTACTGCTAAGTTCATTAGAGTGTTCTTTCAGAACCAAGTCCTGCCCTTCAGCATTTTTACTGTAAGCTCTAGCAAGGAGATAATGAATACAGGGTATCACTCAGTCAGTACTGTTTTTCTCTCAACATTTCTACCCAAGGTCTTATCATCTTCCCAGTGTTGTTTTATGAAAGGATTTTTTAATCAAAGGTTTAAATATAGTACTTTGTTTTCACTGACTACTCCTTTACAGTTGTTAGTTGTTTTTTACAAGATAGAAAGGGCCATTTACTTGACCGTTACAGTCTTTGAATTCTCAGGTTATTCTATAATTATTTTAGTATTATACATGAAGGCCTCAGTTCATATTTTTTCTCTATTTCTAGAAAGTTGTATCTCAGAGGTATGGAAAAGAACAGGATTCTAGAGTCTCATTTGTATTAGGAGAACTCTTTTGACAGAGATTTACAATAAATCTGAACATCTAAGCAGGGAAAGGACTTTAATATTACTTAATTAATTGAAAGATGTTCCTTAGGTGAACTGACTGCTGAGTTTTACATGAACTTGTTTTTTTAGTTATGCCTACTTATGGGCTTGTTTCTGGTTTTTGAGACAGAGTGTGACTCTACAGCACATGGTCAAAACTCATGATCCTCCTGCCTCAGCCCCTTGAATGCTGAAACTCTGAGCATGGGCCCATAGCCAATGTTTATATTTTCAAAAGTCCTATTGACTATTTGCCTTTTATACTAAAAAAAATTTCTCAAAAAATTGTAAAAAAGTATTATTTTTGAGGTGTTTGTTACAATAGATTACCTAAACTCCAGACCCTAATGTTGGTTTCATGGTTTAAAGTACATTGAAATGACTTGCTTTTAGATTTTGGAGAAGAATCCCTCACTGTGCAATCTAGACTGGCCTTAAAATGGAGATCCCTCTGTCTCACCCTCCTAATTTCTGGCACATATCACCAGGACTTTATGAAATAACATACTTTATATATAGAAAATGTTGCTATATTTGCTAGATAAGTGTGATATCATGGCTAGCTAGCAGCACATATGAAAATAAAATATTAGAAACTAATTTTATCATACATAATTTCCCAGATATATTTTGAGTATAAGTTTGTATATGCAGATGCTACCTTACACAACAGCTGTATCCTGTTTTTCCTTGTCAGTGTTCTTTCTCAAATTTTATGACTGTTTTCTGTTCATTTCTCACATATTATCTCATTTCTCATATATTATGGCTTTATGTTTCAAACTTAAAATACTTGCCTGTTATTTCTTCTATGCCACTTGCTTTGCTCCCAGAGTGACCACCTAGCTTGTTCTCTCTCTTCATATTTTTTGTGTCTTAGGGAGAAGACTTCATCAGAAAGATCTTCTATCTGGTAAGATATTTGAAACATGAAAACAGGTTTTAAATAGTCTTTGTGAGGACAAAGCTTTTTAAAACATCCTACTGTTGGCCTAATACGTATCTAGATTATAAATGAGTTCATGGTGTTCTCCTTTTGCAACAGCTTATGGGGTTGTTTTGTTGGGCTTTTGTGATCGTTTGGGGAGCTAGCTTTGAATGTGCATTCCTTTTACCTTAACTTCTGAAGTTCAGGGATTACAGATATGTGCTACCTTATCCAATCTACAAAAAATAGTCTTAAAATTTATTCATTTCACAGTAATTATGGATTATCCATTATGAAGTACACAGTATTCTAAGAACATATCAATGTCAAAGTAAGTAAAACTGATTGAGTGAGGTAAATCAGAATTCAATTACTGATTTATCTGTGGTTTTAACTGAGTAACTCTGGGGAATTTGATTTTCCTGGTTGTGATCATTCTGACTTAGCAAGAGTGCAACAGAAAAGCAAAGTGCATTGACAATAAGATATACCTGGTAGCTGACAAACAAAACCATTGGGCATAGAAGCACTGTTAATTGATAGAAACTATATGTGTGCCTTCTATATAGTTCTAATTTTCATCTAAAGACCATCATCTTGGAATTAGCTGTTGTATAGTTTTTCCTCCTCTGATTGCTCTTTTCTTTTCATTAGTTATTTGAGAGTTTTGAGTTTCATACAGTGTGTTTTGATTCCTGTCATTGTTCTTAATAAGGTTATCCATGCAAGTTCAGAATCCTTTACCAATAATTTCAATATCCAAAAGTCTGGAAAAAAAAACGTTTCATATAATTCTCAGCCTGATCTGAAATGCTGTGATTTTTATCTTAGTGTTTTTATCCCATTTGCTATGTACATTTTACTACAGAAGCATTAATATTTAATTATTGCTAGAACTATCTATCTTTGACTCCTGTTATTAACATGATATATGTGCCACATTACCTTTTTGTTTGGTTTGGGATATAGACTAAGCTATACATTAGTACTTTTGCAGTAAAACTTGCAAAGGAACATTTTTCTAAAAAAATTAAAATTAAGTAAATGAATCATGTTATGGTTTATATTTCCTTTTAGATATTTAAATATCAAATGATACGGGCTTTATAATATGGGAGATACAAATATACCATTAAACATAAAACAGCTTACCTCTTCTTTGCTTAAGTTATGTTCATCAAGAGGCTGAAGAACAACCATCCTCCATCTATTGAAAATACAAAAGAATTTCAAACAGCTTTTACCCAAACATAGCAGTTTTATTTTTAAAACACAGCTAAATACAGTAGGGTTTTATTTTCTTGATACTTCCATAATTCAAATGGTTGCATTTTAATAGTTTGTCATTTTAAGGGGAAAAAAACTTTTCTAAGAGAAAATAGAAGATGAGTCTTTATATCTTTCAGTGATTAGTCTCTTCTACATAGTTGCATTTTTATAATTATGTACTGGCTTTGAGTTAGCTCAGTAGTAAGTTGATAAACTGGCATGGACAAAAAAAAAAAAAAAAAAAAAGGAGAAATCTGACCTGATTCATAGTGTTTTCCAGTTTGCTTTGTTACAGAAATATGTATCATGCCCCCCCTTTAGAATTAGTTAATAGTTGCTTAAAAACTGGCTCACAGAATTCTCCACTGTAATTTGAAAACACTGTTGATATAGAACACTGTATCTACAACAATATTTTTTATTGAAAATGTCAATCCTGTATGCATGTAATTGTAATACCTACTAGAGTTCTAGACTGACTAACAGAGCAATTTTGAAGCAGTAAGTGTATTTATGGAACTAAAATGGAGATGGATGAGAATTAATATAGCTGTTATCTGGCTCATGTGTTCATCGCCAACCTTTTCTATTTCCTAATGCCGTATTCATATCTGTTAGAGACTTCTTTCATTGTTGCTATAAAACACAGCTGTCCTCATTGTCAGTGAGTGCAGATCTGTGCATGGATTCGAGGAGTGCCCTAGTCTGTTCTTTTCTAGCTCAACCTTCTTGTATAAACTATTCCAAATCTCTGTGTCTAGATAGGTCTTGCACATTTGTATTTATGTAAATAACCATTTTTGCCTTTATGGATTATTTTCCCAGACATTCCCTTTCATTTTTCCATTTGATTTTTTTATTGCTGAATAAGAAGTAAATCAGAAACTCATTTTGGTTCACAAGCATTACTGTCTTAACAGTTGAGTACACATGCAACTACAGTTGCTTTCTTCTTCTTATTATTTGCAACCATGTTCAAGTCTGTCATAAGGAAAGAACTGTTTGTTGTAGTGTTTACACTGCTAAAGTACTATGCTAGTAAATATGCATAATAGGTACTTAAATATAACTAAGTAAAAATCAATCTAGAATGCTAAAATCAATTGGTTTAATGTAAAGTTTCCTTTTACCATTTTCCTTCCATGCAAATTGGGAAGGGGAAACATTTTTCTCTTAGTTAAGATTAAGATTAAGTTTGACTCTGAATTTAAGTTTCTTAAGGAAAGAAGAAAGAAAACAGATGTAAGTATACATACCGTGGAGTAAGTATTTCTTTATACTGGAGTTTCTCTAACTTAGCTGGTGCTACTAATGACATGGGAATCACAATGTTATCTATATCGTAAGAGCTCTCACTTCGTAACCTCCGCCGTGCAGTGTTCTGCAACATAGAATTATTGTACTAATTAACAGTAATGTTATAGTTACCTGTGGTGATAATCCTTCATTAGTTATATAAAAATAATATATAGTATGCCTGTGATATAATTTTTATAAATTTATTGTTATCAAATCTAATTATAAAATGCAAAGAAAGCCTATCTTTTGTAAACAAAACAATCTCTTTTGGAACACATGTAATGTATATTATGTGTAGAAACACATACAATTATTGGAAAGGCTATGAAATTTGGGAAGCTCCTGAGTGACGATGGCTGCTACAAATCTTCATGTATGTGCTCCTGGCTCCTGAGCTTCAGTTGCCCATACAAACCTGCATACCTGTGACCTTTCTATTCCCCAGGCAGTAAAAACAGAACAATTTAAGAACAATACAAATCCTGTATGCTTATAAACAAGACTATGTTTAGATTTGGATGTTAAAAGAATATAGATGACATAAGTTTTTAACAAAAAAATAATCCACAACCAAAATTAATGGGCTGTTAGCTTCTAAGTAGTTTTATTTAACCAAATTTACTATTTCCTAATAAGATAGTTTTAAAACATACTTGTAAATAAATCTAGTATAGGTAAACAAAAAAATCTGACAGTTTTTTACTAGCTTGCTTTATTTTAAAAATCTATAAGTCTGTTTTAGACTTTAATGGACAAGATTTAAAAGAAAACCTACTTGTGAAGATGAGTTCTGGGTTCTTGATGTAACATTGACATTAGAGACAGCAGTAAAATCACAATGGGATCTTGGTTCTGTATGGTGAAAAGCAAATTCTTCAAATCTAGTTCTTTCCCCTGCTGTGGAATGAACACTTCAGAATGTCACATGTTAAAAATATCCACATGTATTAGAATTATTTTCTCAAATAAGTGAGAAGTGATTGAGCCTTATCTGTTTGCTTTTGTTTGCTTGCTTTTAAAGACATAATCAGAAAACAAAAGAAAATTACAAAACAAGAATCTTACTATAGTTTTGCTTCCAAGTGTTTGTTTTCTAGGCCTTTGGTATTTTCTGCCTACTACATTTTGTATTATTGTTCTCTGAGTAATCTTTTCTGTTGTCTTTACCCTGTTCTTGGTTTTTAAGTGTCCTATTGAGGCTGTACTGTCAAGACAGATCTTGAGTTTTTTGTGGTTTTTTCCTTTTTTTTTTTTTTTTTGCCTGCCTTCCTTTTTTGTGAGATTTCCTCAAGTTGGCCATCTGAGTTTTTATTCTAATTGAATTTCATTTATTTTTATTCAATTTTAATAAATTCTAACAGTTCTTGTTTTCTGGTATTCATTGGATATAACATCCTAATTCACGTTATTTTCTCACAATATACCTACTTTTATTAGTATTGTATGTTTCTATCAAGTTCTGTTTTCTTGTTCCCTGCTTATAAGTATATTTGTACATCTGTTCACTTATTTAGTGCTATTATTTGTGACTTCAGTATGAATTTTTTAAAGTATTTCCTTCATAATATAAAATGTAATAGGACCAATTCCATATTTATAGTTCTCCAGTTGTAAAAAAATATTCTTTATAGTTAGTTTCCTCAAATCAAAATGCACATAATGAAATTGGTAATTGCCTTTAGGTTTCTTTTATCCTAGAAGAATTTAATTTTTCAGGGCAATGTCTTGATAGGGAGATGCCAAATGTACCAAATTTTTGTAATTATCTACTTATATGTAATATGTCATTTTATTAATTTTTTGTACTATCTCTTTTTATCCATTAAATTGGATTTTATTGTCTTATGTTAAGGTAATTTATATTTCATAGTCTATGCTATTAAGAGATTATAACTTTTCCCATGTATTGGCATGTATATATGAAAGTTCCTTAAAAGTCTGTTGATCCTTGCTTGTCTTAAGAGACACTTAAAATCTCTAGATGTGTTTGAGAGCTTGCTCATTTTCTACCACAGCAAGTTTGATCAGATTGTAGTGTCTGTAAGTCTGTTGTTTAAAGTGAAATTTCTAAAGACACTAGAGATTAATGTAGATCCATTTTATAAAATTATAAATCAGTATATTTTGGATGTAATTATTTTCTAATTTATTGCATATGTCCATACTATTGACATAATACATCTGGGAAAGATTTGGCTAATGAATATTATACTGTAGGACAATAAACAAGAACCACATGTATATAGATTACTTTCTCTTCAAAATATATCTTACTGGTTTTCTTCTTTATCATTAACAACTATAATTACTTCCTAAATCCCCACAAAAATCACACTTGATAATATTAGAACAGGTCTGTTTTCCAATGCTACCTTTTGTTGATCTTCTACTCTCAACTGTAAGTTGAGAGAGTCCTAAAGAGAATTGAAATGGGTCATTGAAGTTCCTCAGTTGAACCCTTACCATTTTCTCAACATCTAAGACAAGACATCAGGTAGCCTTACACTGACCTAGTCTGAGTCTAATATAACCTTGGAGACCAAATCCAGTACAGACAACAGCTGACAGAAGGCAAGTCATCGGAAAACAGGAAAAAAGTAAGTAGGTGCCATAAAGTGAACAGATACCCAGCTTACAAATTCTGAATTAAGTGCATAAATATACTTATAGGGTCATAGGTATTTTAGTGACTGTTCTGGAGTATAAATTCCCATGAGACAAAGGTTCTTTGAAGAACTTTTTTTTTTTTTTTTTTTTTTTTTTTAATATAACACTAATGGTCACATCTTCATTTTAACCTACCTAATGCTGTTTCACTCAAATGTCTTTTTTTTCTTCCCTGTAATAGTTGTGCAGATGATTGTGACCTTATTTGAGGCTTACATATTGGTGAATATCCATTTCTCCACTGATTCAGAGAAGTACCTTGTACTAAAACAAATGAAAAGAAAGGCTGTGTGAAGTTTTTGTCTTTTAACATAGACAGACAGTGAACATGCTAAATTGTTTATATTTATAATGTTGAAATGTTTAAGGTATTAATTCAGAATTACATGAAATGAATTAAAAACTCTACCAAATGGATGGTTCCTAAACTAAAAATAAATGGAATAGTAAGATTTCTCAGAATCATTCTCAGGAAGTGACCAATTTCCATTTTTGCTCTACTTGTTTATATAAGTGGATGAAAAAAAAGGAGTTGTGTGCTCTCAATGTCTTGAAAGCCAGTGAGTATGGGTTCAGAGCTGTGACTCTTGGCTGAATGCCAGCTAGAATCCTGAAGTTGTTACCCTTAAATCTGGAGACACTTCAGCCCCAAGTACGGTGTCAACATGATCATGACACATGGACTCTGAAGAGGACAAGACCTCGCCTCATCCAACTGTGACAATGAATACCACAACTTTTAAAACCTTAATTTAACACAATTTTAAGTCAATATCTTTGCCGCAGTTTCTTCAGCATATTTATAATAACATCTGTCTTGGGATTATGAGGATTTAATAAATTAATTCCTGAAATAGGTGTCTCCCATGGAAAATGTGCCATAAACGTGAGCTTTGTCTTCATGAATGCTATGTGTCTGAACTTCGTGGCTCAATCCTTGGCTTAGTTAGCATACTGGCTCCTTGGGGACTAGGGGATAAACACTTGGGAATGTGTACAGGAACAGAGAAAACATGTAGACTCTAGTGTCAAAACATACTAGGGGTGAAATAAAAGGCATAGCCTAACAACAGAAGTTATCAGGAGTTGTCAGGAATGTAGTTACAAGATGGCAGAGCACTAAAAAGGACAAGCCACATATTTTATACCTAGGCTTATGTACAGATGCACATATTTATCATAAAAAAAGAATATAAATCAGAATTTATGAAGCATTTCTACAAAACTAATATCCTATGGAATTTAGCTGAAGAAATCCAAAGTGGAAGTACAAAGGAAAATGATTACCACAAAAATGTGATCAATATCAATGTTTTTTTAGACCTGCAAGAGAATAAAAATAACAAAGGAAAGTGATGCGGAGCAATCCAATCGGTAGACTGATAGTGCCTACCTCACTGAGCTAGCCTGCCTAGGGAGTTTTCTATACTCAGATATCAAAATCTAGCTTTCTATAGAGAATGTGTAGTTAATACAAAGTCCTCATGCCCCACTTTGAAATGTTCTGTGCTGTCCGAACTCCAATCTGAAATAGTTTTGAGTCCAAGTCTCTGCTTTTCTCACTAACTGATTACTATAAATAGTAGTGTTAAATACATTACAAACTCCTAATATCTTCAGTATTAGTATCACAAATTAAAAAAAAAAAAGTCTAGAAGTGAAAGAATCATCTTAAATCATTTCTGAAGTATTCCCTAAGTACAGATTTAACAGGTCTGTAAAATAATGAGGAGAAACAAGATCTAGAAGCCTCTCCAGGGAAATACCAGAAATGTAGATTTCTAGAAAATCAAATTTTGAACTGGAAAAGCTTGAACAGAATGAAGAAAAGAAAATGTAATGAAAGAGAACAGAGTGAATGAAGAAGAGTTACTTACATTAACTCTTTAAGATTTTAAAGAATTCACTTGAATGCCAAACAGCAAATTTTTAAAAAATCTGTTGTGTGTCATAATAGTACAGACAGGTAAAAAACCCTAAAAGTTAACAGGAAAGGAATTTAAAAGATCACTATAAAGGAATGAGGCTTAGTGAAACTGGATATAAGAAAATAAGGACTAGGGAAAATAGAATTCTAAGATATCTAAAATTTCCTTCCATCCAACAAAAGGAGAGAAAGATGTTAAAAGGAAGGAGATAAGAGTAATCTTCACTTCACTCACAGGAAGGTTACTCATGTATCGTCAGCTGGGTATTTTATTTCATTTCACTTCTTTTTTCAAGACAGGGTTTCTCTGTTTAAGTTTGTTTGTCCTGGAACTCACTCTGTAGACCAGGCTGGCCTCAAACTCACAGAGATCTGCCTGTCTCTGCCTCTCAAGTGAAGGGATTAAAGGTGTATGCTACTACCACCTAGCCAGTTTGGTATTTTAAGCAAGTCCCTTCTAAATCACCCTTTAATTCTCTCCATATAGGTCATAGTGAGGGGAAAGAGAACAGAAGAATCTTCATATGTCTTTTACTCAGATACTCGGATTCTCTTCTTTCTGATATAATGCTCCCTTACCCCTAAATACATGGAATTTCTCAAAAGCAAGATCTTTTACATACCCACATAGTTGTCATAGGATCAGGAAATACTACTAGCTAATTCACAGACTTGCTCGTATTTATCAGTTATCTCTGTAATCTTTATGTACTCTTAATCATGTGACACATTCCTTAGGTCTTAAAGTCTTATCTCGAAGAGCTCTGATCCCTTATTCATACCTTTCTTTTGTACTTTGATAAACACAGGCCTTTCAAGTGTCTTTGTTTGGCATTTCCTCTTGATGAAACTAATCGTGTTTACTCAACTTTACAATTTGACTTTACTTTCTAGTCTGTATTCAACATGACTTTTTAAGTATAAAACCTACTAGGACTGGATAAAATGCTATAGCAAGCCAAAGATCTGTCTGCTTACCTCACACCTTTACTCTGCAGGGATACCAAGCTATTTGTAGATATTTGTAAGCACCACATTGTCTTATGTCTCCACAATATATGTTTATTTCCATTATTTAAATTCTTACATAGTATAAGTCGGCATTGCATGTAACAATATCTTACATAACTGTGCCAGTGTCTGAATCGGCAGTCTTCTACCCCCATACCAGTCTTCTTGAATCTGAATCTGCACTCTTAACAGTATTCTTTAAGTAATACTGATTGTATTGTATTACTTTAAGTAATAAAGCTTGAGTTGAATGTTGAGTTTGAAGAACACATTTAGAACCTTCATTCTTGTGTAAATTTGAAATGGCACTTAGCATCTTTTATCTTTCTGGAATTCCTCTCTGCCTATTTCTTATCCCCCTTAACTTCTCTTTTTTCCTTATCTTAGGAAGAGTTATTGATTGATATGTATCTTTATTCATCATGCCCTATAATAGGTATCTTATTAACGTCCTCCTTACAATCTTTTTTTTAATTTCTTGTGCTTTACCTTTGGCTTTTCAGCACTTAATAATAGTCTGCTTAGCACAGAGTACCTTCTCAATGTGTAACTCTAGTTTTATCTTATTAATAGGAAAATACTGATGATTATTTGAGTTGAGACTGGTAGGGAATAAGATTAGGGGAAAAAGAAAGAAATACACAAAAGAATATTGCATTGGTTTGTCTAGTAGCATAGCAACATGAAATTCAAGTATGTTCGCCTCGTTCCTTTAAAATTTTCCATTACATGTGGCATGTGATGTATCACTACATTACTGATAGATTCAGTATCAATTTATTGCCTAATGTTTATACTATATCTGCATTTTTTTAAGTCAGAAAGACAGTAGAAAATCATTAAAAGAAATATCCCCTTCTCTACTGCATTTGTATATGTTCAATTTTGTGTATTCCTTTTCAAACATGTCCATTTCATAATCCATACATATTTCAAATATGAAATCATAATTTTAATTAGAATATAAGTGTATCTTTGTCTCATAACTTTTCATTACTATTCAGATGTTGTCTAACATTTCTCTTATTATTTTAGGTATTCTATAGTTTATAGACATTAGCTGTTATCCCCACCATCATAAGGAACTACTATAACAGTCTTTAGAATACTGTATGTTTGTGTTTTTGAAAAGAATTTATTTTCAGGACAAATCCCAATGAGTAGAACTATGTTATGAGATGAAACAAGATTTGTCATTAGTTGATGATACTAAAGATGGGTGCAACGTTCATGGGAGATCATTATTATAAAGTCTCCTTTTGTGTTTAAAAAATTTTCATAATAAAAAGTTATATAAAAAAATCAAAACACCTAAGGCAAGGAACAATTACTTAGACTAAAGAAGACAGAAGTAGTTCTAGAAAATACAGGCTATGTCCATATTTGGATTGTCTATAGTGTATTTGTTAATAAGTTCTTTTTTAAGTTTGTATGTATATAACTAATGTCTTCATCAAACAAACTCCAACAAACTCCTTCTATTGAGTATGATTTATATAATAACTTTTTTACATGGCTATAACTGTATAAAAATACAGAATTATAAAAGTCCCTTTCATTACATTGCGGTAGTCTTTGTTTCCATCCTTAGATAAACCTTTAAGATATTTTTAAAAATTGCATAGTCTAGTGTACACTTAACCAGTTAACATAATTCTGTCATATTTAAGTTGTTGCTAATTTTACATATCACAAAAATGGTGAGAGGTTTCTAAATAAAGACTTTAAGATTAGACTAGATTTTTGAAAATAATTAACTGGATCATAATACAGAGTTTGCACTTCAGAGAACATTCTCAGTAGGTAAAAAAGTAGTGATTTAGCCTTAAAAGGCTTATAAGTGAATCTTAATGCCTCCTAAGTGGCTTGTATTAATCTTTGGTATTTGAAATATTCAAAACTATTGTTTTTATTGCAGTAATGGAAATTATTTAAAATATTTCAACTTAGTAGGCAATATTTAACCATTCACAAAGTTTCTAACACAAAAGTTCTCAGTGAGTGTTATATTCTCATTTTCATTATAATTATCACCAGGAATATCTAGGTTTTCTACTTCTTAAGACACTGTTAACATACAGCTCCTTAATCTATCAGTTATATATATATATATATATATATATATATATAAATTCTTCTATCTTAAATTTTATTGTGCTATATCAGAACCCATCTTAATCAGTCATTATTTAATTCTGAGTACAATAAAAGGTGGTCATTCAGAGTACAGCCTTTGACCAAGACTGCTCTCTGGCCCTATTCCACTGTGATTTTGGTTATTCATGAATAACAATGCCTGTCTTTTGTTTAAAGTACCTAGTATAGTTCTTCAGACACTGTTGACGTATAAGACTGTATCAAGCATATATTGTTCTTATCATTGATTAAAGATTTATATGTGTGAGTGTTTTGTCTGCATGTATTTATGAGTATCATCTGCATGCCTGGTATCTATGGAGGTCAGAAGAGGGCATAAGATTATTCTGGAACTGGAGTTACAAATGGTTGTGAGCAACTATGTGGGTGCTGGGAACCAAACCCAGGTCCTCTGCAAGAGCAAATGCTCTTAACTCCTGTCTCTTGTCATTGATATGTATTGACTAAGCCTCTTTTCTACATTGATAGGAATACACAGTCTTTGTGGCTGTTTCTGGGACTTTTGTTTTATATTTATTTAGTTCCTTTGAGTTAGCTTTTGCTTAGTATCATACGTTAATGATTATAACTATACAGCATTTTGACACATGACACTTTCGATCTTTTAAAAATTATATTTGCTATCTTCAACATTTCCTCTGAAAGAACTTTCAGAATAATTTTGTTCAAAAAGAGTATTTCATCCATACTTGGTGACATACATCAAGAATCCTAGAATTTTAGAGGCTGAGACAAGGGGATCAATAGTTGAGGACAGATGAGCTGTCTCAAGGTGTCCCACTTTGGCCTAGTATAACTATTGTAGCCCAGGCTTCCCTAACTGTCAATCCTTTCTGTCAGCCTCCTGACTGCTGGGATTGTAGAAAAAAATAATTCTTAATAAATGTAACTTTTAAAATACTTTCTTGTTGGGTGTAGTGGTGTATGCCTTTGGTTCCAACACTTGGAAGGCAGAGGAAGACAGATCTCTTGAAAACAAAGCCAGCCTGGACTACAGAGTTCACTCCAGGACAGCTAGGGAACACTGAAAAACTCAAAAGAAAAAAAAAAAAAAGACAAAAAATAGAACAAAACAAAATAACAAAACCCTTTTGTGGCCTAATTAAATTCTCTGAATACAATAAGGTGCTGAAAATAGACATTTTAATTTACAAAGTGTTTTCTGACAAGAACAGTTTATTTCCCTCTATATAGGAATATTTTTTATGCTATATTCCTGCAAAACTGTAAGTTATTAAAGTTTTCTTAATATAAACCCTGTTTACTCTGGAGACATTGCTGTCTTCAATGATGACTTTGTTCCTTTACATGTTCTTATCTAATTACTACTGCAATTTATAAAAGCTGGTGGATTTGGTTTATTTTTTTGTTGTATTATTATTATTATTTTATTATTATTATTGGTTGGTTTTCTCCCTCTGCCTCCCAGTACTCTTAACTAAACTTAGGGCCTTTGGACACTGAGCAACACACAATCCCTTCCTCTGCCCTAAGATTAATGGTTTCTATAATAAAACCCACTTAACATATTTATTTTACCCTGGAGTTTTGCAGGTAGATATTTTTCAGCTGGAAGTAGTTTGCTTGCTTTTTTGATACTAATTTACTGCTTTGCAGATAATCAAAGTGTGTTGGCAGTTTTCATTTCATATTGATTCCAAGCACTCATTAACAGTTAGTTATAATTTCCTTGAGGTTTTCTTATATATGTCTTAATTTTTTATTCAAAATTATTGAAACCAACTACAAATTGATTGGATTTATTTTATAAAATGTGTGAAAATTTTTACACAGAAAAAACAATACTATTTATTACAATGTTTCCCAGCTTTCTTGGTCATTTCATGATGACCTAATATATAAGCAATGCTTAAATATAAGCAAAATAAAATGTATGCTGTTATATGATTTGACATCCCCTTATGTAGTTGAGCTATATTTTTGAACACTTTCTACCATTACTTTTATGTTTTCCCCTCTTCAGTACTTATGATGAGCTATGGAATATTTTAAGATCACCAATTCTACTATAACTCCAATTTACATTGCATTAAATATCTGAACTAATAAAAGAATTTCTATCAGTAGTTTTACCCTGCAAGAATAGTTTTCTATTCATCAGTACTTCATAACTTTCATTCAGTAGGCATCCTAGGATTGCTCCTATGTTCATTCATTCATCCGTCTATTCTTTCTCCCTCTTGCTCTTCCTTTCCCTCATTATCTCCGTCTCCCACTTTCTCTCACCTTCCACCAGTCATGTGCTAGGGCCCCGGCCTCCAACATTAGGCAACCCACATGCTTCTCTGGGTGTATGTGTGACTTATGGGAAAGTGTATTAAAAATTAAGGATTTGCATTTATTCTTTTGTTAAATTTTATTTACTTAGAATGCAAAAAAATAAATGTGGATGATGTAAAAACACGTACAAATGTACACAA
The DNA here is from genome assembly GCA_026225945.1 of Cricetomys ansorgei. Taxonomy (NCBI): domain Eukaryota; kingdom Metazoa; phylum Chordata; class Mammalia; order Rodentia; family Nesomyidae; genus Cricetomys; species Cricetomys ansorgei. The sequence goes on from JAMJFZ010001796.1 coordinate 5,723,670, forward strand.
TTTGTAAATGTGACGTACCAGGTGGTGGTGATATGATATAGTCGCCTACAAATTTATTTTCAGCAAGATCTCCTTTCATGTCAGTCTTCTTAAATAATGTCTCAAAATGAAGATGAAGGGGCATTTCTGGAAAAACAGAGTAAAAAATTATTTTTGGTGAACACCACTTTTCATAGCCTAATAATAATTTTGTTTCCTTTTAGTAAATAGCACATAAGCTTAGAAAAATAAAAGTTTAAAAAATAAGAACTTTGAGAAGTAGAATTACCAGAATACTTGTCCAAGTTTGGTAACCATGTTTTGAAAGTTATATATTAGGTATACTTAATAAACAGGAAACTAGCAGACGAACAACTCTAAGGTCTTCTTTAGTTGTAAGAAGAGTATCATTATAAATAAAGCAATCTTCTTAGATGACTAGGCACAATGCACACAAAAGATCTTTATGAAAACATTTATGGTGCTAGTTGTTACATAGGGAAACACTACTGTAAGTAGATTAGATGAAAACATCAAGTTTCACATTCTTTTACATCATGAGTAGTAAGTGAAGCTACTTGTGAAAGACTAAAATCCACTGAAAGTTGTCTTCCATCAGATAGAGAAATTCAGTTAAAAATGTTGCTATATTTTATACTCAAAAAGAGAAGCCAAGTTACAAGTATGATTTACTTTATATTGAATTACATTAATTACATACATTAATGTTTGAGAGGGAGGGTGTGTATGGGTGCCACAACATAAGCATGTGGAAGTCAGAGGACACCTCATGGAAGTCAGTTTTTTCTTCTGCCATGTGAGCCCCAGGGATTGAACTAGGGTTATCAGGGTTGTGATAAGTGCCTTTTGTCTGTTCACTGAGCCAGTCACTGGCAAACTACATATTAAGGTTTTTTTCATAAATGTAAATGTAAAATGTAAAATTTTTTCATAAATGTAAAAATGGGACTAATGAGATAACCTACTTTGCAGATAAAGGCACTCCCACCAAGCATGACAACATGCGGGAAAGAGAATTGATCTCTGACCTGTATCCACACATCATGGAATGTGCATAACTCTGTTTCTCTCCCACTCACTCACATACACAATAAATGAACATTTAAAAACTGAAAACAAAACCATCTTTAAAAGCATAACAGACTCCTAAACTTTCACCTGAGAAACAAAGAAATAGCTTACAGAGCACTGACCTGTTGAATGTTTTGCCAGTGATAAGCAAAATTAGTCATGAACACATATATCAGGACAGACCAAAGAAATGTGTGGATTTTAGGCAATGAGATGCCTTGGTTTCTCAAAAGATGTGCTTTAATTATTTAGTTCTCTTTTTGGAACAGGATCTCACTATATAGTCCTTGCTCGCCTAGAGCTCTCTGTGTGGATCAGGCTAGCTTCAAGCACATAGAAATATGCCTTACATCTGCCTTGCTAGTTCTGGATTAAAGGGGTACATCACCTTGCCTGGTTCAAAGAATATACTTTAGTGGCAAGTCCATGTGTAAATAGAAAAAGTTAACTTTAAAAAGTCTAAGTACCATTATGGAATTTACTGCAAAAAAATGAAAGAAAAAAAAAAAAAACGAAATAGGAACAGAAACTGAATACTATGCTTTAAACAGTTTTAACTTTTCAAGATTTTGTTTTCTTGTTGCCTAAACATAACTTTGTTTCTCTAAAGACTTATCACTGTTCTACCACTGTGAGTGTTGGAAACAACATAACAGAGGAGGCCGTCCCCCTTAGGGTCTTCCTAAGTATGTCCCTAAAGTACCCTGTGGACTGTTAGCAAAGTATTCTGTTTGTTTATTATATGTATATATATATATATATATATATATATATATATATATATATATATATATAAAATTTAAACTAGAATACAAGTACCATTTATAATTCTATCACATTTAGTACCTGATATAGAGTAGGTATTGGAACTTTTCTCATCAAATGCAAGAAGTTCCATGTAGTAGGCAAAGAAGCAAATCTATTACTAGAGTCTAGAGAATAATTATATATTGGTATCATTTCAGTTAAGATTCAGAATGAGGCTGTCTCTCAAGGTTACATCAAGAGAGAAGCAAATTAGGAATAATAAAGCACCAAAATAAAGGGTAATAGAAGTGTGGTTCTGGTGAGGAATTACCTGAACTCTTGACTCCATTGTTCATTACCTGAATGATCTTGGTTGAATAACCTCTCCAAGCTCTATGCTCACGTGTAAGATGAAAAGGACAACAGAATGTGCTTTCACGGGGTTATGAGAATTAAACAAAAATATCTAGTGTGCTTAGTACACATAAATAGTTCCAGAGCTATATAATGAGGCCCAAACTATTTTCCCCTCTCCAAAAATAAAACCCCCAAAAAACATTTTTAAGCGATTACTTGTGCTTATGGGATTACACAGAAAATACTCTTTTTTTTTTTTTTTTTTTTTTTTAAATGAAGTAGCTTACCTGATGGCAATGACAGAACAGGGTGAAAAGAGGAATCTAGTTTTGAAACATGTTCTCTTAACAGCTGAGACTTGGAACTCTGTTCACAACTGCCCCAACTTAAAGGTGATCTCATGTAAGGCATTTGCGTTGTATTTAAAAATGCTTCTTTTGAAGGTAAAGTCTGAAAAAAATGTAAAGGTTTTTCTGTAAGACTTGATCAAAGACAGTTGGAGTTATAATACAATATGTATCAGAATGACATGAGAACAAAGTCCTGGCTTCGTAAGTCACCTTGATAAAGAGTGAGAGACAATGTATTGGCCATGCATCTGGAGAGGCGTCACCAGCTCCTTCTGGGGTTTTCACAATAAAGAGCAATAGCCATGAAAGTAAGTCTTTCTACCATCAGGAAGACAGTAAAGACAAAAGGGTCCATAAAATTGCATATCTCTTCTACCGTGGCCATATTCAGTTTCTTCAAACAAAACCAAATTCCTTCTTTGAAAGCTGTACATGTCTGAGGCTGGCTCAGCAGTTAAGAGCACTTGCTACTTTTCCAGAGGACCCAAGTTAGATTCACAGCAACAACATCAGGCAGATCACAGCTACCACTAACTACAGTGAACACATGCACATATATTTAAATAAGATATTTAAAAAGCTTCACACATTATTCTCAGGTGTTTTCAGTTAACTTTTTTATTGTTCCCATTATAAAAGATTTAATTTTTTTAAAAGATTTTTATTGTGTATGAGTGTTTTGCTTGTATGTGAGTGTCTGGTACCTAAGAAGGCCAGAAAAGGGTAATGGATACCCAAACTAGAGTTATATAGGGTTGTGAGCTGCCATGTCTGTGCTGGGAGTTGAATCTCTTTTTCAAGAACAAGTGCTCTTAACTGATCAATTTCTCCAGCCAAATTGAAGGTATTTTAAAATGAAATTAACTGTTTTGCATTAAGCATATCCTTACAACCATGTCCAACTTTCTGACTCTGCCACTGTATTTTAGTTTCCATTTGTCTTCAGTTGGAAATAGGAATCGAAATATATTGTCCACATGGCATACTAGTGAATTTTTCAGTTATTTCTAAAATCCTGATTTGGAAATTCCAGCCATGTTGAATGAGTTCAGTTTTGTTAGTAATAAAAAAACATCAAAGGATATAATTGTTTTACAACTGATACAGGAATGACATTAATTTGTAAACATTTCAAATAATGTGTGTGGGGCTAGAGAGATAGGTCAGTAGATAAGAAAGTCCTTTACAAGCATGGATGAGAACCTGATTATACCCAACAGCCATGTAAAACTCCCAGTGTGGTAGCATGTACCTGTAATCTCAGCACTAAGAAGTGAAGATAGGTGGGTCCTGGAGGCTCAATGGCCAACCAGTCTAACCAATTGATGAATTCCAGTTTCAGTAAGATACCCTGCCTCAAAAGATAAAGCAGAGGCCCCAACTCACTGTGATCTGCAAACCTATAGCCTAGTTCTAGGCCTGTGTCCTATAAGACCTCTGTTTGTGTGAGGGCTACCTCTCCTAGATAAGTGTTTCTGCCACCCTTCATTAAAGAAGGCTCTCTTAACAGCAAATGGAAACCATCACCGAAAACCACAGCTATACCCAATGCAGAGATCAACAAAGCATAGGGAGCTGAGCTCCATTGGATACATTTACATCCTGGCTCCTGCATCGATGACTCATGGAACATCAAGGAAGAAGGGGTATAAAAATTGTAAGAGCTGGAATATCAGAAGTCTGCTGTGAAAATGCCCTAGAAATGGCTGCATAAGAAGACTGGAGCAATGTCAGTGTAAATAGACATGTTAACATGGGAGGAGTGAAATTTCCCATGGTCCCACACCTAGACAAAGAATTAAAAGTATATAATAACTTCTGGGAAGAGAATCAGCTTTTCCCAGAGATGCACTGCTTTATTGGTTGTCCAATGTAGTCAGCCTTGAAACCATATACATACAAACAACAAAGATGAACTCAGCAAGTTATACATACTTGAGCATGCACATACATATGTGTGTGTCTTTAACAAATACAATTAAAAAAGGTAACGAGAATGGGGACATTGAAGAGGTTGAAGGGAGAGTAGTTGGGAAAGGCTGGTGAAAAGGAGGTAAAAGTGATTTAAAACTTAAGAAACAAGGTGGGGAAGAAGACATTAATCATCAACCTGGTCTCCACCCATACATGTACATGTGCATACCACATACACACATATATACCTCCATATATAGAAATAAAGCTTTAAAGATGTTGCAGGTTGTAGGACTTTTTTATGTATTGTTCACTATGATATATTACTTTGCCAAAAGAAATTTTAAAATAGTGATTTTTTTTCTGGGACTATTGAAATCACTTTTTCCATGGTAAATTATATTTATAAAGGTCAAATCAATCTTGAATTGTTTTGAAGAGTCTTAGGGGCTTGTCAGATTTACTTTTTGAAAGACTTAACAAGTGGTTTTGTTGATTTAGTGTTTTATATTTCACTGATTCCAACTGTACTTTAGGATTAATCAAGTACTTTGCTACATTTTCCTATTACCTTGTTCTTTTTTTCTGTTTGTGTGTGGCATACAAGGATGTACATTTGTTTGTGTGTTTGTGTGTTGGGGTGTACTCACCATGTGTACACGTGGAGAGGCCAGATGCTGATGTCAAGTTGTATTCCCCTATTGCTCTCCACTTGTTTAGTTTTGAGATGATGTTTCATTTAACCTGATGCTGGCCAGCAAGATCTAAGCTCTCTTATCTCTTCTCCCAGTGATACCACGCCTGGCTTCTCATGTGGGTGCTGGGGATCAGGGCTTGGGTCTTCATGCTTGTACAGCAAGCATCTCACTGACTTCATTTACTTTTTTGTGGTTTTCATCTAGAGTCCTTGATTCCTATTGACTTCAATATAATATATTCTTTCAGGACATCAAAATACATTTATTCTTGCTGTGAAATATTGTTAGGCAACTTTTTGTCTAACAAACTGTTTTTATATGAAACATTCCTACATCATAATTTTAATGATATAGATGTAAAACTCTATATTGACTTTTTCTCAGTATCTTAAGGAAGCTTTCATTCTTCTGGTCTATTGTTTCTGCTGAGTAGTTAGTTTAGCTCTAGACCAGTTATTTCTCAACCTGTGGGTCGTGGCCCCTATGTAGGACTGAAGGATCCTTTCACAGGGGTTACCTAAGACCATTTGTACATCAGATATTTACATTACAGTAGCAAAATTACAGTTAAGAAGTAGCAATGAAAATAATTTTATGGTTGGGGGACACTACAACTGTATTAAAAGGTCATAGCATTAGGAAGGTTGAGAGCTACTGATCTAGTCTCATCAGTGCTCTCATTTTAAGATAATTTATCAGGCTGTTTTTAATATATTCTCTGTCTTCATTTGTTTGATTTTGATTTTAAAGCAGGTTTTTCCTACCATGTGACCTTAGTCTCCTTGAGCTGCTATAATTCAGTGATGTAGACTAGGATGGCTTATAAATAATAGGAAGTTCCAGAGGCGGAAAAGTCTTAGATGACAGTGTTGACAGATTCTGTCTGTTGATGGCCTACTTTCTTCTTTATAGATGTATTTTACCTGGAATGTCACATAGCAGAAGTGGGGTGGTAGCTCACTGGAGTTGACTTATCCCTAGTTTCATTCATGAGCTCTACTTATGACCTAATTACTTGATATATGTGAGTTTGGGGAAACATTCTATAGAATTCCACAATGGCACTCCAGGAAAATTTATGTCTTGATCACTTACAAAGTACATTGTAATTCTATCTTCCAAAGTTGTAACTCATTCCAATATCAACTCAGAAGTCCATCATTTCATCTAAATATATATATCAAGTACAAGTAAGATTCAAGATTCAATTCACCCTTTGATAAATTATTCAGCTGTGAACCCAATACATTATATTACTTCAAAAATAAACATTAAGAGAGGAACAGGACAGTTATTCTCATCTATCCACACAAAAGAAGAAAATACTTGTGCAGAAACAGTCAGCTTCAAAATATAGGAAACAGCTGCAGAACACCCTGAAAGAATTAAAGGGAAAGACAGACAATAGACCATTTTATATTTATTGTTGGGAGATCTGAAAAGAAGTAAAATATCTGTAAGGATGTAAATGTCTTGATCAATACTACTAAGTGAACCAAACACTTATTTAAAAGTTCATTCAAAACCAACAAATTATACTCCTTTCAAGTGTGCATGGAACATTCACGTGTACAAGACTCTTACATTGAACTGTAACACACATTTCAGTAAATTTATAAAGCCTGACTGGAAGGCAGGAGAGATGGCTCTAAGGCTATGAGTACTTGTTGCTCTTGCAGAGAATCTGGCTTTGGTTTATTTCCAAGCACTGATTCGGTGGTATACAACCATCCATTACTCCAGTTTCAATGATCAGAAGTCCTCTGACCTCTGCAGGCACAGAATGCATGTGGTACACACAGACATGCAGGTAAAACACTCATACACATAAAAAATATAAATGGCCTGACTGGAATCATACAGAATGTGTTTTTAAATCACAAGCCAAATTTGAGATAAAACTGTGATATTTGGAAATTAGTTCTAAATCTAGGATCAAAGGAAAAAAATGAGACATTGGAAAATACAAAGAAGCTAGAAAAAGGAATTAAGCCTCCAATTAAGCAATATGGGGAATGCTGATCTGACACTCCCAATAGATTGACTAAAATTAAAAGCACTGATTATCTTGTGTTATAGCATACATAGGGTAGTTAGAACACTCAGGTAGTTAGAATATTTCTGATGGCAATGTAAAATACTGTCTAAAAATGATGACACAAAAAGATGTAAAATAATATATTCTCAGCTTTTATTAATATAGTGCCAAGTCAGCAGCAACCCAAATGATCAACAGCAGATAAATTATGATACAGTCATACAAGTTATTGCTTTATGATTTTGTTATTCTTTAGTCCCTTACTGTTTCCTTTCATGGTCCTTAAATTCATTTTACTGTATTTGATCTGAATTGCTTTACTTTTATTGTTCACTGCAGAACACACTATAAAGCTGAAATACTTAAATGTCTATAGATGGAATTATCCTATTCTCATTCTAGTTCTATTTCTGTATACTGGAGCCATTACCAAGTACATGTTACTGTAAGTCACAGCACTCACTCATCCTCTTCCCTTTTTTAAATGTACACTAAGCTATTCATAAATCTTTGTAATCAAACACATCAATGTTATTGTACTGTATTTCAAAAATAAGTTTTACTGAGATTACCTTCAATACAAAAGATGAAATGTCTGCTACTTAGGAAGGTATTGTACTACATAAAAACTTTGATGTTTCTATGGAAGAATTATGTGATCTTAGAAAATTCATAATCTCCTTTTGGGGACATATCTTGTTTTTAAAAAATATATATTTAAATAGTTCTTATTACCATAAGATGGTTTTCTTGTAATGGTTTTCTAATAATTTGTTAATACAATTATACTTCCTATAGAATTCACATCATAATCATCATAATTTAGTTTCACTCTTAAGTTCAGAGTAATGTTCTTTCAGAACTTTCATTGTCATCCATCACCTAAAGTAATCAGCTTCAGTGGTAGTGCCATTATCCACTGTAGGCCATACATTGCTTTGTTAACTTTGCTTTTCTCTCTCTCTCTCTCTCTCTCTCTCTCTCTCTCATATATATATATATATTCCATGAGGATCTGTTTAGCTATGGGTTATTTTAGTTTATAACATTGAATAGTTAATGGAATTGTTCAAACTGTATGCTTTTTTTCTCTCCGGTGTCAGAAACATATAATGCTTTTTGTGTTCTAGGAAATCTCATTAGCTTTATATTCTATCTCATATAAAGATAGATTAATCTCAGCAATTTTATTTTTAATTTCTAATGACTCAATTTTTTTTATAGTTATTACAACAGTTTGTTCTGGAAGTTCTTTTAACTTTTTCCACCAAGGTCAACTATGCCTTTTTCCTTCTTTTCTCCAGAATCCTCTATCTCCTCATTTCTCATATTCATTCTATTGTTTTCAAGAAACAGCATTCATTAACATTTACATTTTGACTTTTTCCCAACTGAATGTAAGCTCCATGAAGGTGATAACCCTTATATCTTCTTGACTATAGTATCTCCAATGTCTAAGCACTGCATGGCACACGGTAGATAATGTTTCTTACTAGAAGAGAGAAGGAAGGGAAGAAGGACATATCAAGTACATTATTGTAAAAATCTAAATATTCCATTGATATACATAAAAGCCTGTTTCCCCAATAGAAGTCCTTCTTGAATGAGGTTTTATATGCACTTATGAAATTGTTAACAACTGGCATTAACCTACTGGAAGTTTGTACTTTGTAAGGCTCATTCATATTAATCAGATCCATGCTGCTCTATTATGAAAAGGAGAATAGAAACGTTGTTAGTCCTGGAAATTTCTCCAAAACAAGAAATATTGGGGGAGAAAAGTAAAAATGGCCCAACAAAGAAGTATGAGAAGAAAATGTAGCACTATATTGGGCAAACATGATAGAGAATGGTATTCCTCACTGGCTTGAAAGAACTAATACATACCATAAAGAATGAGTATAGACAAAACACAAAACTAAGAGCCAAACAAGGTTAAAAATAAGGTAGTTTGTGTTCTGAAGACACATTTTTTATTCACAGCACAGTAGAGTTTATACAACTGTAAATCAAATGCATGAAATAGAGAATCAGATTTGGCTCATGTTCTACAGTGTCCTAATTCTTGATGTTAGAATACTATTATTAGCACTTGTCTGAGATGTTTTACAAAGTTGAATTCAGCAGTACCATAATTGGAAGTAACTTTTTTCTATCTCTTCTAAAACTTTGTTTTATTATACCAAATCAGTTAAGATTAGTCATTCATTTTACAAAAGGTTTTTTTAATCAAGTCTTTTTCCTTCCAATTTAAGTCTTTATTACATTACATCCAGTATTTTCTAATGGTTACTTGTTTCTCTAGTCTCTCTCTATTGCAAACTGACCTTTCCAAAGGCACTGTAGTAATTGTTCAAAAATAATACTTAGGACATTTCAGTTCCTCAAAAGAAAGCTCATCAGTGATTCCCCAACATGACTCTTAATTTGTTGAGTCCTTATCTTCTTCATTCATACTCATTCATCCTCATAAGACTTATGCATGTCATTGGGCTATATAACCTTTAAATGTTACTTAGTCTCAACATGACTTGATAGGTAGTCATACTGTTTTTCCTCTTTGACTTCTCAAATGTGGTTACTATGTCTTCCACACCAGACCTCATTTGGAAGGTTGCTTAATGGAAATGGGCATACATTCTTCACATTCTTAAAAGTATACCTTTTTACTGCAACCCCTTATAAAATTATTTGTATTTTTGTGAAGCTGGAGAGATGGCTTAGCAATTAAGAGTTACTTCCTATTCTGCCAGAAGACATAAATTTGATTCGCAGCACCCATGCCAGGTGACTTACAAGCATCTATAATGCCACGTCCTGAGTATCTGATACTCTGGCTTTCACAGGCACCTGCACACATACACCTGCTTACATCTAATTAAAAATAAAATGTCTATAAATTCTTAAAAGATTTGATTCTCCATCATCTTGACTCTGGGATGGTCAAGTGATTTGCTTTGTCCTAGTGAATGTAATGGAAATGATATTTGTGATTTGCCTCTTGTCATCTTGGCAGCATTGTTCTTATATGACACGAAGGGAATCCATTTTAACTTGTGGAATATGAGAAGTCATAAGGTGAATGGAACTGAAGTAGCCAACTGTCAGTCAGTTCTACCTTCCAGAAGAATGAGTGAGGCTAGCTTCTTGCAGCATGGCATAGCAGTACCCAAATAAGAAACAGACTGGCCTTGAGGTCAGTGCCAAGTGCTGGGTTCTAGCCCCAGTGCTGTCGTAAGTGCAACCAGTACTTCATTCAGTCCAGTGTGTTTTCCAGAGCACATATGAAATGAACAAAATGTGTTACTCCCCTCTAGGAAATAATTTTCTGCCTTAGGAAAATTTAGTACCATCCAGTTAGGTGCACAATTATGTAGAAGTAATGATGTGCATGTAGTAAATCGAATTTCTTCAACTCATAAATCCCTTGGAATGTAGAACTGTTGCAACAAGACATTCCTTACCAAGACTACTTCTCATTGTCTAAAGAAGATACTCGTCACGGGGTGAAGTAGATATGACACACAGATGAGCACGGGCTGGTTTCCAGTAGGGATTACTATTACTTAAGTGGTACTTAAGTCACCTCTTTTTCTTCATTTAATCAGGCATATCATACCCTGGAATTAATGTATTTCCTATATCAATATCGTCTATTACTCGTCACTTACAGATAATTCTCTCTGCCCTCAAGGTACAGAGATTATCTGAGACACCTGAGTTGAAATTCAGTTTGTCTGTATGTGTGCCTTATTTCTCCAACAGGAATTTAAATTTATGCAAAATTGTATTACTTTGAACTTTTTCTATGAACTTTTTCTATTTTTTTAAACAAAGAAAAGTTACAAAAGGATGAACATACCTGTGTTTATTTTAAATGTTATCCTTTTCCTGCTTTTACTTAAGCATTTTTAATCTTAATTAAAATATAAACTCTCCTTTAATCATATAAACAAAGTTTATAAACCTAATAATTTCACACCATTTAATGAAAACATTAAAATAGAAATTTTAGTATAATATTAAACTATAATTTGTGGTACTGGAATATTTTATTAAATCACCCAGCATATAATTAGATAAGCTATGAAATAACAACGATGAGGTGGACTATTGAATGCCTCAGAAACACTACCTTTTACCAATTTGCCATAAAGGCTTATTAAATAATTTTAGTGAATAAATACTGAAAGAGGAACAGTTCTGCCTACATTATATGCTACAATATTCAATTTTAATTTTAAACTTGAATTATTAAATGTTATACCTACTTGAACTGTTTTTGTTTGTTTTTATGACTTGGCTTTGTGGATTACATGCTTAAACTGATGAATAATGAAAAAATTCTCCTTCTCAAATGGTTTCTCTGTATTCTACAGTCTTCATATGGCTGCTTACTATTTAGGCAAGACTAGCTCCTCAAAGGGCAAACATAATTCTTCAGAGCGACACTGTCAGTGGTAAACTAGTTAAAAGTCATCAACCAATAAGTTGGTTACATTTGCATAGAAACAAGAAAAGAAAAATAAGAGTACTAGAATAGCATAGGCAAATGGGAATCTTATATTTGTGTGTCTGTGTGTAATTATAATAACCAAAGAAAATGAGGCCATCAATTAGAGAGTGATGGGGGGGTGCTGGAGGAAAGAAAGGGACTGGAGGAAACAAAATCAATTTTTCAATTAAAAATGTATTAAGTTTAAAATCCCTTTAAAAATTGGAAAAAACATCATTAAAGGGGTGAAAAATATCAGAGAGATGATAGAAGACACATTCCTTATGTTATAGTCCTATATTAACAATTTATAGCTTGTGCTGCGAGTACGTGAGTGTTAATAGAGGGGTCATCACTGCCCTTGTCCTAATAGGCCTGCAACTGCAAACATGACTACATGAACTCTGACTGTCCCACAACTCCTAGCAGCAGTCTCAGCCAACTGTGTCTGCTTTTATCAATTACATGTAAAACAACATGAGATCTACCTGTTCCATAAATTTCTTGATTTTTCTTTCAACATTGAAGTTTCTTTACTAAAATCTTAAAATAATTAATTAGAATATAATTATAAAATAATTAGAATTAGTTATTATGTAAACTATTTATATGCCAGCCACCACCGATTTTTTTATTTTTCATCAGTATACAAACAAGTTCTCTTAGGACATTTCCATATATACTTAGTTTTGCATAATTTTCTCCTCCCACACCTCAACTCTTTGTCTAACTCCTTGTTTATACCCTTCCAAGTATTCTTCCTTCCATTTTCATATCACATGTTCTATTACCTTCCCACCCTGCTCCCTTAAACCCAGACCTTAAAGGTCTTTTTCATGGGCCTCTTTAGATTTCTAGATTCTACCAGTACATACTCTCACACATATACACATATATAAAAGTTTAAAGCTATATTCATGTATGAGGGAGAAGATGCAATATTTGGCATTCTATTGTGAGCTATATTGATAATTTTACCTTGGATTCTAGAGTTGTCTATTTTTTTCCCAGTGTTATGTAGAATTCCCTTTGCCAGAAGTTAGGTAGGGTGGTTTCCAGGAATTAGGTAGGGTGGCTTCCTGTTAGCTAAGGTTGAAATGCCAACTATGTAGGACAGTCTCATGGCAACTGGCAGTACAGAATATCAAGAAGGCTATGAAGTACATTCTGGTCAGATAATCATTCTTTAATTCCTAATTGTAAGTGGAATATTACCTTAAGGAATGATATTAACTACATTATAAATTAAGAATTATATTATTTTTCTGGAGAATATTTTAAATCTTATCCATGCCTAACAATGCATTCTCCTGGATTTAAAGGTATGTCTATACTGCAGACATGTCAATATGTTTAATTACATTTTACCAAATGTAAAAACAATATAGGTTCTCCAGGAGTAAGCTAATGTGTCCTTGTAAGAAATAAGTAGACAATAAATAACCTGCTCTGCCTAGAGACCCCAAGTTTCTAGGTTTGAAAACTCTGGAGTTTAAACAACTGTTGACCTGGGTGCAGAACTGATATAAAGAAACAACCAAAAGAAACTTACAGAAGATTCAGCTCAGATGTTATACTCAAGCAAGTGAAAGAAGTACTGTTAAAATAGCAAAAATGCTTCTAATTTTATACTTATATTTCTTTGAATACATGCATTCTTTAATTCTATTTTATGCCTTAGTTACTCCAAATAAAATAGTGTAGGGATATTACTTATGAAATAAATATGGAAAAAAACAGAGAAGTTAAGATACTACCTGGCAATTTCTTTCTTTTTAATTATGTGTGAGCAAATGCTTGCCTGCTTGTATGTGCACCATATGCATGCAGGGGCTGACAGAGACCAAAAGAGGGCATTGTATCCCCCACAACTAGAGTTAGAGACAATTGTGGGTGCTGGAAACCAAACCTAGGTTCTCTGCAAAAGCAGTAAGTACTCTTAGCTGTGCAATTATTTCATACATGGTAATTAATCTCAATAAATTTAGCAATTGTTGATTTTCTCTGAAAATCAAAAAAGTTTTCTAAAAAGAGTACTTAAAATGCAAATAATCATTCTAAGTATAACTATTTTTTATGTTGTTTCAGGCATTTTTTTCTTTTGTTCCTTTTTATTGAAAATAGATTATTTTCTCATACAATATAACATGATTTCAGTTTTCCCTTTACCTACTCCTCCTGTTCTACCCCACCTTCCTCCCATCTAGACCTACTCCCTTTCTGTCTCCCATCAGAAAAGAACAGACTTAAGAGATAACAACAAAACATAATAACAAAATAAAATATAATAAGATAAAACAAAAACTGTAATATTGAAGTTGGACAAGGCAAACTAACAGAAGGAAAAGAATTCAAGAATAGGCATAAGAATCAGAGACCCACTCATTCAAACTCAGGAATCCCATAAAAACATTAAAAGCTGCAATATATGTGCAGAGGACCTGTGCAATCCTTAGACTTTTGTCATATTGCTTTATCAAAACAATTTGCACAACTGCTGCTAGCAAAATATATAGGCTACATAGTACATAATAAAAACAAAGATCTGACCAAGAGGTTACTTCTGGATTTTTTAAAAAAAATGTATTATCAGTGTGTTTGTGTGTGTGTGTGTGTGTGTGTGTGTGTGTGTGTGTGCGCGCGCGCGCGCGCATGCACACAAGCACATGCACATGCATGTATGCACATATCACAGCACACAGGTAAAAGTAAGAAGACAACTTCTGGGAGCTGGTTTTCTTCTTTCCACTATGGGTTAATTTATATTGTAAGTGCTTTTACACACTGAATCTTAATACTCATTGATCCCTTACTGTTTCTAGGTTTTTAAGCAGAATATTCAGAGTACCTAATGGCTTCTTGAAATCAGAAACGACATTAGTATGAAGACTAACTCCAGAGAACTACTGTTAAAACTATGTCCTTAGTGTCAGGATCTCAAATATAAAAGCCTTTGTTAGAACTTCAGAAAATGCCACATAGTAGAGCTCATTCATATTCCCAGGACTCACTAGGCAGATGCAGGACTGTTGCAAGTTCAAAAAACAAAACGACCTCTGTAAATATAGACTTAAAAAAAAAACTGAAATGTGCCTACTTGTATTTCAAAACTAATCTATGCCTCACATTATTGGATATTGTAGTTTCTCTTCTGGCTAGTTCTCTCTGTTGAATATTTGTAGAGCAAATAACTAACAACATGCTATATCAATAAACAGAAACAACAACAAAACATAATGAATATCTTCATTCAGATTATACTTTCAGACTTAATGACACCTTTGTTGAAAATAACTTTATCAAAGGTCAAGTTAGAAAAATTTTCTTATTAGTGATATATTTATCTTGTTTAAGAACTCACCTAGCTAGGGACATAAAGATATCCACCCCTTTTTTTTTTCTTTTACTTTCACATTTAGGCCCATCATTCACCTTCCATTGTCTTGAAGGATAATTCAAGATCTACAACAGAGTATTTCTATCCATCTATTTCTTGCCTGAAAAATTTAGGTGGTCTTAAAATCTTTCATAGCGCATTACCTCTGTCCTTTTCAATGTGGGCTGGCGGTGTTCCTAATAATGCACAATTCTTACTATAAGCTGCCTACAAATTTCAAGATCATGTCCTTAGCCCAAAAAGTTCTTTGGAGATTCTGGATTGTCAGCCCTATCTCTATATCTAGCTTCTGCTGAGATAACTGACTTTACTCAAAAACTAAATTCCCAATGTCTCTGAAAACAGTTTGTCCATACCCTGGTTCACTCCAAGGCATGGTATATATCTTTTTTTCGCTCCTTTGAAGGTGATAATTTCCCAAGTTTTTTCCCAAGTTCTAGTTCCCTTTTACTAACATTTCCTTATTCAGTTACCTGTTTTCTCATAGTTTACCAGAAATAGCCAGGAAGCCAGAACACAAGTTTCCCCAATTGCTCACAAATTTCTGTTAGTAATTATCCAAATTCACTGCTTGAAAGTTTTAATTTTTGATCCAGGGAGACTGTTCCGTGGGTAAGAGCACTTGATCTGTAAGCATAAGGACTTGAGTTTAAATCCTCAGGAACCATATAAAAAGTAGATCTGGCTGTGTATTCCTGTAATCCCAGCTTTCGGGACTCGAGGACATGCAGGTCCTAGAAGTTTCCCAGTCAGATAACCTAGCAAGAGGTGAGCTTCCAGTAAATAAGGTGGGTAGCAACAGAAGATACTTGTATTGTTTTGGCCTAGGCAAGCATGTCTACCCTCACATTCATGTGCAAGCATCTCACACATAGACACACACACACACACACACACACATTTTACATTTTTCTAGAAACATTCTAATAATACAGCACATATATTCTGTAAATGAAACAACTTTATTTCTATCCTCTCTACTTTTTGAACTCAAAAGAATCTAGACTTTTCTCCATAATGTACCTTACAGTTTTTCCATTCTTTACCTATTTATCAACTGCAAAGCAACTTCTAAAATTTTAGATGTTTGTTATAGTTCTTGTTTGTTATATACACTTGGGGCTGCCTTAACATGCTATAAATTCAGGGAGTTGAAGAAATACACATTAATTTTCTCATGATTATGGCATCCCAGCTGTTAGCAGAGCCAAACTTCCAAAGGCTGTAGGAGGAAATGCTTTCTTGCTTTGTTCACCTTCCAGGATTTGTACTACCCTTGATTTATAGTAGCATAACTCCAGTCTTTTATCAATGCCTTCTCTTTGTCTTGTTTTCCAAATTCTACTTTCTTTTCTCTGATAACGTGTCATTGAATTTAGAGGTCACCTAAAATGATCCTGGTCTTAAATTTTTTTAATTAAATATGCAATGACCCTATTAGTAAATAGATAGCAATAATTAAGTAGGCATACACATGCCATAACAAAGTAAAACAAGTGTGTAGTTTAAGCAACAGAAATCTACTATATCATAGCTCTAGAGGATATATGTCACATCAACATGTCTGCAGGGTTTCATTTTGAAGATCTAGAGGAAGAATAGTTCCATGTTTCCCTGTTTACTGAGTTTTTTGAACTCACTTTATTCATGTGAATGCTGTTTACCTTATAAGCATTCACCTGTGTCAAGTTTCACCCTTGAAAAAGTACCAGTTGTATTGGATTAGAGCCTACCATGATCACCTCTGCAACAAATCTTTCTCAAGTTGGGCCACATCTGAAGTACTGTGGGATTAGAACTTCAACATGAATGACTTGTGGGGGTCGCAGTTTAGCCTATAGGTCACACTCTTAAGTGCCAGGTGTCAGGAGACAGACACCTTTTGGGATTAAAAATATCTCCATATCACAGTTGTTTAAATGTTTTATTCTGTGCTCTGCTTCAATAAGTATAATAAAGTCTCCTATACTTCTACCTTTATTCTTTTATAGTTAATGTGGTGTTTTCTCTCTGGCCTTTTGCAAGATTTGGCTTTGGTTTCTACAATGTGAATGTTTTAGATAATTGGTTGATAAATGGACGGATGGATGGATGGAATGGATGGAAAAACAGGTATTCAGGCTGATATTCTGCTTTTTACGTGTTTGATTTGTTGCTTACTGTTAATTTTGAAAATTTCTCATTCATTGTTATTTCAAATATTTCATATTTCACCTTAGAATTCTTATATGTTCTATTTCATTTTTAAATTCCTTTTTTCTCTTTGAATTTAAGTTCCTGAAGTTTCGATTGTCTGTGCTGTGTGATCTTTCTATGTCCAGACTGCTGATGAGCTCACCAAAGGCAAACTTAAGTTACAGTGCTTTTAATGTCACATAAACTTTTGGTTCCTTTTGAATTTCCATCTGTTTACACTGCAAATCTATCATGTTTTCTACTTTATGTATTAAAGTCCCTAATATACACTCTTAATTAATTAAGATTTTCTATGGCAATCCAACATTCAGCAGGATCCTCTGAGACAATGGAAGGGCAAAACTCCATACCAAAGGAGGGAACCCCTGAATGAAACTTCAGAGCAGGCCAGGAACTAAAGACTGCATAACCCAGAGATGATTTCTAATGCTGTCATTAGAAGTTTATTTTTTGTTATACATAAAATAATTGTTTTATGCTGTTGGGTGAGAGGCTGTCTAGGGCAGTTTGTATTGTTTGCAAGTGTTGGCCTTCTTGTGGGGGAGGTATTTAATTGCTAATGATCTGCGTGTGCTACCTGTAGAATACCTGAGGAGTTCTGAATCAAAACACCTGAGCTCAGATGCTCGGAGTTCCACTGTCCAGTTAGGTGATGGCCAGGATGGTGGTTCCCTCTGTTGAGGTTTGGTGGCATTTGCACATATGAAAATGCCTCATCTCCTTGGTGAGCCTACATACTAGTTAATTACTACAGGTTATGTTATGCTCATAGATCAGTGCCTAGTCCAGTCCTCATCAGAGAAGCCCCCTCCAGGAACTTATATGCAGAGGTCCAGGGCCAAACAAACATCCTGCAGAGCTTGGGGAACACCACAGAAGAGGGGTGGATTGCTTGGATAGAGGGGTTGAGGACACCAGGAGAACAAGCCCTATGGACTCATTTAACCAGCACTCTTAGAGGCTCACAGATACTAAAGTTACAGGCACAGAACCTGCAGGGTCTTCTAAATATATCTTATGACTGTCTGGATAGGTGTTCTTGCAAAACTCCTAAAGGCTAGAGTGGTGTAATCTCTGACCCTTTTACCTGCCCCTGGGACCTTTTCCTCCTGCTGGGTTGCCTTGTCCACCCCTGATGTAGGGACTAATGCCCTGCCTTGTTCCATCTTGCTGTGCCATGTCCTGATTGAGTGGTAACCCTTGGAGGACTGTTCTTTTCTGGGAAGAAATGGGGAGAGGGCATTGGTTTGTGGGTGGAGGTGGGGAGGATAGATCTGAAGGAGAGGGGAGATGAAAGGAACTGGGAGTAGAGGGAGAGGAGTTGGATGTATTGTATGAGAGAAGAAAAATAAAATAAATCTTTAAAAAAGATTTTCCATATGGACAATCCAACATCATTTGTCATACTTTAGGTTAGATCTAATAATTGCTTTGTTTCTTCAGTGTGTACTTCCTAATATGCCTTGTGGATTTTTGTTGAACGCTGAGCATGATATACCATATAATAGAAGGTAAGTAAACCTTTTCTTATTGTGTTATACAAACTAAAAGTAATTGCCATAGCTATAGGTGCCAGATACTTCAGAGTATCATTTTTTGGTATGCATTCATTGTAAAAATATGAGTTTCATTATGACATTCATATATATATATATATATATATATATATATATGATATTCTTTGATCTTATCTATTCCTTTTACCCTCTCCTATTCCCATTCTTCTCTCCTACTGATCCCTTCTCTTCCCAAATAGTCATACTTTGTTTTCAAGTTTGTTTGTTTGTTTAAAATCGATATTCTATATATGATGAGAAAACATGAGATACTTCTCTTTCTGGGCCTGTTTGATGATAACTAGTTCCATCCATTTTCCTGTAAATGAAATAATTTGCTTCATTATGACTGAATAATTCTCTCCCCCTTCTCTCTCTCTCTTTCTCTCTGTATGTGTCTATATATTCTCTTTGTCCATTAACCTATGGAAAGACAGGTTAATTAAATGGCTGGACTATTGTGAAAAATGCTAGGATAAGCAGAGATACACAGAATTATTTTACCAGTATGCTAACTTGCAGTCCTTCAGGTACATGCATGGTAGTGGTGTAAGGAAATGAAATTGTTCTATTTTTAGTTTTTTGAGGAATCCCCATACATATTTTCATAATGGTGGCATGAATTATATTCCACCAATGATGTATATAGGCTGCTTATTTATCTATCTTTGCCAGAATTTCTGTTCCTGAATATCTTGATGATGGCCATTCTGACTAAGGTGAGATGGGATTTCATTTTAGTTCTGATTTGCACATTTTCCTGATAGTTAAGGATGTTGAACATTTACCTACATATTTATTGGCCATTTGTACTTTTTTTAAAGAACTGACCAATTCATTTGCCCATTTATTGATTAGATAATATCTGTTCTGATGTTTAGTCTTATGAATTCTTTATATGTTTTAAATTTTTTCTTTGCAAGACAGGGTCTGATTATGTAGCCTTTACTGGCTAGGAACTCTATGTAGACCAGGATGGCCATGAACTCATAGAGATCCAACTGCCTCTACCTCCTGAATCTTGAGATTAAAGGTGTATACTTCTATATCCAGTCTTTATTCTGGATATTAATCTTCTATTGGATAAATAGCTGACACAGATTTTCTCCCATTCTATAGGCTGTTGCTTCACATCATTGTTTAATTTGTAATGCAGAAACTGTGTGTGGGGTGTGTTAATCAGGTATAGGTATGCAGGTACAATCAGCTATGAATGTACCAGAGGTCAACATCAATGTCTTCATCTATAGCTCTCCACCATAATTTGAGATCAGGTTTCTCACTAAAGCTAGAGCTTCCAGTTTAGCTAGACCAGCTGGCCAGCAGAACCCTGGGATCCACTTGATTCCAATCCCCCTTCCCAAGGTTACACACACACACTACTGCTCCCAGATTTTACATGAGTGCTGGGTATTAATTAGAGTCCTTATACTTGCAGAGCAAACACTTTATACACTAAGCCCCTAGAAACATTTTAATTTCATGTAATCCGATTTGTCAATTCTTATTTCCTATATTTTTTACTCATATATAAAGCCCCTTTACCTATGTCATAGTGAATTGTTCTTGTTTTAGCAGTTTCAAAGTTTAAGGTTTTATATAAAATTCTTTTATCTATTTTGTACTTATTTTTGACAGGTGAGAGTTAAGGATCTAGTTTCACTCTACCATGTGAACAAGTTTTCAAAGTACCATCTGTTGAAAATGTATTTTCTATAAGTTTTGGTTTTGGATCACTCTTGAATATCAGATGGCTGTAGCTATGTGGGTTTGTTTCTTGTTCTTCTCTTCCTTTCTCATGGTTTGCTGAATCTTGTTTGCATGTAGGACTCTGTACTACAATTTGAAATCAGGTATCTGATACGTACAGCATTGCTCTTTTTGTTCAGAATTGCTTTGGCTATTTGGGATCAATTTAGTTGTAGAATTGCTTTTTATGTGAAGAATGTCTTTGAACTTTTAGTAAAGATTCCATTGGATCTACAAATGTCTTTGGGTAGTATACATATTTTCACAAAGTTATTGCTGCTGGTCCACTGACATAGGATGTCATTCCGTCTTCTACTGTCTTCTTTGAATTCTTTTCAGCAGTATTTTGCAGTTTCTATTGTAGATCTCTTTCGCTTTTATGGTTAGGATTATTCCTTTACTTTTCTATTTGAAGTTAATGTATAAGGAATTATTTTTCTTATTTATTTCTCAGAATAACTGTAACTGTATATAAACAAGTGACTGAATTTTTCATGTTGATTTTGTATCCCACTATGTTATTAGAAATGTTCATCAGGTCTAAAAGTTTTTGGGGGAAGTATAGTATACTATAGCATAGTATACTATTTATTTGCAAATAAGGGTAATTGAATATCTTTATTTTTTGGTTGTCTCCATTTCATTTCTTTCTCATGCTTGCTTTATTGATCTAGGTAGAATTTCAGTGATGTATTAGATAGGAATGGAGAGAATGGACATCCTTGTCTTGCTTTTCATTTTAGGGAAAATGCTTATATTTTCCCCCATTTTGTATATTATTGGCTGTGTGTGTGTGTGTGTGTGTGTGTGCGCGCGCGGGCACACACATACACGTGCATGTGTGTAATATACCACAGATTGGTTTCATTCCAAAGATTTAAGAATGATTAACATAAGCATATTAATAAATACAACACATATATATGTAACACTAGGGGCATAAATCACATGAGTGTATCATTGTCTCAATAGACACAGAAAAAGCCCTTGACTAAAGTCAACATCCGTTTTTTTTTTAAGCCCTGAAGATATTAGGATAGAAAGAATATAACCCCCTTCTATCTATAGATGGATAGATTAACCAACAGACACACACCCTAATTTCTTGGATGATATCTCATACTTTCATGCTTTCTGGCTTCTCAAGCTTTGGTTGAGAGGTCTAATGTTATTCTGATGGAAATGCCTTTCTAAGTAAATTGGCATTTTCCTCTAGTAGTTTTTGTTGTTGTCGTGTTTGGCATTTTGTTTTCATTCTTAGACAGTCTTGTTATGTTACCCTCCGGTATTATCAATGTACTACAAGCTCAGCAGTGACTAAAATCCTAAGTACTACAATAACAAGTGTGTGAAACGTCACCTTTCTCATGTATTTAGTATTATTCATTTGTTCTATTTTTTGCATTTAACGCTGATGTGACATGGAGAGCTTCTATTCTTGCCATATTTATTAGAGATTCTAATTACCTCCAGTCCCTGTTTGTCTACATCATTAGTTTGAGAAATTTTTTGTTACTGAATAGGTTTTCTATGCCTTTAGCTTGAAACTCAACTCTTCTATTACATATATGTTTAGGTAGGTTTGATCTCTTGATTATGTCTCAGTGGTCTTCAATGGGCATATTTTTTTTCTGAACCGATCTCTAAATATACTCGTGATTTTTTAATCCCTGGTACTCTTTCTTCTGTTTGACCTAGTCGTTGTTGATGGTTTCCATTGATTATTATTTTTGTTATTATTGTTGTTTGTTTAATTTCAGTTTCCTTGCTTAATTTTTAATCCATGTTGCAGAACTTTGATATCTAGGTCCTGAATTGATGTCTATACTTCACTCACCTGCTTCTTCAGACCTTCCTCTTTAAAGTCACTGATCATGTTTAAAAGTAGGCTTTTGAATTCTTTGTCCTACATTTCAGCTATTTCAGCATCTTTGGATCTTCCTATTGAGGAGTGATGATCTTTTGGAGGAGTCTTACTGACTAAATTTTTTACATTTCTCATGGTTTTATATTGTGATTTAGACACTGGGATCTTCTGAGTGGGTATTTTTCTCTTGGGCTTATGGACAGCACTACTCTTTAGAGGAGATGAAACAGAGATTCATAAGAAAAATGATTATTTGTCCAGAAAAAAGTTATCAAAATTTACTAAAATGCAAATGACTACTTAACCTATATCCATAGTAAGGTTCTATAATAGGTTATAGACCATAATTATAAAAACAAGGACATTTAAAAGTTATTAATGCTCAGCCTACTACTACTACTACTACTACTACTAAGTAATAAGTGGAGAGGATGAAAAGGGGTTAGAGAAACTGAGGAAGGAATAACAGTAAATGCATAGATAGGAAAGTGCAAGTGGTAGGAAGAAGACTGAAAACACAGAGACAAATAAAGCAATCAGGAGAGCAGAGCAAGAGAAACAAACCAAGGAAAATAAAAAAGCTAACAAGGAAATAATTAGAAAAGTAATGAAACAGCCAATATTTTTCCCTGCTTAGATACTTTGGATTGTATTTTTAACTTACACTGCAAGTCTTCTACCTTTCGGTCTACTTCTGAATCCCTTCAGATTCCTCCTCAGAGAGTCTACAGCTATACCCTGTTATTGCACCGGGGTTCTTTTAGCTTGGTAGTAAAGCGTGTGAAAAAGAAATATTCTTAATGTGATTAAATCTCAGTCTTCTAGTATATCCATGTCCATGAGCTATAAATTTAACAAATATTTCTAATTCACACACACACACACACACACACTTCTCAAGTGAGAGATTATTGGCAATAAAAATGGGAAAGATGTTCTTCCTTCAGGTGGTAAAATCTTTCCCCTGAAGAATCTTTGTTATAGATAATGCCTAAGCCCATTTCACATTTGTTCTCTTATCCTTACATACTAGCACCATTAGCTGTCCCCTCTTACCTTTAAGCTTTAAAATGGGTTAGTCCATGAATGACTAGTGTACCATATGGCTTTTGCATATGTAAACAGCATATGTTTGGCTGTGACTCCGGATTTTCCTTTCTCTCAGTATTTCAGAGTAGCACTTAAGCCTGACAATCACAAATCTCTGATATTTCCATGAAAATCAACTAGTTTCTAAGTTGTTCACTATTTTGCTCTAAAAATAAGAGTGATATTATCTACTTTTTTTTTGTATGCTGGAACTGAAACTGCAAGTCCTGAAAATATCCTTAATAGTATATTTAAAAATTCAAGCATTTTCCCCTTGCTTGTTACTGAAGATGTGACGAACAGCTAAGTACTTCCTATGTCTTCTCTACTACTAGAAGAGCTCTTACCCTTCTCCATTGCCTTGAATCAACCAGTGAGAGTATATAAATATACTCAAACGCTTGTACCCTCATTTTCCAGAGGATAACACAGAACTAATACCATTCTAGATACACAGGAGTTAATTTATTATATGCAACTCAAGAGTTAGCCACTAACCTTTAATATTTCAATAGGTGCTTCCTAGAGTAGGTAGGTTTCTTACGTAACAGCAAAGCAGTTATCACATTCAGAACATTCAACACTGGCTTTTTGTTTGTTTGCTTGCAGTCTTGGAGGATGAAGCCAGAATATAGTTTATGGATGGCAGGCAGAAGCTCTACCACTGAGCTACATCCTCAACCTGATAAATATTTTTTTATCTATTTTTATTTATTATATTTTATTACCCCCTTTCATCCTCTCCACTTTTTACTTATTAGTAGTAACAGCTTTAGCATTAGTAACTTTTAAATATTTTTATCGAATCTATTAACCATACTTCAGTTTTCTCATTGTTCCATGAAAAACTGTCCCTCGGACAATACTGTGCTCTGGATCACACATTAATCCTTTGTTATACAGCTTCTTACTATCTCAGTCTAGAACACTTCATGACATGACATTGAAAACTTTTAGATTTCCAAGCCAGCTGTTTCTTGGTAGTGTATTTCTAAACTTGGCTTTGTCTAATTATTACTCATGCTCAAGTTAGAATTATACATCCCTGCATAATATTATATCTTTCTAATAGGCAACTCTTTGGTAACTTAGGTAAAATATTTCTGATTGTCTATAATAAGATTATTATGAACCCCTGGCAACAGGAGGGAAGGGTAGTCGTAGACATCTTGTTCTACACTTTCCTCCTCAATCTTGACTCCATACTGTTATTAATCACTCACTATTCTTCCCCAGTCATTGTTTCATTTTATCATTCTATATTTATTAACACCCTGCCCTATCTACCTAGGTATTCACCTACCAGTCCATCTTTTCTTTATGTCATCAGTGTGAACTCAAGCATGTATATGGGGTTTTTTGTTTTGTGTTGTGTTGTGTTGCTTAGAGACATTGTATCATGTAGGCCACTTAGGTTTGGAACTCATTATGTAGCCTAGGATGACATCGTACTTTTCATCATCTTGCCTCTACCTCCCAAATGCTGAGATTGCAGGTAGATGTCCTATGCTCAGTTTTATGAAATTCTGGGCCTCAAACCCTGGAGCTTTATGACTACTTAGTAAACACTTATCAACTATACCACATCTCTAACCCTCTCATATTTTCAATACTTAACTACCGTCCTTATTGGGACTGGGATGAAGATCAGTTGGTAAAGTATTGGCCTAGCATTTACAAAGCTTGGCTTCAATTCCCAGCATCCCAGGTGCTCCAGAGGTAGAAACAGGAAGATCAGAAGTTCAAAGTCATCCTTGGCTACACAGTAAGTTAAGGCTAGCATAGGATTCATAAGACCATATTTCAGAAGGGAAAAAGGAAGGAGACAGAGAGGGAGGGAGAAAAGTACAGGGAGTGAAGGAGGGAAGGAAGGAGGGAAGGAAGGATGGAAGGAAGGAAGGAAGGAAAGGAAGGGAGGAAAGAAATAAGGAAACAAACATTTTGATATCAAATATTACCACGTTCGGACAGAAGAAACTTCTTTAAGCTAGATGATGCATTCTTTAATATGTTTTTAATACTTCCATGGTTTTGTTATTCCACACTAATCTTACACTTTTTGTTTACCCGAGCAAATATTTATTATCCTTATCTGAATATTTTAAAAATCACCTTGACATTTAATTTTCTTTTAAAAAATAGTTTAATTTACTTACAAAACACCAACATACATTTATTTTTTTAAAACCAAGGGTTTGGACATAGCTCAGTGTAGAGTGCAGGTTTTAGTATGCAAGGGGCTCATGTTAAATCTCTAGCAGCAAAGAAAACAAAAATAATTATGTTAAAAAATGAAGAGAAAAACCTAAGAATGAGAAAAATTTCAGTGTACACAGAGTATAGTGCTATATTTAAAAAGGTATTAATCCCAATATCTATTATCCAATTTATAAGCTATTTTTTGTTTTCCATATGTAGTTATTCTAAGTATCTAAATATAACTCATATCCAGTTGTACTCAAAATAAACTGGTAAAAATCTTTATGTTTTCCCAAATGCAGCCTTACCTGAGGAGTCCAGTAAAAAGTTGGGCTCAATCTATAGAGTTTTCTTTTATGGAAACTCTGAAGTGGCCTTGTCCGGGCAGCTGTACTCATGATAGCCAAGGATGGAGATTTCAGCCTTGTCCTGTCTTTTCTCCTTTTCTTACTGTGTTTCTGAGTAAGTAACCAGCTACTGGAGGAAGAGAGCTCATCCAAATTCTCTGATGTACTGGAATGGATGAAATAATTGGAAATGGGGGTGAAATAAAATGAACAAAGAAACAAAGAAAATAATGTAAATTTCTTGGTTTATTTTGATAGAAGAGTATTCATTTTTAGCAGTTTTGTGATAACAATAGGTAAAATCACTGACATTCATAAAGAATTAAATAGTAAACTATAGAAATAATTTGTTTTTGTTGCAAAAGATACATCCTTCAGAGTTAGAATGTTCTTTTGTAAAAATTAATGTTCCATACCCATCAGTAATTCACACACAACACAGTTTTAACTGTTTATGCCAATTTATTTTTGCATGTGGGTGAAGTATGTCAGAACCAAAGGCTTAAAAAGTACCAAGGTCTCCTCACTGCATCTTTAATGTTTCTTAAATAAGCTACTGCACATCAATATCAGTGAACTCTGAAATTGCTACAATCTTATTATAGTTTAGAAACTTTTAAGACTTATAATACAGAAGTTACCCTACAGAATAATGAAATAAGCTATATATGAAAAATATAATTTTATAGTTACTCTTTACACCAAATTTTAACATTATATTTAAGGTTTTGTGAACTGAAGTTACCAGAAAAATAAGCACATAGATTCTGAAGATTTTATAAACTGACAGGGTACAACAACTTCATGATTATATTGGAATGTTACAGATCAAGAGAAAATTACCTTGGGATATTTTTAGTCCCTTAATAGACATATGTTACTCATCTCTGAAACTGATCTAGTTTTATTCTGACTAGTAGTAAAACCTTTGGAATGTATTAATAACTAAGTTGCTAATACCACCAGCTTCTACCAAAGCAAAAGCTAAGATTATCAAGAACAGCACCTCAAAGCACTAATAGATGCCCTTGCTTTGCTGTAGACTATCTACTTGAAGTTAGTCTGTCTAGTACTGTATTTGGTAGGTAGCTTGATGTATGACTTTTGTTCTTCAAAAAGTTCAAGAAATTGTTTCTACAGTGGAACATATCATTCAAGGCAACCTGAATTTGTTCCTAGGTGTAATTACTTAGAATAAACATGTCTTAGGAATTTTGGAGAGCTGTTTTGTGTTGAGACATTTAACTTTACTTATATTAGTATACTGCATATAATATATGAATATATAGTAATATATTATGACACATAGTAATATGTTTATATACTAACATAAAGTAAGCTTTTCAAACAAAACAGGTACCAATTTCAACTTTATGCAGACCAATATTAGTTGAATTAATAGTCTAACAAGTGAATTTGAGATAGGCTAATAGACACAGGGAACAAAATGACAAACTGCATACTGGCTAAAGGGTGATGCACCTGCAGTATATCATGGCAGAACATTATGTGACCACTCAAAATCTGCTGGGACAACTGCTAACTATGCTTTGCTTCATATCTGCATCTGCATATCATTAACCATGTAAATTTGCTTGCTTCTATCATGTATCTGACACCATGCTATATCTGAAAAAATATCACATAAGGGCAGAAAAGCAGGGTTAACCCTATTCCAGAACATGGTCTTCCCACATACAGTTTTTCCTGGAACTCCTCATCTTTCCTCCTCCTTAACTCAAGAATAACCCCCCTTTCATCTTAAGTTTGGGCATAAAAGGAGCTATTGAAGATTTGGGATATGTTTCTTTCTGAGAGGCCAGCTATTACTGCTTCACCATGTAACTCTGCCTTGTAATAAACTTGCTCCAAATTCTTACTTATTATTTCTTTGATGGTGACAAGAACCAGGAAGCACCGAGTAGAGGTCTCCATCTGGTCTCCTTTGAGGTTCTGGTCTCCAAAACCTCCACTTGGGAATAACAAGTCTACTATATGTGATGCTAGTAATCAATATATAAGTTCTCAATATGCTACTTGATTCAAGAACAACTGATGTTTGCAGGTAAATATAAGATAAGGTTCTTAAGGGCAAGAGAAATAGCTCAGTCTGTAAAATGCCTGCTTTGGAAGCACAGGAGCCTGAGTTTGGTCCCCTACACTCTTGTAAAAGCCGGATGCTGAAGTACCCTGATGTTTTTTTCCTAACTCCAACACTGGGGCAGGTGACAGGCTTAGAGGGAACCTACAATTCAGCAGAATGGATGCACTCCAGGTTCAGTGAGACCTTATCTCTGAAAATAAGGTGGGGAGTGCTTGAGGAAGACACCATATACACATATATATAGCCACAGAAAGACATACATATACCATACCCTACACACACACACACACACACACACACACACGATACTGCTTTCTAAAGGAATATTATTGATTTTAATTACAGCTACTATAAAATATTTTTAAAGTGGATGTAACAAATTCAAGAATGCTTACATAGCAATGTGAAACTAGAAAGATAAACAGGGAAGATGGTAACTAAATACATTCAACAGATACTTTAGTGATAGTTGTAGCAATAAGTAATAACACAAAAACTGTCCCCTAATGTCTTTTGCCAGTCCTGGTGACACAGGTTTGTGATACTAGCTACTCAGGAAGTCTTAGCAATGACTCAGACTAAGTTCAAGGCCTGCCTGGGATACATAATAGGGCAAAGACCACCTAGGGAGTGAAACCTGTCTCAAAATGTAAAAAGTAAAAAGTGCTGAGATCACAGACAAGGGGAACTATGCCCAGACAAAGGGGATTTTTAAAAAAATCTTAAAGCCAAATAAAATAGAAAGTCACTATTGATTACTATATTTAACTAGTTAATAATTGAGATATAAAGATTGTCAAACATTTGGTACAATTCAAGAGTTGTTGTTTTTTTTTTTTTTAATAGGGCCGGGATAGATCAGTGTTTAGAACACTTGACTAGCATATGTAAGAACTTAGGTTTAATTCACAGCACACAATAAATATTTAAACTATAGTCTTTTAATTCTGTATTAGGATTTCTAATACATTTAAACATGGCTACTGAGAACAAAAGTGACTTAGAAGACTTAATAACCAGCTATAATGTATAGAATTTGTTGGATACTGATTCTAACAAATTAATCACTAGAAGAAAAATCTCAAGGATGAAAAGTTGACTGTGACAGTAATGTCATGACAATGACAAATCATGGTTAGTGTGCTAACTATATATTTGAGAAATAGAGTCAGGAGATTCAGGAACCTAAGACCAAGGGGAGAAAATATGATAAATGTGATAAATATTACATACTTTTTTAAAAGTCTATCACAGAAATATACGGATCTGTTTTGTGTTAAAATAGCAGTCTCTAGGGTTTGTTTTCATATTTCTGGAGTGAACAATCATGTCTGAAATAGAAATTGCTTAATTGAGCTAGCAAAATATTGAGACTATTAAGTCTGGAAATAGGTGGTTTGATTTTAGTATATTTTCTATGTTTAATATCTTCCATGGAAAAAAAAGAAACTATTGTAGTGTTATTTGTATGCTTACCTTTGGCTATTAACTTCAAATGGGACTTTTATTTTTACTTCTTGTTGTAGTTGTTTTTGAGAAAAATTCCTAGCCAAAGCTAGCCTCAAACTTGCTACGCCCAAGTTGCCCTGGCCATCTATGCCAGCCTCTGGAAAATTGGGACGGTAGGCATGTGCCACGATGCTTGCATAAAGAGGACTTCTTCAAAGCATGAGGACAAGACAAACAAAGAGCAGAAAGCTTTGGACACACTGCCTGTCAAATTATTTCTTAAGATGATTTTTTTTAAAAAACAGTTTTTTATTTTAAAGAAAAATTGAAAACATACATTCAAAGAAAAGAAAAAAAGTTATGGGGATAGGAAATAACTTCACGAGGGTTAGAACATGAGTTTGGATTGCTCAGAAGCTATGTAAGGAGTCTGGTGTGGTGGCTGGCACCTGGAAGCCCAGCGTCTGCAAGATGAGAGATGACAGAGAGGCAGATCTTTGAAAGCTGGGCCTACCTGGAGAAGATCCCTGTCTCAGAAGGTGGACGGTACCTGAAGGCTAACCTCCCAAGTTGTTCTGTGATATCTACAAACATGCTGGGCACATGTACACATGGCACTCACACATGTACTCCACATGTAAATAAAGCTAAAATATTTCCTAACCTTGCTTTCTACTATAAAATATTGTTTTCATTAACATTTTGCTGAATGCCCCTCAAATATTTTTCTAAAAAAAAAAATCACTGTACAATAAATGTTGTATTCTCATTTTTCCAACAGTCCAAAATAAACCTGTGCTTATATAATTACATACTTTCTAGATATAATTTTAATAGTATATAACATCCAGTAAATTCCCCTGTATAAAATTAGGTTTTAAAAACACTTAAATCATTAGAGATAAAAAGGAAAATAAAATGAAAATAACTCCTACTGACACTACTTTAAAAACAGCACAAGTTTTATTTCTCCATTGACGTCAAATAGCTAGTTAATATAATTAGTACCATCTCTCAGAAGGCAAAATTGTACTGAAAACACTGACTCAGAAACTATTGCTGGCAAACAATATTCTCATAATTGAAGTGGCTATTGAGAGCACTGTGATGGTACAACTATTACTTTATACTGTGATTAGTTTGACAACATGGCTGTGACTTTTCAATTATGGCACCCAATTAGAAAGAATGGTTACATTTCATGGGAAGATAATTACCATTAGTGGAAATAAATAGTATGACAATGATTCATTGGAATTTAATTTCATACACCATTCTGGAACTCATTAAGGCAAAAATCAAACCTCAAAAATATAGAGCTTGTCAAGTAGAAATTCACTTTCTCAGAGATAATGCCCCAAGGATCTGTTTACAGCATCTTATGTTCATTTTAGAATATCAGGTATAAAAACCTTACAACTACCTTATAGACAGAATGCAATGTTTCATTTATTTGTAGATGTAATCATACTTATTTGGATCTTGGTGACTCATCTCAGGCCTTAGTACTAGGATTAATAAAGCTAAAAAATAAAATCCAACCATATACATTGGGGTAGATAGTGCTAGTAATAATAAATGAGGGTTAGGAATCAATGATTAACATGTGTACAAACAAGTTCTCCAGAAAATAATTAGCAATGAACTTAAAGACATTATAAGAAGAGGTCATTAAAATACTTATAGAATGACCTAAAATATTTAAAAATATATATCATAGTAATCCCCAAAAATTACCTTAAAGGGTAACCTTTAAAATTTAAATTTCTTCCATAATATGCAAATATATGATATAAAATGAAGTATAGTTAGAATAGTATAGTATAGCTATAGTACACTTTGGTAGAAGAACTAAAACATTTTACTTGTGAGGTTACTTATATGAGAAGTCAACAGCACAGAATGCAAGTAAAATCGCAAAAGGCACCCATTAAACCAAAAGAGATTTCAATATGTGCATGCACACACATTACTTTTAACAATAAAATGTCTCTTACTGCAGTATAGATACTTCTGCTGCTTTGAACTGAATTTCTCGTTTTCTTTTAAGATTTTTATTCTTAAGTGTGTGTGTGTGGTGAGAGAGAGAGAGTGAATGTGTGTTTGAATGCTTATGGAGAGCAGAAGAAAATCTCTTGGGAGTTTAAGTGACAGGCATTTATGAGCACTCAGCATGGGTGACAGGATAGGAACTCTGATCCCCATGATAGGGCAACAAGTACTCTTAACTGCTAAGCCATCTCTCCAGTGCCAACTTTTGTATATGTTAATAGAGGCAAATTAGATGAGAAGCAAAACTGAAGGAGGCAGTTGTGAAAGCAACAGAATATCAATTTGACTATAGCAGAGTAAAAACAGTAAGTACGATTTCTTTTTTCATTTTTTGAGTCAGGGTCTCCTACATCCCAGACTTCTCTCAAAACCCTCATCCTCCTGCCTCAACCTCCTCAGTGCTACAATTACAGGTATGGACCACCACATCCAGTTTATATCATACTGGGAATGGAACCAAGTGCCTAATGCAGGCTAACATTGAATCAAGTGAATGTCAGTTATCTGCAAGACATGCAAAGCATATTCACATGGTTTGAATCCTGAGTCTACCAAATGTCTATATGTAAAAGAGTTAGTTCACAGTTGGTATTAACTGGAGGGAGGGTAGAATCTTTAAAGGGAAGATGTGAAAGGAGGTCCTTGAAGCATAAGAGGTATGCCCTTAAGAAGGGCTCTTGAGAGCTCAGACTCTTTGTCTTCCTCTTTACTCCTTGGTTCCTGGTAATTGGCCTGCTTTGTTCCACCAAATACTCTTGCCATGATCTGCTACCTCACTGCCAGCCTCAAGCTAATGAATGGGACCAACTGACTGTGAACCTCTAAAACTGCAAGCCAAAGTTATGTTTCCTAATTCACAGATGATTTATATCAGGTATTTTTCCTATACTGACTGAAAGATGACCAAAACATATTTCATTTATTCAGTATTAATTCATGTTCAATATGCCTCTTATTGATCCAGGTGGTCAAAATACAACAAAAACCACAATTTAACAAGATAAACCAAAACAAACAAAACAAACTACTCTCTTGAAGTTTATATAAAGTCCAAAACAGAAGACAGATAATAAATATGTAACAATATTGACAAAATAAATCGCAATTGTTATCTAATGTTTATAACCACCCATGAAATGACTGACTGTTCTCATGTATTTCTTTTAGTAGTAGTGACCGAATACAGAGTTTCAAATGTTCTACAACTGAGCTACATCTCCAGCCTTTTTAATGCTCCTGCCACAGCTTTGCTAGTGGCTAGCATAACGGGAGTATATTACCATGCCCATTTTGACTATTGGCTACTTAATAGATTTTCATCAGGATATATATTTTCCTTCTTGCTATATTAGCAAGTTGTTAAAATAACTAATAATGTAATTATTAATATAAAATTAACATGAAATATGGTGATATGTGACAATCCTCTATGCCCAACTATATCCTAGGGTTTTTCTTTTTAAGTTACAGTGACCTGGAGCACAAGAATAAAAAATGTACAAAATGAAAGTCATAGTAATAATGCAATACTTCCATAGCTAATATTATCACTGGTATGATTTTTACAAACATTAAAATTCCTAGAAATTATATTTCCTCATGGAAAGTTATAATTACACTAATGCCATGAACTTATTTTATGTCTAAAACTGGACCCATGATCTACTTGGTTGTACTATTGTAGTCCTTACTGTAGAAGAAAAATGACTGTAATAGGTATAGATCAACAAAATTAAAATAAAATAAGCCAAATTTAGAAGCCAAACTGCTCAAGTAATACCTACCTCTTTGAAATGCCATTAGCCAGACATTTGTGGCTACAGGATTTAGAGGAGAGGGGTGATGAAGTTGGAGACAAGTTGAGAGGGGCAATCAAACTGTTAATGATCTCAGTCAACTGTGCACTCTACAAAGAAACAGTTAACATTTTAGTAAAGTTAAGTACATTAAGATCCTGAATTTCTGTCCTAGGTATACTTATATGCTGTATTGTATTTCTTAATTTGCATATATAGAACCATCCTTATACTACTAAAATAAGCCTATTTGGTTATGAAGTTTGTTTTTTAAAAGTGTGTTCCTATTGGCCTACTTTATACCCCATCCAATTACATCTAACAAATTACACATCTATCATTGGGTTATTCTGGTCAGATCCATGATCCAGTCACCTCTCAAGGAGTGGGTCTATTAGCTAGAGACTACTATATCTAAAGTTATTTCATAAAGCAGACATACTAAGCTTACCTGTTTTTCTATGTTTCGAAGAAGTAGTGTAGGGCTGCTTGGTGACATCTCAAAATCATGTTCTGGTAAAGGCTCTTCACTCCTTTGGGGAACCTGAGAATTCACTGAAGTGTTTAATGAAACTGCTTGGTTTGAAAATTGTATTTGTTTTTTCAAAATGTCTTTTGGAAGCTGACATTCTTCTAAGATCACTATCCCCTAGGGGGTAAAAAACAGTAAAATAGATCACATCCTACTGTCTTCATGGTAAACATAAGATATGAAATTGAAAATACAGTTTATCTGCTTAAAAAGCAGGCTGATTGGGGCTAGAAAGATGGCTTATCAGATAAGAGTGTTTAAGAGGAATTGATTGAATCCTAGCACCTGGGCCGGGCAGTCTACAGCAACCATATAACTCCAGCTCCAGGAGATCCAACATAATCTTCTTTCTGGACTGTATACATGCATACATACACATGCACGTACACTCAGTCACTCACTCATTCACACAACAAACACATGTATGTACATATTTGTTTGTTTTTGGTTTTCTTGAAACAGGGTTTCTCTCTTGCAATTCTGGCTGTCCTGGACCTCACTCTGTAGAACAGGCTGGACTCAAACTCATAAGGATCTGCCTGACTATGCCTCCTGAGTGCTGAAATTAAAGGCATATGCAACCGCCCCCCAGCTACAATAATAATTTTTAAAAACAGCTTATTTTATATCCTGTGTAATTAGACCACTAGGGTAAGATGGTGGACTGGAAACTGCTTCTATGTGCAACAGGTAAAAAGAAGTGCCAAATTTTTTCTTTTTAATAGACCTAGATCCAAAGAAAAACGGGGGAAAAGAACTTTGGAAATCCACAAAAAAAAGGAAAAAGAAAAGAAAAGAAAAGAAAAGAAAAGAAAAGAAAAGAGGATAGGGCACTTGAAAATTACAGAGAAACGAATAAGCAATAGACTGTAAGCAACAGACTGAAAGGAGAAAAGAAGAAACATAAGCCAAATACAGTTTCACCTACTCACCTGTAGAGGGAAGGGATGAAGTGACCACATCAAAAAGTAGAATAGGGATTAAGTATAGAAGAATATGCAACTCACTAAATAGAACCCCATCCCCCCCAAAAAAAACTGGAAGCGATAACCAACAGTGAGCATAGAAATACACAAAACCAAATACTCAATATAACTCCAAAAAATAATACTAAATTCAGAAATACTAAAAACTTCCAAATAAAGACCTAAAAGTTTACTAGAAAAAATGATCAGTGACCTCAAAGAAAGAGTCAAACAGATGAAGTAAGGAAATCAATCTATGACCTGGAGAGAAAAAAGAGCAACCTACAGGAGAAAATCAACAAAACAGAGGAGAATGCAGCAAGATAATTGAGATTTCTGAGAAAAAAGAATGTTGGAAATGAAAAGCTCATTAAAATAAATATACAATAAACATAAAAGCTAGCAGTACTGAAGCAATGATCTGTGGTTCCACCTTTGTCTTCCATTATTATTTTAGAGATCAGTATATTTAAAAGAATTATTGATTTACGTTTTATGGCATAAGAACATAAACTTGGGATTTTGTTATAAAAAAAGAGAATTTTATATGCTGTTGAAGTTGTATTGTTACAAATTCAAATTAGAATACTAAAATTTTGTAAAGTTACACGCAATCTCATGTAGTAACCACAAAGGAAATAACCAGTATATACACAAAAGAAAAAGAGAAGGACTTTCAATATCAAAAAGTAAGTAAATCTAGGCATAGTGCTGCAAGTCTTTAATCTCATTATTTGGGATGCAGAAGCAGAAAGATGTCTCCAAGTTCAAGGCCAACCTGTTCTACATATCAACTTCCAGGCCAGCCAACACTTCAGAGTGAAACTTTGCTCCAGAATAAAATAAAGTACAAAATAAAATAAACAAAAAGAGGATAGCCATTTCAGAAATGAGTCACAAAAAAGTCATACAGCATATAGAAACAAACAGCAAAATGTCAAAAGTCAATTTATCTTTGTAATTAATTAATCTGATTATAAATGGATTAAACCCTCCAATCAGAAATCACAGATTAGCAGAAATGAAAACATATATTAACATAAACTTGTCTAGAAGACGTTCTTAATCTGATGATATAATAAACTGAAATTGACAGAAATAGAAAAATATATTCCATTAAAATAGAAACCAAAAGAGACATGTGGCTATGCTGATATCAATCATGAAAAATAACAGCTAATAATTGACCATCAAAGTACATGAAGCCAACAAAACCTGTCAAAAGTAAATAGTTCCACAAATGTTGTAGAAGTTTATTGTCAATTGTGTTTAAAATATTGTTCATGCACTTGGGTGAGGGTATGCCTAGGTCTTGATGTTTTGTATTGTTTTCAGGTGTTGGATTTCTGTGGGGGATGTTAGATTATTAATGATCTGTACTTGAGTTCTGAATCAATAAAAACATCTGAGCTCAGACACTCAAGGTTCCACTGTCAAGGATGGCACTGGCCATGATAGTGGTTCCGTTTGCTGAGGTCTGGCAGAGCATGCACTTAAGAGAATGCCTCCTTGTCTTCCTTACTGGGCCTCCAACAACATACTACTACAAATGGCGCACCAACACACCATGATGGCGCACCAACACGTGATGGCAGGATATCATGCCAGCTAATTCAAGGTGGAAACAGAGAAGAAGAGAAAGAAACTCCAAGCCTCACAGAGTCTAGTAAGTATGCTCAGACCAGCTCCTAGAGGACAGACAGATATATATATTTATATATATATATATATATATATATATATATATATATATATATATATATATGCAAAAATAATAAGAAGAGGTCTCCTGAAAGAAGAGGAGAGTGAGGAAGGAAATAAGCCTCTATGAAGAGAAAATTGTGAAAATTAAGTGAGAACAAAAGTGAAATCCATAGAATAGAGGCCTTTAGAGGAAGACATTTTCATGGTAAAAACAAAAAATTCAGATGGGCAGGAATGAAACAAGGTTTCAGTGGCTTTTCCTGATCATGGAGCTGACTTTCCCTCCTGCTGCTGGAAACAGCATGGGAAACAGAAACCAGAGCATACTGAGTTTGTTAGGGATTTTTTTGTGTGAAGCCCAAGTAGGACTTGTGTTTGAGATCTATGGAAGGGATTGTATGTTTCCCCTTAGTAGTGGTGAAAAAGTACACCAAACTACCAGAATGTTTTAACCAGCAATTCTTTCCACTGGCCCAGGATCCCCTGCTGTTGTGGAAGCTGTGGCTTAGAGCTAAAAAGCTGGTTAGTTAAATTGAACAATTTTTCCTTCAAACCTGTCTACAAGCAGACCAGATATTGGTGATGGTGATAAGAACTCCATCCATGAGGAACCCTTCCTGCAGACAAGGTGACCTGCTATTTTTCCTGCAAACCACACTCATCTTAAACTCAGCAAAGTGTTTCTTCAGGGTCAGCACACAGAAGCTGTCTTCAGAACTGGCCAAGGTTGCATCTCATGCTGTTACCTGAACTTGGAGTCACCCAGGTGGTATTGGTTTTGAAGGCATGAAGGGGTCTTTAGAAAGCAACTGAGGCTTGGCACTGTGAGAGGCCATTGGTAAAGGTGCAGCCACAGTGGTAGTTGAAGACCCAGATTGAAGGGGTCATGTAAAGAAGTTGAGGCCCTTGGCACACGAAGAGAGCCTAGGAGAGGCGATTGGTGAAAGTGCAGCCCAGTTGCAGCAGAAGACCCCAGTGTTCTGGAGATGCCAATACTATGGGATGGTCACCAAGAACAGCAGCAGTAATAGAATGGAGCCAGCCAGAGCCTGGAGAACAAGCGGTGTTTGCTGCAGAGGTTAGAGCCAGAGAAGTGACTGACCCAAGCTCTTTGGAGGAGCCCAGAAGACTGTGAGGGAATTCCAGGTAATTGGACATTGACAGTATTTTTTCTGCTATCCAAAGAAATTGTAAAAAGCTTGGTAGATGTTTGATATCATTTGGTCATGTGCATTAGAAGCCTCATAATTGTTACTCTTGTAAATGGTTTTGCTCGTGTAGTGTTAAATTGGGTTGTAGAGATAAAGCAAAAATTTTTGATTGGCTTATACAGAAAGGGGAACTATTGTAGAAGTTTATTTTTAATTGTGTTTAAGATATTATTTTGTGCATTTTGGATTGTTTGCAGTGTTGGATTTCTGTGGGGGGTGGGACGATTGAATGTTAATGATCTGCACCTAAGGTATTCTGTATCAATAAAAATACCTGAGCTCAGATGCTCAAATTTCTACTATCCAGAATAGTGCTGGTCAGGATGGTGGTTCCCTCTGCTGAGGTCTGGCAGGGTATGCACCAGTGAGTATGCCTCCTTGTCTTTCTTGGTGAGCCCACAGCAGCTAACTACTACACACAATAATAACTCACTCTTGAGGATAAGTAAATAAACATAGGACATAACACGACAAACTAAATAGATGTAACAGACATACATAGAACTGTCCAACAGCAACATAATGCATTCTTCTTAATTATACATCATATATTTTCCAGAAAAGACCATATGTTGAGGTACATATGAGTTAAACCTCAAAATAAAAAGAAAAAGAACAGAAAGTAAAACTATCCCTTATTTTAGATATGATACTATACATAAGAGATCCCAAAAATTCTATCAGAAAACTTACATAAATTATAATCAAATTCAGCTAAATGGCAGGATACAGAATCAACTTGCACAAATCAATAGCTCTTCTATACACAAACAAACAGAGAAAGAATGTGATCATGGACACACTGCCACTCATAATAGCCTAAGACAATATCTAGGAATAAACCAAGCCAAGAAAATGAGGGACCTCTATAATTAAAACTTTAAACTTCTGAAAAAAATCATTAGGAAATGGAAAGGCATCCCATGCTCACCGGTTGTAAGCATTAATATTGTAAAAATGACAATTCTACCAAAATACAGACTCAGTGCAATCCAAATAAAATCCCCACTTCATTCTTTACAGAAACAGAAAAAGGCATTCTAAACTTCATATGGAATCACAAAAGACCCTGGATAGCCAAAACAATTCTGAACAAGAAGAACAATGCTGCAGGGATTACAATTCCAGATTTTAAGATATATCACAGAGCCATAGTAATAAAAACAATATATTGGCAGAAAAAACAGACATTGGCCAATGGAACAAAATCAAAGACTCAAACATGAGCCCATCTGAATTCAGCCACTTAATATTTGACAGAGATGCCAAAAAGATAACATTGGAAAGAATCTTCAACAAATGGTGATGAGAAAATTGGATGTCCACATGCAGAAGGATAAAATTAGACCCTTTATCTATCGCCTTGCACAAAAACTAACTCCAAAGGATCAAAGACTAAACCTAAAACACTGAAACTGCTAGAAGAAAACATAGGCAGTAACCTACATGATATATGTGCAGGAAAGGACTTTCTGAATCGGACTCCATTTTATCCAAGCATTAAGGCCAACTATTATTGTGATTTCATGAACGTAAAATGCCTCTACACAGCTAAAAAAACAACCAGGTGAAGAGGAAGGCCACAGAACTGGAGAGAGTGTTTGCCAGCTACACATCTGATAGAAGTTGGATACCCAGAGCATAAAAGAACTCAAAATAACTTAAGAGTCAAAAAAGAAGGAAAGAAGGAAGAAAGGAAGGAAGGAAGGAAGGAAGGAGGGAGGGAGGGGGGAAAAAAAGAAATGAAGAGAAATGAAAGAAAGGAAAGGAAAAAGAAGGAAAGAATGAAGGAATAAAAGAAAAATAAATAATTCGTTCATAAGATGGCCTGGGATCTGAATGGAGAGTTCTCAAAAGAAGGGAAAAAAAATGACTAAGAATTATCTCAAAAAATGTTCATCATCTGAATCAATTAGGGAAATGTAAATCAAAACAACTGTATTATTTCATATGATCAAAATAAGAATGACAGAGGTCAAAAAAACAACTCACATCAAATCCTGGAAGGGTTGGAGGAGGGAAGGGACCCCTCATTCACTGTTGGGGCTATTGCAAACTTGTGCAGATGCTATGAAAATCAGTGTGGAGAATTCTCAAAAAGTTAAAAATCTACCATGTAACCCAGATATATGACTCCCTGGCATATGCCCAAAGGATTCAACATCATACTCCACAGATACTTCCTCAGCTGTGTTCATTGCTAGTCTATTCACAACAGCTAGGAAACGGAAACAAGCTAAAACAAACTGACAAATGATAGTGAAAATGTGGTACATACATCCTATAGAATACTGTTCAGCTGTAAAGAAAAATAAAACCATGAGCTTTGCAGGTAAATGGATGGAACTAGAAAAGATCATTTTGAGATAGGTAAGCCATACCCAGAAAGATAAACTGCATGTTCTCTATTATTGGAGGCTCTTACCTCCAGTCTTCAGATTTGAGGACATAGACTATACTACAGAAACCAGTAAAGTAAAATCGAACCGCTGCCAAGAAAGTCAGTTGAGGAACAATAAAGAGGGGGATATTGGGTACAAGAAATCTGACCAGGCAAATGGTAAAGAGGTTGGCTTCTTAAGGAGAGAAGAGGGGTAAATACAGAAAACTGTGTGAGATGAAAGGAGGATGGCAGGATACAAGTGATCTGCCCGTCTCTACCTCCAAAGTGCTACAATTATCAGTATGTGCCACAACACCTGGCTAAATGAACCAACTTTAAATTTTAGTAATTTTCTCAAGGCTGGGATAATAGCACACAACTTATAATTGAACACTTGGGAGGCTGAAGCAGAAGGGTTGGCTGAGGACAGCTAAGTCACATAGTCAGACCTTGTCTCAATAACAAAACAGAATAAAACAAAAGCAACGAAACATAAACTCCGAGCCTTTGGTTTTGCTGTTGTTGTTGTTTCCTACCCTCATTTGCATTTATCTTCAGTCTATATTACCTCCTTCCTCCTGCTAGCTCCTGGGTCTGATTGCCCTTCTGCTTATTGAATGTGTAGAATTAGGTTGTTGTGTGCAGACACTTTGTAAGTGCTTGTAGTTATATATTATCCCTTAGCATTGCTTTCAGTGGTCTCATGTTGTGGCATGTTGAATATTCACTTGACAAACAAATGCATAAACCCAAAATTGGGAGACTTACTACACTCCTTGATTCTAAAATGACTAGAGTAATAAAAATAGTATAATAGTAGCCTCACTGTAGAGAGACATAGAGACCAATCGAACAGAGAACAAAGAAATAAAGTATTTGCCTATATGGTCAAATGATTTTTGAGAATGGTGTTAAAACCATTCGATTAAGAAAGCAAAATCTTTTCAACTGATGGCCCCTGGGAAACCGCACACCTACATGCAAAAGAATGGAAGTTAGGCTCTATCTATACAAAATGTAACTCAAAATGGACCAACTACCTCACTATAAGACCTAAAACTATAAAACTACTGAAGAAACATAGGAACATCAGAGGCACAGATGAAAATACAATAGATAAATTAGACTTCATAAAAATAATATAAACAAAGTAAAAAAACAAAATAGTAGAAAAGATTTAGAAATAACATATTAGCTAAGCAATTATTATCTAGAATATATAGGGAACTCCTAAATTTCAACAAGAACAACAACAATCAGAAATAAGAAAAAGACTTGATTTGTAGATATTTCTCCAGAGGATATGTACAAATATCAATATAACCAGTAAACATAAAAATATGCTCAATATCATTAATATTAGGAAAATGTAAATCAAAATTGAAAAGAGATATTACCTTGCATCAAGTATGTTTATCATTTAAAAAAAAAAACAAAGCAAAAAACAGAATGTTGGTCATGACTTGGAGAAATTGGAACTATTTTATACAATTTGATTAAAAATTAAAAATAGGCCAGGCAGTGCTGGCACATGTCTTTAGGCCCAGCACTCCAGGAGAGTTTGAGACCAGCCTGGTCTACAGAGTGAGTTCCAGGACAGCCAGACAGCCAGAGTTACAACAAAGAAACCCTGTCTCAAGAAACAAAAACAAAACAAAACAAAATTTAAAAATAGAATTACCATTCCATCCTATAACTCCATTTCTGGATATATACCAAATAAATTAAAAGAGTGCTTATTTTCTCTTGTTTGTTTGTTTCCCTCTGGATCTCATTAAGGATCTCATTATGGAGCCCTGGCTGGCTAGGAACTCACTGTGTACGCAGGAAGACCTTGAACCTAAAGAAATCTGTTACCTCTGTGTCCCAAGTTCTGAAATTAAAGGCATATTTACCATGTTCCACTGAAAACAGTGCCTTGAAAAGATTTTTATTTTTGCACTCAGTTCATAGTATACTCATAACAGTTAAAATATGGACAACTTAAGTTTCAATCACTGGATCAATGGATAAAAAAAACTGTGATAAATATGTAATTATTCAGCTTTTAAAAAGGAAAGAAATTAAAATATATACTACAATGTACATAAAATGGAAGAACAGTAGTCTCTAAAATAAGCCAGTCACAAAAAAGGTGAGTACTATTATGTTTCCACATACTGAGATACTTGTAAACAGACATGGCTATTAAGGTTAGGGAGAAGGAAAACTAGACAGTCATTGTTTAATGGGTATAGAATTTTCAGTTTTTAAAGATGAAAAGAGTTATGGAAATGAAAGCCTAGTATTATTAAAGTACTTAATACTACTAAATCTGTACACAGAAAATGATTAAGATGGGAAAATGTGTTTTATATATATATCCGTGTGTGTGTGTGTGTGTGTGTGTGTGTGTGTGTGTGTGTATTTGGATCACAAAAATTTTGAAAAGAAATGTGTATTATTTATTGTAATTATATATTATAAACTGGAACTCAAAGTTCTTAATTGTTAAAAAGTATGATCAGATGATCTTAATATAGATAAAGGCTTTACAAAGTAACATCAATTTTAAGAAATTAATATATAAAAATCTTAAACTAGCTTTCATGAAACTTAATAAAAATTGTTTTGTGTGAAGAAATTATACTAGTAACAATTTTAACAAAAATAAAATAAAACAAAAATAAAATAATACCTTGGAGGCACGAATCTGCCTGTGAATATCTGTTAGTTGCTGGATTTTGTATTCCAGCTCTGAAATCTGAGCTTGAAGCCAAGTCCATCGGCTGCCAACTCGTGCTCTGTCTACAAGCCACTTCCATTCAGTACTAGAGTTACTGTGAACAAAACAAACACTGTTAGTCAAAGCACAAAGTGAGTCAGCTTTTCAGAGTGCTTAATAACTTCCTTGTCGCATAAAATCCAATTTCTTTTACAAAACATCCACACTACATCAGGGGAATAAGGCAGGGTGACTTTTTATCAAAGGACGTAAGATTTTGATTCTTTTTACACCATACAAATACTTGACTTCAGTCAATATTATGAACCCAACAGTAGAATAATCCCTCTAAAATTTCATACTTTATTAATGCTAAGGGCTTACATGGGTATGAGCCAGTAAAGAAAATGAAACAAGAATGATAATTTGAACATCCTGTAAAATCTGTTTCATAAGAATTTTCCATGTGAAAGTGGATGTCAAGTATTGGACAATCCATTTGAACTAAACCTAAACTCACTTAATAAACTGTAGTGTACTTGATTTTTATGTAACTGTTTCTTGGTATAAGTATCATTATTGACTACCTAGTACATAA
This sequence comes from Cricetomys ansorgei, assembly GCA_026225945.1. Classification (NCBI taxonomy): domain Eukaryota; kingdom Metazoa; phylum Chordata; class Mammalia; order Rodentia; family Nesomyidae; genus Cricetomys; species Cricetomys ansorgei. The sequence continues at coordinate 5,767,238 of JAMJFZ010001796.1, forward strand.
AATTAAAGTCATTGACAAAAATTTTCAATTTCTTTCTTTTCTCCCTTTTTCCCTCCCCCTTCTCTCTCTTATGTTAGTATCTCACTACATTGACAGTCAGTTCCTGACTGCCCAGGAACTAGTTCTGTAGCCCAGGCTGGCCTCAAACTCAAGGCAATCTACCTGCCTCTGCCTCCCAAATGCTGGATTGAAGCACTGCACCACCATGACCAGACTTACATTTTAAACAACTGTTTCAAATACACAAGTCTCAGATGTTTATTAAGATAAACATGTTAAAAACCTAATGACCATGCTCCACAATACAAAGAACACAAAGAATTTATAAGGGGCTCTACTTTCATGAATGTTTTGAAATAAAGGGTGCAATCTTTGAATCTATAGTTTTTGAGATTGCAAATGAATTCCATGAAAATGTTGTAACTTTATCAACTAGTAAAATAATTATACATGGGATGGGGGAAGAAGGAAAATGGGGAGGAAGGGGAAGAGGAGGGAGGAAAAATTAATAGATATAGACTGTCAAGGAAAAAATATCACCAAAAAATGAAGGTATAACTCAGAACAAACTACATATTTAAAAAAAAATGAACCTTTATTTTTTAAAAAACATCTTAAATTTATGTATTATCAAAATCATAGAATATATACCACTAATGAACCATAATGGTAATTACAGGTGATAATATATATCAATATAGTTTCATCATTGATAGTAATTGCTATGTATGAATGTTGTGAGGTGATTTGTGAGGACAGAAGAATAAACAGGCATTCTGATATTTACTCAGTTTTGTTGCGAACCCAAAACTACTCTAAAAGCTAGAGTTCAGAAAATGGAGATAAGGAAAAAAAAAAGAAAAGAAAAAAGGTCAGGCATAATGGTGCAGGTTCTTTAATTCCAGCATTCAGGGGACAGAGGCAAACACATCTCTGTGAGCTCCAGGACAGCCAGAGCCACACAGCGAGATTCTGTCTTTAAAACTACAACAATATAGGAGGCAGAGGCAGGTGGAGTTTGAGCCAGCCCGGTCTACAGAACAGGCTTCAGGACAGCCAAAGCTACACAGAGAAGCCCTGTCTCGAAAACACCCAAAAACCAAAACAAAAAACAATAATAATAAATTTATAATGGGATATTCATATAAAATGGGCCAAAGAACATATTTTGAAGAAACAATTAATAAGGCAATTATTGTAACTTTGCTACATTGACTTTAATAAGTATAATAGGATTTCATATCAGTATTTCTAAAATGCTATTTATAAAAGATTTTAGTTGCCTGTAATATGAATAACATAACATATACAGCAAGGTCCTCTTGACATTATTACATTTTTAGTTTACAGTCAATATTATAATTTTGCAAATTTTGTACTTTTTTTTTTTATAAAAATGCATTTTGCCAGGCAGTGGTAGCACATGCCTTTAATCCCAGCACTCAGGAGGCAGGAGCAGGTGGATCTCTGAGATTGAGGCCAGCCTGGTCTACAGAGTGAGTTCAGGACAACCATAGTTACAACCGAGAAATCTTGTCTCGAAAAAAAATAAGAAAATCTCATTTTCATAAACACAAGCTAAGAGTACTTATTTAAAATTCACTTTATATAGATAATATTAAGTAATACTAAATGACAATCATGAAGTTTGAAAGTAAGGCAAGAGCCATACATACCATACGCAACTTGCACAAGTGAGAATAACTTGATTTAGTGTAAAATAGAAGCTATTTAGAAAGTAAAACAAAATTATTTTCCCAAGCAATGTGGCTACCAAAGAATTATAGTGAGACATGATAAGAAACAAGAAAGATATAACTAAAGTACAAATTGTAGTCTCCAAGTACCTATGTACTACCCTACCCCTATATTTTCTAGCTTCCTTTGTACTCAAGTTGTAGCCACATGACTACTACTTATCAACAGACTGAGCAAAACTGACTAACATTCTGAACCCAAGGACCTTTAAGTCCACTGGTGCAGACAGTATAGCTATAAAACCATATAGAGAGTAGGAGGATATCCCAAAGTGTAATCTATTGTGTTAAAGCACTGAGATTATGATCCTAAATACATTCTAGTCTGACTGAAAATAGTTTGGACTGATAAGAGGAAAAGATAAATACAATAAAGTGGGTATTCATTTAAACCAATGAAATTAGAAAAGTTCATTATAGAAGAGATCACAAGGAAACCAAAAGTCATCTTTCAAAATCTTTCATTACATTTTGTTCCAGTTAGAAAATTTCACTATTAACATTCAATTTGACTTGGTTATGAAATTGATGACAAATGATCAAATATAAAAGAGAAATATTTTCTCTTTTATTTTTCATTTCTTCATATTATAATGGTAAAGATACTGTTACTGAAGTTAGTATCACAACTCATTTTTATGTTTACAAATTGTATCAAATTACACTAACAGGTATTGCAATACTAGATTAAATTTAAAAGAACCAAATCATGCTTTAAAACAAATGGACATCCCATCACTGGAGCAGCCTGCTGCCTCCAGGATCTGTGGTGATGTCCGTGATGCATGCTCCTGCCACACTAGATGGACTTAATTTTCTTTTTCGCTTTCTTTCTCTCTCTCTTTTTCTTTCTTTTCTTTTTTCTTTATTTTTTTAGGGCACAAAGGCAGAAAGGAGGAACAGGAAGAAATGGGAAAAGGATGTTATTGAGATATGATATATGAAATTCAAATTATTAATAAAAGTATAAAAACAGATGGACATCATAACAACAACAACAACAAAAAAGGACCCTACAACCTATCAAATTTCAGAGTAGTGGAGTCTAGTCATTGTGTTTTGTAGAATATATCTACAAAACAATTCCTGCCCCTAAGGCTCAGGGATCATTACAAAAAAGGGATCAGAAAGATTTTAAGAGACGTATGAACAGAGTTTGTTGTGAGATGTGTCTCCTAGTAATTTTAGAAGCTAAACTCATAAAATGTCACCAAAAGACTTCCTAAACATGAGCTGACCAAGAACAACAACAGTAGACATGACAAAGTGGACAGAGGAAACACCAGGAGACCTCAGCTCTACACAAAGAACCACAGACATTTAAGTTATGTTGAGTGCAGGAGAAATAGTCTTCCTCAGGAAGAACACACCAATTGGTTATCCTATACCAAATGGCCAGCCAAAAACATACATACAAGTAACAGTATACAGACTGAGCAGGTTATATTTAGGAATATATATGTATATACACATATGTGACAATAATTAATGAAAAAGAGAGACTGAATTGAAGGAAAGTGGGGAAGGTTATATGGGAGGGATTTGACAGAACGAAAAAAACAAAATGATTTAATTATAATCTCAAAAACTAATTTTTTAAAAGATATGGATATTGCTACTGGTGGTTCAATGTTTAGAAACGAGGGGCTGAAACTAAATCTTGAACAGGTGACAAAGTTCAAATTGAAAAGCTAAATGAATGACTGTCTAACCTACCAGATGGAGTAGCTGTGCTGAATCTTGGAGGACAAGTGATGTTGGAGTGACAGGAGGTCCAGATGTTCTCAATGTTACAAGAGCAGCTGCAAAAGAAAGTATTGTTTGGTGGCAGGGGAGGGGGTGGGCTCTGCCTTAGACTCATTGACATGTACTAGTAAAGATCAGAACATTGGTAGAAATTAAAAGGGCACTTAGAATTCCTGTAATGACCACTGCTAAGACTAGAGGTATTGAAGGATCTTTGGTATTTCACAGGAAAGTTCTGTGAAATTCCTTAGAAATCAGTTATTGTATTATGCTTGGAGATTTTGTGAACACGGTGAAAAAGAGAATGCTTGCTCCAACAAAGGGAGTGAGAACTGCTTTACTAGATGCTACTGGGGTAGCTTCTGTTAACTGCAGCAAATGCTGCAGACAGAAACCCCTAAAGAAATGAGGGACCCTGGAATTGATGCAGTAGATGAAATGGGCAAAATGGATTTAACATGTGGAATGCAAGGAACATGTTCTAATTCCTAGAACAGTACTTTGCTCTTATAAATGAACTGTTACATGAAAGCTCAAGATAGAGTTCAACAGTAACTTCAGAGAGGTCAGTTGAAGACAATGATGGAAGACTGATCAATGTTTAAGACAACTACCATAACCACCAGTTACTGGTTTTGGTCAGCAATACATAATGGCTTATTGTTGTCATTGTCTCTGCCTACAGATAATTTCCTTTTGTAATTTTGGAAAAAGAACATTCCTAATCCTGGGTGCAAAAAATGCTTTTGAGTGCATTTATACTGACTTTTGTCAGTTTATACTTATTTGGAAATGTCATTTAGCCTTATTAAAAAAATCTCTTCACTGAATAGATAGCTCAATCTTTGATGTTTTCTGTTCAGTGTTTCCACTTTGTTACTCCACTGTTTTCTGAAATCAGATGTTCTAATGAAAAGCAGTATTTTATTTAGTGAACGATTCTAAACAGCCATCCTCGTGTGGTCCATCTCTAGAAAAGCACTTTGCTTTGGTGGGTTATTAAATAACTTCATTATTTAACTGCATCAACTTCATCTCACTTTTAAGCTTTGTTCAAGCAAGTATATAGTAAACATGACGCTAAAACAACTCATTAAGTTGATGATGAGTTGGATGATCTGAGTAAATAACAAATTAACAAAGCTTATTTACCAGCAAATGAGAAATTTTACTTTGGTATTTTCATATATAACTTACTAGGTGGAAAAATATTGAAACATTGAGAACTCTGTTAGCAAAAGCTACCACAAGACTAACAGAAACTAACCCTGTGGATCTAGGGTTAAAAATGTAGTTCAACATCCAACTTCATATCCTATGAAGTCATATAGTTACAAAAGATATGAGAATACACCCAGACAGCAAAGTAAGATGCTACAGAAAACAAAGACAAGAATGTTATCTCACAAAGCAAAATTGGGGTCCCTCTAAGACCTCACTCCATTGCTACAGCAAGTCTTGGTATTGTAAAGACTAGGAGCTAATGTGCATATCCACATTCTTCTTTTTAAACTAATGAGAGCTTTATGTGTATGAAGTTGGATGCATCTCTGGAAGCCAGAAGTAGATATCTTACAGTGTTCTTAGAGTGTTCTCCTTACTTTTTTTGGGACAAAGTTTCTCATTGATTGAACTGGAGTCCAGCATTAACTACACACACTGACCAGCTATGTTAGGATCTCCCTGTCTTCATCTCCCAGGCCTGGCATTACAGGCATGCACAGTGATACCCCGCCTTTTACAAGTGAGCTAGGGATCAAAACTGTGGTCCTCATGCTTACATAGCAAACACTTTACCCAGCTCTCACATCAATTTTATTGCAACTTTTTGTCCTTCCTGCATCATATAAGAAACAGGTCAAGAGAGAATCAAAATATGCCTGTTAATTTACAGGTCATCACATTATGATGAATTTGCATCTGAATATAATAGAGAAATACTCCACTCCACTCTACAATTCTAGCTTGTCATCTTTGAGAAATTGATGTGTTTTATATAAGAGAAAGGAGTATATAGCTATATGGAAGGCCTAAGAAAACCAAATAGATGGCCTAATGCAGACCCTCTCCCAATATCTAGTCATTTTTCTTTCTTGTTGTGGTTTTTGAGAGTCACGCTATGAATAGTTCACGCTAGTCTCATACTCACTTTATAGCCCAGACTCAGGTTCATGTCCTCAAGTTCATGATCCTCCTGTTTCAACATCCAAATTACTAAGTTCTCACTAACATATTCAATTTCTTGATAACAGGACTCTCAACAGCTGGAGACTTTATTTCTCAATAAAAAATGCTACTAAGTCTAAGTTTCAAAATCTGACTGTAAGAGGTAAGCCAAATAATCTGTGCATCTGTTAGACCTAGCTTTTAAATCTAATTGAGTGGCCCCTTAAAAATAGTTGGGTGTGGAAATGAGATGAAGTGCTAGAAATCAGTGCAGGCAACAAAATGATCATAGGAAGATAACAAAGCTAATAAACAGGTCCCCACAAAATTCTGTGTGGCATGCCTAATTATTAACTGTTAAGTGAAAAGAAAAAAAAAGTCCTACATCTGTGGAGGTTCTTCTACTAAGGCAGGTTAGCATATATCTTAATAAAGCTCTCCTTCAAAAATACTTTATGTCATTAAGATCAATTAACAAGTTCCTAATTAAAGTAGTCACTGTCAGCCAGACATGCTGGCTCATGCCCCTAATCTTAGGACTTAAGAGATTTGTAGGCAGGAGGATAGTGGGTCCAAGGCCAGCATGGGCTACATGACAAGATTCTGCCCCTATAATCACAAAAATAAAACAAAAAAGGAAGGAAAGAAAGGTGGATTTTAGGAATTCTGGCATAATGATTAACAAAATTAATGAGGGTATTAAAGGGCTTGAAATATAAATGAAAAAGTGGTACAATGTGAAACACTATTTAAATTTGCCTAGAACCCTGGCAAAACTCACTGTGTAAACTGCCTAAACTAAGCTTCTAGTCTGACTTTAAAAGAATTCACACATCAACCAGGAAATTTAGTTCTACCCTCCTTCTCCTTCTCCTCTCAAGTCCTCTCAACCTAAAGGAGAGAGAAAGAAGTTGGTGTATATATTTATGTACACTATTGCTGCCTCCCTTTTTCTCCTGAATAGACTTTTGAGACTTAATGGACTGTTAAGTAGGTAGTCTTAACTGTCCTTATACAATTCTTGCATAGGATGTAACACTGACAACTATAGAAATAGAGAAACAAAAGCATAATGAACTTTTAAAGCAGATTGTAGCATACTTGTAAATGACAAATCAATAATGTAATAAACATTCTCTGTGTGTACATGCATGCATAAATACTTCTTTTGTTCAAGAAGGTAGGCAATTATATAGAGTGAACACTACATAAAAGGTCCAGCTGAAGGGAAAGAGGAATTAAAATTCAACAAAAAGTTCTGAACTTCAAATTTAAAACAGCCCAGAGGAAACCTATCTTTTGCTAAAGCACTAGATATGTAGACTTATTGGTAGTTCTTCCAAACACTACAACGGCTCTGGAAAGATTATTAAAACTACCCCAGCAGCAACAAAAACAAAACAAAATGATCAGAAGCCAAAATAAAACTTCCCTTGTTACCCAAAAAAGGTCACTACAACTTAACCAAAATTAATTATAGGCATTTCTATAATACCACCATACAGCATGTATTCCTGAATAACCTTATATTCTGCCAAATTGCTGAACTTTCATTGAGAATACTTAGTGCTAGGCAACAAAAACCCATGGAACTTTAAAATCTGACCCTTAACAATAGCTGTTATAAAAATAGTTTCCACTAATGTTTGTGCCTAAAATTAACCAGGTCATCCTTTAAAGGTTTATAGCATGCTTCTTCCTTTGATGTTAGCCCTTGAAGATGTTCAGTTCGAGTAGAGACTGGCTTAATTAATGATATTTAAAATCATCTAGAGATAGACTTCATTATTCAACTCATTTTGTAATGAGAAAAACAGCAGTCTATTCAGCTGAATCTGCAGCCTGAGACCTTTTAATGTAGCAGGAATATAGGGCAATTTTGAGGTATAGGAGGATATTTCTACAGTATTTTGGCATTTTGTTTAGAGATTTATATGCTGCTAAGGCTTTCTCTTTAGCTTTGACAAAGTTTGACCCTGAATATTTAAAAACATTAATATGATTGAAGTGGTTTGGGAATAGTCCAAGTTAAACTTTGTAGTCACATCATTCCACTATAAGAAACATGCTTTGCATAAGAGTCACACTTTAAAATGTAAGAGAACTACAAATTTTTTTTTTTCTTTCGAGGCAGGGTTTCTCTGTTGTAACTCTAGTTGTCCTAGAACTCACTCTGTAGACTGGGCTGGCCTTGAACTCACAGAGATCCGCCTGCCTCTGCCTCACAAGTGCTGGGATTAAAGGCGTGTGCTGCCACCACCCAGCAAGAACTACATAATTTTTAAAAGCAATAAATGATATTATCTTAATCTTTAAAAATTTTACATGTAAAAATTAAACGACTGCATTTCCTCAATGCTAAGACAACACTAATTTAAAGATACACCTTAAATAATGGAAATATGATTTGGATAAATATATTAGTCATAATCATGAATTATCACATACATCCTAGTTTTAGAAACACTGATGTGGCGCCAGCCATGGTGGCACATGACTTCATCCCAGCACTCAGGAGCAGAGACAGGCATTGATCTCTATGATTTCAACACCAGCTGGTCTACAAAGATAGTTCAGACCAGCCAGGGCTACATAGTGAGACACTGTCTCAAAAAGATACATACATACATTCATACATACATACATACATAGTTCCAGGCCAGCCAGGGCTACATAGTGAGACTTGTCTCAAAACAAATAAACAAACAAATAAGAGAAATATTGACTAATGTGTGAGACCTTGCCTCAAAATAAATAAATAAAATAGAAGAATATTGACTAATATTACCAAAAATACACATTTGGAATCAAAGAAATACTACATTGAAACTACATATAAACTGTCATTAGCTCTGTTTTCTAAGAATGAAAAATAGTATTAAAAAGCTTTAACGGCACCATTTTCATTAAAAGATCATTTATTAAAATAGTATTTGCGGGGCTAGGATTTTTCTAAGACAACTTAAAACCATGACTGATTTTTTTTAAATGAGTTTTAGTCAGGGAAAAAAAATGACAAAAAATGTACATGATTATTGTATAGAGTGTGATGTTTTCCTGCACAAATCAATGTGAAGTGATTAAATGAATCTCATTAAGTAGCAATCCCTTGCCATACTTAACACTTTGTGAGAACACTTAAGATCTACTCTCAGCAACTTTCAGGCACATAATGTAATATATCAGATAGTTACCATATTGACAAGAGAGATCCAGAACAAAAGAGACAAAAGAGATCTCCTAAACTCTCTCTCCTGCTTTATCCTAAGAGGGTTCTGGTAAGCACTACTCTGTGCTTCTGTGTTATGATATTTTAGATTCTAAGTGGGATTATGCATTCTTTTCAGTTGTTAACTTCTATGTTCAGTTACAAGTGACATACTTTACTTTTTAAAAAGGTTGAATAATAGTCCATTACATATTTGACAGTGGGTGTAAAAACAGTAATGCAGAAATGAATTCAATGTACTGATTTCATTTCCTTTGGATAAACACCGAGACTAGGATTGCCGGAATATAGAAAGTAGTTCTATTTTTAGCTCCCTGAAGAAATTTTTTTCCATAATGGATGTAGTAATTTACATTATCAACAATAAACAAAGTTTTTGCTTCTGAGTTTTTATCCTGTTCTCTCTCCAGCACTTGTAACCCTTTAATAACCATGCTAACACATGTAAAACATTATCTCATTATAGTTTTGTTGATTTTTTTTTTTGGTTTTTTTGAGACAGGATTTCTGTTTTAACTCTGGATGTTCTGGAACTCACTTTGTAGACTAGGCTGGCCTCAAACTCAGAGATCCACCTGCCTCTTCCTCCCAAGTGGGAGGAAGGCCTGGGACACCACCACCTGGCTTTAGTTGGTATTTTTCTGATAATTAGTAATGTTGAGTTACATTTGCTGTTTTGAAGTACGTGTTGGTCATTTGTATGTCTTCTTTGGAGAAAAGTCTAGTCAGGTCCTTTGATCATTTTTTGTTTTCTTGTTACTGTTTGTCTAGCTTGAATATGTACTTTGATCATTAATTTATTAGATGTATGGTTAGCAAATATTTTCTCTCCAATTTCTATAGGCTGTTTGTTCAGATTGTTTTTGTTGTGAATAGGTTTTCACTTTAATGCAACTCCATTTGCCTAATTTTGCATTTGTTGTCTGTGTTTTAAGGCCAGATCCAGAAAATCTTTGCCAAGACTATATATCAAGCTTTTTCTCCCCATTTTCCCCCAAGAGTTTTCCATCTTCATGTCTTGTCTTTAGTCCATATTGAATTAATATGGGAATATGGAATGCCATAAGGATTCAATGTAAACGTCCAATTTTCTCAACATTTAAGAGATTATCCCTTCCCATTTGTGTGCTCTTGGCATCTTTCTCGAAGATCAGTTGTTAACACAAATGAATGAGTTTATTTCGAGACTCTCAATTCTTTCCCTTAGGTATAATGTCTTATTGCTAGCACCACACTGTTTGGACAGCTCTAGTATATTTTGAAATCAAATAGCATGATACTTACTCCAGCTCTTCCCACCTTAGTCTCCAGAGAAGAGCTCAAGAACAGGATTACAGGCATCTGCCACAATGTAGAGTATCTCTCCATTTATTTGTGCCTGCCTTGATATTCTTCTCATCAATGTTTTATAACTTTAGCATACACATCTTGCATTGCTTTTATTGAAGTCAATCCTAAATTCTACTTTTTTCATGCTACTGTAAAAGAAATTTTTATTCTTGATTGCATTTTCACAGCTTAGGACTCATATACAGAAATAGTACTGGTTTCTATATATTTTGTATCTAGAAAGTTTACATGAATTCATATTTCTAACAATTTTCAGGATACCTGTTTTTCCCATTAAGATCACAATATTTTTAAACAGCCTATTTAACAGCTTCCTTTTCCATCATATGTCATTTTCCCTGATTTGGCCCAGAATGCCAGTATTGATTGGGAGGAGGCAGGGAACATAGACTGAATGTCCATGTCCCCTCAGACTTCCTATGTTGAAGTCTAATAGCAATATTGTGATCTTAAGAGGTATTCACTGGAAGGTGACTGGTTCTGCTTTCATCACAGGATTGGTGTTCTTACAAGAAGCGAGTGGACTTGTTCACTCCCAGCACCACGTGAGAATCTAGCTAGAAGGCAGGTGTCATGTATGAAGACAATTCCAGGAATTGAATCGGCAAGTTCTTTTACCTAAAGACTCCTATCCTTCAGAATTACAAGTAATATCTCTGTGAGTCATATATTTCCTAGACTAAAATGCTTCCTTACACCAGCATGAACAATAAGTATCCTTGGCTTGTTCCTTATCTTAAAGGACAGCCTTAGTAAGATATTATCTTAGGGCTTTTCACATGTGAATCTTATGAGATACATTCTTTTTATACCCAAATTGTTGGTAATTTTAGCCAAGAAAGGATGCTGGTTCCAATTTTTCCCATTTTTTGACATTATCATTTCTGTTCTGTTTTTTTCTGTTAACATAACACTCACTGATTTGCATGTTTGCATCTTTGCATCCAAGGAGTATATTCCACTGGGTAATGGTTCCTGATTATTTTAACTTATGAATTAAATCCTTTAACTGAATTATTTTGGTAGAGGGTTTTGCATTTATACTCATTAAGGATACTGACTTATTTTATTTTTCTATCAATCTTCTTGTCTTGCTTTGCTAAGAAGCAGTCCTCCCTATCCAGTTATTAGAAAAAAGTTGAGTATTATTATTAGTTCTCTGAATGTTTGATAGAACCTGATGATGAAGCCGCAGGATAGAATGAATGGTCTATATGTTAGGTTCATTTGATCTAAAGCAGCGGTTCTCAACGTGTGGGTGCAGCCCTTTCACAGGAGTTGCCTAAAACGATCCTGCAAATCACATATTTGCATTATGATTCATAACAGTAGCAAAATTACAGTTATGAAGTAGAAATGAAAATCATTTTATGACTGGGGTCACCACAACATGAGGAAGTGTATTAAAGGGTCACAGTATTAAGCATTAGGAAGACTGAGAACCATTCAGAGATCTGCCTGGCTCTGCCTTCTGAGTGCTAGGATTAAAGTCATGCACCACCACGGCCCAGATGATTTACCTATTGTGACTTTTCAAAATCTATTGACACTGCAGTAGTATGTTTTGTCAGGTCAGATATATTCAAATTCGCTTCATAAAGACAGGTATGGGAGTACACATCAGCAAACCCAGCGTGAGGGAGATAAACACAAGAGGATATTGAATTCTATGCCAGACTGGGCTATATACTAAAATTCCACACCAGCTTGGGCTACATAGGGAGATCCAGTGTCAATTTTTTTCCTTCTACATTAGTTACCCCAATGTTGGGTATGTGTATATTTATAATCTTATATTGCTTGATAAACTATTTACCAATATATATTTACCAATATATATTGACCAATTTTGTTTTATAGTTTTTGACTTTTTCTGCTGAGTATAGTAACCCCTGTTCTCTTCTAGTTTCTATAAGTATGGAATATCTTTTTTTTTTTTAAACTCTCTGTACTTTATGTCTCTCTTTAAAGCTGAAATTTCTTACTGAAGCGTGTATAGTTGGGCCTTTGTTCTTCCCAAATCCACTAAGCAATTCTCAAGAATTTAATCTTTTATATTCAAGACACTGAATTAACTATTTCTAGGTACAGGTTTCTTAGTGCCACTTTCATTATTGCTATTTTAAAAATGTAGACTCTTTGTTCCATTCTAGTGATTTTCTGTTGTGCTTAGATTCTTTAATCTTTTCTGTAGTTAATTTTTGCATGTGATAACCATGAGCATAAAACAATACAGCTGTAAGTCTACTTTAAGCTGGCAACAAATGAACTAGTTGCTGCTACTGATTGCTATAATGAAGTAGCTAAGACTTGGTACCCTGTGAAGAAAAGAGATTTAGCTGATGGTTTTGAGGAAAGTCCAAGACTGGCAAGCCAGTCAGTGCAAACCCTTCTGTTTGGCTTCTAGTGAAGAAAACCTGGCTGTATATTATCATGTCAAATGGCATTGCTATGGGAGAGATGAAGTCAGTCAGATATCATGAGACTGGAAGCCAGAGAAAGCAACAAGAGGCTAGTCTTACAGCAACCTGGTAAGAATGACCTTAGGGCATGCTCACAATGACCTCCTAGTGAGAGTCCCCTCTCAAAGCTCACACATTCTCCCACCATTGCCATACTAGGAACACATTCATTCATCGGGGAACATACTTAAATTTTATCTAACCCATAGAAATAACTTAGCCTTAGGTACATATAAAAACTGTACTTTTACTTCTCTCTCATTTCATGACTTGCTATCACAATTATACTTTAACATTCTGTAACCACTATAAACTGATATTACCAATATTTGAAGTTGTCTTTTAACCTTCACAGTAAACATTTATGTATACATCACTATTGCAGTACATTAGAGTAAATCAGTATTCTGACTTAACTACTTACTTTTACTACCAACTTTATTTTCATATTTGGTTGTTACTAATTCACTTTTGCTCAGCTTGAAGAATTCCTTATGTAATTTTTTGTTTTAATAAAGCAGGTCTACTCCTTTATAGCAGGTGATAAACTCTTCAGCTTGTTATTTTGCCTTCATTTTTGAATAATAGCTTTGCTGTGTAAAGTATTCTTGACTAGAAGTTTATTTATCTTTGAGCACTTTGTCATTTCTAATTTTTTTGGCCATGAAAAATTTTCTGGAAATCTGATGGCAGCTTCCTGGGAGTTCCCTTCTATATGCAGATGTTTTTCCACATTCAAGAGCCTGCCAGTGATTTTTTAAAAATATTTATTTAGTATGTGTTATATGTAGCTGTTCACATGCCACAGGACATGTGTGGTGGTCAGAACAAACTGGAGTCAGTTTCCTCCATGTGGGCTCCAGGAATTCATCTTACCTGCAAAGCCATCTTACCAGTCAGATTTCTGACTTAGGTCTTGCTAAAGTGCTTTTGCAACTGGAGACTCTTGTTCCGCGTGTACCTTCATATACGGTTTTTAAGATACAATTAGTTTTCAGCCATCATTTCCTTAAAAACAATTCCCACCTCTTCTTTAATTCCTACACTGTGAATGCTAGCTCCACTGAGAAAACCCCCAAGTCCCCTAAGCTTTCTTCTTTAACTAGATTTTCCAAATAACTTTTCATTTCACAAGATCTCTTCTATTTGACCAAATTTGCCTGATGCCCTCTGTTGCATTTTTTTTTTCATTTCTTTCATTGTATTTCTCAGTTCCAAAATTGTCTGGTTCTTTATTTCAGCCTCTGCTGTACTTCTTAAATATTATTCTCCTGATTTTATTTTCTATAGTCTCCCATAGGCTGCTGAACTTCACTAAACAACTATTTTGAATTATTTTCCACGTAGTTAATGCATAGAACTTCTTATTTTTTGAGGTCAGTTATTGAAGAAGTATTGTGGCTCTTGAGTGATATACTGTTTTCAGTTTTTTAGTTTTATATTGTATTTCATGCTTCTTTTTTGCATTATACATATCCGATGGACTTGCTCTTTACTCATTACAGATCGGTGTTGGTGGGTGCAACAATGCCTGCCAGCGAGGTGAAGTGCAGCAGCTCTAGCTCATTAACGCAGAGCAGAGATATTTAGATCTGTTACCAGAGACCAGAGCGGCAAGGACTACAGGTTCTCAACATTTTAGGTTGGGTGTCCACTGAAGTTGTAAGGGCTGTTGCGCTCTCTAGTAGGAAGATTGATGGGGTCTTTATGGTCTCCTTTCCACCTGGGAGTCCTTGGTCAAGCTCCCTCTCAGAACAATCTGGCTTGCAAATATGCCTTCAGTAATAGTGTCATTGATGTCTGAAGCATGGCCCCTACAGAGGAGCCATAGATCTGGGGCGTGAGCATGGCCATGTGTTGGAGGGATTGTTTATTTTTAACATATCTGTGAAATACGGATAGTAACAACTAACCCGTAGTTATTGACAGAACTAAATGAAATACCACATATACTTAACTAGCAAAATGGTAGCCTGAAAAATAATTTGTGCTTAACAAATTTCAGTTATAGTAATATCAGAACACCAAGGGACAGGAATGCTCACTTTGCTTCACATTTTACTCATTATAAAAAAATAACAAACTAGTTCTATATTAATTAGTAAAAACATTTTTGCTTCTAATTCTGTAATGATTATTCATTTGGGAAATTTGAGAAAATGACAGAGTATTTCTGCCCAAAGTGTCACAGTTATATTCAGGAATGTGTATCAATTTAGGAACATTAGCAGATCCCAAGAGATTTAAAACTATGCTTTATGTGACTGTTTACATTAAATTCAAGTCAAATTAAGTTGAAAATTTATTTCTTCTTAGCAGATTATCATGCACTACAAATGAAATAATGTTTTCTATTTACTTTGCTATAATGACAGGTTGAATAGAAATTATGCAGTGAAACATATTTATATTCTGTCTTATCAAAACACAAAAACAAACAAAACCCTAGGAGATGGAAGGCATGCTTATAACTGCAGCAGTGAGGAGGCTCAGGTAGGAGTATAGGAGTTCAGGCAACCCTTGACTACATAGTGAGTTCAGTGCCTGGGCTAGCAGAGACTCCATCTCAACTCTACCCTCTGTGAAGTAGTTCTCCCCAGACAGTAAAGTAACTTACTTTTAAATAGTATGTGCAGCATTTTATATCCATGGATACCACATCTGCATATTCAACCAATCACAAATTATAATAATTGAGACCTCAATAGTTAAAGCCTATTATACACCAAATGTACAGAAATTTTCTATCAACTATGAAAATGCTTCCATACGGAACATGGAGAGATTTTTTTCTTGTTATCCACTACACAATGCAGTATAACAATTATTTACAGGGCATTTACATTAAATATTGTAATTAATCCAGAAATGGTCTAAAGTATACAGGAAAATGTCATAGGTGCACATACTATACCATTTTATATAATAGACTAAAAAATACCTGTGGACTGGAGTATTTGCAGATCCTGAGGCTGATACTTAGAATATCTGACTCACACATATAGCTCAAGAAATAAAACATTTTAAGGTATCATCATCTCAGAATTCAAGTCTTATTACAGAGCTACTGTAATAAAAGCAGCATGGGACTGGCATAAAACAGACATGCTGACCTAGGGGGGTACTGCACACCTTTAATCCCAGCACTCAGGAGGCAGGGGCAGGCTGATCTCTGTGATTTGGAGGCTACCCTGTTCTACATGGTGAGATCCTGTTTCAGAAAACAAAACACACACACACACACACACACACACACACACACACACACACACACACCCTGTGTGTGTACAAACTAAATAACAGATGCATTGATCAGTGCAATAGAATTGAAGAACCAGGCATAACTCTACATACATACAGACACCTGATTTTTGACCAAAAAAGCCAAAACTATACCCTGAAGAAGAGACAGCATCTTCAAGAAATGGTGCTGTTCAAGCTGGATAGCTGCATTTAAAAGACTGATAATAGATCTATATCTATCACTCTGCACAAAACTCAACTCTAAATAGATCAAGGACCTCAATGTAATACTAGGTGCCTGAACCTCACGGAAGAGAAACCGGACAGAAGAGGAGGTGGAGAATAGCTTTGAACTCATTGGCAAAGAAAAGGATTTTCTCAACAGGACATTGACAGCACAAGCATTAAGAACAATAAATCAGACCTCATGAAGCCAAATAGCTTCTGTATAGAGCAAAGAATACCACCATTCAAGTGAAGTGGCAGCCTAGAAAAATGGAAAAAAAAAAACTTTTAATTATTCATCTGCTAAAAGATTAGTTTCAATAAAATATAAAGAACAAAACCTGAACATCAGAAAAACAACCCAATTAAAAATGAGTTACTGAACTAAGCAATGAGTTTTCACAAGAGGAAACACAAATGACTAAGAAACACTTTTTAAAATGTTCAACATCCTTAGCCATCAGGGAAATGCAAATTAAAAATACTTTGAGATTTTATTTTACCCCAGTCAGAATGGCCAAGATCACTATAACAAATGACAGCTCATGCTGGCTAGGATACAGGGAAAGGGGAACATTTATTCATTGCTGATGGAGGTGCAAACTGATATGCCACTATGGAAATCAGTGTGGAGGTTCCGTGGAAAGATGGGAATAGATCTACCACAAGATCTAACCATACCACTCTTATGCACTAGCTCATCCATGTTTATTGCTTTCCATTCAAAATAGCCAGAAATTGGAAACAGCCTAGATGTCCACCAAGTGATGAATGGATAATGAAAATGTGGTGCACTTACACGATGGAATTATTACTCAGTTGCTAAGAAAAATAAAATCATGAAATTTTCAGATGAATAGATAGAGCTAAAAAAATTCCATCCTGACTGAGGTAACCCAGGCCAAAAGGACAAAATATTGTTTATCATCTGGATGTTAGCTTTTAAGTTTTAAATATGTGTGCTTCGGTATGAACAACCATGGTGGTTAAGTAGCTAGTGAGGGACCAGAGGAAAGGAGGAGAACTTCCAAGTAAAGGAGATTAAGTATAGTGTTAGAATAAAATGGAAACCAGAACAGGAGAATTATATTGAGAGGAGGAAGGAAAAGAGGGTGAAGGAGGGAATACAAAGAGAGACAACACCAAAGGCCTTTTGAAAAGCCATATGGAAACCTCCTTCTGTAGAAGCTTCCTAATATGCATACACGAACAGAAATGAAATGGAGTCAACATATATTCGGAGAAAATGTCCCAACTAGACATATCACAAAGTAAAACCTCCAGTGACAAGAACAGGTTATATCTTTTAAGTCATTGGCCAAAGGTGCCCCATAGACCCCTTTCCCAATAAAATATCACAGGCTATTGGCAAGACTATTGGTTACTCTCCATAATCTCATGGTAAGGCATTGTTGCTGAAGAAACAACTTACTTAGATAATCAAACGTAGAGAAATCAAGCTGGTGTACAACTAGAAGCTTCACCCCTACTTACTAATGCTTATGGTGTTGGAAGGTACTTTACATGCTACTGGAGGAGAAAAGTAGTCAATTTTACCCAGGTAAAACCTTGCTATAAACAACTAACCTGCAAGATATACTGGTACAAAAGCTGCATAAATGTTATGAGAGTGACCATCGACTATAATGTTGCTAAGAACCTGAGACTTGGTGATAGGCCTAGGGAAAAACCTACTGCCATTATTCTGTTAAAGGAATATAGCAATAAATGAATCCTAATAACCTACCGCTATTCTCACAGAGCAGAGCATCACCCAGCCCTCCTCAGAGAAGCTTCTTCTTGACCCACATCTGGACGATGTACAACGAGTGAGAGACTTTGGAGCATTCAGCCCTAAATGGGATCTTTATCAAAGTCCTCCCTCAAGGCTAAAAGACCAGTGTGGCAGAGGAGGCAGAAAGATTTTTGGAGCCAGAGGTGGTGGATGACTCTAAAGAAACAGCGTCTTCCAGATACAACAGTAATGATACACTCACAAAGACTGACAACACCCACAAGACGACACAGATTCAGCCTGACAAAGTTTCAGCACTGAGAAGGGTAAGAAGACACAAAGTCCCATCCCCAACCAAAAGCTGTCTGCAACTGATACCTGCTGGGAAAAGGAAAATCAGTTTCTCAATTAGTGGGTCTATAACTACACTCCCAGGGCAGATCCCACACCCAGAACTAGTTGGCCTAACAACTAGTTCTGTAGTGTTGGGTTTGTGTTTATGTGCACATACCACACACTTTTTGTTTTATTTTGAGGATTTTTGACTATTTTCTTTTTTCAATTTGTCCTTTTGTCACCATTTTTGTTGTTTCTTCTGTTTCCTTTATTTTATGAGAAAGAGACAGAACATGAAGTTGGGTGGATAAGAAGGAGGGGAGGAGTTGGGGGAAGGAAAGGAATATGATCAAAATATACTGTGTGGGATAAATAAAACATTTTTAAAAACTCACCGGTGTTTTATAACTTAAAGATCATGGCAGGAAGATTTTAGAAAATCTACTTTCTTATAAGATACCTTGAAACCAAGATAAGCTATGTATACAGAATAGAAAAAAAATCTAGTAATTTTACACTTACACTGCCATATTTTTTCTAATGGTATATTCATCCAACTCGTCATCTGAGCTGCTATCGGTGGCATCAGAATCCAGACCCTCTTCAACATGAGACAACAGCCCTGTAGCAGACAGTGCAAATCTTTGGATTTCTGCAGCTGTACATTGAGCAAAGCCATTGTTTGTATCATCCCAAAGCTTATTCTCTGAAGTCAATATGTTGACTTCTGGCTTAATTTCAGTGTGTTCAAGTAAACTGTTACCCAAAACTGTGGTGGGTTCATGAAGGATCTTCATTGTGGGCAGCTGATGTTTCATAGAAAACTTCATCTGTTGACCATAGTGCTTAACTACATGCTTCGCCAGGAGCATCTGCAAGTGTTTTTGAGTTCTTCTAGCCTGGCTAAGTAAAATTTTCTGTTTACTCACACAATGAAGTAAACGAGCATTCACTTCCTCCTCTTTTTCAGCAGTTGAGGAACTAATAGGCACATCTGAGTGACTAGGTCCAATTTTCTTTTGAGTACATTGCAACAAACCCTTTTTAATCTTAGTATCAGTGAATTTATCCAAGAGTGCATTCTTTTGGTACCATTTACAGTTTTGCAGATGTATTTTATCTACATTAGTGTCTTTGGTGAGATTTGAATCCAAGACGATTTGTATGTCTTTCATGCACTGGCTTGTGGAGTCTGAGAGCTCCTTTTTGATGAGCTCATTCTCAGAATGGGAATGGCAGATCTTACTGAGCTGAATGCTGCTGCCATTGCACAGTACATTTTTCAACTTGCAGCAGTTGGACTCCATTACTTTCTTTTGGTTATAATTCTCATTATATTTATTTAATGTAGAATTAGAACTCATTAAAAGAACTGTCTGAAAATGTTTTGAAGCCTGAGGGGAGGCAAAATGTTTTAAATTCACAAAATTAGTATTTAGAGTAGGTTCAGGAGACGGAAATCCCAGCATCTGAGAGAAAGCATCTCCTCCCTTAAGCTTTTCATCTACAGTTCTTGGACTTTCCATGCACAGCATCTTGTCAGATTCCATGGTACTTGGCAAAGATGAAAAGCAGATACCCTTTGTTGTTGCCTCCTTCAGAGCTGGGGTCATGGCGAATCCTGGAGATAATTACTGGAAGCCTAAAATTACATAAAAAAAAAAATACATAATCAAACGTCTAATAAAAAGCTTTATGCTTTCACTTGCCTAGGGCAACTTTTATTTTTTGATGTTTCTGATTAAAATGAGCAAGGTACCAAAGACTTCTTTTATCTCTCCACTTCCCACATTATCTTAATAATGAATAAGAGTTATTCTTTACTCTGTGAACCTAATATTACAATTCCAATTAAAGTTATACATTATTAAGACTGGGTATATAGCTCAGTGGTATAGTACTTGTGTGGCATATGTGAGACCCTGAGTTCCATCTACAGCAGCACAAAAAAATGTACTTTCACACTGTCACAGTAGGGGTTTAATAAAAATATTTGTTGGTGTAAGTATATCTCACATACATATAGTTGACAGAGTTTAGTGGAAGATAATAGAAAAACAACTTTGAGTCTCTTAATCATATTTGAAAATGTGATTTAATCTCACAAGTACAAAATTATTTATCTTTATGAAATATAATAAGTTTTTCTAAAATGAATTTGCATTTGCAATTTATCTCAACTCGAACAGTAATAACTAGTAGTAAAATATGCTAAATAATCTGTTAATATAGAGACCTAAGTGAACACAAAACATATGAGTTCATAGTTGCTAAGGCAATGTGGCAGTGAGAGATTGCCTAATCACAGACATGTATTTCCCCTGAAAATGTATCTGCAAAGTTTTCCCATTCTCACATTTGCTAGTTATCATTGTGGGATGTATTCCTCCTACCTATGAAAATAGTGACAACCATACAAGATGACCAGTAAAGATTAATTTCTAAGTTAAAAAAATTTCAAAAGGAAAGAATGAAGCCTTAAGTTCTGCCATATGGAAAAAGGCAATCCAATACCACTAACACTATACTTAGTGAAAAACTTTATATCATAAACTATTTTAAGTTTTTAATGATACTTAATACATTGGAATTATTACACTCCATAATTTTTTAACACACATGGTTTTATACCATATAAATAAAACACAAACATAAAATCATACCATGTATATGGATGTTCATGCTTAAATTTAGTAAAAAGTGAACTAGAAAAATACCCACCATACCTGTAACAGTAGTTACATCAAGTCCCATGACAGAGAGCTAAGAGTGATAGTTTAAGAGCATCTTCATTTTCATTATAAAATTTTATGACATAGGAAAACACCAATGAACAAATATTAATAGTTAACTAGATGATAAAAATATGAATGTTCGCATATATTTTTTGTGTGTGAGACATAAAAAGTCACAATGTAAATGTGTTTATAGTCACCTTCAAACTTGAATTATCCCCAAATTAATACATTTTTGTATAACTAAGCAATGAATTCTAGATATAACAGACTCACATTCATCCTGAATTTTAAAGGAAAAATGAAAATAACAAGATTTTTGTTTCCAATTCACTGTGCTTTTAATGGAAATAGAAAAATAATTACAGGACATCAGGGAAGTGGTGGAGAGGTAGCTGAGAGGTTAAGAGCACTTGCTCTTGCAAAGGACCCACTTTCTGTTCCCAGCACCACACTGGACAACTCACAACTGCCTGTCATTCCAGCTCCAGAGGATCTGAAGCCCTTCTTCTGGGCTCTGAGGGTACCCACACATGAGTGACTTAAAAACACACATACATATAAGTCAGAAAAAATTTTAATTAGGAAAACATCTCCCAAGATTTAAATGATAATAATTTGATCAACTCACTGACCTATACTTTGTAATCTAGAAAGACCCACAATAGTATTTCTATCTTTTACCCAGGACACATTTCTCTCAAACATTTAAACAAGATGCTATGGATATAATCAAAGTGGTTAGCAGCAGGGACCATAAAGTAAAATATCATAAGGCAAGAGAGCTCATCTTGGGTCCTGAATAAAGATAAAACTACAGATAAGTAGAGTAAGAACATATTAAGAAACAGAATAAAAATAGAAGGAAAACAAATGCAAAGATTAAGGTAGCTAAGGACTGTATGGTAGAATTATGGAAGAAATGAGACTCTACAGAGAAACTTGTGAGATCTCTGTTATACTAAACAGCTTCCAAGCTACTCTAATAATCACCTACTGGCACTCACATCTGTACAATCTGTCGTCTGGAATATGAACTAGACTGAGAGGTGTACTTGAGGTGACTGAATCCGGCAGAAATAATAGAATGACTTCTGATTTAATTAATTAAATTAATGAAGAGACTTAATCTTCCATCTTTTAACCTTTTCCCTTAGTAAAGAAGCTAAATGCTACCCTGTAAGTTGAAATGACACATATGGCAAACAACTGACACTGCCCACAGATAGCTTGTGAGTAATATGGGAAGCAGATTCTTCCCCAGGCAAACCTGGAGATGACTGCAGCTCCTACTAACACTTGATTATAGCTGATGAGAGACCCCAAGAAAGCCAAGACAAAGAAGTGTAAAAGTTTTACATAACTAAGAGGAACTGTAGATAGCTACATGAGTAGAAAACTACCTTTTAAGTTATTTATTATTTGAGATTATAATTACATCTTATAGATGTCATGAAGACTTTCGGATTATAGTTTCTGGAAGGAAAAATCCAGTGATTTCGCAACTCTTATTTAAAATTTCCATGAGGTTCTTCTGTGCACTGTTCGCAAATGCATCTTAAAAAAAATACCCAAGCAGAAATAAGTCTCTATAATGTGTAAACAAAAGAAACTCTTAAAATATTTGAATCTCTTTTAAACAAAAAAGGTCAACTTGTATCCATTATGGTTTTAGTATAACATGTAAATAGATTCATTTCAGTCATTTACATTTTGTGTACATATATCATAATTGTTTTTCATATTTCCCAATTGAAAATATTCTAAAATACCACTTTTGCCTACTTGCACATCAGTAAGCACGTGTCATATATACATGTATACACACACACACACACACACACACATATAAGTGCAAATATATATGACATATACAAGCTCTCTTAATGCTTAGACTGTTACTTTGCTATTATATGTAAACAATGTGTCCAGGCAGATATTCTATAAATACCTGCTGACTAAATGAGAAGTTGGCCCTGTATTTAGAATAAAATCTATAGTTAACATTTTCATGGCCTACGAAGTTCTCATCTTCAGGTCTTTGCCTGTTTCATCTTCTATGATTTTCTCCATGGATTAATCTACTTTAGAACACTGGGCTTTGTGTTAGTCTTGAAAACCAACAAGTAAGTGTTATTTTATGAGTATAAAAACTGTTTTGCTAAGATGCATAACCCTCTTCATTCATCTTTCTGAGCTAAGGCCACCTCATTTGAGTTCTATGATGACTAATAAATTTAGGGTAGTTTTGATCCTTCTCTTAATGACTCCTATCCCCCTAAACTGCTTTATCATTCTTCACATAGCATTAGCACTGACATTATTTTGTATTCTGTATTTAAGGGCAGAGTTTTGTTTTTTCAGATTTATTAATTATGTATGTGTGTGTGTGTGTGTATAATACACATGTGTAGGCCTATGTACCATATGTGTCTGTGGTGCTTGTGGAAGCCAAAGAGGGTGTTGGATCCCCTGTCAGCTGCCATATGAGTATTGGGAATTGACCTAGGTCCTCTGAAAAAACAGAGAATGCTCTTAATCACTAGGCCATCACTCTAGCCCCTAAGTGCAAGCTTTAGTCTTTGCTCTAATCTCCCACACTAGAATACTGCTTGGGCAATGTACTTGTTATGTATTTGTTCCATGGGTTCATGAACCAGTGGCTCATTTCTATGTAGCAGGGCCTTGCCTTGAATTTTTGATTAGCCTGCCTCTCTGATCATCCTGTCTCTTCAGCATAAATACAGGGATTACATGGACACATCATAGGTCATCAAAGCACATTTGAAATACATTTTCAAATGTGTTTCAAGATCATGTAGTTATAACTAGTAACAATAAGGAATTACTGTTTTTAAAATGAATGTACAATTACAGCAATACACAAATGGAATGTGACACAATCTACTATGACTTATTTTATGAACTCAAGACAGGTTCAACTTTTTTTTTTCCAAATCAATCACTGAAATTCACCATATCAAAAGCTTTTATTAAAAATAGGATCTCATGTAAAAGCATTTCACAGAATGTAAAATTCATTTGCAAGAAAAAAATGAACTCATGAAATTTAGGAAAAAGAAAAATTCCTTAAGCCAGCAAAAATCACAAAAGCCTGTAGTTTAGATCGGAATTGATGGTGCATGAAGAATTCTCTTACTCTAAGACTGAAAATGAAGCAAAATATTCTCATCATTCATTTTCAGTGTCAGACTACAGGACCTACTTAAGTCCATTATGGCAAGAAAAAACAAACAGATTAGAAAATAAATCTATTAATGCATCATATGATTTCTACATATAAAATCCCAAGGAATCTCAAAAAAGGTCCTCTTAGAATATTTATTCTAACAAGCATTTAGTCAGATTACAGACACACAGTCAAAATACTAAGCCATTTGTACTTCATAATCACAGATGTGAAAAGACAGACCAGACATAGTAATTTTGAAAACATCAATAACTCCAATACCTCCTATGTTGTATAATGTGATATCTTGGTTGTCAATTTGACCACATCTGGAGTCAACTAAACCCAAGCAGTTGAGCACACCAGTGAGGGGTTTTCTTGCTTAGATCACTTGAGGTGAGAAGACCTAGCCTGAATTGGGGCTATGCCTTCAGGTTGCAACCTATATAAAAAGACACGGAAGCTTTTGCTTTTTGCCTGCTTGCCACACTCTGGCTGGCAAGTTCATCTATCCTGCTGTTGTTGAGGCATTCCTTTGCTGGTATTCAAACATACTTCTTCCTGATTCCAACATAGACAGAAGACCAGATGAGACATCCAGCCTTGTGGACTGAGCAACTATTTAAAAAGCCTTTCCATTAGGAGACAGTTGTTCAAATAGCCAGACCACAGCCTGTAAGCCACTCTAATAAATTCCTTTTTTTTTTTTCAGTTTAAGTGGTTCTGTTTCTCTAGAGAACCCTAACTAATACAATTCCCAAAAGAACAACTCTAATAATGCCTCCAAAAGTACATAGTAATATTAGCATAGCTACATGGTAAAGGTTGGAACAGGGTCCTGGGTTCTACTTCCAGTAACCAAAACAAATTTAACAAGATGTGCATGTTTCGTACACTGAAAACTGTAAACACAAAGAATATAGAGATGACCTACATAAATGCAATGATATGCTGCACTCATGGGACTGATTGCTTAATACTGGTATGACCTTACTCTCCTCATACTGATTTGTGAGATTAAACATAATTTCAACCAAAATTTCAAAAAGGATTCCTACTGACACTGAGAAGCTGACTAAAACGATTTTCAGAAAAACTAAAATAGTCAAAATAATTCTGAAAAAGAATAAACTTGAAGGACTCACGCTATCTATTGACATTTGGTTAAGGATAGTATACAGAAAAAAATGTTAAGAAAACATTAGAAATATGCCAATACAAACATGCAATATTTTGGGGGGGAGGGAGCAATTCAGTGTAGAGGAAAAATTAATGTCAACACATACTTCATACTATGAAAATGGTCAAAATTATCAAAATGAGCCATGGGCCTACATGTAAAAGTTAAATCTCTTAAACATTTAGGAGGAAAAAAGGAAGAAAAATTTTACAAAATTTATTACTTTAAGATATGACACCAAAATATTCTTAAGGAAAAAATTGATGAATTGAATATTCCCCAAATTGAGTAAGTACCGAATGCAACAACAATTTTGTTTTATTTTTGTTTTTTGATGTATGGTCTCACTATGCAGCTCTGGCTGGCCTAGAATTCTGTAGGTAGACTAAGCCAGCCTAAAATTTACAGAGATATGCATACCTCTGTCTTCTAAGTTCTAAGATTAAAAGCAAGTATCACCAGACCCAGACTAAGAAATTAATATTTAAAACAGTAGTTTGGGAGTCTTTGAAGCATATAGTCAAAAAGTATAGGTTTGGCACTTGTAGAAATTAAATGTGCATATTACTAAAAATCACCAAGTTTCAAATCATTCATGTTAACTCTGAATAATGGCTCCAACCATTTTAAAGATTTATATTTATTATTAGCTGAATATATTTCATGGGCATATAAAACAGATAACTGGGGAAAGGCAAAATATAAAAAAATGATAATTTTAAAAGCACAATAGTGAACAAGTCTGTAGGTTTACCTCAAGATAATACCCTTTAGTTCAATATAATCAATTATTTCATAGAATTTAAATGTGTATTCCTTTCTTTGAAAGTCAACTTTAGAAAGGCAGTAAGAAACTAACTACAAATAAAGTCGTCTGGTTTTGTTTTGTTTTTGTTTTTTCATTTAAAATATAACAGCCAGCACTTGGAAGGCAGAGGCAAGCAGATCTCTGTGAGTTTGAGGCCAGTCTAGTCTATAGAGTGAATTCCAGCACAGCTAGAGTTACAACAGAGAAATCTTGTCTACAAATAAACAGAGAGAGAGAGAGAGAGAATATAACAGCCATCCACATCACACACACACCTTTTTCATCCTGAGTGCTTAAGAATGATAGAGAACTATCATTTTTTAAAAACAGCCAGGCAGCAGTGGTGCAAGCCTTTAATCCCAGCACTTGGGAGGCAGAGGCAGGTGGATCTCTGAGTTTGGGGCCAGCCTGGTCTACAGAGCAAGTTCCAAGACAGCCAGGGCTACATAGAGACTCTGCCTTGAAAAATCCCAAGATAGATAGATAGATAGATGGATGGATGGATGGATGGATGGATGGACAGATAGATAAGACAGATAAAAAGAAGAAAAAATTAAAATGTACAAATTATGAACATAAATCAATTTGCTTTTTTTAAAGGCAGAAAACAAGAAAATAAGTCACTGAGTCACAAAATAATTGTCTGCATTGGATGGAAGCTAGAGTCTTCATCTCTATTTAATATATATTCAATCTAAAATTCAACAATTTAAGACTTTCATAAGAAAACATGTCTGATATTATCCTGAATACTAAAAAGACACTATGAGCATGACAAAAAGAATTCTACCTTCACGAAATTTACATTTAGAGGAATATGCTAGACAGAGGAGAGGGGGAAGTAGGGAGAAAATTTATTTTTAAAACAATAAAGAACTTTTTATTTCCTTAAAAAAAGCTACATTCAAGTGAAAGGTGGCTATAAGTAAGTGTGGTGATTTGATTATATTTGAAAACTCAGTATCCAGCTGGTGGAACCGTTTGGGAAGGATTGGGAGGTATGCCCTTGTTGGAGGAAGCATGTCATTCTGAAGTTTCAAAAGCCCACACTATCCCCAATGTCTCCATCTCTCTTGTAATGTACTTGTGGATAGAGATGTGAGCTCTCAGCTACTACTCCAGTGCCTGCTGCCTGCTGCCATGCTACCCACCATGATGGTCACAGACTCAAATGCTGTGGAACCATGAGCCCCAAATTAAAATCTTTTATAAGTTGCATTGGTCATGGTGTCTTATCACAGCAATGTAAAAGTAACTAAGATAATAAGTAAATACAATATCCAGAAAATAAAGGTTTTGTAAGTGTTTATGAAACTTAAAGCATAGAGCATGTTTATATTGGCACCAGAGTAAATTTGGATGTGGATGAAGATGGGCCTCACAAGGCAAGCTTCTTTCTTGGTGATATTTGCTCTAAGATCTCAAATAATAACAAGCTAGTCAGAATTTGGGGTGTGTCCCTTCCACTCAAAAAAGATAAAGTCTTTGGGAAAGAATAGGTTTGATATGTTTGAAATAAGACCAGAGTAGTAGATATAGTCAGACCATTGAATTTTATACTTAAGCTAAATAAGAGTCAATGGAAATTTAGGTGAAGAAATAACTAGATTTGGTTAATTTAAAGGGGGGGGGCAGACTTTACCTTGGCTGTCCTATAAAAAAGATTTGGAATGAAGAGGGCCCAGAGAGGCAGTTGGTAGCTTGAATTAGTGAGGTAGTAATAAGAATGAGGAAAATTCAATTTGAATATGTTTCAAGGTAGAGTCAACAGAACTTTTGATGATCATCATTTTGCAGGGCTTAAGTAAAACAAAACCAAAAAAAGGAACCAAAAATGACCTTTAGCTTTCTAGCTTATGCAAATGCATGATCAACAGTGATATTTTTGCAACAAGACAGACTTGAAAACCTGTTTTTTTTTCTTTTTAAGTACTGTTTGGGACATATTATGTTTGAAGTATGTATCAGCCACCCAAGTTGAGTCAGCCAAACAAGTCTAGAGTTCAAGTGAGAGGCCATAATTAGAGACAGTACTTGGAGAAGCCATGGCATTTAAATAGTATTTAAAGACAAAGAACAGGAGTGTACCTAGGGAGAGGGTAAAAACAAGGGAGGGGGAGGGGAAGCCCAAGACCAAGACTGGGGAGCTTAGTAATGTAAGATTTATGTAGAAGAGAACTACAAGAGAGGATTGGCCCTTGAAGAATGAAAATATCACCAATGAGAAACAACAAAATTTAGGATTATAATCAAGATAACCAAACATTTTAAAGTGTTTAATACTAGGTCAAATAAGATCGGGAAAGTTAACAGGGATATTACTTTCTAAGAAATCTGTTGGAAAGTCTCCTAGGTTTTGTTTTGGCCTAGTGTATTTAATTGTAAATTAAAGACACACTAAGCTCCAGTCTACTCTAGCTTTGCACTTTAGAGGAAGGGAAATGCCTAATGCCATCCCTTTCTTACTGTCCTTTCTAATCCCTGGAGTACTGAACCACTAAAAGGCAGACCTAACCAAGAGACAGTATCATTTTATTAAATGTTTGCCATCTTATTAAACATTTTATTAGAGTTCATTTTACACAGTGCATCATATCCAGTTTTCAATTAAAAAGCTTACAATGTACTCTAGGAGGAAAAATAATAAAGTTTTAAAAGATGCCATCACCAGATAAGGAGTTTAAAACAACCATAATTAATAACCAATGGACTGTTAATCAGGGGGAAATGACAACACACTACAGATAAGTAATGCAAGTAAATAAATCAAAGTCCTCATGAAGAATCAAAAAGAAATTCTAAAGATCAAACCCATGGTGTCAGGCACAAAGGGGAGCTGAGCGGGTAAAGGTGCTTGCCACAAAGAAGGCAGGCCCAAGTCAATCCCCAGTGATGAAGCAAGAATACTAACTTGCAAATTGCCCTCTTATCTCCACTTGCTTTTCAAGGCTTGTCTGCAAATGCATGCTGCACACACACAATACACAAATAAGTAAATAAAATAATGCTGCCTTCGATGGACTAATTAGTAAACTTGTTGTTGAGCAAAGCTCTAAATATAAAAGATGTATCAATAGAAAAGTCAATTTGAAAAAACAAAAACCAAAGAAAAAATTAAAATGCAAAAAACAGAACAAAATATCCATGTGAGCATTATAGGATAGTTACAAAAAGAGCAAATATATATAATAGAAAAACAGAAGAAAAGAAGCCACAGAAGTAATAAATCTGACCAATAATTTTCCTAATCTTTGTCAGACACCATACCATAGATTCTGGAAGTTCAGAGATATCCAAGCAGAACAAATGTCAAATCAATTCATGTAAGTTCTCTATATAAGTTAGCTATACCACCAGTCCTTGATTTTAGAAACAGGTTGGTAGCATTGAGTGGCCTCAAACTCACAGTCCTCCTATCAACCTACATGGTGTGTCTATTATTTAAATAAATAAACTTTATTTATTTATTTAAATGGGGCTAGAGACCCAAGCCAGGGCTCATGCATGCAAAGTAAGAGCACTAACACTGAACACTATCTCTAGCCTCAAGCCAGGTACTTTTAATGACAGAAAGAAAGCAGCACCGGGCTGTCCATGTTTTCATCAACAGGTATATCCTAGGATATTGTTTGGCGCACAGGAAAATTTTTTTTTCTTGTTTTTCCCCAGCCAGTTTTGCTGAGTAACATGGACACACTATGGAGCTCAAACTGGACTCTTAATTCACCATACTCTTGACTCTACAGGAGTAACCATGTCTGACTCATTTAGCAGGCTCTTAACAAAACATCTTGAACAAATATCATCCCAAAATGATAAAAAACTACTCTAAATTTTTTAACACAGATTTATGATACATTTTATTGCCAGGTCTTTGGGTAAAAAGTTAGAAAACATTAACACAGAATGTAACTGTACAATAGAAATATGGTATGAACTACATATGTAATTTTAAACTTACTACCAGCTATTTTAAAAATCATATTTCATTTAGCAAATGAAAATATGTAATCATAATAAAAATTTCTTAACGAAATTGAATGCGTAGCAAATCTTCAAAATTCAGAGTTTCTTTACCACAGTCTGTTGTTGTTGTTGTTGAAACAGGGTTTCTCTGTTGTAACTCTGGCTGGCCTCTAACTCACAGAGATCTGCCTGCCTGCTTCCCAAGTGCTGGGACTAAAGGTGTGCACCACCACCCGCCAGCTTTACCACAATCTTAATGCGGCAAGAGCCTCGTTTCAAATGTCAAGTCTGTGTGGCGAGGTTACTGTACTAGATGGTGCAATGTAAGATGTTTTGTTCCTTCAATAACCAGAAATCAGTCATTAACTCCAAATTTCAATCCACAAATTTATCTTAATCAAATATATGTATATTTTTAGGCACCTACAGTAGTCTCAGCAATACAAAGAAGACAAGTTTCAACAATTTTCTAAAGAACATTGATCAGTTTCTAACTACACACATAATGGGAATTAATCCTAGTAAATCTTAAAATGTCTAACTACAAAAATATTGTGTTCTATGATTCCAGACACTACTGCTGCTGAGGATTACTTATCTGTACACATCCTAGAATAATGTAGCACTTTCCTAAAAGAGTTCAGTCTAATGGCCTGGAAAGGGAAAAAAAAAAAAAACTGAGAAAAATAAACTTCTTCTTAGTTGTCAAAGACACACACCAAAATGACAAGTTAATAGGATTAAGTGAATACTACAAGCTTAAAAATTTTCAGTAGTCTTTGAAAGAAAGCAGCTACACAGTCTTGATTCTCTGCTAAGGCAAGTGTTCTTGGCAATCAAAAAACCAATTATATTTCATTTTCACAACAAATTTTCAGCATACATATCAGATTAACCTTAAAAATTCATTAGTATCTTGGCAGAGAGAAATGTTAGCTTCATGAATAGCATAAAAGAAGTTTATCACAAAACCATTACAGAGAATCTGTCAAGTAAATAACCCTTTAACAAACAAGCAGATCCAAATATATAATATTCTAACAAGTCTCAGAAAAATACCAGTAAGACAAGAGACTTTCTATAGAACAAGCTAAAACTTTTAACTAAATAATAAACACTTTACAGTCACTTTTTCTTTTAGTGTATATTAATTTATTATAAAAAAAATGCAGCAAGAAGAATGAACTGGATTGTACTGTTAAATCTGTATCATAAAGTCTAAAATTTTAGCCTACAATTTAATTGGGCATTCACTGAGAATTAAAAGTTAATGTATTTTGAAACTGTACTACTACAAATAGAAGGTATGCCTTGTCTCCACGATGTTTTCATGAGTAGCTTAACCTTTACTTTTAAGACTCATAGTGCATTCATATTTATGAATCTAGCATTAATTTAATGTAATCTAATCCTTTGGAGATTATGAAATATAGAAAAAACATTTATCTTGCAAAACCCAAATGTACATAATAACTGCCAAGACAATTACTATTAAGTTTGTTCAGACACTTAGTAATCAAATCTTTATAAGTTAATATATAACTTCCATATTTCAAATGATTTTTGGCATTTCCTGAAGAAAAACTTTAAATATTGTCTAGTCTACCTTCACACTTGGATTTTATAATCTAGATAAGAAGCACTGTTCCTCCTGAAAAGTGAATGTTAAAGACTAAATCTGTTTCCTACCCCTCATATTGCTTCAGATCTGTCATGCTTTATATTCTAGAATGCATACAAACATTCTACATTATCTTTGGAAAATATTCT
Organism: Cricetomys ansorgei; assembly: GCA_026225945.1. Classification (NCBI taxonomy): domain Eukaryota; kingdom Metazoa; phylum Chordata; class Mammalia; order Rodentia; family Nesomyidae; genus Cricetomys; species Cricetomys ansorgei. Next base: position 5,799,136 of record JAMJFZ010001796.1, read on the forward strand.
CTCCAGTTTACCCCTGAATATTAAAAATTTTAATCGTAATTTTGATAAACTCTATTCTTTTAAATGCAGTACCAATAGTATTTGAAAAAGGAAAAACCCAGAAGCAGGCCAAACCTCATTTACATACATATGACTAAAATGTTTCATGACGTTAATCCATGCTAGTACAGAAAAGTAGCTAACAAAATGTGGTATGTTCTCTTTTTGTCTTTACATTTATTTAGTTGTGGCAGCGGGGGGTGGGAGGGGTGCTATGGTGGGTCAGAGGACAACTAGTAGAAGCCAGTGGCTTTCTCCTTCCACTATGTGGGTCCCAGGGATCCAGCTCATCCGACTTGGTGGCAAATACCCTTACCACATGAGCCATCTCACTAAACCACACTGGGCTTTCAAACATTACTAAAAATATAAGAAAATTCAGATTTTGTAATTTGTTCTTATAAACGCAAAATACAATACAAAAATACTAAGGAAAATGAGTTCATATTGATTGAACTAGAAACTAAGGGCTAGAGAGATGGCTCAGGGGTTAAGAGCACATATTTCTCATGAAGAGGACCTCAGTTCAACCAAGACCCAGGCAGGTTGGCTCACAGTCACCTGCAACTCCATCTCCAAGAGATCCAACACCTCCTTCTGGGTCCCACAGGCACTGTGCTCACACACACAAACCCTCACACAGGCACTCAGAGATCCACTTGCTTTTTTTCTTAATGCTTTAAAGTATCAAAAAAATAGAAACAAATGAAAGTCATAAATCCAAAATATAGCCTATTTCCAGATTTCTTTATGCCTTCTTTTAGGGGAATGCTCAGTTCACTACAGAAAACTGCAGTAACTGGCATGAGCTGAATACAGTTGGCTCAACACTTTGTATTCTATGAGGTTTATAAGCAAGAGCTTCTTCCACTTTGGAAACTATGCCTAAAAAGGAATTCTCTTTGAAGACTAAAGGAATTTAATTAAAGATAAAGCCACTTGGGTGGCCACATAACAGATCAAACAGCTCATACTTGAAGCAGAATTATTACTATTCGGCTGTAAGTGCATGACTCATAAGAATATAAATGAAGCTTTTTTTCCTATGTACATAACTTTGGATTGCAGAAATTTACATTTAAAAGTGCATTCTCACACGTTTGCTCAGGTTATTCATTTTGGCAATTTAATGTAACACAGCTCAGCATTTTTAATGACTTACTACCATGTACAGTTTGGGGGGCTTGTTTTTTTAACTACTAAAAATTACTACTCAAGAATTCCGGGCCTTATAGAGTTGGAAAAGAACCTAAAACACTGCAAAATTCATGAATGTCTTAAAATACTAACAAAATTTCATAAATAGTTGAATTTTCATATTAACACAGAAATAAGTGTTTTTGAAAATATAAAATTATGTAGTATTAAAGTTTTCCAATGTGGCCAAGCAAAATCCCAACATGAAAGAGAAATAAAAAGGTAAGTCACAGGCTAGCTTGGAATAGTGTGACTTCCAGGCTGACTCACATCTCATGGTGATATGTATCTAACCTTAAAAAAAAGAAAAAAAGAAAAGAAAAATTCCACTATGAATTATCTTCAGTTTTCACTATATACTATCAACTGGCAAGTATAAGGACATCATTTTTAGGCTTTTTTTTTTTTTTTTAATCTTTCATGACTAAGAAAGGAACAAAATTCTGTAAAATGTCTGTTCTTTTACCACAACATTTAATAGAAAATGTGAAAAAAATAGAAAATGTTATAGTTTCTTTCTCTTTCTAAATCTAACATACTGAAAAAAATATGAAAGATTATATATTTATGAGTTATTGTTTGTTTGAAATTCTATTATAGTACAGTAATCAAGTACTTTAAGAATAGTTAAAAGACGTAACATACATTAGTCATAAACTGGTTGCTAATTTTCCTACTGTCATTTGCACTATAAAGCAGCTCCACGTACTGCTATAACAATTTGATAAAACAGATCAAGACCAACCTTAAATATAATCCTAAACAAAAAGCAATCAGCTTCCTACTCCTTCAACTGACACCTAACATAGTAAAGACAGACTTAAAAGGAAATAAACAAGAAATATCTGAGAAAAGACATCATGAAAACAAGAACAGCTTACTGCACATAAGGTTATGTGACAGATTATAGGACAGGAAAGGATGCCATAGGCAGTAATAGGTGGGCTGGCAAGAACAATCGGAAATAACTTCAGACATACTTGTCTAACACAGAGCATAAGAGAGAATTAGAATGACCAGAGGGAAATGTTCACATTAGCTACACGAAGAGTGATAGATGGGAAAGGAGGTGAACCATGTAAGTAATGATATACACTGAAAGACTGAAGATTTAGTATATACTGCACTTAAGACAATGAGAACTTGAACTTTTCATAGATAACTAATAGATCAGTGAGACATAGCCTTAAGGAGCAAGTATTCAAACTCAGTTACTACATTATCAGCTATGTACTCCTAAAACAAAAAGGGAAAAGACTTCTCACAGTTAAATATTAGTTCTTCTCACAGTTAAATATTAGTTACATATTAAGTTAAATATTAGCAACAACCAATTGGCAAGTATTTATTATGCATCCAGTATTCGATACATCATATGTAATAAAAAAACAGGTCTCTCTCAAGTACCTAACAGTAAGTTATGAAATGCAATAGATACCAGATACATGTCCATGAGAAAAAAAAAAAAAAACAATGAGAATTAAAACAAGGTTTCCCACATAAAGCAATACTGGATGATGAACACAAATGTGAGAGAGGCATATCATACCTCTATGTGAGAAAATCAATACCACATTCTCAAAGTTGGGTAGTGACACAAGCATGAAAAAATAAAAAAATAAATAAAATAAACAACTTTGACCCAGTACTCCTCTCCTACAAATCTGGTGTGTGTGTGTGTGTGTGTGTGTGTGTATTTCAGATTTGTGTAATAAAAATTACACAAAACATTAGAAAAATCCCAAACATCTGCCAATAGGAAAAACTTAAGATATTTGTATGATGAAACGTTAAACAGCTATTTAAATTATTTTTCAAAGAATATTAATGTTATTTAATGACATTTAATGTCTCCAAGTTAAAATTGACTGAAAATATATGATATCTAGTTTTAGGAAATTACATAGAGATGATAGGAAAAATACAGACAAATACAAAGTTTCCCAGGCAATTTTATAATAACATGTAAGAAAAGAAGGAGTTGTTATTTGAAAAGAGACCTATTATCAAAAATGTGTAAATGTGTGGTATTACTGACCAAGATTATGAGTTTCACATTTAAGAAATTATTCTAGAAAGGCTGATAAAGGGGAGTGATAATAATCTTTGTAGATCAAAACTACGAAGAAATGACAGCAGTCATTGACAGTGATTTTTAAAACCGTGAAGAGAAGCATACAGCAGAGTTAGCAGTGATGGCACAGGCTCCTAACGCCAACTCTAAAGGGACCTGGACTACACAGCAAGTTCCGAAGCCAGCCTGCGCTACATGCCCAGAAACAAAACAAAAAGTTCAACAGAGCTGGAGAAAATCAAATATATCTTATTTCACGGCTTACTGCTAAAATCCCGAAAATATGCTGGCTTTGTTAGAAACTTGTTACAACACCGCACTAAGTGGAGATTTCTGTATTTTCAAGCGCTAGTAAATATAACAACGTTCACTAACACGAGGCACGTGATCTTCATCACACTTTTTTAAGGCAGGGACCGTATTACGAAACGGTTTACGAGAGGAAACAGATGCATCAGCAAGGCTGTGACTCGCCCAGGGAAACAGCAAGTTAGCTCTCTGGAAACCACAGAAATCCACCACCGGTGTTAAGAGCCTCTGAAGCAATCCGCGTTCCACACCTGCACTTTTTTCCCCCCCTACACTGTCGTTTTATTTTTAGAGCTACTGTTCCTGCCTGTTTTGCCAGCTGTGCTCAGTAACAGTTTGGGGTATGTTGCTAAAACTTGCCCCATCCATTCACGATTTAAAAACCTTTCTGCGGACACAAAGTTAAGCTAGTTGAAGGCGGCAGCGGCGGCCAGCCTTCTCAGCCTCTCCCTACACATAACGGCTCCGAGGCGTGGGGAGTCAACACACAAGGTGACTCCCACAGCTCTGAACGATGTCCCCGCAGCCCACGACGCGGACGGCGAGGTCTGGGGCCGACCCTGCGCCTCCTCCCGGAGCGCCCGGGCCGCCGAGGCGGAGCCCAACCGCTCCTTCCCGGCGGATCGAGACCACACAACGCCGTCCTGCCTTTATTTCTTCCAACCAAACGCTACTGCTCTCTTTCCGACCGAGCCCTCCCCTCAGCACAAGCGGCAACACGAACTCGGACGTGCTACCCCTCACTGAACCACGATAATCTCTTCCATCCCAGACAACTCTGAAGGCCAAACCCATAACGGCCCCAAATAAGCAAGAGTAAAGGCAGCTAACGCGGCGTGAGAGCAACCCCGGATCTGCGCTCCCCACACACACCGCCTAAGAGGCGCGGCGGCTACGGCCGAGGGCGGGCGCAAGAAAAACCACGTGTTCCGCCTTCTGCGCACGCGCCAGCCAAAACAAAAGGGAGGCCTGCCAAGCCCCTCCCCTCCCCCACGTGACTCGCGTCCAGGCCCGCCCCCTGCCCCGCCCTCCCCTCCCCTCCCCGCCGGGTCTGCCAAGGCTGTTAGGTTTAGCCGTTTAAATTTGGCTGCGGTCCGACCCCTGCCCCAAAGCACGGTCCTGTGCCGGGGCCCGGAGTCCAACGGCCAGGAGGATTCGGGGTGCAAGGGGACTGCCCGGCGGACGCCGAGCCCGCGAGTCCACCCGGCGGTCTTCTCCGCTCTTCCCGCCCCGCGCCGCCGCCGGCCCTCGCCGAGGAGACCCACCCCCCTCAGCCCGCCGCTGCGACGCCGGCCACTCGCCTGCTGGGGCGCCCTGGCTGCCCTCCGCCGCCGCACCTTCGGTCCGGCCGTGGTGGGGGCCGCCGAGGCGATCTCTAGCTGTCCGCCCGCCTCCCCCCACCCGAGGCGCCGCCGACTCGTCTCCAGAGCGCGCCCCGCTCCCGCCCGGGCTGACGCCGCCGCCGCGGTTTAACAGTCCGCCCGCTGCCCGCAGCTCCGGGCGCTCGGGGGACGGAACCCTGCCGCGGAGGGGGGGAGCGGGCGAGGGCGGGGCCCGGTGCCGGCCAATGGCAGCGGGGGAGGGGCGCGCCATGCAAATGAGGCGGGCGGCGGGGGAAACCCCGGCGGGGGCGGGGCCTGCGGAAGCCGCTGGGTGCGTTCTGAAAGCGGCCTGAGCGCGATGGCCGAACTCTGCGGCGGAGCTGGCTCCGTGTGCGTTCCGCCCGGCTGCCCCGCGGTCTCTCCTCCCCGGCGCCAGCCGTACCGCCGGGTGACTTCCCGCCTCCGCGCTGCAGTTTCCATAGGTCTGTGACAGGGAGACACGACGCTGGCGAAGCGTAGGGCTGCGCGTCCCTCTCTGCTCTTCCCCGCGCTGCCCGGCGTTCCTGCCCTTTGGGACCCAGCCGATGGTATGCCGCCTTCTTTCCGCTGCGAGGCCCTGAACCTCGGTGCATGTGCTTGCTTTGGGCGCAGAGGCTCAGATCCGGAGTCGTATACCCTTGTCGGACCTACGGCGGATCCTAAAATAGGTGGCAAACCTGTCTTGGATACATTGGAGTTAATTTATTGAGGAGAGCTACAGCTAACTCTCCTCGGCTGAAGCGCAGACAAGCGGGTTTATGTACATGGAAATAATCCGTGAGAGTCTTGCACCTGGCCCAGCTCGCAGCTCACCACGATAAACGCACCCGGGCATTTCCCCAGGCTTGAACTTGATGCTTAAGAAAAAAGGATACCCTAAATATAGCTCCTTAGATAATAGATTTTTAGAAGCTCTGCTAAGCAGATTTTCACTTTAATGCTTTAGGGAGTGGAAGGCTAGAATTTTAGATTCAGATTTATCATTGTTTCTACCTTATATTTAGAAGAAATCACAGAGTAGGGGCAGTGGCATTAAGTGTGAAAAATTGAAGTCATAAGACATTACCGGAATTCGAAAATTAACTACTTCTCTTTATAGTACACGTAGCTAAAATATTTTTTTTTGCTAAACTGCATTCAGTGGGGAGAATACTTATAAAAATTATTCAAAACAATAATTGCTCAGCATGGGACAAGGAAGGCATTATAGATTCGCGTTCATTAGATTAAAAATCCTGAACTAATAGTGTGTTGGAGAAAAAAAATTAAACATCTACTGGGTATTTGTCATATTTAAAGGGTTATCATAGTCCCTGAGTATAGAAACAGAAAATGAGTAAAGTATTTAAAGTATGTAGTGAGACCTGGGTTGGCGGGACATGCCTTTAATCCCAGGCAGAGGCAGGCTAGCCTGGTATACATGCTGAGTACTAGGACAGCCATGGCTACCCAATGAGACCCTGTCTTAACAACAAAAACAAAATTGCCTGGTGAAGATAGTAGCAGTTTGAGGAGTCAAAGGTGTTAGAGAAGTTCTAAGATCCTGGATTCAATTGGGCATTCATTTTAAAGGCTTCAAATAAAAATGAAAGAAAGGAAGACATCAGGAAACAGTATCCGTAAGCAGAGATAATGTGTATCATACTGTTGGAGTAGAAAACAACATTGTCACCTACATTGTTAAATAATGAATGACAAGGTCCGGGGCTGTACCACCGCAAAAGAGCACTTGCCTACCTGAGTGAGGCCCTGGAATCAACCTCTAGCATACTAATGACAGGAAGTCAATTTTAAAACTGACTTAATTGAAGACCTATAAAATTACTTGAGATACAGTTTTCTCCCATGAAATAATTATTACTAAAGCAAAATACTTAAGTTAACCAAATATGTATTGAAAACATTTTGTGATGGCTAAATGAGATATAGCAGTAAACAAAGTCCCTGTCTTCAAAAGTTTATTAAGCTTTGCAAAATACAGGTACAAATCCATAACGAGTTTTTAAATACATTATCTACCAGGTTCACCAAACCTGGTAGGAATAGATTTTTTTTTTTAATACTCTAGCTTAATTCTTTTGCCTTTTAGCTAGCTCCAGTCTGCCAGATTTTGTAGACCCTACATAAATATTCCAGTCTATGAAACCATCATGTATGTAACATTTTTCTTCTCTATTTTCAATTTTATGATATTTCAAAAGTAATAAGAATGTTTAATACAAGGAAGAAAAGTCAATAATTTCTTTAGTCTTCTGTAGTTTATATGAAGTGTCACTGCACGGTGATTATTTTAACCTTCACTTCACTATACATTAAGCACATGTTCCTCCACACTGAATACTATTCTAAAACCTGCTTCTGTTATAAGTAGTGTAAGCATGCCAGCTTTCCAGACACTACAGAGTACCTTAAGTTCTAAAAATAATTCATTTTTCAAGTGCTTTCCTATTTTACTTATAGCAAAATCCTGAAAGAATACATGTGCTCTTAAAAACCAAGGATTTATTATTTTAAAGAATTCTGGTTTCCATGGGAAATATATTATTGGTTTAAGAGAGGGGGCGGGGGAGAAAGGGAGAGAGGACGCTAAAGACCCAGCAAGAGCAAGGAGAAGAGAAGGGCACAGTTTTTGCTGACATAATTATGACCTGACTGGAAGCCTGTGAAAACACCCAGGTAAGCAGTATTACCATGATTTCATGAGATAAACCGTCGCTGGCATTTACTCAGTCACTTCTTCCATTCAGGAAACATTGCAGCAGCACTTAAGATACAGCTGACACTGGGATAAATGCTAGAGATAGAGATCAGCACCTGGATTCAAGCACCTCAGCCAAGAAGGGATCACAAACATAGCCTTTTGTGTCCCTCGTCCCTGCTGTTCCTTCACAGCTCTTCACCATCCAACATAACACAGATTTTTATTTTTTGCTCCCTGGTCTAAATAAGCTCCATAAGTTCAGGCCATTTTGCTCAATGCTGAATCCCCAGAGCTTAGGACATGGTTCCCAACAAATGTTGAATGAAAGAATGTTTAATTCTTACATTCTGCAATTCTCTATTCATTTCCTGGGTTTAAAAAAAATAATCTCAGTGACATCCAAATATCGAGATACTAACAGTAATAAGTGCCCAGCCTTGGATTTGAACAGAGTTGACTGGCTCCAAAGCTAGCCTTCTTGCCCAACTCTCATAGAATAGAAAGCATACGAATGTTTATACTGTTCTTTATATTTCTGTGCTAGAGACCACTGTCTTCTGCTGTCTTAGTATACATCCTTATCTATATGGTTAAATTCAGAAGGTGTATGATATGAGGCAGTAAAGTTAACAGTAGAATTCGGATTCAGGTCATATCATTTTAAGTAGTCAGTATTTAGAGACAAAAAGGTTAGGGATATGCAACAAAAGTATAGAAACCAGAGCGGGGTACAAGAAAAGACAATAATGGCCTCCAGAGGCAGGAGAAATAAAAAATTAATTTCCTTTGCTTATGAATATCTCCATCACCTTTATCAACAGTAGACTCTCAACTGGAAGCAACCCTAAGGTGTACGTGCCCATATATTCCATTATAGAATGCTATTGTGAAATAACCATAAGTGCATTTTAGTTTTTTCATCAATACATTTTAATCATACTCTTTCGCCTCTCCCAACTCCCTCTAGAGTCTACATCTTTTTTTTTTTTTTAAGTGAGCATACAAAATGATAGGTTTCATTATGACACCTTCATCCATGGATGGATCTTAAGCAGAATGCTGAGTGAAAGAAACCAGACACAAAAGAGAGTAAATATTGCACGATCCCATTTATGTAAGGCTCTAGGGAGACACATCTAGCCTGGAGTGACAGAAAGCAGATCAACAGTTGTTGAGCAGAGAGCTGGGGAGAACTGACTAGGGTCAGTAGGAGGGGTGTGGAAAATATTTTGTGTCTTGATCACTGTAGAAGTCAAATGAGTGCAAAATTCATCAAAATATTTGAATATGGTAATGCATATAGACTGTGCTTCTGTGAACAAGGACTCCTTGATGAAAGTGGACACAAACCTCAAGGAGTTTCTGGTCCATATAAACTAAAAGCTACTCTGTATTAGGAAAAGATAGGCTGTGTACACCAGAAAGCCCAAGATAAGCAGTAGAGCATATGTGTTTGCTAGAGCACAGGTGTATGCCTAGCATACATCAGGACCCGTGTTCAGTCCTTAGACTCAAAAACAATGATTTAAAAGCACAGTAGTTATCTTTTCTTGGACGGTGGTGGTGGTAGCAGCACTGGAGATTAGGCCCAGAACACTGTGCATACTAGGTAAGTACTTAACTGCTTGAGCTCTCTATCACCATTTTCTTTCAATTTTCTTTTGTTACGTATTTTATTTGAGATGGGCTCTAAGTTTCCCAGGATGGTCTTGAACTCACATTGTCACACAAGCAGACTTTGAACTTGCCATCCTCCTGCCTCAGCCTCCCAAGTGTTTGGAATTACAGGCCTATGCTCTAGGCCTATTTCCTTAATACATAAGCAAATGGTCCATTTTAAGAGCCAATAAAATGTACTAAGAGCTCCAGAGCTAATATAACAGCACCGCCGACCCATCAGGCCACCTTCCTGCTATCCTTTATCCATTCTCCAAGTGTTCCTGGACCCAGATGCCTACTGCTGCTTCCACCATCACAGTCCATTTCCCAAGTACTGGAAAGAACAGTCACAGTCTTCAACATGTGTCTCCTTAAATTCTCTGAAAAATTCTACACATCATCTAAATACATTTAGTAGAGAAGGAGACAAGGAAATGCAAGTAAAGCATTCAAATACATCCCTCCCACAATATGGGGCTTATTATTTTTTTTAGAGGAAACTATTTGTTGATTCAACAATGGTCTCCAACTGGTAAAGTGAGTTCTTAATGACTAAGTTAAGCTGCTCAAACAGTTTTTTGAGTCTGCTGTCCCTCTGCCATTCTAGTTTTGTGGGCCCTTCATTAAGCAAAATTTTATTTGGGCTTTGTTTTTGGCAAGAGAAAATATCCTATCTAAAATAATCTACTGTAAAATGGAACATAACTTACCTTGCAATATGGTAAGGTAAATTTGTAATGGATTTAGCTTAAAGGAAAATACTTTGGAAAGAGTATAATTTTTGATAGGACAGTTTTGTACAGGGATTTCACGGAAAGGGTGAAAAGAAAGCTGATAGTACCTTGAAACTGGAAAAATAAGTGGGGTAGATTCGGGGAATAAGATGCAGCTCCAGTGCAGGAACTGTGCGACAATTGGGGTGCTGTCCTGCTAGGTAGGTGCTTTCATAAATAATGAGTCATAACAATATTCCTCAGAATTACCTGACATCTGGTATTTATTTTTAACTATGAGAGTGGGGAATATAAAATTGGCCCAGCTGATAACTGTCAAGATGAGTGACACATGTAGTTCATTAAATGTTGTTCTGTCCTTTAATGTGTCTGACATGTTCCATAATAAATAGGAAAACAGGAACAACTTTGTAAGACCTCCACATTTTCTTTTATGTTACAACAGGGACTCATGTCTTCCAGGCTGGCCCTGAAATAAGTATGTACAAGCTGAGATTAGCCTCTAACTCTTGACCCTTCTATTCCCACCTTCCAAGTGGGCTGAGCCTTAAAGCTGCTCTTATTGGTTCAAAAATCAACAACTTATGCATTATAAACAATAATGACTATGGTTAACTTAAGTCTATTAAAATTTCTAGAATTCAGCCAAGCATGGTGGTGTATGCCTTTAATCACAGGACTTGGGAGGCAGAGGCATACAGATCTCTGTGAGTTTGACGGTTTCACATAGCCAGATATAGGACAGCAAGTTCCAAACCCATGTGTTCTTACTAATTCTAAAATATATCATCACCATTTGAAGTTGTTACAACACCCACTATCCTCAAAAGGAATAAAAGAATCAAGATTATATTGTGCCTCTTATTTATAAATTGTAACATGTAAATAAACATGTAGCATCCACGTATATACAATTTCTAGACGCCCCTTCAAAAAACGATTGGCATTTTATTATAAGAATTGCATTTAACTGTCAGGTTTGATGGAAAACACATGTAATCCTAGCATATAGGAGGCTGAGGGAGGATTCTGCCCTTGATGCCTACATGGGCAGCATAGCTGCCTATTCTGATTGTGTAACAATTGCATTGAAGTAGGGATTAAAAAAGAACTTCAGAGCCAGGTGTGGTGGTGCCTGTCCGTAATTCTAGCCCCCTGCAGGCTGAGAGAGGAAGACCCCAAGTTCAAAGTTGGCTTGGGTTATACAGCAAGACTTGTTTCAAACAAACATAAACAAAAACCTGAAGGAGCTATTGACAATGGCAGCCGGGGAAGGAGTCATTTTTCTTTAGGGATATGGCCGCTGCTAGGTTGTCCAGCCTCTGATGGATGGCCCTACATCCATGCAATACAGGCAGTGGGTTATTTACAGAAGAAGGTATGAGATGAACAAGGGGCAGTATTGGGGGAAAAAGGCATTTGGATGAGACAGAATAAAGATATATTGTATGGATGCATGAAAATGCCAAGAGTAAATAAATATCCCAAAAATATGAGAGAGAGAATTAGCCAACAGTTTTCACTGTTAGTGCCTGTGGAATCCACATCAACTTTTTTGAGACAGGGTCTCATCCTAGCCCAGGCTGAACTGAAACTTGCTATGTAAACTAGGCTGGCCTCAAACTTGTGATCCTCCTGGCTCTGGCTCTGCCTCCCTCCTGAATGCTAGGATTACAGGCATGTACCGCCACACCAAGCCAGTTTCATAACTTTTAAGACCAGGCCCTTCTAGGGCAGTGACTGAGCAAGTATGGTAACCAGAGTTATTGGGTATTTTTGTCCAATTCTGAAACACTCTAATAGGCAGCAACTCCCCAACTTCCCTTTGGAAGCTAGGTAATATTTTCCCAGTACACTTCATGGCTAAGGGCTCTGTTCACCCTGTTCAGTATGAGTTCCTTTCCTTCTCATGTGTCAGAGTTACTTTTCAGGAAAGTTCTTGGAGGTTTGTATCTCAGCTTCTGATTTCTGGAGGCCCAACAGACACACAGACCAACTAAAAATGCTATGAATATTCTTGTTTAGGAAATACAGGTAATATAAAAGGAGTGAAAAAATTAGACAATTTCAATTGCCAATGAAATAAGTTATTGATTGACATTAAGTTACTTGGTAAAACTCAGGATATTTTATGTACATATATTAATACTATCTGAATTCTCTTATCAACTTCAGGATCTCTGTGAGAAGCATTTATCTGAGCTGATAAGACAAGAGTATCTTCAGTGCTGCTTACTAAGTTATCTGGGGTAAAAGTATTGAGCCCGAAGCTAATTATGCCTCTACATCTTTCTGTTAACAGGAACTAGGGAAGATAGAATAAATAGAAACCATTATGAAAGATCAATGAGGCAAATCAATAATGGTGGATAATCTACAAAATAAATATGTTTTTTTGGTTTCCTAACAAACCAACTTTATGAAGGAATCGGGAAAATGAGACCCAACTCATTTTATACCAGTATTGCCTTGATAAAATAAAGAAAACTTGCCAGCTGGTACCAGCACACGCCTGTAATCCCAGCACTTGGGAGGCAGAGGCAGGTGGATCTCTGTGAGTTTGAGGCCAGCCTGGTCTACAGAGTGAGTTCCTGGACAGCCAGAGGTCCACAGAGATGGCTCAGCATTTAAAATTCATTGTATTCCAAAACTATAATTTGAAGGTGTTGTACCCCCAAATCCATGCTGACGCTTTCATCACCAATCCAACAGTGTGAAGAGTTGAGGCCATTATGAGGTGCTTAAGCTCCAAGGGTTCTGCCCTCATGATGGATTAGTGTCCTTATAGTGGGCCTAAGAGAACCAGCTTGTTCACCCTCTTACTTCTGCCCTATGAGGTTGCAGTGTTAATCCCCATCTGAGGACAGTGTTCAAGGTACCATTTGAAAAGCAAAGACCAGACATGGGTGTCTTAGATTTCCCAGCCAACTGTGACAACTATGGTAATTTAATTTCTATTGACTATAGTCTCTTCATTCCTGCTCATTGTTGTAGGGAGAAGTCCTATTTTTTTTTTAGATGGCGGGGAAATCAAGAGATGGAAAAATGAAAGATAATACAAATTAGAAAAAAAGAATCTTCTGATTCCTGGCTAACATTATTATGTACGAAATTCAAAGATATCTACAAATTAACTCCTAGGATTAAGTTCAATAAGCCATAGGATTCAAGATAAACAATCATCTTGGCAATAAATAATTATAAACTAGAATTAAAACAGCAATGTAATTTGCAGTTGCTCCAAAAAGTTGTTTATGTACATATATACCAAAGCATGTATATGACACTTTAGTGATGTCTACAAGCAGCTGCATAAAGAAAGTCTAAATGAACAGACCCCTTATTCATGCCCTGGAAGATTCCAGCAGATGGCACTTCCTTTTACACTGATCTGGGGATCTAACTCATCTCAGACAAAACCTTCTTAGGATTATTTTTATAGATACAGAAAAGTTCATTAAAAATGTATATGGTTTTAAAGAGAATTAGAACAAAGCTAGGGAAATTCCATCATCTGATTTTAAAACTTACTAAAACATATCAAGCGAGAGATAGCAGCAAAGGAATTACAGGCATAGACCATTGCAAAAGAACAAGGTCCAGAAACAGACCCAAATAAATATGGTCAGTTAGTTTCTAACCAAGGTGCAAGTAGTTCAGTGATTAAAGATACTCTTTCAACAGTTAACACTCAAACATTTCGACACAGGCTTAAAAATGTTCTAAAGATAAAGCTCACACCTATAAAGTTATAGAATTAGCATAAATCTAAATAATACAAAATACAAAATTCTAACAAAAAGTATAGAAAATTTTAATGGCTTGGGTTTTCAGTAAGGAATTCCTAGACATGATAGCAAACATAGGATGTATTTAAGGAAAATGATCAGAATTCAAACATTAAGAACTTTTAGTGTGAAATAAACATTGAAAAATGAAAATGGTAGCTACAAATCACACATCTGACAGGGGCTCGTCTACACAGAACAGCTTGAGCCAGTGCTCAGAAACCAAGGTTTCCTCACAAGCCACGTAAGCCAGGCTTGAGTAGCAGCTGGATCAGCAGAATGTTCTGTGATTCCCCTGGAACAGAACAAGGGAGGCTAGTGAGGTCCTGTGACCAGGCCAGTCCTACTTGCCTTTGTACCAAGGAGACTATCCCAAGACAGTTTCTCATTGTCTCTAGTGCTTGTGAGACTTTTTGCCTCATCACTCTTAAGACATACCCATAAAAGGGCTTAGCACCATAGAGAGTGGGCTCTTTAGCAACGGGGTCATCTGACTCCATTTGTTTCAGTTCACTCTGCATTAAGGACACTTGAAAGCTGGAACTTTTAGCTACTCTTCTCTGCTTTCTATGCTACCCAAGATGAGAACACACACACACACACAGAGAGAGAGAGAGAGAGAGAGAGAGAGAGAGAGAGAACCTGTCATCCTGACTTTGCCCTGTGCTACACAAAACCTAAAAAAAAAAAACCTCTCCAAAAAGGGGGAGGGGGCACAATACTTGAAATAACTCATCAAAGGAAACAGGTGGAAGATAAGCATAAGAAAAGCTGTCCTGGCATAAGTAGGATCAAGGAAATGCTAAATTAAAATCATGAAATACTAAGGGGCTGGAGAGATGGTAGAGAACTCAAGTTCGGTTCCTAGGACCCACATGGCAGCTCACAACTATCTGTAACTCCAGTTGTAGGAAATCAAATGCCTTCTTCTGGACTCCATGCCTACCAGGCATATGACATAGACATACATGAAGACAAAACTATCACATATATAATATAAAAAATCATGTTAAAAATGTAATGAGACATTAGTATGTGTCTTTTATAATAGCTAATATAAAAAAGATGAATATTCAGAGCAATTGGAACTGAGTGAATGGTTGGAAAGTAAACTTTATATATATAGATATAGGTATAGATTATTATTATATATATAGATCTAGAGGTATAGATCTTCGCAAGAACAGCTTGCAGTGTTTTTATAAAGCTGAACATACATGTAATGCAACAGTTTCCCTCCTGGGAATTTAACCTTAGCAAGACGCTAGATTTAACTTTAACCTGAACCAAGATCTCCTTGCAAAGGGGAATGAATAATAAACTCTGGTATACCCAGATGGAGATGTCCTTTAGCACCAAAGAGGAGAAAGCTATTGATTCATGCAAAATGGATGAGTCTTAAATGCAGTCTTCTGAACGAGACATTCTCAAAAGGTTGCATCTGTATGATTTTCTTCATCATTGTGTCAAAATGACCTAAGTATAATGAAAAAGATCAGAACAGTGAGTGTCAGGGGCTAAAGGTGCGGGAAGCTATGACTATAAAGAGCACAAGGAACATTTTGGGGGGCTTGAAACTGTTGTGTATCCTGGTTGTAGCTGGAGCTGCATGAATCTGTAAGAACTGAAATCATTATCTCTCTATGATAAAATTCCGAGAGCTGGAAAATACAATTTTATGGTATCTACACCAAAAAAGAAAAAGATATACATGATTTTTTTTTTTAAAGAGATAAGGGAAAAATTAGATAGGGACACTCTAATACAAGAAATTTAAGGGACAATATAACCAAATGGAAACTTTTCAAGTTTTGTGTGTGTGTTTATTTGTATGTTATATGTGTGAGGTCACCAGTGTAGGCCAGAGAATGGTGTTGGATCTCCTGGAGCTGGAATTACAGGCAGTTGTGAACCACCTGACTTGAGCTGAGAATGTAACTCTGATCCTCTAGGAGAGCAACACCTTTACTTAACCATTAAACCATCTCTTCAGCTCCAAAACAGAATTTGTAAGTCTTGCTTAGATCCCAACTTAAACAAACCATTCAAAAAAAAAAAAAAAGCATTTTAAAAATATAATTGGGAAATTCATAATATCCTATAATTACATGTTAAATTTAAGTTTCTGCAGCATGGTAATGGCATTCTGGCTAGATTTAAAAAGCATGTTTTCATCTGTTACATATGTATTTTGTAGTACAGATGTGTATGAAATAACATTAAATCTGGGACCCGCCTCAAAAGACTCAAGGGGAAAATGTCTATGAAAATGACTGCAAATGTTACGCGGGAGGTTACTTATACTGTGCTCTCTTCTTAGTATATTTGTAGCTCTTCATAAATTTTTCTTCAAAACAAAAATTTTAATAAGAGTATTACTTCTCAACATTTATTATACAGCAGTAGACATAGGCCTGTGTTGGTTTCAATCTCAATGTCAAATCTTTCCAATGACTCCAAATAAATAATTGCTGTATGTGCCAAAAAAAATACTGACATGGAAAAAAATCTAGAAACTGTATACTTTCAGCAATAAACTACTAAGATGGCTAGGTTAGTAAAGATTTGCAGTTAGATTTTAAAATAGCAAATCAAAGCACTTTTCAATGACACCATCAGGAAATAAGGGAAAAGGGGAATTTTAAAGCAGTAATTTTTATTCTAACAATCTTGGCCTCCAAACAAAATTACCAAGCCTTTAAATTCTCATTAATATTTACATGGGGATGCTTTCTTCTAACTGCCCAGTTGTTCATTTGAGCTTTGTTGTTATTTATTGTTTCTTGAACACTCAGCACTGCATGAGATTCAGATGATAAATTCCCTCCCTGGGGGATGTTCCTGGAAGCCACACAAACAAAGCACAAAGAATAGCTGTTTTAAAAAATGAGCACCAAATGCAAAACTGAGGACCACACTCCGAATTCTTTTTAAAATAAGGTTGTAAAATCTAAGTCCTAAAGGAAGAATAAGCATTCAAACACAGGTCTGTCTACCTCTACACTGCAGACTTAAAGAGGCGAGAGAAGTAAGAGATGGTTCTACCAAATCATTTAGTTCCTGTTGGCAGGAGAGAGGTGCACATTGCAAATGTAATACTTAACGAAGGATTTACTTTAGGGACTGGAAAGATGGCTCAGTGGCTGAGTGCATGCTGTGCCTGTAGAGGATTGGAGTTCAGTTCCAAGCACCTACCTTAGGCAGCCCACAGCTATCTATGACCTTCGCTCCAGAGGATCCAGTGCCCTATTTGAGTGTCTGTTGGCACCTGCACTGACATACACATGTTCACACACACAGGCATAATTAAAAATAAATCTTATTTCTTTAGAAAAGAATTTGAGCCAGGCATAGTACACATGCCTTTAATGCCTGCACCTGGGAGGAAAGACAGAGGCAGGCAGATCACTGTGAGTTCCAGGCCAGTCTGGTCTTCATAGCTTTTCCAAATCAACCCAAGGCTACATAGTGACTTTTCTCAAAAAAAAAAAAAAAAAATTGAATGCTTTATTATGTTAATAAAAGTATATGAAAGGAGTTAAGCTGGCAACCATGCAACATTCTGTTCTAGAACAAACCAAAGTTGTGCACTATAGGAACATCAAAATATTCCACCTCCCATCTGCTATATCCATGTGTAGGAATAAATTAATATGTAAGTTTTTTGAAGTTGAACAAGAATGCGTTTTCATTTTAAAAGTTTTCACTTATCACTATGTGCCAGAAAAATCAAACTACTGAAATATCAGTTTATAAACTAATAATTTTACTTTTCATAATAATAACTTAGTCTCAACTACAATTTTCCCACACACCTATTTTAAATGTTTACTTCTCTTATAATTAACCTGGCTGGAATTTTCAACTCTATTTACTACTAGTTTGTAGGAGGTTTATCACAGGCCTGCTTTCTACCATTTTTAACAGCCTAGTTTTAAAAGATGCACAGGATTTATTAAATATAAATAAATCACACTGTGAAAAATAAAAGCCTTTGCTTTCCTACCTACCAAACATGTTAAAAAGGATAGACTAGTGAGTTCTCCTAAGTAAACTGAACTGGAAGGGATCTGTTGAAAGCCATGTGTCTTATCTAAGAAATTGCACAGTTTCCCAACAGAATACGTTCTCATTTCTTAGTGCCTCACACACATTCTACACATGCTTTGTTTTTAAGCGTTACTTTATTTTTAATTGATATACAATTGCTTCTCTGTGTACTGTATAGGGTACAATCTGTATTTTTTTTTTTCCTGAAGGGTTCTATTCATTGCTTAAAAAACCAGGGGTTAGTGGTAACATGGATACAAACCAATGTTCTAAGGAATTTGGAGCAAAAAGTAACTGAAATTACTTCATATAAGTTACAATTATCTTTCTTTCCCAAAGTTTGTAAGTATTATTAATGTTATACTATAAGGTTATAAAATTATTTCTGCCTCAACTTTAAGAATTAAAGCAATTTATGCTCTTCAGAATTTGAAAGATGAGACACCAAGGCTCTAGAGTTAGAAAATCTTTGATGTTCACTGTATTAAAAAAAATGGTTAAACCTTTTACAGCATAACTTTAGACTCTTTGGGTTCAAAAATTTCTCCTTCCCCTGTGTTAAGCTTTATAATTACATTTTATTTCTTTGTCTGTCACATAAAAACAGCTTTACTATTCCACACCCCCTTTTCCAGGTTACATTGTATCTCAAGTAGACTTGAATCCGGATTAAGCGTATGTAAGAGGGTTCCAGGGTGTTGGCAGATGTCTAACTGTCACTGACGATCTGTCTTGCGATCAGCTCTTTCATTATTTCATTGGTACCACCGTAGATTGGCTGCACCCGAGCATCCACGTAAGCTCTAGATATGAATTAGAAGGTAGGTGAATTCATAAGCATGGTAGAAATTTTAAACCCATCTTTCTAGATAACCACTAATTATTTAGCTGAGGAACTAAGCAATAGAAACTCTTCATAAATAACTGATTTTTCTAGTACAGTATTCATCCTAGGCTGGTATACTAAAAGCCATTAAGATAAAACACTATAAATCAGAGTAACACATAGGCACAATGACATAATTTTGTAAAACTGAGCATCTATAACAGCAATCTGGAAAGTCTACATTTAGAAATGTACAGAGCATCTTGCTTCCTTATCTTCCAGTCTCCCCAGAGTTGAAATCCATTGACCTTAAGGAAAAAAATAATTTACTTATTTCCAGACATCCCTTTTAATCACTACAATCACCACCTGTGGTTTTAAAAAGTTATTTTTAATCCCAAAAAGCTAACAAATAGCTTATTCTGGGGGAAATGATTAATAGTCACTCTTGTCACAGGTGGGATTAAAATCCCACGTGGCTGAGCCCACTGTGAGACACACGCAGAAATAAACACACAATTAGGAGGTCACTTTTCAGTTATTCTGGTGCTGGGACTGAACACAGGGTCTTGCTAGGTGAGAGCTCCACCACTGAGCTGCATCCCCAGCCCCAGTTATGGTAGCAACAATGTATCTGGATTCCCTTTAGCCCTCTGGAATTGGGGCTGGGGAGGAAGAGATGGTAAATATTTCTGTTTTGCAGGTAAAGAGACTCAGAGATGCTGATGCATTCACTAATTAATGATTACTATTTACTGGTGTCATGACAGATAACTGTCATACTGGAACAAGTATGTAGGTGTCTCAACCCTTTGGCAAGGGAACTTTTATTAGGTCACAATACTTCCATTGTCCTAGTCCTGTGGAGCTAGTTATTGAGCTCCGGACTTTTCATGGCAGGCAAATTTAAAGAGCCTTCTTTTTCAAATATAAAATTTGGGCTTTAATTATTTAATTTTGCAGACTAAATATGCTAATTTCTCAGACTATGACCAACTTTGAACTTACACTTTTCCACATTTACCAGGGTACCTTGTAGATAAGTGAGCCCTTATTTAATATTTACCTATGTAACAAGTTGTATTATAAAGGAGGTTAGAACTCTCAGGATTTTCTGAAATATATAAACCCCACCCCCAGCCCCAGGAAGAATTTGTTGTTCTTTACAAAACCAAGCATTCGCATCTGTTGACGACTTCCCTAGCATTCCATCCTACCTGAGCAATCCCAGCGTTTCAGACATTTTTGAGCTGGGTTGGGTATTTATTTTTCACATTAAAGGAGTTCTACCAGGCTATGTAATGACAGACCAGCAGACCTTTCATAAGTTACTAATTAAATCTACTCTACTAAGATTAACAGAGAAAGGCAGCAGAGAAATGTTTAACTGAAGTGAAGTTCTCTGTCTCAACTTTTCCACCTAAAATGGCTAAGAAATCTTCAAGGGTCTAAAGCTAAACCTAATGAATAAAACTAAAATCAACTCACATGCAGAGAATTAACCATCTGAAAATTGTAAAGGGAGCAAAACACCTCTTTTACTCATAAAGCCAAGATGCCATAAATTATCTATCACCACCACCCCAAAAAACCCTGCACTAATAATACTGCTTAATCTGTATTAACTGGATGATTGCCTTAATTCAAAGTCTGTACCTTATAGTGATATACTGTCTAATGTGTAATTTGGCTTTTATTATATTAGGATTTCCTACATCTTTGGGGAAAGAACTATCTAGATAAAGATTCACATAATCTTTGAACTAGCAAGCCAGCCACGAATGGTAATTATTATTTCTTAAAGGAGTTCAAGTCTCCCCAGCTGAAAGCAGAAATTGTAAATAAGTCATCAATCCACAAGTTTTCTTGCTACTGACTTAAAGCAATATACTCTAAGAAAGCAGACACCCCAGCGTACCCTACACTCTAACCTAATCCCCAGGGTAGAGGTCCTCTCTTCACTTAGCATGCCTTTCTTAGAACCTAAACTAAACCCCACAGACACTGAACCAATGCATGCCTATGTGCCCAGCAGCAGCAGTGCCTGCTCGCCACCATGTTTCCTGCCATGACAATAATGGACTAAACGTCTGAACTGTTAGCCAGCCCCAATTTACGGTTTTCCTTTATAAGAGTTGCCATGGTCATGGTGTCTCCTCACAACAGAATCTCTAAGACAATAAACCTTTGGGCTAGCATAATCCAAAAACTCACTATTATTTCATGATTATAGGGGATTTAAAAAGGAAACTCTGCTTGTGTGTTATGGTTGAAATAGTTCTTAAAGGCCCTACCAAAATCTAAGTCAAATAATTTATTTTTAAAAAAAAAATCTATTTCAAGATTATATTCTCTCAAAGAGAAAAAAACACTTAATTGATGCTGAGTTTTATAAGGTTATAAATTATAGTCACCCAGTAAGTAAAGCTTTTAAGCTGTGTGATAACTACAGAATTAGCAAGTTATACCTGCACAGGAACTTCTATTCTTAATGAAACAGTGATACAAAGTTCAAGTTCCCCAGTGAGGATCAGAAGCCTAACTTCCAGTTAGGCTTATTAGAAGGAGAAACTCAAACATCAGGTTAACAGTGTGAACAGGAATATATTTGATATTTTTCTAACTGCACAAAGGCATCCAGTTAGAAATTAGGCAAAGTTTTTAGAAGCCGATAGCATTCCTACTCTCAGATTCAGAATTAAAGTGGGGACGTATGTGTATGTATCGAAAACTTTCTTGGGCAATTTTTATAAACTGAATAGACTGTTAAGTAAGAGGAAAAAATATCCTGAAGTGATAAGAGTGAAGGCTCCAGAGGCAAGAGACTACAAGAAGGAAACGATGAAGGAAGGAGGCAGAAGGAAGGAGACACTGCTTTACTGCAGCTGTTACCGTTTGACCTGAGGAAATTCATATCTAACCTGTTAAAAGGAAGCATCTCTATTTTTCTTCAATTGAAGAGATAAAATTCCATTCAGAAAATGAATACTTTTATTTTTCAAGCAAAATAAATACTTTCATTTATTTTGATATGATACGGTAATTCTTCTACTACGCAAGCGAATCATTCTGTATTGCTACCTTGGTTTGTTTTTCAAAAAGGAGCTAGCGATGGTGGTCACCGGCAAACTGCTTGTCCAACGTGTGCACAGTCCTGAGTTCAATTCCTACGGTGGCCAAACCTGATTATCAACTTGACAAAACCTGGAAACATCTGAGACAGGAGCTGCCAGGTACAATCATGAGGGGTTACGTAGATCAGGCCAGCCTGTGGCCATGCCTGTGAGAGATTATCCTGATTAGGTTAACTGGGGTGGAAGATTCCTGAACTGTGTAAAAGGGAGTCCATCAGCTGAGTACAGCATCCCTCGTCCTCTGCTTCCCAACCACAGCAGGTCTAACCTGACCACCTACTCAAGTTCCTGCAGCCAGAACTTCCCCACTCCGATAGGCCATACCCACAAACTGAGAGCCAAAATAAACCCTTTCCTCCCTTCAGCTGCTTTTGTTTTTTATTGCATCAATAAGAAAAGTAAGTAGTCCAAATGACTCTCTCTCTCTCTCTCTCTCTCTCTCTCTGTGTGTGTATGAGTGAGTAAGAGAGAGAGAGAGAGATAAATAAATTAAGGAATAAATTCTTTTACTGGTATATCTTTTAAAACCAAGCATCTTATTTAAAAAGTATGCTGGACTCTTCATTTTCTTTAAAAATAAAATACTAATGAGAAGCTAGTAAAATAAAACCACATCTATTTGCATAAATACTTCATTAAACATGCAGATTTTAGATCTACTTTCCCTGTATATTTGTCATATAAAGTATAGTAAAGAAATTTTGCTTTCTCCATATCCTTAAGAAAGGCATCATGGTAACGAGAGAAAGAAAGGGTATGGATCTGGGTGGGTGACGAGGTGGGGAGGATCTGGAAGGAGTTAGAGAAGAGGAAACCATAATCAGAATATACTGCATGGGAAAAAAAAAACTATTTTCATTTTGAAAAAGAAATCACATAAAAATGAAAACAAAAGAAAAAGGGAAGCATCATAGGCTGGGTGTGGTGTGGCACACATCATTAATCCCAGCACTCAAGGCAGAAGCAGGGGATCTCTGTGAGTATGAGCCAACACGGCTAGACAGGGTTACACAGTAAGTAAAAAAAAAAGTAAGTAAAATAATAATAATAATAATGATGATGATGATGATGATGATGATGAATAAAAGAATGGAAGGAAAAGGAAAAGAAGAAGAGGTAGGAAGGGAGAGTAGAAAGGGAAGGGAAGGGGAGGGAAAAGGCAAGGCAAGGCAAGGCAGAACCGCCATACTTACTTTGCAATCGGGTACTCCCACATGTATCCCCAGCCTCCATGGAGTTGTACACATTCATAAGCTACACTGTTCTGCAATTCAGATGCCCTAAACAATCAAAATAACAGGCAGAAAAGGACATATAGTTAAGTAGGTAGAGTACTTACAAATCGTTAGGTTCAAACCCCTTCACCACAGAGAACACAGGTGGTGGGAGTACATGCCCATAACCCAACACTAAGGAGGTAGAGACAGGAGGATCAGAAGTTCAAGGCCAGCTTCTGCTACACAGTGAGTAGGAGGCCAACCTTGATACGTGAAACCTTACCTTAAGAAAAGCTTTCTCATTACTCAACGATTCAAACTACCTTTTAATATTCAGCATCATCTGTCCAAAAGCCTGATGTGTCCGAGAACAAATCTACATTTCTTTTTTATACCTTTTCCAGTAAGCCAAAGAACTTGTCGAAAATGTAAAATAACCCCCAAAATGTAAGTTGTTAATTTCAGATTCCTTTTTTAATCTCATAATCTAATCATTATAAAATCATTACACATTCTGCATATTTCCCTTGTCTAGTAATGACTGAACTGAACTGGAGTTAATAAATAATGATGGGATTTTTTTTCTAGGCTGCTTTTGGGCTAATGAGATGAGATTTTGTTTTTCTTCCTTAAGAAGACCGATCCCCATTCCACAGGCTGATTTAAACCACACTTGCATCTTAAAACACATAAAGACTTTACAGGGTCCTTCCTCCAGCTCACCATTAGCACCACTGGTAGTTACCTTTAATTCAAATCAAGTCTTCCTAAACTCAATAGGCCTTTGGCTGGACAGTCAATAAGTCAGTATTTTTCTTAGACCTGGAAAGCACCTCACATTCTATCCAACCTGACTATAAAGCTGTCCCTGGAGAATTACATTTAGTCAGAGTGATTTAATGGAGCTGGGACTCGCTACCAGACTCCCACATTTTACCCTTCTATTTTCTCTGCCTCACTTCTTTCTTTCTTCTTTCTTTCTAAATTATCTTCTGATAATTTGAAATTAAACATTACTTAAATGAAATTCTCACTGATCCTACTTCAGTCTCTTTATATTTTATTTTTAGTAGCAAGTTATTGGTGACATACCAACCTGAGTAATTTTTAGTACATTATAAACAGACCCAATGGGACTTTCTGAAAAAAATTTTTCCTTAGTGTTTACTGCTCTTTTTCACTTACAGACTTCTTCCTTTAATTCCTGCAAGGTTGAGTTTAAATGCTAGCAAAATTCCATTGTAGTCTGAACAAACACCACATTTTAACTACAGTACTGTTCATACCAGTATTTCGCCATGGAAGCGGAGCCCGAGTCCAGACGTTTTTTTTCATGCAACTGCAGACAGCTGTCCACAAAGGCTCTGGTCACACATATGTGTGTTTTTAATTCTGCTAGTTTATGCTGCACCGTCTTGAGATGAAAAGGGAAAAGGAACATGTTAAAACTACAGGTTTCGACTCAGCACCTCAAAGAGGTTACATAACAAGAAATTTTTAAAGCAAAACAAAAGTGGAATTGTGGAGGTTTTCTTCCAATAAAGGACATATATTAAATTAAAAAAAAAAAAACAAAAAAACCCTGTATCTTAGCATTTAAAAGCTGCAGCAAATGATGTGAAAATAGGTAGCGACACATCATGGTTTAAAGGAAACTGCTTAAAGACCATCACGACTTTTATATGTGAGCACCATCTTGTGGCGGAAGCCTTCACACACAGCTGCGGAAACACGCAGTTTCCCCTGGAGGTTAAAACAGGAGTCACTCTGTATTAATGAAATTGAGTATATAAGTTTGCCCACTGTGCTTGTTTGCCTTAAAGTAAAATAATAAAATAACATGACAGAGAAGCAAAATGGATTTATCTAATCATACACACATCTTCAAGTATGTGTGAGGTTAATAATCACAGGACTAATAATGGAAAAAGGATAGGCAGAGCTCAAACTCCAGTAACCTATAACTTCTCCAATCTATCTGAAGTGTCTCATGTAGCCGCCAAGTAGTTATGAATGGCCTTCTTTGTAAGTGTTAATAATTATGTATCTATCCTCTCCCGCTGCCCCTAGACAGCCAACAATGAACTTGGAAATCTATTTAGGCCATCCTCAACTGTTCCAGACTGGTCTCCCTTCCGTAAAGTTCTATGTCACTGACTCTTGGCTCTCACACCCTAAACTTTGAGTCTACTGTTCTCACTGACGAAAGCTCTTGAACCTCCTTTAGGAAACTGGCTTGGCCTTGGGTAGAGCCTCTAAGAGCATACTCAATTCTAACCGGGGTCTGAGGCCCGCCTCTGGCCAGCTGGCAGTAACTTCCGTGAAGAAGTTACAACAGACACAGTTTTGCTCGTTTTGTTATGGGATGTATGAGACATCACCGTGGCCAACATGTGGAGGCTGGGAATGCAAGCGCTGCACTGAAAACTTAGAAATGGACCTGTACACTACCACGAGGTCCAAAGGCATGCTTGAGCTCTTCAAGGAGGGTGTGGGAACAGTTCCTCAGGCAAAGATGGATCTACTTTTATACTTGTGGCTATGGCAATTCTCAAACCATAAAACTGAGCTTTCAGTGTGACTAGTGCTGGATACAATTCCAGTAGTTTGCATTGTTGGAAAACCAAAGAATGGGAATAGAACAATGGCAGGAGCAGGCGAAGCCTGCTGGGTGTGTCAGAGGGACAGATGCCTCATGGGTGGATCAACTATTGTATTGCTGAAAGCCCAAGTGTCTTCTGGTGCTTTTGCCCTACCCTCTTCCAGACATTGTAGCTGGCATCTAGTGATTCCAAAACAAAGCAGTGGCAAAACTGGAGGCACCCAGCTTCCACTTATGGGCCCCGGCCTCTGATCAGGAGCATGCTGGCATGTCCATGCTTCTCTATTCCTTTTTACTAACTCTGTATTTCCTTTTATCAGCATAAAGTTCCTCGTACCCACCTTATACACTCAAGTTTACAAAGAGAAAAATCTGAAGAAGAGTGGCCAAATAATTTTCTTTAGACATCGAAAGCCCCAGACCCTGAATTCTAAGCCCCACTGCTGGCTTAATTCCATGAAGCTTATATGACATTTCACTGGAGGGCAGTGCTGGGAGAGGGGAGGGGAATCAGACAATTCTCAGGCACTGTTGCCCTCGCAGGGTGTTATCTGAGAGGCTTAGGCACTATTTAGAATATGAAACCATCAAGATCTCTCTCTATGAAAGCTAGTCTACACAAATGCCAGGAGTCTCTAGAAGCTGGACTTAAAATTCAGACCAAGATGGACTCACTTAAAATTCTTCCTTCAGCACACTGGGTCCAGAGTTCTAAAAATAACAAATGCTGCCAAGAGCACATAATTTACTGTCTAAAGATAAAGAGATTAAATATTTACATATCCTTGGCACTGAACTGGGAGCTAGTGAACAGAACCAGCCTTTGTGCTTCACCAGAGACAGCATCGTGCTTCCTGAAACCACTCTCTAATGAATGGCTGCTAGTGACTGCATCTCCCGATACTGGTAGCATGCTTCTCATGAATGATCGATATGCTCACGGAACTATCTTTAACTGTTACTGATATTTGCTAATAGGAAAAACTGCAGCTCAAATTTAGAGAGAAAACTTAGCCATGCACAGTGGCATGTATCTGAAATTCCAGTACTTAAGATGCAGAAGTAGGAGGTCAGGAGTTCAAGGCCAGCCTCCCCCCACCACATACACAGACACACACACACACACAGGGAGGGGGAAAAGGAGAGAGGGAAGAGAAAGGAGGAAGAGAGGGAAGAGAGAGGGAGAGAGAATCTTTGTAAGCTACTAACTGAACTGACTAAAATCTCTTTTAATATTCCGAATGAGGGCCAGGTGATGGCTCAGCAGGTAAAGGCACTTCCTGGCAAGCCTGATGACTTGAAGTTCAATCCCTAAGACCCACATGGTGGAAGGAGAACCAACTTCCAAACACTTGCCAAGGTGTGCGAATAGACACACACACACACACACACACACACACACACACAGAGTAAATAAGCTAAAATGTACTTTTTTTTAAATTAAGCAACAGATGACATTTATCTTGGAACTTTAGGATTTGGAATACAACTTGGTACAGTTGGCAAGCCCAGTGGTCATTAAAGCAAACACGTGAGTTGTTATTACCATATAGTACGATTTAACTATAAAATAAAACAAACTCAATTTGCTACTTAACCTTACAGTTGATTAATGCCATATTTGAGGTCTTAGGAACTAGACAGTTTTGAAGAAAAAGATATTTTTTTCTGTTTTCTGCTTCTTTACCATATATTTTCTGCCTTTAAAATCAAAAGTATGTGCCACCTAGGAAATGAATAAGCGCTCTCGTTAGGAAAGAATACTATTCCATCTCCACTTCACTGCCCACATGCGAAGGAAGCAGAGGACGAAAAGAGGACATTTTGACTTTATGTCACACTCGTATGATTCCGATGCAGGTTCTAGCCAGGCATAGCGGTGTGCATCTCTAATCCCAGAACGCAGGAATCAGATGCAGATGGATCTCTCAGAGTTCAAAGACAGCCTGGCTCACAACGAGAATTCCAGGCCAACCAGGGCAACAAAAATGAGTCTCTGTCTCAAAGTCAACAATGACAACAGCAACGAATGTGGGTTCTGTGTCTGGAGAGACAGCTTGGCAGTTAAGAGCACTGATTGCTCTTCCAGAGTTGAACTCAACTCCGGGTTCAACTCAGGTTGCATTCCCAGCACCTACACAGTGACTCACAAACATCCGTAACTCCAGTTCTAGGGGATCTGATGTCCTCTTCTGACCTCCACGGGCACCCCGCACAGGAACATACATGGTGCACAGACAATAAACAGGTATGAAGACAAACACTCATACACATAAAATTATAAACTTGAAAAAAAAAAGAATGCAAGTTTTAGACACACAGCATCTGTGTAATTTTAGTTAGGTTACTTAACCACTCTGCCTTAACTAACTTATCCATAAGTAAAAATAACTGTAATAAGTACTATATATAGTTATACAGAGAAAGACAGTGCATTAAACGTAGTCTCTGAGATATAGGAAGGAGTTAATAAATGGGACATATTTTTATTATTAACATCTAAGTTACACTGTTTTATCAGCTATTTCAGGGTAAATCATGAGCTGTGGTAAGTATACGTTTAACTCCTGCTTCATTATTACACTTATACGCTAGTCTAACAAGAAAAAGTATTTTGTGACATGTACTCAAGGGGGCAAAAAAGCCACAATGTTCAAGATACAAGTGAGGAAATATAATTCTGTTAAAGTGGCAGTTAGGCCATATAATGTGGTATGGACAGGCCATCTCAGCTCAAAAGCTAGAACCAGAGTGTAGCCAGCTCTAGAGTAAAAGATATAGGGGTGAATTAGTTAAGTCTTTTCTGCATGCATTTCTAACTTGAACTATGAAAATATTGTTCAAAGATACTTATTAAAGAAAATTGAAATAAATTCTAGAATTTGCTTGCCAGTAAAACAATACTACTTTGCATAAAAATAGGAACCTATGAACCTGTAGGGAGCTGTCGAGAGGGCTCATCGAGTAGAGTGCTTACTACACAGCATGAGAACCTGAGACTGGATTCCCAACATCCTCATAAGAGCTGGGTGTGGCAGTGCTTTCCTGCAACCCTCACACATAGGGGTGCAAAGACAGGTGGACTGCTGGGGTTTATTGGCCAGCTAGTGTAGCCAAAATAGTGCTAAATTCACCCTGTCTCAAAAAATGAGCTGGAAAGCAATGGAGAATACTTGCATAACCTCTGGCCTCCAAACATGCATGCACAAGTGTGACCACCTGCACATGTTCAAGCACATACTAACACACACACACACACACACACACACACACACACACACACACACACAATCTACGATATTACTGCTGCCACCTACTGGCAATTGAGTGAACTGCTTCTGTTTTGTAGGAAGATAACAAATGACACATCCTGTGAAAAACAGGCATACAACTACTCATCTTTTTGCTATACAAATAAAGTGTAGTCACATATTGCTTAGTAAGGTGAACCGTCTTGAGTAACAGGCCATTAGGCAGTTTCACCAGTGTGTGAGGCACAGTGTACCCACATAAACCTAAATGGTACATGTCAAATGTTTGGCAAAGCATTTTGACAAACAAGACATAGGATGAACACAAGATGTCTGAGGATTCTGCTGATGTAACATATTAGTTTAATGTAAACTGCCTTTAATGAAAGAAGTAACATAGCCTAAGATAATGACCATGAGTATAGCATAATACACTAGCAATAAACTTACTATTAAGTATTATATTCTGCGTAATTGTATGCACTCTATGTTTGCATGACTGACAGGTTACACCAGCATCTCCACCAACATGCACTATTGCCAGGTCATATATGCAGTCCATCAACAATGACTACATGGTTATAGAACGCAGACTACATTTTAAATTACATGTATTTATGTCTGGTGAGTGTTTATATATGTATACATGTATGTGTGCACTGGCACAAATATAAAACCGTGCCTGTGTTGAGGTCACAATTTCCGGAGTCAATTCTTTCCTTCTACTATGTGGTTTCTGGGACTCAAACTCAGGTCATCAGGCTTGGAGGCAAGTACTAAGCCATCCCACCAGCCCCATGACGGAAATTTTTTAAAGAGGCCCTTTTCTAGGTAGATGGTGGTGGCACAGGTCTTTAATCCTAGCACTTGGGAGATAGAGGCAGGTGGATCTCTTTGAGTTCAAGGCTAGCCTGGTCTACAGAGTGAGTTCCAGGAGAGCCAGAGCTACAGAGAAACCCTGTCTAGGAAAATAGTAGTAATAGTAATAATAATAATAATAATAGTAATAGAGACTTTTCTTTTATGGAACAACAGTACAGATCAATTGCTACCTCCTTTATAGTTAAACATCTAATCACATGCTTGTGAATCATTATGGCAATTTGGGTGGCGTATTTTTAAAGATTTGTTTGTGTGTGTATATGTGTGTGTGTGTGCACGCATGCGCTCACACGCACACTTGCCCGTGAAAGTGATGTTCCAAGTACTTTATGTGCACTGTCCCATCAAATCCTCTCAGTAATCACATAAAGTAGCTACCAATATTATTCATAAACAGAAAAAAATATTTCCATTTGGAATAAACACAAGTGATACAGACTTCAAGGATTTCTAATTTCTAACTCTAAAAATTTACAGTTTTGCAGATCAAATGCTACAAACGTGAAAACATTTCCTGCAGAGCACAGCCTGCCTAGCCTGTGGAGATTTCAGGACCTGTGTTAGGATGAAAGCCGCACTTGACCATAATCACTAAAATGCTATTCCCAGGATTTTCCATCTCTACTTTTCCCTTCACAAAGCTGTCCAGCCAAAGTCATTCTACTTTAAAAAGGATAAAACTTAATGCCAACCCCAAGTCTGCTGGTGAGAACTTTCACCAACATGGTGACTGTATGGTTTACGAAGGAAAGTAGGGAGTCCAAACTTGGAAGTCATGCCCCGAAGTCCTCCCTGTTGGCTTCCGCGACAACTCTCTCCTGCTGTCTGTTCTCTCCTTCCATTCTCTGCTTCTTGCAGGATCTCCCTGTTCTATGTCACCTTCAGATCTTACAGTGTTCCTCAGGACTCTGTCCTCTCCTTAGCATTTCTACTCTTCAGGCATCCCATTCACTTTCCTGTTTCTAAAACCACCTTGCATCAGAATTCATCAGTGTTCCACCCTGACCCCACTGAGATGACTAACTGACAGACAAATACACAGCCGGAGGACAAACTTACCTGGATGTGTGCAACTGTTTTCCCAAAAGCTTTTCTTTGCTTAACATAGTTCCTGGTTTCTTCAAACATGAACTCACAGGCAGAAATTGCCAAATCAGCAATTAACAACCTTTCCTAGAACCCAAAAATTAAGTACTAAGCATTATTATATGATGATTTCCATACCATTTCCAAAAGACCTATAAATAATCTTTATAACAAACTACTAAACAATAACTTTCAACTTACTTCTTAGCTCTTTCTAAGAAAAGGCTCCCACAGAGATTGGGGGTCATAGTAACAAGAACAATGCTAAAGTGTTGGTTTTTTATCCATACTATTTTTAACCACATAGATGTCACTAACTCCTACAGCCGACTGCTTTCTCCTCATTGCATCTGCTACATAACAATGCAACTGGGGAGTTCAACATCTTCAAGAACACAGTTCGAATCCTACCAATTAGTGCCAAATAGCTTCGATCACTGAATTATACCATGCTGGGGATTTCCACATTCTGCTTTACTATTGGAGCCACTAGCTTTAGTGGGCTACCGAGCTGTCACCAGGGGAATACACACTTAATACTGGCACGTAAGTGCCAAGGATTAGGCAATTACATTCCCAAAGCACAGACTGTGATGCGGAAACATTTGTTTGACCCCTTCTTCCCTTTGAGTCAGTTCTTTACAACCTGCCAAATGTCCTTTGTGATGGTTCTTTACAAGAAGCTAAAAGTTCCTGGCTTAAGAAGCTGGAATCATTTCAAGGGAGAATCTCAGAAATAAAATACCTACTTTCCTTATGTTGTCACATTTTGGTTGGATTCTGCTGATCGGTTACTCACTTCTCTAGCTGTAACTGATACTCCTTTATGTGCAACTTTAAATTATACTCAGATGACTGTTGAGACCTGAGACCGACCTGTGTGGGTCTATACAGCTCTGTATTCTCTTCTGCTCTGCGTCTAGCTGGAAGTATCTGATGGGAAGATGGCATCCTTAAGCACTTAGTACCTGTGGGAGCTCTTGCATGAGGTAGTAGAAGCCTTTATTCTCTTCCCCAAGCAGGGCGCTAGCTGGCAATCTGACATCTTCAAAAAACAGTTCTGCTGTGTCCTAAGAAACAGAATTACACAGAGAATGAGCACATTTGCTTCCCAGTTACCTAATAATGTTTATAACATCCACTGAAGAAGAAACGAAGAACAAACTGGAGCAGACTTGGAGAGTGAAGGGTACGTACTAAGAGACGAACCAGGGAGTTTTATCTAATTCTGTCTCATTCTACAATGCGTGGCTTTCTCATTACAATACATTGTCATTTGGGCTTTCGTACTGTTCAGTTCTCTAAGCCCTGGGCGGTCAGAATTTCTAATGCACATTAAGCACATGTTTTCGGGTAATATATACCAAAATACTGTTATTATTTCATAACTTTCTAAATTTCACAGATGGTTTATTACTATACAGCTATGTTTCCCTTTTTTATCCTCTTCTTTTTCTTTTTCTTTTCCTTGTTTTCTAAGACAGGGTTTATCTGGGTCTTGGAACTCCCTCTGTAGGCCAAGTGGCCTTGAACTCAGAGATCTGCCTGCTTCTGCTTCCCAAAGGCATGCACTACCACCACCTGGACAAAGTTTCCCATTTCTAAAGCAGATATTTAATACACCCTGACTCCTTCCCATTGCTGATCACAAAAGATGATACTCAAAAAAAAAGTCTCTGCTGCCATTTCTGAAAACATACCCTGGCGATAAGCACAGGAAGATGCCCAAGTAACTCTGCATCTCTACTCTCTGACTGAGAGAAACGCAATAGAGTACCAGAATATGACCCATACCATGACTTACCTGGGCTTTCATTCCCATCTTATGTAGCTTCCGGCCCTTGATAAAGCCTTTCATTCCATTTTCTACCAGAAAAAGGCTAATGCCGTGGGCAGGCGAGCGAGCTTCACGATTTGTGACAGCTACTACAATCACAAGGTCACTTAGCCAGCCATTAGTGATGAACACCTGAAAAAATCCAAATGCACTGTGATGCTCTGCAACTCTCAGGTCCACATGCAATTTCAAACTGGGGGAGCATGTGCAAGAAGACTAGAATAGGCAGGAGGAGCCCCCCCCATCTCTCTGCACACACAAAGCAGCCTATTCACAATCACCTCAAAGTTAGTAAAAAGCAGGGGTCACCAGTGTTTCAATACTAAAGTGTACACATTTTCCCACTATTCATGCGATAAATAATAGGTAACTAATAGATTACATCTATAAAACAGTGGTTTTCAACCTTCCTAATGCTTCAACTCTTTAATAAACTTCTTCAAGCTGTGGTAACCCTTCAACCATAAAATTATTTTCTTTGCTACTCCATAACTGTAATTTTGCTACTGTTATGAAACATAATGTAATTAACTGATGTGCAGGATGATGGTCTTAGGTGACCCCTGTGAAAGGGTCGTTTGACCCCCCAAAGGGGTCACAATTTACAATACTGCTCTAAAATAAAACCAAATTGCCCATTCACTTGGTAACCTGAATTTTAGAGGAGAGCTACAGAGAGGAAACAGGAATTTGCTTCAAATGACACTATACTCTTAGACTGATCAGTTTTTTAGAAGACATAGTTTTGGTTTCATTCTTGTTTTAAAGACTGATTGCTTCTTTTAAAATGTCCTAAATAAGGAAAGCATTATGGTTAAGTATGTGTGTGGGGGGGAACAAGCTAAACAGGAAATAGGAGCTTATGACTCAAAACAACTAATAGCTGTCACCTCATTCTGCACTTTGCCTGGGCCACCTCACCCCTTTCATCGCTTAATCACCCTCTAAGTCACCCATTTAGACTCCAAAGTAGTCTCTTCTTTAGTTTTGAGACAGGATTCCACTACGGAGCTGGCGTGACCTTGCTAGGTATCCTAGGCTGGTCTAGAACTTACAGTCTATGTGTTTCAGAGTGCTGGGAATAAAGAATATAGATGTGTATCATCACGCCCCACTAAGCCACATTTCTTGATAAGATCTAGACCTGTACACCAACCTGGATTCTGCAAAATGACTCAAGAGCAGAATCCTTCCCACCCCATACTCCTACCCCAAAACCAATACTGACTTACCCTCTACTACAGTGAATGCTTCAATAAATTATGTTGTCGTCTGCTTCACATTCAACTCAACATAATTCTTTCTGGTCCATTTATTACTGTTTGAGTCTACTTCTGCCTTCTCTACTACTGCCTCTACCATTTTTCTAGCCCTCGTCAGTTCTTGCACAAGGTTCTATGACAGCTTTCACTACACCTCTATCAAATCAGGTTCTCAGAGGGCATTTCTAAAAGGCATTCTGATCACACCGCATCCACACTCCAACACCTTTGACAGCTCCTAACAGGCTTTGAGATAAATGCTAAACCCTTAAAGCAGGCATATAAAACTCCTCAAACAGATGGTATCTTACACCTCCTGCCTCTTCCCTCATCCTAAAAGCACCTTTGCAGTACTTGTGAAGGAACACTGAAGAGGCTAGCTGTAGATTCTGCCGTATAAAAACTACACATTTCTTAGTATCCTGAAAGTTCTAAAACAATTCCCGTATAAGTCCTTAGACGCATCACATCATCAACTACATGTAGTTTCCAGACACTGGTACCCATGCATGCTTGTAAACAGAAGCCCTTCTTCACACACCTTGCTTCCGTTGAGAATCCAATCACTCCCAGACTTTTTGGCATTTGTTCTTACTCCTTGTAAGTCACTAAATGGAAAACAAAGGGCAATCAACTGGTGAAAATCAAGTTATGCAAAATACAGCGAGGTCACACATGTATTAAAAAATCCTATTATTAGAAATGTTCACAAAACTGCTCTAAAAATATATTTTAAAGGTCTTACATGCATGAATACATGAAGATTAGATGGACTAGCCAAACTCTATATAATTCATAAAGGCTCAACTATATTTAAGAACTCCAGTCTAGACCATGATGACATTTCAAGGCTTGCTATCTCCCTATAGTTATGAATCACCACATACTTACCTGATTTTATTTATATTGCTTCCTTTTACTATCTTTTAATTTAAAAAAAAGTATTTAAAAGACAGAAGCTGGAGAGATGGCCCAGTGGTTAAGAGCACTTGCTGCTCTTATAGAGGATCTAGGTGTAGGCTCACAGCCATCTGTAAATCCAGTTCCAATCCCCTCTTCTTACCTCCATGGGCACCTGTCATACACTTGGTACACATATAAACATGTAGGCAAAACAGTAATATACATAAAATAATTCCCCAAAAGTTAAACATTTTCAACTGCCTGTGTCTTAACAAACCAACTCCACAGCATGCATGTGGAGGCCAGAGGCCAACGTTTAGGAGTCAGTTCTCTTCTACGACATGGGTCATGGTAAAAAGATCAAACTTCACAGGCTTGGTGGTGGGCATCTTTACCCACCGAGCCATCTCACCAGGCTAAGCCCTATTTTCTAATTTTCATTAATACACTATAATAAATGTCATAGTGTAAACTAGTCCACATTATATTATTGTATGTGATCCTTGTATGTTTATACTCCATGGCTAAATGATATGCCCCAACATCCCAAAGATACCAGGTCCTAACCCCTGACACCTACATTACAATAATGGAAAAGGGATCTGGCAGATGTGGCTAACTTAAGGGTTTTGAGGCAGAAAGATGATCAAAGATTATCTGGATGAGCTCTGGGTCTCACAGGCAGCCTTAGGAGAAGGGCAGAATGAGAAGAGGAGAGGACAATATGTTCCCAGGTAACAAATCTGTGGATGCTATGAGCCACCAGGAGGAGGAGGAGGCAAGGAGTGAGTTCTTCCCTTTACCTTCTGGAGGGCCTATGGCCCAGCTAGTACTCTGAGTTGGGTCCAAAGATACCATTTGTGGATTTCTCTGCCTCAGAAATGTGACAGGAAATCCTTTAAAGGCTAAATGACATTGAATTCTAATGTTATAATTTTCATCATTAGTATCAGTTCCTAAAATCTGTACATAGGTTGTTAAAACAGTTGTTCCAGGGTCTGGAGAGATGACTCAGAGTAAAGAGCACTTGTGCCCCTTGTAGAGGACTTGGGTTCGGTTCACAGCACCCAAACAGTTCACAACAACGACTCCAGCTCCAGGGAATCCGATGCCCTCTTCTCACCTCCATGGACACCCATACACACAGTACACACAGACACAAACACATAGAACAACAAAACCTGGTTGTTCTGTGCAAGAACATAACCAGATAATAAAGGTAATGCCATAGGTTAGTGGCTTGTCCTTAAAACATTTCATAGCATACATAGAACACTGAAAATGGTTTAAGCATATACAAGCTAGTAACAACAAGAAAACAGACCCTCATAATATCCTCCAGTATTACTAGTTTCCCTGATTCTGATATTGAGACTTAGAGATTTTCACAACAACACAGATCTGGTGTCATAACACCCCCAATACAATGTAATGTAAACATCAATTTGCTGTAGGTTCTTCTTTTAAAAGACTCTAACGTGGGCGTCATAACAAATCTCTATCTTGTATCAATGATTATCACCCAGTGAGAATTAATGTGAGAAATCTATGTGAGAACACTTACAAAAACTGCAGCATGATGCAAACATACATAAGTGAACATAACCAAGCTGCCTGTGAACACAGAAGGGGGAGGGCTGGTGAAACAGAATGGTTTCTAGCAACTGTCAACATTTTACTAAAATGATGGATGAACACCTCTAATGTGTATACGGAGGTGTGCGTGCCACAGTATGCACACCCGTGGAGCCCATTTCCTCCTTCATCTCCAGGCATATTCCACTCAGGCTGCCAGGCTTGCAACGCAGCAAGCATCTCCACCCGCTGAGTCACCTCACTGGCCCTGAGAAGGCAACCTTCCAGTAGAGGCCAAATCTAAGTTAAGAATAGACTGGTCAACCCATCTCTGACATAAGCCAAAACAAGCTGTGCCCCATCTTTTCTGGTCTTTCCCTCTCGTACATGTGTTCTTACTTCTCCACATTTTGACACTCTCCTTCATTCACAATGTTTGTTTTTGCATCTCTTCCTTTTAAAATGTACAGCTCCACAGCCTAAGTCCAGAGTTCCAGACAAGCATGTTTTACAGCCCACTCACCACATCCCACTTTAAAAAAAAAAATAGCTCATGCTAAAAACTCACATCAAATGCTACCACTGTGTTTTCACTGCACCACGTTGATATCTTGAATACAGCATATATTACAACTGCTTTGTCGTTCTTTGTGTATAAAGTATGCCTTGTTTTCTGACTGGAGTTTTTACGTAGTGAATTATGCTATGTCTGCTTTAGTCTCGTATACAGCTCAGACTCGCATACAAAGCACAACTGTCACCTACTACCCATATGGACTTGGGGAGTTGGTTCCGCCCATTCCCAGATGCCAAAACCTGCAGATAGTTGCATACAATCTATGTACTTCTTCCCATATACTGTAAATTATTTTCAGATTATTTATAAAATCCTAGCTAATGGAAACGGTATGTACATAGTTGCTATATTATGTTTTCTAGGGAATAACGACAGGAAAAATGTCTTCATGTTCAGAATCAATGCAATAATTTTTCAAAATATTTTCAATCTGAGGTTGTGCAAATCCATGGATGCAGAACCCATACTTATGGAGAGCTGCAGAGTGTACTTAGCAAATGTTTTCTGTGTAGGATACTGCGTTTAAGAATTCAAATCCAGCTAAATGGTGACTTACCTTCCAGCACCAGGTTCCGTCATGGCTATGGCTCCGATGCACTTGCCTGCTGTCATCTGGGGGATGAAGTGCTCAATCTGTTCTTTTGTGCCATAATTTGCAATATAGGGCATGACAATATCTGAATGAAGACTGAAACCAGGGCCTGTGCAATTTGAGTATGCTCTTAGAACAAGAGAGAAACATGGAGCCATGAAAGGGCTATTTAAGGTTCTTTAACTTTGAATTGCACTGACTAACATAACAAGGATGTATTAAAGGTCTCATTGTACTGTGTGGTAACGGCCTCCCTTCTCATAAGCCCACGGCCTCCGGACACTACCTTTTACTAACACTGTAACCAGCTCTAACACAGTAATGGTGCTTCAGCAGCCTCTCCACAGGTGCTCAATTCAGGGAACCAAGATACAATACTGACCACCTGCAGTTACCTTACCCTGTCTTTTGGATTACAATACTATATATATATACTACAATGTATTACATATGGAACTGCATGTGCGTATATTACAATGTAACTGTAGTCCATCTATGAACTTTGTACTTTACTATTTTCCTCATAAATTATATGACTAAGTCCTGCTGCTTACAATTTTTTAAAATGATGTCCTTAAATAAATGTAAAATATTCCAAACCATTTATGCCCCATAACTTACTTATTCCTCCTCTACTGCAGGGCAATTAGATTGCATCACAATTCAGGGGATTACGGTCAGACATGAGAGTGACTCCTAAGAACAGCTTCACCTTTTCCTAACAAACTATATAAACTAAGGAAAATCCCCCTATGATGCCCTGGCAGGAACACATTCACCTTTCACATACTTACCTTTACATCCTAGAAATGTTCATTTTAAAAAAGAATTTAATACAACCAATACTGAAAATTAAAGCGTTACTCTTACAACAGTCTTGCTAGTCCTGGGTGTCAGGATTTGTCATTTTCATGAATTTCATAAATAGGCAAAATAATAATTCCAGGTCAGTGTAACTTATAATCACCTGGTAGTGAACTTTTCTCATTAAGTAAAATCTAACTACATTTCCTTTTTGATGAACCGCTGCTTCAAATCTTCTGAAATTTTAGCTGAAAGCTTTATGTATTCTTGTAATGTAACTTCTGGCATATTTCAATGAAATAATTTTCCAATCTACTATCCTCTTTAAAAGGGGGAAAAAGTAAACTAACCAGAAATGAAGAATAAAGTTATATATATATATATTTTTTGGTTTTGGTATTTTGAGACAGGGTTTCTCTGTTGTCACTCTGACTTTCCTGGAACTCACTCTGTAGACCAGACTGGCCTCAAACTCACAGAGATCCGCCTGCCTCTGCCTCCTGAGTGCTGGGATTCAAGATGTGCGACACCACCGCCTGGCTAAAGTTATCTTTTTTAAAAAAAAATACCAAAACAGTTCTATTTAGTCCATACTAAACTAATATGAAGTTATCTTTTTAACTCTTTTATTGTTTGTTTTTTGATTCTGAAGAACTTTCTATGTAAAGCAAGCTCATCTTTAACTCTCAGCAATCCTCCTGCTGTCTCCTGCCTGCTAGGATTACGGGTATGTATCGCCACATCTGGCCTGCCAACAGCATCCATTTCAACAATGGAATGGATCTAAAAAGAAACAATCTTCCCACACACAGTACTGAATACACACATGGTGTCATCTCCCATATTTTATACTGAACTTTCAGTTTTTCAAGAACATTAGAAAGTATTTTCATTATCACTTCAGAAAGAGCAACTTACAAAAACAAGACTCCATTGTAAATGTCTCCATACTTACTGCTCTTCCCAAGTAACTGCAGTTGAGAACAGGTCTCCGCCGATACCGCCGTGCTGCTCTGCAATGTTGATGCCCAGCAGGCCTTGCTGGCCAGCCTTTTCCCAGAGCTCTCTACTCACTTCGCCAGCTTTCTCCCACCTGCAAACAGCAAGCTGAAAGTCAGATGAACTTCCTGAGAACTAAGGAAATGGCTGCACTAGGAACTAAAGTTCTGTGCAGAGACGTGTCCTTAACTTAAGGCCTTCCAATGCATGTCTATCTCTTGTGTCATTTCTCCTTTTGCCCTTCCTTACCTTTGCCACCTTTGGCCCCCTCCTGATCTGTTGTCTAGCCCTATGATTTATTCCTGCTGCTATCATGGGTAGGCTCTTGACTAGCTGATACGCTAGGGTACAAGCTTAGGGTCAACACATAGTCATGAGAATTTCCCTAACAGGATGTGTAAAGATTTTTCCATATAGCTCCTTAAAATGCTGAATTTAAACCAGGCATGGTGGTGCACTCCTTTGATCCCAGCACTGGGAAGCAGAGGCAAGTGGATCTCTGTGAATTAAGGCCAGCCTGGCCTACATAGAAAGTCCTAAGTCAGCTAGGGCTACATAGACCTTGTCTCAAAAGAAAAAATAATTTCATAGAAGCTGTTCTTAAATAATATTTAAAACTCATTTGCAATGTAGTAAAATTAGTCAATTTTGAAACACAACAAAATTCTACTTTAATACAAATTAAGTTTTTTGTTCAAGGAAAATTATTAATCAAGTGATACCAGTGGGGGCTAAGAGATGGCTCTTGTTTTTCATGCAGACGACCCAAATTCGATTCCTAGCACCCACACGGTGGTTCATAACTATCCTTAACTGCAGTTCTAGGATACACAGACGTATTATTGACTAAAAACACTGATACATAAAATAAGTGAATCTACAAGACATTTTA
Source organism: Cricetomys ansorgei (assembly GCA_026225945.1). NCBI lineage: Eukaryota > Metazoa > Chordata > Mammalia > Rodentia > Nesomyidae > Cricetomys > Cricetomys ansorgei. Next base: position 5,839,487 of record JAMJFZ010001796.1, read on the forward strand.
AAAACAGTGTCAGTGGTAAAAATATTTAGAGGTGGCCCACGACATACCAAATGGCACTATCCTGACTTTTTTACCACTTACATACTTCGAATCATTCATAACACAGAAAAAGAAAGACTATGGAATGGACTAAGAATTTGTCCCTTAACTTTTTTCTTAATGTTATTAGGCTCCCTTGCAAATCTACAGATTTTCTCACTCTTGAATGATAGGATTTAAAAGGCCAAATGTTGTGGCCCCGATACTTGGGCAGCTGAGGAGAAAATGCTTGAGCCTAAGAATTCAAGACCAGCCTGGGAAACCTAGTGACATATGAGGTCTCAAAAAAATGAAATTAATAATATTACTAGTAAAAATATTTACAAAACTTAGGAATCCACCTATGATTTCGACAGTATTATGGTGAAGAACAGTGAACAGGCACGTATGTCACATGGCACTCTAGGAAACGCTAGGTCCTTTCCTACCTGTGTTACATTAGAGCTGGGATGAAGGACACTTACTCTGTGTGGTAAGGAACCACTTCTTCTTGAAAAAACTTTCTTACGCTTTCCCGGAAAATGTCGTGCTCGGAGGAAAAGATTCTTCTAATTCCAATATCAGTTAACTTTTTAGCAGAAGGGGTTTCTAGACGTGCTTCTGCTGCAGAATGAGAACATCTTAAAGAAAGAGAAACATGCATTAAGAAAATTAAGTCACCCGTGACTCTTCATATCCAAATGAATGTCAGTGAACAACACGCACGGAACCCTGAGATACGCTTTTGATAGCTTTTGATGATAGGATCTCTTCACCTCCCAGACCCCGTCTCAGGACCCTCCTCTTGACCCTCCCACCAAAGTCCAAAAGAAAACAGCACTTTGTCATAAATCAACGGTCTCCATTTGGAAACCCGTAAGATGGACAATGTCTGGGTCTAACCACAGGTCTGAGCTGGAGTGAAACACAGCGCTTCCACACAGTGTATGGACCCAACTGCATAAAACTGAAATGGTACAACAGAACAATAGTGGTAAGTTTCCATGTCACATACAGTTTTTAAAATAATGCGAATCCTCCCAAAATAGCACGGTATCTAGAACCACAGCCCCAAACAGCGGGTGTGCGAGGGTCAATGGCGTCGAGGTCACGGCTGCGGGATACAGCCAGTCGCAGGGTCAATCAAAATGGCCAACAAGACTCTGTGCGGAACTGTATGGAACTCCTTGGGATCTTCAGCTGACCCTACTCTCTCCCCTCCATCCCCCTCTTGCTCCCCTCCCCTCAAGGACAGTAAAATGACTTTTCTTCAGTTCCCCTTAGTTCAACTCTATTTGGGATTTTGTTTTTCTATTGAGGTTCCCCTTAGAAGGACATTCCTGTATACATTTTCAAACTAACATCTGAATAAAACTTTTTATTTGAAAACAAACATGTGGGTTTTAAGAACAGGGTTAGTGCATTCACCCTGGTGGTGGCCTTGTCCTTCACAGTGAAGGATGATGCCCATGCCTGGCCTCTGCATTCCAGTCCATGAATCAGCATGGGCGGCATCATACCATATACCTGTTCAAAGCAGCAGCCAGTGGATACAAAGCCCAGTACCACCAGATAGCCAATGAGCTCTAGAGAGCAAAGGAAGGGGTTAAAGATCTTTCTGGTCAAGGTAACAATAGTAGCTCTCCTTAGTAAGGATCAAAGCATTTTTTACACCAGAGGTCTTGATTGTGCTGATGAGGGTCTAAGGCTTGACTCTCTCACAGCATATAGGTGAGGGGCAACTTGGTAGCAAACCTGGCTAGGATGATATATATCTACCTGGTCACCAAAGAAAGATACTTTCTGGAAGTCTGTGACCCGTCACATGGACCTGAATACCAACACATCTGCATGCTGTGATAGCCACAGTGTTCTTCCCTTTCAAGGCCATGAGGACACCTCTGTTATGAGACACAACAGACATAGGTGCTCACTAGCTGCCCCCAGTCCCATTGCTACTGTAATTCTAGTAACTAAGCCACGATTTTCGCTGTACCCATGCTGGGTCTCCAAATAAGTTATTACATATTAAAATATGGAGAAGCTTCTTTTCTGCTTTGTGGTAAGATCTAACCTAGGTTTCTCCCTTCCTCGGGGGAGCCTCATTTTTTCTTTAGTCTTTTTCTAGGAAAGGCCTATTTCTTAATTATTTAAGGTAGATTTAAAGATTTAAATGTTTCTAAAACAAGTTAAGGCCAAAACAAGATAAAGATCAAAAAAAAAAAAAAAAAAAAAAAAAGAAGAAGAAGAAAGAAGGTTAAAAACCAAGCCTCCTGAAGATCACAGATCCCAGCATGATAAAAGTCATAGAGAAGCTAAGGATGAAGGGGGCATAACTCAGCACAACAAACCTACAGCCAGCACTGTGCTAAACAGAAACTGAAAGCATTTCTATTAAGGTAGGAACAAGACAGAGCGACTCTCTACTCCTGCCTAATACAGTGCTTGAAAACTCAGCTAGAGCAATAAGACAAGAAAACAAAATAAACAGGATGCAAATAGTAAAAGAAGTCCAAGTATCTCTACTTGCAGATGATATGAATCTAACCTAAGAGACCCTAAAGACTTCAACAGAAAACTCTCAGAGCTAATAAGCACGTTCAGCAAGGTAGCAGGATACAAAATTAACACACAAAATTCAGGGGTTTTCTATATGCCAATAATAAATGGACTGAAAAAGAAATCAGGGGAAGGATCCCATTCACAGTAGACACAGACACACAGACACACACACACACACTCACACTACTAGGAATAAACCACCAAGGAAATGAAAGACTTTTACAATCTAAACTTTAAGACACTGAAGGATGAATCCAAGGAAGACACCAGAAGATGGAAAGACCACCTACGTTCATGGCTTAGAAGAATTAATATTATGGAAATGGCCATCCTATCAAAAGCAATCTACAAATTCAATGCAAGTAAAAAAAAAAAAAAAAAGAAAAAAGAAAGAAAGAAAATTACAGGGTCATTCTTGACCCCTTGACCCTACAGAAATAGGAAAAAAAAGTTTAAATTTATATGGAGGCAAAAAACACCAAGAACGGCCAAAGCAATCCTGAACAAAAGAACCTCGCTGGAGGGATCACCACACCTGATTTCAAGTTAAACTACAGGGCAATGGTTTCTCAGCCTGTGGGTCTCAAACCCTTTGGGGGTCGAATGACCCTTTCACAGCGGTTGCCTAAGACCATCTGCATATCGGATATTTATATTACAATTAATAACAGTAGCCACATTATAAAGTAGCCATGAAAACAACTTTATGGTTGGGGGTCAGCACAACATTAGGAACTGTATTAAAGAGTGGCATTATTAGGAAGATTGAGAACCACTGCTCAGGAGCCATAGTATTAGAAACAGCATAGTAATGGCAACAGGACACACACACAGAACAATGCAAAGCAGACACTGAAGAAAAGACAGCATCTTCAATAGATTGTGCTGAGGAACCCATGTATGAGACTAAAACTAGATCCTTATCTCTCACCCTGCACAAAACTAAACTCCAAATGAACCAAGCACCTCAATATAAGATCTGATAACTTGAAGCTCCCAGAGGAAAAAGTAGGGCCTAAGGATTTTCTCAATAGGCCCTGGGTAGCACAGGAAATAAGACCACCAACCAACAAATGTGGTCCCATGAAACTAAAAAGCTTCTGTTCAGCAAAGAAAACTGTCAATCAAGTGAAGAGGCAGCCCACAAGAAACCTTTGACAGCTATACATCTGACCGAGGCTTAGTGTCTAGAATATACAAAAAAAAAAAAAAAAAAAGACAGAAAGAAGAAAGAAAGAAAGAAGGAAAGAAGAGAAGAGAAGAGAAGAGAACCACCTAATTACAAACTGGGTTATGGAACAGAGTAAAAAATTCTCAAGCAAACACCCAAAAAAGTGTTCAACATCCTTAGCCATCAGAAAAATGCAGATTAAAGCTATCTCAAAATTCTGTCTCACCTCAGTCATTATGACCATCAAGAATACAAATGACCACTGGGCAGTGGTGGCCAGCACCTCTAATCCCAGCACTCAGTTGGCAGAGGCAGGAGGATCTCTGTGAGTTCAAGGCCAGCCTGGTCTACCGAGTGAGTTCCATGACACGCAGAGTCAAAACAGAAACCCTGTATTGGAAAAAAACAAAAAACAAAAAAAAACTGACTACTAACCCTGGCTGGGATGTAGGAAACCATTACATACTGTTAATACTTTTGGAGGTGGTATAAACTAGTGAACTAGTGAGCCCTCTTTGGAAAACAGTGTAGAGATCTCTAAAAAAATAAAAAGGAAAATAAAAATGGAAGGAAGGAAGGAGATAGAATTACCAGATGACCTGTATGGACCTGTATCCAAAAGAGGCTGTGTCCTAATACAGACATCCTTACACACCCACATTCATAGTTGCTGTTCTCACAATCACCAGAAAATGGAATAAGCCCACATGTCCATCAACACATGGATAATGAAAATATGGTACTGTATTGGTTACTTTTCTATTCTGCGATAAAATATCATATCCATAGAATTAATTTGGGCTTATAGCTCCAAAGGTAAAGGGTCTATCACCATCAGGGCAGGAGAGCAGGGCAGTAAAAGGTGGCTGAGAGCTCACCTCTTAAACCACAAGCACAAGGAAGAGAAAGCAAACTGGAAATTTCCACATGCCTGGCCCCCAGCAATTTACTTCCTATAGCAAGACCACACCCCTCAACCCTCTCCAGAGGTGCAAACTGGTGAGCAAATTTTCAAAAGGTCAAAGAGAACAGGGCACAAGACCTGCAAGGGGTCTCACAGATCACAGCCACGTTGTTGTATCAGCTATACAAAAGCTTACTTGATCCCTATAATGGAAATGGCTGATTTCAATGTATTGCTATTAGATAAATATTTTAAAGCACATACTTTTCCATACAGATTTTCCATATGCTGGCTCTTCTACCACGTAAAAGCAATGCTGAGATTAGGATACGATGCTTCTAAGATTCTGATGGAGTCATTTATCAATACACAGGGAGAACTTGCATGTAAGTCTGCCTGGATCTTATAATGTTACACCCCATAATATGCTAAGAAAAATTTCGGAATATTTCTAAAGTATAGAGAAAGAAATGCACAAAGAATAAACACTTTCCAGGTCAGTTAACAGTGCTGAAGGGAATATGGAGAAGACGGAAATCAAAACATTTACTTGTCAGTTAAGTTTGCTGGAACATCTATTTTCAGTTTTGAAACACCTGTACAGAATAAATCAATAATTTTCAGGCCCAAACCAGGCCTCGATTCATCATGATCCTCTGGCTCTGCCTCTAAAGCCTCATTTACATTAAAAACAAAACAAAACAAAACAAAAAAACCCAGAAAGGAAGGAAAGGGCCTAATGAAATGAACCACTAGCACTTTCAGCCCTGGGAGCTGGGTATCAGTACATGCTCTTGGGCTCACCTCCATAAATGCTGAATCAGGCTGTTTCAACAAGGTCGCTGGTCATTATGCTTATAAAAGTTTAAGAATCCCGTAGCGATAAAACTATAGCTCCTGACTCACTGACCATTTTCCAATATTCTCTTTAAGGCAGAGTTACTTCCCATACTTGAATCATAATAAGATCATTTTGGGGTTCTCTAGTCTTAAGAGCACGAAGAAGTCACTTCCTCCCAGCATTCTGGAGAACAGAAAAGCATTCCAATCTTAAAGTCTTTGGCACTTTCCCAAGTCTCCCTAGGAATGGTAAGTATTACCACAGCACTTTATTGTCCTTCACTACAATGTGCTAATTAGCTCCTTTAAATTAGAGTCCTGCCACTCTAATTAACGAAGTTTTGAGCTTCCAGTTTGCTTTATGCAATGAATGGGTTTTAGGATAGGTAAAACTTTTGATCTCAGCATAAACACCTCCTTAATAGTCTCTAAAGCTCTTGGAAGCTGCCCATTAATCCCTCTACATTTAATTAGTTTAAGGATTTGCTAATAAACCTACAGCTAATTTATCAGATGGGGCGGTCCGCAGGCAGCAAGAGTAAGGATTGTTTACGTTGCATCCGTCTTCCGGTCCTCGCCCCTGACACAGAGTCCCAAGTTCGCAGTCCGGTGGCAGTCTCCAGCCTCAGTTCCAACTGGGCTATAGGTCACAGCTACTCCGTGGCAGCGCGCCCGTGGGTGACCCTCCCCTGCCCCCGCCTCGGGGCGACGCTTAGGAAGCCAGTTCACTGGACGCGCCGTAGGACGCCGGGCGGGGCCCGTCCGGGCCGGGAGCGAGCATTCGGTGGAGTCGCCTTCTGGGACACGGGGCACGGCGGCCCGTGGCGGGGACACCCCGAGTTCTCCGCGCAGCAGCGGATAGTCCCGGGTTCCGGAGAGAAGGGCCCCGTCAGGTCCCCCCTGGCTCCGCCGCAGCGAGTCACACCCCATCTCAGAACCCCGAGACCCCGGCTGCCCGCACCCGGGGCTGGACCCGCACTCACCGGGCGGCGGGCGACGGGCGCAGCGCGGAGCGGGCGCTCAGGACGCGCAGGGAGCGGAGGAGCAGGCGCGCGGCCATGGCGGGACGGCGGACGGCGGGCCGGACTGGCAGGCTCTGCGGCGGGCGCAGGCAGGACGGCGGCGCGGGCCTCGGGACGGCCCTCTGCGGGCCGCGGGGCGGTGCCGCCCGCTCGGGCGGGGTCTGCTGCTGGCCCTGCGTCATTCCCGCCCCGCCGGGGGCTGAGCCAGGGATTCCGGGACCGCTTGCGCTGTGTGGAGCCCAGAAACGCCCCGCGCTGAAACGGGCGCGAAATTCATTTTCTAACTTGGGTTGCACCGGGTGCTTTGTTTTTGTCTTTTGTTTTGTTTGTTTGTTTGCTTTTCTCTGAAAAAATAGAAATATATTTGATACGGAAATAACTCAACAGTTGGTTCAGTTCTCCAATTCTACTTGAACTCATGTATGGTCGTTTTCTCCTCCTCCTGCTCCTCCTGCTCCACATCCTCATCCTTTTTTGTTTTTGGTTTTTTTTTTTAGTTCAAAGAAATTTATGCTATTTAGATTTATGAATTTGGCGTTTTGTAATGGGAAATGTCTGAAAGGGTTTGAATTCTGAAGAACGTCCAGGTTTCTAAAGGGGCTTTCTAAGTTCAAAGAGAACAGTCACTGAGTCTGAAATAATGAAAGTAAAAGATCATCTGTGTTAAAAATCAACAATTGACAGCTAACTGAAAGTAAGATATACAGAAATGTTTTAAAAGGAACGTTTTAGCACGTCACAGAACCAACAACCTGGGAGGACATGAAGTCTTGTTTATTATTATTATTTTTTACTTTGAAAAATTATATATATATACATATATATATATATATGTATATATATATATCGTGTGTGTGTGTGTGTGTGTGTGTGTGTGTGTGTGGTGTACCTCTTGATGTGTGTGCACATGTGTGTGTATGCATGCATGTGAAGTCGAGATCATCTTATTGAGTTGGCTGACTTGTCTGGCCAGTGAGCTCCGGAGATCTACCTGTCTCTACTTCCTCTAGGGCTAGGCTTACATACATATTCAGAAGAGTCCAGCCAATACATGAATGTAGGAAATTCAAACTCAGGTCTTCATGCTTGCACAGCAGACACTTAACCCATAGGAAACATCTCTCCAGGCCCTCAGATTTTAAGGCACTGTCTTTGTCAGGGTTTCTGTTGCTGCAATGAAACACCATGACCAAACAACAAGTTAGAAAGGAAAGAGTTTATTTGGCTTATACTTACACATCACTGTTCATCATAGAAGGAAGTCAGGACAGGAACTCAAACAGGACAGGAACCTGGAGGCAAAAGCTGATGCAGAGACTGTGGAGGGGTGCTGCTTACTGGTTTGCTTCTCATGGTTTGCTCAGTCTTCTTTCTTATAGAATCCAGGACCACCAGCCCAGGGATGGCACCTCCCACAATAGGCTGAGCCCACCCCATCAATTATTAATTAAGAAAATATCTTTCAGCGGGATATCAAGGAGGCATTTTGTCAATTAAGATTCCCTCCTTCCAGATAACTCCAGTTTGTGTTTCAAGTTGACATAAGACTAGCATAGGTCCCAAATCATGTGAACCACTAATTCCATCCTGAGGTTGCTGTATCTAATGAGATGTCAGAGCACTTAAACTCCCAGACTGCTAGCTGTTTTCATTCTGCACCTGTGGGTACACCAGCCTCTGACTTTTTTGAGGAGATGGTCATAATGACTTTTTACAATCAAACATTCACATCAGGTGCAACTTTTCATTACAATGAGCTACAGATGTAGATTCAGGGCGAAAGTCATTTATTCTTTTGTCTAATTCAATCCCTAGTCCTTAGTCCTGGAGCCCTGGAGCATTTCAGACTTCATACACTCTAACATTTTAAGCCTAGACTGGAAAGCTTCAGCTTCAGCCTCTGTACAATCTAATCAACTGCTGAGACTTACTGTTGACTGACTAGCTCCTTCTGAACTTAGGGCTGTATTCTGGCTGACTCCTGCAACTTCTCTGACTGAACTGCTCTGCTCAATTTCAAACTGATTCATTCTTCCAATCTCATATTGACTTCTTCTGCCAAGCTGCCTCTGTGTCTCTGTGTCTCTGTGAGCTCTCACTGCCCCATACTGCCTTAGTCAGCCTCTCTGCTTCTCTGCATCATCTTCAGTCAGATTGCTTCATTGTCTCTGTGTCTTGTCCTCTCACTACTTCTTATCCTGACTCTCTATGCTGGGAACCGACTTTTATATCCTGAGAGTTGGGCATGTCCTCGTTGTGTGACTCACTCAGCCAATTCTTCCTCTGTTTCCTCAATTTGCATGTCTTTCACTCTGACTCATCTTAGACATCACTTCCTGTCTGACACTGACTCCTTAATTCTGCTTCCCCTCTCTCCGAGTACTGGGATTAAAAGTGCACACTACCACTGCCTTCTGAATACTGGGATTAAAGGTGTGTACCAACTTTCTTTCTACCCTAGAGCAGCCATGCTGAGAGATTAAAAGATTAAATATTCTTCTACAATGAACTTTGATGCAGAACTTCATCCAGGCTTTTTGTTTGTCTTGAGGTGCTGGGAATGGAATTCAGGATCATGTCCATGCTTGGTAGGTATAGATGGAAATATTAATATCTCAGGTGGGTTTCAATAAAGAACAGAGACAATTCTCTAAGATGCAATCTTGAATGGCCCAGGCAAAGGGTCTCACCTCTGGTATACTGACCCAGACCATGTGGCCTCCACATAACTTATTGATTGAAAGTTCCACCCTACTGACAAAAAGACCTTATTTACATTAATGGATAGACCCTCACACATTCCAACCTCTGCCAGCCAACTTGGAGCCCCAAGAGGCTGTAGTTTAGGCTGAGAAATCCAAGGTATTCCCTGGGTTCCAGCTGTAGAAGGCTGCAAAGATGATAAGAACTCTTCATTTGAAACATCATAAATGGACTTAACATGAAGATTTCCTCAGGCTATACCCATTGTTTAAGCAGGGAGCGGTGAACAGGTGCAGGAAGCAAGTCTTCCATAGAGAAGCAGGCTGCAAAAGCTTGAAGAAGCTCCCTTCTCCTATACAGCTCTGAAAGCACATTTTAAAAGTTACAGTTGCCTCACTGAACAGACAGAGCAAACAAGTTGACAATATCTGATTCAAATATTGCACTGCAGGTAGGCACTCTCACACTGAGCAACAGCTCCTGTCCTCATGATGCATTCCCTATCAAGTCACATAGTGTCTGCTAACCTGGAGTGGTTTGCTTTGCCTTTCTCTGTTCCTTTTTGTTGTTATTTAGTTTTAGTTGTTTTTTGGTTTTTTTGCCTTTCTTTATCATTCATTCGCTATAAGTAACTTGATCTGGTTGTCTTTGTTTTTGTTTTTGTCCAGGTTTTCTAGTGGCAGAATTAGTGCAAATTATATGTGTCCTTTGTCTTGATCTGATACACGCTTGCTAAGGCTAACTGGAGCCATATTCAGTTAAGACCTTGTGCTTCAGTTTTCTTGATCATGAAGTTGCTGTTTTCTTTTATAAAATAAAAACAGGCAAGTGCAAGTACTGTGTTTGTTTGTTGTTGTTTGTTGTGTGTGTGTGTGTGTGTGTGTGTGTGTGTGTGTTTTCCTGGAGGTAGAATTCAGACCTTGAACACACATGCAACAAATCAGCTTCGAAGTGTAGAATGCTGTGTTAAACCGATATAAATGGATAAACAATAACCATGATTTCACAAACTCCTTTGAGCCATTTATATTTATTTGAGAGTCCTACAAGACATGACTTTTTAGAAGGTGTGAGACACAGTTACTTTGTATTGCCCAGACTAGTCTCACAAACTTCTGCATATTTAAGCTATCCTCCCTCCTTAGTATCTGAGAAAATAGGAGTACTGACATTTGCCACCATGCCCAGGAAAGGGCATGCTTTCATTAACTGAAGTGTCATTGGTAGCTAGAGTTCTATGCCAATGGATTTACCTGAAATGTGGAGCATTAAAAGATAATGAAGAAAAAAGGTATATGAGGAGTGGGAGAAAATAAGGAATGTTCATCACATATTAAAAAGGAAGGGATGGGTAGAGGGATCTGTTTAACTGGAGAAGTGTATGCTGGGAAGTAGGAAATTCAGTTCAATAGCTACCTATACCTATACCTATACCTATACCTATACCTATACCTATACCTATACCTATACCTATACCTACATCTATAAATTTCTGGGCAAGACCTTGGCAGAGAGCATAGTGCAGATTCACCTGTGAGATTTGAAGTTGTCATTTTCGAGAGTGAGTGGATTGGTGCGTGCAAAAGGCCAACTACAAAGATTTGCTGCAGTCATTGGCAGGCAATGATTGGTGGCCAGTATTTCTGTGAGTACTAAATATGACACCAAGTAGTTTACATTTGGTGTGATAGGAAGTAAAGAGTGCTTATGGATGAGGGTGGCAAAAATAACTCATTCATTCATTCCTTTGTTCCATAAATATTGAGTTTCTTCTAATCATGAAAGCAGGACTTTGTATAAGATAAAATACTTGCTTTCAAAGGGGCAACTCATATGGCTATGAAAATAGGGGTAGTGAAGGCTGGACTGATAACTCAGGGATTAAAAGCACTGATTGCTCTTCCAGCAGATCCTGGTTCAATTTCTAGCATCATATGGTGGCTAAACACCTTCTGCTATTCCAATTCCAGGGGATCTGAAGTCCTCTTTGGCCTCTAGACACACAGGCACTAGACATACAGGTTGTGCACAGACATACATGTATATAAAATAAAATAATGATAATTGGTATTTTGAAAGAAAAGAAGAATATTATAAGAATATTATAAGACAGAGTGTGAAAAAAGGAGAGGAGTGATGGCATAAAAATAAGCTGAGCAGTGGTGACCTCCCTGACTTGCTCCCCTTTCCACTTTATTTTGTGGCATAAAAGGAATCACATGGGAAAGAACATTCTAGACTGAGGCTGAAAAATCTTCTCTTGGAGTTCCTTAATCTCTCTGGGTCTCTGTTTCCTTATTTGTAACGTGGAGATATTAATAGCATCTACCTCATACACTTGTTGTGAGGCTAAACCAAGACAAAATATGTAGAGAATCCATTCTGGGCACAGTAGGAGCCTGGTCACAGTAATGGCATGCCTGTGTCTCTTCACCCTAAACCTAACAGGAGGCATGCTCTACCCAGCCAGAGAAACATAAAAACCAGAGAACCTGACCCTTCCTTTGATTCAGTTCCCAGTCATTCATTTGGGGAGTGTTTGCAGCATCTGAGCCTGCTAATCTTTCTAATTTTTATTAGACATTTAGGTAATCCTTATATTGTTTCTAGACCCTAAGGGTAAGAGCATGGGATAACAAGTTCTCCTCTTCATGTCTTGTTCTTTCCGCTGGAGAAAAAACTAGATCAATAATGTCAAAGCCTCCTTTAGTAACACTTTTTAGGGAAGTTCTGGCCTTAGTATCCTTTAACCCAGAGTTAATGTTAAAAATAGGTTAAAGGACAAAAGAATTTCATTCACCTATAGTCTACAGCCAAGTATGATTTCTGGCTTGATGTTCTGATCTGGAATAGGCAACTGTTGACTGTTACCTTTGGGGAATCAGAACATTCATTCCTCAAGGGACATCACAACCTCAAGACCATGAAGGAACAGAGGGGTTGACCAAGTACTTGGAATCTTTAAAAGTCACTTAGCTATGAAAAGGTATCACTCTCTAACAAGTCACATCAAGACAGTGGAAATTTTGGAAATGTGGAGCCAATAAATGGGCTAAAATTCAGAGGTTATCTGATTAAAAGAGAAGCAAGACAGATGTGAAGAGGGCAGGGCTCAGCTGGAATCTTCTCTAATTGTGGAAACTGCTGTTGCTTGCCTGGATTATCTGAGGGTGCATTATATATAGTTTGGTTGGAATAGGCCAGGTACTAGGAGGCGTGAACTTAGTGGGTTTAAGTATCTATAAGCATATGGTATAAGTCTCTGCTTACTCAAGATTGAAGAAGAAGAGTGCCTGTGTCATAGCGTGGTTGAGAAGATTTTCACAAAATGGAGGTCAAACAATTAAAATACTGATAGAATTATAATAAGCACTTGTAACTAATATTGCCATCGATTAGAAATAACTGTATTTTGGAATACAAACAAAGAAAGCATTTTACTTCAAGATAATTTTTGCTTTTTTGTTTTGTTTTGTTTGTTTGTTGAGACAGGATTTCTCTGTGTATAGTCATGGCTGTCCTAGAATTCACTCTGTAGACCAGACTGGCCCTGAACTCACAGACTTCTGCCTGCCTCTGCCTCCAGAGTGCTGGGATGGAAGGCCATCTTCTGCCTTTCTCTCTGTTATAGTCTTTTTTTTCCCTCAAATTGGTATTCAACCCAGAGAAATTATCTTGTTTAAAGAGTTATCACCATTCTTTCTTAAGTATTGATTTATCTATTGACTCTGCCTCTACTCCAAGTACTTTAACACCAAACACCACATTGCCAACAGGAGAATTCAATACTATTATGTTTATGGAGAGAGAATTGCAGTGGTTTATGAAGACAGATCAGAGTCTCTCCTCTGTAACCATAGAAGATTTCTTCCCTAGATCTTTGATCTCTCTGAAATTTGTTTCAGTAGAATGTTATATTTTGTTTCTCAAAAACTATTTAGCTCAGCACTTTATGTTGAGAATTGACTCTGCCAGTGCGGTCCACGCTGTAGTACACTACTGTGGCAGCCCTGCAAAGATGACAAGGAGGCGTTTTTCATGTGTGCAAACCCTGCCAGACCTCAGCAGAGGGAACCACCGTCATGGCAAGCACCATCCTGGACAGTGGAACCCCGAGCATCTGAACTCAGGTGCAGATCATAAGCAGGCAAACATCCCCCACAGAAATTCACCACCTGCAGACGGTACAAAATGCCAAGAACAAGGGTAGCCCCTCAGCCAACAGTGCATAAAACAATATTTTAAACACAACTAAAAACAAACTTCTACAACAGACCTACTATGATAAAATACTATAGATTACAGGGCTTAATAATTTTTTGATTAGAATATATGGATATTAAGTGATAGTCATTTGTTTCTTTTTATTCTGGAAATCACAAGTAGAAGACCAATTGTCATCAGATTCAATTTTTGTTGAGGCCCAGTAATCTGATGCTGTTGAAGGGATGAGGGATGCCTCTGGACTCTCCTATAAAGATGCTGTCTTAGTCACTGTTCCGTTGCTGTGAAGAGACACCAAGACCTGGGCAACTGTTATGAAAGAAAGCATTTAGCTGGGGGCTTGATTGATGTTTCTGAGGTTTGGTACAATATCATCATGGTGGGAAGCATGGTGGCATGCAGGCAGGTGCTGAAACAGTAGCTGAGAACTCTACCTTCTGATTCATAAGCAGAGAGAGTTGGAAAAGAGAAAAAGAGAAAGGGGAGGGTACTGGGCCTGGTATGGGCTTTTGAACACTAAAGCCCAACCGTAGTGACATACTTCCTTCAAAAGGCCATGCCTACTCCAACAAGGCCACAAACCCCTAATCTTCTAATCCTTCTCAAATAGTTCCACTCCCTAATGACTAGGCATTCAAATATATGAGCCTATAGGGGCCACACTTATTCAAACCACCACGGATGCAGAAGTTTGTATTTAGTTATGTTTAAAATGGTTGTTCTGTGCATTATTGGGTGAAGGGCTGCCTAGGTCTTGACATTTTGTATTGTCTGAAGGTGCTAACTTTATGTAAAAGGTCTTTGACTGCTCATGATCTGCATGTGCTATCAACAGAATACCTGAGAAGCTTAGGTATCAATTAAAAAACCCTGAGACGAGACTCTCAGGATTCCACTGTCTAGTATGACTCTTGCCATGACAGTGGTTCCCTCTGCTGGCAGAGTTTACATCTATTAAAGCACCTACTTGTCTTCCTGTTGAGTGACACTGCAGCAAACTCCTACAAGTGGTGCCCAATGTGGGGGAGAAAGTGAAGAAGGGCAAGACATTATGCCAGCTACATCCAACACAGAGATAAGGAAGAACAAGAAAGGAACTCCAGATCTCACAGAGTCCATTTTTTTTTTTTTTTGTTTGTTTTGTTGTTTTTTTTTTTGTATTTTTTGCTTTTTTTTTCCTGAAAACCTGTCTAGGTCCAGATACTGGTGAGATGGCCCTGACAATACACATATACTATGCTGATAAGAACTTCATCCCACAAGGGATCCTTTCCTCCAGACAAGGTTACCAGTTATTTTTCCTGTAAACCAGACTCCGTCTTAAAATCTGGAAAGTGTTTCCTCTGGGTCAACACACAGAACCGGCCAAGATTGTATCTCATGCTGGCAGCCAAACTTGGCACTGTACCTGAGTCATCCAGGTGATACTGGATTTGAAGGCATGAAGGGGTCATGGAGAACAGCTGAGGCTTGGCATTGTGAGAAGCCAGGAGAAGCCATTGGAAAAAAGAAAGTCTCCACAGTAGTTGAAGGCCTAGATTGAAGGGGTCATGCTGAGAAGGAGGCTTGACACCATAAAGAGAACCTATGAGAGGCTATTAGTGAAAGTCCAGCCCAGTTGCAGTAAGGGATCCCAGCAGTTTTTGAGTTGCCAGGACCATGGAATGACCACCAAGAACAGCAACAGAGGTGGAGTGGAGCCATCCGGAACCTGGAAGGTAGGCTGTGTGTGCTGCAGAGGGTATAGCCAGAAAAGTGACCCAAGCCCCTTAGAGGAGCCCAGAAGATCATGATAAATTCCAGATAATTGGGTGTTGATAATGTTTTCCTGCTGTCCAAGGACATTATGAAAGCTTGATAGATGTTTGGTTTCCTTTGGTCCTGTCTTTGTGATTATTCCTCTTGTAAATTGTTTTGTTGACATAGTATTAAATTGTGTTGTAAAGATAAAACAATTTTTGATTGTCTGGTACATAAATGGGGAAATGATGCAGAAGTTTACTTTTAGCTATGTTTAAAATGGTTGCTTTGTGCATTCTTGAGTATAGGCTGTATAGATCTTGGCATTTTGTGTTTTCTGAAGGTGCTGGCTTTATGTAAAAGATCTTTGACTGCTCATGATCTGCATATGCTATCAATAGAATACCGGAGTAGCCTAGGTATCAATAAAAACCCCAGAGATAAGACACTCAGGGTTCCACTGTCCGGTATGGCACTTGCCACAATAGTGGTTCTCTCTGCTGAGAGATTCCATCTAGAGAGTCTCTGCTCTCTCATCTTAGTTGCTTGCCAAAGAACCCCTAGCACCCTCAGAATATGGACTTTGCTTCTTGTGAATATTTGGGGATGTGTGTGTTTGTGTGTGTGTGTGTCTGTGTGTGTGTATGTGTGTGATAAACACCCAGGCAATTCCAAAAACCCATTTTTGCTGTGCCTTTAAAATGCTTTCTCAGCGGAGAGGTTATGGTGCACACCTTTAATCCCAGGATTTAGGAGACAGAGGCAGATGTGTAGGGATACACACACACACACACACACACACACACACACACACATATATCCATACTGGCTTTATAGTGAAATGTATAGTAAGGTCTTTGTGTCTGGCTTTGTAGTGAAATGTTTTAGCAAAGCCTTTGCTATGTCTGGTCAGCTCAGTAGAGGCTGAGAATAGTTTTGAGACTTGAGACTGCTTGAACCTTGTAGAATTGTTGACTCTGTAATGCTCACAGTTGGTGCTACATGAGAGTTTACAGCTCACGGACCTTGGTCCTAAGATACTCCAGGTACACCTGGTATTCTTGGAATGAGATTTGCATGATTTGTTTACTCTTTTGGGCTGCAAGTGTAACATGACCTATGGTAGCTGGAACTTTTCCCAGCCCTAATTGATCCTATGTAATTACTGAATAAAAGTACTTGGAGCAAGCAAGACAGGGTCAATCTGCAAAAGGCTGTCCCCTCTGCTCCCTGATTTCAAGACTTAGCATCTTGGTGAGTTTCTTTCTCTTATGTGGCACCTGCAACCAACTGTCATTCAATACAGCTGGATCTCTATTAGTTCAATGCTAGCCTGGTCTACAGAGCGAGTTCCGGGACAGTCAGAGTTACAACAGAGAAACCCTGTCTCAAAACAAAACAAAACAACAACAACAACAAAATAATGAATTCTTACGTGTAGGGGTCTGCTCATAGATTTTCTTTTCCTGTTCTATCTTTCTACAGTCTATTCATGTACTCACCATATGTTTATCAGGGGCCTGTTTATGTACAGGTTAGTGTAGCTGGAACTTGTTCACGGTGGCAGAGCAGAACAGATAAATACAGGTCAGCTGTTGATAATGTAATGAAGATAAGTCTTTTGTCTATTCGTAAGCGAATGACTCAATGTTTGCACATTGATCTTGAAAGCGTAATGGGAAAAGAAGATGGCTCTGCTGAGTCATCTTGCCAACCCAATGCCTGTTTTTCCAAAATGATATTTTCATAACAGAGTCTGGGCTTGGAAGTGTTAAGTATGAGGAAGACTTCACTGCTCTGTGAAATTTAGTGAGGAAACACCCACCACTGTCTGACTATCTAAGCCAAACCTTCCTGGATTTAAGTACTTAACAGTTTTTATATGTAGTTGAAGAAAGAAGAAAAAAGAAGAAGAAGGAGGAGGAGGAGGAGGAGGGGGTGGAGGGGGAGGGGGAAGGGGAGGGGGAAGGGGAAAAAACCCACAAGATTTTGGTGCTAACACCAATACAAAGGGAGAAGGTGAGAAAAGAATGTTTTGGGACTTGCTGCCCTGATGCAAGTGCTAGAGCCAGGTGTCCCAGGGTAAACTTTGTTGCCAATGCTCTTAAAGGATGTTGCTAATGCTCTCAAAGGAGCCAAAGCTTGCAGAATTCAGTGGAGGTACTCTGTCCTTGCTGGCAGGGCAAAGTCATGCCAGATTTCAGGATCTGGCTGCTAGCCTGAAACCTGCATGTAAGTTCTGTCTAAATCTGCTTCAGGCTACTTGAGGCCCCAGATTTGCTATGCCTACCTACTAGGCAGAAGGCAGCAAGAAATCCCACATTTCCTCAGATTTATCCTTTTTAGTACTCAAAGAAAGAAGCAACCTGAGTGTCATTTACTCAAAATTCTTGGAACCAGAACTGCCTAAAATTTGGGAATATTGCATATACATTTTGAGATATCTTTGGATAGGACCTAAGTCTAAAGCACAGAATTCACTTATATTTCATATAGACCTATGTGTAGACACTTAATTTTATGCAATATTTTTAGTGACTTTTTCTTTTGACTAGAACCTATAAAGAGATCAAATGTGGAATTTGTCACTTGTTCTAGCATATTGGTGTTCAAAAAGTGTTACAGTGTTTAAAATTTTTGAATCAGACATGCTCATCCTGTTATAATTTTCTTGTCCCCCCCCCAGAGGGAGATGATAATTCTAAATTATACCTTCATCATGGAGTTTTTATCCATCTGCTTATGTATTGAATGTGGGTTTTCTGTGCTCTGTGTCTCCTTTGCACCTGAAGAAAGTTCTAGAAAAATGTTAATTTCATAGGCAGATGGTCAAAGAGTTGATAAACAATATCTCACTCTCTCCATTGAAAAATATTTATAATATCTTTTGGGATATTCAACAGATATTATATTCAACATATAATACCTTTTGGGATAGTCAATGGCTTCATGATCCATAATGTTAGACTCAAGCTTGAAAGTATTTGCCCTTAAAGTTTCACTTAATTAAACAAGAACAATATAGGCTTCTGAGAAGTTTGTATTTCTACAAATAATACACGCACACATAACACGCACACACACACACACACACACACACACATAAGCATTTTATACATGTACAGGATGGGAGATTAGGACTGGACTAAACATCCTTGGAGTTTAACAATTGCATTATAATAAGGAAAAGTAGAGTTCAGGTTTCTTTTTTATTACCTCTGAACTTTCTTCCTACAACTGAGGCAGTTTCCTGGTTCCTGGGGAAAGTGTACAAGTATTCATTGATCCAGTAAGCTTGTGTCTCATTCTTAGAATCCAAGATTCTAGAATTTAGGTAAGAACACAGTAAAGGCATGAATTCAAGCATCCTTGTTACTATTATTTTTACTTGGCTTTTAAAAGGCAGAAATAACTTAATAATAATAATAATAATAATAATAATAATAATAATAATAATAATAATAATAATAATAATAATATCGAGCATCTGAACTTCAATTACAAATAACATGCTTGCTAGTGATTAAGACATGAACACATTAGCATCAAATCCGGGTTCCCTGAGCAGAATTAGTATTGGTTGGGAATAAGAAACTGGAGTTCTCTTCTTAGGATATTGCAACTTTATTTCAAGCAAGTATTTTACTCAAGGTAACCACTATCGTGAATGGAACCTTCACCTATTGGGCTGCATATAACTTTTGGCAGATAGCAGTAATTAACTGTGGAAAAGTTCAAGGTGGGTAGAAGGTGTCCATATTCTAGTACGTTCTACTGGGAATCAAGGTTATAAGAAAAGCAAGTTTCGAAACTGTATCACTTATGTAGGTGTTTATCAAACATAAATTTGTCAGTAAGCTCAGAACAATTCACACAAGATTAAAAACAAACAAACAAACAAACAAACAGCTCTTTGCCCTTTTAATAAGTGTTACTGACCTTTGAGTAAAAGTTTATTTGCAGCTGATTCAAAAATCTTCTACAAACAGAATTCTGCTATTGTTTGTATGAATGTGTATGCTATGTATGTGTGTATATGTTTGTACATGTGCATGTTTGTGAAGGCCATGGAGTGACTTGGATGTCTTTGCTCTCAATGAATTATATTTCTTTTTTTCCTAAGAAAGTAGTCCAACCAAGCCATATTGAGCAAACCAGTAAGCAGCACTCCTCCATGGCTTCTGCATCAGCTTCTGCCTCCAAGTTCCTGCCCTGCTTGAGTTTCTGTCCTGACTTATTTTGATGAGGAACCTGTGATGTGCCAAATGAAACTTTTCTTCACCAAATTGCTTTGGTCATGGTGTTTCATCATAGCAATAGAAACCCTAACTAAGACATTGAGACAGAGTTTTATTATATATCCCAGACTGGCCTTACACTTATGCCATAACTCAAATTAGCTTCAAGTTGGACAATCCCCCTGCCTCAACCTTGCACGTGCAAGGTTATAGTCATCTACCATCATGCCTGACTAATACAATTTCTTATTAATATTTATGGACATTGGGTGATATCAAGCATTTTGAGATTGTTATAGTATCAGTAGAGAATGATTCTTCCATTTTTTGCTACTAGAAAAAAATCATAATGATTTTAATAAAATAATTCCTTTGAAGAACCATTTCTCGAGAATAAAAGTAGAGTATGTGATAAAGAATTATGGTGTATAGAGCAAATATAAAATTCAGAATACAGCTTCTGAAAATTCTGCATTCAGAGTTAGTTTTCAATAATTCAGAGACAACTAGATGGACAACTGTGATTTGTCTGTTTTCTCTTTTTGTTTTCTTTATTTTGCACTTGTGTGTCCAAATTAAACCTACCACTTCTCTTACCCTCTTTCACACTGAAATCTCCCAAGTCTGTTGGAGGTGCTCTTGCTCTCTGGGCCACTTAGGCTTTAAGTTTTGGACTGCTTTTCAACATTTCTATGTGTTGAAAGACACACAGACATCTAAATATCTATATATTTTCCATTTTATGACTCTAGCATCTTTGACTGAGACCTCCGGAATAGCTGTAACAGGGCCAGAGACCTTAGCAGGCCCTGGGACCTTAGCACAATGGACTCCATGATGAAAGTGTCTTCCAGGCTGTAAGACTCAGCACGTAGACAGTACCACCTGCCACAACTAAAATAAAAGTCGAATCCATCAGAGTCCACGCATTCCCTGGAAAGTCTCAAAATGTACTAACTTTGCTTTTTACCTTCTGTGATTCCATTTCTGACTAACTGTTCTTGTTAACTGAAGTATGTCAATCCAGAATAAGTTTTCCTGTGCTTAAAAGCTCATCCTGAGAAAGACTCAAGACTACACTGGAATTCCGGACACCCAGTGTGGTCACTGGGCAGCTGATAAAGACTTTTTATTGGTTAAAACCCATGCCCAAGCAGTCTTCTCTAAGGAACATCCCACAACATAGCCAGGAGAGGGGAAAAGCCTGAGGGGAAACTCATAGGTGTGCTTGAAAGTGACTGCAATCTCTGAGCTCATGCTGCCTGGCCCATAACTAGTTATGTGCCTCATGTGGCCTCATCTGTCTATACATGTGAGAAAGTTATACAATATTGTCTTCCTTTGTACTAAGGAAGGAGAAAGAAATGGTTGCTGAACATATTGCCTTAATTCTGCCATACCTGCCATCTACAGTTAGGCACATCCTCCTGGTGTAATATAATTACCATTTTTTTTAAAAGATTTATCTATTTTTATTTTATGTGTCTGAGTGTTTTGCCTGTATGTTAAGTGTACCATGTACATGCAGTGCCTGCAAAGGCCAGAAGAAGGCATCACAGATCCCCTGGAACTGGACTTACAGATGTTTGTGAGTCCCCATGTGGGTACTGGCTCTAACTAGGGTCTTCTGTAAGAGCAGCAAGTGTTCTTAACTACTGAGCCATCTCTCCAGCACTCCACATTGTCATTTTTAACCTTTGATTGGTCACATGATTTTTTTGATGCGTTATTAATTCCCCTTTTAAGTTATTCAATCAAAGACATATATACACATGTAGTTACAAAATTCTGTAAAAACAAAAGTAAGTATGATCTAGTCCCTGATCCTAAGTACTTATCTCTTGAGAAAGATACCGACATATACAATATGATGGGGTAAGAGCTACAGCTATAAAAGCATGTACAAACTGCCAATCAAGTATTAGGGGACACAGTTTCTTAATAGTGAGGATTGTGTCTTGTTGGTGATTCCCATAATACAAGGTACCTGTGGTAGAGTGAGGAGTCTTGTACGTGTTAAATACTTAATGATATTTGACAAGTGAGTGTAAGGGGCAAGGACGCTAATAAGAAAAAGATGAATCGACTCTTAAGTATTTTGAAATAAACCGAGGTGAGTTTAGAGGAACCTGTGTAGATGAGGGTATGGGTTTCTCCTAATTAATTATTAAATAAAATGAATACAAGCAATTAGATGACAGCTTCCAGTGTGCACAGAAAGTGCAATGCTGCAAAGTACAAAAAATAGTGAGAAATCAGCACCACCTGTCATCCATGAAGTGGTAAATCGGTATAGGTGAAAGCCCATTCACAATACCGTGCTTTTAAAATTATGTGATAAAATTATACTCTCTGGGTGTAATTTTTTTAGTACAAGATTTTATTTGCAACTTTGAGTCTTACCCAACATATTTAGTTACAATGTTAAATTTTGGTCAGTAGAAGAATTTAATAGCTTAAAAAAGTTATCAATGACTACTAGGTACTAGGTACAATGAAATAGTTTTTTTTTCTCTCATAATCATGTTCTCGCTGTCTCTCTCTGGTCTCTCTGCCTCTCTCTAACTCTCTCTGTGTGTCTGTCTCTGCCTCTGTCTCTCTCTTCAGCTTCTCACTATGTAGCTCAGACTGGCTGCACACCCACTCTCCTCTGCTGCCCCCACCTCCCAGGCTGGGATCACAGTGTGCACCACTGCGTCAGGTCTAAGCTCTACTAGCAGGAAATTTTAAGAGTTCCCCACCCTTTATTTGTCTTGCTAAAATTTTTATTCAATGGCGAGTGAGTATTGGAATCTCTTGAGGAAAATTCCCTTATCAGGTTTTATGAATCAGTCAAAATGGGAGAGTAGAGACTTATTGCACACTGTTTCAAAATCCTGCCCACTTTTATTAGCTTCCTGCTGTTGGTATAACAAGTTGTGCTGAATTCTGTGTTTAAAATGACGTAAATTTTTATCTGACTTCTGGAGGATGGAAGGCTGAAATCAGTTCTACAGGGCTAGACGCTAGGTGTTCACAGGCTGCGCTCTTTCTGGATCATCTAGGGAAGGCACCATTCCAGCCTCTGCTGTCTTCACAACCACTTCCTGGCTCACCCTTCCTCCTTCTCTAAGGGTTCCTATGACTGATTACATTGGGCCCACCATGCATCCAGGATAATCTCTTCATTTTATAATCCTTAATATAACTTGTCTACCAACTCCCATTTTACCCATAGAAAATAACATCTTTACGGGTTCTAGAGACTCACATGTGTGCATGTTTTCAGCCTACCACATTTGCTTAGCACGCGATATTAAGAATAGGAGACAATTTAGGTTTGTGAGGAGTAAATATGATGTCTGTGTGAATAAATCATTTGGAATCGGATCTACTACTACCACTTTTTGAAGCACTTTCTTCCAATGGACTTTGTCCATCTGCAACATCCATTTGTCTTGCTTAGTACACTTGTTTTTGCACGTAGTAAGTGCTTGATAATACTGCCTGCATGTGCGTCACGGACTGGAAATCTTGCTTTTTGATGTATATTGTGCATCTTCAGGAGATTGCTAATATCTAAGAAGCTAGAGATATACAAATTCTTCAACAAATACTTATTTAACTCAATATGAAATCCCCTTTAGATTAAAAATAAATATGGGGTAGTTTTTATGAAAGTGGTTCAGTGAATGTGTTGTTAACCTCTGATAAGTCTGACTTATGAGAAGTACACTCAGTAAACAGTACAAAACACAACATATGCATAAAAACTACGTGGGGAGGGGGAGAGTTGGCTTTCTAGATTAAGACTCCAAAAGATACTGATGATTTTTTTCACCACACAGAAACTAATCCTCTAATTTTAAGACTCTCAAATCCCATGAGTTCTGAAAGTGTGTCTGTTTGGTGGTGGGAGAATCATACTAATCAAACTTTGTAGAAACGATCAAATGAGGAAGTGAAATTGCTAATTCACAAAGTGAGCATGATCTGCATGTTTCCTTTCTTTCTTTCTTTCTTTCTTTCTTTCTTTCTTTCTTTCTTTCTTTCTTTCTTTCTTTCTTTCTTTTCTTTCTTTCTCTTTTTCTTTGGCACATATTGTGGCAAGCCAAATTATAATCAGAAGGCCCCCTGAGATCAACAGTTTCTGAAGAAAGAAGGGCTGTTATATAATTTGAACACCAGCTAGCACCGAGTTACAGTACTCTTGGTAGGGCTGGCCTTCCTGGGGACACCATTACACTGAGGAGCCAGTGGTTACTCTCCCATCTGTTTGTTCTCTCTCAGACAGGATGGGTACTCTAACTCTGTGGCTTCTTCTATTCTTTTATTGCTGTTTAGTGCACCATTTCTTTGTGAGATAGGAGTTCAGTGTGTATCTCAGGCTGATTCTGAACTCATGGCAATTCTTTTGCCTGTCCATTGAGTGTTGAGGTTCACAGGCATGAGCCACCTTGGCCGTTCTAGCTTTTCCCCCATTTTAATTAACACAATGTTCCAAGTAATAAAAAATTGCATCAGGTTTTTTTTAATTGAAAAATCTTCCTTGCATCAGAAAATCCTCTTTATCTTTATACTCAGATTAGATAAGGGATTACTAAAACATACTCAAAATGATTATTGGGTGTCAAATGAATTCCTGCCTACGTCTGTTATGTAACATCACCTTACTTTGTTTTGAAAGGAAGGAGAAACCTTTACAGCCCATTCTGGCTGTCTTTATCTGTCTAAGCCTGGGGAACTGGACTAACTTCTAAAATCCTTTATCCCAGTAAAGTTTTTCTCAGTTATCTCAATAACCTCCTGTGTCCGAGGCTTCCCAGCAACTGTCTGCCTTCTTTCTGATTCTCTAGATGTATCTGTCTTTATCTGAGAGCCTTGTTTCTGCCTGCCTTCCCTATCATCAGCTTCTGGAGCTCACTGCTCCCCTGTCACCACCCAACCAACTCTGTGCTCACTCTTCCCCTCTCACCACCCAACTGTCTTTTCCAATCTATACACTCTCTCTTAAATAGCTCCCCCAAGCTGGTCCCAGAAATCCAAGTGGCATGTAACCACAGAAAGGCTGCGCAGTACAAAAAGCTTCTCGGCAAAGCATCCCCTTACGAGGTGCACACTGTGTCAATTGCAGCTTTACAGTAAGCCTTGAATTGGGCGGCATTAGTCCTCTTCTTGACTTGGTTCTTTTTTTAATATAGTGTTGACTCTTGAGCTTTCTCTTCTCTAATGTCATGTTAGTCTTTTGCCTTCTGTGTATATTTTAAAATTAGCTTGTTAAAATCCCTAAGATAAGCCATGATTTTGGGCTAGAGTTGCACTGAATCTAGAGCTCAAGTTGAGAACTGGCTTTCACAGTATTGAATGTTTCTTCTCATGAACAGAAAACAAAGCTCCATTTCCAAAATTCTTTGACTGATAAGACAAGCAAAACTGTTCTTGTAAGTTTATTAAGATAGAGATTATATATGGTTTCTTTGGTTCACACTGAAGTGTCTCATTTTGTAAGGGTGTGCTAATGTAAATGGTAGCATTTTTCAGGTGTCACCTCTTAATTGGGGGGAGGGGTGGAGATCGGAAAGCGATTGACTTTAACTACTAACTTTGTATCCTGGAAACTTGCTTGTTCAGTTTATTAGTTTCAGAAGTTTTGTCCTTTTGCTTGCTTGTTTGAGGTAAAGTCTTGTTTTGTGGCCAAAGCCCTGAACTTCTAAGGTCAAGCGATCCTCCCACGTCATCCCCCAGAGTAATAGGGACTACAGGCATGTGCCACTATGCCCAACTCCAGAGTTTATTCTTTTACATTTCCAAATAAAGAATTGTGTCTTTGTGAACAAAGGCTAGTCTTACTTCTTCCTTTCTGATCAGTAAATCATTTCCTTCATTTTCTAATGTGACTGTTTCAGTATGGTATTAAAAAAGAAAGTGGTGGTGGTGGTGGTGGGGCATTCTTATTTTATTCTGTCTCTCCGTCATCTATCTGACATGGTTTGAATGAGATATGCTCCCCCCGTCCTGCTCATGTATTTAAAACTTGGTCTCAGATTATTGGTGGTGTTTGGGGCGGTTGTATAACCTTTAGAAAGTGTTCCCTTGCTGGAGGAAGCACATTAGTTGGAGCAGGCTTTGACAGGTCGCCTGTTTCAGCTTTGCTCCCTGTGTATGGATGGAAATGTGTCTCAGCTTCCTGTTCCTGCCATGGTGGACTCATATCCCCTGGAACTGTATGCCAAAATAAACTTTTCCATAAGTTGTGTTTGGTCATGTTTTCTTCTTTTTAATCACAGCAATAAAAAGTATCTGTCTATCAATCTATCTACCTATCTACCTATCATCCACATGAAAGTGTGTGTTTGTGACGGTGGATGTGTTCATACTCATGTGCATACACATGTGTTCACATGCATGTGCAGGCCAGAAGGCAACGTTAGGTATCATACCTCGGGGGACTGTACACTCTTTTTCATTGATTAATTTTGTTATTTGGCAATTTCATACATGTATATGAAATATTCTGGTTATTTTGCCTTTCTTTAGTTTTTCTCCCATCCCTATCAATCTCCCCTCCATCACTACCCACTGCTATTTAGGATCATGACTTTTGGTTTTATTTTGTGACTCATTTCGTTTAAACGAGGTTATCCGTGCACACACTGGATTGGAAGTATCCACTGGAGCTTGGTGGGGACTGCAGCAAGTACACACCTGAATCTAATAGTAGTAAATAGTTCATCAAGGGGTAGCATCCCCTGAGTCCCTCCTCTAACTTAGACTAGATTGCAACTCCTTTGGGGGCTGAATGACCCTTTCACAGGGGTCACCTAAGACCATCTGCATATCAGATGTTTACATTATGATTCATAACAGTGGCAAAATTATAGTTATAAAGTAGCAATGAAAATAATTTTATGGTTAGGGGGTGACCACAACATAGGGAACTGTATCAAAGGGTCGCAGCATTAAGAAGGTTGAGAACCACTGGCTTAGAGCTAATCTGATTAGATGAGGCTGGTTGTCTAGTGACCCAGGGATCCTTCTGTCTTCAACTCTACAGTGCTGAGATTACAAGTACACTGTCACATCCAGATGTTCCACTTGGGTACTGGGTATCAAATTTAGGTCCTTGTTCTTGCTGTGATGGACCAAACTGCCCAGATTGTTTACTTTGTTCTTGATCATAAGAACACTTCTAGTTTCCCATGTTGACTATTTTCCCACTTGACTGAGAAATTTTATGATGGTTAAATATTGGACCACCTGTAGTGTTTTGACTAGGGAATCACATTAGGGCAAATACAATCAAAGTAATGATACTTGTGGCTGGAGAGATGGCTCAGCAGTTAAGAGCATTTGCTGCTCTCGCAGAGGATCCAGGTTTGTTTCCAGCACCCACGGGGTAGCTCACAACTTTCCGTACCTCAGTTTCAGGAATTCTGCCTCCCTCTTCTGGCCTCTGTGGGTACTGTACACATGTGTTACAGGTACATACTGGAAAAACAGTCATAAAAGGATTTAAAATACTATTACTATTTATCAAAATAAAAATTAAAGGCAAAGATTAAAGGATAAATACAGAAAGCAGGTCTATCGAATCATTGTTCATAGAAGGTACTTGATAGGGTATTGGTGGACGTTATATTAAGGTATATACAGATAACTACTAGAACAAAATATAAAAAGTCTAAGTAACAAAATAGCTCTATTGAAAAGTTATTTGCCTTTAGTAAAAAAGGAGAAATTAGTCCATGCAACAGCATTTTTTTATTGCAATGAATATATTCTTTGAGTGTCTCCTCCTAGATCCTCCCCACTTTCCTACCAACCCAATTCTTTCTCTCTATCATTAGAATGCAGACATCTAAAAATAATAACAATAAAATAAAATAAAATAAGACAAAAGCAAACAAGCTAGACTAGGACAAAGTAAACAAATAAGTGGAAGAAAAAGAACCAAAGGAAAAGCACCACATATAAACATAGAGACGCACATGTTCACACACAGAAATATCATAAAATCACAAAAGCAGAAAACGTATGTACTGGCTAGTTTTATGTCAACCTGACACAAACTAGAGTCATCAGAGAGGATGGAGCCTCCTGAGAAAATATTACCATAACAGTGGACCATCGGCAAGGCTGTAGGGCATTTTCTTAATTAGTGATTGATAGCAGAGAGTCCAGCCCCTTGTAGCTGGGGTCACCCCTGGGCTGGTGGTCCTGATTCTATAAGAAAGCAGACTGAGCAAGCCATGCGGAGCAAGCCTGTAAGCTGTACCCCTCCATGGTCTCTGCATCAGCTCCCATCTCCAGGTTTCTGCCCTGCTTGAGTTCCTGCCCTGACTTCCTTTGATGATGAACTGTGACGTGGACTCATAAGCTGAATGAACCCTTTCCTATCCAAGTGGCTTTGGTCATGGTGTCTTATCACAGCAATAGTTACCCTAACTAGGACAACAGAATATATACACGAATGATTTATAAGTTAAAAAAAAAAAGAAAAAGGAAAGAAATAAAGAGCCCTGTCAAAGCTTTATGAGACAAAGAACATTTCAAAATGCATTGAGTTTGTTTTATGTTGGCCATAGCCACCATGTCCTTGTGGCTATGGGGCCTGGCATTCAGAGTAGTTTGTATATCCAGCGAGACTCTGTTGGAGAAAACTATTTTTTATTTATGGCATTTATCATTTGGAGCTAGCTTCTGGCTTAGGGATAGGGGTTATGTCCACTTTCCTTTCCAGCACTGAGATCTATCTGGACCAGAACTATGCAGGGCCTGTGCATGCTGCCCCAGTCTTCTTGAGTTTGTATATGCAGCAGCCCTGTTATATGTAGAAGGCCTTGTTTCCTTGGTGACCTCCATTCCCTGTGGCTTATACAATCTTTCCTCCTCCTCTTCTCCAGGGCTACCTGAGTCCTGAGAGGAGGGATTTGTTAGAAACATCACATTTAACTCTGAGTGTTCTAAGGTTCTCACTCTCTGTACATTGTCCTGCTGTGGGTTTCTGTATTTGTTCCCATCTACTGCAGGAGGAAGCTTCTCTGATGATGGCTGAGCAAGGCACTGATGTATGATTATAGCAGATTGTCATTGTGACATTTATTGCTATCTTCCTTTAACAGAGAAGTGGTGTCTTAGTTGGGAATTCTATTTCTGTGATAAAACACCATAATCAAAACCAAGCTGGAGAAGAATGGTTTTCTTGCTTATTCTTCCACATCATTGTTTAAAATTGGAGGAAGTCAGAGCAGAAATTCAATTAGGGCAGGAACCTAGAGGCAAGAGCTGATGCAGAGGCCATGGAAGGGTGCTGCTTACTGACTTTCTCCCATGGTTTGCTCAGCCTACTTTCTTATAAAACCTAGGACCATCAGCCCCGGGATGATACCACCCACAATAGGCTAGACTCTCCCCTCTCAATCATGAAGTTGGAAAGAAAAAGGTCAAAGTATCTCTATTTGCAGATGATATGATAGTATATATAAATAGCCTTAAAAATTCCACTAGGAAACTCCTACAGCTGATAAACACTATTAGCAAATAATATAAAATATTTTGGGGGTAACTCTAACCAAGCAAATGAAAGATTTGTATGATAAAACTTTAAGACATTGAAGAAAGAAATTGAAGAAGGTGTCAGAAAATGGAAAGATCTCCCATACTCATGGATCTGTAGGATTAATATAGTAAAAAGCAAGCAAGAGCTACCGAAAGCAATCTACATATTCAGCAATCCTTATCAGAATTCTAATGCAGTTTTTCACAGATCGTGAAAGGATAATTTTCAGCTTCCTATGGAAACACACACACAATCTAGAAGATATTTTCTGTGCCTTTGACCTGGATTTCCTCTCCTTCCTCTCTTCCTATTATTCTTAGATTTGATCTTTTCATAGTGTCCCAGATTTCCTGGATGTTTTGTGCCTGAATGTTTTTAGACTTGACAATTTTCTTTGACAGAGGGATCTCTCCTGTCATTAATGTCTAGGATTCTCTCTTCCATCGCTTAAATTCTGCTTGTGATGCTTGTCTCTGTGGTTCCTGTTTGAGTTTCTGAAATTTTCATTTCCAGAGTTACCAGTTTCCAGTTTGGGTCTTCATTAGTGATTCCATTCCTGCTTTTATGTCTTGAACTGTTTTCTTCATTTCATTCCACTGTTGGTGTTTTCTTAGATTCATTAATGGATTTATTCATATCATCTTTAAGCTGTGGTTCCACTACAGTGGGTGGAATATGTTTCTAGCCATTGGGAGCTGACACCTAGAAATGGGTATGACCTAGAAAGGGTCCTCAGCAGGGAGGAAAGCTGAGTCTGCCAGCAGGAACTGTGGAGTCCCTAGGGAATGGAGGAAGAGAGGGAAGACAGGGCCCTGCAGTTGGCCTGATACAGGGTTGCGGGGAGATTAGTGGGTTGGGATTGGAGGACAAGAAGGAGAGCGTAAATCAGCCACCAGATTCTCTGGCCTGTGTGGTCAGTGAGTTTTCAGGGAGAGACTGCCTCTGATGTTGGCAGCTACAACAAAAGGTGTGAAAGAAACTCTTAAAAGTCTGCATGCTAAGTGAGATGGGCAACAAAGAAAAAGCTTGGCAGCCAGCAAAGAGACAAGAAGGGAGCCTGTGAACCACAGCTAAAGATAACTAAAGATATCTAAAGACTCATACTGATGGCCTCACCTCATGTGGGTTTAAACACACAAGAATGGATGAGATGAAACAGTCTGTCATTTTACCACTGCTCTTAAACATTGCCAGAAGAAAAATAAATGTACACATTTAAAAAAGCCAGAAGTGGTCCTGGCACATGCCTTCAATCCCAGCACTGAGGAGACAGAGGCAAGTATATCTCTCTGAGTTCAAGGCCAACCAGGGCTACATAGAGAGATCCCATCTAAAACAAACAAACAAACAACAGGAGGACTAAGGAATGTCTCATTCAATAAAGTACTTGGCATGGACACAGAAGGACTCAACTTTTACCCCCAGAACTCATGCCAAAATTTTTGTTTCATATTGTCTTGTTTGGTTTTGGTTTTTGTGTATGTTTCTCGTGCCTTTTCTTTTTTTTTTTAAAATTATGGGGTTTTTTGTTTTGTTTTGTTTTTTACTTTGCCTGTCTGGTTTCTAATGAGGCAGAAAGAAGGAGGCTGGGGAGTTGGAGTTGGTTGGGAGGGAAGGATCTGGGAGGAGATCTTGGAGGAGAAACTGTGATCAGAATATATTGTATGAAAGACTGTATTTTCAGTAAAAATTAAAATAAAAAAAGTCAGCCATGGTGAAATGAACCTGTAACCTTAGCACTGTAGAGGCAAAGGTAGAAGATTTCTCTGGGAGTTTGCTCTTCAGCCAGAGGAGACGAGTTAGTGAGCTCCGTGTTCCAGGAGTGACCATGTTTCAAAAACTATGGTGAACAATTCAGGAAGACAGCAAATGTCAGCTTCCAACTACACACACAATACACACACACACACACTATCACAAACTACAGATATCTTTATATAAACTTTTAAAAATGGTGCACTTAGTTTATGAATATTTACATATACTGTTGAAGTACAAAATATGCATGGGAATAACGGGAACCAATTCAGAATGACAGTTGTCTCTTAGTAATAAGACAGAAGACCAGAGGGGTCGAGGACACCAGGAGAACACAGTGCCAACTGACTTAGCACCCTTAGGGTTCCACAGAGACCGAAAGGGCAGACATGAAACCTGCAGGATCCCCCTAGTATATCTTATGGCTGTCTTGATTGGTGTTCTTGAAAAATTCCTACAGGCTGGAGTCAGGGAGTCTCTGGCCTTTTTACCTGCCCTTGGGACCCTTTTGCTCCTGCTGGGTTACCTAGTCCACTCTTGATGAATGGACTAGTGCCAGCCTTGTTCCATCTTGCTATGCCATGCCTTGATTGATCAGTAACCCTGTGAGGACTGTTCTTTTCTGAAGTAGGGGGAGGGTTGTAGAGGTAGAGATAGAGATAGGGGGTAGATCTGAGGGAGAGGGGGGATGGGGGAACTAGGAGTAGTGGAGGGAGGGGAACAGAGGGGTTGAGGTGTATTGTATGAGTTATGTGAGAGAAGAGAAAAACGACAGGAACAGGAGCAGGGGAGAGTGAGAGGAGACTCGATTTCTACCTGTGAACTCACATTTCACAAGCTTTTGATCAGTACCCAGAAGTATGTTACATCATTCTGTGATTTATGTGTGCTTGACATATTCTATTACAGTGAGAATTCTTTTACACATGAACGTGGATCATGCTGCCAGATGTGGTGGGCACTAGGTAAACAAAAGGTCTCAGCATTTATGCTCAGCCAGCCCACTGTTACCATGTTAACCAATTGCAGGTCTCCATTTTTTTTAAATTACAGTCAAATGCTAGATCATTATAAGAATACAGGAATATGTGGCTATTTCTGAGTAGCTACAAAGAAATTCATTATACAGGTGTAAACAAAACATGTTAAAACTGCTTTTGTTAGGTAACCAGTTGGCCTCGTTATTTTATAGCTATGCTAACTCCAAGTCATTAAAATGTAAGCAGAATCCCATCTGATTTCAGACTTATCTCGTTGAACAGTTCTATCTGCATTTAGTGAGTCGTATACAGTTTAACGCCTGTGATAGTGCGCTAACGAATGGTGTTCTTTAGCCTGTGTGTGTCCATCCAACTGCAGAACTTAGATAATGCTGAACATTGAGTTCAAAGGAAAGAAGAATGGGGTCAGACAAGACCTGGCTGTTGTTTTCCTGCATTACCTTATAGTACTGTTCAAAGAGCAACGATTAAAAACAGAGTTAGTGCAGTGAAAACTGGCTGCCATCTGTTGGTGGAACATTTGAGTGACTCTAGGGCTTGGAGTCTTAGGGCTCCAGCTTTCCTGATAAAATGATCCACATTTTGACTACTTCAGGCGCCCAGTCCCATCCAGATTCATTAGAGTTTGTTTCATTAATAAATCGGTTCAAAGGTGAGTACAGTGATGTGTGCTTTTAGTTCCTGCTGTGGCGGAATCTGATGCAAGAGAGGGTTGCTTAAAGCATCCTTGAAAACATAGTAAGGACTCATCTCAAGGAAAACAAAACAAAACCAAACCAACTTAACAACCAACTAACTAAAGGGAAGAGTTTGCTCTATAAGCCAAAGTGCCTCCCCCTGCCCCCTCACATTCTGGACGTTACTACTATGAACGAATTTCTCACCTATGTCCCCAGCCAGATTGACAACAGTAAAATGCATTTTATAACAAAACCAGAAGATGGTGCTAGAGTAACATAAATTTAAACACTAGCAGCTTTTGCTCTGGTTTATGTATGTAGCCTTTGTCCTTCAATATAAGGCTCTAAACTAGCTCTCCAACCTTTTGTCTTCGGATTCCTGTTAAGATCTTATTGTACAAGTGGGGCGAAACACACACTGTCCTTCAACAACAACAGAAGAAGAGGACAATAACAAAATTCCACATAGTACCAGCATCTTCTTGCTGTGAGAAGACGATCATAGCCAAACCTTTCTCAGCTGGCCGAGTTCTCATTTGTGTAATGTCACAGTGTGTTTATTGTGTACTGAGGTTTGTTGAAAGGTTTAGAATCAGTCCTCACCTTTTACTCACAGACTGTGTGTTCACAGGCAAATTTTCTTTTTCTCTGACACTCGATTTACTCTTCTGTTTAAAAGGAGTAAGAATAATAATAATGCGGTTATCTTGTGTTGATGTCATATGTAATAAATGAAATGATACATTTAGCAAATGTAGGCTATTATTCTTGCCATCACACTTGCGTGAAAGAAGCTCGCCTTGTGTTTCTTTCAACTGCATACTAATCCTCGGGTTGTATCAGACTTTTGCTGTTGCTTTTGTTAAGTATGCAATTGAAGCACAATGAAAGAGGCACAAAACTGCCCATAGGCAGGCTACAAGTCTGGATTTTTGGTGTGTGTTAAGTAACTACAGATGCTCTGAGAACTAAGAGAGTATGGTGTTTTCTCTAGAGTTCCTTCTGTGCCCCAGATCTTTTATCCATAACACTACATTCAATCTCTTTTAGTCAAATTACCAAATACATATGGTCTATTTCCCCTCATTGATGATGTGATTAGAAAGTCATAGAGCAGGTCTGTGTGAGGTGGTCTGTGACACTAGCAAACATATCGATACATCAAAGTTATTTCTGTTCACTGCTCCTGTGATGTCAGCATTCAGTAGGAAGGCGAATGTTTTCACACTGAAGTTTTTCATTAGAATCTGCATAAGGAAAAAGGCTTCATTGAAATCAGTAGAATGGTTCCAACCCATTGAGAGAACTAGCATTAAGTCTGTAAGCCTGTAAGGAAAAGCCTCTAAACTGACAAACTCTTTCATATCAGTTAAAGCTGAGCTGAGACTCAGTGAACTGTAGTTCACACTATTATGTTTGCTGTAGTTCCAGGCACCATACTACCTGTCTGCTGTCTTTTTGCTGTCTTTGGAAAGGAGGCAGTGTCAGTAACTAAAGCTGAATACTTTCCCTTTGTATAGTAAAGTTATACCAAGGCCCTCGTTCTCGTGTCTGGCTGCACCTTAGCAACACTTGTGGGTTTAAAGAATGTCAAAGCCAAGGTCTTAATCCAGGTCTCATAAACCAAAATTTCTGGGGGCAAATACCTAACTCATTTTTAAATGTTTTCTAGGTGAGTCTAGTCTGTGCTCAGGGTTGAGCAAGCCCACCTGAGCTTAGCACTAGCAGGTTAGCATTTTAGCCTGGCCCTGGATGATGCTTATTGGCTTCTTGAGCTTTCTCCCAATGTTTTGCATTCTCTTCAGCATTCCTGGTGCACCTTTTGCACACCAACCACTGACTGCACAAAGTGTAGTTCATCTGAAGGCATTTCCTTATGTCTCTGTCCTCATTGCTTAGAGGTCTGGCTCTCTCTCTTTGTCTCAAAGTCTGAATGGCCTTTTCTCCCGCTAGAGCTATCTCTCCCACCTCAAGCCTCCTGCTACTTTCAGGACTGTGGCTTCTCCGTTACCCTCTCATCCAAGATAGGCAATTCAGACTCAGCAACTGTTGAGCGTACACTGTGTGCCAGGTGGTAGGCATAAAAAGAAGAATCCGATGGAATACTGTCAAGAAGGAAAGAAACACAGACCTAATTAGACTGTGGTGTGAACTGAGCAGCAAGGGAAATATGTGAAAAACAAAGAGATAATGAAATAAAAGGCAGTTGCTATTTTTTCTGTATTTACTTCTTAGTATGCAGGGAAAATGTCACTGTGCATGGTCTAAATGGCAATCAATTTCCCCCAATTTTAAAACTAATTGCCCCTTTAGTTTCTATCTTTTTGTGCTATGCCAAGTTTCATGAACGAGCAACTTACATTTTGTGCCTCCTGTCCCCTTCATGTTTTTAGCCTTTCCTCCATTTACATCCATTCATACAGTTCTAGTTTCCATCTCGAGGACTCCATTCAATGATGACTTCCATTTAGACAATTAATCTCAATAAAGACTGCAAGCCTGATTAGCCACCAAAGCACATTCCAATGGTAACAGCAGTATCAAAACGTGAAAACATTTCCAGTGCTAAGTACTTATGTGTTTGGGACAAGGTTTCATTTCAAAGCCCTGACTTGTACTTATGCTCATGGAAATCCTCATGTCTTGGGCTAAGTATAGTTTAAAACACACATACACACACACACACACACACACACACACACACACACACACACACACAGAGGGGGGGAGGGGAGAAAGAGTTATAAATCAATTCATTTTGTGAATTTCCCAGTTAGTTCCACTTAGGCATTTGAGTCACTTGCTGATCATTCTTATAGAGTCCCAACAGTTTAATTTGTCCCAAACTATTCATTTCATTTATTCTCCTAAATGAAACCATTCATCTTTCTCTCTGTGTGGAGTGTATGTGTGTAAGTGGTATGTGTGTGGTATGTGTGTGTACATGTGGTATGTGCCTGTGTGTGGTATGTGTGTGGTGTGTTTTGGTATGTATGGTGTGTGGGGGCATGTAGGGAGGTACATGCACATGTAGAGGCAAGAGTAGGACATTAGACACCATCCTCTATTGTTTTCCACCTTATTGCCTTGAGACAGGATCTCTCCCAAGAACCAGAAGCTTACTGTTTGGGCGATGCTGACTGACCACTAAGTCTGAACTCACAGAACATGTTCCTTCAATCTCTGGGGTGCTCCAGAGTGCAGGGGCAGTGTCTGAAATAGATTCACCTCCTTTCCAGACCTGATATTCACGTGTATGTGACTTTTCTGGAGCAGATAGCTACTTTTTTAGGGAAAGCAGAGTTCTCAGGGAAAACCAAAGGCCGAGTCAGAAGATGAAGAAAACTCTAGAAGAGACTGAGAAAGTCTGCGTCTGTGTTTATTGTTCAGTGCATTTCCCTTTTAGAGATTCACAGTGGTCTCTTTTGCCACAGGCTGTCGCTATCTGTCATCATGATATTAACTGGAGATGAGAGCACTCTTGCACATGGAATACACTCACATAGACATATGAATGCATATATAAACTTAATAAGAATTAAATTAATTTGATTGGAGTCATCATTCTTTAGGTGTATCATTCAGAAGTGAATTGATGCAACTCTACACATTCGCCTTCATTTGGAAAAAATCTTTTAGGAGAGACAGCTATCCCTGGTGGCTATCATACTGTTGCTGCTTTAAGAAACACTGTCCTTTAGACAAAAAAATTATCTATAACTAATCTCATTCTTACATCAAGTTTTTAGATTAATTAGTTTAATTAATACAGCATATCCATCTGGATTTTGGCAGCACAATTGAATGTACGTAGTTTGAACTTAAGCAGAATCATTCAAGTAGGAAAAAAGCTAATCCTGTACAATTCTATTTTTAATTATATCAAAAAATAAAGAACATTATAAAAAAAAGCAATCTGAGGTTTATGTATTTAGGGAAATGGATGGATATGGTACGTAGGTGGTAAGGGTAAATCTCATGAGTATGAAATAGTTTTAGAGTTGGATGGTGGTTGCAGTTACACGAAGCTATCCATGTGATTAAGCTGCATAAAACACATGTACACCTCACACATACAGGAATGCCTGTGTGATCGGGTGACCTCTGCGGCTCGTTCTAATGTCAACATCTTGGTTGTGTTCTTATTCAAATCATAAAAGATGTCAACTGTGGATGAAGCAGGAGGAAAAATTCATGACTCTTACCTGTACATTTACTGGTAACTCCTTTGGAATCTTCAAAACTAAAAGTTTAAAAATGTGTTATTAGTTATCCCGAGAGATTCAAACAGGTAAACAAAGGAAACCATGGCGAAGCATGGATGCACATCTAATACATATTGGCTTCAGTCACCTTGCTGTTCCTCAGAGTAATGGCCTCTGCTCAATTATTTTACAACAACTAGTCTCTCTCTTCCAGAACAATTTATGCCCTTTTATTTGGTAATCACCTAAAAGAGACATGGCAAAAATAGCTATGGCTGGTCTTGGGAGGAAAAAAAACAAAACAAACTCTCGTATTTCCTAAGGAAATCTAGGACTCTGTCTATAGACAAGAATGTTCCCTAATGCTTGACTACTTCTGTTTAAACTATCTATAGGATCCTGCAGGGCTGAAGCGACTATTCAACAGGCCCTGTTCATATTCATACAGCTGTTAGAAAAGGATGTAGGGATCCAGATTTAACGTCAGGTGCTCTTCCCAGATATGTCATGAGGTTCTGAGGTAAACCACATACATGTATGTTGCTGGCTTTAGCAAGTTGTGTAACATGTTTCGGAGAAAGGAATGGTTATGGATTGAAATTTAAGTGGCAGCTAAAATACTCCCCAAAAGTTTGCTAAAATAAAAGGGAGAAATACGTATGTTTTATGGTTGTTTTTCCTTCCTTTTTGAGATAGGTTCTCCCTACATAGCCCAAGATAGTCTCAATTCTACAATGATCCTTCTGCCTCTGCCTCTCAAATTCTGGGATTACAGGTATGTGTCATTATAGTCAACTCATGTATTTTTTGATTTGTGCATTTTATAGTCTGGAAGCATTCACACAGAAGACATCTTTGTTATGTTTTCTAGGTGTCTGGAATCCTTTAGAGTTTTTGTAATATCTTTATATCAATATGTAAAATGAACAGAATTGTGATTTACTTTCATAATTTTAACCTTATTTTTTATGTGTGTGGGTGCTTTACCTGCACGTATGCCTGTGTACCACATGGGGCCTACTGTGTCAGATCCCCTGAGCTGGGAATTGAATTCAGGTCCTCTGGAAGAGCAGCCAGTGCACTTAGTTACTGAGTCATCACTCCAGTTCTTGGTTCTTGGAACCAGGAAGGACAAGATGCTTCTGATTACAACACAGCAGCTGTTGTATGATTTAGCTCCTCCTCGAGCTTCATAAAAAAGTGTATGTGCCTTAACAGGCTTTCAGTCCTTGTAGCATGTTGCCTAAACCAGGCAAAGGCACCTCATGAAGATAGATGCAGCCCCAGAGTACATGTCTAATTGGCAGAACAAGGTGGTGACACCTCTGTAGAAAGATAACACTTCCTTTTTTCCCTGGGAGGTAGAGCCCCTCACCATCGGTTTAGCCAGCATAACTTTGGCTCACAGCCTTTACTCCACTATTCATCTGCTAATGCAGCGTCCTTAGTGTTCCTTATCTGGGCGAGGTTCAAAATCCTACTTTAAAACAAGTTTCATTTAAACTGAAGATGTGAGCCCGGCCAGCAGCCCCACGGAGGGACTCAAAACAGAATTGATTCCAAGGTAAGGGTGGCACTGACAGTGTCACTTCTAGGTAGAGAACTGTGGCTCCCGCGTTTAATCTCAGCACTCAGTAGACTAAGTCGGGAGGATGGCCTTAAGTTTGAAGGCAGCATGGATTACAGAGTGAGAGACTGTCACGACAAAATATAACAACAGCAATAACAACAACAGCACACCGTTCTGACCATTTAAGAAGCTTTAAATGAGTCTGGGGGCGGGGCAGACCAGTGTGGTGCTCAGTGACGTCACTGACGGCAGCCATTGCTCATCACAAACCATGGGTCCTCAAATGACTTTCTGGTACCCAACAGATGCCAGTGGAAAATGGCGAGTAGGAGGCAAATTTGGTAATAGCAAAGTCACACCAAATTAAGTTTTATTGCTGGCTGCTGAGTAATGCAGCAGACATGCTTAGTAGGCAGGATGTGAGTGAGCGAGCCCTTGTGGGACAGCCCGAGGGATGCCCAGATGGGCTCACTGCTGGCAGCATTCTACGTAGAAGCCGGGAGGTCTCACCAGGGTGCACAACATTGGTAAAATACTTGGCTCTCTGTTATTGTCAGCCCATCTGTTCCCCCGATTTGCCAAACCTGAAATGACTCAGGTTACACAAATAAAATGTGAATTCAATACTGCTTAAGACAACCTATGTCGAATATTTCGCTTGAAGTCCAACTTTAAAAGGACTTTAGAGAAAACAAAAAAACAAACAAACGTGACCTGGCCTGTTGACATTCCTGTAGAAAAGTTATAATTATTTGATCGGAAAGAAAATTTGAGAGCCTTTTCCTGCTTTTGTACGCGACACACTCAAATCATCTCACTCTAAAATTTTAATGGAAGAAAGAAGACACCCCATAAATAACATTACTGAAAATCAAGCTTGCTGAACACGTGCAAATTGACAAGGAGGCTGGGCATGGGGGTCAATGCATAGGTGATACACAAATGGTGAGCTTGAGAATTTGACCAGTCAAATGCAATGAACAAGAAAATGACTTTGGGGGAGGTGAGAAAAACCACTTTGGAAAAACTCCTTTAGGTATCTGATTTAATAATTAACTTTGCAGATAGATGACATGCTGTAGGAAGAAAGGCAGCGAGAGAGATGCCCGACAACCCCTCCCTGTCATGAAAGAGACAAAGTAACAAATTTGTATTCTTCCAGTGACTGTTTCTGAGTTATGTGCTTTGTGGGGCAGGGGCAGAGACACAGCTTTATTCAGGCTCACAACCGTCTGTGGTGTATTTCCCTTGAGTCTCTTTCATCCTGGGTAAAGCCTTACTTCACACAGAATGAATTTTCTAGTCAGTTTACTCATCTTAAAAAAAAAAACCCTCTATTATTCATTTCAGCCAAAATATTTTGTTTTAGTAATTACAGCATGGCATTTGGGAGCTGAAAAGATGGCTGGGTTGGTAAAGTGCCAACCACACAAGCATGACGACCTGAGTTCAGATCTACGGCACTATGTAAGACCCAGGCATGAGTGTGCATGTGTATAATCTTAGCCAAGTGTGTGTGTGGGTTGGGGGTGTGGAGACTGGCAGATCTCCTGAGATCCCTGGCTTTCCAGTCTAGTCAATTGTTGAGCTCTGCGTTCAAAGAGATGCCCTGTCTCAATAAGGTAAGATGGAAAATAATAGTAGAAGACTCAGAATGTCAACCTCTGGCCTCCACATGCACAAACATACATACTCACAAACACACACACACACACACACACACACACACCATATATATATATATATATATATATATATATATATATATATATATATATATATATATATATATATATTAAGGACCTCAAACACAATGTTGTTTCCCTACATCCTAACTGTGGTAGTTAAAGTTTCTACTGCCTTGAAGATACATCATGACCATGGCAACTCGGACTTATAAACTTTCATTGTCTGGCATGGTGTGTTGGAGCCTCAATTCCCTCTCTGTGTGGCAGATGTCCGTTCAATGATGATGATCTAGCACTTCTGACTCATCTGAATTCTAATATCTGAGCTTCCAGGTCCACTCTACAGAGGTCTTCTCTGTTTGGGCCTCAGAGCCCCTCCAGGTGTTACGTGGAGTGAGACTCAAAGATGCTATCTACTGTGGGTCCTCTTGGCTTGAGGCAAAACTCTACCCTCTTGTCTTCAGAAGGGGAAGGCTCATATCTCTTCCACACAGCTGTATTTTTCCTCATGTGGTCTTGGGAATTCTTCTAGGAATAGCTTTTGAAACTATTTTAGACATTTTTGAAAGCACCAGAGGAAAAGACTTCAGTTTCTCAATGTCAGACATGTCTTCAAGGACTTTGTCACCTGGCTCAATGTAAAGGTACTGGTAGGCCTAGGGCCCTGTTAACATCTCCATTTCTCAGCACATACTTGAATATTCTGGAAAGCAGAGGATTGCCACCAGTGGCTGACTCCTCTTCACAATATTGCAAGCCCTGTATCAGCGTTCTGAAGTCATACTCTGGGACATGAAATTCTTGTCATGCTCTGAACAGAAAGATAAAGGTATTGGATACTTCTTTTTACATCAAAGTGACCAAATAGTTGACCAAATCAAGATTTATTTTGGCTCACTGTTACAGAGGGGTCAGCCCATGATTGTATGGCCCCATGAACTTGGGCACAACATCTTAGATGCTAGAATGGGTGTCAGAGAAGCTTCTCCACTTCTTGGCAGAAAGAAATCTAGTAAAGAGAAGGCTGGTATCCATATGGCTTTCTTCCATCCCCCTTTTATTCTGGAGTTGGAAGCCCATGAGGGAATGGTGCTATTGCATTCAGGGTGGTCCTTCTCCATTTGTTAATCATCTCTGGAAATGTCACCTCAGGCCTCACCAATCCTGTAGTTGCTTCTCAATCTGACCAAGTGGACAATAAAAACCAACCATGATAGTGAGTAGGAAGTGTCTGGAAGTCTGCCTCTCTGTAACAGAAAGAAGTCATAATGAGGGCCCAGAGGCTCATGCTGTTAAATCACTCAAACAAGACAACAAAAACAAAACCCCACTGTGTTTATTGAATCTTGTTCATCTGATAACATGATTGCTTTTATGTTCCTTCTAAATCTATCCCTTGGCTTCTTCTGCCTTTCTCAGTGGCAGGACCTATTTCTCTTGCTCTTTGGCTTCTTCTTGGGTCTTGACACCCATAGGAGGCTGGAATATTTGACAGAAAAGAAAATAGATTTGCCTGTTTATTTAGGGGTGTAGGATATGAACAGCTTCCTATGATTGCAGCCGCTGGCTGCCTCATCCTCTTACTAGTTTTCTTACTCTACCCATATCTATTTATATAACTGATTCATGTCCATCTCTTAAGTTAGTCCCTTGACTATCACTCTGCACACTTCCATGAACTAGGACTTACATACATTAGCACTAACGTGGAGGTCAGATGCACAGTTGTGGTGGCTAACTCATTTGATGACTGGTTAGAGTGCAGTGATCAGTCATTTAAAGAAACAATATTCCAGATGTTGCTACACAGATTTTGTAGATGAGAATAACAATTGTAAGCAGTTGGCTCTGTTTAAAAAAATCTGTATTAAAAAAAATCTGTACAAGTACATATTTACATCTATAACTTGTATGGATATCATCTAGTCAGTTGAAGGCCTTAAGTGCAAAAACTTATTTCCCTAAGGAAAAGGAATTACAGATGACAGTATAGAGTTTCTACCTCTCCAAGGCAGTGGGGAAAGCAGCTCGATGCTGCCAGCCGTGTAGTTTGAGTTGTTTTCAGAGACCTCTACTCAGGTGAGGCTGGATTCTGACTGATACCACAGAAAAGAATTTTGGCATTAACTGGTATACCCAAAGTTAGCAGTTATTTAAGAAAAGATTTTTAACATAGACGACAGTGTGTGTGTGTGTGTGTGTGTGTGTGTGTGTGTGTGTGTGTTTAGACCAACACAGAGACTTAAGCAATAGTACATGTCCAAGAGTGGATATGTACTCAAGTTTCTCAACAAGAAAGGCCCCATTCAGGGATATGTCTTAAGGCTTCCCCCCACCCCTGCACACTCACATACACACAGAGGGTCTACATTCTCAAAAGATCCTGACTTCATCATAATACATTTGAATTGTGGTTTTGATCTCTGCCTTGTGGCTTTTGAAAGGATCCTGGGATCCTGAAAGGAGATCCTGTCCAACATGACTTAGAAGAGCAAAAAGGTCACATTACTCTCCTTATAAATATTCACAAAAAGTTCTTTGAAAGTCCCAAACATAGAACCCAACAGTATGCTAATGTCTGAATGTGTATGCATGTGTGTATGCTTTTGTGGCTTTTGAAGTTGCATTGTTCAAGAGATATAATCTTGTAAAGCTCCAAAGATTAAGTAACACTATTAGTATATTTATTTTTATCTAAAGAGATGTTTAGTACATGAGATTATGAGGAGATTATGAGTCACTTTGTAGTGCTTACGAGTGATTAAATAAAAACAGTTCAAAGAAGGTCAAAGAAGTCTTACTATAAATGGGCCACATATAGCCAAGACATGTTTGGCTATAAACATGGCTTAAACTCTTGTTTATAAGCTTTTTCTTAGAAAAAAGGATTATTGTCCTTTGTAAGTTCCTTGGAAATTCTTCTCAGGAATTTGTTTTGTTTTGAAACAGGCTTCAAACTCAATATAGCCGTGGATGACCTTGAACTTGTGATGTTCCTGCCTCAGGCTTACAAGCTCTGTGACAATAAGCAAGGACCAACAAACTTAGCTTCATGGTGAGACTTAGACTGGGTGTGAAGGACTTCTTTATTTTCTTCTGGGTGCTTACTTTTTCTGCTTTTCTAAAACCCTGATTTATGCCTGTTTCTTCGTTTGTATTTGAATCCCACAAACGTACTTGCTTCATTTGCTTTGGGGGGCTCTGACTATTGAGCAACCTTTCCATCCTAGCTGGGCTGTAGAATGCCACCTGGCATGGCTTTGGTCTATGCAGTGAGAGAGTAGAGAGAGGGCCTATTTACTATTTCACAAAGATTTACTCAGTGGAAGGAAGGTAAGTCCTCCAGGAGAATCAGAGTGTGGGTAAAAAGGGAGAGCCAATATCAGAACACTAAAATGAATGTCCTCTGTAGGCACGGCTTCTACTTAACAACAATTTGTGTCTTTAGCTAGAGAGCACGTTACTAACTAGTCACAACACAGAATCTCTTGTCATGCAACAGAGGCAGAAGGATGGACTGAAAACAATTCTAACAAAGGCTAGGTTCGGATTCCCATTCTGCCTTTAAGAAACTTGGATGAGTCTCTTAAGCCTGCCTTCCGTCCTCCGCCAATCTGCAGTAGCTGGCAGAGCTGGGCCTGTGGACACA
Organism: Cricetomys ansorgei; assembly: GCA_026225945.1. Classification (NCBI taxonomy): domain Eukaryota; kingdom Metazoa; phylum Chordata; class Mammalia; order Rodentia; family Nesomyidae; genus Cricetomys; species Cricetomys ansorgei. The sequence continues at coordinate 5,882,998 of JAMJFZ010001796.1, forward strand.
CACATGTAATCCTAGAACTAGGGAAGCTAAGGCAGTGAGGTCACAAGTTTGAGGCCACCTGGACTATATGGCGAGAGCCTGCGTGAAATAAATAAATGAATATGGTTAAGCACTGCAGTGCTTTATAAAACAAACTTCTCTTTTGAGCCTTGTGTAGGCGATCACAGCTGCTGTGTGTTCTCAACTGCGATGGCCTATGCTGCATACAGAAGACAGTAAAGCAGGGAGGGACATGCTGAGGGTGTGAGGGAGACAGGAAGAAGAAGGCTCATTGGGAGTGGGAGGGTGAGAGGGGGCTGCGGGGAGTAAATTTAATCACAGTGCATTGTGTACTAGTAATAATATTGTCAAAATTAAAAAAAACAAAAAACAAAGATGAATTTACACATAGACCCAGTAAGGAGACGATTAGCTCACGGGATGGACTGAAAACATTTAAGACTTGTGTGTGCTGTCTCAGCAATAGGATTTTGCCAGTTTTTCTTACTCTAGAACTTAATGGACTTCCACTGTCCCCAAGAGACTCATTTGTGTGAACCACGAGCAAATCATTCAGAAGTTTCCCAAGGCTATACACAGAAAAGGACATTGCATGTCCTACAGCCATGGCGTCAACACCATCTGCTGAGGGACTCTCCTTGCAAGTTCCCTTTGCCTATCTTCTCTCTCCTTTCTCCTTTCTCTTTCTTCTTTGCCTCCACCCTGATGTATTTCCATCATGTGAACTAATTTTCATGCCCCTGTCAGTGTTCCACAACATAAGCAAATAGCCAAACAAAAACAAGTAAAACTCTGGAGTGTGTTATCCCTGTCATTTGGGCTGGAGAGATGACTCAACCGTTAAAACCTAGGCTTGTAGCCAAAAATTATACCTAACATTCTAGAAAAACAATTTGTTCACTTTGGAGTTAGATTCTGCAGTATCTACATCTTATCAAATGTTTTTTATACATGTTTATATGTTATCTTTAAATCATGCATAATGCTCTCCCCTATAGCTCTATTAAACGTATTATATATTCCTTTATCTCGTTAAACAAACATACCCAGTATGGCTAAAGGGGTAGGAAGATTGGAAGCTGGGATTCAAAGTCCTTCATTTATTGGCTTTTCTCTCCTCTCTTAAAATGTGCACAGTATTAGGAGAGTCTTCCTGTCAGGATCACCAGTTATAAATTATTTTATGAGTGAACTGTTTTAAAATAACATCATTAAAAAAGGACCACCAAACGCATTTGCTTTACATAATTGGAGCTTGTAAAGTGAGATGAGTGTCAGTAATTAAACAGCATTGGGATTCTTTCCTGGGAGGAAAAGAAGTTTGTCTTACTTTTCGAAACATGTTAATCTCATTCCACATCAACTGTCCTCTACTTTAAAGACTTGAGTCTTTACACACAAAGAGGGAGGGGATTAAGGAGGGAGAGGGAGGGGAAGGAGGAAGAGATAGAGCTGGGAAGGATGGGGCAGGTCAATGCCACCTGTTCATTCTGTGAGTTTAGTTCTCATGTTGATGCCACGGGGAGTTGCTAGAGATCAATTAGGGGTAGGCTACTTCCATTGCTTTCTAGACACCAACAAGCACGAGTTGATGACTTTTAAATGTTTATTTCCAGAATTACACATACATACTTGCACACAGATACACACACAGTGGCTGAAGCACAACTTGAAACAAACAGAATAGTTAATTATCACTGGTCATCCAGCTATCAGTCAAGACTTAGCCATATATATACAAAGCAGGCTTGTTCAGCACCTGCACAGACCTATCAAATGTCGCCGTTGTTAAACGAGTCATATTATCCCTGTTTTTATGGAAAAGGAAGCCAAATCCAGCAAAATTAATTGTCTTGCCTATAATCTCGTACTTAAATCTTTCTGGTTTACTAGCTCTGATTCTTTTACCGTCACACAGTATGCAAAGTGGAAAACAAATTAGATTAATTTTCCTTAGTGCTTTGAAAAATAAATGAGCTCCCATTAATGTATAACTATATATTCCATCTCTATACAAAAAAGATTGGGGAAGTTTATCAGAGGAAATATGGTATTTGAGCTTACTGCAGCTCAAGAGACTGAAAGGATGCTGCAGGCACGGGATGGACGCAGGGGATTCTAATTTCAATTCTGGTTACACAGAGCTTGATGAAGGGACAAGCAAGAGCTGAAGTAAGGTAGGTCTGATAGAAGAGTTCATGTAATCGTTCTTATTCTGTTGGGGATCTCCGTATTACTACTATGTCATAATGATACTTCAAAAATTTTGAACTTTTGCAATTAACGCAAGAAAAAATGAAAACTTGTGGTTTAGAAACCTTTCTTTTTCCTCTGACTTTAGAAAACAGTAAATGATGTGCTAAGCCCTCTGTCGAAGGCCATGTGAATTTCAAGGGATATTAAGCCTGTTTCTGATCTGGTTATACATTACCCGCTGAAATAGTATTTGGTAGAAAATGCTAGATGTCCAGAAACCTTATGATCCATTTTATCATCCTTTTTTATTTGATCCAGGAAGTTGATTTTCATGGGTGGTAAATAAAGTTTATATCTCAAAAGATGAAATCATGAAGCCTGTCAGTATGCTTATTACAGTTTATACCACCAAACAGGTTTGCTGTGACTGATAATAAAAGTTCTTTCAGCAAGGAAGTTAGTAATAATGGTAGAAACTTAGATAAAAAAGATGTAGAAGAACAAAAATAAATATAATGTGTGTGGGACAGTTGGTAAAAAAAAAAAAAAAAAAAAAAAAAAGAGATTTATTCTGAGCTTCCTGACAGCCAAGGCAAAAGGTAAACCCAGTGGCTTTACTTGGAAGCAAAGATCTCCATTTTGCTTTACTATTGTCATGAGCAGTGTGCACATTATGTTACAGTCTCTAAAACTAAGTAAAGAAACCCATGAGTCAGGAACACCCTACTATAATGAAATAATGAATAAATGAATGAATGTCCTCAAATAAATGAAACCCCAGCTTCCTTGCAAAGTCCTACTTAGTGGTCTAGAAGTTCAGGGAAGAGGCGGGTGTCTGACCCATTACGAACCAGTAAAGAATACTGAGTGACTTGTATAGTGTTGGGGAGTTTCATTAAGTATCTGTTTAGTTTTTATTTGGATAAACATTTTTCTAAAAAATGCTAAATACTTGCAATCTTTTTCCTAGTTACGTATTTGTCTTTCAAAGCGCTGTTGTCACCAAGCCTTCCTTTAACCTTTCTTCTACTGCTGTTATATGTTTTAATAACTAAAAATGCAGAGTAGATGTGTGGGGCTGGGAGGGTGATCCAGAATGCATGGTATGTATGTATGAAGGGCTCACAAATTAGATAAAAGTTTACAAAGAAAAAAAATGAAAAAACCCATATATTTTACTTTTTGTTATAAATTTCAAAAGCAAAATGCCTTACCTCTTAGAGTGAAGTTAAGAATGAATACATAATGCCGGGCAGGTGTGGGGCACCTTTAATCTCAGCACGTGTGTGGCAGAGGCAGGTGGATCTCTGTGAGTTCGAGGCCAGCCTGGTCTACTGAGTGAGTTCCAGGGCAGCAGAGGTACAACAGAGAAATCCTGTCTCAAAAACACCACCCCCCAGAAAAAAGAAAGAAAGAAAGGATAAATAAAAGTACAGAAAACATGCAAAAGAACAAAAAATTTTGTAATTTCACTTGCCTAGAGAAAACCATTAACTACCTTGATATTTTTTCTCAAGCTTTGTGAAAGCTTACATGCATTTTGTAGAACAAAGTTTTATTGTATTTTATTTACTAAACTAATACAATTTGAAATTGAATCATTGATCCAATTCCAAGCAATGTCTGAGATTCACTATGATTATTGGATTAACTATTGATAGATATTGTTTCCTCTATGATATCCTGAGAATTCAAAACTAGCCTGGGCAACATAGCAAGATACTGTGTCAAAGAAAAAAGCTAATTACGATGGTACACAGCTCTAACCTTGAGATCCCTAGGTTGGAAGATTGTAAATTCAAGGCCAGTCTGGGCTACATAATGAGACACAGTCTTACTCCTTCTAATTATTTTTTCTTTCTTTCTTTAAATTTATCTCCAACCATGTGCTAGATATTGTTCTAGGTTCCAGGGATATAGAATTGGGGTGATATAAACAAATAACCTAAACATAAGAATAGATTCAAGGCCCTATTGCACATGTAGCAGAGGTAGGGAATTACATAAGGAAAGGCCAGGAGGGGAGGTAGATGTCAGTAAGATGTAAAATCGTTCTCTGAAAAGGATCTTCTATGTTTCCAAAGAACTATGGTTATAATAACTTCAATCTCAGTTATTTTTTACTTATACATTGGGCACTTTACTTGTGGTCTCATTTAATCCCCACAGCAGGGCTTTATAAAGTATTTTACCTATGCTGTCATAGAGGTTGTCATCTGGAGTGTGATAGAAACCCAAGTTTATGCTTCCACCCATCACATCTTTCAGCGTGATTGAGAGGAAGGGTGATTAAGAAGAAACACCAGGAACCATGGGATTCTACCTCTTCTTACTGAACTGTTGGCTACTGAGAAATTCTGTCTTTAATTGTGTATCTGCAGTTAGATCTGAGACCCACACTTATGCATATGACCCTGGATAAATTCTGAATTTATCTGAAAAAAAAAAAAAGAATAGACATGAATTGAGAAAGAGATTTGTAGAGAAGAAGAGCTGGTAGACAGGAGTGGTAGGGCACGGTAGGGAGTGGCGAGTAAGAGTGGTCAGGATGCATTATGTACAGGTATGAAGTTATCGAAGAACCAATTAATCACGTTTCTAAAAGGCTGTATATACCTTAACTTTCCTAAACATTTAAACCCAAAGAATGACAAGAGTCATCTTGATGTTTAGAAAAATGGTAAAATTGGAAATACTGGACGCAATGTGAGTTACTCGATTATTTCTGAAATCTGATGGCCAAATAATGGCAGACTACACGAAAGTGAAAATAGAGAGAGACGCTTCTAGGTGGAGCCATCAGGCTCCAACTGAGTTAGTGTGGAGAGATGGAGATGCACATGTGGATGGGAGTCCTAAGTTCATGTTCTGGGCCACAGGGTAAATGGAGGATCAGGAATGGAACAAAAAGAAAGAAGTCGTTTTCAGCTGTGATAACTGTTTTTATTTGGGATGGATAGAAAAGTAATCTGCAGGAGCCGCGTAGATTGAGGGTGGCTGGATTTAATGTGTGAGAAAGACATCTGTTTGAGTACAAACAGAGCTGGGTGCTGCCAGCAGTAAGCTGAGCTTGTGGTGTGTCAGAATGAGAGGCTGTACACGGAGAAGCAAAGAGGCAGAGGCCAACACTCTGTGGGCCGTGGGAGGAAGAAGCACGGATATAGCAAGCCAAAATGGAACAACTGAGTAATAGAGTCACAATGCTTTCCCTGTCGACCAGGGCAACTGACAAAGGGCCAGACTGGTGAACGTTTCAGGTGACTGAGATCTGGGAATTTACCTCTGGATTTGGTCATTCATCTTTTTCAAGAGAGCAGTTGCATAGTCTATCTAGAAAATAAAAAATAATAATAATCAAAGAATTTTCCCATTTTCTGAGTAGTTGGAACAGAAGAAATTGGGTGTAGTTCATGCAGAATATTCTCCTGAGAGATGCAATTGTGAATAGAGAAATGAAGGAAGCTGGAGAGCAGAGAAGATATGCATATTCGAGGATCTTTTTCAGTTTAAATATAATTATATTGTACTTTATATTTTAATATTTGCTATCCAATAAGGGGATGGGTAATAAGAAGCCCCAGATGTTAATATCTAGGACAATGCATGCTTTTCTGGATTAAAACAGATTCCTGTTGGAGACTAAGAGATTAAAAGACGAAAAGAATACAGTCCAGAGGCTCTGTGAAAGGACTTCAGAGTTGTGGTGTGAAAGATGACCTGGAATTGGTTGAATAAAGAAGCCATGAAATGGAGAAGCTTCTTTGAAGATAAAGAGCACCACGTACACATTTTCAGAAGGAAGCAACTGCAGGATGTAAGCGGATCCGTTTGGAATTCAGTTTGGCTCAGCCGGTGCAGGGGTGAAGGCGTGGAGTAATGAAAGATGAGGCTCAGAGGGTATACAGAGATGTAACAGAGAATTTCTTGAGCCAGTTTGCAGTGTGTTGGTCTCCTCTTGGAGGTGATAGGACCTTAGAAGTGCTCAGAACTAGAGAGTGACACCGTTCTAGTTACCATTTAGAAAGTGGCTCTGGTCGCGGGCTGTGGTTATCTTGGGAAGGAGAGCGATACAATGAGGGACAAACAGAGCAAACCATCAGTAGTCTCTGAGAAGCATTAGGAACTTATGGCTGTGACAATAAAGACATTGACGTTGGACATGTAAAGAGTTGCACCTGTTTTTTTTTAAAGGCTAGAGATATAGGTTATTGCTTGATGGATAGTGAGGGATAGGGAAGAGGTTAAGTTAAAATGATTAGATATTTGATTTAGAGATGACTTTGAGATGTCCATGGATCAGAGCAGAAAGCTGCTGCCATGTGCCTCCTTGAAGCACATGGGAAGAGCATTGCAAAGCTAAAGATTCGGGAGGCAGACATATATAGATAATAATCTAAGTCGCTAAAGGAGTTGAGGTCACCGAGGGAGAGTGTATACAGTAAAAGAGGGCAGAGAAGTCTTGAGCAGCCATAAGATGAAAGAGAAGAGTAGAGAAAACAGATCACCAAAGAGATTAAGAAAAGGAAGATTTGGAAGAAAAAGGGAAAGTACAGTGTTGCAGATGTAGCAGTCAAGAGATTGAGCATTTCAAAGACAGGGACAGATAATAATACCACATGCTATAAAGGAATAAAATAGAGCCTGGTGGTGGTGGCGGAGGCGGCAGCAGCGCACGCCTTTAATCCTAGCACTCGGGAGGCAGAGGCAGGTGGATCTCTGTGAGTTTGAGGCCAGCCTGGTCTACAGAGTGAGTTCCAGGACAGCCAGAGGTACAACAGAGAAACCCTGTCTCGAAAAACAAACAAACAAAATAGGGACTAAATAAAACTTAGGCTAGTTGTCTAGCATGTCATAGGTGACTATCTTTTTTATTTCTTTTCTTGTATGAACAAGCAGATCTAATTATAGTTTGACCTTAGTCTTTGCACAGGTTATACAAATTAAACTGAATTTAATACCACAGTACCTTCATATCAGCCCAGAGGGTAGTACTATGAAAGCGAGAAGAGTACATGTGTGCTTGCCACACACCTCGTAACTGACGCTCTGAATTTATTTTATATCACGTAATAATCCTTTTAAAGACCATTTAATGGAAGATGAACTTGAAAAGATCAAATAAACCCTCATGGTTGCACAGCTTAGAGGAGCAATATAAGGATTCAGGCCTAAGCCCGACTCCCAAGCAGCTGCTCCTTAGGGAATGCTTTGATTTCTCTGACAAATGTCTAATAGACAGAGGCAGAAAAATCAACAGAAGGGTTGCCATTTGGACTTCTTTTTTTCTGAATTATAGTTAAACTTTAAACAATGTTTTAGATTTATTTATTTTATATGTATGCATGTTTTGCCTGTATGTATGTCTGCACACCACATTTGTGCTTGGTGCCTGTGGACAACAGAAGAGGGAGTTAATTCTCTGGAACTAGAGTTACAGATTGTTGGGAGGTACTATGTGGATTCTGGGAACTGAGCCCCGGTCTTCTGAGTGCTCTTAACCACAAAGTCAACTCTCCAGCCCCAGAATTATAGTTTAAACTCAGTTTCACCAGTTACCAGCAACAGGTGATGACCAAGTACACTTTATGCGTGCATGTGGGTTGAGATTTTGTTGGATTGTTTTCAGAAGTGAAAGAAAAGAATTCTCAAATATATTTTTACTCTGATGTTCTATGTATATGTGTATACACATAGTACATTGCGTGTGGCGTGTTTGTGTGGTTGCTTATGTGTGCGTGTGTATGTGGAGACCAGAAGTCAACCTCAGATGTTCTCCAAGCGTTGTCTACCTAGTGTTTTTTTGAGACAGGGTCTGTTGCTAGCCTAGGGCTCACCAGATAGTTTCAGCTAGCCAGCCAGCAAGCCCCAGGGATCTGTCTGACTGCCTGCTGGTACTAGAATTAGAAATCTGTGTATCCATTCCCAGTTTCTTTTATGTGGGTTCCGGGGATCATTTCTCTGACAGAACTATCTCCCTATCCCCACATTTGTATTTTTATTGTACTACCAAAGCATTGTCAGTTGCCCACTTGTACGGTAACTGTAATGTAATTATTTCCACCTGATATAAAAATATTATGAGATGAGTTGATTTTTCTCTTTAACAGGTTAGAGAAAGATAGGAGAAAAGGAAGCCTATTATTATCCTTCCAAGGAGAGAAAGAAAAACATAACTAATACACTGCTGTGTGATAACTGAACGTAGAATTTGCAATTATTTTTAAATGAAGTAGGCCTCTGTTTCTGAGCAAGGTTAAGACTGGTCCTTGAGAAGTCTAAGCTTTATATTTAGAAGCCCACCTTCACGTTTTACAGGCAAGAGCATAGAGAGGGGTCCACTAAGTATACATTTAAATACTTGGTTATGGATTAAACTAACAAGCTGTGAAATGGCATATACCTTTTTATTTTCTTCTGAAACTATGGTGTCATAGTAACTAAGAAGGCCAAGGTGGAATTTTTAACTCATTGGTGATCTTCCTCTTAAAACAGAGGCTTGCTTGTCTTCAGTTCTTGCCTCCAGCAACACTTTGGGATGAGTTGCCTGGATGAATAAGGCCCATCATTTAAACAAAGTAATGCTAGATAGAAGGCATTCACTAGCTCTCATTCTCATCACTACACTACTGCTGCAAGTCGTGTTTTGGAGGGTGGACTTAGGGAGATCACGCTCTTGTCATTGCAGAAAGCTTGGATCATTTAGGCAGGAATCTGGGCTCCTCGATACAAAAGAGTGGCTTGCTGTAGTCCTGAGTACAGTCCTTGGCTCTATGTTGGTGAGAAGTGAGGCTGGGGTGGAAACACTCTTAAGATGGAATTTAAGGCAAGGGCTACACTTTGCCTGATCTAGGAAGGGCACTGCTTCTGTTTGGTGTGGCTGTGGTGGCTCTGGCTGACCATACTGTTAGGAGATAAAGTTTAAGAGAAAAATTAGGTAGGGCTCTTTCCTACCACATACTGTTGATGTTTAAGATCTCATATGACAAGGCTTCTGGAAGGCTCTCCAGCAGGTCTTGTAACTCATCACTGTTCCCCATGCAATGCCTTTTTCTTAGCCCAGGACCCTCTCATTTATGGCTTCCCAAACTGTAAAATTGAAATCATTGCCCAAATTACTTATTCATCAACACCTCCCTTCCCTGACCAGATTTAGCTATCTTGGTGATTGTAGGGTGTTTAGGTCTTTAGTTTGAACTTCAGGTAGATATTTATTCTTTAATCTCCTTTATTATAAACATTTCTGACTATGTCTATGGATTCATGATTTTCTCTAAACTTAGGAGTAGAGAGAAGATAGTTTTTCTTTATTCTGCTAAGTTTCAAGTTTCAATGTCATCATTGAAAAAGAGTTTACCGCTGCTGGCAAAAGATGAGTTAGGGGAAGGTGTATTACAGGCTCTTTATTACGTGATATTTCTTGAGGAATATTACCTACAAGTTTTAAAAATACAATTAAATTGCCAGCTAAATAATAATTATTTATTTCATTTCAAAAGAGGAATAAATTCTTAACTTTCTTATGCTTAGGTTTCAAATGTAATTTTGAGATAAAAACCGTCAATGTATAATGTATTTTGTGAGCAAGGTAACTTGAAGATGGTTTAAAAACAAACTTGAAAATATTTGCTTATGCAGCGTAGGCTTTTTAAAAGTTATTTTTAAAGGCTGAGGAATTAGGCACCTGTTGCTTCACCAGCTGGTAGGGATGTTAAAAATGACTACTACTCCTCTGCCTGCAACTCCATTTTGCACCTGCTGCTACTTGAGTTATGGGCATTTCACACATGGTAATTTAATAAGGTTAGGTCCCATGGCGATGTACTGAGGTTCTCCTGTGGGAGGGTTAAAACACTTTCATAAGGTCTTGAGAGGAAAGCATTGTACATAAAGCTTGAAACTAACAATTTAGTACCACACAGACATCATGCTTCTGAGGCTGAAAAAAATGTAAAGAAGTGTACATGAGAAACTAGCCATAGACTGTAAAAGAAAAAATGAGCCCCTTACGACTAAACCACATGTAGAGGTCATTTTCTCTACTGTGACCTTTATATTTTTGAAAACTTTTTTTTTATTTGTTTGATCTTTTGAGAGAGGTTTTCTCTGTGTAGCCCTGGCTGTCCTGGAACTCACCGTGTAGACTAGGCTAGTCTTGAAGTCAGAGATCCATCTGCCTCTGCCCCCAAGTATTGGGATTAAAGTTATGCACTACCACACCTAGATTGAAAACATTTTTTAAATAAAAAAAATTGACAAATTCATATGTGGACCTTTATATTTTTTTAAAAAATATTCTAATTCCCTCGTGTAATAACTAAAAATAAATGTATAATTGAGAGCCTCATCATTTAATATGGTAGTCATGAGTCACATGTAGCCATTAAACTAAAATCTTAAATAAGCAAAATGAAATACACTTAAAAATTTAATTAGCCTTCTCACTAGGCACATTTCATGTTCTCAGGAGCACCGGTGTGTTCTACCTAAGGAAAGTACAGACACAGGTTTTTATTCTCCCAGATGCTTCTCTGTGATATACTCTCATTGGTGTTTCCAATTCTTAGTTTTAGGTAAATTTTGCTTAAAGGTCATAAGGTCATAGTTCAATTTCCTAAAACATGTGATTGCAGCATCCCAACTTATCAACAAAAGCACAGGCCAGTGACCAGAATACAAGTGACTTTTGCTAATCAGACGGAGAGACTGTTGACCTGAAGTTGCCAACAGTCCTTCCGAAGAGGTATGCCTAGGAAGATACTTCTGAGAGAACTGGTATTCCTCTTTCTATGGCTCTCCTCTCAGGGATGAAGGGACAACTATGTAACACTAACTTACCTACTATCGGGGTCTACTGTGAAAAGGTATAAGTGATACATCTAGGTGATAAAGTTTATTCTGCGAACTTTTCATTTAGTTTCTGTGCTTCTTTGATGTGCAGTAAAAGGCTAAGCTGAGATGTGGAAACATGTGCATAGGAGAGGTCAGAGTGGGAGACCATAGCCATAAATAGAATCCCCAGCTCATGAGCAATAATCCCTCCATCCTGGAGAGGTCTTAAAAAGTAACAGCTTGAAGATCACACCAGGTTTTATTTTTGAAGACATTAGAGAGAAAAGTCAAAGGCACCTACCATTATTTAATAAGTCTGATTGTTACTACGAAGGAAATAGATCAATCCATAAATAACAATTTGCATGATTTTGAAGGAGCCAATTTTACCTTAAACAGCCTACATCATCTGTTAAAATGCCTCAGCTCCTATCTGAATTTCCTTGGCTCTCTATTTAACTTTTTCAATAATATAGAAGTCTATGTTTCAATCTGTTATTGCTTTCTAGAATGAGATGACTTCACTTTTTTATTTTTGATAAATAGACATTCATTGTCTATTCAGTTGATTATTTTGATTTGTGCGTATATGTGGGGGTGGGGCGTGGCACACACTCAGTGATCAGAGAACAGTGTGGGCATCTGCCCTCTCCTTCCATCAGTCATGTGCATCCCAGGGATGGAATGAAGGTCTTCAGGCTTGGGGGTACATGCCTGTACCCACGAAGCCATCTCATCAAGCCCCAAATTAAATTCATCAATTTTTAAAAAATAATTCACCATAGTAACTGAATTACTAAAAACTTGAATTCATAAAAAAAATCATAAGAACATAAAAATTCATAAAACAAAAAAGTAAGACACAATACAACTTGAATATTCCAGACTGACCAAGTTTATTGATGTAATGATTTAAGAATATTGTGGACCCAAGTAGATAATGCAGTTGGTGCTTGGATTTGAGATTATCAATACTTTATTCATCTCCCCTAGAAGAGTAGATGCCTGATTTGTGTGTTATAAAAAAAACTCAAGGCTTATGAAAATTCAGGGAATCCTTCAGCTTAGAATGGTCCAGGTTGTTTTGACCTTTTTGATGGTAGTAATCAGATGTGGACACTTAGCCAGGGGTGTTCTTGAATGACATTCTGGCCAGTCTTCCCAAACACTGTGTTCTGCAGAGGAAATGGAAGCAAGTTAAATGTTGATAGCATCTCTTTGGAAATAACATTCTGGAGGAAACAATGAGCCAACACTGTCATGGCAAGTCAAATCCTTGCTTTAAGAACCTGGTTACCAGTACTTGAATTTGAACTATTATGACGTAGTTTGTTAGAGCATAATTGTTAAAAGCTAATGTTATTCAAAGAACTTAGGACAATGTTCTCAGTAGTGTTATATGCCAAATAAATTAATTAACTAGTCTCTGGTTAGTTAAATTTCTACTGTTTATTTGTGGTAGAGTTTAAATGATAGGGTTTATGGACAGAGGCAAATGGGTTTTGTTTGTACAGTCTTATAAATCTGATATATTTATTGTCTGGTTAATATAAATACCTTGTGGTTAGCAGGCAACACTATGTCTAAAGCATATGTAATAAGGCTGTTATTTTTTAAACACAATATCATCCAAGCCTTGCATATTAAAGAGAGGATAGGTGGATACCTTGAGAACTCCATTCAGATAGACATGATGTGCTTGACAAAAGCTGTCGAACAATATATACAGTTAAGAGTTAGAAAAAGTCAAATTGAATTAAAAAGAAGTTGAGATTTGACTTCGGTTTCCAGATGATTGTCTATTTGTCCTGATGATATTATTAGAGATTATTCTACATATTTATAACAACAACAAAAAAGAATTGTTGATGGGTTAAAAAGTACAGTTTAGTTAAGATATCTAGTAAAGATTTATTGGCATGCCTGAATGCCTTTATCTTCTCCTCTTCCTTTCTTCTCCTTTTGTGTTCTCTTCTCTTTTTTTTGTTTATTTTTTCTTATATGTTTTCTAAATTTGGAACATTACAAATTTATATTTTCACCAAAGTTATCAACATAGGTTTGTTGAAATGTGGCTGGTCCTTTGGGGAGATACAGTTTATTGGAAATATCTAAAATTTCAAATAATATCACAAAGCTTTATATTAAATATTTACTTTGTGTATATATTGCTTTCATATCCTTTTTATGAAACTGCTGTAGACTGCTAACAGTAAATAAACAACTGGCTACTATGAGGCTGTATTGTGTGTGTGTGTGTGTGTGTGAGTGTGTGTGTGTGTGTGTCTATCAGTCCCTCCCTCACTATCACCTTTTCTCTCTCTCTCCCTCCTTCCAGCTGGGTTTCTCTATAGTGCAGGCAGGTCTAGGCTCCTCATCAGCTTCCTAAAATTACAAATGTACGCCACCATATCTGGCTACTAAATAATTTTATGTAAACAAGACCACTAGACAAAGCAAACTAAATTTTAGTATCAGCCTTGCTGTGAATGATTTGACCATCAATAAGTAACTCAGTCTCTTTGACTTCCAGTTTCTCCATCCTTATGATCTTTGTACCAATAAAGGATTTCAAAGTCTGCTCATCTCCAGTGTTGGATTACACTTGATTCTAATTTAAGCCCTGTCTATCCTTCAGGGATGTTATGGAAAAGTTAAGAGAAAACCTAAGAAAACCTGGGTTAAACTGTAAGCTACTGCATGGGATTCCAAAAAATCCTGAAGTTAATTGCGAATATGTGTTTGGGTCCTCATACAATATATCAGAACTAGGTAATTTACTTATAATAAATAACATGCATCAATGAAGAAGAGGAAGATAAGTTAAAGATAAAAAGGAATCTATCTTCGGGGAGGTAAGAGCTACAGCCTCAGGTCAGGCTGGCTGTACCTTCATAGTTGATACAGCCGTTGGAGTCTTCCTGACCTGCCATCAGAGCCTCCACCTCTTCCTCCTTCATCTTCTCGCCTGGGGAAACAAAACACTCTTACTTCTGGAAATAAGATCGCACAATATTTTCAAGTTCCCACCCTGAGCAATCAGCCAAGGGCTTCTGAAACTATGAATGAACTCTTGGAGGATGAATACTTGTCCCTTCTCATTTCCCTGGCTTCCAATAAACTGAGTTTTGATGATTGATGAAATGAACATTTTCTCTTATGCCCCAACTATAACCCATGGGAACCACAATGGTTTGCTTACTCATTTCCAGTGCTTTATGTTATTACTTCACCTCAAAACAAACTCAGGGCCACTGAGGCCAATGGAAATACTCACTGACTTTTGACTATTATTTTTCTTTTTTGTTTTTCCTTTGTAGTCTTTCCCCTAACAAATTTGATTACAACATGGTTTTCCCACCATGATCTCTCCTGCACATCTGTCCTATTAATAACCACCTTACCTAGGGTGGCAAGGACGTGGCGGAGTTCAGCACCCATGACAGTGCCATTGCCCTCCTTGTCGAAGACACGCAGACCCTCAACAAAGTCTTCATAACTTCCCTGGTCCTTGTTGTTGGAGATAGCTTGCATCATGGGCAGAAATTGCTCAAACTCGATTTTCTTAGCATTCATTTCTGGAAGAAAGTTGTGGTTCGCAGAGTTAGTAACCACCATAAAAATACCACCTGTGAGTCACAAACCAAATACATTCATTTTTGATAACTAATACAAATCCTCACATAACTTAAATTTCAGCTGATAAACTACTAAACTGATTAAAAACAAACAAACAAACAAACAAACAAAAGCATGGTAACAGTCAGTAATATGCGTTCTGCAGTTCTAGGGCCACGCCTTATCCCTACTCAATACTCACGACTATGAGGCAGTGAGCAGCTTTGCTAAATAGTTTATTTTTGTTCATTAGTTTTTAAAGACAGGATCTTATGCATCTCTGGCTGACCTCCAACTGGCCATGGAACTGGGAATGACACTGAACTCCTGATCCTCCTATCTCCACTTCAAAAGTGCTGGGATTATAGGTGTGTGTCCCCAAATGTGGCTCAACTTCTTTTCCTTTTAAATTATTTTATTTTACATCTATGTATAAAATATGTAGGCCTGAATGCATGTATGTATACCACACATGTCCTGGTGTCTGCAGAGGGTGTTGGATCCCTTGGAACTGGAGTTATTGGTCGTGTCCCACCTGATGTAGGTGCTGGGGACTTAAGGCGGATCCTCTGCAAGAGCAGTAAATGCTTCTAACCGCTGAGCACTCTCTCTAGCCCTCTGGCTCAGCTCTTCTGACCTCTTTGTGCACCATATTCTCAGGTTTTAAAACAGAAGTACTGTACATTGTTATTGTGAGACTTAATGAACGCAATGCATGAAAAGCTCGCTAAAATGCTTGGGACAAATTGATTACTTAATAAATTTTTATTAGTACTATGATTTACTATATTCCATAAGTACTAGGGAAGCAATATAAAATTTCTCATAACCATATAAACACAGTAAAACTTTCCTGAGCTTTAACTACATATGCCTTCTATGTCTGAGCTTATGAAGAATCTTCAATTTCTTTAAATTTGAAGTAATTTTAAAAAGAAGTCCATGAGGAAAGAGTGTGTGTCAAATATTGTGTGATATTCTAATGCCTTTCTGCTTCCAGGCCCAGAGATGGTAGTACTTTCTTCAGAGATCTCTAACAAGATAAATCTTATTCATACAAAATAGACTGCCCCGATATCATATATGTTTCATATATATGTATGTAATACATGTATATATAATTTATGTAACATAATATATATGTATACACACATTTATATACACATATATGAAATTATGTACTCCCCAAATAAAAATTTCCCTCTTCTTTCACAGAAGGAAATCTAGCACACTGGATAATATTAGAAAGATCACATTTGAGTACTAATACAAATGAGTACTAGTACAAATGAGTACTAATAATACTATTAATGAGAGATGCTTCTAAGTGAGACAATGACGTGAAAATAAGGCTTAGACTGTCTCACACTCTCAAAAGCTTTCTGCATGATTTAATTGGTCATGTCTTCAGAAAACACAGGCTGACATACGTAGAGATAAGTTTCCTTGAAATCTGTTATCTCTCTCTCTCCCTTCCTTCCTTTCTTCCTTCCTTCCTTCCTTCCTTCCTTTTTCTTTCTTCCTTACTTTCTTCCTTTCTTTTCTTTCTTTTTAGTACAGGAAAATCACCAGCACACTCTTAGTCATCAGGAGAAACACACGATCATTTGCCTGCCCTCTCAATGTTTTTTTCCCGAAGGCAAAGACAAACAGACCAAATCTCTACTTGAGAAATCTTCCATTTTGTGTCTTGTCTTTTCTGTTTAGAGTCACATTTGCCAATAGTTTATTATACTTTGCCATGAGCCATTGGGATTAAAAGCAATTTCCTTGTTCCGGATTAATGACTGGATTTCCATATGGAGTGAGTGACTTCTGTAATTTCCCCTTTTGTACCTCACTGATTTTTGTTCCAGAATTTACCTGGGGAGACAGAATGCAGGTTTTGTTTTGAAAATTTCAAGGATTTAAAAAATATATAATTGATTGGAAATAGAAAATAGTCATTAAGATGTGACTCTGCCTATTTTTAATTAAGATAGCTGAGTCTCTTTAAAGTAGTCACTGAAGCAAAGCCCAAGTATACTGGCTAAGGTTAGGAGGTGTGTTTCAATGGCTTCAGAACACTGCAACTTTATTTTCACAGTTGTTTACTAAAGAATAGATGTTTTCTAGAAGGATGTCATTATGGTTATTCATGGCTTTGTACAAAGTGTGTTGTATTTTATCTATATTTAATGTCTTTGTCAAAATGAAAGATTGTTAAGAGCAAGAGGATCAGGAAGTCTGCTGTGAGATCGTGTCTCCTAGAAATGATAGGGAAGATACCTCTACTATACCTCCACAGTATGACTGCCTAAACAGAATCTGAAAATAGCAAGACTAGATATGACAACGTGGACACAGGGAATCTCAGGGGACCCTACTTCTAGACAAAGAACTACAGGAATGCTGAGAGAGGGAGATATCATCTTTCTCAGGTATGATCCTCCTAATTGATTACCCAATATCAAGTGGTCAGCCCTGATATACAAGCAACACTAAACAAACTCAGAAGATTTTATTTATATACTTATGCATTTATATACCTATAACAAATAACAATAAAAGAAAAAGTCCATGAATTAGAGAGGCAGTGAAGGGAAAGCATGGGAAAGCTTGGAAGGAAGGGACATGGGTGGAGAAATGGAGAGAAGAATGGGAAGAGGGGAGATGATGTAACTATAGTTTAATCAAAGTTAAACCAAGTTTTAAAACATACTTTTGTCTTTGAAGGCATGAACTCTGGAAAGGAAAATATGCTCATCTATGCCTTATCTCATTAGTCCTGGGCATTAGATACAATGCTGAAGATGGTGCTCTCCTTTACATGCCATCTCTCTCCTCCGGTGTGATGTTTTAACACACTTACAGGTCCTCAATGAAAGTTCACTCATTTTTTTGATGAAAAAAAGCTGAGGCTTCCCAGTGAGGAGAGGCATGACTGCCACCATCAAGAGCAAACAGTTCTATTGTGTGGAAGCCCTCTGTCCCCCATTTCCACTGACTTTAGAGGAACATACCTTCATTGCTTGGGTTCCCAAGAACCTTCTTGACCTCTGCATTGGTGGGATTTGTGCCCAGAGCCCGGAGGACGTCACCCACCTGACTCAAGGTGATCTTGCATTCACCTGTTCTGTCAAACAGGAGAAACGCCTCCTTGAATTCTGCAAGAAGCACAAGACATTCAGGCATGGGTGGGCACTGGCCATTTATTTCCTGAAATCTTTTAATTAACCCAAAGTCCTTCAAAGATTCAGTTCAAACTCTTCTCTGCTTTACAGTTTCTGCCAACCGCTCCAGTATCTGCATCTATCAAACAATCACTGGAAACCCTTCTGGTATTTCTGTGGGGAATTGTCTGAAAGCTACAGTTCTAGTTTGAAGCTACATTATTATTAATGTGGGATTAATTTTTAATTATGGAAATTAGAGCTCTGGATGATAGTGATTCATATTTCCTCCACCTGTGTGGGAAGCAGGAGTCACTTAAAATATTCTGATGACTTGAGAAAGCTTCAGAGTCTCCAAATAGTCCTTCAGTTAATTGACAATGTTAATAAAATCTCAAAGAAGCAAATTTCCAGCTGTCTCTATTGTATGTGAGTTTAACCCAAACTTCTTAAGTTTGGAGAAAAATCTTCTTTTGCTGTCTTCTCAATTAGCTTCCTCCAAAAATAGTTTATCCAGAAATATATTAGTATTGTTATCATTATCGTTACTATTATTTCGGAATTTAGAAGTGTGAGCCAAGCTTCTAAGTTTTACAATGCCATTCAACCACCTCAATGTCTGGCTCCTACAATGGATTATTCAAAGGGAAAAATATTTTTGGCTCAATCGTTGTGATATCTTCATTTAAATCTGATTTAATTCACAGATAATCCATATGACTAAATATGTTTATAATTTAAGAATATATTTTAAAATTAACATTTTAATGGAGGTGATTATAGATTCTCATGAAGATATAAGAAAACAATGCAGAAAAATGCATTTTCTCCTCTGTCTAGTTGTTCTCCAATGTAGCACTCTGCAGAGTCCTAGCATGTTGCTGAAACTGGGATATTTGCACGGACATGCTCACGTCCGTATCTGTGTGTGTGCGTTAAGAATGTATCTCGAAGTGTTGCCTTCTCTCACCACAGTCACTCTGCTAGGTATTTTATGTCCTATAATTCTGTTTTGATCGAACTGCATCACCTTCACAATTATCACTATACTAATTAAAAAATATATAGCAAAAATACTGGAAAGAAGGTTACAACTGGATTTGGAAACCAATAAAGACATTTTAATGAAAATATCTAAACTTAACTAAGTGAAAGATTTTGGTAAATCTGGAAGTGCTGATTGTGACTTACTGGAGTTAACTCCAACAGCACTGGAACAATTGGTGAATAAACTCTCTGAGCTGGAAATATTGTTTATAGGCTGCCAATGGTCTCCAATAAAGTATGCTGTCTGGAAAGATTACTCTGTCCAATATCCTTACTATCAGAATTCCCTTTAATCTAAAATTATACTGTGTGTTATATGTATAATTAGCTATAGGTCATGTTACCATCTTTATTAAATCCTGTGAAATCTCCCCATAATCTGCCCCAATCTGAAAAAAAAAATGCCTATGCCTTGTGGCTTCATGAGTCACATACTATTTTTCATCTCTCAAAGGTCACGTGGAACTGGACTCCTCTTGCTACTGGCTTTAGGCATCACGCAGAGTGCTCTGAGGACTCTCAGTCACCTGGCTCAGATGCTGGTGTAGAAATGGGATTTTATGGCTGTAATGGAATCACTCTGACATTATCTTTTGGTAACTTAAAGGCAGAGGCTAGAGACATAAATCTTTTAATCCTGGACTTTTAGCCCAAGGCTTAGCTAGTCTCTTCAAGGCTCTAGGACACGAACTGGTGAACTGCTCCCCAGAGGATGCTCGACTGGCTATATAAACAACATTTTATTATAATTCACTATGCTCCTTTGTTTATGTACTGTTTGTGGTCTTTTCTGAACCTCAAGAACAGAGTGGAGTTGCCTTTACAGACAGCAGTGCAAGCAAAGCCCAACGGTTTCTCCTGTTTGACCTTTAAGAAGGTATTATCTGACCTTCTGCCCAGAACCACACTGTTCCCAACATATCTGATGAAGGAATTGTTCTCCACCTGTCCTATAATGGTGGTTTTGAACTCTTGAGTATAATCAGTGTGTCTTAAGATACAGACTTTAACATTTATAATTTAAAAATTAATGTTTAAGTAGCTATATGTAGCTGGTAGTTATGTTATCAGACAGCATGAGACCCAAATCTTCAAAATGCTGTAATTTTCTTTGTCCCCTCTCTTTCCTTCAATCCAAATAGAATGGTATGAACAATATTCTTTATATTCATTAAGCAAGGAAACAAATTCAAGTGATCTTGATTAATTCTGAAAGCACAGAATTTCCACTTAGTTTAAATACTTTACATTTGTTTTCCTGATACAAAGAAGAAAAACCAGGCCAATGTACCAATATTTATTCAGTTCTGTAGCTAAAACCTGTTTTCAATATTGGCTATGGATCTCACACTCAACACTAAGTACATTTGTCTCAGCAGAGGTTTTGAATCTTTCATTGTTTGGTCCAGCAATCGTTTGACAGCCATTATGACATTGTAAATTGGGAATTGGAGAGGACTGGGAGGCAGCGGCTGATGATGTAGCTGAATCACCAATTAAAAGAATATTTAAATAAATTAGAATCATCATTTACTCTAAGACAAATTCTTCATAGTATAACTTAAAATGATCTTGAGTTATAAGTCATCCAATCATCTGAACCAGTGGTTCTCAAACTTCCTAGTACTGTGACCCTTTAATACAGTTCCTCGTGTTGTGGTGAATTCTTTTTGTTACTACTTCATAACTGTAATTTTGCTACTGTTATAAATTGTAATGTAAATACATGGTATGCAAATGATCTTAGGCGGCCCCTGTGAAAGTTTCATTCAACCTCCAAAGGGCTCATGAACCACAAGTTGGGAACTGCTGATCTAAACTGTCTACCCGAGGCCATCAACCATGACATATGTCAGTGAGTTCGTACTACAGCAAATAACCTTTTGTTTTTAACTGATACCCAGACAACATCATAACAAACACGATCCTGAAAGATACTAACCAATGTAGAAGCTTCTAGGTAGAGAACTATTATTAATAGTTATTAATACTCTAACCCAAAGTATTTGTATCACATGTTGTAATATAGTATACATTATTATGGCCATTCACCTAATTTATATAACATCACGTAATTGTTGCTGTCTCTCTTGTACTCGGTTCATCCATAGCTTGATTTCATCCCATAGAACATTTCTCCCTATGCTTCCCAATCCAAAAATCAAGCTCATTGGGATTGTCGTCCTTGGTGAATCCAAAAAATCAAAGGGAATAAATTTAAAGCCTAAGGAAAGCTATCCAGGATCTCTTCAATCTTAGAAGGTTTCAGACTCATTGATACTATCTATTTATGAAAGACCTTTACGGTCAGTTTGAATGCATACAAGATTATGCATTACTAAGTCTTCGGTCATTGGGGAGAGAAGACTTAGCACCTCTCCAGTTGTCTGCCCCACATCTCTTGAAAACATGTTGGGCCAGGACCCTCCTCCATCTGTGAATTCATTTCTATTCCACAATTCCTTGTTTCCATGGAAAGTGGGCAGATTTGTTCATCAGGGAAGCTTTTATAATCGGTTTATTTTTCAGATTGAAGACTTCAGACTTCCCAAATATCTCTCTAGGTTTTCTATTAGTAATTTCATTTTCTAAAGCCTAAATCCTTTTGTGAGTATATCATACGTGATCTTTGCCGTTGTATCAAGTTCCTCTTACTTAGAAATCAGCGGCTATAAGGACTTATTTATACTCTCTTTTTCATTTCCTTAGATCTTTGATTTCTGCCTATAAGCAAGGGCCTCAGTTATGCAGGTTTATATTTAGAGTGATTGAAAGCAATTTATATTTAGAGTAGCAACACCAGTGTGGATAATTAGGCAGCACTTAGCTCATCCCAAGGGAGTTGCTTTTCTCACTCACAATCTCTGAGTCTACACATATGAACAGCTACAGCTTTTAAACTTACCCTCCTGTTGTTCCTTAGAGAACTCGATCTGTTAGAAAGAAATTAATCATAAAAATATTTTAACCAGAAAAATGCATCCTGATTTATAAGTGCATCCAGCTCATTCCCTGAGTGCTCTTCAAAGTGAGCTCCAGAAGTCAGCCCATTTTTCTGAGTTCAGGTATGGCGTGGACACCAAGAGTCTGAACCACAAAGTAGCATGCTGTGGAGTTAAGTGACACTTCAGAGACAGGCAGAGCTCTGCCCTACGACAGAGAAGCTCGGATCACTTACCGGCAATCTGGTCGGCACTGAAGGACTGCAGTGGCAAGAGACAGAGAGAGAGAGAAAGAACTTTCAAATGTATTGACAGAATGAGTGTGCTCTGAGGCCTTTAGAAACCATGTAGGTGTCATAGTTCAGGGAGAGTGAGTGAGGGCAATTTGGGGCCTAGGAGCATAAAATCTATTGCAAAAGATAATTAGGAAATCTTTTCTCTATATTTTAATGATGTAAAGATATGAAAAATGCTAAATTGAACACTTCCTAGAATGCCATATCCATCTATATTTAGCTTA
The DNA here is from genome assembly GCA_026225945.1 of Cricetomys ansorgei. NCBI lineage: Eukaryota > Metazoa > Chordata > Mammalia > Rodentia > Nesomyidae > Cricetomys > Cricetomys ansorgei. The sequence goes on from JAMJFZ010001796.1 coordinate 5,905,302, forward strand.
TGCCTGAAAAGATAAACACTTAAAACTGCAAATAAAATTGTCTATAAAACCACCTTAAATCTTTCTGTTTAATTAATATATTTCTATACTAGCATATGAAACTGAAGAATCAGATGCAGTTTGCTTCATTTTAGCTATCGGCTATCATTGAATTGTATTTTAAAGCACAATACTTCACTGTAGTTGCACTTTTCCCTTCTAAATTTAGATGAATCTTACGTGATCTAGTAAAAGCTGGCGAAGCATAAAAGACTGCTCTGCGGATGAAGATGCACTTTTCCATCTGGTGCAACAGTTCAAAGTAATCTCTTCTCTCTTCACCATAGCTCATCGAAACCAACAGCAAGTTCCCAAAAAAACTTGTACTAAATATGTTCTCCCCTCCATTCTACTTCTTGTCTGACTGTCTTCTCAGTAAACTCCTGTTCCCCAACTGTATGCTCCTATAAATGATATACTGCTTTCTTGTAGGACCCACCATGATGGAGTTCTGGGCTGCAGCACAGCAGTAGGGCTGAAGGATAAACTGAAGGCAGCTCCAATCCCTGAGTGGAGTCTTCCTTCTCAGTGGCTTCTTTTTATTCCTGGGTAAACTGACCTCATATCTAGCATCGGATTTCACAGGGCAGTTGCCACTCCTCCTGGAGGACTTCTTTAGCTTTCTTAGGGCAAAGAGAAAGAGGCACATGTACCCTAGGGCTATTTTTAGGAAACCAGAATCTAGAAGTGAGCAGCCCCAGTTGAGACTGAAGCCTGTCAGTACTTTTATGGTCTCTATCTCTGAGATGTTCTCTGCAGCGTCTTCCTTTAAGAAGTTTCTTTGCTCCTGGAAAGCTTGGGATGCTCTTGGCTAATTATGGACCTTGCAAGTGTCTAGTAAGCAAATATAGGTATTAGTGGGAACTTCTTGGATGAAACTGAGTTGAGATTTCAAATGGTAACTGGTATGGAAAGAACATGATCCAAAACTCCGGCCCTCTGAACTGGTAAAGTTCAGAGGACTTGAAAAGGCATTGCGTGCTTTGTGAATTTCTTAGGATACAGCCCCGTGGCAATTTAGTGAGGGTCCTAGATCTCCATTAAAGATTATGCTTTTGCAAGCACCATTCTCAGCAGTATAATCTAAGCAAGGAGTGGTTTGGGGTTCCACCTTCTACCTCTTCCCTTCGTCTCCTGACATTAGGTCTGGATATGTCCTTCCTTCCCTGTTTTCTTCATGGAGATTATTTATTCCCTTATTTCTGTTTTATGAAATCCTCAGAAAGTAAGAACACTGACATATCAATTTTGTACTTTTTTGTTGTTGTTGTTGCTAAATTCTTACTAAAACCAAGCTGGTTTGTCCAACACTTTGTGGCTCACTCTGCAGACCGAGAATAAAATAACCTAAAGTAAGGCTCACGGAGTGCAAAGCTGTACTTTAACATTTTAAAGGTGTTTAAGGGAATTGGCCAGCAATGGGCTTTTATAGCAGCTTATCTGAAAATAGAGGAAAACTGGAATGGCTCTGGGGAAAAGATCAGCTTTAGAGTGTTCACTGGAGTTCAGACACAATGGTTATCATTCTCTACACATTCCAAGTAGCTCAAAGGAAAAAAGTAGGTGTGAGATGAATTGTGATTTTTGCAAGTGTCCTTAAGGAAGATATTCATAAAAAGCATGGAGTGTGTCCTGCTGAGAATATAGATATTTTGAACTTTTGCTCTTACTATTGCAGAAGAAATAAATAGCTAAATATATACCATTTCTTGAAAATACACCATTTTATGGATATGTGAAACTATCACAATGATACCTTCCATTTTGTATAATTCTTAGATGCTAAGCAAAATATTAAATACGTATATCATTTTTGGCTTAAAGTTTACAAGTTGTGAAAAAAATCTTACAGGATCTTGAGTCTCAAAATGAAGAATGATAATATAATTTTTAAGTTAGTAGTACCTAGGTAAACATGTCTTCATAGACTGATATTTTAAAAGGTTATTGGGGAATAATAGTTAATGAAAAAATTAAAAATGCTTTGAATCATTAAAATTGAATGAAGGAGAGTATTAAAATTGGAAATTTACTTTATTTATTTATGTTTGTTTTTTGTTTTTTTTTTTCCAGGACAGAGTTTCTTTGTGCTAACTCTGGTTTTCTGGAACTCATTCTATAGACCAGGCTGGCCTCAAACTCCCAGAGATCTGCTTGCCTTTGCTTCTTAGTACTGGAATTAAAGGCATGAGCCACCACTGCCTGGCAAAATTGGAAATTTATAAGTTTAAATGATTGTGTAACTTAGAATCTCATGGTTTTTGATGCATAAATTAAAGTTCTTATAGAACACACTTTTTGTTCTCTATCTCAATTTTGTAATTAAATTAAATCTGAACTGTTTAGTTATTATTATTATTGAGAACTTGTATATATCTTTAGTGAATACTAACTATAAATATTAAATCAGTTACCCTATTACGCATAATGCTAATTTTCATATTTCACCTTTTCAGATAGAAAAGTGTGGCCTTGCAAACACATGAAACAAGATCAATTTGTACAAAAATTTGTGGGTAAACTAGGAAGTCAGAATCATACTTGAGTTTATATTGTGAATAAACTATTCTTAACCATTTAGAGTGCATATAAAGGTCTGTTGTGACTATCAAAATAGAAGCTGTAAAGTGGTAGAAACTGTGAAATTATTTCACCCTGTTTTTTCTCCACATCTTTATCATATCAACACTAAAAATTTAGATCTTTTTTAACCCACTGAAAGTCAAAATATAAACTTAAACATATCAATTGACACAAGAAAGCATAAGCTATAGCTAGGTCCAGAGAGGAGATAAACTTTTAGGTCTATGTTAGATCTATGTTATGTGCTCACGAATAAATGAGAAATGCAACCCAGCTGCTGTCCACTATTAGAACGACAAACTCCCTCTTGCTTCTCCTCCTGATTATAATAAGAGCACCATCAGCTCTTTGAGCAAATGCATGTTCTGATCATACAGCCATTTGGTTTGGACCTCAGTTTGAGAGATCATCACTTGATGTATTTCCAAGGTTGGGCTTAAATCTTTTCTGGCTGTCATACAACACACTGTGTTCTCCTCTTTTCACATGAAACATTCTTCTCAGCCTTAATAAGAACTCCTCTTCTCCAAAGAACTCTTCTTTTCCTATGTTGTACCTGGCTCTTTTCTCCCATGCAAGCTAGTCAGTCTTCCTGCTTAATCTGTGGGGCAGCCCAGGCCAAAGCTGAAAGCTGGTAGTGTGTTTCTGATGAGGACCTGCCTGTGTTGTAACACTGCGTCTCTCCCCAGAGCACTGCCATTGTCTTGCACTTAGGTTTTTGCCTACCACAGCTCTATAGGTACCTCTCCACTAGTAGATGCTTAATCAACTTTTCATTCGATTAAAGCCATTAGACTGATAATACACTAAGCTCCCCCGTGCATTCACAGTGCTATGGCTGTAGTCCCAATTTCCTCTTTCAAATATAAGTTCCTCCTCTCGGATATTATAGTCACAGTGGACAGAAACTTTATCTGTTCTTTTAAAAACTTGACATTCCAGGGAAATTTTGTATATGCTCTGTCAGTGCTGCATCTTTAGCACCCAGAACTGCCCAGCACATAGTAGGCACGCTCATATAAGCTTCTTTAGTATGTATATTTCTAGCATCTTCCTTTAGATTTTACATGAATGATGATGAGGATCTGCCTGTGTTGTAACACTGCGTCTCTCCCCAGAGCACTGCCATTGTCTGCCATGTTCCAGAGTTCTAATTTGTCAATCTTCAATTTCTCTTTAAAGACATCTTTATTATCTTAGTCTGTGTTGATCTTATACAGTTGTTGAAAGGTCACATTTTCCATTGTTATGATTCATCGATTCGCATTTGGTGTTGAGTTTGGGTGAAGAGTAGTCTGTAAGACACCTGCTATTGAGAAGAAATTCTACTGCAGTGACAGACTTTTTCACTTTGAGAATCGTCTTTTGGCTAGTAATCATGAAGTTTGGTTCACTGACTATAAGATACATTTTCTGGCATCTAGAAGGAATTACTTTATAGGAAAAATATTACAGTGCAGTTAGACAAAATATATGTTGATGTATGTTAAAAGTTAGTATCTTGAAATAAGAAGAGCTATAATTACAGACAATGTGAGAGATGTATGGTGTTGAATACTAAGGGAAATGCACTAGGAAGGAATACAGACTACAGGGATCAAAGATCTTCCCTATTTCAGGAAGATGAACAGATGCCAATGACTGGAGCTAAGAAAAGAAGCTGTTGTAACCAGAGCCAGTTTTCAATCAAGAGAACACTGCTGGATATTTTCTGACTTCTTCCCTGGCAGAGAGATCAGAATCAGATGTATATAAGGCTGAAGGAAAATTTAAACTAATTTCTCTAAAGAGTTTCTAGACTCTACCATAAAAAGGCGATTAGAAGCAATATTTTGAAGCTCTCAGAATGTTGTGCTTCTCAATAAGCCACTTAAGGTCAATGGAAAGAAATGTCTCTCCTTACACTTTTGAGCTCAAGAAAAAAGATATTTAGGATGATTATTAAAATATTATATAAACAGGGGGAATTGGAGCAATGGGGACATGGGACCAGCCCGGGCTCTCTGATAGAAGATCTATTAGATGGTTAGATTGGATACACTGCTCTGAAATGAGACTGACTGGTAAGGGTGGGCTCAGCAGGCTAGTCACCCGAATCCTCTCACCTAAGCATGAAAACCACACAATTAAAAATAGCTCAGTTCAGACCTGTAGGAACAAGTGGAGACCTAAGTGAATTTTGATACAAGTTTCATAATGTGATCCAAGTCTCCTCCTTCCCAGTTTTCTCTCCTGCGTTTTCATAGTTAAATAAACACCAAGAAGTAAATCTAAAATTTCTCGAGAGCTCTACTTTTCCTTTGTCTGTTTATTTGCATGTAATTTTTAAAAATTCAAAATGTGTCTTTGTTCTTCCACTTTCTGATTTTTATAATATAAGCATTTGGAAATAATCTTGTACATACTGAGAAGTTACTATGTTTTTCCCATTTGTCTGAAATAAAGTTCCCTTTGAGAAAGTTGTGATATATTAGTTCTGATTACTATTCTAGAGTCTTCGATGGGATACATGCGGAACTAGAAAGGGAATCTTACTCTAGTTGTCACTAAAAATCATGTGTTTTTTGGCTAAAACAACCTTCTCTAGATTATTTTTCCTAAATATACAATAAAATTGTGTATTATTTCTTGGGTTGCTTATGGATCTAATATATTTTGAATTCTCTATCCTTTAGTTAGTGGGACCTATCCCAACTTGCTTTATGGAAAAGGACAGAATACTTGAAAACTCAATTGATATTATGTTGTAATCATTGCAATAAAGAAACCTTTTTCAAACCATAATTTCACAGTAGCACATTCAAGTCTACTGGATTTGTATGGACAGGAGATAATACACTGTTGGGCCCCCTGGTAGTTAAGAAGCACCTCACTTACCAGGACAGAAGGAAAAACTGTCTGTCCTTAGGGAAACCTTCCCTTTCCAACTTCAACTCACTATTATTAGTCTCTGACTAGAATAGCTGGATTTATCACCCATATAATTTAAAATCTAACTAGTGTATTTTGAAGCCATTGATACTTTTATATTGCAGGTTTTGTTGTCAAGATTCTGCTTTGTGGAGAAAACAAAGTTGAAGTGTTGATGAATTATTAAACTATCGAATATCCTATTTTCATACAAAAAGTGTTTCAGTCAGAAGAGAAGAACGTGTAGTCTCAGCAGACTAAATATAATCCTTTCCACAATTTCCATGAGTCAGATAGTGCTTACCGCTGTGTGGTTATGGAATGACTTCTAAAGGTGGCTTGCCAGGGGCTTCATTTGCAGCACTGAAATGTCAAGGGCTAAATTTGGCACAGTCTGCTTGTGGTCTTCTCATCTTGCACGGATTTAATTATCTTCAAATGAAAAGTAGTGTTCACTTCAGTTGGTGAATGCATCTCTTCCTCTGCAAGCCGCATTTTACTTTGTAAAAACATTGTTCAGTAACACAGCCTTCAAAACGTCTCTATTGGGACGTCACTTCAATGTTTTCCTACTCCCTTCATCTGCTTTGTTCTCTCACTGTATAGACATGTGAAAGAGGAAAGACATTATTGACATTGACTTACAGGCTTAATTTTTGGTGCCTTATCTTCCTGGGGATATGTTTTTTTCACTTGTTTTTTAAATTAGAGATTGTGTGGTTTTGTTTTTGCTTTGTTTTTGTCTTTCCTCCAATGACATTAAGGTTATATTTAACCACATTATATATGTGACATTGCATTTCTGCTTATCAAAGAATGCTAGTTAAATTTGGTGTTGTGGTGTTTACTTACAAGTGGAGGTCTCTTCTCAGAAGATTAGCCTGATGATGACAGATTTAGAGATTAGGATTGGTATGTCTGAGTGCTTAGTAAGACAAAAACCGTAATTGTCTTAAAATTCAATGTTTCGTGACATGTACAAGTATCTTCACATCCATTTCTGTTTCCAACTTTTTACAAGAAGTTGAAACAAAATGAATAAGACTCCTTTGAAGAGCCTAATATTCCATCTTCTGTCTATAAAAAAGTACATTTAACTCCATAACAGGTGTTAGGGACAGTAAGAGAAACTGTGAAAAACTGAGCACTCAGAATTGCTAAGGTCAGACAGAGTCTTGCAGAATCCACTCTGCAGTGGGCCTCTTGCTCCCTCTCCTGGCTGCGTAGGACGGTGCAGCGTTACAAACAACAGCCCTGCCTCCTGCTTCCTGGAAACATACCCTTCCAGGCTCTAAGAGGCAGCAGCTTATTTTTTTTAGAAATCAGAGGTAGCCAAATGCTTAGCACAGCTTACTAAGAATTTTCCTGCTGGTTACATCTTGCCTTCACCACTTAACTAGTTGTTTGATGATGGGCCTCATATGGACTCAGTTTCCTTCTTGGGAAAAGAGGGTAAAAACAGTCTCTATAATGTTGAAAAAGTTACATGTGAAAATAACCCAGGATAAACTCACAATGGATATTGGGTGCTATTATAGCAGTGAGGTTTATAATTATCAGTCTTGTATGGAACCTGAGTTCAAACATTCTCAGGAAAATTTCTAATTGGTTTGGGTTTATTTTAGCTGTGTTAGAAATGAGAGAAAATACAGATGATCTCAAACAAGTTCTCATGTCTGGGCTGAAATAAATCACAATACTCCTCAAATGTTGTACACATTATACGATATTTCTTCACTGAACGTTTACCAATAAATACACCTGCTTTGGGAACAGTAGACATCAAACTTGTTCATTAAGTTGAACAATTAAGACTTTCCAAGTCTGTGATCAATTACTGTTTGGAGATGTGTTATTTGATAGAGTTTCTGTCAATGCATTCTTTGCCATTACTGATTTTGTAGTATTGCCTGCAGTACCTAGTCAGGAATGACCTGATTGTGGCATGAATACAACGCAAATTAAAATTTAAGCAACACATTGTAAAATATGGCAAGTCTCAACCACACAGCAATCCTGGCTTATCAGCCAACACATGCACCATGCAAACAATTCACTAACATATTAAAGAGCTCTTAAAATCTAGGCATGTGGTCATCTCATTACTTAGTTAATTTCACCATTTCGCTTGGTTTCAACTAATATTCATTCCTTTATTTGTGCCCACAATCATAATGCTGGGTTTTAATTCCTATAAATGTGATCCTGGGAGGCAGTGTTATTCTGGGCCTGGGGTTTGTTGCTGGAAATATCAGCTCTCTGAAGGCAAAGAGAGCTGAGAACTACCAAGAACAGTAATATTTAATGTTCAAATGTCAGTGGGACTTTGTGAAAATGCTACTCACAAAAAAATGTGCATGGGGCTAGGACATCAGGTAAACATTTGCTCAGAGACTCTCAGAGGTTTTTATGTCAGAACAACTGAAGAAACATCCTCAACAAATAGTTAACAAACCAGAAAATCAGATTGGAAAAGCACATTTAAGCAAACCAATCAAAAATATCCATGATTGTTTGAAGTTTATGGGGAATCAAGTATGTAGCTATTAAATGTAGTATATTTTACAACAGACCAGGGTCTTAGGTGAACAAAATATTGAGGAATATATATATATATATAATTAAACTTTCAGTATTATCCATAGTTTAAAGGATAGTTAGATTTCTAATCTTACAGAATTTATGAAATGGATCTTACAATCCAATTAAGTTTTGTTCTTTATAGAGTTTTCAGAAAGTTAATGAATATGTATATAGATATGTTAATTTTCTCTGCTTGAAAAAAGTATAACTTATATGAGGAAATATATCTAGAAACATCAAGTGATTAAAAGCATTGTAATAAAATGCTATAATACAGTTTCTAATTAGCCCTGTTACCTACTGGGATGAAATTAAATTTTATAAAGCTCTCAAGCTGCTTCATATTCTCTGGCTTTGCTAGCACATTCCCAAATATACACTGATTTTACATTGATGAAAGAAAGTCATAGAAGGGATTTGCCTTCCTTTACACAAATGGCTCAATTCATTCCCTTTTCTCTCCTTCCTTTAGGAATGGTCCTTCTGAAGGGAACGAAGGGTTAATTTCCTCTTGTTTCTTCAAGATTTATTTGGCTTCTGTTTTTATTTTATTTTATTATTTATTTTGCATTCCTTCTCAAAATTTATCCTATCTCTTTTTCTGCAATGAAAGCTTGACAATGGTGCATTTTGCATTTGTACAATTCAGAGGACTTCCTTCGTTTTTGTTTTTTTTTCCTTGCTCATACCAGCACTAACTTAATAACAGGGGCGGGAGCTAAGCAGCGTAATGGTTCAGAGAAGTGCTACTGCTTCGCTGGCTGGAACAAGCAATAGTCTCAATTTCTGCATTAAGACAACTGATGGTATTGAAAGTTTCTTCATTTACTTTTTGATATATGATTTCTCTGGATAGAAAATTAAAGCCTGTTTTCATTAGTGGGATACTTCCGTTTTTTTTTTTAAGAAGACACATTTTCTTTCTTTCCAGGAGCTTATCCCAGGAACACAGGGATGATATTGTCTCATAAATCACAATAAGTATAAAAAAGAATGACTTTGACACTGAGCTGTAGTTCTAAAACCATTAAAGAGTGGAGCCCTAGAGAATCAGGAAGTACTGTGGTGGCTGTAAACGCACTTGCATGCTGCAGTCAGTGTGCGTCTCTAAAGACACCAAGATTGCTGAACATGAAAGATTCGTTTTCTTCTTAATGAGCTAACTATATGAGATGTATCTTGTCCTCAAAATTTTTTTCAGAAAATCTAACAAGCAGTTTTTTCTAAGTGGACACTCATTAATAATGTTGCATCCTATGACCAAGGTTTTCTAAGAAAGAACTTCAGGTACAGATAAAGATTAAACATGTGTGTTAACATGCATGTACTCGTGAAACATATTTCATTTCATATTTAAGTGGAATGCTATAAAATTTACAACTCTATTTGATTTCATTAAATAAACCCATGTGTGTTCTGGTTCAATATTATTTTAGGGATTTTTTAAGAGTACCCGATTATACTGAGATAATCAGTAGAAGGTTTGTGTATAGGTCAGCACTGTTGCTTTCTTATACAGGGTTAAGCTCGAAACTTCAAATGCTCTATGTACAGAACCTTTGGCTTAGAAGGAAGGATCACCTCATAAGCACTTTGACTCTGTACTTTTCCATATAAGGCAGGGTTCCTTAGATGAAGATTTTCAACCTGCCACAGGGACCAATCTGAGCCCAGGCTAATGAGCGGGTGCATATTTGATGCATCACCAAGAGGTGACAGGGGCATTCATTTGTCATTTTTCAAAAGCAGACCATCTTTTCTGAAGTTGAAAATGTGGCTCATAGCAGAGCATTCACACAAAAATCAATCACATTCTCCTTAGTTCAAGAGCAGTATGCAAAAGGCTCAACACACACTAACAGTTATACACATACATGGAGCTCACAGATTCTGAATTAAGTATTGTATATAAATAAACACGATGGTAGTTATAGTCACTGAAGCACTTGACTGCATGACTTTCTGCACTGAGATCTCACCGAGTGTTGTGTGAAATTTTATTAAGCAAAGTTGAAGAGGGAATTAACTTGAATTGGAAAAAAAAAATCAGCAGCTGTCAAATAGATGTGTCCAAGACAACTGGTTTATCAGCTGTCTTCAAATTTCTGGAAACAAGCAGAGGCTAAAACTTTTTTTTTTTGTGTGTGTGTGTGTGATGTAGTTTTAGAGCCAGGGATCCAATTTCCCAGGAGATTTTATTTTAAAACCACACTCATTAAATATTTATAAATGCAAAAACCCTTTAGATTTGTGTATTTCCCCCTAAATTGCACTTTGACAAACTAGGGAAAAATCGAGAAGAGAATCAGCAAAGATTGAACAAGGAAAGAGCAAGCACTAACCTCACACATAGTCCCCAGTCTTCATTACGTCACTGAAATTGTATGTAAACCCATATGTAAACTCATATTATTAAGCAGGATTCCTGGCTTCTAAAACGCATCAGCTCACTGAGTAATGCCATTCCTTTCAGTGAAAAATATACCTCTTTACAAATTGCTTGAATTTTTTGGTGTTGAAAGATGTTTCAGTGACCAAAACAATTCACCTGTTTAGTTACCTTAATAGCAGACAGATCGATTTTTTCTTCCTTGGGTTTGGCTGGGGCGGGGGCCGGGGCCGGGGCCGGGGCTGGGGCAGGAGCAGCAGCAGCAGCGGGCTTCTTGACGTCTTTCTTTGGTGCCATTTTGACTAAAAGGATGGGTTAACAAAAGAAGGATCTTCTCCAGAAGAACCTGTCAAAGTGACACTTGGAAGAGCAGTGGTGGCTCGCTTGACCCGCAGCCCAGCGTCTGGAGGGTGGACCCAGAGTGTTGAATGGTATAAGGGCATGCATATATATTTCACTTAGTGCCTAACAGAACCTTGACAGATGCGGCTGGATTGGACGGTTCACTTGTCCAGGGGGGTGGCATTCCAGCTCAGACTATAAATGGAATCTCAAGGCTAAGGGCTTCCTCAAGTTTTTTGAACGCCTCTTGTCTTTTTTTTTTTCTCCACCTCCATATATAAAGGAGAAAGAGGCATGACAAAGCCAGCCATGGTTGGTTTGGTGACAGCAAATCAGATGGACAAACTTTTTTCTTGGGAGAATTACAGTTCTGTTGAAGCTGTAAATCTCTCTTCTTTTTTTTTTTTTTTTTTTCCATCTTAAGAAACTTGACCGGATTCGATTTCAACTTGAAATTTTGGCAGAGGCCATCACCGACTTTCATCCAGGTTCTTCATGCTCATGCCCCTCCCTTCTTGGCCATGATTTGCAAGAAAATGTTGGTCAGCAAAGAGGTCACTGGTAGCGTTTAAAAATAAAAAGCAGACGTATAAGGAAAGCCCATCAAGCCTTAAGGTGGTTTCCTTTCTAGGGAGTACAGTCTCCCTCTCTCTCTCCCCCCCTCTCTCTCTGTCTCTCTGTCTACACTAAAAAATATTTTAAATTTTTTATTTTTTAAATTATGTCCTATAACTTGATTTTCTGTACAATTTAATGAAGAATAATACTAAAATAATCTTCAATCAAAGCACGCATTTAGCCACTTTCTAAGTGACACAAAACAGAATTATTTGTCACCTGAATCTTATATCCATGCCAGAGGGACAAATACACTTTTAGGGAAATACATTTTAAAAGGACACTAATATCAATACTGTGCGTGTTTCACTGGCAACTTGACAGTTATTTATTTGTCCTATGTTTGTTATTGGCTTCCAGTCTTCAAGGTTAGACTCATATTAAGTAATATATGAAATAAAACTTGGGTGTATTGGTTTATGTCTTTAGTCCCAGCAGCAGAGAGGCAGAGGCAGGCAGATCTCTGTGAATTAAAGGCTAGCCTGGTCTATTTCAGTGAGTTCCAGGATAGTTAGAGCTACATAGTAAGACCCTGTCTCAGAAACAAACCAAAAAGCCAACTAACAAGAAATATATGAAAACCAATGTACACTTTATAACTCTCTTAGTGACAAATCCTACCAGAGAGGGTGTTACAATTCTATTAATGTCCAGTGTCATTTTCACCTTTGTTGTAAAAGTTGCCTGACATTAAATTAACGAGTATTTTATAATTGTGTGCATGTCTGTATGTACAGTGCACATTTGTAGGCACAGCTTGCTTGTGGATGTCTATGGACAACTTCATGGAGTTGCATCTCCTCTTCTACCTTAACGTGGATTCTTGGGATGGAACTCAGGTCGTCATGCCTGCATGACAAACACCAGTGAACCTTACTGTCCTTGTAAGTAGTTATCAGTAAAACAAAACAGTAGTTAGTTGGGATTTTTAAGTAAACTTATTTATATACCATATATGAATACATTATGTATATATATATGTAAATATATGTGTGTATATATGTTCTAATTACTATATATAGTTTTGGTTAAATACAGCAATTTATTCTGATTAGATAAAAGATTTTCCCATACATTGTATAACCAACAGATATTAAGATTCTCATATTAGCCTTAATTCACTTGTTAATAACTGATTTACCAGCTGGATGGTGGTGGCGCACGCCTTTAATCCCAGCATTCCAGAGGCAGAAGCAGGTGGATCTCTGTGAGTTCGAGGCTGTCCTGGTCTACAGAGCGAGTTCCAGGACAGACAGAGGTACAACAGAGAAATGGTGAATCAAAAAAGAAACAAAATAAACCAAGAAACAAACAAACAAACAATGACCAGAACAACAACAACAAAAGCTGATCTACTGCTGATTATGTAGCTCATGTACTGGCTTGATTTATTGAATTTTCTTGCCCACATAAATTCAGAAAAAACTTTTTCTTTATTCTTTTTTTTGTTGTTGTTATCAGTACTAGAAATATTTGTGCATGCTAAGCAAGCGCTCTACCACTGAACTACACTGCTAGCTCAGGACAGAAACTTTTTAAACCATTCTAAATTAAATTATTTTTTAATGGATACAAAGAAACAAAAACTGTATATCAATAAGGTACTCAATATTATTTCCATACACATGTACACTGTGTAAATGAGTTAAATATATCTATTTCTTAAAGGTTCATCACTTCCTTCTGGTGAAAGTATTCAAAGTCCTTTTTGTAGTTTTGAGAGCTCTGAACACACAGTCACTATCTGTGGTTGTCCAACGATGTACCCACACATTAGAGCTTCTGGCACCTGTTTAATTCCACATAGTCTATTAATCAATCTCTGTTCATTCCTACCTCCCTGCTACTCTCCCAGCCTCTGGTAACCTTCTATGCTCAGCTTGGAACAGATCAATCCCCTATCTCTCTCTCTCCCTCTCCCCCCACCTCTCTCTCTGTGTGTGTGTGTTTGTGTGTGCCTTTTGAGACAAGGCCTTGTCATGTAGCCTGGCTGGCACTGAAATTATGGTGATCCATTTGCTCTGATTCCCAAGTGTTGGCATGACATGGTAGTTTACCTCTCAATATCTGATAAGAGCATCTTTAAATTGTCAGTGTTGCTAAAAGTAAAGAAAGTCTGAGAAACTGTGAACCTAGAGAGACATAAGAATATGGGATGCATACAGCTGATGAATCTTAGTCAAGGTGCTAGGATAATGAAGACATTAGCTAAAAATTATGTATCAATATTGGCTTGTTGATAGTAACACATGTAATACTTGTATTTTACTGATAACTGCTTACAGGGACAGTGGGATTGTTCAGTGGTTCATATTTGCTGTGCAAGCCTTAAAACCTGAGTTCTATCCCCAGAATCCACGTTAAGGTGGAAGAAGAGAGCCAATTCCACAAAATTGCCTTTTGACATTCACATGCAAGCTATGCCAACAAATGCACAACATACACACACACACGCACACACACATGCACAAGCACAGGAAAATAGTATAGTAACACAGCATAGGGGCCATAATGAAGTCAGGCAGAAGTTTGTGCTCAGAACCCCAAAGGGAACCTACTAACGTAAGGTGTTCTCACTGGAGGAAACAATAAGATACATGGGAACTTTCTGAATTTTATTCTTAACTCTTTTGTTAATTTATCCCCAAATATAATTTGTTTTGTTTTTTGTTTTTCTAGATAGGATTTCTCTGTTGTAACTTTGGCTGTCCTGGAACTGTATACCAGGCTGGCCTTGAACTCACAGAGATCTGCTTGCCTCTGCCTCCTGAGTGCTGAAATTAAAGGCATGCACCACCACAATCCAGCTTAATTATATTTTTTAAAAAAATAAATCAAATATGAAATAATTCAGCTAAAACTTAACAAAAAGAAAAGAAAGAGGAAGTAATGGAGAAAGAAAAGGCACACACTTTTCTTCCTACTTGGTAAATTTTCTTTGTACATTTGATTAGGTATAGTATAATAGTTCTATTGAACCAATGTGTATGTTTGTCATTTAGGGATCATTAGTCACACACAAAAATCACTTGTGGGAAAATAATTTTGAGGTCTTTAGAAATTATAATGCTGATTAAATTTAACATGGCAATCAGAATTAAAATGGAGCTTCTCTATTGACCCACATATGGGGCAATAGGACATCGACTTGTGAGGGGAAAGGACAACAGCTGAAGACTCGTGTTCTTAGTGGCAGCTGATGAGTGTCCGGATCTCCGAGTGCTCGTTATGCACAACTGTACCATTTGCTGTGGAAGTTTTTTTTAGATGCTTACCAAAGCTCAGGGGAATGACAGAAGACAGCAAAGATACCGATGTCGTGACTTACCACATGGTTAAGCTCTGGCACATGCCAATCCATCTCTTATTTGATTCAGATAGAATGCATGTCTTCTGTTTGAAACTCTTGGGCCTAGGAACTGAAGCAACCAGCATTTCCCTTTTCCCTGGTTTTCACAACAGCTTTGCACGCACAGCCACTGACAAGGCACGGCTGGAACTTATACACGCACACTGCTCAGTTGTCTTAAGCCCGATGTGTATTACAGTACGCACTGGTGATGTAGTATTACAATCAGGTAGTGGTGGGTGAATGATTGGAGTTCATGGAGTTCGTTCCTCTTCTCTTGGAAAACTGGCAAGAGTGTTGGAGAGAAGATAGAAATGGGGTTCCGATAACACAGAGTTAGGGAGACTAGCTTCTTGTCGTTAATAAAGGCAACTGTGAGTCCACTGAGGCTGGTTTAGGTAGCATGCGGTTCCAGCTGGCAGCTGGGAGGGCAGATCATGCAGGGTTGGAGGAGCTCGTGTGACCTCAGGGAGAGCTTGTGAGGGACCTCACACAGCAGAGAGCTGTCTCCAAGCAGACGGAAAAGGACGTGACCGAATGGATGAAACGGAAGGCACAGCTGGGCCATGATGAAATCAGATAGAAGTTTGTGCTTAATACCCCCCATGGTGCAAGAGACATAGTCCTTGGAAGATGGCAGTTGATAGCAGTTAGGGAGATGGTGCTTGATGCCACCATCCCCTGCTTCAAACGCCATGATGTGGGCGTGACGGATATACCTGTCTTTGAACTAAAGGGGACACTAGAAAGTACGGAGATGATGTTAAGCTTATGTATGACCTGAAGGATCAGCTACTGTCCCTTCTTTATGACCTCTCTACCCCTTTTGCTCCATATTTGGCAATGAATAGACTGATCAGCGTCAAGCACTATCACATAGCTAAGGTGCACGGCTCAGTTAACCCAGCTATGACCTAAGACCATATGGTGAATTCTCCTAGTGAAATTTTGACGTCGTTGGCCAGTTTGACTCTCTGATTTCTGATTCAGAGTGCCTGAAGATCATGTGAGAGATCCTGAGTTCACTTCAGATGGGCAACTTCCTGGTCCAGGTAAATGGTCTGTGCATCCTAGATTCGATGTTTGCCATCTGTGATGTTCCTGATAGCAAGTTCCATGCCATCTGTTCCTCAGTGGACAAGCTAGATAAGGTATCCTGGGGGGGTGGGGGGTATGAAATGGTGAAAGGGAAGGACCTTGTGCCTGAAGTGGCTGACAGCATTGGAGACTATGTGCTGTAATATGGTGGAGTGTCCTGCTCTAGGATCCTAAACTATCCCCAACAAGAAGGCCTTCGAGGGCATGGAAAACCTAAAAGTCTTATTTGAGTACCTCACCCTGTTTTGTATCGATGACAAAATCTCCTTTGACCGAGCCTTGCTCAAGGGTTGGACTACATATGAGGCAGTGCTACTACAACTCAGGCAGGGGAAGAGCCTCTATGTGTGGACAGTGTGACAGTATAGATGCCGGAGTACAAGATAATGGGCATGTTTGACTCTGAGGTGTGCAAGGTGCCATGCATAGGGCCCAGCTATGGAGCCGAGGTGGTCTTCTCCATTGTTGAGCAAAGCTTAGAGGCTTTGGAGGAAAAGATATGGCCCACAGAAGCACAGATGCTTGTGGCATCCGCGGGACAGAGAAGCTGCAGGAGGAGAGACTGAAGCTTGTCTCAGAGCTGTGGGATGCTGGGATCAAGGCTCAGCTTCTCTACAAGAGGAACCCAGACACTGGACCAGCCATAGTACTTCGAGGAAGCAGGCATCTACTAGTGGCCGTCATTGGTGAGAAGGAGCTCAAGGGTGGTGTCATGAAGCTCAGTTAATGACTAGCAGGGAAGAGGTGCATGTCCAAAGAGAAGACCTTGTGGAGGAGATGGAAAGGAGGACAAGACAGCCCTCCTGAATCTGCTGAATTGGACGAACTAACAGAGGAAACAGGACTGGTTATTTGGGCTAAAACAAAACATGTGCACTTAAACAGTTGGCACATCCCTGCTCTAGCAGAAGACTGAGGGATGCTCAGAACATAACAAAGACTATTGTTTTATATTGCTATTATTATCTTATTACTGACAATCACTGGACAAAATAGCTGGGTATTACATTTTCTCTTGGGCAGCAGCAGAATATGGGTGGGTTCTTCAACTCCTGGGGTGGACATGAGATGGCCTCATTGCGGAGTCACACACCAGGTGGAACAGATGACTCCCTACAATCTATCACCCAAAGTTCTATAATTGGGTTGACAGAGGAAGAAAGGAGTTACACATGAAAGGTGTGGAGAGGATTCTTGGCAAAAGAAGATAGAAATGTACAGTACTCTTCACAGGGAGTTACGTGCAATAAATGTGGCTAGTATCAGAAAATATAAAGCGAATCAGAAAAATAGCTTTAAAATGGTAGGATAAGAACGCAAATTAAAGTTGCTGTACCAGTTGTCCTTTCTGAAGGCAGATATATATATATATATATATATATATATATATATGGAGAGAGAGAGAGAGGGAGAGAGAGGGAGAGAGAGGGAGAGAGAGGGAGAGAGAGGGAGAGAGAGGGAGTGTTCATGGCTGGGTGTGTATCCTCAGAATAAAGTAGGAATCCCATCTATCCAGCAGATTGGAAGCTGAGTACAATGATAGCAATATTTAAAAAAATAATTTTGGGAGCACAGAGTGCATAATGAACTTTTACCTGTGATTAGCAAACTCCTGGGAGGAAAGAGACTTCAGGAAATGCATTTCTACTTTGTAAGGAACACACTGAAGAGGAGGGACAGAAATTCATTTTGTACATTCATTTTCTTCTCTCAGTCATTCACCCAAGTACCCAGACTCCTGTGCATGTAAACTCATGGGAATAATTCCTTAAAGCATAAATATTTATTTTGTATTTTCCTCAAGAGGGGGGCTATTAAAGGAGTAAAATAATGTCTTCTTGAGATAGAACTGTTGTTACTAGTCCTTTACACATTTTTAGGAGAAAAGGTGTTAGCTGATGAAATAATGTTGTGGTTTGAATGAAAAATGTCCCCTGTTGGCTTGGATATTAGAACACTTGGTCCAGTTTATTTCCTTGTATGATCTGTCTACAAATTATGTAGATTTTATCTACATGGAAATCACATCTTCTTATTGACTTTTTCCCTTAATTTGAGTATAGTTTATGATTCTGAATATCCCAAGCTCTACTGAGCAAAATTTGTTAAACCACACACTATTCCAATCTCAATTTGTCTCCTCAGGAATCAGACCACATTTGTGATTGATTCAGATGATTATGTAGTTCGCACAACCCAGGATCAAAGCCACAGCAGGCGCTGAAGGGTTGAGCTGTTCCTGATTAGAATATTGGCTAGGGAGAACTGGCTTGTTACTAAGTAGCTGTGTGATGGCTGGCAATTGTTTTTAGCTACAAGGAGGCTTAAATATAAAGTTAGATAAATGGAGAGGGTGAGATCCAATATTTCCTTTTTACTGAAAACTTCTAAGTGTTTGTTGTTTTTAAAAAGTAGTTTTAGGGCTGGAGAGATGGCTCAGTGGTTAAGAGTATATACTGCTCTTCCTGAGGACCTGATTTGATTCCTAGTACCCACATTAGGTGGCTCACAACTGCTTGTAACTCCAGCTACAGGGGGATCTGATACCTTTGACCTTTGTGGGGATTTGCATTCATGTGCATATACACACACACACACACACACACACACACACACTAATAAAAATAAATCTTAATAAGTAAATAAATAAATAAATAGATAGATATTTTTAAAAAGAAGTTTCATTATTAACAGTTACCCATTGAAAGTTAATGTATACCATCTCTTCTAACACTATAGCAACTCCCAGGCAGGGATCATTTCCACCATACAGACCGAAAGACTCAAGAGACATAAAGCAGTGTGTTAGCTACATGCAGGAAACAGTCAAAACCAGAAATAGAACCAAATGTCAATGTAATCAAAACCCTAAGCTCTTTAATTAATTAAGAAATTATTGCTTCCTATTGGCTAGAGGAAGGATAATTACATGTGAGAAATTTGGGTATGATGTATTACTTATTCACTTAGAATAGAATAGAATATTGCCAGGAGGGCAAGGTGGCTCAGTGGGTAAAAGCATTCCCTGCTAAGCCTGATGACCTGTGAGTTTGATCTCTGGAAGTCACATGGTGGAAAGAGAGAACCAATCAAGTTGTTCTCTGACCTCTCTGTGAGTGTGCATCCACATCCAAAGATATCATGCAAATAAAAAAAGGAAAAAGAATAACATGTCAGCTTAGAAAAGTGATACTAGTTTATCTTTCAGAGGAAATGGGGCACAGGGAAGCAAAACAGCTTCCTGAGTGCTGCGAGTGTGAAGGCAAGAGACCTTGGGTATACTGGGAACCAAGATCTGGAAAAGCACACAAAGACCACGTGATGCCAGCCAGACACATCATCCAGAGAAAAACTCACACAAGTGATCAGCCACCAAAGGAGCACATTCATGGAACTTAAAAAACTTAAAAAACAATGGCAAAACAAACACAACTTTTTTCTTCTTCTATGAAATGGATGAATGAATGCCACAGGTTTCAGTGTTCATTATAATTAAATTGTTTGAGTCAGATGCCACATTCCAAATTTCAGCACTCAGAAGAGTTGGAATAGCTAGCCCAGAAGCTTGTTGAACATATAATCAGCTATTAGGACCCATTCTAAAAGTGAGGGGCTTCAGCATTATTTGCAGGAGGAAACTGACTTACCTCCCAGGAAGAGAAGGGGGACATAAAATGCATTTTAATTACATAGTCTCACTATAAAGAAAATAGCCATTAGCTGCTCTTAGCAGAGACTAACAGTGATGAGTGAAAGGATGTACCGTTAAAAATAAAACATATTAACTGGGGAGTGAAGATCTTCCAAAAGGGTTCTGAAATGTCCTCAAATACTTCTGCCTAAGAAAGAGTGTGTGCTTACCTGCTGACTTGATAACGAACTAGGATGGGCTACTGTAGGTTTTTTTTGTTGTTTGTTTTTTTCTATATTTGCATGCCTTTCATCACTAAGTTTTTAAGCAGTGTTGTTTCTTTAACACTCAATAAATGCAATCCCTGGGTAAATAGGAGAAGAGTGTCACCTTTCTCCTTTTGCTCTTACAATTACCTTGTTAGGGTCATGCCATATCCAGGGCCAAGCAGGGACAGGTGCTCAGGAATGTTGTCTTGTGGAGGAGGTAGTAAGCCCTGTGGAAATGGAGTCAGCCTGGTTCTTGGCGCGGTTAGTTGCTGCTTTTCTTGGAGACAGGGTGTAGTGTTTCTTAAGGATGGACATTTATAGTGATTAAAATCGCTCAGAGCTTGCTTCATTGTGTAATTCGGGTACTGTAGTATGTAATTCTGGCAAGAAGGGAGTAAGAAAGGGACAGGAAATCCCAGACGGTGACATGGAAGGGCACACAGTACAGATTCCACCCCAAGAGAGGGGGTTGTGGCCGGAGAAGAGGGGGTGCTGATTGGTCATATTCTTGGTCAGTAGTCCCTGGTTATCTTGCCCTTCTAAGGAGAGTGGAGAGCACAGATTCCAAAGGCCCTGGCTGCCCATAGACTCGCTTCCAGTCTACAATTCTTAGGCAAGTTCCAAGAACACCATTCTACAATTCTTAGGCAAGTTCCAAGAACCAACTGGCAGATGGAGCTTTTGAAAGTGAGATTGTTTTTCTGGAAAACTAATTGAAAAGTATCTTGCAGAACAAAAAGATAAGACATGCTAAACACACGTCTACTTTAAATGCCAGCGATTCCATTTTTAGGCATACGCAGCACAACATATGCACATAGATGCTTATAAACGCATACACACAGCCATAGGAACATTATTCATTGTAGTGTAAAATTAAGCCTGTCAGAAGGCCCACCTAGAGTATTCGAATGAACAGAGTGTGAGTATGGCACATTCATAGAACGGAATATTGTATGGCAATGAAAATGGGCAAATGATGAGCAGATGAGATAGGACTGGTCAATCTCACACAGTTTTTGGGTTAAAAATTCCTAAAACCCAACAAATCTTAAATGATTCTATTTGCATAAAATTCAAAACCAATTAAAATTGACTGATGACCTTAGAAGACAGGATGGCGGAGTCCTCTGGGAAGAGGGATGAGTATGAAAGATAGGGCTAGGTTAGGGTATGAAGGTGTTTATAGGGACTGGCGTTAATCTATCTGGGGATAATCCACTACACTTTACACCTAAGGATTTTGCACACTTCCTGAATGTATGGTACAGTTTAGTGAAACATTCCGTAAGTTTAAGACGCAGTGCTGCCTTCAGAAGTAAACGGGGACACTGGATGAGATCAGTAGGGATCAGTGGGGCCTTGTTGTCCTGCTCGTGTTGGGGGCCGCAGAGAGCGTGAGTGTGACTGTCTCTGTTTTGAGAACAAGCACAAGTGTAAGGACTAGAATAGCCTGCGACTGGTGGAGCATTTGCTTTTTCTTGTCACCACGAAGGTTTTCTAAATCTGGCCCAGGAACTTATCCATGTCTCTCTCCACATCTTCAGGAGCCCCTGCTATGGCGTTCACTAGGCTTTTTCTGAGAACCGGCGGCCTCAGTCTTTGTATTGGAGGAGGGAGCAGCACAAAGCGTACAGTTACGGTTGTAA
The DNA here is from genome assembly GCA_026225945.1 of Cricetomys ansorgei. NCBI lineage: Eukaryota > Metazoa > Chordata > Mammalia > Rodentia > Nesomyidae > Cricetomys > Cricetomys ansorgei. Next base: position 5,926,762 of record JAMJFZ010001796.1, read on the forward strand.
ACACGACAGCTGGATTTAAAACACACGAAACACCTATTCCTTCAGCTCGAGGTCTAGCTCTTCCAGTTGGCCACATAAACTTTTTTTTTTTTCTTAACTTAAATAACCCTGAGCTTTTCTGACAGGAAGTTGAGACTGTGAAGGCCAGGATGAAGGCAAAACGCAATTAATGAGACATTTGTAGTCAAGAGCAAGTACACACATTGATTCTTATCAAGTGAGGTTCTTTACAGAGTGAAAACACAGGCTGCCCTGGAGGTGAGTGCCCTGGGAATCCTTCATGCTGCAGTCTCTCAAATGAACAGACAAAGCCTCTTCTAAGGCTGTCTTCCCGCTGTGTGTATTAGGAACCTCCTTGACGCCCTTGGGTGATTAGGATTCTTGTAGCTTCAGTGCCCTTCAGCCTGTGTCTCTGCTTGCAAGGTGCATTTCGTCCCTTCCTCGGGATGTGTAATGGGAGAATTGGACTGCTGTTTGTTGAAATGGACTGTGTATCTCACAAGTCCCATTTCAATAATCTTCTAGAAAAGTAAGGCTGAATTTGAGTTAGAAAGGCCAGCATGGCTAAATAAATAGCAGGCAGTCCCTAGGCACCCGCTGGCCTGCAGTGTCACAGTGCGATTTCTGGACCTTACATTTCCTCTCTTTTCTTAAGCATACAAGAGTCTGAAAGGGCTTACACAGAGACAGAATTTCAAATCTGAACGCTCAGGAAATGGGGTCTCCGACATTCTAAAGCTGTGATGTAATCCCCTGAGAAGTGGAAACTTTTCAAGCAAACCCTTTACTCAGTCCAATCATTGTTCAGCTTATATGCCTTTGGTTTTCCTGCAAATTGTGTACAAGCCTGTTCTTGTACTTTTCTCCTGTTTCAAGGCTGAGCTCTGCGGTCACCTGTGTGTGGAAACCGCCTTCACGGCTATGGGTCCAAAAAGTGAGGCGCTCTAGCTCGGGAGGAAGACTTTTCAGGGCGTGGGGAATGAGGAGCCGTGGGCTCAGAGGATCAAGTCCCGTGTTCGGTTTGACTCCGTTTTCCCCTCACATATTTTTTTAAACATGGAGAAGACAGAGACTATGTGAAATGCAACTTTTTATATGAGTGGACTTACTTTCATCATGTTTCTTCTCATGATTTTCTCTGCTAATGTAAGTTTTCCAGAGAGAGAATTAAGGAATAAACAAAAGGAGTGCTCTTGTTCGCTCATGACACCAAGAGCTGATTTCATGCTGTGACTTACATAAACAATCTCCAGCCTTCAGAAATGCACATTAATTTTAATAGGGAAGAATTAACCGTGCTATTAACTTTTACCTTCCATTGGGTACAGTCTGTCAGCCTTGGCGCCCATTCAACACGAATCAGATCATTCTTCTATTTTCACCCATCGATAGTTTTATCCCTTCCTATGCTGGCTTAAAAAATGCATTTGCTTAGATTTAGTCTAATCATTAACTTTAATGTCTAATGCATAGATTGGATATTTCAAATCCTATGTCTACCTTTCTTAGTCAAAATTCATTACAAAACTGTTTTATAAAGGCATCCTGGTAAACTCAATAACTAGCACAACATTCGCGTTTTGTGTATTTGTAATATGTTTTTTTAATTTAAAAGGCACCTATAACCAAATGATACCTACCAAAATTATCGCCCCTTAAAGCTTCAGAGATCCTAATTCCTGGGCTCCACATTTATCCGGGAAGCACAGAGTAGTACGTGAGAGCGTAAGACTGCTCTATGACTCAGTAGCTAGGCTTTGTCAAAGAGAATTTCCATTTCACTTCAAGAAAGTTAAAGATAAGACCTCTCACCTACTGCTCTGGGGAGGATACGCCTATGGAATAAATGCGTGGTAGATCCATTTGACACTATCTAGTGGAGGTGAAATGGTCTATACAGCCTACTAAGTCCAGGCTCAAGTATCTGAGTTAGGGATGCTCAACCATGGGAACATAGACATTGGTGAAAGATTTGGATTTGCACAAGGTGAATACACAATATATAGCAACATAAACCACTGCAAATGTGAACCGCTGATAAAACTAATTCAGTGTAAATAATCTTAATGAGTAAAATAATGTAGCTGAGACTCCTATTTTCCATCCAAAGAGTAAAGATAAACTAGCAAAAGTATATTTGTGAGAAAATTTGAACACGTACATTATTATATTATTTAATATTAATGTTTCCTTACAGGCATGTTAATCAGTGGCACATGTACCCCAGAATCACTATGAATATGGCCAAACCCAAAATCATCAACTTATTTAACATGTTTTTTGTTTTCACTTTATATATATATATATATATATATATATATATATATATACATACATATATGTATATGTGTATATACATATATGTATGTATATATATATATATATATATATATATATATATATATATAATTTTTATTTTTTTAGATGATACTGTTGTACCACAACACCAAGAGGTTGGACAAGCCTGTGTATATAATAGCATTACTTTAAATAGTATTACTTTAAAAAAGCCCTAAATTCAAGATAGATCATTTCTTTGTAGGAGAAGTAGAGAGGAAGAGGGAAGGAGGAACATGAAGAGGAAGGAGGGAGGGAAGGAGAAAGAGAGAGATTAAATGATTAAATGAGGTCCAGAGTGGGTAGCTAGAAGAGTTTTTGTTTGTTTGTTCTTGCTTTGTTCTTGAGACAGGATCTTACTATGTAGTCTTGACTGTGCTAGAAGTCACTATGTATACCAGGCTGGCCTCAAACTCAGAGATTTATATTTATGTTTTATTTATTGCATTTGACATGTATACGTGTATTCATATGACTTTTATTATTCTTGGTTGTGACTTTAGCCTTTAACGGCTGAGCCATCTCTCCAGATCTATAGACTTTTTAATAATTAGGAAATATCAATGGAGTGCTGAAATCTGAGAATTATATTGTGGCTGCTTGCTTGTAAAAGATATGAGGTTATAAAAGTGCTCAACCCATGTGCACTAATTGTATGCAGTGTTAGTATTTTTTTTTTTTTACTGGAGTTTGCATAGTTTTCAGATGCCCTTCACTGCTTCCAACAGTGACCTTATCTTTTTTTGATACAATTATTTTGCAAAAAACCACGTATAACCTTCCCTCCCTTTCTTCATTGGTTCCATTAGGAAATTTTGGGTCTACCAAATTGCATGGCTATAATGTTTGACTTAAATATAAAAATGGACTCTTTTGGTTTGCCTTTTAGGGTTGCTAATGGAAAGAAAAGACACAGGAAAGCCAGGAGGCAAGCTTTCTTCAAGAAAATTATAGAATTACAGCATTACAACTGCTGTAATTCTGACTATCAACCACACTTAGTGCAAGTAACTTATTTTTCTTCAGGAGATTTGGAATTTCCTCAGAGTAGACCCTGAGCATTCTACCTTTGGTTGGAAACAGACTGGTGTGGATACTTGGAATCTGCTATCAAGGAATGGTTGTTTTGCTCTAAATTCTAACACCAACAGCTAATTGTCTATGTTCTTTAGAAAACATCAATGATCAGAGTGAACATTTCAGCATCCAGTTTTCAGAAACTACCCAGGAACAACCAAGAGCTGCCTGGAAGTCTGTTAAAGTGCTGGCGCTGCACTGGGCTGTCTACTGAAATCACCTGTGGAGTTGTTAGAACAAAATATCAATGCTGAGACTCATTCCTGAAGACTCTGATGCTGGGTCTCCATGAGACCTGGTTGGCAAGGAATTAGAGATGAAGTAACACGTTAAATTGTGGCAGTTGTGTCTCCTGATGGTCAGAATGGCTCCAAATATCCTCTAAGTTTCAGCTGAGGTTTTCTGCTGTGTCAGAAACTCAGACTGGTGCTTTCCCAGGGAACTTCCCCAGTTGCCCCTCCTCCCCCAGTGAAGGGTCTACATACTCAAAGGACCCTGACTTCAGTATAATACATTTGTATTGTGGTGTTGATCCCTGCCTTGTGGCTTTTGAAAGGATCCTGGGATCCCTAAAAGGAGATCCTGTTCAGCATGATATAGCAGGGCAAAAAGGTCACTTTATTCACCTCATAAATATTCACAAAAAGTTCTTTGAAAATCCCAGTATGCTAATACCCCTCAGCTAGGCTCACTCCAATGAATCTCTGGAGTCCATGAGTCTTTTTTTGTTTTGCTAGATAAACTTGTATTTAAACTGTTTGTCTCTTGGCTGAATTCTTTCCTTTGAGGTGGCAGGAACAGAGGAGACCCCGACACTGGGCAACACCGAGATCTTTAAAAGCCATTGCTAGACCCTGATAAACAACAAAGGTCACACGGGAGAGAGCCTCAGGGTGTTATTCGAAATGTATTGACTTGAAATTCATATGCATTCCTAATCTCAGATTAATCAGTTCATATGGACTGCAGGTAAGTAGCTGAGTTGCTGTCCAGAGGCTCACCCGGCATGAACAGTAATGGAATCGTAGACTCCTGCAGCAACACCCTAGCTGGTAAGCATTCATGACTTTGTACCGTGGTATTTAGCAGTGCTTTGGACATAGCAAATGCTTAATGTACAGTTATTGAATAAACAGATGTACGAACAAATCCAAGGAAAGAAAAAACGAAGAGAAAAAACTCAGAGGAAGAATCATGCTGTGAGAAATAAAATCACCTAAAAACTCTCTAAACTTGGAATCCAGAACTTGAGAGTCCCGTGTCTGGATTCTAGCAGCTCCCCTCTGACTTTCACAGGAAGGGCCATGTTTCTTTGTAATGATTCTCCCTAATCCTAAATGGGAATGAATCGTGTTGCTGCTTTCAGCTCTGGTTTGATTTCACCCATCATTAATTCTCTCCTAGGAAGCTAGATAAGGACAGATCTTCCCACACAGCTGGTCCAAGTTCAGAAGGTTCCGTAAATAGACTCCACCACTAAATAGTCAAGGACATTTCGAGATGAGCTGTGCTTCCATTTTTACTTTCTCAGAGATTCCTTAAGTATTGAGGATAGCATTTGACGAATGATAGTTCTGAGACTATTTTTAATTTCCTTCACTGGCTCAGCAAGCATGTTCCTTCCATTCCCGCTCGCTGTTGTTTGCGCTTCTGCCCTCTGCCCTGAACAGGTGCGAGCTTGTTCACTGAAGATGGGCTTTCACTCTGAGCTGAGCCGGTGTTATCTTCCCGACATCAGTGTCGGGCAATTGTGCACGTGTAGAGGGGGTTCATCTCAGGATGTCGACACCATTTCAGGTTGAAGTTAGTTCTTCTGAGCCCTCCCCTGGGAGGGACGAGATGAGTGCCGGCTTCCTTATCAGGCTGCTCAATCAATACGGCGCCGGACTGATTTATACAGCATCAGAGGAAAGATTTCAGCTAACATGGAAGAAGATCAGATGGAAAATAAAGTGTCCAAGTGTGTCAGGAAAGTGAGAACAGAAAGAAAAACTTAGGATAAGGGTTGATCTTTTAAAAAAGAAAATCTTTGTATTAGACCAAATGTCAAGTGTGATGGTTTGAATAAGAATGGCTCTCATAGGCTCATGTATTTGAGTGCTTACTTATCAGGGAGTGGCACTATTGAGAGATGTGGCCTTATAGGAGTAGGTGTGACCTTGTTGGAGGAACTGGGGTGTGTCACTGGGATGGGCTTTGGGGTTCCCAAAACTCAAGAATTCAAGACACGCTCAGTGACTGACTCTCTCTGTCTTTCCCCGCCCCGCCCCTCCCTGTTGCCTTCAACTCTGGATGTAGAACTCCCAAGCTACTTCTCTAGCACCATGTCTGCCTGCATGCCCCCATGCTTCTCACCACGATGACAATGGACCAAACCTCTGAACTGTAAGCAAGCCTTAATTAAATGATTTCTAAATTTCTTAATTCTTTCATTTCTTAAATGAAACCTAAGGCAATCAAGATACAAGGTTTCCCTTTCTTTTGGATCTCAAATAGAGAAGAGAGGAAAGGCTTAGGAGATATATGGTGTCTTTTTTTTAATTTAAAAATATTACTATTTGCGTATTGTGATGGTTAGTGCTAATGTCAGTTTGACAAAATCTATAATCACCTGGGAGATGGAGCTCTGCGCATGCCAGTGGTGATTGTCTTGATCGTGTTAATTGGTGTGGAAAAACCACCACTGCGGGTAGCACCATTCCCTAAGCAAGGGAGCCTAAATGATACCGAGCAGAGGAAGGAGTCAAACACTAGCATGCATGCATTTATTGCTCATTTCTGACCCCAGATGCAATGTGACCAGCTGTCTCAAGCTCGTCATACAGTGACTTGCCCACATAATATCAAAAAAAGAAAGAAAAAGAAAAGAAAAAGACAGAAAGGAAGAAAGAAAGAAAGACAAAGAAAAGTGTCATATTGACATTCATAGAAACAATGGCTCAATTCTATCTGGGAAGGTAACATTAATATTTACTGCATGTGTACATGATGCTGTGTTATAACTGGGAGGTGACAGAAAAATGAGGAGGTGGTTATTGACCAGGATAGTGTGCTACAAGGGGTAGACTAAAGAGTAGCTAAAATCTAATGCAGGCAAATCAAATTGAATCTTCTTCAGTGATATGAATGAACTTAGTTGAAAGGATACAAGAACAAGAAATTAATTATGACTGAGGAGAACTGTGGTTCTGAGGCTTTTAGAGAACACCGAGCAGGTTGTTAACAAAGTTAATCATAGGCCTGAAGGTAAATTACAAAGCCACAAAACTCCTGGATGACATCAGAGGAGGCTAGGTGGTCTGGAGTACTGCAGTGACATTTCAGATACAACACTAAAGATGTATCCATGAAAGAGACCATTTGTGGGACTGTCATGGGGCTGAAGAGTGGCTTGAAGCAGCTAAGAAACACCACATCATCTCAGAAGGTGAGAACGTTAAGCGTTCAGCTGCTCCTTGCCTTTGGCCCTGGCCAAATCCCAGCTAAATATTAAATATTGCCTGTTTCACAGAAGCAAAAGGAAAGTAATTTGGTAGGTGCTTGTCTGCCCTGGGGCTGATAGGATACCCCCTCTTTGTCTCTGTGAGACCATGCCTTGCGAAGAGGTGCCCCTCTGTAGGCACCTAGCCCTGCATGTGAATAAGGCTACCCCAATGCTCTTGTCTAGCTCAATGGATCCCCCACCCTGAGTACCCGAGACCTCCCCCACTGTTGGATATATATGTAGCAGACATCCCGCATTAAACTGAGCAGTGCTTCCACCAAAAGAGACTCCTGGGACTGATTCATTGTGTCTCTTTCATTTGGTCTCCGCACAGAGATTCAGGGTCTGTGCCTGGTCCCAGAACTGCCCCTCCCCCTTCCCCAGCATGAGTTTCCTATACCTGGTCAGTGCAGGGAAACTGCCAGAACCAAGCTGCTGCAGGCTGGGATGGAGCAGAGACAGTGCGGGAGACCATGCTAACAACTATCGGTAGATTGGAGTTCATTAAAATTAAGGATGTTTTCTCTGCAAAACAGTGTCAAGATAATGAGAAGACAAGGCAGAGAGGAGAAAAATACTTGTAAAGGCAGATCTGATAAGGACTGTTGTCCAACACACACTACGAGCTCTTCAGTTCCACACTTCCATCAGTAGGTGCTGGAAGCCATGGGAAATCTCCACAGCGTCCTTTGAATATTACCATGAAATTAGAACTGCTCTCAGAAATCTTTACGAGAGGGGTGGGGGGAGATCTTATTTGATAGGCCAAAGCAGGAGCAGCACAAGTTCAAGGCAAACTCGGGTTAAAATTTAGTGAGATCTTATCTCAAGAGAACAAGAAAAGGGGCTGCAGAGATGATTTCGTGTTTAAGAGCACTGATTGCTCTTCCAGAGAACCTGAGTTCAATTCCCAGCATCGACATGACCTTTAATAACCCTCTGTAACTGCAGTTCTAAGGCATCCAGTGCCCTCTTCTGGCCTCCTGTGTGTATGTCTGTGCAGGTGAAAAACCCACACACTTAAATGTCAAAACAACAGTAAAAAGGAGGCCCACATGTATTAAAAAGAAAGAAGACGCAGAGAGAAAGACAGATCGATGGATGTGTTAATAGATATATACATACAAAAATACATAGACCAAAATACAGTCAACTATGTAAATTCTCCTACATCTTCTAATCTCAGACTTATTTGAAGGATTTATGCACATTGATACATGTCTGTGTAACTCATTTTTGAGACTGTGACATTTCATCATATAAATGCTTTGTAATCTATTTTTCTAGCTCATTTTGATGATACAATGGCCATAATCATATATAAGCTCTTTTGTGCTTGCAAAAGCTTCCTCAAGGAGTAGAAAATGGACTTGCTGGTCCTTGCATATAGTGTCATCAACTTTGCTGTAGTGGCTCCCAAAGATGGATCCCAAGTACACATTTCCATCAGTGTATGAGATCTCAGGACTACAAATTCTCAACAAAACTTAAAATTTTCAAATTATGATCAGTCAGAATAGTATATATTAATATTATATTCTATTTTAATTTGTGCTTCAATTAGGATTGAGATTGAGTGTTTTCAGTTTATACTAACAGGTATAGAAGTAAATGTTAATATAAATGTGGATTCGCCTAGATGTAGACATTGGTTTGGGGCAGAGGACAGTTTATTCTTTTGTCCAATTAAACCACTGGTTCTAATCCAGAGCCCCGGAGTGCTAGAGGGTTTTTTTTTTTTTTTTTTTTTGGCCTCTTTACAATTTAGTCTTAATCCTTGAACTGGAAGGTTTCAGCCCTTGTACAATCTAGAACATTTAACCTGCTAGCCCAGACCTAGAAGGCTTTAGCCTTAGCCTTCCAAGACCTATTGCTGACTGAGCCACTCTGAGTAGCTCCTTCTGAACTCTTACTCTGGTTCAACTCACTGTCTGTTTTGGGTTTCTTCTGCTGAGTTCTGCTGTGTTTCTGTGTCTCTCCCTGCGCTCTCACTGCTCCATCCTGTCTTTGTAACTGACTGATTCAACTTACTCTATTAACTGCTCCTCAGCTGACTCTTCAGCCTGCTTCTCAACTTATTCTTCTTATTGACTGCTTCAACTGACTCTGTTAGCTGCTCCTCCACTGACTGCCTCTTACTCTTGTGTAACTCCCTTTAACTGAGCTGAGATCCTGCCTCCTCTTGTAAGAAGTGGGCATTTCTTTACTCTGCTAACTCCTCCTTTTATTAGTTACTGTGTCTGCCATTCACTCTGACTCATCTCAGACTTCCTATGTGATACTGATTCCTTCTGAGTTTTGCTTCCTGTGTCTGTTTTATTGTTTTCTCTAGGGATTAAAGGCATGGACTACCATTGCTTTCTGAATACTGGTATTAAAGATGTATCTACATTCCATCCAGACCATACAGGCCTCTGAATGTAGACCCCCCAGAATATAGACCCTTCTTATCTTTCACACAGACCTATTCCTCTACAAAAAGGCAATTCAGATTTACCTTTTATAAATTCCTTATATAGTTTACCCATTTTACAATGGGGCTTTAACATGCTTTCTCATTTCCTCGTAGGAGATAATTGTGTTATAAATATGAATGTTTGTAAGTATAGTCTCTGTGGCACATTTTTTAATCTATGTGTTTTATACAGATTTTTTATTTTTTAAGACAAGGCTCTTCTTGAAGCTGTGATCCTCCCTTCTCAGCCTCCTGAGTGCTGGGTACCATTATGCCCAGACCATATTTTTAAATTTAAATTTATCCAAGCTCTTCCTTTATAAGTTATATTTGAGAAAGCCTTGTTGAGGTTGAAGAGACACTCAGCAGTTAATAGCTCTTGTGGCTCTTGCAGAATCCAGAGTTCAGTTCTGTGTACCCAGATTGAACGGCTCACAACCACCTGTAACTCCAGTTCCAGCACCCTCTTCTGGCTTCTGTGAGGACCTAGACACACATGCTGCACATACATACACTTGGGTACATACAAATACATGTTATGCAGAACTAACTAAATCTTTTACAATAACTTTACAATAAGTTATACTTATTGATAAAACTTTTCCTAAACCAAGATTTTAAAATATTTTCTGATATTCCTATATTGTTCTCTGTGCTTATTTTTGAATATGACATAAAACAGGGATAATTTTTCCAATGTGTGTAATAAAATACTTTAATGCTAGGTATTAAATATGTCATTTTCCTACTGATATCTAATGACACACACACTCTCACCCCCCCACACGTATGTACATATATATATATATATACACACATACACACACGCACGCATATATATATATATATATATATATATATATATATATATATATATATATAAAATTTCTCCTTATTTGAAAATCTATTTCTAGAATTTCTTCTTTACTCCCTTGATTTCTTTCTCTATAGCTGTTAAATCTCCAGGGATAGTCTCTATAGTTATATACTGACCATGTTGTATAAAAAAGTGATGGTTCTCAATGAGAGAAATACATTGGAGAAATATATTCAAGTTTGAAGATGGTTGTGATTAATTTAAATAAATTTAGCATTAGGTGAACAACTTACAGAAGAAACTGATCTCCTTATCCCTTCGTTTTCCTGACTTCCAGGTCATGATGAAGAAATCAGACCCTGGGGGCAGGATCTCTTCCTTCTAATTCGAGCTTCACAAATGGTTCTTAGCAAGCTTGAAGGTCACTGCTGATGAACTACTTGGAATGTGGCTATTAATATTCACAGGACATGCCTATGCTAAGTGACACGATTGTAAAATACTTCAAAAGCCACACTATAGAGGTTTCTGGTAGCATTAACTGTTTCCAATAAAAATCCCATTAAGGCAGAAGATTACTGCCAGTAATGACAACTTTAGATAATTCATCTCTCTGGAGTTTTATGAAGGAGTGAATCTAAAGTGCATAAACCTTTCTATTTTGAGAGTTGATTATTGTATTTTCTTTATTTGATTTCCCCTTCCTGCTTTTTTCCTAGAAGTTTAGCAATTTCACACCCACTGTTGGACAACTAACTTTGAAAATACTTTCCAACTCATTCCACTATCAAGTTCAGCAGTTATGCAGTCTCTATTGGTCTCCCCACTGAGAACACTTAAACGCATATCTCCTTCCATTCATTTCCCTAGACTTGTTGATGTAATCTGAAATTGTATCTCAAGATCACTATTTTCATGACTCTTTACCAGAAACCACTTCTAAACACCAGTCAAAGCACCAACATACAGATACTAATTATATGCATTTTCTTCTTCAGCTTGTTGGATTGGTTGGGTGGATTACGTCTTTGAACAAAAATTTCAGAACAAGATGTCCAATAATGTTACATCACCATACAACCTTCACCTGTGTGTTAAGAATATGGCTGGAATGAAAAGTTTATTCTAGAACTCCTCACTTTCGATGTGTGACTATAACTACATTAACACAAAGGGTCACACATGCACAAGCACTCCAGGGCCAGACAATCTGGGTACTCTGAAAAGGACCTCAGGTGCTCTGGTATATAGGCAAAGGCAAAGCAATTTTTCAAACTAGGATATACGTGTCAGAACTGGGTTCAACCCAGTATAGTGTGTTTAACTGTTGAATAAATAATAGTGTGACCAGTTAAAGTAGGGGCAGGAGGCTAAACCATCTTGGGGTTTCCTGAACTGAAAAAAATGCCACTTCAGAAGAAATTGTTACTGCCCTTGTTGACAGTTTTCTGATTAGAATTCTTAGTGTTCTCTTAATTTCATAATGATCCTACATCTAACAGCTGCAGTGTGTTTTCTTTAATTAGTTTGTATTTGTTCCATAAAATATTGCTAAATAGAGGTGATTTGTAATAAGAATTAATATGTGCTCCCAATTATTTAAATATCATGAAACACCGAGAAAAAAATTAATACCTACTTTTATTTAGTTCTACATAAAGCTCTGAAGGTCTGTAGAAAGCATTCATATTTAAAATGTAACAGGAAGGTCTCTGGCCACACACGTAGTCTTTCAAATTGGAGCTTTTGATGCTCTACAAAGCTCAGTTCCAAATACGGTTCCACTGCATCTGATTGAAAGCTGTTGGAGAATACAATGGTGCTGAAACTGCTGTTTGTGTAATTAGTTCTAACGTGCATCTTCTCATTTGCGGAAGAGATTGAAAGGGAACAGGGACAAAGTTCCAACTATGCTATTAAAATGATGGCCAGCTGAATTTTGTTCCCTGAGATTATGTGAACAATATTCAATTCTACTAAATAGATCAGAATAAAGTAAATGAAGGGGACAGTGCAAGGCAATGATGGGGGATGCTTGGAGCAATAAGACATCTGGAACTGAGAACACTGTCCTACTAGAAATCTAGATGGCTCAATAATAGAGTACGTTATTTTTTAGGTTCCTGCCAATTGGGAAGCTAGTAGCTGCCAGAAGATACTACTACCCATTTAAGAATTGTTTTAACAATGTAATGATGCATGATTGCAGAATATGTAACATTTTCTACTGCCCTGGTAAACCCGAGGAATGTTTTATTAACATATCTAACAGGTGTTTTTTGTTTTTTCTTTTTTTTCTCTCTCTCTGTTATGGCTCTTGCTCACACTGATTTTTAAAGAACTATTAGTTAGTTATTCACAGGGTGGGTGTCTAGGGTGTATGTGACAGTACACTTGGCTACAGGTACAAACAGATTTGATGACCACTGCAGATCCATCCTAGATAGAGCCCTGAAGAATGTTCCAGGCACATGTTCATACTTTATTGATTCCTTTCTGGAAATCTGACCCCAAATTTGAATCCTGTTTTGTTTTTTTTTTTTTTTTTTTTTTCACCTTACTTTGACACAATCAAAGCAAGTCTTGATCATTCTTTTACTTTCTTATCCTAAGGTCTAAATTTGATGCTGGTAAAAGGGGTTTGCTTCTATTTTTCTTTTGCCAAGGATTGCATGAAAATTTGAAGCTTGTCTTTAATTGCTGGGTAAGGAGTTGCGAAAAATATGGGGGACAATGGGAAAAGAAAGAGGAGAAGGAAATCCTTAATTCCTTAAGCAACTGTCCTGAAGCCTGCCTTCCTCCCCAGCTCTGTTTCTTTCAAGGTCCTGTAGATAACAGACAGAGCTCAGACTCCAGTAACCATATTGGCTAACTTCAAAGGAGAAAGAAGAAAGGTAATTGAAAAATACTATATAAGGGAAAAGTCCATGAAAAACTGAATTCTGCCGGGAAGTTTTTGCCATGGGATCTTCCAGCTAAATATGCATGACCTATTACCCACTGTGGTGGCTCATGTCCCTGATGACACCCCCTACACACCAAGGCTTATATCCGAGCTGCAGTTCTTGGAGAGGAAGGTAGGAGAGGAGAATAGAAGTCAGCAGAGGGTTGAAGTCACTATCCAACAGCCCACGCTGTGCAATGCAAGACGCTTAACAAGTACTATGGTGCATGTAATTTTATTAAAATCTTTTACCTTCTTTAAGAAAGTGTATATATGATATGATTTTGTTTAATTTAATTATACCATAGAAGTAGAAATGTTTATTAAACATTCATTAAAAAAACAACCAGAGAGAGAGAGATTCTCCAGGCAAGAATATTCATTTAGAAATATTTAGAAATGACAGCACATCACAACAGGAAAATACACACAACTGTGAACTATGGGCATAATTAGACAGGTTGACACCAAGGAAAGACAAAGATGAGGGAAATTATACCAGACATTGTAAAAGTATAATCCTTGACCCCAGAATGATTGATAGCAAGGGAGGAATCAGTCCTAGACTGAACAGACAATTGCTGTGTGCATGTCCTTCTGGAATGACATGTGTGGGGAGTGGCAGGGCCGCAGTGTCACAGTCATTTGTGACAGTCATCACTGTTAAGAACTGACTTGTAGGAACTTCCTTAGACTCCTCTGGTTTGTATCTACCTGTTGTTGTGAGGACTGACGAGGGATTCCATTTCATTCTGGTACCCTTCAGGTGCTGCACTGGAGCCATTCTTTAGCACTAGAAAGCTCTGTTCAGGAATTAGGACTCTGAGGCCAAAGGCACTTCAGTTGTTCTCTGAACTCACACCAGAAACTTTCATAATATGCATAAGAGAAGCTACAGATGCGTTTAAAACAGCGAACTGAGTGACGTTTAAGGATGTGGATGGGGCACAAATATAGAACAGGCACTTTTAATAGGAATCTTGGTAACACCCAGAAACCAATAACCCAGTGTCCTTTGCAAAATGTACATTTGTCCCTGGTACCTGATTTGCCAACCTGACCACAGAATTGGTGGTCCTTCTGCAAGAACTTCATGAAATCTTCCCCTTCCTCCCCTTGTCCTCCTCTTCTCCTCTTTCCTCCCCACTCCTCCCTTTTTTTCCCAAGATGGTTGTCTAAGTGCTTAAAAACAGCTAACTAGACTCACAGAGCCCTCAGAGCACTGCGTACATATGGAAGTTTATCACAATGTCTGATATAATTTCCCTTCATTTTTGTCTTCATAATTTTGCCTTGGTTTCAACCCTTCTAAATATGCCTATAGTTCACCATGGTGTGTGCTTTCCTGTTGTGATAAGTGGTCATGGATGTTTTTCTAAGTGACGGAATTTTCCCTGAGACTTGTTTTCATAGATACTATGTCGAACTGGTCACTGGCTTTCAGGATCGAAGAATCTCACTTCTCTTTTCACTGATAGGGTCATTTCACAAAGACCTGATGATAGTGAAGCTCAAATTAGTTTAGGTATCTTTGCAATACTGAGAAGAGTTGATAAGATGAAACAATGCAGGAGAGATTATCTGAAATCCTGAGTTTTCACCCAAGTTATTCTTAAACTCTAAATGAACTTGTCACATTAAAAGTGGCTTTGAACTAAATTCAATGAATTTACAGCCCACTCCAACAACTCTGTCTCCACCTAACCCAGCCACACAGGAGCAGTTAAATGTAGAGGGAATTTTCTTTGAGCTCTCTGCATTTGGACCATGTTAGGGTCTTTGAAAGTTGTGGAACATTTGGACTAGGTTGGTGTAAAAGCACATGGAAGGTTCTGAGTTTAATCCCTGGCACTTCCCAAAATGAAACAGCAAAAATAAAAACGAAAAGAGGATATAACTTTGGAAATTCTCCTTTTTACCCACCAAGATGAAATAAGAACACAGAGCCTCATGGGTGCTAGGCAATTATTCTTTGACTTTAGGAAGAAACACTAATAGCCTTGAAGTCTAGAAGAGAGCAAATATAGACATAATCTGCCTCTTCTCTTTTTCTCCCTGTCTCCTTCTAACATAGTCACACTCTGTTGGCTCTGATGAACTGGTGGACCCAAGTGACCCTTCTACGTTAGCTGATTCAGTATCTGGGGCTACGTTCACGTGCCTGTGTGCCCAGCTACTAGAAGTAATCTTTGACTAGGACAAATCTAATCTCTATAAACCAGCTTGTAGAAGATCGATGACTAGGTATCAGTGTGCAATTAATTCAGGAGACTCTGTGTCCTAAAAAGGAACAAATCTGGTTTAGAAAGTTAAATCGTATGTTGTTTATGCATTTAAAGATTAACTAAAGCCTGATTAACAAAAAACCTCTCTCCAATTCTCTGTTGCTCATGGATAACTCTTTCTCTTTGATTCTTTTCATTTAGTTTAATAGGCATTTACTCAGCATTGTTTTTACTTCTATTCCTACGTTAGTAGAAAGAAAGCAGACACCTTTCATTGTATCCTCTGAGGACTCCACTTCTTGTAAGTATCCTCACAATGTATAATTATGTTCAGTTGTCATGCTTTTCCTCTTCCACTAAAATTGTCATGTCCAAAAGAACAGGAGAGGTTTTTTTTTGTTTTGTTTTGTTTTTTGATACAGTGTCTAACTATGTAGACCAGGATGGCCTTAAACTCAGAGATCCACTTGCCTCTGAGATTAAACGTTCCTGCACCTAATTTTTCTTATGAAAACAATATACCCATACTAGCACGTGGTTAGCCACATGGCAAATGTCCAAAATTTTGGGAGGAGAAATAATTACTCACAGAAGCAACAATCTAGCTCCCCATTTTTAAAATTCCCCCTAATTTTTAAATTCCCCCAATCATCGCTTTGTTCTATACTTTGCAGCCACCAGGGCTGGGTTATCTCCACTAGTTCTTAATTTCCACCAACAGCTTTATCCGTTAAGCCACGCCTCCATTTCCAGTACTTAATCAAGGGCCTGACTCTTCTGGGTGGCTTCCTGTCAGACCTACAATTCCACTCTTAAACTTGCTCTTGCTTGTCAAGTTCCAGGCCACCTGGAACTGGGGTTCACCTCCCTTTCCAGCTATTATTCTTTTTCAGCCTTCTCTTGTTTCTGCTACACCCAAGGCTCTTGGGGAAAACGTCTTTCACTTTGAGACTGTCTCCCTATAGAGCCCACACTGGCCTCCAACTCGGATCCTCTCGCCTCGTCCTCTGAGTGCTGAAGTTAAAGGCGTGTGTTCCCACACCTTACTGAGGATTCCTGAGGATTTCGTCTTTTTTTTTTTTTTTCTTTTGAGACAAGGTCTTACTATGTAACTCCCACTGGCCTGGGACTGACTATGTAGACCAGGCTGGTCTCAAACTCATAGAGATTCCCCTGTCTCTTCAGGAATTAAAGGCATGTGTCATCATGCCTGGCTTTGTGTGTATTACTTTCTTCTGTGAGTGAAAGTGAAATTTAGGAAATTCTACGTGGATTACATATAACTTATAAAATATTTTCATGAAGTCATAAATTTGAAGTTACAGAAGACCTCAGATAGAAGTGAGTTTATTCATTATTTTATAAGTGAGAAGTTTCCATCAGAGCACCATATATATATATTTCTAGTAAAAGAATAGTTTAATGGGGATGGAGAGCTGGCTCAGTGGTTAAGAGCACTGACTGCTATTCCGGAGGACCTGGGTTCAATTCCAGCACCCACATGGTATCTCACAACTGTCTGTAACTCCTGGTCCAGGGGATCCAGAACCCTCCCACAAATATGTGTGCAGGCAAAACACCAATGTACATAAAATAAAAATTAATAAAATATTTTAAAAAAGAATAAATTTAATGGCAGAAAACATTTGAATTTTTGTTCCAATACCGACAAGTTGTATGATTTTTTTAGTCAAATGGCTTGACAACTGAGTCCCTAGTATTTTTTAGATGTACAATGGATATGGTGTTTCTGCTTTTGACTTCACAGGGTTATTCAGAGGTGTTTGATGAGGCACAAGAACTACTAAGTACAACAGGCTCCCTGGCTCCTATTGCAGGAGGACTGCTGTAGGCTCAAGGTCACTGAGGGTTCACAATGGTTTCAGGCCACCCAAGGCAAACAGTGAGATCCTGTTTCAAGAAAGATCTATAAATGAACTGGGACAAAAATATGAAAATATATCAAAGATAAGGATGCTAAGTTGGCTAACTTAGCCAATAGCAAAAAACAAAACAAAACAAAACAAACAAACAAAAAAAAAAAACGGTTGGCTCAGTTGGTAAAGGACTTGCTGGGCAAGTAAGAGGACTTGAACTCATATCTCAGGCACCAATGTAAAAAGCTGGGAATGGTGGTATGTCTACAACCTGGCAGACAGAGATGGGTACATCCATAAAGCTTACTAGTAGCCAAATTAGTCAAATCAGTGATCTCCAGGTTGAGACAGTTGAGAACCTGTCTCAAACCATAAAGTGGTGAATGACTAAGAAAAACTTCTGATACACACACATGCACATGCCCACACACACACACACACACACACACACACACACACAGACATGCACACACACACAAAGTTATCAAAGGTTAACAAGCTAACAAGGATTAACTTCGTTAATGTAAGAATGAAGCAAGGTCACTTGCATCTCAAACCTCCTATCGAGAGTAGGGACATGTGATAGAAAAGATGGTAATTCTGAAATTGATATAGTAAGAGTAGGAAGTACATTGTGTTGACCCATTTCCCAAGATTATTGCTGTCCTATGTCCTCTATGTTTGATTATAGAGGGAAACGCCTTCATTGGCTTCTTTCTCCTCAAGACCTACTACAGTGACAGACGCATAAAGCGTCAGGAAGTTAGATGACTCCATGTCCTGGATATTCTGCTTAATATGGATGCATTTTCACTGTCGAAGCACCTCAGTTTGGAAGGCAGGATACAGGGCTCTTATCAAGATCTGGAAGCGAGTGTTGAGGGAAGATGTGCAGGGTACTGAGTGGGAATAAAGATAACAGTTCAATGTTATCTCCATCATAAGGTCACTGCGTAGCCTTAGAAAATTACAATTGCTCAGACAAATGCTCCATTTCCTCAGGTATAAACTCTCACGAATGATGAAAATCCTCACATCATGCTGTACTAGGGTTAGACAATAAAAATAAGCCACTGAAGTGCTTCGTAGAAAAAAAAATCTTGTGTATTGATTCAATGAATGCTTACTGATTCTCTGCTGTGCACAATGCCGGCCATATGATGCAAAACGCATTAGACAAAGCCAGCCTGGCTGGAAAGACCATGAACTGCCCAGGAGAGTTGCCCAGCTGCATGTCTTATGGGGTGGTTGTCATATGTGGGGTCACATTAAATGAGGACGAAAGAGATTACTTAGATGAAAAGGAGAGAGTAGGAGGAAGCATTGCCACAGTCACAGCCTAGGAGCTAGTTGGCGGGGGCAAAGGTGGCGTTCATTAATTCTACACTGTGCAGTAATATTGAGCTTTTCAACAACCCTAGTGCTTTTGCATTGATCATCACCTTTGAGTGCAGCTTATTTCTATCCTCAGGTGTAAATAGCCTTTAATGGATGGATCATTGGTAAAATCACTGGGTCAGTACAGCTTTTCTCTACTCGTTAGTTGCTTGACAACTTAATGGGTAGTTCAGCAGATAAGAAAAAAAAAGGGCAAAACCAAGAACAATTGCTACTGCCTTCCTTTCCTTTTTCTCCTTACCTGCTTGTTCAGAACCCCCCCCCCTTTTTTAAGGAGAAATATATGAACATGCAAGAGAAGGTGTCTTCTGTTGGCTCTGGTTCACTAGAAGAGGAATCCTAATAATCTCTGAACAACATCCTTGGCAACTGCTGTAGTTACGGGATGTCTTCTGCCAGTAGGAGGATATCCACAGGGAAGTAAAAAGGAGATAGCTGAACCAGTTATCCGGAGATAATAAATATCTGTTTCAATCACGTAAAATTGCAGTATTTGTGGGTCAAAACCGGTACACAGTCAGAAAAATAATATGACTGAAGTGGATAGTAAGTACAGCATTGGAAGAAAATATGATTTGTGTAGTTCTTATCTGTAGAGTTGAAACTGCATAGTAGCTCTAAGTCTTTATGCTGCTTTCTATAAACAAAGCCAGAGTTCTATTTACATACTCTTTGTGGTCCCATTTTATTGCTAAAGCTCACATATCTTACTCTTTGGGGTAATCCCTTCCTTCCTTCCTTCCTTCCTTCCTTCCTTCCTTCCTTCCTTCCTTCCTTCCTTCCTTTTTTCTTTCTTTCTTTCTTTCTTTCTTTCTTTCTTTCTTTCTTTCTTTCTTTCTTTCTTTCTTTCTTTTTCTGTCTTTCTTTCTTTCTTTCTTTCTTTCTTTCTTTCTTTCTTTCTTTCTTTCTTTCTTTCTGTCTTTCTTTCTGTCTTTCTTTCTGTCTTTCTTTCTGTCTTTCTTTCTTTTTTTCTGAGACAGGGGTCTTAACTGTGTGGCCTTGGCTTGTTGGCTGGCCTTGAACGCGATATACAGACCATGCTGGGTTCCAACTCACACAGATCCTCCAGCCTCTGCCTCCCAAGTGTAGGGATCCAAAGCATACACTACCAGGCCCAGTGAGATTCCATCTCTTTTTGAAGGGAGGTGACTTGAAGCACACCCAGTGGGACAAAGAGGTGGCCTTTGTGACAGCAAAGTGCAGCTGTGCAACTGGCTTGCTGGAAATGTTGCATCTGGGGATGGACAAGACATGTGCTTCTACTTGAGTGAAGCTTCTCTCACTGATAAGGCAGTGTGGCCTCCACAGTGAGAAAATGCCAGGCCTTGAGATGGGAGCAAAGGGACATGGGGACTAAAATAAAACTAAACCAAATGGTGGAAACATGCTCAACTCCTTAATTTATCTGATTAGAGCCAACAGGCGCCACTGTGTAGAACATTTGCTCCTGTCCCAGATGCCATTAAGGCAGCAGCAGAGTTATTTCTAGGCTTGGCTCCAGATTATTGGGGGATGAACTAACAGTGGATTCAGTTTCAGCCTGGAGCCACCGTGTAATGGTGCAGACTGCAGTCACTGCAAAGTCTTCAGGCATCAAGTGTTCTCAGGAGCACATGCTTGCTTCGAAGAGATGTCCTAGCCCTCAGGGAACATTGCTGCAACCTCAATTCCAACACAGCCCCAACTCCTACCTATATCACTCTGCTTTACTCTGCAACACAGAAGCATGGTTGCTTAGACTTAAAAGCTTTCAGAAACTGCTTAATGTATATAAGGCTGGTATCATATGTAATCATCACCTTTTTAAAAATTACACACATTACTTTGTACAGTACTGTACTGTACAAAGAAAGACAAAACTTCTGTTGCTATTTTAGGCTCTGGAACCATAGTTGCCACTAAGAAAAAAAATTAGAAAGTTTTATCCATCCAGTGCAATGTCTATATCTCTTGACAACCCTCTTCTGACCTACTCCAAAATCTACACTCTGCCTGACCCAAGTCCCAGTCCTTAGTTGTTCTGCCTCCTAGAAAGGAGTTCTTGAATTTTAGGTGCTCCTCAGCTCATAAGGAGAGGATACATTCTGATAAGCATGGTATAAGTTGAAAATACTCTAAATAAAAAAATGCATTTATACCATTATATTATTATTATTATTATTATTATTATTACCATTACTACTATTTATGACAGAGCTGTCATTATGGACAACACAGGATACGATAGAGTATGTGTTGTGTGCTCTCTTGACTTAGCTGTTCACAACTCTTTCCCAGCGCCGTGAGCAAGTGTGGTAGAGTAGGTGAGTCATTAGCTCAGGGAAAGATCCAGACTCAAAATGTGAAGCGTGGCCTCTACTAAGGGTTATCATTTGGACAATATGGTAATGCTCAAAAGTCCTAAGTCAAGATGTCAAAATTCAAGGGCCATTGATAATTAACTGTTTGGGAACTGACTATTCACTCATTACAAAAGAGAGTGTGTGGAAGATCTAAAAATCCTATTGAGTGCTAACTGCCATCCCTTCCATATAGATGTAGAGAACCCTTAAAGACTAAAGGTAACATAGAGGGCACTGTTGCCCTGGAAACGCCATCCCCAAAATAGCATGGTCAGACTGTTGTTCATGACTGATGAGAATCAACTCCGTTTTAGAGACTGGAATGATTTTTCGAGTAACTTCATTGAAACACTTGCTGGACATTGTACTGAAAGTTAGGCAGGTACAAACATGGATTTGTACACGTCTGGGGCCCTTTACAAAATAATTGCACATGTAAAATCAGAGGCAAAGAGAACGTTTAGAAGCAAATATATACTGAATGAGAAAGGAAATAACAAGTAACTGGAGCTTAGAGATTTAAATCCTCTCTGAGCTTTCCTTAGGCAATGTATCAGAACGGTTGACATACACATGCTTCCCTTCAAAACCCAGCTATAATTTCCAAAATCCTAGGCAGAATATTCTCTAGTTCCCAGCAACTTTCACCATCCAGTGGGGCCCATAAAAGGAGACAACTCTGAAGCTTATTATTTGTAAAGCTTAATTCTTTAGAGAATTAAGAACCATACAGAATGGTTCCAAGACCCAAGTCAATTATAACAATAGTCACTAGATCACCCAGCAAGAACAGTTGCATGAAAGTGGAAGATTTTCTATGATGACAAGATTTCTTTTGAAATTTTATTATGAAATTAAATTAGACTCATAGAAAATTTGCAAAAATATTTACTCAAAATGTCTATACTTCATCCATAATATCATAATATTGCTTGCCATAATATCAACACACGACAAAGTATATCACTGAAGCTCAGAGCATTCTTACAATGCTATTATATTACAGTCTGTATTTCAAATTTACCATGTATGCAGTACATTTTCATCTCTAGTCTATTTGTGTTGAGGGGTCTGACTCAGGATCCCAATTGCATTTTGTCACGATGCCCCTTAGTATCTTTCTGTTTGTAGCAGTCTCTGCATCTGCCTTTGACTTTGATGAGCTGGACACCTTGGGGAGCCTGAAGAGTCTTTTGTAGAGGAGTGAAGTCGCATGTTTATGGAAGGTCTCCTTCTACAGTCATAACCCCACATTGTTATCCATTTCTTTGCTAAGTTTGTAGAAGCTGATCCAGGCTGCCTCTTGGATCATTGCTATGTGTTCTCATCTGCTTTTCTCCTTCTGAGCATTTTGTTTTTTAAATCTTATAGCAACATAGAATGTTCCATGCTTGTATATTTCCTGTCCAGCCCTGGAATCACAGCCCGATAACAGGTCTTTTTGATTCGTATGTTTTCTTTGTTCTTGGATGAGTCATTTGCAGAAACAGCTCACATACATTATCTGTGCCTTATCAGCCACTAGGAGTGGGACCCTGTGTGCCCTTTCTAAACTGCAGCTGTAAAAGCACCCTGGAGGTGTGCACACAGGTTCAAAGGCTAGGTGCGCTGGCCTGCAGAAGCACATCCGAGCAAGACTTACAAGGCAACTGCTACTTAACAGGTCACCCCGGACGCTATCCTTTGGCTCCCACATTCAGCTGTTATATCTGCCAGTGTTGTCTCACAAGCCTGCCTGCCCTTCCTGCTCATGCTGGCTGCCATTTCTTTGCCTTTATTTTTCCCTAGGTTTCACTGGCACATGGCACAGCTTCCTAACAGTCTTCCTGTGTTTGTCTCTGTTTTCTGAATCCCATCTTTTATGTAAATGCATAAGCAAACCTTCCATTTGAAAATAGAATGTCATTGCTTTCTCTCTTAAGCTGGAAGAGAATGATTCCTGTGTCTTTGGTTAGTTTTTCTACTAAATCATCTCTGGTGAATGGTTCCTAACCCTTAGTGTCCATGAACGTTAGCTGGAGGACGTGCTAGAGAGGTTGTCTAGGTTCCACCCTGTGTTCGAGGGACAGTTGGTCTGGGATGGGAGTCTGACAAAGAGACCTTCCAGAAAGCCCCAAGGAATGCTGAGGTCAGGGCCAACAAGATTGTATCCACACTGCTTAAGAAGAAAAATATGCTTCCACATTCAGGTCCCTGCACCTCCTGCAAAGCTCTGTCCTTTGCCAAACATGCTCTGCCTCCTCATATCTTTTCACAACCTCTGCAAATATAACTCCCCAATCCTCCTTGTCTCCCCACTTTTAAAAAATCAATCTTTAGAGATCATTTCCTACCTCCCTTTGCCATGGTCTCCCCTCCTCATCCAGCCTCAGAAGGGGAGTCCGGAGTCCAGCAGTGCCTGGTATATAACAAAAATTACTACTTGGGGAAGAATGTAGTGATTTACTAATTTAATCATCTCAGTAGCTCACGAATTCCATGGTCTAAGTCAGCTTTGCTCTTTAGCACCTAGTCTGCCTGACACCCAGTGCAGAACAACTTAATATATGGCACTGAAAGAAGCAAGCCTTCCCAAGGGAAATATCAGCTCTTTATACTGAAGGAAGCGTTAAGGAGATTCCAAGAACACGTCACTATTTGTTACTATTATACTGCAGATGGAAAAGAGGTGTTTTAAAGAGGAGAGTGGTCTAAGAGATGTAAGAAGCCTAACAACTTATGGGTTCCTCACTTATTTAAGGCAGGCAATTCAGTGTCCTCTGAAATGGCCTTACTATAGTAGCATGGCAGCAAGCAAGGCTGCTGACCTAAGTTACCTCGGTCCTCTTGTCTGTGTGGCTGTTAGCGGACCAACTAAAGGATGAATGGCCCCTCCCCTTTTGCTGTCAACAGCTACGGAAGCCACCCTCAGTCTTCTTAACTGCAGCATTGCCTGTAGAACCAGAATACTAAATCAACCATTGGTTGTAGCTAAGAAATAGAAATGCTGGTCTATGAACATGTATAGAAAGTAACTGCACATCAATTTTCACAAAACTGTGACTCAAATGAAACATGTCCTTCAATTATTACAGGCGATAAATAGAGTTGTATTTTAGTACCCAAGACTTCATCACTGGTAGAAATGATCTTTACTTGTATGCTACACTCCAGTGAAAAGTTCTATTCAAATTTATTTCAAGGGGATGGAGAGATGGCTCAGAGGTTAGAGCACTTGCTGCTCTTGCAGAGGACCCAGGTGTGGTTCCCAGCATGCACGTGGCAGCTCACAACCATCTTTTACTCCAGTTCCAAGGCTTTCAAGCTCTCCTCTGGCCTCCGTGGGCACTGCACACACACGGTGCATATGTATTTACCCCACATATACACCAAATAGAAATAAATCTTTAAAATATTATTTCAAAATGACAATAGTTATCAAAGGCACAAACTATTACATTTTGGTACTAGATATATAAATAAGCACATATCTGAAACTTCAACAAAAGTGATATCATTTACATTTGTACATATTAAAATTTTATGTGTTTATCCAAAAAAAATATACATTTTATTTTGCATGTTTAAAAGATTGTTCTGAGAAGGGCCCATAGAGTTCATCGGGATCCTACAGTGTTATAGGGTTCTGTGACACTAGGAAGGTTAAGAATCTTCAGTTAGAATATAAGGTTTTGGGCAGAATTTGGTTGGATTTAGTTTTATATTTACTCTGTAATGAAAGTTTGGGAAGAGAATTTTTTTCAGAAGTTGAAAAAAAATCCAAGCTGAATACTAGTTAAAGAACTCATGAATTGTATCAGAACCTTTGCTTCTCTCATTGTGTACAAACAACAATGAAACAGTCTTTTGTTCTTCTGGCTACATGCTCCCAGTGCTGTAACAGTTAAATTAATTTCTAATATGTCTCATCTCATTATAAATCTGTGCAACAGTCTCTTTCAATTTTAAATTGAGCAGCAGGGAAGATTAAATACTTAGGTATCCCAGTTTGTATAAAATTTCTAGATCCATACAAATTAAACTTCCCCTGTCTAAATGACCCTAATCATTCTAATTTAACTAGATGGAGCTTATTTCCTTTTGACAGGACTTGTCATGTTGAATCTTAGCCATGGAGACGAATGGCATGCCAAACGGGTAATAAGTATTCCAGATGTACTTGCTGCTTTCCAGCAGCGTTATTAATAAAAGCCAGTTGCTTCTTGTCTTTTTTAGCCCTCCAACATTACTGAGGATATAAACTTCCTTTCTTCCCATTATGTTATGGTAATTTAAAAGTACAGCAAATGGGCTTGCTCCAGAGGATGCTGATCTTTGTGAAAGTACTTCTCCACTGTGAATGGTCCACCACGGGCTACTAGCTGATCTGTGGGACTCTCAGCTTGGTGAGACTTTGGATATGGAGAGGCTGAGAGGGCAAGAAGATTGGATCAGACCTTTGAGTTTCAGTGTGTGTGTGTGTGTGTGTGTGTGTGTGTGTGTGTGTGTGTGTGTGTGTTGGGGAGGTCTGATAAGCAAAAGGACCACTTTGCTTCTTTTTACCTGAGAATAAAATTTAAGATGGAAGATCTACCATAACAGTCACTCAGTTTAAAGGACCTGCCTTCTTGACCAATGGCAGTCCTCCACTGGCCTGATGATCCCTTTCCCACCTGATCAATTCCCAAACTGTGCTGGAGCTTGCAGAGAACGCCACACATAAAATATCCACAAGGACCTTGGTGGGAGTAATACTCTCTCCAGGAACTGAAGAAAAGACATGCAGGGAGCATGTGAAAGAGAACACTTGGGCCAGATGGGGATAGGATCTAAAGACAGGTTCACAGACCAAAGGGCCTAAATCCATGACATTTAGCAGACTAACAGACACAGACAGGTACTGGAAATTAAATTTACCACTATCATCATCATCATCATCATTACTTATGTATTAGATGTAATGACTTCATGAATGCTTATTCAAAATACTACTTTGGACTTAGAGTATTATTCTCTCTCTCTGTTTTTTCTGTCTCTGTAAATTTTCCCTCAACTGAAAAATAGGCTTCTCTTTTACTTTGTGCTTTCTCCTGTTTTAACTTAAATCTGTGGAAAGGCTTTTGCATTTCTAAACATAAAGGATGGTTTAGTATCACTCCAGAGAAAGAAGATATCTAAATAATTGGTGAAGTAATATTGTGGCCTCCAGAAAACTGTCTCAGGAGCTGGGCAGATGGCTCAGTGCATAAAATGTTTGCTGTTTAAGCATGATGACCTGAGTTCAGATTTCCAAAACTCACATAAAACTCTGGGTGTGATAGTGCATTCCTGTAATCCCAGCTCCAAGAGCATGGAGACAAAAGAACCATCCTCCATTGACAAAACATGAACACTAGGTTCTGGGAGAGACTCTGTCTCAAAGGATAGTAAGGTGCAGGACCTACAAGATCAACCTCTGGCCTCCACTGGTACATGTGATCACACACACACACACACACACACACACACACACACACACACACACGTAAATAGCCTCAGAGCTGGCATCATAATCCATACTAGAGCTCACATCCTTAGCTTTTCATTTTCTGGATCAGTGATGACTTGAACTCTTAACTAATAACTTGACATCCAGTTAAAACCACTTTGAACATTTAAATGGAAGATATTAGCACTAAAACCATGTTTGCTAGTCAATCCTGCAGCATTTACAACATGCTTAGTTATGTGGATTTTTATGCCATGCTACTTCCTCAAATGCCAACCAAAAAATGCTATTCTTGGCGCAAGTAATTTCCCTCCCATTATCTCTGTTGGTTTTTGGAGTTCATTAACAATAGAAATTATTGAACTGAGTTCTACTGACATCTGCTGGACAAAACCTGTGTTTGTGACTTGATGATCATTAGCTCAGGAACAAAGCTCCATCAAGTGAAATAGAAAATAGAGCTAAGCCAAGCATACAACTCTGAATTAGCACATAATAAGTCTCAGAGCAGTTTCCAAGTCTGTTTTTCCAGCTGGCAAAGCTGCACTTCAGATCAGTGCTTTAAGCCATGTTTTCTGGGCCTTGGTGACTGTGCAAACCTGCTCCAGTCACAGCAGGGTCTCTACAAATAGGGCTGTTCAGTTAGTGAGGACATGCCTAATAGTAGATCATTTGGGACATGTTCCGCCCTGAGAACCAAGCCTCTTGGCAGCAGAGTGTAATGCTATCCCCATTACTACAAGGACAACTTTGTGGAGTACATGCTTTTCTCCATTAGGGAGCAAAGATGCAGTGTCTGGTATTTACATTTTTTTCATGGATTTACAGGTATAGATGGGGGTTCTAAATACAGTAATAGCAGACTTGACATCGCTAGCCTTTATATTAACTTTTCATTGTTATTTGGGCCTTTTTTTATTGAGCCCGCCTGCTATACAGTTTTGTTTTTATTTTTGATCTTCTCCATCATAGTCTTGGTTCCAATAAAACATTTGATCCTAACTTGGGGCTCTCTGGGCCATCTTTGTGGAACTTCATTATTTTTTTTTAAAATAGGGTCTTAAAAAAATAGAGCGATGTATCAGTGGGTAACAGTGCATTCTGTGCAAGCATGAGGACCCCAGTTCAAATCCCTGGCATCTATATAAAAATCAAATATGGCTGTGTATGTCTTTAACCCTAGGATTGGACGATAGAAACAGGAAGATCTTTGAGCCTGTTGGCCAGCCACCCTAGGCAGACAGGGTAAGTATCAGGTGAATAAGGTTGAAAGCAATAGAGAAAACACAGTATGTCCTCCTGTAGCTTTTACGTATGTGGCAACTTCACACACCTTCACATACACATGTGCACCCCTCCTCAGACCCCACCAAAATGAGCGTTTCTAAATTTTAAGTAAGATCCCTCTACTTCTTAGGAATTCCCAGATAATGATGAGTTCAAAAAAAATCACAACTGGTTTTCTAAAAGCATTAAATCATTTGCAGACAGGAATTGACAAAGTTATAATTTAAAATGTTACTAAATTTTAAATAATTTTAAATAAAATTAAAGCAAACCCTGCATACAGTTGACTATATTTGAGATGATTTTAGAGCTAAGACAGAATGAAACCAAGAAACAGAGTTGGGTGTGCATGGGATGCAAGGAAGCCTCACCAGGAGGAAGAGGGAAAATGCTTTCCCTTTCAATTTCCTCTCTGACTTACAAATTCAAAAGAGTATTCATTTCTATGTGTTTTTGAATTTTCTGGCTTCCCTCCTGGCATTAGATTTTACTTTTATTTCACTGCTGCTGGTGCAATCTCAAATTCTCAGAGTGTGTTTTGTTATGTAACATGTGGTCTATTCTGGAGACTGCCATGTGTATCAACTCTGGGATTAGATAGTTCTTTTTTCTAGTTCACTGAGGTAAGTACAGTACTGTGTCAGATCCCTCTTCCTTTTCGTCATTATGAACTTCCCCTGAGTACTACTTTTATAGCATCTCATGAGCTTGATTCTGTGGTTTGAATTTCATCTTCTGTCTTGATGCTCTCTCCATCATCAAAGTGGGACACTGGGAAGTATCATTCTATTGCACGTGTTACTCTCTCCATCCTGCCAGAGCTTGCTTCATATGTTTGGTCATGCTGAAGTTGTATGTGTATGTATTTGTAATAGCTATATATTCATGATCTTTTTGACACTATATTGTCTTTTTACTTACCCATTTTGACAGAATCAGTGTTGTGTGATATAGTAAATACGGACACTCCTTAGAATTACCATTTACAAGCTGGGTTATGGTGGCGCACGCCTTGAATCCCAGCACTCGGGAGGCAGAGGCAGGCGGATCTCTGTGAGTCTGAGGCCAGCCTGGTCTGCAGAGCGAGTCCCAGGACGGCCAGAGTCACAACAGGGAAACTGTTTTGGAAAAAACAAACAAAACAACTCAAAATTTTGCCATTTACATACAATTTCAATCTCTCTCTCTCTCTCTCTCTGCATAGGGAGATGTCTATGTGTGCTCTTAAGTATAAAATGAATCTTTAATAGACAGCACATTGTTGGATTTAGTTTAATTTTTTATAAATTTCATTCAGCAATGTTTAGTCTTTCTGGTTTCAATGTTGAATCCATGCACATCTAAGAGTCACTGGTGTGTAAACTTCCTCTGGCCCTTCCATTGACTCCACCTGTCTCCTGCTTCTTTTCTCTCAGTCTTTCTTTTCACGCTTTGTTGGCAGCTGTGCTGATATAATTTCTTTCTCATTTTCTTGTGTGTGTCTTCTATGGATGCTTTTAGATAGTTATCATGAAGATTATCTGAAATATCTTATTGCTGTGACAAGTGTTTTAAGCCAATAACAATTTAATGTCAATCTCATGGAAGTATTCTGGACTTCTACTGTTACCCACACTTTTATTATGTTTTACGCCAGAATTAGAGCAACTTGTAAGCTACCTTTACCAAACTATTCCTGTCTTTGTCTCCATATTTATCTTTTTCTGTTAGTTTTCTGTGCTTAAATTCTGTTTGGTGTCCCTCTGTTTCAACTTGAAGAACTTCCTTCTGCCTTATGCAGGGTTAGGTTCAGTGTTGTTGGAACTACCTTATGATTTATCTAGGAAGATCTAGATCTATTTTGAAGGATAGTTTTATTAAAGGTAACCTTCTTGGTTGGAAGGTATTTCTGTTTCCCATTGTTTTGCCCTGCTTAGCACTTTGGATATAAAACACAGTGCCCTGCCAGGTTGCTGCTGGGATGAGTTTTCAGTCATAGCCATGACCCCTTGTGCATGAAAACCTTTTCTCCTGCTGGTCAAAAGTTTCACCTACAATTTTTGATGATGTTTTTCATAACATGACTGAGTACAGATTTGTTTGGGTTCAGCCTTCTTGGAGTATGAAGACTTCTGAAATCTGGAAGTTAGGTTTTTTCTTTCTTCAGATTTGGTACATTTTAAGTCATTTTTCTCTAACTACATTTTGTGCTCCCTGTACTGTTCTGAAGCTCCCAGAGTGCACATGGTGACTTTCCCGCAGGTACCAAGGTATCTCCTGGGCTTTTTCCATTCCTTTGCTCATGATTATTGTCCCTCCAACTGGATGGTTTCAAAAGATTTATATTTCAACTCAACGATTCTTCCACTTTTATTGAACATTTTTGCTGATTTTCTATCATTTAAAAATGTTATTGTATTTTTCATTCCTGAAATTGTTTGGTTCTTCTTTATATTTTCTGCCTCTTTGCTAACATCCTCATTTTTTTTTCTGTGTTATTGTCTTCTTGATCTAAGAAACAGGTAATTCCTATCGCATATTTCACTGGAGTTGCTCTGCAGACACATTCTGTTTCTTGGCATCGGGCCATGCTTTTCTGTTTCTCATGTAACTCTAACTCTGGGTTAGAGTCGAAGCATTCCAATGAGTGGTCTAGAAACTCAGGGAAACAGAGAAGGGGGAGGATGGATGAAGTTCAGTAAGAACAAAACAGAATGGAGGGATCACTTCTAGTTTGGCCAGCACTGTAACCACGTTAAAATTTTTCCAAATGATAGGAAGAGTATGAAATTATCAACACATAAAAATGGCTGAAGAGGCAGAGATGCCGGTTACTCTGTGATTGCCACACATGGCACATGTGTTGAGTTATAATGAAGCACAGAGATATTGCTCTGCGATTTATTTATCCTCTAACAAGGAGAAAGCATCTACTCTTGTCCCTGTGTTTGTTAGCAGGCTTTCTAGAGGGGAATATGCTGTGTTAAACCCAGCTCGGGGTGGGATGTGGGGAGGACCTTGGTCTAGGGGAATATAACTTCTCTGAGGCTTTAATATCTCAATTAGACATGCTTGCCAGGTTTCTTTTTCAGGAGTTTGTAGTATCTTGCTCCCTCTGGTGTCTGTCTTCTGTATTATAAATGGTCTTGTTTCTATTTTTACTGCTTTGAAACAAGATCTCCAATAATGCTGAGTTGGCCTTGGATTTGCTACATACCTGGGGATGACCTTGACCTCCTGATCCTCCACCTCCTGAGTGTTGGGATCACAGGTGTGTGCTACCATGCCCAGACACCTGGCACGTTCTTGGATTCTACAATAGCAATCTGTCCTACATTTTTTCCTCATTGGCTACCAAACATCTAAAGTTGCGATTCTCAAACTGTGGGTCATGACCCCATTAGGGATTGAACAACCCTTTCAAAGGGTTCATCTAAGGCCATCTGTATATCAGATATTTATATTATGATTCGTAACAGTAGCAAAATTACAGTTATGAAGTAGCAATAAAAATAATTTTATGGTTGGGGGTCACCACAGCTGTTTTAAGGTTGCAGCATCAGGAAGGTTGAGAACCACTGGTCTAAAGAATGCCAGCTTCCTGCCTGTGCTGTGCTAGGAAAACAGCAGAACAGCAAACTTCCCAGGAAGTCCTCCCAAAGCTGCAGCGCCCCCCATACAGTCCATGTTTCTGTTCTATCCTGAGAGGGGCAGTCTTGTTTACCTAGTGCACTCCACTTCTCAGATTCTGGAATTCCCAGGAGCTACTCTGGCCTGTGTACTAGAAAACCCAAACCACTTTGCACAAGTGAACAAGAGACGGACTCGTCATTTTTCCATCTTCTGATGTCACCACTACAGCAAACCCAGTTTTAGGTAGGCAGCTGAGGGCTTACCAAAATTAAATCCAAATGTGCTGAGCAATCACTGTTATAAGTAATAGAAAATACACTGGTTGTGAGCCATCCAAACTTGGATCAGTCCCTACTGCCCAAGCCCAGGGAACACACTCACGTTATTAGAAATAAGGGACAGTAATGATCACATTCATTTGTGTCAGGTTTTTAATTTGGAGAAAATAAAGCATTTTCCCCAGGTCTCCTAGACTTGCTTTATTTCTAGGTTCTTACTCGGCCTTGGATAGACGGCTTCTGAAACCCCAGAAACCCACATCATTTTGTGGAATTCTGACACTGGAATCATGTCAAATGGCAGGCGGCCGGCAGCGCCTGTATACTACAGTTACTAATTACGACACACCGAGAAAGACCGGCTTTGGGAAAGGAATATGATGATCTGTGTTTAATAGTGTCTTTAAAGATGCTGAATTTTAGCTCCTTATAAACTGAATGAGGTGCCGAGGAGTCCGATTTCCCCCACGAGCTCCTGATTCCAGATGACTCGTGTTAATCCTTTGCTCTGGGTATCTCCTTGTGATACTCAAAACAATTCTTGATTTTCCCATTCAAATAGAGTATTTTCCCTGAGTCCTTTGCTCTTACCTGGTGCATTCACCACTACAAAACATGCTGGTCCCGAGACCATATCCTTCATCTTCCATCCTACACGACTGGCAGGTAGAAATAAGACTCCAGTCATTCCTGCTGGCTCATGCCCTTCACATGCAAGCCAGCTCTTGAAACCCATCAGCCCACTTCTGACTCATTTTTCTCTGCTTGAGATTCTTGACGGATTATCTGACTTGTTAAGGAGCACTTCACAAGGATCCCTTCACAATTTGCAAGCACACAGTTTGCATGCACAGCAGACTGAACAAAGCCACGACTTTAGTTTTCACAACCAGTTTCCTCGCCTCTCATATACCTCTTTCCTCACTATAGGCTAGTTCCATGGTCTGTCCTACACGGAAATCACTTGTTTATATTTACATCCATTTCAGATGTCTTTTGTGAGGAGATGCCATCCCAGTACTCGTGGGATGCTGCACCTCGTGCATGCTAGT
This sequence comes from Cricetomys ansorgei, assembly GCA_026225945.1. Lineage (NCBI taxonomy): Eukaryota > Metazoa > Chordata > Mammalia > Rodentia > Nesomyidae > Cricetomys > Cricetomys ansorgei. Next base: position 5,959,414 of record JAMJFZ010001796.1, read on the forward strand.
AGTGGTCTTCACATTTTCAAGTTGGATAGCAGCCTATGCCATAAACCAATTATGAAAAGGCTAACAGCAGGGGAGGATCTGTGAACTACGTTTAAATAAAGTATGTGCATCTTAAGTGTTCCTCAAGGAAAGGAATCTAACCTTAAGTATTTTTATTGGGAATTTCACGTGTATAATGTATTTTGATCATACCTGCCCACCTTCCCACCGTCTACCTATTATATTTTTAAGAAATACAGTCCACTGAATCCAATTTGTGCTGCCCCTATACTCCTAGGTGTGATATCTACTGGATGCCTTACCAGGGGCCAGACTCTTCTCTAAAGAAAACTAATTCTCCCCACAGCAGCCACCTGTCTCTCTCCCGCTCCATACTGGGGTTGACTTGCTTGAGATCTTGTGGGTGTCTTGTGCAAAACCTGACTTCTTAATAATGCTAATAATGGGGATTTCCCAGAAATTGACTAATGAGTGAATTTGGAGGAGTAAGTGGCTTTATGTCTTCAGTTTTCCCTCCACACTGCCCATCATCAGGGCTGTCCAAATGTACTAACAGCAAATGCTTCTAGGCTGGCTGAGTGTCTTCTCCCTGTAAAGGCATCTAACTTCAGCATTTCCATAAATATAAAGAAAGCCCGGGGCACAGGAGTACCAGACTTACATTAGGCTTCGTGGAACAAGGGAAGGAACAGTTGGCACCAGTGCAAATATCAGGACACATTTTGTAACTGCTTGGCTAATCTGTGTTCTTTAGACAGAGTTGGCAGAGCAGGAGCTGTTTATGCATGAAGAATCTACCCTGCACACAGACAAGTCCAGAGCACACAGCAATAAAGATAAAGTACTGTTCATAGCACCACTAACACAGGCATGTCTGCAGCACATGATCTGACTGTACCAGTAGTGCAGAATGTATTTATGAGAGAGTGCATGTGAACTGCTGACTGCCGATTCCTAAGCAAACAGCCAGTGCTAGCCATAAGCTCACACTGAGCCCCATCAGAACTTTCAGGTTACAAATGCTTCCCTTCACATCCAGATCCACCATAGAAATTAGGCAATTTTGACAGTACTTTACAAACCGATTCATCAGGAGTTCTCCCTTTCCCTCCATAATCACTAAATGGCACACAAAGGGTTTCTCCAACACTTATTTGCCAAGTGACAGAACATTAGCTGTAGACTTAATGTCACCATAGCTGTAATTTGCATGTTGATGGAAAGTTAACATAATGTAGAGATGTGAAATTAAGCTGGCTGACTACAGGAAGTGGCCCTGCTAAGATCCATTTCTCCATCCTCATTAGACCATGTTTTGGCTTACTGTGTTTGTGCTTTCTCTTATTACTAATGGAACTGTAAAATATATCCCTGAGGATGAATTACATAGGCTCCTGGAAAACAGTGTCTATCAGTTCACAGAATGGAACTGTGAAGTCAGTGTGTTCTCCAGTGTTCTGCTTTAACTGACCACAGCTTAGAAAGGAGAGTGGGTGTGAAACAGAATGAAGCAGAAAATTTTCCATGGAGATTATATATATATATACTTGCTTGCCTCTTTTTAAAAATAATACTTTGATTGATAATTTGAGTTTCATACAAGGTATATTTCAATAACACCCATTTCCCATTCCTCCCTGTTCCACCCTCTTACCTCTATGCCCTCAAAAAAACAAAACACCAACAAAAAAAAAAAAAAAAGAAAAAGAAAATTAAGTGTAGCTAGTGTGGCAGGTGAGATGGATCATGGGCATCACCACGGAAGGCAGCAGGCTGCTCTGATGATGAACTATACTATACCATATATATGTATATATACATATATATATGTACACACACACACACACACACACACACACACACATACTATACTAGCCCGAGACCAGGCACAATAAACTACAAACTGAAGTTGGGTCCTATTGCCCAAGTCCACAGGCACCTGGGTCTCCAACAGGCAACCAGACATCTGGGCAGCACCAGGATATCCTGTGGGCATCAGGGCCTCCAGATTTAGAGAATAAGTTGACATGCGGCTTGTAAGGATAAAGAACATATGAGACCTTCAGGGCATTGAATCCATAGTGGGGGGTCATAGAGGGAAAGACAAACAGCATAAATTACCATTTTCTAATTAGTAGAGAGTATGGGAGGGATAATTTTTTTTTCCTAATGTAAACTCATGGACAAACAAGTCAATCTAGTTATGGGTAAGTCAAAAGGGTCAAATTACTTAAACTTGTATTTTTTTTAAAACACAATAATTGTATATTTTCACTCTGCTAGGGAAAGGTAAACAGAGAATAGGATCACTATGGAGTCCGGTGACTCCTATAGGGCTCTGTCCCTCCATGTCTCACACCTGCATCTACAGGCTGGATCCCAGCACACATACCTTCATTTCATTTGAAGGAGAGAATAATCATCACATCTATCTGCAGTGTTATGGGTCATCAGCCAACAGTGGGGAGAGATGAAGGACAGACACTTTAGCAAATGCAGCTCAGAGATGAGAACTCGTGCCTCATGAAAACACTGGCAAACTTCTGCTGTGCTAGTTTCTGTGTCAGAGTGTAGTATAGCCTCCCAGGTGACTGGGCACGTTTCCTTTCCTTGTAACTATGCCCCATTTGGTGACATCAGTTCATAGCTCATTTAGAATGCGAACAGAAGAGCTCCTGGAGTGAGGCTGTCAGTCACTGACTACAGGGTAAACGCACACAAGCATGATGTGGGTGGTGCACTCACTGCCTGGCACGAAACCCTGGAATTCTCGCTAGTTCTACCAGAATCGGATGTGAGGACATTTTTCTTCTATCAGTCTATTATTAGAGAGTGGAACTAACAATAAGGAAAAATTAGGAACAGATCCCAGGGAGTGAGTTTATACAGAAAAAGTCACTGTTTACCATTACAGAAAAATAGTTTCCAAGTTCAAACTGAAGCAAACAACAGTACTCAGTACTTAGTCTTAATAAAATTTTATTAAAGACCAGTAAAACCCTTCCAAAACATACAGACATGATGCCACCCTTCACCTTGTGGTGATTTCTGAACATCCTCACACTGATTCCTGTTTAGTAGACAGAAACAGCTCTCCTACAGCCCAGGGGTACAGAGCCACTCAGAGACCTGCTCTGACAGGTTTCAGGGAAGCATAAAAGGAACTGGAATTCAGGAGAAAGCAGGGATTACACCTGAGTTCTAGGAGCCTACGTGGCATATCAATAAATGTTCCTGCTCACATTATTTATTTCAAAATTAGGTGGTAGAAGGTAAGGACACTGTAAAACCAGATACAAGTTGACCCAAGGACACAGGAGTGGAGTGTCACAATTCAGTAACTTAGGGAAATGGGACTAAAGGGGGAGGGTACCCTTAGATCCGCTTTATCTATCCACATGGGGCTTCTGATGTCAAATGGATGTGACATGAACGGTGGAAAGGGAAGCAGTTGACTAAGGATGAAAGACTGACAGCTGGGATGAAGCGAATGCCTGGTGGGATCTAGGGAAATGGTCACAGTAATGTTGACATTTTACGTGATGAAAAGTTAAGGGCAGAAATGTACAATGGGATAAAGGTACTGCCTGACAGGCTCTGAACATTTCACCACCCAGTCTCTATGGAGATTAGCAATGCCACTGAGTTTTCTGGGAGCAACCTCTGGAAGGTTTTTAAAGCAAGAAGAAAAACATCCAAGGGAAAAATGTGAAAGAACGAAAGCAACAACATTTTTCTGCACAACGCTGGAGTGGAAATATTCCCTGCAGTCTCTGTCTCAGTGGGGAGATGCTGGTGTGCGCTCTGCACTTTACCTGAGTTTAAAAATCCTCAGAATTAAGCCCAAGTAAACAGTGGCACAAATACTTAGGCAGTTTAGTAAGTTTCAAAAAGGTAGAGTGAAGAGAGAAAGCTGGATTACTAGCACATATGGTCTGTAATGGATGACAATATACAGAAGGCAGCTCACAGTAACAATGGCGTTACTCACAACACTTCTGCTTCGTCTTCTTTCTTGGGATACCTTAGCCAGGATGCCTGGAGAAGCACTGTGATCAAGATTCCTGTCTGACCAGAACACGTGTTCATTTTCTCTTAATACGTAACTATAGTAGCTGAAGGAACAGGCAGAATAGAATACGCCATGTAACTAAGCCAAGAGGGGTATTTTTTTTTTTTAAGTTGGCCACAAAGACAAATGGATGCGCTTGCTGTGTATGAGTCTTACTTATAAACACTGACACCATCGCTGTGGAGCCATCACCAGGCACAGTCTGCACACAGCTTCTAGCAGCACTTTGAGGGTGACAAGGCACAGGTCCTTGATATACAGGGGTCATGGAAGGAGTGATCCAATCCTAGGAACTGAACACTGGGCTGCTCTTTGGATCCTACTGTAGGTAGCCTTTAGAGGGCCAGAAAATTTCCCATAATATTAGCTATTTTGGGGTTTAGTCCTCCTAGCAACCAGCATACACTGGATTTGATTTCCAATAACAGCATGACCAAGAAAGCCACAAAGCTGCACATTAAATATTCTCATAGCCTGTTGTTTTAAATCTAGAAACATTCCTAAATCAGTTATAAAGAGTCTGGATAGGCCTGGGATATAGAGGGAGGGAGGTAAGGAAGGAGGGAGGAGCTGAGGAATCAAAACACTTCTGTTCATACCTGAAGCACCAGGAGTCCTCATGTACAAGCAAACCTGCCTCCGTGGTCTGGGAGACTTACAGACTGCTGTGCTGGGACATGCAGAGACTCATCTGCTAGAAGCACGGCGGCTGTTCCAATAATCCAATACCTCCTGAGAATAAGAATACCTATCAGAAGCTATGCTCTCCTAGAAGCTCCTGTTTACTGCATCTCCCTTCTCATTCCCTTTGCAAGCAGGAGTAGATTCTCTACTAATCAGTGAGAAAGATCAATGTTCCAATCAATTGACAGAAAGGGACGACATGTGGCAATAAGCACAATCAACACATAGCAAGTAAAACCTACGCCAAACTTATGAAGGTCAACCGAAGGACAGGACAGGCTGGAATACTGTCTCTGGAGACTTACATGGAAAATCTCTTCCCAACCTCATATGAATACTGAAGGATAAACACCAGTAAACTAAACATTCCTGAAATACAACAGAAAGCAAGGGACTGTTGTTGGTGAACTTTCCAATCAGAATGTTCATCACCACCATTTGTAGGTTTTGATAACAATGCAGGGACACAGCACCCATGTGGCTCGCTGAGAGTGGTATTTCTTAGTCAGACAGGCACTAGAAATTTAAAAAATAACATTTAGGTCCCAAGTCTAGTCTGTAATTCTTGCAGGTTTTCTTTCAGAAGCATGGGTTATATTTTTGTTTCCTTTAATAACAAACCATTTGGAGAAAAGCAAGTCATAAACTACTCTCTGTTGGAGGAAAAATATTAAACAGGAGAGATGGAAGGCAAAATTCAACAATGACCATCTATGTATATAATCTGTCTACCCACGCTGAGTTTGTGTGTGCATTGTGCATGTTTCCTGTGTGTTGGGGAGAGAGCCTGGGCCTTCTTGCATGCTAGAACAGTCTTCTATCACTCAGCTCTACCCCACACTTTCTCTTCTCTTTATGTTAGACAGGGTCTCACTAAGGTGCCCAGGTTGTCCTTGAACTTGTGATGCTCCTGCCTAAGTCTCCCCAGTGCATATGATAACACGCTAAAGGGCATGACTTACTGAGTTTTCAGAACACATTTTAAAGAGCACTAACACATGCTTATAATCATAAACTTAAATAAGAATAAGGACCAAGTTGGGAAATACATGTAAATGGCCACAAAAATACTGCACCCATCAATCATCCTTCTCTTTGGAAGAAACTTAAGATGGCTTTCATGTACACTTTTAAATAAAAGGAAATAATGAAAAGGAAGGCGCTGAACTGCTAAAGACCAATTACGGAAATAAAACCAACGACATCAAGTGCACAGTTTCATTCTGCTTCCTCCAAAAGCAATGGGAGCACTTAGCCCAGGTTGGGGTACACAGAGAGGGTCATGCTGCAAGCTCCAGGGGCATGCTGTCCTTTCAGAGTTCAAATGCAGGGAACTTGGCCTTTGTGGGGACTAACAGGTCAGCCAAGAAATATATTGTTCCAGCCATCCCTAAAGGAAGAGAAAGAGGCACAGTTATTACACCAAACGGCACTACTTTATAAAGAGGCTCGTTTATTTATTTTTGCATCAACATTATGTTACGACATGGGAAGCTTCCTGAAGTTCATACACTGCATTCAACATGAGAGGCCCCTAGAGGGGTGCTGGGCTTTTTCATCCAGTGGGAGGACAGGAGGCAGAATGGAGCAAACAAATTCGAGCCACTCACTACCTGTCACTTGGCCATGTGTAAGTTCCTTCACCACAGCGCTGTGACCACTTCCCTCCCTGAGGCTCTGTATCTATGACTCAGCCTATGCTTGGCCCATAATGGAGTTCATCATTACAGCTACTAATAGTAAAGTCTGTGGAAACATGAGTTGCTGATCCCCCTGCCTCTACTACCTCCATTTCTTGAGTGTTGGGACTGTAGCTGAGATTGCAGGAGTGTGCCAACATGCCCAGCCTATGCAGGGTGGAGGATGGAACTCAGGGCTTCACACTTACAACCAAGCACTCTTAACGACTGAGCTACACCCCCAGCCTTGCTAACTGACCTATCAGGAAAGAAGGAAGTATATGTCTAAGAATAGACTATAAAAACCAGTTTGTTGCTAAAACTGGGATTCAAACACATTATCACCAAGCAGAGTAGTAGCTGACGATAGAATGTAAGTCATTCTACTATGTGTGGAAATACCTTCGAAGAGGGAGAAGGGCGTATCTGGTGTCCTGCATCCATGCTCTCCGTAATCTAAGCACCACTCAGCAAACTGAAAAGGAGACCAAGTTCAGAAACTCACGAAAACTCTGTTACTTTGAAAAACTCCCAAATTGCCAAGTCAGAGATGAAGAACTACTGTTAGGAAATAGGTGGTTTGAAGGCAGGTACATGGCTTGGGAGGAGGCTAGTGAGCAGTGCAAGCCACAGGCTGCCAAGGATACAAGATGACCCCGTACCTTTCAGCTTTTACTCCCACAAATGTCCAAGCAGAATCTATTCTTTAAAGGAACATTAACATGACTGAGTAGCTCCTGAAGGTTTTTCTTAAAGAACATGTTTGTTAATTCTAAGCTCATGGACTAAATACGAGCTGACACGGATGGACCTGACCCCTTTCCATCTTCCAAGGAGCTGCTTCCCTAGGCACAGCCCGGCTCTTACCTTACAGGCTCTGTACAGGTACCTCACATCTTGCGTGAGGTTGTAGAGTGCCAGGAAGGCATAGGCATTCCCTGCAGCACCATGGCACAGCCCATAGCCTTTCTTCAGCAGCCCATACTGCCAGACGACGTCAGCACACTGGTGGGCATTACACAGGTACTTCTCCTCTTTGAACACCTGCAGAGTAAGGGACGTACATGACTTCCATCATCTGGGGCATAAAGAAAACTTCTCCAGGCAGCCCTTCCTGTAGGAAAGGCAAGGAGAGGAAGAAAAGGAGGAGGCATGGCAAGAAGAAATAAGGAGTGCAGCAACAGAATGTGCAGTACTGCCAATGACAAATTCTGAACATTGACTTCTTGTATTAACTTCTTGCTAGGTTTTGTCAATGTGACACAAGCCTAGAAACACCTGGGAAGAGGGAATCTCAACTGTCCCTATCACACTGGCCCGTGGGCATGTCGGTGGGGCATTTCCTTAATTGCTGATTGATGGGGGGAGAGGGGGTAGCCCATTATGGCAGTGTCATCCTTGGCAGGTAATCGTGGGTTGCTGAACCCAGGACTGAATGTATGCTGAACCATGCTGAAAGCAGGCTAAATAACGCAGGGGAAGAAAACTAGTAATCAGCATCCCCCCCATGGACCATGCTTCAGTTCCTGCCTCCAGGTTCCTGCCTTGGCTCCCCTTCATGTTGGACTCACCTATAACCCACACAAACCCACCCCTACTCCAAGCTGCTTTTAGTCAGTGTTTTATCACAGCAGCAGAAAAACAGACTAATATAACTAGCTTTGATCTTGTGTGTTTGGTCTAAGCTTTATGTACGTGTGTATGACTGATGGAGCTGCAGTACTGAACTGCCCACTTACTCTCATCATCAGTCCCTCTCCACAGAATACTCGCCAGCTACTTTAGTAACTATGACACCTTCACTATTAGAGTATCTTTACATACCGGGGAAGAATCCATGAGCTATTATATTTTTTGTGTGTATATTTTGTGTGCATTACATGTGCCCATGTGCATGTGTACCTTTGGAGGTCAATGGTCCAAGTCAGGTGCTTTCTCTAATTGCTTGCCACCTTACTTTGAGGATAGGGTCTCTCATTCACCCTGGAGCTCAAGGACTGGGCAATACTAGCTGGCCAGCGAGCCCTCAGGATCTTCTTGTCTCCGAAGCCCCAGCACTGGGACTGCATCTTTATGCACACAACTCAGTGGCATTAACTATAGTCATGGAGTTGTGACCCAACAGCACTTCCACTTTTATCACTACACAGTCAGCAATAGATCCTCACCCCCTGTTCTCTACCTCCTCACCCTGATACTGTCTACTGTCTACCTCAATGAATTTGTCTACTCTAAACACTTCGGTGTTGCATTTGTGGGTGTCTACTAATTCTGTTTAGCACGTTTTCAGAGTTCGTGAGTATTATAGTATATATTGGAATCTCATTTCCTTTTACGACTGTATACTACGCCACAACATGTACACACCACATTTTATCAATACACTTATCACTTGATGGACAATGGATGTTGAGATAGTTTCACATTTCGGCTTAGAGAGGAGCTGCTATGAGTAGCCATGTGCATGTATATCTGAATTGTTTTGAATTAAGCCTAGAAGTGGAATTGCTAGGTTATATGTTGAGGGCTTGATTTTCTAAGGACCAGCAATCTGCCTGCATGACAGCTGTGCCATTTCACATTCCTGCAGCAATGTGTAAGAATTCTGCTTTCAGTCATGCTACTGGGGAATTTATTTCATCTCTGCCATGTCCATGGTCATCTTGGTTACTCTGTCAGTGAAGCAGCTTCCACTGCTATGAGAGGGTGCCCACCATGGTGGGGCGGACAGTGTGAGAATGAATGCTAAGCTGTTTAGCACAATGACCTTAGACCCAGCAGATGGTCCATGATCCTTAAAGGGTTACGAGAATAGCGTTAACTTACAAAAGTGTTTGTTAGGTTTTTTATCTTCTGTTTAACAAGAAAGCACGAGGTACCTTGTAGGCCTGGATGAGCATGTAGATGACCCCAGGGGCACCGTGGCACCAGTGGACAAGCAGGTCTCTGGTGTCATCCAAACATGGAGGGTAATTGCCAGAAGGGAACTTCAGCTGGCAGACAAAGTCTATGCTGGGTTTCACCAAACTATGTAACTTCCCGTGGCTCACCTGGAGGCTGGGCTAAAAACAAGAAACAGAATTATTAGTTGTGCTAAAGAAAAATACAGTCCTAGAACTCAAGATGAGTTTAAAACCAGGAAAAAAAAAAAAGCCTAATAGGAAAAGTGAAGGCATTAAAAAGCTTCACATCTCAATTAGAAGGCTTCACACCTCTTCAATTTTTTTCATCTGCTGGATATTTTTGCTTTAAATTTCTGTTTTATGATTTTTATGCAATGGAACACACTACAAATTGTGCTGTTTGTTAACACTATTAAGGCTTTCTGTATGTATTATTTCCAGTGTTTGTTGTTATGGACATACTCACAAGTACTTTTCCTAAGTCAATAGTTGCAAACAAGAGTAATATACATGTTTATCAAGTGCAGAGATGCATTGACTATCAAACTTGGGTCCTGTTTGCAGACAGAAAGGTGGTGGGTGCTGTCTGCAACAGGGAAGGGCAGACACAGACACTGGGAGACCTGACACAGAACTGCAGGGTGGCTTCACACCAAATTAGAAATGACTTGCATATCACATTATTCTGATACTAGGATTTATAGATTTATATGGCAGTGATGCAGGGCACAAGGATGTCATTTGAGATATAATTTTGTCCATTCTCTTCTTAATCCTCTTCTTAATTCAATGCCTTTCTCACTCTTTAAAAGACACATTCAAATTTCAGGCAGGAGGTGGTGTGTGTAGGGTGAGGGGTTCACAGACGTGGGATGAACGGTCAGGAGATGGTTCTCAGAATTCTGTGTTCTTCAAGACATGTAAAGTAGCACTTTACACAAAGAATACTATTGAATAGAAAGTACTAAAGGCAGAGTGAGTCACTCTAGAGAATTATCCAACATGGCTTAGAGGCAATACTGTTCAATTTCATGTTGATATCTAGGTACATTCATGAATGGAGTCTCATTACTAAAAACTTCATCATTCCAAATAGATAACAACTTGGAAATGGAAAAATCAATACTGTGGTTTTCGGATTTCTTATTAGAGCTAACAAAAAGAGGCAGGTCAGGTGTCTCTTGACTAACAGATTTAATGACAGGTCAACAAGGCTAGCTATTCACTGACATGTACGATTTTAACTCACCTTTAATGTCAGATGACACAAACTTTTCTTTCATGAAAGCTTTTTAAGAATCTACATATAGTTCTAGAAATAGATCACTGAGGGAGCATTCCAGAAAAAGGAATTTAAATCTTAGTTGTCAAAAATGCTAATTATACAGCTAATGGAGAACAGAACAAACAAGAAAACAAAGGTTAGCCTCTGACCACTGCTCCCAAACTGTGACTCTATTGAAAAACACTGAAGCTTTCTGCTTTGCTGCCATTACTTGGTCTGGGCTGAGGCAGGTCTGACCCTGGCTGGGCTGAGAGAGGGTCTGACACTGGTTTTGTGTTCTTCCAGCCAGCTGGTGACACGTACATCTAAGCAAGCATGCTGGACACATATGAGTACAGAACCTTTCTTTGTGTGACACTGTGCTTTTTAAAGGAGGCTCACACATCCATTGAGAATCAATTTTCTTTTGCCATAAATTCTCATTTGCAAGCACCAATTGTTCTTCTAAAATGGCACTCTACGGGTTCTCTTTCTGACCTCTGTGCCAAGCCTAGTTTACTGTAGTGAATTCTGTCTTCAGTCTTTCTAGCTTTGGCTGATGCCTCCCAAACTGTCAGAACCTAAGAACTATGAGGCACAGCATATTCCACCATTTTTCATGCAAGTCACTCTAAATCTACTAGAAAGTCATCTTGGCTTTACTCCCCAGCTAGCCATAGACAGCACGTGCTCATTTATTATTTACTGATTTTGTTTTCACTCCAGGTATTTGTTTCGGGAGGTTATTTTTCATCATAACAGGGAATGATACTTGTAATGAAAGGCATTTTCTGCAAGAGCGAAGAGCAGTTCATGTGGAATTAGTGGTCAAGACAGTGCTGTGGCGGCACCCTGAGTGTGCATGTTCACCTGAGAAGCAAGCACTGTGACCTGGACGCGATCTTTATGCTTTCATACCGGAAGGTGCACACTGGCTGGAAGGTGCATCCTGGCTGGAAGGTGCATCCTGGCTACAGAGCCTTTGTGGAGGTCAGATGACTAGGGAAAGTGACAGTGACTGTCAGAAGGGAAAAGAGCACCAGGATCAGCTCCCCACCCAGGTTAGTGTACATGTGGGCCATCTTCTAGTCTCACCTTAAGCGTCCCTCACCTGCATCAAGTAGTAATAAATTCCTGCCAGGCCATGAGCAGCCCCCACGTAATATTCCTGGTACCACTCGTACATCAGTGGAGACTTGGCTGTGAAGTTTCTCTTTCTAGCTAGGTTTTCCCCAGCGTTTAAGATTGTTTCACAAACCTACAGGGAGAAAGCCAAGCAAAATAACAAGATAATTAGACAAGAAGCACTTGTCTAGGGTAGAGGCCAGGGACTTTTTGCAAAGAAGTACTGAAATATGGCAGGGAATCAGACACCGTCTTCCACCAGGAAGGACACACACAGTTCCCTTCTCAGAAGTGTGAATGTATTTTGCCTAGAAGACTAAGACTGGAGAGGACCCTCAACTCTTTTTATTAGCACTTTTAAGAATCTACATGTCTTTCAAAGAAAAGCACAAACTCCTCTGGGCATGGAAGGAGATACTTGTATCTGAGAGATGAGATCTGGCCTCTATCTCCCCACGAAAGGGCCTCTGAACTATGAATTGGGGCAGGATGTCCTGACTCCCAGTGCTCTCAACAGGGCTTCCCATGGACCCAGTGTGAAGCTGTTGGCTCTTTGACTGTGCCTGACCTACAGAGGTTAAACACACTGGTCTTTCTACACGGCATGTACAAACTGGAGAGACAAAGAGTGTATTTAAGTAGATGCCTAAAAAACCCCTAAAACCCACAAACTGTATTACCTGCTGAATATGGCTTTGAGGAATCTTCTCCTCTCCAAAGTTCTTATTGACAAAAAGCAGAGCAAATATGTAGCCTATGCGGCCATAGAGCATTTCATTGGGTGCATTGGGATCAATCTTGTTTAGGTGAATGAGCCTAGGAATAGAAACATGTGTCTACAATCATCGGACAGGGATTAGATATTGGCATATAAAATGGGCCATTAAAAATATATATGTATATATAACCTATAAAAATACATATGTGAAAATCACAGTTTAAAGATTAGCCCCATATTAGGTTCACAACGGAACGGGTAAAACACGTAACGAGAATGCACGAGTGAGGCTACCTGAATTCCCTAGCTTCTCACATATGCACTTAAGTGGGGGCACCGGAAGAGCTGGGAACTGATGCTGTCACAGCCTTAGCCTGGATTAATCCACACCCAGAGAGCTACTGGTTTTAAAGAAATGCCTGCTGCACCCACTCATCTCCTTTGTAGCCTGATCTGCCACAAGGTCACACATGCAAATGGCACAAAGCCTTCTAGCTCTTAATTTTAGAAATCTTGGCTACCTAGCTCTGTGTGTACACACATGTGTGTGTTTCTAGATTTATATACATATAAGCACAAATATATGTTTGTGTAAATATGAATTTAGTCCGTCAATGTTCTGCAATACCCTTCACAGCCCTTCCTAGCAGCACACACAGACTAGTCTCATCCTTTGTAAGCTGCAGAACAGTATCCTGTCAAACTGCGCATTATAATTTATTAGGTTCTTATCGATGGACTCAGTGCAGTTTCTCAAAGTTTTTACGGGGTCTGTTTCCAGTTATGTAGTAGCAAGTAGACGCCATCCTTCCTTCTCCCATTAAATATAACTCCAAAAACCTGGACAGAATACACAAGGCAGCTATTTGAGGACTACGGCTTTGAAAGGAAACAGCAGCAGACAGGTATGGCAGAATCTGGAATACTAGACTGGAGGGGTGTTTCCCCTTCCAATATTCCCTTGGCCTGAGCTCTATGCAGCCAAAACACGGAAGTGGGTACCAGCGGGCTGATAGTGACCCCAGAAGGAGTTCTGTCTCAAGGATGAACAGGTAGGTCCTTAGTAAAGGACTATGGTGGCAAAGCCTTGTTTTTCTCTCTCTCTTTTTGTTTTCTACCCCAGGTATAGACATCTTAAGCCTCAGGCAGAAGCAAAGGCGCAAGAGCCCAGATGAGCTGAAACTCTGAGGGAAAGAACCATCCTCAGGTTAGATGCACTATGGTTCCAGGAGAGAGGGGTAAACCCTCTTATTCACCTCTCTAACTTCTGTGTCCCTCAGTCCAGAAGCAGGCTCAGTGATGAAACAGCTACAGCTGGGCCACCCACAGCTCAGAGAATCAGAAAGTAGGGAAGACCCCAGGGCAGGGGAGCTTGGGAAAGAACCCACAGTCTAGGCAGCCTCAACTCTGAGAATACACTTTGAGGGTTTTTTTGGGGGGGGTATCCTTGCTATTTTAGAGTTTTTACTCACATGGAACATTGAAAATATGATTCAATTTGCTCTAAATTAGTCTATGAATTTCAATGTGAGCCCATTTATAACAGGTAAAGTTTGATTAAAACATGACAAAATGATATTAGTATAAAAAAAAACCACCAGGGAATTTCTGGAAAATCAAATGTTGTCTGATCTTCCAGAAATTCCCTGGAGTTACCATTTCATCTTTGGTATTCTATATCTCATCTCCAAAAATGAGTCCTAATTTTAAAACTCTCTTGTTTGTTGTCTGGGTGGAATTCACCTTTAGATCGTCAACACAATGTGCATGCCTTTCTAACTGATTTTACACTCGAGTAGATGAACAGAATTTGCACTATTACAAGTCGCATGGGGTAAATCGTTGTATCTGAAATTTGTAACCAGGGATCCATAGTCACAGAGACTCAACACTTTCTATCAAAATCCAAGAACTGGCTAATAAAAGCAGTGAGGAATGCGAGGGAACAGCTTTCCTGCTGCCACGAGCTAACAGAGTTGCAGGTATGAGCGGTGTAGTCTGCCCCATCCTTTGAAGCCCAGTCTAGAGGACAACGTGGCCTCCTCTGAGCTACAAAAGCAGGTTCCAAAACGATCACAGGAGTTCTTCTTCCCAATAGATATTTGTCCATTTGGTAGAATTAGGCCACTGCCCTGGTTTTATTTTAACACACTCGGGTACAGCTGAGGTGGTACATATAGCTATAACTTCTGGAGGCCAACAACATTTAATCAGGTCAAGAGCATAAGAAACCCAGTGTACAAAACCATGATAACTGCCTCCACTAGGCCAGATGCACACAGAGCAAAGGCTGAGGACATGTGTTAAGGGTTCTTATTTTAAAAATCAAACAAAGGCTTTAATTAGATTTATATTTTATTTTACGTGTGTGTCACCTGAAGTCACCACACGTGTGCCTGGTATCTGCAGCAGTCAGAAGGTATACGGGATCTCTTGGAACTGCAGTTATGGAAACCACTGTGTGGGTGCTGGGATTGGACCTAGGTCCTATGCATGAGCAACAAGTGTTCTTAACCACTGAGCTGTCTCTCCATTTTTGGTATAAAAGATTTTTTTTTTTAAATGAATGTTTGCTCCTTGGTAGAAATAAACGGGCTTTAGCAAAATCTGTTCAGTGCTAGCTCATGCTTTCTCTTTATGCTTTTCAGAATTATAGGAAATGAAGTGACAGTGAAACTATCTCAGGGTCAAGGTCACCCTGACTAGAAGTTTCTGCTTCCTTGTAATACTCTGCTTACGCTCAGTGTCAACAGTGCTGCTCCAGTGGAAGAGCAGGGGCTATGCCACTTTCTACTTCTCACCCCCACCCCATCATCTTATTCCTGTTCCAGCGCTAGGAATTGAACTCAGTGTCTTGGCCGTGGTGGTCAAACACGCATCCTCTGAGCTACACCCTCATCCTCCAATTTTTCTTGTAGGCAAAGAAAATACAAATGCTGGTGCATGTGCCCGCGCGCGCGCAAAACACACACACACACACACACACACACACACACACACACACACACAGAGTCAGGGTCAATCCTGGTAGGAAGAAACTAACAGAAAAAAAATGACATAGCATGTTTTGACTACTGAATCAGGTAATACTACAAACTCTGGCATTAGTGAGTGTATGGAATAGATGTGTGTGTGTGTTTGTGTGTGTGTGTGTGTGTGTGTGTGTGTTACTATTTATTGGAGAAGTTATTTCTAGAGGGATTTGTCCTGTGTGTCTTACATGCCTTGTGATCCAACAATTTTGATTCCAGGAGCTTTCTAGTATATATCCATGCAGGCCTTTGAGTAGCACAATGACTGGCACATTTACTCTATCATTTTCCAAAATGATTCTACAAAGGATGCTATGCAAACTTGTGCCTTGTTTTTCTATTATGACACACACTGAATGATCAGGAAACTTACAGCTCTTCAGGGAATAAGAGGCTTCAGAGAAGCTGAGCAAGTTGGCAAACACTATACCCTTAGCACCTGGGAGGTGGAGGCAGGGTCAGTTCACGGTCATCCTGGGCTACACAAGACTCTACCTTTAAAGTAGGTTTACAGAAACAGAAGACTTCACACAGAATAATTCCTCAGAGCCCACAGGGCTACCTCTGAGAAGGAAAGATCTGGAAGGGCAATCTACATGCCCCAGGCAGAGGTGTTTGGCTAGCCTCTCATTTTCACAACAACTTAAAACCCTTTGCTAAGAAAAGGTGTTTTTCCCCCCCTTCCCTCATGACAGCGTAGCTGAGTAACACTGGGGCTGAGAAAACGAATCTGATACATACAAACGAAGCTGCTGCACTGACCAGAAGTGTGCCTCAAGGTCAGGTAAGAATACTGTACCAAGTTCTAATACAAATGCACCGACCCTGTAGACTTTCTACTTGATTTTCTTTTGCAAAGAAACAGAAAAAACTATTCAAAAAGGGAAAATTAGGTGGTTTTTCTTCCCTACGAAGTATTAATTTGAACAACTGCTGCATTTACTCCACTGATGATCCTAAGCTACTGAATTACAAAAATCCCTGTGTTCTCCTCTACAGTATCACTAGGTGATGATATACAATTAACATTTTAAAACAAATTCATCTGCACTAGGGCTGGCCATAGCAGATATGGAATACAGTTTAAATGCTTACAGACAACATACTCCTCAGAGCCAGCACCTCCTAACAACAGAGTTTAAGGACATGTGCATTTCTTTTCTGGGTCTGAATTCAAATCATCAGCACTTATTAGTTGGTTCTGATTGCTAAAGGCAGGGCTGGAAGGTGCCTGCTTCACATATTACATTCTCAAGATAAAATAATGAAGACATTTGAAAATGGTTGTTTAAGTCTTTTCAGAAACTCTCAAAGTACAAGCGTACCTTTGCTGCTCCATTTGTTTGGATAGGCCGATGTTAATTAGCAGCCAGCTTTTAGAGGAGATCAGCGAGTGAATGTCACTGGAAGAAGAATGAAGCGCTTAAAGACAAGAGTGCTCTGCTAGGCACCGAATGGCATGTCCCCAGCCGTGGAGTTTTCTGCCTTGGATTATGTCAAAAGACTTACAGTGGTTAAAAAAACCTAAAACAACAATAACAAAAACCTTTCTGTTCATCACACTACAACACACACCACATTCTCTGTCCAAAAAGCCACAGTTCCTCATCATCCTAACTACTGGCTCCAAGTACTTTATCTGTCAGGCTGGTCACCTGTGTATGAAACAGATGATGTTCTCTGTTTGTATTGTGGCACCAAAAACTCTGTAGACTAGGGCATTTCCAGACAGCAGAGAGAATAATGAGATGTCCTGTAATTCACTCAGGCCATTTGCAATGCAGCAGGGCTATTTATATTTGTGTGAAGTTAGAAACTTCCATCCTCCATTCAAAAAGTGCAAAACATCTCCATCCTGAAAACATTTTGGAGGGTCCATCTACCACTGGAAGCCAAAGATCCTCACAGGCAAAGTTAAGAACTAAAACCTAGAGGAAACTGATTTCTTCGGATTCGAGTTTCTTTGTCTAGACATTAATTTTTTTTAAAAAATATTAAAGGCATGCTTGCTCTTTCAAATTCAAAACTCTGATACTGAGAAAATGCTGGACAGGTAAGCCAGATGCTGTAGCCAGTGGAACACAACACAGACATTACCTAGGAAATAAGTGTGGCTCTCCTAGAGGGGTACTACCAGGAAGACGGTTCATTAAAAAGCAAAATAAACAAGCACACTGATTCAATACCTGATGATATAATTCTGGATTTCTAGAAACTGCACTAAAGGAACTTTCACCACTAAGAGGGAGGAGATGTAGAAGGCAAGCAAGCACTGCATTTCTCCACAGTGCTGTGGCCACCAACAAGGTTTCCCTTTCACACCCACATTCTCATGCATATGGGAATATAGGAAAACAGACACACACACATACACACACACACACACACACACACATACA
Source organism: Cricetomys ansorgei (assembly GCA_026225945.1). Classification (NCBI taxonomy): domain Eukaryota; kingdom Metazoa; phylum Chordata; class Mammalia; order Rodentia; family Nesomyidae; genus Cricetomys; species Cricetomys ansorgei. Next base: position 5,977,290 of record JAMJFZ010001796.1, read on the forward strand.
CAGAGGCACAAGCACAAACATTTTTCCTTTTGTTTTGATACAATTTTATTCTGTAGACCAGGCTGGCCTGGAACTTACTATGTGGCTTAGAGTGGCCTTGAATTTGTGGCCTCAACCTTCCAAGTGCTAGATTATGGACAGGAGCCACACGCCTGACCTCACATTCTGTATTTTAACTGTACATAACATGGCCAATCTTATTCTTGAAATATCATATAAATGTTTAAAAATATATAGATAATAAAATGTTTTTATAATAAAGGCAAAAAAAAAAACCAAAGTCTGGAGCTTACTCTTCTGAGTATTTTAATTTTAATAACACAACCATGGCATGCATTACCAGTTCCCAGAAAGCGTTTCTTAGGACAGGCCTTCAAGATGAGAGAAAAAGGTTGTTTGCATATGGCTCGAAAACAAAACACTGCTGCCTAGAGTTGCAGGGCTTCCCCTGCACATGAGCTACTGAGACTGAGGAGACAGCCAGAGATGTGCATTTAATTTTGTGTAACCGGTTTTGAGAACAAACTCCAATCTGTTTCAACACCTTGTTTCCATGGAATACCATCAAAATCCTTAACAAAGCAGATTATTACCTGGCCACTCTATTTCAGGAAAGGTGACCTTGTGCTGACATACTGGAACCACTGAAATATATCTGATGGTAATTAAGAATGATACTGAAGACTACCATCTCAGGAACCTTAAGTGCCATGCCTAATGGCTTTAAACTGGCTGTGCAAAATCTAATAAATAAGAAGGCAGTTTCCATGTTTCAGACTTAAGTGAGCATTTGACAGTTTTGCACTGGCTAGTCAAACATCAGTTTGAGTCTATGGATGCAAACCCATGGATATGGATGGACAATGTATATTAATGAAGGGATTCCTTAACAAACTTAGTTGATAATTATGCACTTCTAGCAGCAGTTCTAAGACAGAATACTGAGAACATAAAGTCATAGCTGACTCTGGGATGATCAAACTGCTACAGCAGCAGCTCTATCTGCTGACACCCATTTGCTCAGTGAGAACCTAAGAGTTCTACATGGAGTTGCATGCCTGTCAGACTTCTTAAGAGTTTAAGAGTGCTCAGTAACTTTACAAAGATAATAAATGTTGTCTATTTGTAGAAAAGTTTAATACTTCTTTAAAAGTCACAAGAACATAATTTGCCATGAGTTATAATCAAAATGACCATCTAGATTTGTATGTCATCGCCACCAGAAAAGGAAGCTGCCGCCGCCGCCACCGCCATCGCCGCCACCACCACCACCACCACCACCACCACCACCACCACCATCATCACCACCACCATCACACTGGATTTTGGAGATGGTCTCAGTATATAGGCCAGGTTGGCCTTGAATTCAGGAACTTTCTGCCTTAGCCTCTTGAGTGCTGGGATTACAGGTGTGCCCTGAACCCAGCTAGAATGGCAGTCTGGAATTAGAATGTTTATTTGTTAACACATGCAAAATCCTAATGGTGTCTAGGTAACGAACCTCATGTTAACATTTATAGAACCCTAATGATGTCTAGGTAAAAATCCTCACAAACAAACAAGATTACCGTGTTATGTAATCCTCTGCCTGCTTCTCATTGTTCATCTTGTGATACAGCACAGCAGCCACAGCCAGGGGGCCTGCATCACCACACAGGAAGGTGATGGAACGCTTGCTCAAACAGTTCAGACTTTGCTTTACATAGCCGTGTGCCATCTGCAGGTAGGCAGGGTCCCCGAAGACATCATAGAGATGTAAGTAAAGCACAGCAATGCCTGGAATGCAAGCAGAAGCACATGGAGATGAGACAGGCAACTCGGTGTGTTATTCTAGTGTGTTACCCACTCACCTGGGTTGAGTTTTATAAGCTCTGTAAAATCATCTGCAAGTTCGGCCTGAGCTCTATTTATTGTGAAGCAGCTCTAATAATAAGGCACAGGGAATCATTTATTTGTCTTTGGATTCCTCATTCTTAAAATTCTATTAAGTAATAAAGACTTTTCCAAGAAAGAGATACATAGACAAACCGACCATTACTAAACCTTTCTGTTCAATGGCTACTGTGCTAACTAATAGTGAACAAGAAATATTACATCTTTATGACATGAAGCACTTAAGAGTAAGGGATGAAATGCTAATTTCTCTTTAAACAAAGGGAATTTTTGCATGTGCGAGAAGCTTGTTTGTGTCACCAAACGCTACTCTGGTTCCCTTATAGGCAGGGATTAGACAGTTGAGAAAATACACTCAAGTCTTCTAATATTTTCTTCCTGTCAGGATCCCGGCTACTTTGCAGACTAACGTAAGAGCTGTCAGTGACTTCACTGTGGTCCTCACTCACCTTGCTCCTTACCCTCCCCTAAAGCCTACGGGGTAACTGAGGTACACTCCTATTAAGAGTGCCTGTCACAGGAGACAGAGCATCCCCTCTGAGGAGCAGTCCAAGATGTGGGGAAGGGAGTCTGTCTGCCTAAAGCACTCCCAGAAACACTTTTTCCTGCAAAGTACACTTTCCATCTCATTTACCATTTTCAGAAGACACAGAGCCTATGTTTAAATCTAAATTAATAGAGCCAATCTCTTCATGGATTTCAATGCAGTAAAAACACAGCCTGTAGAATTACTTTTCACTGTACTGAGGACAATTTTAAATTCAGATAGTTTTCTCATTTTGCATGGGTAATCTCCAAAGCTTTGTGTTACAGACGATTCAATTTCACATGCATATTAAGGCCAAATTTTCATTTCCTGCCGAAGTTAATAACCTTGTCCGCTCTTTCAAAGCGGTGTGGTGTTAGTAATTCCAAAAGTTGATGAGCAGATGTAACGATGCTCGAGGTTTGTAGACAAGTGTATAGAACCATGTATGTGGGGAGGGAAAAAAATCTCCTTTTCACAAATGATCAACGTCAAGAGCTCCTTCCAGAATTAGGTCCTTAATGGGCTTCATCGCCACCCATGTCACAACCTGCTGGCAATCCACTTCCCTCTTCTCCTATTGCTGCCTCAACTCCCCTAATTAAGTTATGTATGCACCAAAACCAGATAACGACATGACTGGTATCTGAGAAGATAAGAAGTGATTAAATACAAGGCCAGTGGCTGTTTCCCTTTTTGGACCCTTGTCTCTCATGATCAACAATTCCTTTTGTCTTAAACAGTTAAGAAACAAAATCTACTATGCCTCACAATTGTAAGACCTGATGCTTCCATCATGAAAATCAGGAAATCTTTTGTTTGGTTCTTTTCTGATGAGCACAGGATTATTTCTTTAGCTCCTTGGATTCCCTCGCCCCAGATTCTATTTCCCTGTTCCCCTGTTCTGAGCCCTGGTGTCATATTTCCGTCAGGCAATCTGCTGCTCAAGTGTGTTGTTTCTTCTGCATAGGGCACCCAAGGATGGAAATGGCTTTAGGTGCTGGATGCTGCTGCCGATCTCCTCACAAACCAGCTTGGGTCAGGAAATATGACAAAGTGCCTAAGTCAGAGATATTTCATTTCTCATCAACATGTAAAAATTCAGTAACAGAAAAAAGTGGGGAAATGAACTACCTATTGTCTTGAGCCAGACCCTCAGATCCACCAACCCTGACAGTATTCACATGCACACCTTCATCTTTGCACAGATATCAAAGACTCAAAGATGGCAAGCAGAGTGGGAAACCAAGATGCAGCTTGTGATGAAGTCACAGGTCTGGCCTCAGTTGAGGCTTTAACTATTTATCAAAGTATAAATGCTGTTCACGGCAAGGCTGGGCATACAAACTCTGGTCCCTTCCTCTCCCCACTCCTGTCTTCCAGAGGCAGCCACCCTCAATGATTTCATTTACTTGTTTGACTCTTCCAAATTTCCAAGAAAAAGCCTATGTGTTATTTGTTAATTTTTTCCATTGCAATTTTTTTTTTAAATTTCCATCTGGAATATAAAGATTTATTTCCCATAACACAGTCAGAGAAGTGGTTCTCTAAATGTATACCCATTTCCCCTCAACAACCATAACCTAGATCTCAAGGTAGAGTAAGTCTGTAGCAGGGAATGGCCTCCGGCTAGGCTCTCACCAGTGAGAAGTTCCTTCCACTCCCTTCCTGTCTGGAATGCAGCGGAGACGGCATTGTGGGTGCAGTGACTGTAGACCATGAACTGGAAACTCTTTTAGGGTGCTGCGATGCATGGAGATGGTGGCCTCCTGCCCTGAGAGCTAAAATCCGACCACACCAGATACTATCCTGTCTACTAACACAAGAGAGAGAACGTCTGTCGTACCAAAACCATCACTGTTTAAGTGTATGGCCACAGGCTGGTAAGACCAGAGCTAAAAAAAGTAGAGTTCTTTTCAAAGCTGGACAGGAAGCAAAGCTATATCACAGCTTTACCCAGTTGAAGATGGAGGTTTCATTTGAAATGCATCATTTTAAGCATGGGAACAGCATAACGGTATTAGAAACAAGTCATTATAGCTGCCCTGTAAGAGTTGGAACAACGGATGCAGGAGGGTAGTGAGGAGGATGCGACAAGTGTAGAGTGAGACATAGGGCAGGGGGCAGAACAGAGACCTAGGGAAATGAACCTGCCTGGGGGTAAAATCAACAGGACTCAGTGGGGGATGAGTGGCAGGCAGAAACCGTGAGGGCTCCTGAATGTCCAATTCCACAGTGGCACGGGCACTACCCAGCATGGCCGCACAAGGCAGACGCCAGGGTCTCAAGGAAGGACGGTCCATGGAGAAACATTTCTTCACATACATTTCTAGTCATTAGAGGACACAATGTCATGAGGAAAGCTCTTCTGCCCTAACAGCACAGGTGGGCAGGGGCTCAGCACAGTGATGCCCAGAGCTGCATCTTGTCGGTGCGTAACCTGTCACAGAACACGATGCTTCTTTGAAGTAAGACACCAGCCATTTGTAATTCCGTGTGCTCTTTGAATTACACATGAACATGGGATAAAGCTTCTTTGTACCCAATTTGCTAGGCAAAGACTACAAAAACAGTTATGCTTCCCTTCTCTATCTTTTAAGTTTTTCTACCATCCCAGAAAATATTTAAATATGATTTAAGTTTTGATTATACTTAATTGTAAAAATAAGCTCCATCTATTTTTTATATTTTAGAAGTATTTTATTTAAAAATATAAGAGCCTCCTTTTCATTAACCCAGATAAATTTTGACATTTCATGAACACAAAACTTTGAAAAGTCTTTAAATTTTTTTCTTTTAAAAATTATGTTTTATTGGTCTGTGTGAGTGTGTGTACCATGGCACACATGTGGAGGCCAGAGGATCATTTCCGGGCATCTGTTTTCTCTTGTGATCATCACATGGGACCTGGGGATGGAAATCAAGTCCATGCACAAACTCCGTGCAAATGTCAGAGTGACTGTTAACAGGCATAGTGCTCTGATCTTTACTCCTTTCTTTCCAGGGACACGGAATTTTGCTCCCCTATCACAAGTATGAATGGGTAAACACCAGGGGTATGAGGCTTAATGATGGCACCTCAGGTATAATGTTTAAATTTTCCTGAAGCCACATTAAAATTTAAATTAAATATTATTCATTTCTTATCTTGGCTAATCTATTTCATGAAAACTAGTGTCACTAAACTGTGCAAGTTAAGGCCTTTGGTTTGTACTATTTTTAAGTTTTGCTCACACACATGGCTAAAATGTGGACATGAGAGTGTCATCGAAGATATCATTTACTCATGAATCCCATGGTCAGAAAATGGGGAACGAGCATCTGGGGAACATTAATTCTGTGTAACTTAAAGTCAGCAATGGTTGCCAATGTGTCAGTAGCAGCTGGAGGGTGTGATGGAGAATTGCCTTTCTTTAAAACAAAGCAGTCTGTGTGTTCTGGGAGATCAGGAGAAACCCAGGTGTGTGACACTATTGCTCTCACTCTGGTACTGCAGCATCTGAAGCCAGCCTCTCATCTACAACTACAGTAACTTAGGTTCACTAAATAGGAAACAAATTGGTCACATTCAGAATGTTCAACAACTACATTTGGCCAGTTGCTGCCACAGTGACAGTAAACCATTTCCACTGAGCTAAAGTGTCCTAACAAGACTGCTCTAAGGAGCAGGGGTAAGTGTTCCTCTGTGGAAGAAGCCGAGGAAACCTGGGGCTGTCTCAAACTTACCCTATAAATGTGGCTTTGAAATGTTGATAACTAATTTACTAAAAAAACAAGCAAACCACTGTGAAGCCAAAAAAAAAAAAAAAAAAAAAAAAAAAAAACACAACTCTGTTGTAAGAGGCATCAACCCAGGCTTGCTCTGCAGTCTCCTCTCAGAGCCAACACTCTGGGGTGGGAGGGCTAACTCTTGAGGGACACTTCTAAATCTGCATTTCCTTACTCAGCTCCTGATCCCCAGCAGTGTTGGAAGTGCAGCCAGCTGCTGAGAAGTGAATAATAGAAGCCTTTGTGGTTCATTTCAGAGGGAGGGATCATTAGTTCTATTCTTCTGGATCAATCAAGACCTCACTGTGTCTCAGATGTATAATCTCCAGACACACAGGGCCTCCCAAACATATCTCTGTAATGCTAGAGATTACTTTTTAACATTTTTCATTTCTTCAACCAGTCAGCAGTGGTGCCTTTGCCAGACTGTGTCAGCTCCCTGCAAGCCAAGGGCTCTGAAAGATCCAGATGCTGTGGTAAGGATGTTGTTAAGAGTGCAGCTCTTTAGGGAGCGGTGGTCCACTAGTACTCAGTTGTTTAGAAAGTCAGATAACTGCTAAAGGAGAGGGGAGTGAGAACGCCAACTTAAGTGAAAACTGTTCTTTCACTGAAACTTTAAAAGTCCATCATCAAGTACTGAGGACTATCAGATGCTCTTTGAGTCTGGGAAAAGTTCAGATCAAGGGGTGAGAGAATCCAAGATCTCAATGATCGGCTCTTTACCAGCTTTACAGAGCAGATACGGTAAAACTTTGTCAGCTAATTCTTGAACCCTCTCTTATCTGGACCAGACATTGGAGAGCTGCAATGAACTGAATCACATCCTCACAGATACAAGCTGAACTGAATTTTCATTCTTTCCCTCTTGCACCTAGTTTTAAGTAATTCTTTTGAGCTACATAGGTAGAGGCAAAGAGAAGTAATACAGGCACACTCCCTTCAAACATTCATCCTCCAAGTATCTTTATTTGACAGACTAAGGATGCAACATTATGCTGAGTGGAAGTTATTTGGAATGGGAATGACAGGCCCAGCTGCAGCCTTCGTGGTGTTGTCTGAAAAGGCCACTGCTTAGTCAGTCTGATTTCCTTTCCATCATCTCTTCTTTGTATGTGTGCGTATGTGCGTGTGTGTGCGTATCACGTGTATATGTGTGTATGTGCGTGCGTGTGCATGTGTGTGTATCATGTGTATGTGTATGTATATGCATGTGTGTGTATGTGTATCACGTGCATGTGTGTACATCACGTGTATGTGTGTGCATCATGTGTATGTGTGTGTGTGTGTGTATCACGTGTATGTGTATGTATGTGTATCATGTGTATATGTGCGTGTGTGTGTGTATCACGTGTATGTGTATGTGTGTATCACGTGCATGTGTGTACATCACGTGTATGTGTGTGCATCATGTGTATGTGTGTGTATGTGCGTGTATCACGTGTATGTGTATGTATGTGTGTATCACGTGTATATGTGTGTATATGCGTGTGTGTGTGTATGTGCGTGTGTGTATCATGTGTATGTGCGTGTGTGTGTATCACGTGTATGTGTATGTATGTGTGTATCACGTGTATATGTGTGTATATGCGTGTGTGTATGTGCGTGTGTGTGTATCACGTGTATGTGTATGTATGTGTGTGTATCATGTGTGTGTGTGTGTGTATGTTGGCTCAAGGCTGATGCCAGGAGTCTTTCTCAACAACTCTCCACCTTAATCATTGAGTCAAAGCCTCTTAATTGAACCCAACCCCAGCTTGTTCTGGGGTTCTTGTTTCCATATTCAGAATGCTAGAATTACTCGCAGCTGCCATACTAATCCAGAATTGACATGGATGTTAGGGAACTGAACTCTGCTTCTTATCCTTGTATGGCAAGCACTTTACCCAGTTGAACCAACTCCTCAGTCCCCTTCTACCATTTATTCTGATTTGCTTACAAACATACTTACAAACTGCTCTGTGCTTCACCTACGCACACTTAGGACATGTAAACCTTACACTTGTTTCAACCTTGTGCCTTGGTAACGTAACCTAGAGCACAATGGCATCAACATTATATGCTTTGATGTACACCTCAGGAAGAGAGCAGACAATGCTTCTGGCAGAGTTATCTATCCAGTGGTTGGTAAAAGGGCTGGAGTGAACCCAGTGCCCTTCCATATCCAATGGCACTGGCTTGCAGGGATGGGTGCATCTCATGAAGGTGAAGGGGACATCTGCTCAGGGCTCAAATTAGACACTGAAATGCTGGCTCTGCTATGGGAGCTTATAAAGATAGATCAAATTGCAAAGAGAAGACAACTGGGCAGAATGATTTCTTTCAAGTAAATCTAATGTCAGCGGTAACTGAGACTCACATACTAATGTGGCAGCTAACAGCTATACATTTGGCAGATCAGAGACATAGCATCTTGAAACACTAATGACCTGCATTTAGAGCCCAAGTTAATATTACTCTAGGGATCACATTGTAGCTCTTCTTATTTAAAGTGTTATCTAATACTTGAGAAGAGGACATGCATGCCAATCTTAGCCTCATTAGTTTCATGAGTTGGTTAACAGAAGCTTAGCTTGTGCCTCTCAGAGCTAAAGCCCCTGAGTTCTTTGTGCACATGTTTTTTCCCTCTCTTTTAAAGTGCAAGTTGATCACCATTTCTCCGAGGAATCATGACAGTGAGTAGTGGGGAAAAGTGAAATTACATGAAGGCTAGCACTTTTCCTCATCCTTTCTGAAGATGTGACATCAGCCCTCCCTTGGGTTTACTTACCTCTCTGCTGTCAGAAAAGCTGTGTTTCGTAGCAAACACTTACTTTTAACACAGAGCTTGCCCATTAGCCCTTTATAACAATAACCCTTTACTGGTCTTTTGTGACTTCAACTCTGGACACCATTCTAAGAGCTTCTATAGTCTTCCCCTGAACAAAGGGAGCCTAGCCCAGTGACAGGCAGCACTATGTCCTCTGGAGTGTCCTGTACATTCCCAGATGCATCATGGAGCCAGCAGCTCCACAAGGATTTATTTGGCAGGAGGGTTCCTGCTGTTTTCTGAATCCCAGCTTCCCTGGTCCTAAACTGTGAGCACGAACTCCCATCAGTCTGCTGGGGGAGAATGGAGGCTGTAAGCAACCTGATGCTGACTGCCGGTGCACGCCATACCTCAATCACTGTGCGTTACCCTTCAGTGCGATACATTATAAAGAGGACTCTGGTGAAATAACGGGGGCTGCTCATTGAGAGATATTACTAACAGCTGGCAACTGATTTTTATATGATGGATGAGAACTCACTTGACAAGATTCTCGACACTCCTTTTTAAATACAAGCCATTATGAGAAGGGTCTTTCTTGGCCCAATTAATGTTTTATTCTAAATCTACACTGAGTTTGTAAATGTAGGATCAAGAAGTGGGAAAACTTTTTTTTTACAAAAGAATGCCAGAGATTTCAGTTTCTGGCTGCAAATGCTGAGAAAAACTCTCAGGATTTACTTATATCCAATGTGAAATAACCTACTCTAAGGCCTAGCAGTAATTACTCTTCCCTCTGCTTTCTTGGTAATAAGGCTTGTTTCTCTATTTTTCAAATTCTTTTCATATTTTTTAAAAATAAAATACTGAACTCTGATTGGTCGTAAGCAATTCTAAAATGTTGTAAAGCACAGGTATCAATCACATAGTCTCATCTCAAAATATTCCATCAGAGATATCAAGAATATCTTCACTTACAAAATGTACACAATGAACACACGCACAGACTCAAAGGTTAAAGGACATGGCTCCTGAGCCAGGCTTGCTGGATAGAAGCTTATCGTCGCCACCTGCTTGATGAAGAATGCCTCCATTTCTCAGCTGTGGCATGGAAACCTGGATGGGCTCCACTCCACGGAGATGCTCTGAGGTACAGAACAGTGAACTAAGGGAAAAGCACAGGATGGTGTCTGCTTCCCCCACTGGTCACTGCCGTCCCTGCGTGCACTTTCTCACTCCTGCAACTGTCAGAGTGACTGATAACAGGGACAGTGCTTTGATCTTTACTAAATCTTTCCGCTCATGGAATTTTGCTTCTCTATCACAAACGTGAAGGGTAAACACCAGGGGTATGAGGCTTAACAATGGCAGAGATATTACCAGGCCTTATATGAAAGTCTACATTCTTCTTCAGCAACGGACTACATGTGCCACCTTCCTTCCGAACAGCAGTGACCATGCGACTGCACGCCAGCTAATGCACACTGAGCAGAACTTCAACACTGAGTGGGGCATCCATGAAGTCTTTTTAAGGGATGAGGATGCATTTTTCTTTTGTTCTCTTTCCTTCTAGCAGCTGGAAAAACTGAAATAATAGCTGGCCTATAGCAGTCATCCTGACCAAGAGGTAGAGCTAGTGGCTGAGGAATGAGAAAGCAGTAAGAGAAGAACCTGGGCTCCTGTTAACACCCAGGCTACGGTGTCAGCCCTCCATTGTCCCTCCGTGACTCTTCCATGGAAGAAACCTAAACCACAGTATTTAAACTGATGAATCTAATTCCTTTCCTTTCTCCCTGAATCAGCACTGGCTACGAGCCACATTTCTATTAGAGAATAAGATCTAATTAATTGCAATCATAGCCCTGGCTCACAAAAACCACGCAGTAACACAACAACAACTTGTAATAGCTTTCACTGCCCACTGACAATAAATGCTCAATACATGTCAATGTTGAAGCAAGTTTTGTAGGTTTTCTGATGAAATAGCATTTCCCATATTTGTGGATATGTCAGCAAAAATAGCAACAATGATAGTTATAAAAGGAAGGTCCCAAATTTTATGCTGAGCAAAACCAAAAGGAAGTGTCTTGTTTTTTCAAAGCATGAAAGACACCTGGGCAAGCACAAATCACACACCAGGGCACACCGTCAGGCCACTGCTCTGACACGCAGCACCGCACATGCCTACTGTGTGGCTCGTGGACGCAGTGCTCGGTAACAGAACTGCAGCTGTCGAGAGACAGCAGTCCTATGCTGTAAGGGTACAAAAGGCTTACGTTGATGACTTCCTGTGGTCGAATCAGCATTGTATCTTAGGCAACTCAGAGCTTTATAGTTTTTAGACTGAATACTGCACAGGACGGCCTTTTCACATCAGCACATAGCTTGTTCTATGTGGGAATAATGGCATTTTAACAGCGTTCCATGAGGGAAACATGGAAACTTAGGAAACTTGCCTCGAGAACCATTAGCAAATTTATCTACAAGATTTTACGCTTGGTCCAAAACCCACCAGCAACTGCAGAATACCTCCACCGGTCGGGGTGTGCCTGTCTGCCTCAGACGCTTGCCATAGGCACTGTTTTCCAGAGCCAGCACTGACAGCGGCTGCTTGGGGACAGACACCGGCAGCTGAAGGAGGTGGTGCCGGAAACAAGACACGGCCAAAAGCTTAAACCAGGTACACTGCACGTCAGAGAAAAAAATTCTTCTGAAGGAAGTGTGACTTTTAGCGTATCAATTAACCTTAGCAATTCAGGGTGTTTGACAAATGGCTTTTCTTGACACTGTCAAATTAGGCATTCAAACAGAAAGCCAATCAGCCACCATTTCTCTCTCACCCCCAGGAAAAGTTCCTTATAATAATATGAATCCATCTGAATGGGTGACTTAGGGATTTAAGTCCCTTTTTGTAATCTGTCCTGGGACTAAGTCTAGCCATCTTTTGTCTCAGGTCAGCCCAGGCCTCTTTCTCTGGTCAGAGATAGCAAAATAATAGAAACTTCAAATGTCTTAGGAAAGGATGAGTCTGGGCTTTCTGTGGTGGTACAACCTGGCTAGAAAGGACATGCCACACACCGGTGTATGGTACTTGTTCTGTTTTCTCCAAATTCTCTTAATTTAAAACAAAGATGGCAAAGTTCTTTATTAATGAGACCAGTCTGTCAATTACACTACAGCTGAAATTACAGTAGGTAATAAACCACACTTCGATAACGCCCTTCTTGACACAAAATACTTTCATTTTATTCCCCTCTTAGTGTTTCTGGTGTTAAGCTTCTAAAATACATAACAAACTTACAACTCAACTATAAGAAGTATGGAGCAATGTTACCTCACCTTAGGCCACGCATAGTGACACATGCCTTCAATCCTGGCACTTGGAAGGCAGAGGCAGATGGAACACTGTAAGTCTGAGGACAGCCTGATCTACACATACAGCACCCCCCAACACACACACACACACACAAAGTTGGCCTGATGCTCCCTGCAGTTACGTTCAGAGTTCATCTGTCCCCCACCTTGTAAGGAAATGTGACTCCTCACGCTGAAGAGCCTGCTGCTAGCCAGTTTCTCATAAAGCAGCTCTAGGTGGCAGCCTCCAGGTCATCTCCCACATTTGTTTGTAAAATGCATACTCCTGACTTCTGCTTATGATTCACTGAGCAACTCTGCTGTGGGCCCAGGAACCCGCATTTTCCTGAGGAGCACCATGCCATGAAATCAGATTCAAAGTCTGGAAGCTCAAAATGGAGCCTTCCAACTAGTCAAAGCATGGCAAACACTGTGCCCCTAGACTTTTTTCTTCAACATTCTAGTAGCCCCTCATGTCTCTGCAGAATGGAGTCTAACTGTAGTCCTTCAGCTCTCCATCTCTTTCTATCTCACTTCTTCCAAACCAGTGGCTACTTCTTCACCATTCACAAGACTATCAGCAATGGAGACTGGCAGACAGCACATGCAAAGCTACGAGCAAGAACAGCAGAGAAGGGTCATTCACAGAACTGGCACTAACTCTTGCGTTCCGTACTGGTCAACACTATGGGATGGCTGTTTAAAGGTGACACTTACAGACGTTTTATCCCGTGAAGACAAAGCCTCTTTGCCTGTTTCAGGCACTCTTCTAATCAACTACTGTTGTAGAAGTTTATTTTTAGTTGTGTTTAAAATACTGCTTTTGTCGGAAATACTGCACTGTTAGAAAAAGGGATGCATAGGCCTTGGCATTTTGTATTGTCTGCAGGTGTTAGATTTCTGGGGGGGTGGGGTGGGGAACAGATACACGGTGGGACGTTTGATTGCTAATGATCTGCACCTGAGGAATTCTGAATCAATAAAAAGATCTGAGCTGAGTTGCTCAAGGTTCCACTACTGAGTACGGTGTTGGCTATGACAGTGGTCCCCTCTGCTAAGGGCTGACAGGACTTACACCTATGAAAAATGCCTCCTTGTCATCCTTGGTGAGCTGTCACAGCAGCGTACTACTACAAACTGCATACCAATGTGGGGCAGGACATCACACCAGCTAATTCAACTTAGAGACAGGGAAGAAGAAAAAAACTCCAGACCTCAGTGCCTGGTAAAGTACCCTCAGGGAAGCTACCGGAGGACAGAGATTAAGGTATTAATTGAAGTTTCCTAAGGAAATAAGCCTCTATGAACACAGAAGGCCATGAAATTAATAAATAAATAAATGAGAAAGCAGCTCTGTGGTGAGAGCCATGTTTCGGACAAATCTTTGGGATGAATTTTCATGGTGAAAACAGAATTCAGCTGGGAGCAGGGAAGAAGCAAGGTTTTAACCACTGTTCCTGATCAAGGAGCTGAGTTTCCCTCCCACCGCTGCCAGCAACCAGGGCACAAGAAATGGAAACCAGAGTATACTGTTCTATAAACTGAGTTTGTTGGTGGCTTTTTGTGTGTGTGCAGCCCAAGTGGGTCTTGTGTTTGAGGTCTATGAAGAAGGGTCTGTTTTCCCATGATGGTGAGAAAAACCGCAAAACTGCCAGAAACCCTGTTGTTATAGAAGCCGCCCCTTAGGGCCAAAAAGCTGTTTAGTTAAACTGAACAGGGTTTTTCTGTGTGTGTGTGTGTGTGTGTGTGTGTGTGTTTCCTGCAAACCTGACTACAACCAGTCCAGATACTGGTGATGGTGAAGAGAACTCCACCCACGAGGGAATCCTTCCTGCAGACAAGGTGACCTGTTATTTTTCTTGAAAACCAGAGTCTATGCTAAAATCTGGAAAGTGTTTTCTCAGGGTCAGCACACAGAAGCCGTCTTATAGAACTGGCTGAGGTTGGATCTCATACTGATAGCCAAACTTGGTACTGTAAGAGTCACCCAGGTGGTTCTGGTTTTGCGAGCATGAAGTGGTCATGGAGAGCTGCTGAGGCTTGGCACTGTGAGAGCCCAGGAGAAGCCTCGGTAAAAGTACAGCCTCAGTAGCAGCTGAAGGTCCAGATTGAAGGGGTCATGTAAAGAAGTTGAGGCTTGGCACCATGAAGAGACCCTAGGAGAGGCGATTGGTCAAAGTGCAGCCCAGTTGCAGCAGAAGACCCCGGTGCTCTGGAGATGCAAACACTATGGGATGGTCACCAAGAACAGCAGCAGTAATGAAATGGAGCCAGTCAGAGCCTGGAGAACAAGCTGTGTGTGCTGCAGAGAACAGAGCCAGAGAAGTGATCCAAGCCCTTTGGAGGAGCCCAGAAGATCGTGAATGAATTCCAGATAATTGGACATGGATGATGTTTTTCTGCTGTCTAAAGACATTGTGAAAAGGTTGATAGATGTTTGGTTTCACTTGGTCCTGTGCATTAGCAACCCTCGTGACTGTTCCTCTTGTAAACAGTTTTGCTAGTGTAGTGTTAAATTGTGTTGCAAAGATAAAGCAATTTTTTTTGATTGGGTTATACAGAAAAGGGGATGCTGTGGAAGTTTATTTTTAAGTTATATTTGAAATAATTGTTTTTGTGCACTGTTGGTAAAAGGGATGCATAGGCCTTAGCATTTTGTATTGTCTGCAGGTGGTGGATTTCTGTGGGAGATGTTTGATTGTTTATGATCTGCACCTGAGGAGTTCTGAATCAGTAAAAACACCACTGTGAAGTATGGTTCTGGTCAGGATGGTGGTTCCATCTGCTGATGTCTGGCAAGGTTTACATCTATGAAAGTACCTACTTGTCATCCTTGCTGAGCCCACGCAGTGGTGGTTAAGAACAACAAACTACATCACACTGAAAAAAATTTTCTCTTCACAGGAACAGTAAGCACCCCAACACCAGGCATGAATGGCTACAGTGTGCCTGCCTGCCTAAACAATTTTACACCAAAAGCAGACTGTGGGTGGGAGGCTCTGCACATACAGGAGGCCCTGTATGCTGTGCCCACACCTCACAGCCTGACTCTCACCAGTGTGCATGTTTGCTCAGCCAGCTCTCTCTACCTGTCCAGCCGGTATATCCAGTGCCATCTCGACGGTCTGCTGACTTTAGGCCTCTCTCCATTTGCTGAAGGAGCTCTCGAATCTTATTGGTCAAGCGTTGTGAGAACTCAGGAGTAAGCTGTAGAAATTAAGGAAAATATTTTTAAAAGAGTAAAAGTTGATCACATTAACAATAGTACGTTCATGATGACGTTTGCTGTTCATGAAACTAAAATATTATCATGTAAAACTTCAAGCAGCCTTAAAAATTTAGGTTTTCCAGAAACCACATCGGGAGCTCATACTATTTAAGACAACATGCTTATTTTAAAAAGCTACTATGAGTCAGGTTATGGTGGTACACATCTGCAATCCCAGCATTGGGGAGGAGGTCAGCTACTTTGAGGCTAGCCCAGGCTACACAGTCACACTTTGTCTTAAAAGAAATTTTTCTGCCTTTCTGTTGTGGGATATTTTACTCCTGTGTGCTGTTTTGGTTTGCAAAAGGGCTTTGATCCCTTGTAGCTGGGAAGCCAGATGCCTTGCAGCTGATGCAGGCCTTGCTTCCTACCTATTCACACCCTTGTGCTAGCCCTGATGGGATCTCCACAGATAGAACTAACTGTTTACAGTTGAAGGTGACCCATGACATGAAAGAACTGCAGGCAGGTGATCAAAGAAGACTCTGATCACCCCTAGCCGAGTATGCTAAGGTACTATTGTATTGTAATGAAGGCCTGGATGTGGAGAGGGGGCTGGGGAAAAAAGTTAAATAAGAGCTGAGGAAAAGCAGAGGGAGATTGGGAAAGAAATGAAGTCTCTGCTTAGCCTCCCGAGTATGGGATTCCCTGAGATTTGACATGGTTTGTGATTAATAAAGAGCATTGGAAATTTCAACGTCTGGACTCTCCGTTAAGTGCCATAAAGTTATTTTAACACCTTTCTTTCTTGCTTTCCTTTTCTTTTGAGACTGTGTAGCCCTGGCTATCCTGGAACTCAGATTCTATAGACTGGCCTGACTCCAAACTCAGAGATCTGCCTGCCTCTGCTCTCTGCTGCCTCCTGAGTGCTGGGATTAAATGCATGCTCCAGAAAGCCCCAGAAAAAGTCACTTTCTGAAACACAAAGCCAAAGACACCCATTGGTTATCAGCTGCTGGATTCCAAGCTATGACAATATTAATCCCCTTATGAAGTATTCTATTTGTTTCTGTTTCTTTTAAGAATGTTTAGATAAAGCAGCAGCAATTAAAAAAAAGCAAAATAGTCAGTGGTCACCAGGAACCTCCAGCAAGAAGGACATGAAACCTAAGATGAAACCCTCGCTCAGCATGGTGTATGTCAAGAAGGGGCCCCGGCTTGCCCTCGCCTGCTACTCTGACCGACCTTGCTCAACTCCTACTCTTTACAGTGCAGTCGCCTTCCTGCAGTTAGAGAGTAACCCCTGCCCATGGTTTTCGAATGGCCAGCCACTCTGTGTCACAGGCTTTTCCCACTCAGGGGGGTAAATGGTGACTATTTTACTGTTCATCAGCCAAAGCAATCTGACAACAACCTAGGTGCCCTAAGGCTGGGGCACTGGGTTAGTGACACCCACATGAGGGCCAACAGAACTGATGGGCAAACTGATGTTCACACATCACATTTGTAAAGATGTACTCTTTTAAATGTTTTTTCTCAGATTTATTTTTAAGTGTATGGGTGTTTTGATCGCTGGTTATGTCTGTGCACTCACTATGTGTGTGCCTGTAGGCCAGAAGAAGGGTGTCTGATCCTCTGGAACTGGAGTTATACACAGTTGTGAGCTGCCATGATGGTGCTGGGAATAGAACTCAAGTCCTGTGAGGAGCAACGGTACTCTTAGTTGCTGAGCCATCTGTTCTGCCTCTTCCCAAAGGCATATTCTTTATGAAGGCAACTGGAAAGTATTTTTAAAGTACTGTACGCTGTAAATGACAAGTGTCTTAAAAAGTCACTTCAGTGTTTCAACTATTCGGGAACTTGCTCCGACCCCCAGACTGGGATCCCACAGAATCAGTAAAATTTCAAAGCATTACAAGTGCAGACACATGGGAAGACTAAACTGGCTATCACCAAAGTCTCTCTTTATTATTCAGAGTCTGGGTGTGTGTACCCGCCCATGCACACATGCCAAGCACATGGGTAGAGGTTAGCGGACCCTGTCAGGAGTCAGTTCTCTCCTTCCGCTTGGGACCTCAGCTTGCCTGGCAAGTGCTTTTTACCTGCCAAGCCAGCCCAATGGCCCTGTAATCTCGTTTTTAAGAACATCTAGGGTTAGGGAGATGGCTCTGAAAATAAAGTGCTTGCTTTACAAGCACGAGAGCCTGAGTTTGACCTCCACAACCAGTATATAAAAAAGTGGGGCACACTGGCATGTGCTTACTGCTGGGCATACTGGTGCTTATGCCGGCATAAGCTGGGAGGAGGAAACAAGCGGATTCCTGGGGCTCACTGGATGCCAGTCTTGGCCTCCTTGGCAAGTTCCATATCAGAGAGGCCCTCTCTCAAAAAAAAAAAAAAAAAAAAGAAAAGAAAGGAAGAAAGGAAGGGAAAAAAAGTACACTGGACATTATCCTCTAACACACACACGTGCATGCCTTCCTGACACAAATGGACATGCAAGAGCCACTTAAGACTGGAAGAAGCCAGCATTATGAGTACCAACTAATCATTTTCAAAGATTCACCCTTGAGGAGCAACCCTGAAAAGGTTTGTGGCTGCCAAAAGGTTAGGACTTCAACAAGACTTGAAACACATCTAGTAAGATACAATGGAGTTTAATATTAACATGAAAGTTCGTGAGCCTCATAGAGGTGGAAGAGCTGCTCAGCACGGCCACAGGCCGTCTTCTGCATGGAGACCACGTGTAACTCAAGTCTTGGCTGGCTGGACATGAGGAGGCCACAGTGAGATGCCTGGGCCTCGGGACAGGAGTCCCTTTCTACGAGGCGTGCACACACTTAGAAAGGTGGCCTGGCTGAGGACGGTGACCGCTCCTGGCTGACCACCATGTCCCTGCACGCCAGGAAGCAGAGCAGCTCCACGTGTTAACACAGAGGCGGCCGGGTCTCCAGGGTTCAATATGAAAGGGCTTCAGAAATGTGCGCCACTTTCTTTGTAGGGCTCCCCACCTATGCTCTACCACATCATCTTGTTATGGGTGTTAGAGTGTGGATGCCTGCCATTTTTGTCCCTCAGGAGTGAATTAAAGTTAGGCTGGGTGTGGTGGCACATGCCTTTAATCTCAGTACTTAGGAGGTAAAGGCAGATGAATCCTGGTGAAACTGAGGCCACCCTGGACTTCATAGTGAGTTCCAGGCCAGATGCAGCTACACAGTGAGATAGTGCCTCAGGAAAAGAAAAGAAATGAGTGAAGGAACTGGTGTTGGGAGCTGAATGTAGTGGCTCACGTCTATAATTCTAGTACTCAGGAGGCTGAGGCAGGAGGATTACTTTGAGTTAAAGGCCAGCCAGTCTGGATTACAAAATGAGTTTTAACTGTGCATTTCAAAAATCCAAAGAAAACGGGCCAGGATGTATCAGTGCACAAAAGCATTAGCGGTGAAAGCCTGGCTGCCCAGAACTGATCTTGGGACACAATAAAAACTGGCTGTAGCAATGCACATTCTATCTCTAGCACCCCTAGAGCATTTGCAGGCAGTGGCAAGTCAGCAGAGGCTTGGGGACCAGCTAGCCTGAAGTACACCACACAGCAGCGGAAATAATGGGGACTGTGCCTCAACAAGGTGGAAGGCAAGAACTGACTCCAGTCATCTCTACACGGCTGGCTGTAACATGCATGGGTCTGCACATCACGCACATGTAACGAATGGATAATTTCTTTTTGAAGCAACAAAAGGAAAAACAAATTATATGTGTAAAAGCATTGATTTATGAACAGCCTAAGGCCTAAGAGTGAAGTTTCATCATTAGGACACTTCAAGTGTCCTCTGCCGAGTCAGCACGAAGCAGGAAGCCTCTCTCCTCCCTCCCTCCAATCCAGACTGACTCACACCTTAACTTCAGATCTGCAGAGGTAGGCGCAATGCAGGCCCAGGAGGCAACGGAGGCCACTCGGGCTCCAGAAACCTTCACAAAGCTTTGCTGCGCACTCAGTCCAGTCTTTACACGAGGAACCACGACTCTACACACACGTTGGTACCCTTCCACCCTGCACCTCCATCGTTCGCCCCTCCTACTGCGAGAATGACCCAAGTGTTTTCAGGAGTGAGCTGACAGAGCCATGCTAACCCCACGGATGTGAACTCTGTGAGGCTACCGCATCACCACCTAAAACGTTTGATTGCACGGCCGGCAAGTTTCAAAGAAGTAAGCTGGTAAAAAAAATTTAAAATCTTAAGGCCACTGGGCACAGCGGCATACGCTTTCAATCCTAATGCTGAGGAGGCTGAGGCAGGGGGGATAGCGATTTCCAGGCCTGCCTGAGCTATCCTAAGTTCAGCCTGTGCTCCATGGTGAGTGCACACTCTCCAGCTGTCTCTCGGGGATCTCTTCCTTCCAATAATCCTACTACACCAGAGAGGCATGAGAAGACAGGTCCCCGGTGCCACACCCCAGGTTCCCTCCCCTCTCCAAGTGCCTTGTGGGATGTTAACCAGTGTAAGTACGAATGATTTTTCTAATCTTTGGATCCACACTCTCAGCTTTAAAGATGGCTTCGAAAAAAAAAACGGTAAAATTACAAATTATTTCAGGCCTCTCGGCCACTTTTCTCTCAGCACCATCCCTTTAAAAAGACATCCTCCCCACAGGCCCATCCGCTCACGACTCTGCCCAGATCGGTGCACACTAAGGAACAACAGGGCTCTGGTGAAAGCAGGCTGGCTCCTCACCTTGGAGGGGGCGAACTTCGAACATGATTTTTATAACTGACATCCTTAATGCCTGAGGCTATTTCTTACACTGTTAAAGACGCCGGCAATGACGTTTTATCCCTTACCCAATACATAGGGGCTCAGTATACCCCGACTTAGATACTTATGTAAGTCAGCTCCTTACGCATCTTTGGCAGGGGACGGCTGAGCGCCCCATCTTCCAGGCTGAAGTGAGGTCCCCTGGAGCCCCTGCAGGAGGGGAGAAGATGGGTGGCGACGCAGGGAAGCCTCAACTCACCCTCCCAGTAGAATCAAAGTAGCATTCGGCCAGCGACTTGTTATAATCGGCGTAAGGATTCGGAAAGGCCCTCTGAGCCATGGCGCCGCAAGCCAACCTGCAGAACAGGGGAAAGAGAGAGCTCAAACGGAGCCCGGGCTCGGGGCTGGGACGCGAACGCGACGGCCGGTGCTCCCGCAGCCCCTTCCCTCCGGGCGGCCCCCGGCCCACAGCGGCTCGGCACGCGCGCGGAACGGCTGCCGCCGCTCGAAGCCCCGCGGGAAGAAGGGAGCCCGTTTTCCACCCACGTCCCACGCCCACGAGTCGGGGGCACAGGTAGTCGATGCAGCCCGCAAGTCTTTCCGGCGGCCACACAAACCACGCAGGGTGGACAACAACAACAGACGCGGCGCGTTCCCCGCCCACTTCCTGTAGAATTGGCCAATCAGCGGGCTCGCTGAGGCGGAGGCCCGCCTCCAGGCTTGAGGTCCTTAAAGGCGCAGCGTGCTTTCGGAAGCTCCGGTGGGGACCTTTCTACCTGGTGGGAGCAGGGGTGGGGCGCACGTTTCCCACCCTCCTTTATAAACGTACCGTTAGAGAAGGCAAATTCACTTCCAGGTCCCAGGAGTTCGAGGCCCCCTTTACCTGCAGAGGGAAAGGTTGCTCTCACTTACCTACCGCTGACAAAATGAAATTGGGGCGGTGTCTTCCCAAAACCAGGGTGTGTTAAAACACTCTGGGGACACTTTTTTCTTAAAGGTACTGAGGAGGCTGGGGACAAGGCACCAAGTGGCAAAAACAGGTAATTTACGCAAAAAAAAAAAAAAAAAAAACTTAAATCACTGAACTTATGAAATTTAGTCTGCTCCTTAGACTAAATTAGACTCTAATACTAGATTTTGAAGCCTTAAAAAAAAAAGCAAAAACTAATGACGAACAAAGAGCAGATAACCCTCTCAGTGCTTAACTGTTCTTATTTGAAAAGTTTTCCTTTGGAATTAAATCCTACCTAGGACACATTAGGGCCTCTCTGTCCAGACAAAGTGGGAGTCCAGTTCAAAGGTCTCCCAGGTGGCTGAGAGCTCTAGCTTCGGAGGAGGGCCTGAGTTTGACTCCCAGCACCTATATTGGGCTGTCCACAATGATCAGAGCTTCGCGGATGGATCAGTGCCCTCTTCTGATCTCCATGGACACAGACAGACAGACACACACACACACACGTACACACATGTGTACACACATGCACAATTACACACCACACACATATAAACCATAAAATAAAAAAAATATATATAAAGTGTCTGCCACTTCTTTCCCTTCCCTCTTATCAATGGGCACAAGCCTCAGAACTCCTGCTCCTGATCTCCCTCTGTCGTGCACCTCCTCTTCCTCACGTTGGCCCCAGTTCTTTCTCATGAAGTTGCCGCCCCAAAGTCTGCCTTAAACTAACTTAAAAGTCCTACTTATTTTTGTTTTCTAATTTTTGATCTCCCAGAAAATTCATTAGCTCAGTTCACGCAGCACATTCGTGGAGAGTTAGTTAAAGTCCTTAGTGAATATTAAGCTGAAAACATGGAGGTTTGGAAGAGCAGCTCAGAGCAAAGGAAAGGGAGTTCGAGGCATTTTATCAAGTCCTGTAATTATTGCAAGCTCGGTGTCATGATACACCACCACAGTCTTTACACGAGCAATTGAAATTTCAGTGATATTTAAATGCACTAAGGACTTACAGAAGGAATGACTCATTACAGCAAAACGTTTAGCATAAGCAGACAGCGCCTAAACAGATGACACTGGGCATCGTTTGAGTGCAGTGCAAGGATGGAGGGAGAGGATTTTGAAAGTTTGAGAGATGCATGTCGGCGGCCTGCCGAAAGACCAGAGGAGCAAGTGCCGTGTGGACCATACAGTAAATGCTCAGCTCCCCAGCCCCAGCACGGCTGGCCTTGGGAACAGACCTCTCGTGCCGGGAAGCCAGAGGCAGTTGCTGGGTGACCTCCATCACTGTCACCTTCCTTTGGGACAATGTTTCCCTGGGCCTGGAGATTTCTGCTTTTCTCCTTGGCTAGAGTCAGCCAAGTCTCAGTAAGTCTCCCCTCACTCCAAAGCTGGGATTACCGGTTTGTACGTCTGGCTTTTATGTGGGTACTGGGGATCTGAATTCAGACCCTCATGCTTGTGTAGTAAGGACACTTACCCGCTGAGATATCTCCTCACCAAGGCACATGATATATCATATATCTATGTCATTCCCCACCTCCTGCAGGCATTTATTGTCTATATTCTAAATTTACCATGTTAATGAATGGCATAATATTGAAACACTCAGTTTTGTTGTTGTTGATAATAGTGTTAGGATTTTATTCATATGCATTTCAGAATACTGAAATTTACCTATGTTTGTGTTTGTTTTAGTGTTATTTTCTTGTCAATTGATAGGTTTTCTTGGTAGCAGGTAGATTCCAGGTACTAATCTCTAGCTTTAGATATTGTGAATATATTCTCTTGCCTGTTATAGTTAGCCACTGTATGGGCTCAGCAAGAGAGACACTGAGACATTTTCATAGGTGGAAACCCTTCCAGACCTTAGCAGAGGGACCACCATCATGGCCAATGCCATACTCACAGTGGAGCCCTGAGCATCTGAGCTCAGGTGTTTTTATTGATTCAGAACTCCTCAGGTGCAGATCATAAGCAATCAAACATCCCCCACAGAAATCCAACATCTGCAAACCATACAAAATGTCATGGCCTATGTATCTGTTTTTCCAATGGTGCACAAAAACAATTATTTTAAACACAACTAAAAATAAACTTCTACAACATTTCTCATTTTCTGTATAAAAATTACCTTACCTTTATAACACAATTTAACACTACACCAGCACAGCTATTTACAAAAGGAACAATCACACGAGTTACGAATACACAGGGCCAAATGAAACCAAACATCTATCAAGCTTTTCACAATGTCTTTGGATGACAGAAAACATTATCAATGTCCA
Organism: Cricetomys ansorgei; assembly: GCA_026225945.1. NCBI lineage: Eukaryota > Metazoa > Chordata > Mammalia > Rodentia > Nesomyidae > Cricetomys > Cricetomys ansorgei. The sequence continues at coordinate 6,000,782 of JAMJFZ010001796.1, forward strand.
ATTGTCTGGAATTAACTCACGATCTTCTGGGCTCCTCCAACAAGCTTAGGTCACCTCTCTGCTCTGACCTCTGCAGCACACACAGCTTGTTGTCCAGGCTTTGGCTGGCTCCATTACAATGTTGTTGTTCTTCTTGGTGCTCATCCCACGATATTGGAATCTCCAGAACACTGGGGTGGTCTTCTGCAACTGGACTGCACTTTCACCAATAGCCTTTCCTGGGCTCTCTTCATGGTACCAAGCCTCAACCTTTTTCTTTCCCTTTTTTACATGACCCCTTCATTATGGGCCTTTAACTACTACCAAGGTTGAACTTTCACCAATAACCTCTCCTGGCCTCTCACAGTTCCAAGCCTCAGCTGCTCTCAAAGACCCCTTCTTGCCTTCAAAATCAGCAACATACGGGTGACTCTTACAGTACCAAGTTCGGCTATCAGCATGAGATACAATCCTGCCCAGTTCTGGAAGACAGCTTGTATATGATGACCCTGAAGAAATACTTTCCAGATTTAAGATAGAGTCTTGTTTGCAGGAAAAATAACTAGTCCTTGACTGCAGGAACAGTTCCCTCATGGGGTGGAGTTCTCATCACTATCACCAATGCCTGGACCACTTGTCTTTCTTTTAGGTTTGCAGAAAAAACAAAACAAAACAAACAACAAACTGGTCAGCTTGTCAGTTTAACTAAGTGGCTTTTTGGCTCCAAGGTGGGGCTTCCACAACGACAGGGGATCCTGGGCAGGCAGAGAGACTATGTGGCAAAATCTTGGCAGTTTGGCATTCTTTTTACCAGTGCTACAGTGCTACCCTTCTTCAAAGACCTCAAACACAACTTCCTGAGCTTCACACAAACATACACAACACAGCTATCAGAAAACTCAGTTCGTGAAAACAGTATGCTACTATCAGTGGCAGTGGGGGAGAATCAGCTCCATGATCAGGAAAAGCAGTAAGACCCTTCCTTTTTCCTGCTTCCAACTGAATTCTTTATCTCTACGGGTCTCCATTCTGTGGCTCTCACCTAGGAGCTTTTTTCCTCTTTTATTTATTAATTTCAGAACTTTTTCTCTTCATAGGGCTTATTTCCTTTCCTCTCTCCTCTTCCTTCAGGAACCTTCAATTAAAATCTTAACATCTATCCTCTGGTAGCTTCCTTAAGCATACTTTACAGGACTCTGGGAAATCTGCAGTTTCTTTCTCTTCTTACTTGTCTCTAGGTTGGATTAGCTGGCGGGATGTCCTCCCCCACTTTGCAGGCACCATTTGTAGTAGTTTGCTGCATGGGCTCACCAAGAAGGACAAGGAGGCATTTCATACGTGCAAACTCTATCAGAGTGGAACCCTGAACATATGAGCTAAGGTGTTTTATTGGTTCAGAACTCTACAGGTGCAGATCGTCCAACACCTGCAAGCCATACAAAATGTCAAGGCCTATGCATCCCCTTTTCCAATGGAACACAAAAACAATTATTTTAAACACAGCTAAAAATAAGCTTCCACAACACTTGCCTTTTAACTTTGCTAGGCCATTAATTAAATCAAACTCGTGCAACTTTGCGATTGAGGTTTGAAGACTTGGCTTCAAGCTCCATGGGTCTTTACCCACTCACAGGCCTGTGAGGATGACTCCTTGAGTTATTCTGCTCTAGCTGCCACTACAGACAACCTTCCTCAAGCAGCTCAAACAACACAAATTAACTTTTATTACAGTTCTAAAGGTTCAAAGTCTGAGAAGCTAGCAGCATGTATTTATTTATTGACTTTCCCTTTTCCTTGGTTTGCAAAAAGCTATCTCCCACCTCTGTTTTTACATGGTGCTACGGTCAATCACAGTTGCCAGCTTGATTCACCTGGCCATGCTTGTGTGTGATTATCTTGGTTATGTTAATTGAGGTGGGAAGCTCCTCCCACAGTGGGTGGCACCATTTTCTGGGTAGGGATCCTAAACCATACATAAAGGAGAAAGTATACTGGGCACAGACATTCATTTTTCTCTGTTTCCTGATGGGAAGAAAAACAGTAAGACATGTGGTTAGCTGTCAGTCTACATTGTCTGTGCCCTGATCTACCATCATTTGTTAATTTTCACTACCTCCTTAAAGGCCCTGTCTCTAAATATAATCATGCAGATGCACCTGGAGTTAGGACAACCCCATGTGGGTTTGGGAGCTGCAGTTCTACCCATCACTACCTATCTGTTCACCTGTAATATTTATGGTGGCTGAACACATTTGTGTCTAACACAGGTTTAGTTGTCAGCGTTTATTGAGGACTTTCCACTTTTGATAAAGTTGGAATGATTTTTAAGTACGTCTGTCTTATAATATTCCTTCTCTTAATTTGTGAAGCTGTCTGATCCATTGCACCATTGCCTTTAAAATGGGATACTTCTAGAAATCTGTGAAATTAAGTAGAGAAAGCCAGCATCATCTGAGGGTTCCCTACTTCTGTTTTAAGAAAGACTTCAATCTCCAAATGTCACAGCACACGTGAAGGTGAAAGCTGAGTCACAGTTATAGAGACGATGGAAGCATGTCCTGGAAACCAAGAGACGCGCTTTTCTTCATGTAGGTTAGTTTTGTTCCCTGTCAGCATCCCGGAGTGTAGGTTTCTTCCACTGTGTTATTCATCCCTCAGTGTGTTACCCCTGTCAGAATGTCCATTCTGGCGGTCAGAGGTACATCTGGCTCCAGCCTGAGGGCAGGTCAAGCAGAATAGGGCACACACAGGCTAGTAGCAGAAGCCATCACTTCCCTCATGGCTCTGCTGGTGGTGAGAGTTATGCCATGGGGCTGTGACTGGCTGCCCAGGAAGCTGTGAAATAAGGTCATCTTTTGACCCACTCTGGGTCTAGTTTTGATGTACAAGGGAAAGGACTGGTTTGGTGGATAGTGGTGTCTTACACACACTGGAAGTGCTAATAATTTATGGTACCAGTCTGCTAGCAAAAGGGTGACACAGTTATGCTTCTGTCCCCCCTCCCCCTTTGCCTTTGACCTTGTTAAAGGCACCATTGCTGCCTATGGTGTATCCCCTTGAACTTCGTTAGTGCTGTCCTTGGACTGTTGGAGGAGCTAGACCATGAGACTCCATATTATTTCCCCTTTCAGAATCTTCTCCTCTAAAACACACACACACACACACACACACACACACACACACACACACACGGCCAATGACTTTTATTTACTTTTTCCCCTTCTACCCGAATATCACATTTTCATCTTGCTTTCAGAGTGGCCTATCTTCTTTTCAGCTCAAAACATTATAAAGCAGCAGCTTCCTAAGTCTGACTTTAATATCACTATCCTGTTGGTCTAACATCCAGCTGGGGCTATGTACAACTGAAGTAATTTCCTGTTTTACCCAAGGTACTGAATCCACTGATTGGCAGTGCTATTGCCAGCAAAGGACACGGGTGTAAACAGACATTCGCCGAGCGCACGGTGGTACACTTTTAATTTCCCTGAGACAGTATTTCCTATGGTACAGACTACATTGCCTCCCTGCCTTGTCAGAACGGTTATTAGTGTGCTGACAAGTTTCTTTGGACCTGTAACTGCTGGGCCCGAGCTCCTGCTATATGAAACACAGGTGTGCTGGGGTTCTCTGGGAAATTAAACAGACTGAGTACAGAAGTTGGTTGGTCAAAGATGTTTAAATGTTTTGACAGTTCTCTCCATTTCCCATCAGTCCTTTAGAAGGGATCAACATCACAGCTCATGGCTTTAGGAGCAAGAAGAAGGAGGCTTTCTCTTTGTTGCTGAGAATATGTGCCTATGCTGTGCTGTTGAGATTACACAGACACTTGTTTTCTACGTGCGGAGTATAATATAAGTAAGCCAGGGATAGGAAACCATCAGGGCCCTGTGCCTGGCACCCTTCTCACAAACAGAAAGCACGACAAGTTAGAACCATGTTTTAATTTTTTATTATGTTTATTTATGGGGTGTGTGTGCGGAGGTTAGAGGACAAGGGGTTGAACTCAGGTCGTCAGGCTTGCCAGCGACTGGCTTTACTCACTAGTCACATCGTGGGCCCTCAGAAACTACTAATGAGGTGACTAGCATTTGCTCCCGTCCTCACACGGCCGCACATACTAATGTGTGTATTGGGTTGATGCATCTTCATCTTTGGTTTGTCCAGACTTGCCTTACAGTGGGTGGTTTTCAGTCATTTAAAAGAAATTAAAATTTTAATTAAAATTAAAAATTCCCAGCTTTCCCAACAGCCGTGTTATTTATATTTCTTTTTACTTGCTGTAAGAAGCAAGAGGTCAAATGTCAAAGTGAGTAACTGTGGACCATTAAGGTTTATAGTGAGAAGGTAAAAGCTGCCTCAGAAGGGCCATGTGGATCTGGAAATAGAGCTCACAGGCCAGGGAGGAGGCTTAAGAATCTACTGGTCGGCTTGTTATCACCATCTCACATCAGTTTGGAACCACTGACATTGCAGGTTTGACAGTGACAGCCATCCAGCTGGGCTATGGCCTGACATTCCTCCTTCATCAATACAATGCCTGGGCTGAGCTGCAAAGCCTGGCTTCAAGGCTGTGCTCTGGACTGACTTAGAAAAGGAGAAGACTCGGACTCCAAAGAGTCACACACAACTTGCTCTTCTAGGAGACAGACTCCCATACATCATCACCATCAAAGCTTATTTATAATACAGGTTCTCCGACTTCCTGCCAGATACTCTGTCTTGGGGGAACTGGGTTAACTCTGCATGATGAAAATCTTCGTAGGAATCTCTTGTAGGCAATTACAGACTAGGCTGGATTGTCATGTGTAGTCCCCGGAGTTGGAATCTTCCTGCCATGAGTGTGTCCCAGCAGCAGGTACCCTGCCTGGAGTTGGCAGCCACCAGTGGGGCCAGCTCCAAGTGGAGGGATGTGGCGGGGAGGACACACCATGGCCAGGCAGCCGTGGGTTTATGACATTCTGCCTTGTCTTTGGCAGACCTCTGGTGAGTCAGCTGGTGGACAGACACTTGGGAACATGCTTCAGGGGGGCGTATTCACTTTAATGCGGGGTGTAGGGTACATATATAGGGCCACAAGGAGGGGAGGGTCTTTGGTATCCAGAGTTGTGATCCATTGGTTAACACAAGGATACTGGAGTAGCCTCATTTGCATGTGGAGCTCAAGTCTAAGCATCAAGGTCTTGCAAGGGCACCTTTTGCATAAGGTGTGGTCTCACAGGAAAAAAGAAGAAGGCACCTTATCAGTAAATGGACTCATCCCTAGGCTTCTAGCTACAGAGCAGACAAACACCAACCAAGCCACTTTCCTTTGCTTCTGTGAAGCAGGCAATATTTAATAGTTAGCTGGGTTCTGGCCAGGGCCTAAAAAGTGAGGAGCAGCTGAATGCCTACTATTCTCATCTCCTGGGATGACTTGGGGTTCCAAGCCAGTCTCGACCCACTCTTAGCTCTATGACAGTCCCATAGTCATGTGATTCACTTGCTGTGGAGAGTTTGGCATGTTCTGGTTCTAGAAAAGGAGAAGACAGTGAAAGAATATAGTTTGGATATTAAAAAAAACAATGCTTTAAAGAAAAGGCTGGAGTTCTGCAGATTATTGATTTCCAGTTTATATCTGGTACATTACAGTACCTGACATACACTAAAGCTAAGAGAGGCTGAAAAGAGGAAGAGAGAGGGTTAGGAAGAGGGGGTCGGAGACAGGGGAGGGCAGGGGGAAGGGGATAGAAAGAGAGAAAACAGAAGGAAAGAAAGAAGAAAGGGTGGGAGGAAGGGAGGGCCTTGTATCTTTACTTTAACCTAAGGCAGCCCGAGCTTCTTGGCAGTTTTTTGGATATTTTACCTAGACACTTCAGAGAAGGGCCATTCCTAACTTCTTGATTTTTGGCAGCCAAGTTTCAACTACACCTCCATTTCCCCAGGATGTCTCTCTTCAATGTAGCATATCTCGCAAGTTCAAACATGTTTCTTGCAGGGTGGAGAAGTACTAGCTAGGACAAGCCTTCCGAGACTTCTATGGCCTTCTCTGGACCTCAGGCAGAAGAATTCTCCTCCGCATGTTTCCACGGTGGGACTGAAGCTCCATCATATGTCTCTCTGCTGCCAAGCCAGAGGCTGATTGGGCTGGCAGTGGTAGGCTAGCTGTCACTCTTCACACAAACACTCTTAAACCTCCCAGGACACTCACTGTGGCTGGCAGGCACATGAAAAGGCCAAGAAGGGGAGACTGGCCCATGGCCCCTTCCTAATAACGACGGCTTGTGTTCGCAGGACCTTGCCTGTGTACCAGGGACTCTGGGTAAACTACTTCTGTCTGCCATTAAATCAGTCCCATGTGTAGCTGTTTGAGATTCATTAGATTAACTCCCCCTGGTGCGGTGGTGGTCAGTTTTGCTTGCACATAGGATTTACCCAGAAGTCTTAAAATTTCTAGTCCTCAGGGCCCTACTGTAGAGCAATTTCATGAGAATATCTGGGGGTAGGAACTCACAAAACTTCTGATAGGAGAGAGTTCCTGGACTTCTTATTATTTGACCTCCCTATAGCTTTTTTCTCTGAGTCTCAACTCTGAAAATTGGTCCTACTTTTATTGCAGCAAGTACTACCTGCTTTTGCATTTATTTCTGCCGTCTTAGATCCTAAATTCCTTGAGAACCAGAGACCATCTTACCATGTGATTATAGTGTGCAGCACTGGCACCCTTTCCTAGAGACGTGTTTAAAGCGTAAATGCAAGAAAGCAGCAGAGAAGCAGCCACATGTGGTTTCTCAGAGCCTTCTCTTTCTTTAGATTCCCAGTCTTTCTCATCATCCTCTCTGGTTTTCATCTTCTTCCTGTTCATATATGTGTGTGTATGCATACATATATGTTTATACACATATACATGTATATAATTAATATATACAATATGCATATATAATATGTATATACAATATATATAACGCATATTTATATATAAGTAAATATATTATGTATTAACATGTATCGTAAACAGTGTTTTTATTTATTCTTTGAGAAGTTCATGCATGTATATAATGTGTCTTGATCATATCTACTCTCTATTACCCCTGAGCATGCCCAAAACATCTCCCTCCCAACTTTATGGCTTTTTTGGGTTATTTTAAAGCAATTTCCTGAGTTTAATTAGTACAGCTTATTTGTGCACTGGGTTGTAGCCATCCACTGGGTGTGGACAATTTACCACTGGCCACACTCCCAAAGAAAAATGACTCCCCTTCCACAAGCAGCCATCAGCCCATAATCCCTCTGGTAGGGGTGGGACCTTGGGACTTCCTTCCCACCTATGCTGGAATTTTACCTGGCTTGGTCTTGTCTAGCTGCTTTGAGTTTATATGTGCAACAGCATTGTCATGGCCAGAAGACGGCATTTCATAGCATTCTTGCTACCTCTTCTTTGATGTTCTCCAAGCCTGTGGAGATATGATGCTGATGTAGGTGTCTTTTCCATGTATGAGCACTTACGGTCACTTATTCTCAACACTCTGACCAGTTATGAGTCTGTCCACTGCGAAAATAAGCTTCTCTGACATAAATCAATAGTAGCACCAATCTATGGGTATAAACATACATATTATAAGGGAGTTTGACCACATGGACATTTAACAAAACAACAGTAGGTTCCCCAGAGGGCCTCTCTACCAAGGAATTTTGACCAGGTTCACAGTACTGTGGAGCAGGCCTCAAATACAATCAGAAAGTAGTTGGTTACCCACTGTGGTGATTTGAATAAGAATGATTCAGGTGGGGAGCCCCCCTGACTTTGAGCTCAAAATCTGCCATGTGCCTTCAGTTAAATGCCTCTATCTCATTTGGGACAGCTGTTGAGCAAGGCTAAGTCACAAGAAAGACAAGCCCAGAGACAGTTGTTTCAGGGAAGTCAAAGATTAAAGAGACCTTCCTTCTTAGTCTCACAAGGCAGGATGACTGTTTTGTGGTTTAACCTTGATTGATTGTAACCATGTGACTGTACCTATCTATGCCTTCTACCTCGTGATCATTTACCTCATGCTTGTATGCACACCTGGTTTGCCCCTTGTGATCATTGCCTTGGAATGCACATATACCTCTGGTGGGGAAGGGTATAAGAAACTGAGAATAAACCATCTGACCAGTTCCGCCCCTATGAATTTAAGATACAGCGTGTGCGTGTTTGTTCCGGTTTTCAGCCTACCTCCCGATCCAGCACCAACCAAAGATGGTCTTATCAATGACTCCCATAGCCTCATACATTTGAATGGACCACCAAGTGGTCACCAGGAAGTGACACTACTTGAAAGGATTAGGAAGTGTCCTTGCTGGAGAATTGAGTCACTGGGTATGGACTTTGAGGATTTACAAAGCCCATTCCAATCCCAGAAGTCTCTCTTTCTCTGCATGTAACTCTCAGCTACTGCTCCAGCACCTGCTTGCATGCCGTCATCCTTCCCTGCCATGATGATAATGGACAAAACCTCTGAAACTGTAAGCAGGCCTTTGGTTAAATGCTTTCTTTTATCAGAGTTGCCGTGGTTATATTTTTTCACAGCAATAGAACTCAGACTTAGATCACACACTAATCATGCCGCTATTGCTCTTGCGGTCATTTCTTGCCTGGCAGGTCAGTAGTGTAGCCTGCTTGGGTCAGCACTGGGTAAGATCATTTCTGTGTTTTCTCTCCAGCTGTATGTGTAGCATCTTCTAGCTCTATGAAATCTAACCAGCAGTGAGAGTTTCCTGGTTCATGCTATTGATATCTCTGTTCTAAAACCAAAGTGTGTGGTATCTTCAGGAATATGGTTTTGACATCTAATTATGGCAGGCAACAATGGCAATCGCATGTGCTGATTGAGGGACTTTGGGGCCTTCTTGACCAATAAGGGGCTAACTTGTTCCTGGCATTACGGTTTTGATTTCATGAGCTTTTTCTTTTTCCTCAGCCTCCTCCTGCCATAGCAGGATTGTCCTCCACTCTCTTCTCAGTCCCGTCTAGTCCCCACTCTGTTCTCTCCTCGGTGAATTCACCAATGCATGTGGTTTCCATTCTTTTCAACCCTCTGGAAGGTTTCCAAGTTACACCTCTCGGTGTTTCCGACTTATTTTTCACCTTATTCTGGTAAAGAATCATAGTTTGAGAGCTTAGATCTGGTGCTCCAGAAATAAGGATGGGTTTAGATCTCAGCTCAACCACTGTCTCTTCAAATTATTTAATTTTTATGGTGGGAACACATAGCAGAGTCAAGTGCTTTTCTCACGAACCAGGAGGCATAGACAGGAAGAGTAGGAGTCTAGAATACCTCGGTCCTCTTTTAGGGCAAAACTCTAAAGGCCTAGAAACTCCTCCCCGCACCCCCTCCACCCAAAGGCACTGGTCTGAGCATCAAGACTTTAACACATGAACTTTTATGGACCCTTGTCCAAATCAAAGCGTTCTAATTTATAAACCAAACTCAAAGTTTATGTCTGGAGTCCTTAGATGGACCATAAGCCTGCCCTAAGTGTAGATGGAAATGATGGTCTCTATGACTATTGTCTACTTTGACCACTTTGGAGTGGTCTGTTAGCTCTGTGATAAGATTCCTATCTTCTACACTGCATTCTCTCTGTGTGGTCTGCATTTTTCCTCAGAAACCATAAAGACTAGGGAACGGGAGCAAGGCCCCAGTTACAAACCCATACTGGATCTACAACTTGTGTTGCCTTGCTTTAAATTCCCCCCTTTATGTGACTCATATTCTGTATACAGAAAAAGACCCAGGGGAGTTCTTTATTTGGCCCTTCTTACCATTTCTGGAAAGGAAGGATAGCTCAAGAACATTTCCTAATCTTCTAATCTCACCTTTTCCCTAAGAGGCCAAGGTATAACTTTCTCAGGTCCACGGAACCACATACCACGTTCGTCCCTCTTTAGGACATTTAGTAGTGTTCCAGTTTCCTTTTCTGTGGCTGTGATAAAACACTTGTCAGTTCCAAAGGATATCTCATTCTTCTCCCACTGCCCCAAAAGGGCAGGCCCATTGGCCTGGTCCGAAATTGAGTCTAGGCTCAGCTCAAGCTGAACTGTAGAAGGATTTCTGGTTGTTAGGTAAAACTTAGCATCCCTTGGGAACTTGTGAAAAAGGTTCCCATCCACCGACAGGAGTAATTTCTCTTTCCCCTCCGGAACGGACAAATGATTCTCTATTGATATACACCTGTGGCCCCCATCAGTGTATGAAGCCCATGCTAGCCTCGGGGCTCCTTCACCCCTATTCATGCATACTTGATACTTGTCAAACATCTCAAGTCCAGCTAGCATCCTGGCCCCTCCAAACTCCTCCTCCACTCTGCTGGCATCCATGTTGTTGACAGGTGTTTCTCCTCCCAGAACCCCTTCATTCTCTATATAATGACAAGTCTTTCCTCCTGTCACTGCTATTCCCTGCTATTCCCTGCTATTCTCGCTTCCCTAGCCCTGGCCACATCCAGTTTGCTTCTTTCCTCTCTGGTCTGGACACTTCCAGATGCCTCCAGCTGCTCTCTCTTTCTCCTATCAGCAATAAAAGACTTCCTGCAAAGCATAAAGTGGCCATTTAGGTGGTCTCTTTACTGCATCCTCGCATACAACACTGATCAAAAACAACTTTGAAGGGTTTATTTTGACTTACATTTCCAGGTCACACTCCATTACTGAGGGAAGTCAGGAACTTAAGACAGTAACCAGAAACAGAAACCACCGAGGAAGGCTGCATGATAGCACACTCTCTGGCTGGCTGAGCTAGCTTTCTTACACAGTTCAAATGCGCCTGCATAGGCATGGTATTGCCTGCAGTGGACTGGGTCCTCTCGCATCAATCACCAATCAAGGAATTCTCTCACACACATGGCCACAGTACAATATGTTCTGGGCACTCCCTCAATTGAGAGTCCTCAGGTAATTTAGCAGCTGAATCTAACTAGGGTAGGTATGAAGAACAGCTTTGCTGTCTTATATCTGGATAGTACAAGTGATTGATGGGCCCTGATACATAGCAGATTCAACCCAAGTCTTTTGAATTTCGTGACAGCTTAGTATACAGATAGGAGTGGTCCAGGCAGCTGTTTTGGGATAAAGTACACAACAGAAGTCTCTGAACTGATATCTGCGAGAGATTTTACTAAGACAGAAAAGAATTGGTGTGTGTATTAAGGAACAAAGGCAGGTGATGGGTGGAAATCATAGCCCCGCCCCTCCAAGTTGTCTGTTGACATCAGTTGATTGTTAATTTGTCCCCGAAACTCTTCTAGTGTTGTTTGTTACACCGTGATACCACCTCTTCTTTTAGTTTATGACTAATCTGATTTCTCTTACAGATTCTTTCCCCCAATAGTTTGGCTGTACTCACTCAAGCGTTTGTATAGTAAATTTACCGTTACACGTGTTTATGCTCCCAGCCATATATATCAATTTGTAAGAAGTGAAATAGAGAACAATTTAGCCTCAGTGAAATGTCGGAAAAATACCCAGAAGACACCAATGCAATACTGGAGTTTCAAATTTTGAGAATGGAATTAGGCCACTAAATCAGTTTTCCTGCCTGTGTCACGGACCATGGGGACATGTTCCAGTTCTTCAGAAAAAGGGCATCTTCATCTCACTCAGTACACCTCACAGGTCCATGTTGGGGACCTAAGGGAAACCTCTGGATGTGAAACTAATTGAATCTGCATTGAAACGACCTTTTCCTTTCCTTATTAAATATCTGGTTTTCCCCACAACCTTTTTCTTTGGCTTGCTTGCACTATTCCTTTTTTTTTTATTTTTATTTTTTTAGCTACCTAGGTTTGCTGTTTTCCAAGGTTAAAAGAAAAGAAAATAGAAATGGCTCACACCTTTCAGATTCTTGGTATGATTTCACTTTTGTGTTGGAGGTAAAAACGCACACCTTTGTTGCAGAGGGGAGAAGAGCCGGTCATCAGTTCAAATTATTATTGCATCTCCAGTGCCATGGTCAAAGCTAAAACATCTCTTGTGTTTCAAGTAAGGATGGATAACATACACAGGGTTCCTATTGTCAACAGACCCACACTGTAAAAGCTCTGCCTCCGAGTGTAGGTTTAGAATGTTCACGCCACACTTCTTTTCCAGGGCTAGGCATGCTGCATTTTGTCGAAGGTCTCCTTATTAACATGCTGCCCGTCTCTTCTGTCTGCTTCCACTGCACTTGCTGTGATGGTGATGGTTTGTGTATACAGGAACCGTTGCCTCCAGAGACTGGGGACATGTCGTGAGCAGGAATAAACCAATGTATTTATCATCAACCATACAGATTCTACCCACCTTTTGGACAATCATGGGAAGATCTCTTGGGGAAACAATGTCTTTCTCTGGGAATGGTGGGGTAAAAGCAGCTTTGTAAGTATGTCTACTCTCGTTTTCCCATGGCCCTTATCCTTGTAGTTTTTATCATTGAATTTCAATAATTCAGAGAAATTAGTAAAACTGAACATTTGCATAGACAATAGAAAAAATGTGGAGTTTTGCCATTTGGGATTACTGAAATCTTCCTATCAAGTTTAGAAGTCTTAGTGGACTATAGATTCACATTTTCCCAAATGTTCATCTAACTTTATTTTAACACAGATCTTGGAAATTAGAGATGCAAAAGAACAATCAACAACTACTGTGAACTTTGCTTTGTATTTCTGCCTACTGAGCATTTTGGAGGACACGGTAGATGTCATGCTGGGTGAGTTTTGGGTTGATTCATGGTAGTTCTTGGTCCTTCCCAGACACAGCTTGAGAATGAATACTTTTCTCACTGCACACTGACATTACTCCAGCTGAGTGATTCAGAGACAGAGCTAGTTTGGCCTAGGAAGGAGCTCTTTTCTTTCATGGTACATATACCTGATGGTACATCTTGAGATTTTTCCACTGGAAGTTGCAGGAACAAGTATATACACAGTAGGTAGAGAACCTTCAAAGATACAGATATTTAAGCTCAATGCTACACTATAGGGTGACAATGTTATTAATCAATTACAGGACTGCAGTCATACATGCTCTTCCTTCACACTTTCTCAAGAATGGAAGAGGAAGAGGAGAGCAGAAAGGGAGAAAAAGACAGGAGAGAGGGTAAAATGGATAAGCGGAAAAGACAAAAGACATTCTACTTTACATGTGGCTTTATTTCTGGTTCCAAGCATCAGTGATGATCAGTGTTATCTGTGGTTGCTCAGTGACACCATTCAGGAAATCTACAGCTAGAGCTTTATTGCTACTAGAGTATTCTGAAAGTCTATGGAGGTATGGAAATGCTTATATAAATCTGATATATACATTTTTTTCTTATAAATCTAACTGCTTATAGACTTATATCATATATTATAATTGTCTATTTGGTTTTCTTTCCTTTCATACTCAGCCATGGTAGGTTTATCTTTGTAGATTTAGGTGACCTCCTCCCCCCCAAAGTATATCAATTCCAGCACTGGTTGTATAAAATAATTTTTTGCATCCAATATACACATACATTTTCAATAAACAACCTGAGAATTATGCCCTAAATGATTTTATAATAACATTGTAAAATCTGAGAGAAGATTCTAGAATATTTGTAGAAGGCAATGGGGAGAGGATAAAATGAAATTCTTTTTTAGTTATTGGTGATAGGGCAAACTAAAGATAGAAAGGTTCCTTCAGCCATGGGTCCTGGCTATAACTTTAAAAGGCTGAACTTCAGGGAAAATGGAAAGTAGGACTACTCCTTTTTTGTACCATTAAACTTGCATCTAAACTTTGAGGCCCCACAATATATTTCTGGCATTTGTTCATGTAGTAATGCAAGTCCTGAGAAATTCAGTTTTTTTTTTTCTTTTGTATGTGTGATAACAATACTGCACACAGAATCCTCACTTGGGAGTAGTGATGGTCAACTCAACAGAATATACAATTATCTGGAAGATAGGCCCCTGGGCTTGTTTGTGGGGATTAGCTTGATTACATTAATAAAATAACAGGAAGACCCACCCACCGTGGGCAGCACCATTCCCTAGTGTAGATCTTGCACTGTATAAACCATCAATAGCACCATGCACTCATTACCTTCCGGTTTTCAGTTGTGGAGGAAATGTTACCTGCTGCTTCAAGTTCCTGCTACCTTGAATTTCTTACAATGATGGAATTGTGGAAGTGTGATCCAAAATTAAATCCCCTTTCCCTAACGTTGTTTTTGTCAGTATTTTAGCCTAGCAACAGGGAACAAAACTAAGACAGGAGTCTAGTTTTGTCTTTGTCTCACAGTCTTTGGTGTCAGAGAAGTTCCTTCAAATTCCATGGCCCTTGGCTTCCTAATATCTAGAGGTGATTAGTAGGCCTGTAAATAAATTCTTTTGCAGTGAAGGTTTGAATTGTATATTGGCAGGCATTGTTTGAATAATTGACTTGAATGTGTTTAATTGACTGCAAGAGAATGTTTTGTTTCTTAGGAAGGAGTTAATTACTGTTTGTGTTGAGTTCCTGCAGGCATGATTTCAGTGTTGTCTATTCTGAGTTGTGTGGGTGATAAAAGCATGCTTGGGTATCTGTGGATTCAGTTGGTCCTCCTTGCTGTTCTAAGGGTCTCGTGACAAGGGGAAGTTACCTCCTTACCTCTATCATTAAGGCACACAGTGGATATTTCTTTCTCCACAAGAAGTTGTAAGATCCTCAAGGTGTCTGTTAGCATTGAGGAGTTTCAGTTTTCACTCTTTTAGAAGTCTTCTGTTGTGACTCTAAGGTGTCTTACCGCCAGTGGGACAAAAAGGGCTCCCCTCAAGCATAGTAACTTGAGAAGCAATAAGGGGTCTCTCCTCCCTAACTGAATAGAGGCTTCGGTGACAACTTAAGAGTGGCAACAGTGAAGCTGGGTAAAGTGTCAGCGAGACATTGGCAACAACCAGCACGAGTGGTAATAATAGATGGTCCAAGAATGTGGTGCTGGGGCCGATGCCAAGAAAGTTGATGGCTATGTGTTTAGTTGGAGGATAACCAGCATATAGGAGACAAGGTTCCATGACCTGACAAAAGTCTTCTTCTGTGTAATGCCATTTTATGATTGTATAGCATTCATCATGGATTCAACATGGAAGTCCCCAAATACACTATAAGCAGTAGCTGACGAACTCTTGGACAGATGACCAAGAGTTTTATGCTCTGTATATACAGGGAAGAAGTGGTTCCTAAATGTTATGCTGATTGCTATAGTCTTTGAGCAAGGTACTGGAGAAGTTAGAAATAGGATAGTTACCTGCAGTGAACACTGGAAGTTTCTTTTCCTTTTCTAAGACATGCAACTGAAAGCATTTCATGTCATTTCTGTTTGGCCATAGAAAGTAACTTTTAATGCATTTCTTGGAATGAAATGTAGAGGATATCTACCTTAATAAGCAAGCAAGCAAACAAACAATCCCCCACCCAAATAAAAACAGAACCCCCTAAACTTGTTATGAAGCCCAGAGAGTTATTGATATGGAAGGACGTAGAAGAAGATGTTTTGTTTCTTGTCTATCTTGCTGCTATGAATTTGAGTATCTGAAAATCCCATGAGAAAAATCGCATTCTACGGATATGTGTCAAGATCTAATCATCAGCAATTACAAAAGAAATGACTTTAAAGTTTCTTAACCTTTTGCATCATGATTGGCATTGTCGTGAAACCTAGCCCTCTCTTTTGAGAACAATGCTTTGAGATGTACAATATAAAAAAGAAAGGAGAAATCCCACCACACTGAAATGTCATTACATAATAGTTTAAAATGTTGTAATACATTAGTATTCACACTTGTCACAACAGAATCTAGGGCTGCAGAATTCACACAAATAATCATCTTAAAGACAAATAAGTAGTACATATAGTTGCATAGGTTTTTGTTTTTTGGTTTCTGGACATGTGTACTACTACAATGAGACATTTAAATATATGTAAATTCTGTGATGAAGCCATAGCCACGGATAACACTATCAAGGTTGAGTTTTTGCATTTATGCTGGATGGATGGATACTGAATTTTGGCTGCTACTAAAAGTAAATGCAGGAGCTCCTTTTTAGATTCATGGATCTTAAAGTCTATTTCCTATCCTGCTCTCTGTGAGCTCAAAGTTAAGAACTAACTGTTGGGTTTCCAAACTATCCTTCACTACTTGCTTTGTCAAGCTGTTGTTCAATAGGTGTTTCAAAACTGGGGTGAACTGGTGGGTTCATTCAGTAGAAGACTGGGGTCGGTATGAACACAGACTGGGTAAATTCTGATCAAATTGTAAAGTGATAGAATTTCCATCTGTGGCAATCACTGTGCTTCCCAAGCACTCTTCCTCCAAATCGGGTGTTTGGACAATTCTAAGTGATATGAGCAATTTCCTCAGGTGTAACTATTAGCGACACTGTCATGGCCTTTGGATGGCTGTACTAAGTATGAACATTCAAACACATTCATCAGGGACATGTGCTATTTAAAACAAAGGAAGCTGGTGCCCTTGGTGGATTGTGTGTGTGTGTCTGTGTGTGTTTTAACCTGGCTCACGTATAAAGAGATACTGTTCCTTGATACTGTGTATAAAGGGATGTTGTTGGCATTTCCAGTCACTTTTCAATCATCTCAATTGCAGGAACGGGTTGTTCTCTTTACTCTTATCAGTGAGTAGAAGGTCTCATTTGACAAAGCCCAAAAAGAAAGTTCTTTTCAGCTTGCTCTTGGTTTTACTTACACTGGCAGCAACATTTCTCCAGGGGTGCACAAATACCCTTTCAAGTCGAACATCTCATTTGCAGTGCTGTCATTTAAGGTGATAGCCATTTGTAGTTCATAGAGGAATGATTTCATTCGTGTGACTGAACAGATGGGTTAATAAAGCTGTCTGAAGTTGTAAGCTGGTTCACAGGTGTTTTCCCAGACATCTATCATGGTGTCATGATGCTGAATACTGAACTACCGATAGAACATTTATAACCTACTAGATTATAAGTGCTTTGGAAACTGGGGTTAAACTTAATCTAACCAAGGCTCATGTCAACATGGAGGGCAATAATTTATTTCTAGGCTTTAAGAAGCAACAATGTTTCCAGATTCTCTGTTATTGCATGATGATTAGAATATACAGAGAAAATACTTAAGCTATGATAATAGGCTAATTTCCTTAAGAGGTACTGAAATACTAAAATAGATTTTGTGTTGTCTTATTTTTGAAATTGTGTTTATTTTCTAACTTTCGTGTTGATAAAGGGGTATTGACATCTTGAATAAAATCACTGTACAGATGCAAACATACTTTTGTACTGTATGGGTGCCCAGTGAAGGATTCTCAAATTTGACATGCAAACCACATTCCTCACACCCTGGTTTTTGCCATGCGCTCAGTCTTGTTATAACTTAGTTCTCTGAGGTTTACTCTGAAGGTGCATAAGAAGGGAAGATTGGGAAGTAGTTGCGTGGGACCAGCTCAATTATTGGAATGACAACAGAAGCAGATGCGGCGGGATGCTGTAGGTGACGGCAGTGGCTTGGCTGATTTCTTGCAAGGAGACAGGAAGCAGTGGAGTATCTCGAATGGACAAGTGACAGAATCTAAATAAGGCTTACCCTTAGTTGCAACTACTTTCATGCTGCTCCTCTAACATGCTCGGTACACTCTGTTCTCAGGGCCTTGCTATTCTGTGTATTTGTGGTGCCCGGCTCCAGGGAGCAATGGCTCAGGCCATATCTTCTCACTAACATCTTTTCTAGCAACTATTCAATACTTAATAGCCATCCTTCCGCTCTGCTTCATTTTCCTTCCCAGCACTAATCACCATCGGATACCACATGGAACTTATTTGTCTTATTTACTTTCTGCCAAAGAAAACCACTCTTATTCTGAGCAACTGACCAAAAGGGAATGGAGATCTTGTAACGAATCGTATCTCCCTTTCAATTCATTAGCTCTGTTAAGTGCACCAAAATTTGTGACGGCTGTAAGCAAGGGATACATTCCTCTCTGGTAATTCTTCCTGATTTCATCTTACTATTTGGTCATTTTTATTTTTCACTCTGAATTAAGACCCTATTAAAAAGTGTTATTGTTTTATGTCTATTTTTGCTTCAAAAATTTAAAAAGTAAGGCAAATTGTACAGAAGAATTCAACAAAATAGCAAAGATTCGAGTTATCTTTGGAGGATTAAAATGTTTATTACAAAAAGGTTCTTTTCGAGAGTACGGCTTGCATTTGTTGATTTGATTTGAGCAATTTTAGGCTTGGGTTTTAGGGAAAGAGGTGCTGTATTTTAAGGGGAAGTCAGTGGTGGGTCCCTTTGCCTCTATCATGCCTGCTGCACTGGCATGACAAGGAGACTTGGGTTAGCTTCGTGTTGTTTCTCAAGCCTCAGATTGTCTTACCTGATCTGAGGAGCTTGAAACAACAGCAGCAATAACCAATTCCTTGAGCCCGAGTCCTAGAAATTTTGATGTGGGAAGGTGTTTTTTTTTAAATCTGGCATTGGGTCTATTTTTAAAAACTCCCATCCTTTGTACAGAATGAAGACTACTAGTTCCAAACCCAGCTAGGTCTCTCCAGCAGACACTCTATGACGAGGTGGGTAACTGAAGTATTTTAAAAAATGGGTGTTTAACTAACATGGAATCACTTGGCTTTCCCGCTTCTGTCTCCTCCCTCCAGCTCCTCCCACGCTGCCTGGCTCCAATTCCTTTCATGTTCCCCCACCCACTCTCTAATTGACAGCCTCTTTTTCGTTATTACTGTTACACACGTAGATATGCATATGCATGGACAAATATATAAATATAAACTGCAGAGTCCTTTCTCTTCGTTTGTGTGTATATGGTTTCAGGCTTGACAATTTTGTATTGGATACCCAGTCAGGACGCTAGTCCGTGGTAAGGGCTAATTATCACTCTCCAGAAGTCATTAGTTATATGTATTTATTCATCCAGAGGCGAGAACAGGTGAAATTTTCTCCCTTCAACGATAGCATATCTATTGATATTATCATTATTCCGATCTTGTTTACAACTACAGTTAAGAAAGGGGTCTCGTGTATTCCTTAACCAGTTGGATGCTATATCACATGCCGTCACTAGATGGCGGAGGCAATTCTTGGAAGAGAAGAGATAGTGGTTGGGGTTTCCCTTCTCCCTATGCTTGAAGCAGCTAGGTTTAGGAAGCTTTGTGGAGTCGTGTCAGTTTAACTGAGAAGGTGCAGCTGTTTTGCTTGACAAGTTGATAGAGACTCATTAAATAAGCGTTCTAGCGTCTGAAGGGAGGGAGGTGAATCCTCTGCATACGTATTAGTTCCCAGTTTTCTTCTCTCTTCTAGCAGGTGCATTCTCTCTTACTCTTTATTGGTGCCTTTCACGCCCTCTCCTATTTCAGTCTCTTCCATATTTACGACTCATACTCGGTGATAGAATGAATTGGTGAGTTTACTTTTATTTTACTACATTTTTCAGGAATTTGAATATTTGACTCCAACTCAACATTCTTAAAACGGGGCACATATTCAAGTTAAAATGGAACACTCTTGTTCAGGAGATCTGCTCTGTGATGTTATGTTTGCTCTGAGCATCTGAAGCAAGGCAAATCAAGAAAGAAAGAAGGGTTTTTAAGCCATACCAAGGAAAAACAACCAAAATTCTGTCTGTATAGCACAGTTCGGTTGAGGAACAAAGCTCTTAGTACACACAAGTAGAAGATTTTCATAACAGGCTGTGCCTCTCTCTCCCTTTCCCTGGGAGGTCTCAAAGCTCAGGTACTGCTTTATTCTACAAAGCTGTCTCCCGCCCTGAACTGTCAAAACAGGAATATGTGTTGTGATTTTTTTTTTTTTTCTTTCAGTGATTGTATTCCTTCCCTGGCTTTGTTCCAGATCAGCTTGTGGTTCAGGGAATGAACTCCTGGTGTCAGGCTATCCCACCATGCGATGCTGCACTCCTGGTTTCAGGATATCCCATCATGCAATGCTGCATTCCTGCTGGCAGGACGTTCCACCGTGCTATGCTGCACTCCTGGTATCAGGCTATCCCACCGTGCAATGCTACACTTCTGGTGTCAGGATATCCCATCATGTAATGCCACACTCCTGGTGTCAGGATATCCCACCATGCTTTCCCCTTTCCTTAGTGACAGACACTGATGGGTCACTGCCTGGAACAGTGGATCAAAGCAGTGTGTGTCCACGGGTGAAATGTCTCTGTTCACTCCTTGATGTTGCCTGCATTAATTTCCAATCTGCATTAGTAAAAAGCAAAACAATCAGCTAACCGAACAACCTAAATCCTGAGCCATGTGAGAAACAAACAAAACACAGAAAAAAGCCTTTTTGGTAGAGTAACCAAAGTTTGTTGAACGCTAAGTGTATGCCAAGTGCTTCCTGCATGCTGTGCTTGAGACACTTAACATGTGCCAGGGCATTTAATTTCACGCCAATGTCACAAGTTTGCCCTACAATTATTTTCAATTCACAGACGAGAAAACTGAGCATAAACAGGGTTAAATAAATTGCTCATGGTCACACAGTCAAATACCAAGTCAAGGTCTCAGTCCAAAGTTATTCAGTGAAGTAATCCTGATTCCAAGGGTTCTGCACTGAAGTCAAACTCAACTAAAAAGAAGCGTCTCCTCTTGAATAATCACTGGAAAAGGGTGGACTCCTCATTAATGCGTCTGCATTTCTTTCTGGTATAAGATTGAGTGATGCTCCAGACCCAGTTCTTCACCATTCTAAAGCGAAGTACGCTGCTATATAAATGTGTCTTGCTGGTGATGTGATCAAGAGGAGGAAACAGCCTTCCTCTGTGATTCACACTGTCTACTGTCTGTACAACTGCAAACATGCTTAGGAAGCTGGCAATTTAGAAGGATGACAAATGTCTACCTTTTCTGATTTACTTCTTATATCTAAAAGAGAGGCTGGAGAAAGGACCAGGCCTTAGGAAAAGCTAAGATATGGCATGTGGGCGCTTTTCCCATTAGCCACACCCTAGGCTCTTTAGCCAAGAGAAGACTAGAAGAAAGGGTCAGTCATTATTCACTCTGCCTAAGAGAGTCTTAATGCTACATATGTGATGTTGGAAATGAGAAAAGCCAACAACAGTATTTCTCTGAGTGAATGATGTCCAGGGAAACACAGTTTTGCAAATGGGGGCACTACAATATAGAAACTCATTCATTCACGGGGCTCTGGAGTCTTACAGCCAAAGAAAGAACAAAATTCAAAGCTTAGAAACAAGCTCACATCTCACCGTAGTCTAACCTAATGTGGTAAAGAGAACAACGGGACCTTTTAGAAGGGCCGTCGGAGGAGCTATTCCTGGAGCCGCATTGGTGCAGGCCAATGGCAGTTCCCCAATGAGGAAGGACTTTAGACTACACTAAAACATGAATGGTACGCTTCTGCTGTATCTTTCTGGTTTTGACTATTCTCCTCAGATGTATTCACATCTGTGTGGCAGTCCAGTCAAAAGCTTCAGTCAGCGAGAGGCATTGTCTCACCAAAGAAAAGAATTTCCGATGCATCGCTCAGTCGTTTTCTGACAAGTAGACCATCCACGGACACCTTGAATTGAACATTATCAAAACGGAATTCTCCATCTGCCCCTCTTCGTTCTCCTGGTGGCATATCTCAGAGAGAATAAAGCCAGCTACCCAAGGCCCTCAGTTTCTATTTCCTGATACTTTCAGCCCATTGCCTTTTGTCCTTAAACGTCATTAAACTCAACTCTTGTGACTTCCTATCAATCTGCCTCTCAGCCACCTCTCTCAGCGCATTCCTACACATCCTCCTCTGCCACGTAGGTGTTTCTAAGACACGGAGATGATGTTACTTCTCAGCGGCTGCACCGAGCTTTCAGGGTAAAGTTAAGCTCTGCCTTCCTCTGGAAAGCCCTGAAGTCTCACCCTGGCTTCCTTTGTAAACCCACCTTACCTACTGAATTCAGCCCCCCAGATGGGTTGCTATGCAGACCTCTCTGTCTTTATATATATGCCCTGTTGTTCCAAATGGGCTAGAGAATAATCAATGACAGTCACAGAGTTTTGAATGAGTGGGTTTACTAAGCATACAGCAAGCCAATGCAGAAGAATAACAGCAAAGGATGGATGGATGGATGGCAAAACATTAAACTGGGTGCTCAAAACATCTAGCAGAAATAGACTAGAGAAGCCCTGTTGAGACAATCAAGGCTAATAAATACCTAGCAGAAATTGAGGACATTGAGTCACCTAGAGCTCCTGGTGGAGCTCACTCTCCATGGGTGAGTTTCCCATGGCTGAACTGCTGTTCCGTCCTCTCACTGCAGGCACTTTTATATTATGGAAGACACAATAATAACATCTGTTGGAAATGGGCTATCTTCTAGCTGTTACCAAGAGCACACCATTTTTACTTGTGGGTTCTTTCATTATCCTCCTCCCTCCCTGTAACAGCGTAGGGGTGAGAAAAGCCCATCTCTAAGCAAGTAGACTTGAAAGACACTTTGGAACATACCTAATTTGGTCTGAAGTGTGTGTGGGGTAACCCACACACTTCCAGAGCCAGCTTCTCAGTGAGCTCAAAGGACACCTGACAATTCACAGATATAATGCACATCACAACTGTCCTCTGTGCTATCTGGTACTGTCCTTTCAAACTTACTCTAGCCACATACTCCAGAAAGCTTGATAATGGCCCACACCATCCATATGCTTAAGACTGGCTTCTCTTTGGTTGCCTGCCATGTTTCATCTTTTTTCTTTTCCATTCTTTTTATTTCATTAGACTTTTCTTCCTGTTTATTGAAATATAATTTCACTCCTTTTAGTGTTCTTTTTCAATTTTTAAACATATATTTAGATATGTCCATGGCACAGCTTTGCTCCCTTCTCTTATAGTCTTGCTTTATTTATCTGCATATTTGCCTTATAGTATTCCACAAAAGGAAAAAATACTTCCAAACCAATTTTAACCCCAAATTCACTTAAGGAAAATTAAGAAGAAACACATTGGACTTTCCTGCATGGTTCCTTTGTTAGTCTTGCTGTAAAAGCTCTGTTCTCAGCAGTTAAAGGTTTAGCTGTATCAAAGATAAATGTACTTTATTGGTGCATAATCTTCAAAGAGAGTCTTAAGGTCTCCAAGCCAGAGCTCTTGCACAGGTATGGGTCAGAAGTTCAGGGTGCCCTCCTGTGTATGACTTACTGTAAGGTAAAAATTTCCATTTATTGGCGATAAGACAGGTAGGCCAAGATCAGCCCCATTCATAAATTTGGTCTGGGTCAGGTTTAATTCATACATATCAACCAATAGAAGTGTGAACTGCAATTGTTAGTGGCCTTGACCTGCCCCACCTTGGGTCTTGGGAAATCAATGTGGCTTTGTTCAGCAGTGACTGCCTTGAAAGGGCCATAAATCAGGAGCTTCCATAGAAACCGTTTATTGTCAAGGTAATGGCAAAGAAAAATGATAGCAGTTATTCCATTCACACACTTTAGCCTTTTTATTCCTCACTGATGTTTCTTCCAATTTCCTTTTAGTTGTTGCATCTGACTAATAGGAACATAAGACTTTTTGAGGAAGTTCTTCAATAATTTCTTTTTTCTTTTCTTTTTTCTGAATCTTACTGTGACTATGCTGTATTTCGAATTAGTTAACAGATACTCACCCAAATGGAGAGCTTTATATTAACAAGGCATCTTGTAAAACCTCCTAACACAATCAAATATCAGACCAGAACAATACATGACATCCTGTGACTGGTGACTGTTCATTTGTCCAAGTACGAAGTGGCTAGAACCAATAGACTTCTGAAGTTATGCTATGATAGTCTGCCATGGGTGTCATTCCGACTGGCTGGGAGACTGTGAGCCATGTCTTGCGAGTGAATTGTCAATAAGGACTGGTAAGGCACTGAAGACTGTGAAGGCTTTTCTGCTTTGTAAATTAGGCTGCGGTCACATGAATACTGTGGTCATGCTGTTTGCTTTCTGCCTCAGGAGGGAGAGAGGCTACTTCAGAGCCATTTGTCCTAGACACTTATGCTAAGTGCCAGCTATTCTCAGTATGTGCTCTCCTCTCTATTTTCCATGATAAATTACAGCATGCACTAAATAAATTTATTTTCTTTATAAGATTATCCTTCCTCAAATATTTCATTATAGCAATATAAAGCTGACTATCCCAGTCACTATGAGTTAGCTGAGTTTATGGTACTTTATAAAATTGCATTATACACTATGAATTATTGTTGTGGAGCCTCTTTTACCAAGTATTATTATTTTCAGGTTCATTCATACTGCTGTGTAGCAACCAAGAGTTCACATCTTTTAATTGTTGGGATTGTGTTCTAATGTGGGGATATACTACAATTTATTTTGATCATTCACTAATGTGACTATCCAGGTCATTTAGATATGTTTTCAAGTTCTGGAGGTTAAAAGGTGAGCTTCTAATCACTTTAGCTTTCATGTCTCCTTATGGACATACTGTTTCTGTTGAGTAAAACTCAAGAAATAAAATGAGTAGCTTGTGTGGTGAAGTGCACACTTTAATTCTTATTCAACTCTGAAAAGTTTACCAAAACCTACATGACCAGCAGCCACATATAGCTTTCAGTCTTTTCAAATTCTTGACTGTATTTGGACTATCAGTCTTTATAATTTCAGCAGTTCTTACAGGCAGTAGCAGCTCGTTGTAGTCATGGCTTGTATTTCTCTAATAAATGATTTCTGGGGACTGTGCCTTTGTCACAGAATTTCAGGCTGACAGATTTGCTTTCTATCAGTACTCTAAACATGCTGTGCGCTTGTTGTTTTTCAAGAGAAACCCCAATCATCCTTGTCTTTGTCCTTTGCTCTTTGACGCTTCCCTTTTGTTTCGTTGAGTTTTCTCTTCATCACTAAATCTGAGCAATTAATGTTTCTTGGAAGAGTTTTCTCGTGTCTTGCTTACATATCGTTGAACTTATTTAGCTATGGGCTTAGAGTTTTTACTCTTCTTAGAATTAGCATTTAGAATGTTGTAACCACTCTCTTTTCTGTTCTCCAAGCTCTTCTCTCTTTGGGGATTCCAGATAGTTGTATATCAGGTCATTTGAACTTTCTAATGATTCACTAAAGTTTTACTAATGTCTTTTAAAAAGCTTAATAAATATCTAACTTTCATTTTAAACAATTTCTGATGCTTTCCTAAATGAATTGTACTCATTGATTTTCTTTTGTGGTGCTGTAATGGAACCCAGGGTCTACAGTGATAGGCAGGAGTTCTACCATCGAGTCAAACCTCCAACCTCAAGTTCATTTTTATTTTATTCTGTGACACCCAATTTGCCGTGCATCTTAAACATCAGGCATAATTTTTATCTTCAAAAATTCAGTGCCTCTATTTTTTAAATATAACATAATGCTTCTACTTAATTTTTTGAACTTAAAATACTTATACCATCTCTAATTTCTTGTCTGGTAATTCTCTTATCTATGTCAGCTTTGATTGATTGGTTTTCCTGTTTCTCAGCATGCTTGATATAATAATTACCTTTAAAAATTGTTGTGGCTATCTAGGAAATGGAAACAAACTGAATGTCTTGCAACTGGTGAACAGATAATGAAAATGTGGTACATAGACATCATGGAATTCTATGGTACAGTGGTAAATAAAATTGAAATAATGAAATTTGTATGTAAATAGATGGAATCAGAAAAGATCACATTGAGGGAGGTAATCCAGACTCTGAAGGTCAAACTTACTATGCTCTCTCTTATTGGAGCCGCCTAGCTCCAAATCTTCAGGTGTGTAACTAAAGAAACCAGGAAGTAAAATTGTTCCAGTGCCAGGATTGGGAGTGGGTGGGTGGGGAGATGTTTGGAGCAATGGAGAGGGGAATATCAGGGCACAAGTAATCTGATCAGGGAAATGGAGAAGGGGCCCCTTAGGGTGGAGAAAGAGATAAATACAGAAGATGTGGGAAGAGAGTAAAGGAGAAATAGCAGGATACCAGTGATCTGATAGGCGAAAGGGGAAGTGGGATTACCTAGGTAGGGATAGAGAGGTTAGTACAGAAGAAGGTGGGAGGAAAGTAAGGGAAATAGCAGGATGCAATTGATTTAAAGGGGGAAGGCGAAAAGAGGGGGCTCCTTCAGAAAAGGTGAGGGAGGTAAATGCAGGAGAAGGAGGTAGGTAGGTAAAATAACAATATGGATAGCTGAAAATTCCACAAGGGACCAGACTATTATCTATTTACCTAAAAAATCCCTATAAAACCAATGATTGAGTGTAAAATATACACATATAATTTAAATGAACTTTTCTCATCTGGGCTGATGGTGCTTCCTTCAAAAACCAAAGACCACCTAAAAGCCCCAATACCAGACATGAGGAATTTTCTTTTGTGCTGTTGGCCAGTGCTTCTAAAACACACAGCCTATGCTGTTGACCTTGGTTACCTCCCAGAGGTGGAAGGTAAATCCCTATTGCTTAAGACACAATGCACTTCAGTAACAGGGCCCCAAGCCCACTGAGCTGAAACTGACATCGTGGTACCAGAAAAGTGACACCAAAGCTTCTGAAGGAGGGAGGCAAACAACAGTCCTATTCAGCTATGATACCTACGAATCACATCAACAACCAGCATGGTGTGATAACTCTGAGAGTACAGTAGTAACACATGTACCTTGACTATGGACTAACCAGCTACTCCACAATTGAACTTAAGACCCACTCAACATGAAGGATACTGTGCCTGGTACCGAAAACCCTAGCTTACTAATGCACACGCACAAAATAAAATTAATGAAAAAAGAGGCCATGGATTTGAAGGAGAGTAGATAATGTTATATAGGAGGTTTGGAGAGAGAAAGGGATGGAGAAATGTAATTAAATTACAATCTCAAGAGTTAACAAAAAATTGTTGTGAGAAATATTGATTTAAAAACTTAAGGGACGAAGAATTAATTCTGTCTTATATTTAAGAAGTGGGACATTCTGCCATGATGGAAGGGTATGGCAGCAGGAGTGTGAGGCAGTTGGTCATACTGCTTTTGTAATCAAGAAACAGAGACAGAGTGAATACTGGTGTCCGTATCTACTCCGTTTTTTGTCTTTCAGGCTAATTCAGACATCAGGACATTGGGTTGTGTACGACACTCAGGGTGAGTTTTTCCTCTTCCACTGAACATCTCTGGAAACACCATTACAGAAACACCTAGAGGAATGTCTTCCTAGGTGATTCCAAATCCAGTGGAAAATGAAGACCAACCGCCTGGTGATTTTTTACTGGATGCCAGACAGACATTGTGATCTATTTAGTACTGGAGCTTTCTGTATTCACACAAATATGCCTGACTTTTGTCCTAGGACATTTCTAACTTATTTGATAAACGTTTGATATTTTTGACTTTTGATTTGTGATTTTTTTAGGTCAAACTATAACTATGTTTAATCCAAGATTAAGTATTTTCCACTGTTGAAGCAAGATTCTTACGACAGTATCCAATACCCTGTGGACTGTGAGTTGCTTATGTAAATTCTAAATCCAGTCAAGAACAAGACCACCACAATTGAGCCAAATTTGAAGCAAACAAGCTTTAATTAAATACTGATCAGGGAGATGGATTCTGACCAGGTCCACTTTGAGGTACCCATAAGTGAATCTGTCACCTCCAGAGCTCCCACAGAATGGCCCCAAATCACATGGCACAGGTGCTTAAAAAGTAAGGCTATATTCGGTTCCCATCAGGTCCAATTAGTGGCAAGCATGTATCCTGATGGTACTTCCTGTCTGGGTTATCTCCCGCCTACAACAACCAGGCTCATCCAGTACACGTGGAGCACATCTGGTGCAGTAGGGTCAACTTGGGATCTAGACACTCCCTACCCAATAATCCAAGAGGTTATGTCCTTGAGCAAGGGAGATTCAAGACTATCTCACCTGAATAGCCCCACCTAGCACTCCAGGTTATCTGTTTTTCTTTTAAAGATATCTAAGGCTCAGTAGCTAAAGTTTAAAACATTTTTTTTTTCTCTTACACTTAGTCTGGCTGTTCTTGTTGATCTTTTCAAGTTGTTCTCCTGAGCTTGTTTAACTCCCTTACATGCCCATTCTCACTGCTTGAGGAAACCTCGTGTGGATCTCTCATCTTCTCGAGTGGCTTACTCTACTATAGCATTCTAAAAATTCAGTTGCCTTTGTTCTCTGGGCTCCCAACTCCACTATCGGAGAATCAGGAAGTCCACTGAACTGTGTCTTAATCCCTGCTCTCAGAGACAAAGGATGAAAGTGTTCAAGACACTAAGAATTGTCTCATTGTATCTGGTCTGTGATGTCATCCGTAGCTGCTGTTTTCTCAAATCTTGTAAAGAGCTGTTTCTCTTAGACAATTTCTAGGTGATGCTTCACGTGGGAAGAAGATATATATACAGTCCCTCTTAGTGACAATGCGAAATCTTACCCTTTTTTCAATGAGCTTTAAGTTGTAATTTGCATACCATAGCATGTACTCTTTTAAATGCACGGTCCAGTGGTAGTTAGTAAATTCTCATATTTGCATAGCCATCACCACTATCTGAATTTATAGTGTCACCATCAATCTCTAAAGATCACATGCCCATTTCTAGACAATCTCTGTTCTTACTTGCAGCCTGAATAGCTACAGATTTATCTTCTACATGGAATTACCTTTCTAAACTTAAAAAAAGTTGTATATAGATATTTTGCTCACGTGTGTGTCTGTACACCACCTGCATGCCTGTGTGTGGTGGGAATCAAACCCAGGTCCTCTGGAAAAGTAGCCCGTACTTTTATCCACAGAACCATCTTTTTAGCCTCCTTTCTAAACAGCTTTTATTGAACTGCAGTCAGGCAATATGTAGCCTTTTGCATCTGGTTTCATTAATTCAGGATGGACTTTTATTTCAAGATTTATTGATTTGTTCTTTTTTATGATTACCAAGTGATATATATTATCATTATGCATATATATATATATATGTATATATATATATATATACATGGCTTACTTCTACCTTAAGCCTATTAATGTTTCTATGAACCACATATACAGACCTTTGTGAGAACATAATTTGTGAATTTAATTTTTCAAGTAAATATCTAGGAATAGAATTGTTGAATCGCATGAGAAACTCATGTTTACATCTTAAGAGTAACGTTTCCAGTTTCTCTTAACTTCATCAGTGCTTTTTATCATCACTTTTTGGTCATAAATTTTATTTTGTAAAAAACGTTGATTATTTTAATTTAATTGAATATTATTTAATTCGCAAGTGTGTGTGTGTGTGTGCGTGTGTGTTGTATTATACTTGTTTTTGTGTACAGAGGCCAGAGGTTGACATCAGGTGTTTTTCTTAATCAACAGAATCTCTAATTGAACTGTCTGATCAGTACACTCAGAAGTTCTCTAGTTCCCCACCTTTGCCTTCTCTCCCAGTGCTGGAATTAGAGGCTTGCACTACATCAATAGCTTTTATGAAGGTGTTGGGTGTCTGAGATCAGACCTTGTTGCTTGCACAGCAAGTATTTTCTCACTGAACCATCTACTCGGCCCCTATTTTGCCTGTTTTACATTGGGCTATTTGTCTTGCTATCTACTTTCAACAGCTCCTGATCTGGTCTGGATACAACTCTCTTAACAATAATATAATTTCCAAATATATGCTTATAAGTCTATGTCTTATTTTTCACCTTCTTAACAGAGTCTTTGGAGTGAATGTTTTTAAATTTCGATGGAGTTTAAATCATTATTTTCTTCTTTTAAGTAGTACTTTTGATGCCTTCAAGAACTTTATTTCAACATATGTATGTATAAGAAATACACTTATACTAGTTAATAGAATGTAATTATGTAGATCATGTTCTGATAAGATTAGGGATGTTACTATTTAAAGAAACTCTCAGAATGGATCTTATTTTTCAAACTGTGACTGATAAAGTAGATAAAAAGTGATAAAAAAATAATTATATTTCCATTTCGGGGCCTTTGAATCCACATGAGGAGTGAGTATCTCTGAAATCATAGCCATTTATTCTGGTCTCGCCTTTTGTCAACCAGAGGGTGCTGTTGTCTCAGCCACCAAGAGACTTTCACATCTGGGTGGCTGGAACTGGATTGATCTAAAAAGAAAATCTCCAGAGATCAGAGT
The DNA here is from genome assembly GCA_026225945.1 of Cricetomys ansorgei. NCBI lineage: Eukaryota > Metazoa > Chordata > Mammalia > Rodentia > Nesomyidae > Cricetomys > Cricetomys ansorgei. Next base: position 6,030,877 of record JAMJFZ010001796.1, read on the forward strand.
GGACATTAGAGGATGCTTCTTGGATACCTGGACCTCATTATCATGTTGTGTGATTAGTGATTAGAGAGAACATTTCATCAGGTTGGTTTGTGAGTTCTCAAATAGAAAAAGAAGTATCCCTAGTTAAAACTACTTAAAACACATGCTTTAAGGCTCTGGACTGTTGTAGAAAATGTAGAGCTAGCATGAATCTGAGCAAATGCTGATGAATAAGAAAAGAACTGAACTAAAAAATAGAAGACCCAGGTTAAAGACCAGGTCAAGGACTAACATGTTATGAGGTATTGAGAAATTTTAACCCTAATTTGGTCTTCTCTTTTGTTAACTGCAAAATGAACATGGGCTCTCCCTCTCTCTCTCTCTCTCTCAGACACACACACACACACTATATATATATATATATGGCTAAAATCATTTTATTTTTCTACATTAAGTATTTTAAGATAAAGTGAGCTAGATTCCCTCTACTTTAGAAGCCAGGAGAGAGGGAAGTTTCTGCAAGGTTAGCCGCTTGTCCTGTCTACACAAGTGAGAGATCGTGCTCAAGTAGGCACATCTAAAGTGTCATTATTTCTTGCTGTGGGTGTGTTTGAAGGTGAGGCAGAGATAGGCATGAGAGATTATTGTTTCTCTGATCAGCAGTGTTGACACTGCTGTTTGCCAGTGCCAATGGCCCCATTGTGCAAGCCAGATGTGTGTTTAGGGGAGGGTACCTCAGGTCAAGGATCTGCTGTACACGATTATGAAGCAAATGAAGTCCATATTCTGCAATCATCATTACTTTTTACATATTTCTTGACATTTGGGTGCACCATTGTAATGAGACGGCAGAAAGTGGTCACAGCAGCTGCCAGAAGGGGACCATTTATCGTCATCCCTTCCCTCCCCGACACCCATGCCTTCTTCATGGCTAGTTAACGTTTGTGAGTCTCTAGAACCTTCCTATGGTGATCTGGCCAGTTACAGCTTTCTCTTAGAGTCTGGTTCAGACGTCGATTCTTTTGTAAATTTTTGCTTTTACATAAAAATTACTGACTATATATTTTTCCTTCTGGGACTTATACACGTCTATCATAACCGCAGTGAATTTATTTAGAGGCAAAGTAAGGTACCTAATATTTATTTACTTATTCATTATGATGCTAAAGATTCAACCTGGTGCCTTACACAGATTAGGCAACTGTTCTACCGCTAAGCTAATCTGCAGCTCTTGTAATATCTGATGAATGATTATTATGAGCTGTGTAGTATTCTAATGATGAGGGTACAGTAAGACACAACACAAAAATGTCTGCCTCCACAGAGTTTCCATTGTAAATGTTACAATGGAAAGTAGGGGATATGAATGAAGAATAGATACGCTGTCTCCAAATCTGTTTATGCTTCTTGCTGTATCCTGATATTTCTGTGGGAAACTTGTTACCTTTGTTTGAATGGTGTCTTGGTGAGACAGTTTCTGACCTTACTAGACTCTCTTTCTCTTTGGCAATTTGTAGACACCTGACCATGCTTAGCCAATCAGAGGCTCAGAAAAACTGAATATAATTGGACTACGTTCAACTAAAAGATGGCTCTTTGACAAAGGCCATTGACTGCTGTCACCCAGAGCCTCGGGGCCTCATTTGTTCTCACTTGTTCCAAAGGCCTCTTTTGTTGGCTGCTCCTCCTGGGCAAAACCTTTATTGCTTCTCACAAATTATTTTAAGTGTAATTTTGCCTGGAATCTAGGTATCCTAACACATTGAATCTGGCAAAGTGAAGAGCACCACCTTTATTTCTCAAATTAAACTCTTAGCCTTTATCCACTGGGCTGGTAAGAAATTAAATTGAAATCTGAGTGGGAATTCCCCTTTCCTTCTATGGCTGAGAACCAGTAGCCAGTTTCTGAGGTGTCCAGTGTTGCAGCCTTTGCTCTACACTGGGGATAAGGAGATCATTAGCAAGAGTGGTTATCAGGGACTTAAGGTTCAGCTTCTCCAGGTGCAACTTGCAAAGCTCGCTACATGTAAGAAGTCTATATTATGCTTTGGAGACTTTGTACCCCTGAGCTGATTACTCTAATACAAAGCCTCTCTCAGACAGTTAACTTATCTGCAAGCCTCCGTTATCGTCCATGAACAGAGGGCAAACTCATGTTCATTCTGTCTTGCCCACTCACCTGTCTCCTCTAAGTTGCCCTGGATCGCTATATTAAACTCCAGGGAACAATGAACTCATTATTTCATTTAGTATGTATTTAGTAAGTGTTTGATCTGTTCCAAATTCTCTATGAGCCTTTGAAAGGACAAAGGGAAACTCTGTACAGCTACTGTCCCACAATAGCATATAATTGGGGTGGATAAAGGAGAGACTAAGTAAGCTCATGGTTAAGTAACAGGGAAGTGACGAATTTGACAAGAAAGATTTAAAAACAAGCAACATAGGAGTAGAAAAGAAGCTCTGAGTCTATTTGGAGATGTCATGTGACGTATGGACTACAGCAGAAGAGGACAGCTGAGCTGGATCTCAAGGAGGATATGGGGATTTGCTTAATATATAGGTAGGTGACTAGGAAAGAGAGAAAGGAAGACAGGGGGTTAGGGACAAGAAAGAGAGGAAGAAATAATATGAGAGAAAAACTGAGGACAGAGGGGAGGCAAGGACAAGTGTGAGAGAGAAGAAGCAAGGAGAGGAAGAAGTGGGAGATGAAGAGGAAAAGAAAGAAGAAATAGAAGGCTTGGAAAAGGAGGTTCAGGAAGAGAAAGGAGAAGACCCGCAACAAGCAGCACACTGCGGCTGGCATGACTTAGGTGATGAGTCACTAAGTTGCTTGTGTTTCCTTGTCTATACAGAGAGAAGGTGACAGAATTCCCATCCTACCATTATGGAGAGGACTGGACTTCTGAATTAAAAGTATTTAGCACAGTACCCACCACATAGCAGACATCAAGGGTTCTTCCTTTCCTCCTTCTCCCACCCCCACCCCATCCCCTGAAAATCCACCACAAACCTCCCAAAACTGAAGGTTCCTGTTAAGAAGTGGCTGCCCATGAGATGTGGATGGAGGAGAGCAGCTGAAGAGTCTTTGAAGCAGGGAAGCAGGATTGTTCCTAAATCCAATTAAAAATTAAATATTACTCAATTGCAAGCATAATATAAAAATGAAAACAGATATCGATAGTACAAATTACTATAATCTTGTCACATAGTAAACCAAGACTGTCATTTATCTGTGATAGTTCTACTTGGAAAAGACCAGTACACTGTTTTCAATTTTTATAGATTTTTCAATTAGATCAAGTATGCACATCTGAGTTTTCACTTAAGCCTTGCCATTATTCAGTTATTTTCAGTCTCTTGATATTCACTATTGTCACTGCCTTATTTCTTCCCTTTAGAAACTACCCTTAGCACTTTGGAGTTTTTCTCTCTACATATTCCTCTTCATGCACAAAACCCTATATAAACAAAATACCTAGACTAGCTTGTTTATTTTCCTTAAAATAGAAAAACACATTTCTTCATAACTTGCTTTTTCTCAAATGAAGATATATCAGGGACATCCAAGCAATTGCAGTATAGAAATAAGATTGAACACACTGAAAAATAATCACAGAGGCTTGAGGTCTCATGGGTCCTAGAGTGCACCTAGTCAGTGGTGCCCAAAGAGAAGTCTCTAAGCTTAACTGCCTTCTTTCTAGTAGAGATCTTCAACATGGAAGTGTTGAAGCTCTATTGAGCATTTGTCTGCAATGGCAAGTGTTGGTAGCAGAGGAGAGAAGTGGGCTTCAGCGCCTGTACTGGCCAGTACCTTGGCCCATAGCACATGCGTGTCTGGCCCGTTAAATGGTGGGTCCTTGGTACACTAGCAGAAAAGCCCACCAGAACAATATCCACTTCCTCTGTCTTTACTGCAACTTTGTTAACCAATATTGGCTTTCGGTCCCTTACTGACCTTTACCCAGCCCTCTCTGGTTAACAAGCTTTAGATAGGCTGATTGAATTGTCTGGTAAGCATAGACCAATGCTATTGGACTTCTCCCTTCTGCACCGCCCTGCTTTCTCTATAAAATTCCACTTCCCTACACAATAAATGGATTTGTACCATGGAGGCTTTCCCGAGTCTGTTTCTTGGGTTTGTGACTCTGTGCCACTCACTTCCTCGGGAACTCTGCACCCACAAAAACCCACAGGCAAGAAAGAAAGTTTGGATGATGTAATTGAGGGCTACCCCTTAGGTCTAGCTTGAATAGAATTTCCCCTGGGAAATGTGCTCTGACGTTCCTGCCTAGGGTAAGTTCCACTCTCACACTCTCTAGGAGAAACTTCTATTATTTTTTTGATTCATCCACTAACAAAATGTTAATAAATTGTCACAAATAAACTAGCTGTTTTCATCTTTACATCATTGAATTTCACTATCTGATATATTATTGGTAGTTTAAAAAGGTCAAAAATGAATAAATGAACCAGTGATATTTTGTGCGGAGGGAGGTCATATAGAAGTTGAAATTAAATGTAGTGGGGTTGGAATGGTGGATGAGACTCAGTGATGAGAAGCCTACATTAAAGAAATGTCCACTGACTGGTTTTTCTTGTGAATTTGTGATATTTAATGTATTCCTTTACATGTTAAGCCCACAGGCTTTATTGGCACTCTCAGGAATGTTTAGTGTCTTGGTTAAAAATTTGCAGTAACCAAACATACAGATATATTATTATTTTGAAATATACATTGTACTTTACAATGATTTTTATCTTCGATGTAGGTCACTCTTGTGCATGTGTTGTGGTATAGGGTACTTAAAGTCATATTTGGAATAAGTAAGCATGTAATACAAAAAGATGCTACACAGGAAGAGGATGGCTTTGAGACATATTTTATCTATGTTGCTATGGGAACAGAGAAAACACTTTTTGTTTTATAGCAGAAATGAAAAAGTCCCATCATTTTTAGTGATACTATGGCTCTCTTTCATGTATGCAGTTTTATTTCAGCATTCTTCTTAAAGCACATTTCAATGATATCTATCAGTTATTGTACGCAATTTCTTTGTGTCAGGTAGTACCGCGTAACCTTTAGCAAGATAGTATAGACCTGGGACTAGTCTCTTTCCTCTTATCCCAGGCTGATTTAACATATTTTATTCTCAGTCTTACTTACTTCAGTCAAGGCTCTTTTAACTGTAAGCAACAGAAATCATTAAGTTAAAAATATTTTTGGAAATTTGTTGGAAACACACTAAAGTCATTCAATGAAGGGAAGACCAAGCAAGACTGACAGGTAGGAGGAGAGATATGCTGGGAAATTAATAGGGAACTTGTGAACTAGGTAGGGGTAGGGGTGCATTCCTGGTAGAGGCTGTGGGTGAGGTAAATCTCTGTCATCCTGTTTATTATTGGCTATAATAAAGGGAATCTGAAAGAAGATGTGGTCAGTAGTTGGAGTTGAGAGAAAACTATTTTTATGGGGTAAATTCCTCAGGAAAATTCGATACGATTCAATAGCTAGTTGGGTATGGCTAAGAAATAAAAGGATTGAATAAAGACAATATTAGCTAGAGCTTTGGGAGATTGGGAAAGTAGAGGTACCCCAAGTAAATCTGGTCAGTAGAGTGCTTTTGTTTGGTAGAGAAGAGATTAACCTGTGTTTGGAACTATATGTATGTGAATTTGTCATGACAGTGAGATGTCTAAGCAAGTTTTTTTGCAACATAATACTTTTATTAATTGAGTTTCACACAATATATCTTGATGCCCTATTCCCATTTCTCCCAGGTCTACTCTCCTACCATTGTGTTCTCAAAAACCCAAAAACCAAAAACCAAAAAACACAAGATAAAAAAGGAAAAAAAGAAAGAAAGAAAAGAAAAAAAACTGAGTGAAGTCTGTGTGGTGGGAGCATAGATCACTAGCATGACCATGATTTTTGGTGATGGTAGGCAGCTTGGATAATGGACGTACACCTGGCCTATATTAAGCATGATAAAGTTCAACCTGAGGTTGGGTTTCACTACCGAAACAACGGGATCCAGACATCCTACAGGGACCCAGACATTCTGCTAATTAAAGATTTTTAAAGGGATGTCAGTCATAGTTTCCTGTTACTGTGATAAAATTCCCTGATAAAAGCAACTGAAAGGATCTGGCTCACGGTTTCAAGTGATGCAGTTTATCATGGTGGGGAAGATACGTGGGTACAGAGAGCGTGGTGGCAGGAGCAGGGGTTCGGCTGGTCACATTTCATCTACACCCAGGAAGCAGAGAGAGAAAGCAGGAAGTGGAGCCAGGCTAAAAAATCTCAAGGCCTATATCTAGTTATGTACTTCCTCCATTGAAACTCAACCCCCTAAAGGTTCCACAACCTACCCAAACAGCTGCCCTACCTGGTGACTAACTGTTCAAATACATGAACCCATGGGGCACATTTTATCTCCAAATCACAAGGGAATTTTGGTTCAGAGGATTGGACTATAAAGGTGGTACTAAGCCAGCAAATGGAATAGAATAACTGGGCAGTTAATTTTATGTATCTCTGACTTCTCGTTTCTTCAAAGGTGGGAACCATGTCATGATCATCTTTCCAGCCTTTTAAGATTTCACATTTAGTAGCTACATAATTGATCAATATCACATTGGGTTGAGTTGAGCTTAGACAAGAAAGAAATAGAATGCTAAAAAGAAGTGCAGCTTTCTTCTGGAACCAGTTCAAGCTTTTGTCTTTGTTATTTGGGCTACCCTAGAATGAATTTCCTTTTCTTTAGAAGCTCTTTCAATAATGAGAGTCTACCTGCACCACTTTTTTTTTTTCCAAGTTAGATTTGTGCTCTTTAGCAAGCATCTTTTCATTTGCTTCTCTTGGTTGTCAATCTTACTGCCTTACAGATGCTTACCTTAACATTAGCATTTTAGGACAAAACAAAGAGAGAGGTGTTTTTGTCTGAATTTTCCTTTGACTGAAGACAAAAAGGAAAGCGAAACTCTGGACTGACAGCATTCCAGAATATTCTTGCTTACTCTTCACTGCTTAATCAATACTTTACCAGCAGCAAGGTAAGGACTGTCTTGCCTCACATTTCAAGTAGGAACTAGGTTCGACATCCTGATAATAAGAGGCAGCATTGTAGAGATGGATAAAACATAGATTCTATTTGCTTTCATCTTAACTGCATTTATTCTCTCTACATTTTATTGCTCATTCATTGCACTGTGTCAGTTCAATTCTATTCTATTTCAGCTTGAGATATACATGTAATACTATGCCAGACACGTTTAGTCAAAAACATTTTCAGATCTTGTCATTAGCTAAGTCTTTTCTTCTTAGGCATCTACAGTTTAATTAATTTAAACCACTCATTATCTTCAAAGATAAGAGTATTTTACCAAAAGGGTAATACTGGAATATCTTGGTAAGGCTTACTCCAATATAATATAATTAATATAATATAAAATATAATATAATATAATAATTTTCATTGATAGCAAGGGTGTTTCCTGAAGGCAATTTAGTGACCTCCATCAGAGCATGAAGAGGCTTAGCTAAAAGTTGGGTAAAAATGATCAGATTCATGAACAAAATAGGCTGTTTTGCTATTAAGTTTAATTTGTTTTTTAATGTGTGGCATTATTGCATTCTTTAGATAGATGAGACACTTCTGATGTGGGATCATACTTGTAATAAATTCCAATCACTTGCTTTCCTAAAATTCCATTGATCTTTAATAAAGTTAAAACATATTTTTCTCTACGTTCAAACATAAAATAAAATTATTCACATTTCTCCATAAAATCCAGTTTCTTATGTTGTAAGAATAGGAAAATTATTGAGGAGTTTAGGACTCTGTTGATCATTTCACATGAGCTACAGATCCTAATTTGCTTAGTTTATAATGGAGGGAAACAAATGGCACAAACATTGGTTAATTTTATCAAATAAATGGTGGCATTAGAATTTAAATTCAGGTGGCATAACTGAATCTGCCACCTCCTTTTAAAGCCAGAACTGACTTCCATTTCTGAAGTGGTTCTGTTGGGTTTATACACAGAAGACAGGAAGATAGACATCATTGTTTCTGAAGTAAAGTAAGTTATTTTTTCCTGGCTTGCTGTCAAGGTTGTTCCATTAGGAGGTGGCAAGATTATAGTATCTATCTGCTGTTGAGTTTTCAGTGTCTAAATGTATACATAGAACAGTTTTTCCAGGTATGTAAACTCATACTGAGGAACATTACAGAAGTTACCTAAGGTTTAAGTGTAAGTAATAGTGGTAAAGTCAGCTGTTAATCCAAGTTCCAAAAACATCCAGCAAGACAACAAATGTGATCTAGTGATGATTGTTAGGAGCACAGTGAGGAAGGCTGTGTTATTGATCATTGAGGTAGCTATAAGAAACACCTCAAAGAAGTCTGCGGAAGAGAAAGACTGGGCTCAGCTCTAAAACCATCATGAGCAAGGAAGGAATTTATAGGGGAGGAGCACTGTGGGACAGTGGGTCTAGAAAATCAATGGGAAAATCTCAGGAATAAGAGGGAATTCTGGCTACAGTGAGCCAGGAAGAGTCTTCTTGATTCAGGTCAGCATCACTAGACATCATGGGCCATGGGGGAGAAGTCAGAAGATGATCAGATAGGAAGGGATATCAAGGATGCAGGGTTTTGGGTAAACTGACTTAGCCAGGCTCTTTCTAAAGCTGGATTTTATAAGGAAGTGCACAAATAGGTCTAGCAGAAGATTCAGATGCCCAACTCATGGTGGGTCAAAGAATCTTTGTCATGAACACCATCTCTTTGTTGGCAGTCCAACCTCTATTCAGTCTCTAGGTCTATTGAATATGTAGTTGATAGCCACCTCCTTGTGTACATGCCTATAATCCAAGAATCTAGGAAGATGAGATAGGAAGATCTGAAGTTCAAGATGAGACTGGGATACACCATGAAATCCTGTCTCAAAAAACCAACAGAAAAAAAAAAAAAGATTCCTGACTCTAGTTGTTGCAATTTAGCTTCAGTTAAGACAATGTGTGGCTTAATCATTCCTTGTAGTTGTTATGTATAGTAAGTTTTTAATTATAGATGCCTTTGTTAATATCAGGAAACTATTCATGAGAAAGTCTTGCACATGTGTTTGAAAGATAACTGCTAATGCTGTCCTTCAAATGCTCCTTATGTCTACAATGTAATAAAACTATAAGGCTGGGGAACTCTCTGGGATATGGCTTACATTTTCTGACTTCTGATATAGAAGGGATGATGACAAAAGGAATAACTTGTCTGCAGGTTGAAAGATCTTGGCCTTGGAGCTGAAAGCCCTGGGGAATCAATTTTAGCCATAGCAGGAAAAGGCAGAGGTGGAAAAAAAGTACAAACTCTTCAAAACAGATAATTCTCTGTTCAGTTTATAAATTTGAACAACACTCCTTTGTGAGCCGTTAGCTCCTGTGGTTTCTATTTAGCATTGTATAATGGTCTCTCAATTGTCAAGTGATTTCCCAGCTATTTTAGGATTTCTATTTCTTTGGTGCTTATCATTCTGTGCCTCCTGAAAAAGTGAACAATAAAAGTAATCAATTTGGAACATTTTAATGAGTCAATCCAACCCAAAGCTTTGCTTTAGACTATTTGTTCAAATTTGAGGAGGTTATGCCTACAAGCTCTATTTCACGTGGCTTATCCAAAGAGGAAAGAAAACAGAGAGAATTTCTGGTAACGTTTTTTGGTCATGTTTGGGCATTGAATTCAGAGCTTTGTACACCTTAAGCAAGAGTTTCCCAACTGAACTATGCCCCCAGCACAGAAAACAGGTTGCTTGGGAGGTAAAGGTCTGTAGCACACTGGTCCTTGAACAGGTAACTTTCTTAAGTTATTTATAACTCACCAACAAAAAGAATTTGGGAACAATGTTGTAACTTCTTTGTAAAAGTTAAAGATCACCAGAACATTAAAATTTAAGCACAAGCGTATAGCTGTGCCCTATTTTTCTGTTTTCCTGCGTGGCATGTAGCTTTCTAGAGTACATAGTTCTTGTGAGGTGGACACACTAGATATAGTTTTTTCTTGTTACTTACTGGGGAAATGTGTACCTCCATGTTGAATTAGCATTTAAGTCCATAGTGCAGTGAGAGGAAGGTTTTCTGGTTGCTTCACACAGCACTCTTTCCTAAGGTGGTATGGTTCTGTGAACACTGGAAATCCCACAAGTCATTCCATCTAGCTAAGCCTGGCACTGTCTCTCCATCTCTGCACTGTATATTCCACGAGGAACCTCTTGGATCAAAGCACAGGGATTTCACCAACCGTGACTTAGTCACAAAGAACTTTAAGGCAATTTGGAGAATGCTTAAAAAATTCAAGTGGGTGATAAAAGACAGCTTAAGGCATGGACACAAGCAACACGGTCTGCATTATTTCAAAATTCAAGTGAAAGGTTAAAATAATAATTATTGTTTTTGACTCAGGAGTCCTTTAGAAGGCAAGGTGTTACTTTGAAAGTAATAAATTTAAAAAAATACTGTGAAGAATACAGAGACATCTGGATAAAATTCTAAGTAAGAAGCTTTATATGTAGTGTTTTAAAGTTCTGAGTTAGTTTCTTGTTCTGAAATAATTGTGCTTTTATTCTGAAGTATGTGTTGACTTTTCTATCTTCCGTCAGTATTTCCTCTTAAAACTAAGGTGATGAATTGAAGGCATGTGTGGGCATGGTAGTTAGTAGTTATGTTGACCTTTTAGGATTGAAGGTTGCTAGGTAAAGAAAACCAAATACTTTAGGTTCCCCATGTAGTGGTATGCTCATAATTCTGATGCTTATAATTCTATAGCGTTCAATTGCTTAAGGTTGCATTTGGAATTATTTAAATTTTTGTATTGAGATGATAACACTCTAAATAGCACATGTATTCAATGAATTTAATGTTAACAAAACAATCTCTATTTCCATTGCCTTGTATTTGGCAAACAAGTTTAGGAGCCTGATCAATGTTACCTTGCAGTCCAAATGGGAAGAATGAGATGATGATTTAGATAGAATAAAGGTCTGTGTGTGTGTGTGTGTGTGTGTGTGTGTGTGTATGTTTGCACATTCATTTGGAGACTAAAGGATGTCATCCTCAAGAATTCCATTCCTTTTTTGAGATAGGGTTGCTCACTGGGACTTGGGACAAACTGATTAGATTAGGCTGGATGGCAGGCAAGGCTCCAGGATCCTCTAGTCTCTGCTTTCCTAACTCTGGGATTACCAGTGTGTGCCACCACTTCTGGCATTTTTACCTAGGTTCTAGGGATCAAATTCAGGTTTCCATGCTTGCAGGGCATGTACATTCCCAACTGAGTCATCTCTCTAACCTCAGGACTCAGCTCTAAAGAACTCATTTTCTGGTTGTGATTTTTAAGTCTTTTAGCCTAAGAACAGTCTTTGCTATTATTGAGCTAACATGTAGAACAGTATAAGAACAAGTGGCCAATTAAATTGAGAAAAGCCAGGAAAAGCAATGCTAAGAGGAGAAGAAAGTCACTTACTTTTGTCAGACTTCCTTGGAGAGTTACATAGTCATGGAAAACAGAAAACTGGCATCTGGCCAGCATCGCTGTCATCTTCCTAACATTATTTGCATAGATGGGGTGCCATGGAGAACACCATAAGCCATGGAAGAAGTATTTGGTTTTCCAAATGCTGAAAGTTAGACACAAGGTTGAAAAACTGAAATCTCATGAACAAAGTGTTTTGAAGACTGCAAAATTAACAACAAGCAACAGTAGAGAGAAACTAATATTCCCGTGGAATTTTTTGTAAGTTAGGCAGAGTTGTAGGCACGCTATGCAGATGATACTCATTTAATCATCACCGAGACCCTGATATAGGTAAGTTCTTATTCTAAGTATACAAACCAGCCTCAGTGAATTTTTAGGCAATTTTTCTGAGTTCACATATTTAATACATGGGTGAGGCAGGATATGAACTAAATAGTGGCACTTCTGAGGTTATATTTTCTCCCCCCCCCTCTCATTGTATGGGTATGTATATGTGGGGTTTTGTGTGTGTGTGTATGTGGTTGTTTTTGGTGTGTGACTATATGCATGTGTGTGAAGATGTGTGTGCATATACATGTGGAGGCCAGAAATCAATGTTAGATAGCTTTCTCAATGTCTTAGTTAGGATTACTATTTCTGTGACGAAACACCATGACCAAAGCAACTTGGGGAGGAAAGAGTTTATTTGACTTATGCTTTTACCTTTCTTTTCATCATGGAAGGAAGTCAGGACAGGAACTCAAACAGAGTAGGAACTTGGAGGCAGAGCTTATGCAGAAGCCATGGAAGGGTGCCGCTTACTGGCTCACCATGGTTTGCTCAGCCTGCTTTCTTACAGATCCCAGGACTACCTGCCCAGGGTTGACCACACTTGTGATGGGCTGAGTCCTCTCACATCGATCACTAATTAAGAAAGTGTCTTACAGGCTTGCCTGCAGCCTAATACTATGGAGGCATTATCTTAATTGAAGCTTTCTTTCTCCAATGATGCTAGCTTGTGCCAACTTGACATAAAACTAGCCAGCATGCTCAGATACCCATCAATTTAATTTTCAGTGTTTCTCACTGATCCTGGCACTTGCTGATTCAGCTAAACTGGCTAGCCAGTGATCCCCAGGGATTCTTCTGTTCCTACACCCCCAGCATTAAGATTACAGGGATGTGCCACCATACCAATTTTTGTGTGGAGATTCAAATTCAGGACCACTTCATGATCACATGGCAAACACTTTCCTGATATCCACCTCCCCAGGACAAGTTTCTTAAAATATAGATGGATCAATTAAAGTTCTGTACATATGGATTCATAGCAGTGGACACTTTTGAACAGGTTTTATATTAACTCTTGATAAATGTTGGTTTTAAAAGAACGACTTATTTTGTTTTCTAGTTTGCAATGTGGGGGGCCTTCTTGGATGCTCTATATGCATCTACTTCTAGAAGAAAACGCATGTGATCTTGTGACAGATAAGGGCTTGGTAAGGGAGATCACTCAAATGATAATTAATAAACACTGGAAGCTATCTCATTTCAGAATGATCATCCATTCTGCTTGTTCTTCGAGGAGAGCTGTTGAAGAACCGATAACTAACCTCTAGTACTTGCTTCCCCTGGCTTGATCAGATGGTGAACTGTTCAATTAGCTGTGTGCCCTTTGCTGTCTTTTTCTAGCTGCTCCTTGATTAGTCAAAGTGTAATTTGAGTGATAGAGCCATGTTGGATGTTCCTGCCACATGTTCTGATGAGTTAGCGTGCTGCTGTTGTCACGCAGCTTCTTAAAGGAAGCATCATGATATCCTGTGGGGAAATAAGCAATGATTTGATTGCAAATAGACTGCTCATAGAGGGGCTGCCCATGGTGGCACATGTCGCTTAGGCACGCAGCCAGACCGGGAGTGATGGATGGGTACTCTGCTCCCTTCAGGTGCACTTTCGCTTGTTCTGGGAAAGGAATGAAGGGCACCTTTGGAAGAGGAGGGACTGGGTATAATCATTTCATCTTTCTTCTGTTCAACACACACTCGTTCTTGAAGGATGTATGAATGCCCACTCTTGTACCAACTGTCCTAGACCATCTCCCTGGATTGTGGGTTGAATTTATACATTTCTAGTACTGTTTCACCATGACAATTATTGACTCTGGTATATAGCTGACTGCAAGCTCTTGTTAACTTGAAAGGATCTAAGAAGGATCAGGAAGTAAGGTTTCAGTGGGTGACATCTGGGAATACATAACTGAGAAGATACTATTTTGGCTTTTGAATGTACAGTAGTAACTCCTGGGTACAGAAGAGAAACTGTACTTTTCTATCATCGAATTTTGTTCATTTCCCTATTTTCCTGGTCGGCTGAAAATAGTCACCCTTCGCAGTTTGATGGAATTTAGTTACTTTCAATTTGTCCAGTCACATGCCAAGGTGTCTTCTTTGTCCTTTCTTTGATAATCGTTAGTGAGCACACTGGCATTTGGGAGATGTGCCGTTCCTTTGGTCTCTTCTGGTTCTTTCTGACTTTATTGAGCTACAGCACCCTCTTGCATCCTTTGAGCTTTGTCAGCGGCATCTGGTGCATGTGAACTTGGTTAGGTCTTTGGCTAGATGTCTCTACCACACCTCATGTCAAAACTCTGGCTGTCCTTTGTAGGCACACCCTCTGAATAATCTCTTGCTTTTTTCTCAAGGATACTCAGAACTTTGTGGTTGCTTTTGGTCTAGAAAATGAACTCTGGACCTCCGAGGACCATCCCTCGGCTCATCTGCTCAGGACCTTCCCAACTTTTGTGCTGACTGTTAGGCTCCATTGCTCCGAAGATATGCTGAATGATCAGTTTTCCTAGGAGCCCGAAGTGCTTTCTGGCTGTATTTTGAGAAACAAAGCAATAGCTCTCTTTTCTAATTGTTTAATATGTCTTCAAATCTGGGAAGGGCAAATGTGCATACAGCAGTCAGTATCTGCCCACTTAGTATGCTCCAACATGCTCAACCTCTTTAACAGAGACCCATTTCCTACTTCCCTGAAAAGGCTTCCGTGCAGTTTTTAGTGTTGGACTAAACTCCCTTTTCTTCTTGCTTCAAGCTTTATGCTAAAAATCTCATCCTGAGTCATTTGAGTTCTGCCCAATTGGAATTTAGAAACCCATTTTCTTATAATAATACCTGAAAGTCTTGCTTTCAATACTTTCACCTTAGTTACTGGCTTTAAGGAGTCAGATTTTTAATACCAACAATGTGACACGACACTATGCCTCTCTGCTGTATTCACTCTCTCCAGGAAATAAGGAATGTTGCTATTTCATTCAGTGGGTAGGGAGGAAACATGACACTCACTGGGACTAACACACATGTGTTACTATTTCAAAAACAGTATTCAGCTATAAAACATTCATTTTTTTTTACTGCATACACTTAATAAAAAGAGTTGAGTTTGTTTTATCTTTTCATTCTCTCTCTCTCTCTTTCTCTCTCTCTTTCTCATCTAGAGGAGGTTTCAGATATCCTCTTATCCTCTTCTATAGCTCTCCATCTTATTCCCTTAATATAGAGTTCCTCAATGGATCTGGAGCTCACTGTTTTTGATAGACTCGCAGCTAGTAAGCACCAGCAGTCCTCCTGGCCCTGTGCCCTAAGCATTGGGCTTACAATCATGCTCCCAACCTCTCCCAGATATTTTTTTACTTGGGTACTGGGGGTCCAAATTCAGCTCTTCATCTTGAGCATTAAGTGCTCTTACCCATGGAATCCTAGCCCTGTTCTCTATTTTACGATGATATTAGAACTTTTTCCTTATTGATTTAACCTTATTTTCTAAGTCAGATTGCAGTCCTGCTATAGAGCATCTAGAGTGGGATGTTATGATCTTTATTTTTAAATGAGAAAATTGATTCATAGAGATCAGGCTGAGATTCACTTACCTAGGGACAAATCTGCATCTGTTGAAGCTACATTGGCATCTTCAGTGTAATTCTGTGTCCATCCTGAATGAAGTTAATTAGATACATCTTTAGTATATCCCATAGAGGACAGGTTCATGGGTTTTGTGTGTACACAATCTTTGAAAGCTGAGTATAACTTTCAAATTTGAAAGAAAATTCATTCTTTAGTACTAAGAACCTCAATAAAAGTATATATATATAATATATATATTCTGGTTTAAATAGTGTTTTGATATAAGTTCAGTGAATTAATAATCCAAAATTGGCCAACAGATCCCCAAAGAGCACTGGAACCCAAGTGTGGGTCTCTTTTGTTGTAATACTTTCATAACAAATAAATCAATTTGCCAAATGAATCTTATATCCATCAAGAGAGAAATGAGAGTGAAGGAGAAAGAACACAAATGCAAATTACTGGCTGCAAACCTCGACTGATCTTCAGATTACCTTGTAAACTAAAGCTAAATACCACAAGGCAATTGAACACAGGAAGAGAAATGTTCACATGGCAAGTTCTCTGTTCACATTGTAGGAATGGTGGCAGTAGAAAGTCTGCTGTAAATTCATATCATATTGACGAGCACACCAGAAACCCAGAAAACTCCAACGTCCACCACTCTTCTTGCTAACGATACCAGAAGCATTTTGATGGGAATTTTTTCAGCTTTTGACCTTTGAAATGCTGATAAGCTGCTGAGGTGTATTATCCATTATCTAAAGGTGAATTATCAGTTTTGGATTTTTATTTCCTCAAGTCACCAAAAGGTTTAATTGTAGTACATTGCGAAGGGGTTAATTTTCAAACCAATAAGTGGTGAGAAGGGCTACTGTTAAGAGGGAAAAAAAGCAATTAAATGACTAGTAAAAATCTTTCATGTGAATAATTTTCTTTTACATTTTCTATGTAATCTGGGGGAATTGGAATCGCCTTGTTCACTCTGTCTGAAGTGACAGGTAAAGGCTACATGTTCTGGCTGGTGAGCCTCTTGTAGCAGGAACTGTCATGTTCCACCAATGCTGTCTGCCACACGTAAATAACACATATAACACCTTCCAAAGCAGCACTGTGAAGTCCTGAGTGTTGACATATCCCAATGTACTCTAGGTGTTACAGCAGCATTGTCAGATATGATACCTTGATTCAAAGGTGCGTGTTGATTTCACCAGTTTGTGGTAAGATGCCATACTTCTCTAAACAGTGTGGCATTTTATGTGGAAATTATTAAATATATGTGACTGTTTTAGAATCAGAAGTGGTATCATTCATCAGCCACTGTTTGCATATGATGTACTTATGCTGAGTCTGGCCTTGCATGGAGACAAAACAATTCACTGGCCTGTCAAACACCCACCATTTCTTCTCCCACTCTGTGCCCCAGAACTACTCACCTTTTCTGACTGAAAGAACAACACTCATCTCTCTCTCTATTCTGTGTATGTATGTATCTGTCATCTATCTATTATCCTCTATCTATCTATCTATCTATCTATCTATCTATCTATCTATCTTCTATCTATCATCTATGGTGCCCTCTCTTTACAGGAAGCTCTATAGGTGTGAGGTCCTCCACTGTGACTGCTACTTGTCTTTACTGGGGCATTTTTCTTTGCAAAGTTTCTATATAACACCTTCACGTCATGAAATCTTTCACCAATAGATCTTCTTTTATGATATATATTCAACATTTACAAAAGCTCGAAACACCCCCCCCATGTCTCTCCATTGGTACACTCCAGGAACACTCCTTCCATCCTAGTAGGATGATGTGACCCTCTAGATAAACTGTGGAAGGGACACAACCCCCTCCTCACAATGCAAATGGATTTTGTTTGTGTCTTTCCACAGGACCAGCCCAAACCTACTTGGGTCCCAGCTAGCAATGTCCGGCATTATCCCACCGACCAAAAGAATGGCTCAACTCTTGCTGACAGACAACCAAAGAAATGGAGGAGAGGCCACCCCCCCAGAGAAGCCACAAGAAAATCACTTGGAATGACATCCAAGAGTTGGTAGCCCCTGCCCAAGCATGTGTGCTCCGCAGGCTTCTCTCTCTTCTGTCCTCAAGGCTGTTCTTGTCGTTCTTGATTCTAACTCAGCTACCTTTCACTAAAGTATCCCAGACCCCTGGGATGAGCACTGGAGGACAGGAATGACTGGAAAATTATTCTAACCTGGCACCTCACTCTCTCCTTCCATAACAGAGAAATCGAGATTAAAAGGAGATTCCAGATCCAGTATGTAGTGAAATTTCCTCATACTACTAGCAAACTTAACCCCTCTTTGTAGGAAACCACAAGAAGGTGGTCCCCTGAGACCTCCACTCAGAGTCGTCTGTCTCTCTGGGTCTCACTTGAATCCCAAATCCTAGTGCCTACGTAATGTCTCTGTTTCATTACTGCACCTTGCTTTCCAGTTCACTGCTTACAGCTGTGCCTATTAAGGCTTTACAAGGCAAATCTTCAGTGCCTCTTTCACAGACGCTACAGGATACTTGTCTCTTAAACATCCTTTCTGCCTTACAGGATTTTCCTCTGCCACATCCAATATGCTCTCTTAATTTCTAAACCAAAATGTGTCAACCCTCCCATACTTCTCTGGTGACAAGGACTCATCTGTCCCTGTATCAACTCCCTACAAGGTTTCAGATTATTCCACAGGTTTGTATGAGCACAGCAGCTGAGAAAAGATCAAGAAGGAAGAAAGATCATCACATTCCACCACTCATTGACTTCCGTTGGAGCCACACTTGTCCAGAAATACACCATTAGACTGGTGACCTCCAGGACAGACAGGATCTAGCCATGACCCCTAATGCTGCCAGCTTCACAGCTTCACATCTCTCCATGGACAGACACCCCCCTTCCCTATCCCATACTGGTGTGTTGGACTTGCTAACTTGTGAAGGGATGGTATTTTAAGCTAATGGCTCTGGGCTGGTAAAATGGGACATATATGTAACCCCAAAAACTTCCAGTGGGGTCTACAAGCCTGTTACATTCCCAGTGCTTATATGCCTTGATATTCAAACACCCCAATAGCTTAAACCCAGCTGTTACAGCAACAGGCAAACGATGCTGCCAAAAATGCTACCAATCAAATTATTATTATTTCCCTTAAAAAATTTAAAAACAAATAATATGTGACTTTTCTTATTAAAAACAAATCAGGAGCTGTGGTGCCCTCGTGGAATGGTCATGCAGTTTTGGTCTAGAGGGTGCTTGGGACTCAGGTCTCATCCTGAAGAGCTGGCGGGAGTTTGGCCCCTCCCCTCTACATTGACCACAAGTCACAGCAAAACTCCACCCCCTTCATGGGGCAGGCTATGATTGGCAGAATTGCTTACCTATTCTAACCAATGCATTACCCCCAATACCAAAAAACCCTCCCTCGCCCCCAACCCAATAAATGTATGATCCTTGCATTAAACTAGAAAGAGAATGCTCCTGTGATGGCATCTCCCTGAGAGTCTCTCATCTCTGATCTCTTGTTGACTCCGGGCTCTGATCAAAGGCAAAGGTAAGAACCACGCCACCCATACCATGCTCCTCATGTGGCTTCCCACCACCTGGGGGCTGCCGCAGTTGTGGGCTGGCTGTGGCTGCTTCTCAGGACAAGGGAAGGAGTAGTTGGGATGGGTGTGGGTGAGATTTGTTATAATACCTATCTATCTATAGCTATCTATCTATCTGTCGGTCCCAGTGTTCTGGGACCAGATTGTCTTCTACGCGCCCGCCTGCCAAGTGGTTCCCAAGCTAGCCAGGTCACAGAAATTCACTCTGAACTGGGCAGCTCTAAGCTGGCAGAAGCAGGCAGGAACGAAGGAGGGGAGAGTACTTGGGTTTGAGCTGGTTTGAAAATCCTGGAAGAGTTGCAGAGAACCGCACAGGACAGTGATTACCCTGGGACTTTCAATCAAGCAGCATCCCCCAGGTCAAGGTCATGAAAGTCGCTTTATTACTGGGCTGCCCACAAATATATTGGGTGTGGGGTGGGAAGACAAGTAGCCAATCTGCCAATCAATAGTCTAGGGCCCGCTAGGACATAGATTATGTGACCAAGGGGGAAGGGCAGAGCATGGCCCACCATGATGTACGGCTAGAGAAGATGCCATGGCTTCTCCTACTTTAAAACTGGGGTGGGGAGTGGGAGGTGTTGCAGTGCCCTCAACTCAGGCCATTCTCCAAAGCTTTGCCGGCGTGGTGCAGCAATTCCCATTTTCTTTTTTCATTTAAAAGCCCATTAATATTGAAGGCTTGTGTTGGTAGCATGGTCTACCTGTGTTGTAACAGCTGGGTTTGAGCTGTTGGGGTGTTTGAACATTTATGCATACAAGTGTTGGGGGTGGCGGTTTGTCAACCTGGTTGAAACTTTGCTTAGGGTTAGATAAATGTCCCATTTCTTTGCCAGCCCAGAGTCATATTTTAATATGGAACCCTCCCATAGGTAATTAAGTCCACTGGTAAAAAAGGGGGGTTGTCTGTTCATGAAGAGACGTGGAACTGTGAAGCTGGCAGCGACAGTTCATGGTTCAGATCCTGTCTGTCTGTCCTGGAAGTTCTCATCTCTGGACAGGCTGGTCAGGACTGGCGGGTTTCAGCAGGAATCCGGGTGGTGCCGGTCTTTCAGTCTTTCCTCTTTTTCATTTCTCTTTTAGCTGTTGGGCTGGAACCTGTGAATTAATCTGAGACCTTGTGGGGAAGGGCTGGACCTAGCTGCAGGCAATGGGCTGGAAAGTAAGGTGTGTTTTTAAAAGAGACAGATATTAGTAGGTAATGGGATTTGGGATTTGAGTATGACTCAGGTCCTGCCTAAGGTTTTAGGGGAATCATCTCATGACTTCCTGTGAAAAAAGGATGAAGTTTTTTAGTGATAGAAGGAATTTTTCACTGTGTCAGATCCAGGAATCTCCTTTGCTCTTGATTGCTGTGAGGGAATGAAGTGTTAGGTTTTTAGAAAAACTTTTTTGCTTCTTCCGTTGTTGTTCTGTTAATGAACATTTTTGGCTGGGACCCAAATATATTTTTGGGTGTCGGTGGAGAGACACAAGCACGAAAAGCCTTTTCCATTGTGAGGAAGGGGGTACTTTTTATGTAGTAGACATACCTTGTACCTAAAAAGATGTTCACAGGGTGGGATCCATGGAAATGAGGTGACTATTGGGTGTTGGGGTGATCAAGGCAGCCTGGTGGGCATGGCTGAAGTTTCTATTTGTGTATGAACTCCCTGTAGAGATATTTTTTAAGTTATTGTTGGCCTTGGGGTGAAGTCTGGT
The DNA here is from genome assembly GCA_026225945.1 of Cricetomys ansorgei. Classification (NCBI taxonomy): domain Eukaryota; kingdom Metazoa; phylum Chordata; class Mammalia; order Rodentia; family Nesomyidae; genus Cricetomys; species Cricetomys ansorgei. The sequence goes on from JAMJFZ010001796.1 coordinate 6,051,585, forward strand.
TTTTCTTTCTTCTGAGGAAAGTTGGCTGTTCTCTTGATCAGTGTGGATTTGTTGTGATATCTGGGAATGTAGACTTCTGTGGGAAGACAAAAATCTTTTCTTTTGGGGAGGGGGGCATTTTCCCTGTATCCCATCTGTAAGTGAAGCTTGCTTTAAGGCCATTAAATGTCTAAATATAGGAGAAAATTGCCCAATTTTTATTTTTTTTGATTTTATGGGTGTTTGGTGTCCTTTATTTGTGCCATTTTGAAGCTTAAATTTTATGAAAAGGGACTAATATTAACATTATAAAGTTACCACTGTTTGTAATCTGTATTGAAGTGTAGACCATTCCATAAGTTATAGCAAACGCTATGTATTTATAGAAGGAGCAGTTAGCTGTTAATAGGCATTTGTAAAAACATTTGGGCACATGTAGATCTATACCTTTGAGTCATCAAAGCCATGGCTCTGAACCAAAGGCATGAAAATTCTGTTTAGAGGGCTAATCTGGTAAAAAAACAAAACAAAACAAAACATTTTTTAGTTTATATTCTGGAGACAACCAAATGAGACTTCACATCTTGTAACAGTGACACCAGGTTTTTTGTTTTGTTTTTGTTTTTTTGAAAACCATTAGGAACACTTATCTGGTGTTTTACCAAAATTCCTTTACTAAACTCATATAGGACCTGAATGAAGTACTCACTTTCTTTACAGAGATTGACTTCTGTTGTTTACAAAACATCATTAGACTCAGAAGCAAGGCAAGTATTAATTAAAACTCTGAACTTTTGGAATTTAACTATAACCAATCATTTATATATCTTAATGCCTTTACAATTTGTATTTGTATAATCTTAAAGGCATCACTTAGGACCTCAGAACCTATATAGACATTTATTTAATCAGTAACTAAGAGAGGTGTAGCTTTTGTCTTCTTAGAGTCAGGGAACAAGACAAGCTGTCTTTTAAAACTACTGGTTTTTAGTTATTTGCCTTAGACTTTAGATTTACTTAAAACTAGAAAATAAGTAACAAAATCTGAATTAAGTAGTATTTTGCATGACTATCACATGAACAATAAGGGGGCAAATTAATTAATGTAGAACAGGAGGCCAAATAAAGCTTACTTGGGACTAATTGTATCAGTTAGCATTTTGTACAATCATATATCTGAACATATTATTTAATCTTAGCATCCTGTGTGACTGTAAGTCAGTTAATAATAAATGGTATCAAACGCTATAGTCTCAATACAGTATAGATTAGGATATTTTAGATAATAATACTAGTAGTAAAACATACTTGATAAAATTTAAATCGCCAGCTTTTTTTCTTAAAGCCATGTGCCACATCAAAGATGACAGAGCCATGAGGACACACCTGTGTTGCCAGGAATCCAGAAGGCCTCTTTGAGGGGCAGGTACATCTGCCTGCTTTCAGGATGAACTGGAATTAGCCTGTGTGCGATCAATCAGCGTCCTGAAAGGGAGTGGTCACTTCTGTCCACAGTGGGAGGCATTTCTACCTGCACCATGCATTCCTTTAACTGGCCTGAGTGGTATGAAAATCTAAGTAGCAGGCGTTTTTGCAGGCTTGCGCATGTGCAGATTTTGGTATCATGGAAAGCTTTCTTAAATTAAACAAGACCAAAACAAACAAGGATTTTCAAGGAGAGAGAGAGAAATAGCTTTAAGAAATAATTTTTAGTAGCAGCTGGTCTACTAGGAGCCTTAGAGGAAGGGCTTCAGAGAGCCACCTTCACATCAAGCCAGTCTTGGTCTGGGAGGTTTTTGTCAGTGCTTGGGGACCGTCATTCCATGATCTGTGGCAGGGGCCACCAAGGGTTGGAGAACCCAGATATTATAGTTACATTACTCTTATTAAATTAAAAGTCTGCAATGAGTGCTGCTGAGGTATAGGGAGTTTGGGAACCGTCATCCCACACTAAGTGGAATCCATGGCATGCATGAGCCATCGAGGATTAGAGAACCCAGAAATCTGAGTTATGTCACTCTATTAAAAGAGTCTGCAGCAGGTGCTGCCGAAGGGCTTTGGAGAGCCTGGAGATTTTATTGGAGTTACACCATTTCTGGTGGCATCTATTTTAAAGTAATCCTCTTTTGGGTGACTGCTTATCATTACCTCTAGGGCCTATAAAATGTCTCTTCCCAAGAAATTAGTTTCAATATTGGCTATGAGGGGGCATAGCCTGCCCTTAGATTCATCTGGATTTTCCCATTGTAAAAAAAAAAAGGGGGGGTTCTGACAAGGTTGAATGGCATATCCCTCTCCGGTCTTGGGGAGTATTTAAACTGTCAACATGACTCTGAAGGAGAGACTTAGTCCAAGGGGCATGGACGCCATTTTCCCTAACTGCCTGTCTCAGTTCTTTGAGATCAGCTGCCTGGTAAGGATACCATGTTAAAGGTTTCTGACCAGTAGTTTCCAAATTCATTGGAAAAGCTTGAACTTCATCTTGGTCTCAGATGGCGTAAGGCTTTTGTAAGGCCTGAGTTGCCCATTGTTGACTCCCAGTAGTAGGGAGCTGGGAGGAGGGACTATAGGAAGTTCCTGAATATCTAAAGCTATCTAAAAATAACTAAAGATTGATATTTATCAATATCTATCATCTTTATATCTATCTATCTATCTATCTATCTATCTATCTATCTATCATTTATTTATCTATTTTCTTGCTGCATAGACTAGGCACAATGTTAAAATGTAAAGACATAACCTACTTAAGTGATTTCTTGTTTTGGTAATGTGCAATGTATTCTTTTTCCATTTCATATGAATTCTTTGGTCTAGACGTTTGGTGCCAGATATAGAAGTTGATTCAGGGTGAAATGGTGTTTATTCTTTAGCTAATTCAATCCCTGGACCTAGTCCTGGAGCTCTGGAACATTTCCACTCTCATACAATCTAATCTTCCTTCTAGAGTTACTATTGACTGAGACACTCTGACTAGCTCCTTTTGAACTCAGGACTGTACCAAACTCAACTCTTTTCCAAGCTGCTAGTTCAAATTTACTTTTTAAGTAGACTGACTGTTTCTGACTGAACTCTTGATTCTGACTAATTTTCCAACTGCCTCAGACTGAATTCTTCTATTCAGCTTCAAACTGACTTACTCTTCTTGTCTGATACTGACTTCTTCTGCTGAGCTTCCTCTGTGTCTCAGCCTCAGACTTCTCAGACTGCTCCTGTATCTCTGCCTCAGTCATACCAATTCATTGTCTCTGTGTCTTGTCCTTCTGCCAGCCTCTCACTCTGACTCATCTCTGAAATCACTGTCACTTTTTCTGACACTGTCTCCTTCTGAATTTTGCTTCCTGTTTCCCAAGTGCTGAGATTAAAGGCGTGTACCACCACTGCCTTCTGAATACTGGGATTAAAGGTGTGTGCTAACTACCACTGCTTTCTGAATACTTGGACTAAAGGTGTGTATCAACATTCTTTCTATCCTAGAGCAAACATACTGATGGGTTGAAACATTAAATGTTCCTCTATATTTTGGTCTTCCTGGTCTGAGACATGGTGCTGTCATTCATTATTTTTTATTTTTCATTATTATTATTTTTCATAAATTATTATTATTTTTCATCCATTAGTTATTTTTCTTTGTTTGTGGAAGGACTTAAAACAGGAATAAAGATGATGTAATTATATAACAAAATTAGTTTCACCATTAATAGGATGACATGTTTAGGTTTATTTCTTGTTCTAATATATCTTTCATATTTTAAAGGACATTCATTATGAATTTTGTAAGAATTTATATTTAATTTTGTAATAATGCTTTAGTTTTATTTCTTTCCATTTTATGTATAAATTAATAATAATATCATTTCAGATATTTTGTTTTATGTATTGCAGATTGCATAATAGAACCCATGTAGAATGAAAAATTTCTTTATGAGAAATCAGAACTCTTTTGAGACATGATTACTATGAAGTCTAGGCTAGTCTCAAACTTATGATCTTCTTGATTTAGTTTCCCAAATGCTGGGATTACAGGTGTGTACCACTGTACTTCATGAGAAATTATATTAAATATATTTTAAATATATATTCATGATAACTAATTTTTATATAATAAATATATCAAATATATTAAATTATTGAGAAAACACAATTATATAATAGCAAAACTTTTTCAGTTCTTTAAAGTGAGTTATCTTTCTGCAATTCAACTTCCCATTCTTCTATGTTTCAATAGAAATTATCTCGTCTATAATAATTACTTTGCGCTAGTGTTCTTGAGAATGACATAGGTCCCTATTTAAATACTATTCTGTAGTTAGATAGCAGTTCTTGGAAAACCATGGGGAATGGTAGAGCAATAGTATGGTATTGTATTTCAACAGCATCAAATATACTTCCCTATATTGTTTCTGTAATATAAACATATTCCAAATAAAGTACAGAACATTACTAATCACCATACCCTTGGCCATCATTTTTAGGCTCATTTATTTTTTCCAATTTCAGTCAAATGAGAAGTACATTGTTACATTCTCAATATGGAATAATTAAATTATCAGAGCTAAGGAAAAATATCTCCCTGTGAAACAGTAATACTTCCAAGTACAGAGAATGCATCATGAGTAACTTTATAATATCTTTTAGACTTTTTCTAGTCATTTACAGATAAAATTATAAAATGCAGACCATGTCTGCATGCTTTACTAACATTATACTGTGCACATCACCCTGTATAATTGCTTTAAAAAAAACTCTTCAGTGCCTTGGAGCTTGTTCCACTGAAGTCCCATCATAAGTAAATAAGGAAACCTCGAAAACACAGCTTAACTTCTCTGCTTCATGACCCTTATATGAATAATGGGAAAGATAATAGTACCCACCTTGTATTAGTGAAGTATGATACTAGTTAATGTCTCTGAAACTCTCAGAACAGGGCTGTCATGCAACAATGCTGTGCCAGTGTTAAACTCCACTCTGATCTTGTGAGATGCTGCAGATTATTCAACAGAGTGGTCCCAGTATTTATTTTTTCTTAGAAATATGTCTATTGATTACTTTGAAGTAAGGTTTGGAATTCCCTTCAGTTGGCTCAAATGTGCAACAAAGTTGTAGATTTTTAAATAATTAATATGTTCTACTTCATTGACTAGAAACACATCTTTCATTTTATACACTAAACTCTTTTCTTAGATTCAGCACTGAGGTGAATTCGGGCCATATCTTCTTTTATGACACATCTTCTCCTACCTTCTACTCTAGTGCCTTGCAGCTGTAATAGGATGAAAATAGCTAGCTCTTATTGATACGAAAGAATGCTATATAATCTCAATCTTCTTGGCTGGATCATGAGAAATTAATAACATTTAAGGCCCCAAAGCCCCTTCTCCCTGGATATGTCTGATTATTTTATATTGCCCTCTTTGTGAAATACCATTGGCAAACTAGAAGAGAAACACAAACTGTTTTAATCTTGTTTTTCAATTACTGTAATTCTACATTAGTTAACATAAATGAACATGTAGTAAACAAGGCTAGCAAGGCTAATTTCAAAACAGAAAAGAACATTAATACATTTAAATATTACTTGTGTGGATTCATTGATGGCACAATGCATATGTATTCATATTGTATATACATTTATAATTTTGTGCACAAATTTTTGTATCTCTTTAAGTTACATATTGAGAAGTATGATTATCCTAAGATATACACATTTCTATTTTACTATATAATGACAAGTTACACTAGACCATTTTTGATTAGATTTTATTTTGTAGTGTGTGTGTGTGTGTGTGTGTGTGTGTGTGTGTATGTGTGTCTTTGTTACACACATGGAAGTCAGAGGACAACTGTGGGCTTCTGTTCTCTCCTTCCATCATGTGGGTCCCAGGAGCTGTGCTAGACCACTTTGACACTCTTACTACAGGTCAGAGAGAGTATTCCTTAGACATTTCATGTAACATAATCCATCTGAAGTCTCTCAACAGCCCTCCATAGCAGTGGTCATCAGTCCCACTTTACATATGAATAAACAAGTCTGAAGAGTGAAAGCCACTTGCTGAAGGGTAGTTTGGGGAACCTTTTCAAATCAAGCATAAGAGCTTTACTAATTCTTGCTTATGCTGGAAACGTGTCACTTTGAGAAAATCTTTATAATCTTATAATGTTGACTATTACTGCTTCCCTCACATTTTAATAAAGTAGTATAAAAACAGGAGATCCTACTGTAAATAATGGACAAATGATGTTATATCTTCCGTTAGCTCAGTTGACGTAGCTATTTATTGGCCAAGGGCAGATTATTGGCCAGAAGTCTTTTTGGCTCACAGCCATTAAGTACACAGGGAAGAGGTACAAAACTCAGTTGAGTTGGGTGTGAGGTCAGTTTCAGCACTAGGGACTGTGAGGCCTCAGGCATTGCCCTGAGACCTAAGCTACCAGGGGTGTACTCTGTCCAGAGGGACCCATATTGCTCGAAGTCAGCCTGATGTACCACTACAGGCATTTTTGGTTGTTGTTGTTGTTGAGACTGACATAAGCCAATTCTTCAGAAAAACAAAAGCTCTTAGAGCTGAGTCGTAATATTTAAAAATCTCTCTTTTTGAGTCTGTTGCCTGGCCAATCAAGCTCTTCCAGGGGTAAGTTGTCAGCTATGAAATGCATGTACTGTAGTCAAGTGAGTCCTGTTTGCAGTGCTGGCTCCAGCCCCAGGCACGTCTCTGGTTGCTCTTTTTCTATCTATAAGTTACAGCCGTGGCCTCAGCGAGCGGTACACCCTGTTCAGCAGCTGCAACTCGTTATCAGCTTTATCCAGAATAACAAACAGAACAAACACGTTTTGCAAGGGTTTTCCCCCCTCTTATGTAGAGAAGGAGGAATGAAGCAATCAGTGAAATGCTGATTGATCAGTTGTGCTGATTTAGAGCTGAGTCCAAGGTCACATTAGTACTATTAACCCTGTTAAATGAAAAAAAAAAAAAAACCCAAAAAAATTGCTCTTAGAGTTTTATTTAAACTAACATTTCTGTGAAGTTCAATTTTGTCTAAAGGAGGGAAAAAGAAAGTTTTGTTTATTGTAATTTACTCATGTAGACTGCCTTGTAATATCAAGGAGGTCACTTTCTTGTAGGAAAGTCATAGTATTTGGACAGCGTCGGTTGACCACAGAGAGGTGTAATTGTGTGAAACAAACTATTTAGTGAAAGAGGCTGTCAGCCAACCAGCTTAATCAGGTCCCACCAACTCCCACAGGCACAGCAAGACTTACCTTTACCAGAAACTGAGCTATATTTAAAATCCAAACATCTTTATGTCTCATCCCTTCTCCTAGTTTTTGAACTCATGCGCTCACTGTGTGGCTATTTCAGTATGTGTCTTAATGTTTCCTTGAGCATCCTTTTGTGTGCTGGACAGGTTATGGGCGTGTGTGTGTGTGCATGTGCGTGCACAGACATGTAGAAGCCAGAGGTTGAGGCTGGGTGTCTTCCTCTTAGTTTCCACTTCTTTTTTTTGAGACAGGGTCTCTCATTGATTTTGTAGGTCACTAATAGACAAGACTAGCGGTTCATCAAGCTTCATCAAGCTTCAGAGAGTCTCTCGCCTCTGAATTTCCAGTGCAGAGATTTCAGGTGATTACCATCATTGTTTTGTCTTGTCGTTTCTTTTATGTGGGTGACGGGGATCCCAATGCCGGTCCTCATGTTTGGAGAGCAAATACTTTGCTGACTGAGCTATCTCCTCACCTTTGGGCAGTCTCGTCTGTCTTAGAATTCAGGGTCTACTATTGTGGTTATTACTTTCTGGATATCCCCAGATTTCAAACCCCATATCTAGCCAGGCAATGCTTGAAACTTTGAGCAATATTCCCTCTGCTAGGCTGCACACATGCATTTGGAAATAGTTGATTAAAACCATGTTCATAGACATTCTGATATCACTATAAATTCACAATCATCGTTTCAGATGAAGATCTCATACTATTGAGTATCTTGCTGTCATACTGTAAGTAAAACTTGATGCCACTTTTCTAAGAAGTTTTCTTTTTTTTTTTAACTGATTGAGAATTTCATATATGTGAATAACATGTTTTGATCTAGTCTACCGCCAATCCTTTCCCTACAATTCCTCCTTTATCCTTCCCAATGTTTCTTTTTTTTTTTCCTTTGAGACAAAGTTTCCCTGTGTAGCGTTGGATGTCTAGAACTCATTTTGTAGACCAGGCTAGCCTCAAAATCAGAGATCTGTCTGCCTCTGTCTCCTGAGTGCTGGGATTCAAGGTGCTATCACTGCCTGGCTCCTCCTCCTCCTCCTCCTCCTTCTTCTTCTTTTTTTTGATTTACTGAGTTCATTTAGTGCTGCCAGTATGTGCACCACTCACTACAGGGTCATCTACTGTGTCATGGGTAACCTATCAGGGGCCATGTCATTCAAAAGAGTTTTCTTAAAACTTGCAACCTTCAATGGGAAACTATGCACCTCACATCATTAAAAGGCAGAAGCCAGAAGGTGGCCATGCTCTCCTCTTTTCACTACTGAATCTATCTACTTTCAGTAAGGAAGAGTCATCTACTCCTTCTTCCCTCCAGTTTTACTAGCAGAAATATGTCTGTTTATCAGAAGTGACTTATTTTCCATGCTCTTTATATCCTCTCTTCCAACTTTTTCTCTGTGTCTTCACTCTTGTTATACTCTTTCTCTCATAACATTTTACAACTCCACTTTCAGGGCAAATATCCTACACATATGTAGGATTACCTTCCATCTCAAAATATAATCCCAAACCCCAAACTCAAGTCAAACTAAACCCAAATGACAGCAACAAAACTCACAAGTAAAACCTTCCTGACTCTATTCTCTTCCAGATTTTATTTCATAACTGCCCTTTTTCCCCAAGTCATCTCTTTCTCTCTCTCTTTCTCTCTTTCTCTCTCTCCTCTCTCTCTCTCTTTACTCTTTCATCTGCTTGAATCTGACTTCTACTTCTATCACTTGAATAACTTGATAATGTTATTGGTCACAATATAAGTCTTAGCCTTGGCTTGATCTATAGAAGATAGATCTGGAACACAGACTACATGGAAGGGTTGGCATATTGCAGATGAGTTTGGTCTTTCTTGTCTTTGGCATAGAAGAAGGAAGCACTTTTCCAGGGAATAGGTGCTATGGATGAATTCAGCAGCCAGTATTCATGGTGGCTTGGAGATGAGTTCACTGGTTCAGTGAAGAAATTTGTGCAGAATATCCAGACAGGTTTCCCACAGTTGTCTTCTTACATGAACCCACTTTACAATAGGCAATGTGTCACTACATAGTCATCATTAATCTGTCCTAAAATTTTATCATATAAATAAAACAGTTTTACTTTTTAAGTTAAAATCCTTCAATGTCTTCTTATTATTCTCTGAAATGACAAATCAACATCTGAACTATATCCCATCAACTGGTGTAGGATCTGGGATCTGACTCCTCTCAGATATTTCTGTAGTGTTAGCCACCGTGAGGGCTCACCAAAAGAGACAAGGAGTCATATTCACAGATGCAAACCCTGCCAGATCTCAGCACAGGGAACCACTATTAAGGCAAGTGCCATCTTGGGCAGTGGAACCCTGGGCATCTCATCTCAGGGGTTTTTATTGATACTTAAGCTCCTCAGGTGTTCTATTGATACCATGTGCAGATCATGAGCAATCAAACATCCCCCGATAAAGCTAATACCTGCAGACAATACAAAATGCCAAGACCTAACAGTGCACAAAACATTTTAAATGTAAGTAAAAATAAACTTCTACAACATTTTCCCCTTTCTGTATAAGACAATTGCGGAGGAAACCAGTCTTTTCCACAAATGGGTTCACGAAAACTCTACTCAGGAGGGAGTATGAGTGCAGGAAAATGAGGAATGGCAAATGAACAGAGTAGCCTGTTCTTCTATGGGACCCAGAAAAATGGCGCGCACAATCACGCTTTGAAATGACATGTATAGAACATGCTTTTAGAAATAAAACACAGGAATGTTTTTAATAGGAGAATTAACAGTATACATATTAAGAAAAGAAAAACAGGAGAGAAAGATTGACAATGTACATTACCAGGGGAGAACCATGCCAGAAAGAGAGAGAACTGCTCTGGCAAAAAACTTAAAAAAGCCAAATGCAGATTTTTATGCAGATGTCAGTCAGGTCTCAGGAGGAGCCAGTTTGATATGCAGATGTTAGTAACTTGCAGAAGTCAGCTAGTGTCCTTCCTGTGACTTACAAGCTTTAAGGTTATTTTGTTTACTATCAAAGAACATTTGACACAATAACCCATTAATGGTTGAATGTTACTGTTGTCTGAATAATATCTTCATCTGCCTCAAACAGACATTTGCCTCAAACAGGGTAGGGTGCCATGCAGGCGCCAAAGAAGGGTTTTTTATGGTTTTTAGTTCTTTGGTGCGTTCTTATTTTTTCTCTATCCTAGGCTATTTGTGCTTCTATCTGTTAAAGGCTTGTCTTTTCCTGGGAGGACCAATGCTCACCCCAGGAATGATCTTTTAATGTGATATTAGTATGCATAGGGAGCTCTACACATGCCAGGACTTAGAAACCAGCAAAGTATTTTTACAATTACAATTACTTTTGAGTAAAATGGCTACATCCCCTTTTCAGCCAACAATAGCCGGCTCAGGTATTAATTTAGATACTACTAGGCTATGCAGACATTATTATTATTATTGATGAAAGGTTTTTTGTCACCATTACAGCAAAGAGGAGGAGGGGGCAAAGTAGGTGGTGAGCCGAAATCTCCTGATCAGAGAGTTCAGAACTTTATCATGCATACTTCATCCATGTTACCAGGGTATTGTGGCTCCCAAAAGACAATAAAAATGCTTTAACTCTACAACTCAATTTAACACTACACCAGAAAAGCCATTTACAAGAGGAGCAATTATGAGGCTTGCTAATGCACAGGACCAAATGAAACCGAACATATATCAATCTTTTCACAATGTCGTTTGACAGCAGACAAACATTATCAATTTCCAATTATTTGGAATTCAATCCAGATCTTCTGTGCTCCTCCAAAGGGCTTCTCCTCCAAAGGTCACTTCTCTGGCTCTGCCCTCTGCCACACACACAGCTTGTCCTCCGGGTTCTGACTGGCTCTACTCTACCACTGCTGCTGTTCTTGGTGGTCAACCTATGGTACTTACATCTTCAGAACACTGGAGTCCCTTGCTGCAACTGGGCTGCACTTTCACCAATAGCCTTTCCTAGGCTTTCTTCATGGTGCCAAGCCTCAACTTTTCTGCAAGACCCCTTCAATCTATGCCTTCAGCTGCCTCTGAGGCTTCACCTTCACTAATGGCTTCTTCTGGGCTCTCACAGTGCCAAGCCTCACCTCCTCTCCATGACCACTTCATGCCTTCAAAACCAGTATCATCTGGGTGACTCTTAACAGTACCAAATTCAGCTGCCAGCAGGAGACACAACCTCAGGCAGTTCTGTGTGCTGATGCTGGAGAAACATTTTCCAGATTCTAAGATAGAATTTGGTTCGAAGGAAAAACAACTGGTAACCTTGTCTTCAGGAAGGGTTCCTTCATGGGGTATAGTTCTTATCACCAGTATCTGCACTGCTTGTAGTCAGGTTTGCAGAAAAAACAAACAAACAAACAAACAAACAAACAAACCTGAGTGCTGCGAGGTCTGGGTTTTTGTTTGTTTGTTTGTGTTTTCTTCATTCTTTCTTGTTTCCTTGTTTTCATGTTGGGTATGACTGGAGTTATGTCAGTGCCCCACTTCATGTTGGGAACCATGTGTTGTTGTTAGCCACTGTGTGGGCTCACCAAGAAAGACAACGAGGCATATTCATGCATATACACTATGCCAGACATCAGCAAAGGGAATCACTATCATGGCAAGTGCCATCCTGGATAGTGGAACCCTGAGTATCTCATCTCAGGAGTTTTTACTGATACCTAAGCTTCTCAGGTATTCTATTGATACCATGTGCTGATCATGAGTAATCAAACAACAGATGCAGACAATATAAAATGCTAAGACCTAGGCAGCCCTTTTCCCAACAGTGCACAAACAACCATTTTAACCATAACTAAAAGTAAACATTTACAACATATTTCTTGACAATATTCCTTGCCTTGTTCGCCATCTTTCTGTTCCACCAAATGGTTCCTGGAAGGCACCAACGATTTTCAGTTTAAATCCTTCACACAAGATTCTCTTTCTGGCTGGAATGATGTTCTTTCCACAGCACCCACTTTATGAATATGCAGTATCCCGTTTCCCCTGTCTGTTGTCACTCATCTACGTTTTGTTCCCACTACTTTTTTTCTATCAAAACACCTTACTTTTCCTTGCAGTGTTTATGATCTCACGTAACGTAGGGTGTGATTGATTACTAAACTCCCTTAATACACTGAAATCCCTATGTAATACTGTTTTCTGTCATTGTACAAAGCATTAGAGATAGTTTATAAGGAAAAGAAAGAATTTCCCTAATGGTTCACAAGGTTCAACAGCACGGCGTCAGTGTTGATCCTGTGGAGGAGCCCATGGTAGACAACTTCACTGGACATACAAAGAGAAGGACCACCTGGTGAGATAAGAAGCAGGAATGTGGGGAAGGGCTAGTAGCAGCCTTCTTCTAAGCCCAACCTCTTAAAGATTAAGCTAAGATTGCAACACTGCAGACCAAGTTTCCAAAATATGAAACATGGAGAGATATACACTCAAATTATATAATGGTCTGCTTCTGGCCACCAACACTATGATCTTACAGTGCAAAATGCAATTTTTTCTATCTTTCATAGTCATTGAAGTCTTAGCTTATCTACACATCATTCAAAAATACAAGTTTAATGTTTCATCTGGGGCTCAAGGAAAACTAGTTTAGCTACAAACCTTTGTAAAATACAAAACAAGTTTTATACTTCCAAGAAGAAATAAAATGATAGGACCAGGAACAGGAACAAGAACACCTATTCCTAAATGGAGTGTGGGCAAAGAGAAAGGGATAACATTGCCTCAAAAGTAAGTCTAAAATCCAGCAAAGCAGACATTAAATCCTTAAGGCTCAAGCCTGCATCTGAGACCACTGTAGTGAAAAGAATGTCTCTAGGGCCTTGGGCAGTATTGCCTGTATGGCTTTGCTGGTATCAGAATGTTCCACAACTGGAGCCTGTAGTAGATTGTTGATGGTTCTCTCAGTGAATGTCTCCACAGTCATGGCTTCACAATGCATGACCCCACTGGGGACCACCTGCAGTGGCTTTAATCCCCTGATAAGGTTCTACCTGGCCACCCAGACTTTCCTTTGAAGTAAAAACACAAGCTTTTGTGCCCTTACAATTCTTATTCTTTTCAACCTGCAAAATCAGCACTATGTGGATACCACCATGGTCTGTCATTTAACCAGTACCTGGGCCTGTTGGAGCTATGGACACTTTATTGAAAAGCCATGAGGTGTATGTTGAAGTAGCTCTAGGCTGTGAGCCCAGGGAGAGTGCTTGAAGGCCTTTTCCAGAAACAACTGTGCCCTGGACCTAGGATTGGAGTGGAACCTATCAAGATTTCTGAGATGCATTGGAGACTTTTCCCAGTTGTGCTAAAGGGGAGCTAATGACTCCCCTTTTTTTCTTGTGCTAATTTGTTTAGTATACAGGTCAGTGAGCTGACCATGTTTTCATTCTCCAGAACATGCCATTTTTCTCTTTCCCTAGTCAGGCTGTGAACTTTTCAAATGCTTCTCTTCTATTTTCTTTTGCTCCTGAAATTCACTATAATGGGTCCATGATATCCATATTGATGCCCAAGTGTTTTGTTCCCAATTATGTTGGCAATTAAGTTTGGGCTTCTCCAGAATCTTTGGGCAAGGATACAATGTAGTCAGATTGTTTTGTGGTGGGGTTAGGTTAGGTTAGTCTTTCCCTCAGTTTTTAGTAGAATCCTCCTTTCTATGAGGTAAGCTCAGTTTCCAGGTCTTCTTAGCTTCTGAGTCTTCTACCCAGAATCCCTGTATTGCTTTGCTTACAGCATTCTAGGCCTTTCCTAGTCATCTTTTACAGACTCTTCCAACTGCTGCTCATTACATAGTTCCACAGCCAATTCCAGATGTTTAAGGTATAATAACAATAATGACCAGCCCTCATTTTCTATATAACTTGGTTTTCTGTTACTATAATGAAATTCCCAAGATTGAATACTTCATTAGAAATAGGTTTATTTGGCACATTGTTCTAGAGGTTGAAGGACCTGGTACTGATATTGGTTGTGGTGATATTCCCACAGTGATTGGCATTATGAAGGGATCCAGAGTGGGACTGCATGACAAGACTGGAAACCAGATCTGAGGTGGGACCAGGAAGCATCTCTCCTCTGTGTCACTTGTTAAAGGCCTCAGTATTTCCTAATTGCCCTACCAGGGATAACCTTATAATAGGTGAACGTTTGGGGAATATACTCAAACACATTTGAGCTTAGCACCCTAATTCACTTATATTTGTTAATAACCATGAGGTGTGAGGTATGAAAACATGCCAATGTATTTCATCTTTGTACAATGGAATATCTGGCATATAGTAAAGGCTACTCATTTATCTAACTTACTTATTAAGTAAATGAATGGATGAATGGAAGATGAGAATGAATGTTTTAGAGAAACAAAATAAGGATCAAAAATATTTATCTTCACTGATTATTCCTTAACAAGTCTACGAAGGAGTTCAACATTGATTGTACCAGTCAAGGTTTTATCAAATTGAATTTTTCTTGGGATGGGTATATAGCTCAGTAGTAAAGCCATTGATTTAGCATGTATGAGGTGATAGGTTCAATCCTTAGCCATCCCCAAAACTGGTGTCTCTTTGGTATTTTCCCCCAAGATCACAGAATGTAATAGACATTATCTCCGCGGCTTATAGAGCTCTGTCATTTTTGTGTCATTGATTTGCTTAGATTTTAGAAAAGCTCTATGATGATGAATTGATTTGGCTAAGAGCAGAATAAGGTAATGACAGAGCCTGGGGTAGAGATAACCTTTACTTTTTGGCTAACATAATATGCTCACTTACTTATTATTAGTCAAAGAAAACATCTAGGGATTGACTTTATATTAGATTTGTGATACTGGCAGCTCCCTTCTAAAATGTGTGATTGTAGCCATTCCTCTTGTATACATCCAGATCTAGTGAGATCCCCTTAGGCCATAGACTCCTCCATGATAATTGATTTTTCTCAGTTTTCTTATGAGGAGTGTTGGGAGCCCTAATACCCTGGTAACATGGATGAAGTCTGCATGACAAAGTTCAGGACTCTCTGGCCAGAGAATTTCAGCTCACCAGCCATTTTGCCCCCTTCTCCTCTTTGCTGTTATGGCAACAACAACAACAAAAAAAACCTTTTGTCTGTATGGCCTAGTTCTGAGGCTATTGTTGGCTGAGAAAGGAACCCAGCCATTTTACTCAAAAGTAATTGTAATTGAAATCACTTTGCAGGCCTGGCATGTATAGGAATTACCCATGCATTCCTGGAGTGGGTGTTGGTTCTCCCAGGGAGAGACAAGTCTTTAACAGATAGAAGCAAAAAGAGCCTAGATAGAGAAAAATAAATATGCTCTAAAGAGCAAAAAACTGTAAAAAGCCCTTCTTTGGCACCTGCATGGCACCTTGCCCTGTCTGTTTGAGGTACATGGAGATACTATTCAGCCAACAGTACATCCAGTCATTAATGGATTATTGTGTCAAATGTTCTTTGATAGTAAACAAAATAACCTTGAAGCTTGCAAGCAGTAGGAGGAAGGACATTGACTCCTCCCTAGGCATGACTGACTTCTGCTTGTGACTAACGTCTGCATATCAAATGGGCTCCTTCAAAGACCTGACCAACATCTGTTTACCAAAAACCACAGCTATCTTTTTAAACAACAGGAAAGCTTTTTTCTGTGGCAGTCCCCTTTGATATGACTTCCCCTGGCAATGTGCATTGTTAGTCTTTCTTTCTCTCTTACTCTTTTTCTCTTTTTAATATGTATACTGCTAGTTATTCTATTAAAAACACTCCTGTGTTTCACTTCTAAAGCTTGTTCTATGTGTGTCATTAAAGCACAAAAAGTGTGTCAAACTGGGTCCCATCGAAGAGTGAACTACTGCGTTCATGTGCCATAACTTTCATTGTTTATACTCTTTTGTGGAGACTGAGGAATCCTCCTGTGGACTAGAGCTGAACTCGACCCCTGCAGAGAAGGTAATATATACAAAGGTTACATAACTCAACTGCTGTAAGGGAATGCATTCATATGAAATCACAGGTTCAGGATGTACTGTTGACTTGTATAGGTACATGCTTTCAGTCCTCATTTTAAACATTTAATATTAAAAACTCGTAACTCTACTGATCACTAAGATTTAGAGGTATCAAGAGAGATTAATAGAAACTAGAATACCTTGCCTTATGTTAGAGAAACATTTATGTAACATTTTACTTAATTATATATTATTTATACATGCAAATGTTACTTAAAATAGTTTTAGGGCCATAAATTATTTTCTATTTCATTTAATTAGAATAATTATATTAGTTTGAGAATGTATATATTCCTTAAGGTGAAAAATTTTATTAAGCTTGAGATAAATTTGCAATGTGGAGCATATTTCTGCTGGTTAAGTCATTCTAAAGTATACTTAGTATGCAAACCAATAGTTGTCATTTAGTATTAACATTCTGTAAGACATTTGTGACCATTTTTACTAAGGAAATATCTAATTTTGGGTTTTTTAAAAAATTGAAGTGTTTGGCACATTCCCTCCTATAGTAATTCTAAGTCAGGTGATCCGACCAAGTCTCTGCTCCTATTGGCACTGCAATATGGCTTGTCTCCCGGACTTTGAAGCCATTTCTTTTCTGCAGAGGTGATAAAGAAAGGTGTCTTATCTTAGGGCTGGGAGAAACGCGGAGTCCAGTGTCAAGGTAGTGGAGTTGTTATTTTCCCAGACAAAGCCCAGAGTTTTCAAGCCTGAAGAAAAAGATTAACTGCTTTAAAAAAGTCCTGTCATAACTTGGGCCTGGACATGGCAGTCTTGTTTCAAGCCATCCCGAGTCTAAGCTTTAATGGTCAAAAGTTTGCTTGCTTTGGTTTTGATGTGGCTCATCTGCTTTTAGCTGCTCACATTCAAGATTTGGAAAAGAAGGAACAGTGGTGAGCTGAGTAATTCATTGGATTCTGATGCGGAGTTCTTGAGAAAATTGATTATTCCTGAGCTTAAAAATCCTTTAACTTTAATATAACTTTGGTACGAACCTTTACTTTTCTCTCTGTTGCTTAGTAATTATATTGTGGTGTATATGTGCGGGGTGGGATAAGAGCTGAAGATTTATTATTTCATGAGTATTTGGGGTTTTAGTTAAAGATTTGTTGTTTTTTCGATGTATTGGCTCATCTGTTTCTAGCATTGAATATTAATCTAAATTCCTGCTAAAATAATACATTTTATCATGGACTTATCTTTCATATATATTTTTAGAAAACATCTGTTTTTAAAATTACTTATACAAGACTTCATTTTATATATTGTCCTTTATGTGCTAAAAGTTTAGCTAATTTATTCAGCGTCAATAACAAGACATGTTAACCACAATTGTCTTTTAAAAAAAAAATCCGATTCTTTGTTTTTATGGAGAAGTTGTGGGATCTGAGGGGCTTCCTAGGGTATGAGCTAACTCCGCTGGGGTAGGAAAGATGGTGTGGAGGCTTTTTATTCTGCGAAGTGTACAGATGTGTGCTCATACTTCATCGCTGGGAGAAATATTGATTTGGTCTGTTGTACTTGGGTCTTGAGGATCTTGAGCTTCTTAGACTTGCAGTTCCCTTTGTCTTTCTTTTACTGTTCAGGATTGAGGCTAGAAAAGATGTGTCTGTTTCTAAGAATAAACTGTGAAGTCTCTTTGAGAGTGAGGTTTTGCAGGGGCAAGCCTGTCTTCCATTCTCATTTTCATTCTCAGAAATTTTAGCACCACACTTGGCATGTACAAGACGTTTAGTCAACATTGAAGGAAAGAGGAATTCAAGATTACCCCTCGTAGCCTGTAAGAAAGTAATACTTGCTACTGTTTCCTACTTGCTGTTGCTAGACAGAGGTCAGTAAGAGATTAATTCAGGATCACACAAACAGAATATGGAAGAAATGAGACTAAAGCTTTGGAAAACTGAACATATTGCATTTCTTAGTCTCGCACAGTCGTTAAAAATCAGCATGGAGATATTTGTTAGTTTTTTCCAGTTTAGTAGTGTTAGTGCAGGAAATCATGTTACGTGGTGACTGATACAAACAAGTTGCTCGTGAGGAATGTGCGCTAGAAAAAATGAGCTTGGTTTTGCAGGACTTCAAATGTTTGATAGAATACAGGCAAACAGAAAGTTCACCACCATGTAGCTCCAGATTTCCTCATAGGGCAAAGCATTGCATTAATTTATGTTAGCTAAGGGAGTCACAGTCAGCTTTATTTATTTTTCCTTTCAACTCTATTTGGTACAGAGAAAACTTCAGTAAACACAAGTTGGATTGTTTTTGACACAGTGAGCGTCAAGCCCCTGTGAAGAATCAATTATGCATTTTAGCTGTATTATTTTATAATCATGCACTTCTCCTTGGACTATTTTCTTCTTTGCACCTGGTCTGCCATATCCTAAGTGTTTTTTCTGATTAAATTTGTGTAGCAAGAAGAGAAAAGTATCACCCTGGGTTCTTGAGTACTAGGACAGGTTGGAGTCCAGCCAGTTGCCCTAGTGAGACAAGTGATAGAATTTACAGAACTGGACCCTCCCCTGCTCTAGTCTCTGCCAGGTACTAGACTTAACAGTCATGCTCAAGAGCCATTTTGGCTAGCCACCATCCCAGCCCATGCCTAGAATGTTAGTCCAAATTCTACTTACAGTCTCTAATGGCTGAAAAATAATGATTTAAATGAAGCAGTGATGCTAAATGAATATATTTGATACTTTTTATTATATTATATAAGCATTTACTTCAATGTAAACATTATTTAAGAAAGTGCTTCCTCTTTAAACCATGAACTTTCGTGGTACTTATTCTTGTCTTGAAGTAAATTAGCCATAAAGGTAATTTGTACATGTAAACAATTCAGAACTTAATTTTGAGATATTAAAAGTTATTATTACCATATTTTCATTCTTGTTTCTCAGGTCACATTTTGATTTTGTTATCAAGACAAGTTATTCTGTATCTTTACAATTAGTAAATTCATTTTCTGACTTTGTATACTGAAAAAAAAACTGTAATGGAAGTTTTATACAACCTAATGGACAACAAATCCTTTGTGTTTTGTTCAAAGAACTGAGGTGTTTTTATTTGCTTGTGAATAAAAATTAGACTTC
Organism: Cricetomys ansorgei; assembly: GCA_026225945.1. Classification (NCBI taxonomy): domain Eukaryota; kingdom Metazoa; phylum Chordata; class Mammalia; order Rodentia; family Nesomyidae; genus Cricetomys; species Cricetomys ansorgei. The sequence goes on from JAMJFZ010001796.1 coordinate 6,070,949, forward strand.
TGAAAAGTGCTTAAGTGAAGGCATCAAGCTTTCACTAAAGTTCAAGTTTTCCAGTCTTATCCTCTGAAGAGGAAAAAAAGAAAGCTATGAAGTGCCAAGAAGAGACTTTATCTATAGTATTTTTGTTTAAAGGTTTGTCTATGAATCATTCTGTCTATAGGATGTACAGTTCCATGTGTTTGAGATTTGGAGACAAATTGAATTCATTTCTCAGAGAGTCCTCAGTTTCCAGGAAAGTAAAAACATTTGATACTTGGGTCTTTGCATTCTTATATTACAAGCCTGTTTCCTAAAGGTCCTTCATTTATCTTTGATTTAAATGTATATGGATTGTAATAAGATAAATATTGCAGCATCAATCAAATATGAATGAATTGATTAGACAATAGTAGAAAACCAGACACGGGCAAGTGACTTTTGGAGCTAGAATAATTAATAATTTGAAGGATGCTTTTGCCATCATTAGTATAATTCTTATTCACATTTGGAAAGCTTTTCTTTTTCCAAGCAACACATTAATGTACTATCTAGACTAACACAGTACTAGTTAAACTTTGTGCTATTTTCTTAACTCTTTAAAAACATGTCTAGTCATTCTTTTCGTTGGACTTCTAGAACTACTCTTCAACCTCAGTATTTCATCATAGTCGATTAAATTTATTTTCTTTTTTTGATACAGGGTCTTATGCAGCACAGGCTGGCCATAGACTTGCTATGTAGCAGAGACTGGCCTTGAACGTCTGACCTTCCCATCTCCCAAGTGTTGGGATCTTACAGACACATCCCCAAATGCCTATTTAGTTAATTAACTTTTAAACACAACATTTTGAAAACTTCTTATAGCTTTTGACTTAAAAAAAACTTCTTCCTTTGCTTTTGCAGTTCCTGAAGTTTCTGTTTCTTTGTTTCCTGGTCCAGGCTCAATTGGTGGGAATACATATTTTCTTTTTCCTGAGTTGCCAATGGTCTTAATGAAGGCAAGCACAGGTGAAAGAATGAAGGATATCAAATAAACAACATCAGAATAAAACACTGAATTCTCCAGCATTCAAAGCCATGTCAGAAATTGAGATCTAAGAAAGTACTTTGTTATCAGTTGGTAGAATTCAAAGATCAGCATGTGGACTTCTTTTCTTTCTCCTTTTGCTGCCCTTCCTCTTCATCTTGTTCTTTTTCCTTTCAGAACATTGATTTTCTAAAGAAAATTCTGTAAACAACAGTAACATTGCTGCTAAAAACAGCTCACCACCACCACCGCCATCAAACACCACCACCACCACCACCACCACCAATACCACACAACAACAGCAATACTTGTGCCTTATAATAATGCCATTCACAACCTACATGTTTGGAGGGAGAAATAATTATGCATTCCTTTCCTGGTGGCTGCAATAACATTAAAGGATAATGGAACTTAAAAGTTTGTGAATGCATTCATCCAGTTTCTAGGAAGGTGAAACACATCTTCCTACACCAAATTCCCCTGGAAGTAGGAGGCCACAGATTGTGTCAGATTTAATATATCAAACGCCCTGCTAAAGGGAGAGGAATAAAAATTTGCGTAGATGGCCTGTTTAAAAAGTTCTCAGCGTCATTCTAAAGTAAATGGATCTCTCTTGCTTCACTAGGTCGGTACCTTCAAGCCCGTTACACAACATACTTTGAAACTGTGATCATCACACATGTTTAATTTAAAAGGGTCCAGTAGTGTCCTGGCACATGACCTGAATTACCACCTCTCCTCACGGTGGAGGTTGCTCTTTAGAGTCTTGCAAAATCATTTGTGTTTACTCTTGACAAGTTGAAAAAACAAGTTCATCAGAGCAGTTTGTTCTGTTCAGCACATTATAAGATGGGGGGTTTTTGGCAATAATAATCATTGTGCAAAGAAATCTGCAGATGAATTGGTTTTTCTTTTCTCTTTTACATTTTCATAGAAATATTTTACTAGTTAGAATAAGCACACATCTAAGGATTGAGTCCTTCTGCTTTGTAAAATTCACATTGTAAGCATGTTCAGGCCAAGTTTAAAAAAATGTTCTGGCCAAGATTAATTCAACTGACAAAGCCCTTAGCACTTTTTCTAATTATTTTATCATTCACAAAATTATTTGTATTTAAAATGTGGCAATTATTAGAAACTCAGTTCTACACTGACTGTTTTTTAAAACTAAACTAAGAGTTTTACCAAAGGCTTATTCAATACTGAATAACTTAAGAATACTGAGATGACCGTATATTTACCTAGATGTCAGTTTTTTAGTATACATAAAACAACAGAACACAAAAAATAATTTTGAAGATTTCTTCTAGCTATATAACATTTAACATTTGCTTTTTAAGAATGTAGGTGAGGAACTTAAATACTATCAACTTTATTGAAATTATTTTTATTTAAAGCCAATCTTGGTTCCAATATATTGCTTGATGTCCTGAATTTTCTTAATACCTACTTCCTAAATTGGCTATCCTTTTAGTTATTCTAGATTTTATTTCAGAATAAATATGAAAATTCAGTGACTATAAACTACTCAGATTCTGTGGCTCTAGAATGAGGAATTACACACAATAAGATATAATATAGAAGACTACAAAACACGATTTGCCATTTTAGTTGAGTTTGGCTCTCAGTCCAATTTGCCTAATATGAATACAGGAAAAAGATTGCACTGTAGTTCCATATTATTCCCCGCATTTCTTTGCCAATTTTAAATATAAATGTAATGCCAAAAGTAAAGTCAAAATTACTTCATTCTTTCATCGTTGACCTTTACTTAAGTTGTATCATCTTCATTTCATGTGATGGCGTAAATACTCCAGAGCTCTGAAATCTGTTTTTTGTCCCTCCCCTCTCAGACACCATGCTGGATCTTGCCCAGCCCACTCTCCAACTCATTCTGTTTGTCTCACCTCCCTTTCCCAAGTGCAACCAACATGCAGGAAGAGGATGAACCTTGGCTAAGAGCTGAGTTCTGATCCTGGCTTCGTCACTTTTCAGTGTAGTGTTAGACAAGCTACTTACAACGCTGAGAGTCATTATTACCTATTAAACAGGAACAGCAGTAGGTAATTCCAGGAATTGCTTCTAAGCTGAACGGGTGAGGTATGCAGGTGTCTGACATTGAGAATAAATGGCAAAGTGCTCAACATTAATCGTGACTGGAAGTCTTAAATGAGCTTATTTAAATATATATTTATATAGACATATACTTATGTCTTTATAAATAAATAAAATATTGTAATCATAAACTCTAGTATTTTAGGTGCTTCTGTAAAACTTTAAAATTTATTGTTGAATAATTTCCCTTTTCTCAGAATTAAAGAGGATTGGGTTTGGTTAGTAACACTACATGCCATGATTTAAAATTTTAATAGTCACTGTCAAGGAAGTTGGTTTATTTTTTATTTTTTATTTTTTTTAACATTTTTATTCAATGTTTAAGTTTCCAATGAACTTTCAGTTTCTTTTCTTAAATTCTACTCTAGATTCTACTTTCTAAGTACGCTGTATGCAAGCATGTAAGTATGCTTTCTATGAGTATCGGCTATGGCTAACTTCAGGCCTCTTGCTCTTTAGTGTTAATACTACATACTCTTTCTTTCAAAAAAAAAAATCAATCCTCCATAGCTTTTCATTGCAGACATTTTTCTTCCTCTTTTGGACTGACTTCCATCTGACCCCACTTGGATTTCACTTCACTGTGTTTACTTTGCTGTGTCTTCATTTTTCCAAGGTCACTTGAATTCTGAATGAACTTTCTAAGGAGTTGTATGTTCTCTTTTCTTTTCACTGGTCCTCGACACGCTTGGCTAACTCACTTGCAACAACCTACTTCTATACATTCCCTGCAAATTGTGCATGCACCCAGTGTCACCCTAGAATATATGTGATACTCTTGTACTAAAGTAGATTGCGTCTGATATTTTTATTTCAACTGGCAGCAATGTCATTTTTATGCAACCATTAGTACAACAATATTTACTGTTGTAAATACATCAGTATACTGGTTAACATGTTCTCTTTAAGGTGTTTTCAAACACTTAGGCACTTACAAGTGGCTGCTTATTTATTATCAGAGGCTATAAATCACATTTGCCTTGGGGTTTTATTGCATGAAACCAGTTTTACAAGGTCTCTTCTCCTGGTTCATTTTTCAACTTCTTTTATATCACTTCAAAATTTGTGTCATCAAATGTTAGATTGATAAACACATTCATCATAATTGGATCCTTACTTTCTAGCCCTCAAGATGTCAATGGGATCTTAATGGACATGTCTTACTTGATTGAGTTTCCAAAGATACTGGTTATTGTAAAAAACCCCTTCTCAAACTACTTAATATCTGTTCGTTTCCATTATCAACATTTGACATGTTAGTAAGCTAAATATGTTTAGTTTAATTAGTAACTAAGACAAGTTACTAATGTTACTGCAGTTATTAAATCTACTAAAACAAATCTTCCCATTTAGGCTTGAAGAAACCTTCTATCAGCATGCTCCTACTTTTGAGTGAAGAAAGTGTGTGCCCTTTATGTGGGTATAATCTTCGTCTTTTGCTTTTAAAGCATAGCCTTCCATTCCCACTTCTTTACGGCCTCACTGTTCCTGTTACATTCTTTGGCTAGTAAGATCACAGAATTGAACCGGACCACTTTGTATACTTCACTTTCATGCATTCTCACTTGAACACAAGAGGGGGGAGGGGTTCAGGGAATGTTTGCGTCTCCTTTACTCTGAATCTTTTGTCTTCCAGCCGTGTCTTTCTTCTAAGTTAATTTTTTTTCTTGTCTAAAGAGACCTTAGTAGAAATAATATTCTTTTTTCTGATTTCTAGACATCTTCATTTCCTCCTGGGTTTATTGACATATTTTTGTTTGCTACTGTTTAAATGATCATCATAGATCAGCCAGGAACTTGATACACATAAATTAATTACTTAATTAATTTCTTAGTTCATCCATTTTCCCAAAACTTCTGCTGAATGCTTGCTATGTAGATGACTTTTTGACAGAGGCTCACTTTCTTAGAATTGTTTTGATTCATTACCTGGCAAGTCACGCTTCACGAACTGGCATTTGGTAGTTTCTGTACACTTGAAGAGGAATTGCTAATGCCATTATTTACTCCTAGCCTTTAACCTTTATCTTCCACAATTAAGTTGTCCTCAACGTCTTCCATTGTTAGGAGCCCCCCTCTTATGACAAATGAAGAAAATACCTAATCAGTGTATATACAGTGGTAGCCAGTGTTGCTTTATGCATCCCTGCTTTGAAATGATTACTATGAATGGATTAATGAGGACAAAGATGATGTGAACAGAAGTGTTCAGTTTCAGCATTAATCTAAAGGTTTGGCAAAACCAGGTGCTGTTTACTGCATTTAAGCAAAGATAGCTAGAAATGAATCTCTAGTCGTAGTGGCTGTGTGTATTAAAAGGGACACTTAAGTTGTAATTGGTAGGTAGATGGACACATTAATTTGGAAAGAAACAACAATATTGATCCAGATAGCAATATCAATATGCAATGTAACAGCAATAGAATAAAATGAAAATGGAATCATTGCAGCTTTTTCAAGTTAAGACTTATAAAGGATTTTGTAACAACAATAAATGTGTTTTTGATGTGATTTTACTTTACAAAAACACTATGCAAGTTCATTGAAGTTTCTATAGCCACAGAGTTTACATAGACATAGATAATAGAAGAAAATATAAAAAATTATTGAGTGAGGTTATATTTAGGATGAAATATTTATTTTCCAAATTTCTTTATAAAAATGAAAATAAACTCATCATAGCACTTAATATAATACTATTGAAAAAGTAGATAACTCAGTTTTGAAATTCTAAAATTAAATACTTTGGAAGAATGGATGATTCTATTTTTTAGGAGATGATTTTTTAGGAAATAGTCAATGATTATATACACATATGTATATTGTACACATATATGCACATATATTTTATACTTTAGTGTATTTGTATGTGTGTGTGATGTGAGAGAGAGAGAGAGAGAGAGAGAGAGAGAAAGAGAAAGAGAGAGAGAAAAACAGGTTTGCATGTGCCAGAGCACATGAATAGAGATCAGAAGATAACTTCATGTGTTGAGACTGTGTCTCTTGCTGTTTTTCATCATGTATGCCAAGCTGGCTGATCCACTAGCCTCCTGGGATTCTCGTGGCTCTACCTCCATTCTCCCCATTGGAGCACTGGGGTTTTAGATGCAAGTTGTCCTGTTTGGCTCTAGATGGGTTCTGGGGATCTGAACTCATGCATGCCCAGAAATACTCTATACATTGTAATATCTCCCCAGCCAGGGTATATATATATTTAGAGAGAGAGAGAGAGAGAGAGAGAGAGAGGGAGGGAGAGAGAGAGAGTGAAAACGTACATTTGTTTTCTTTCAATTTATGGTAAGGAACAAAATACTTTTTAAGCATTAAATTCAAAAGTACTAAAACATTTTTAAATATTTCAAATGTGAGAAGTGCCTTGACTTTATTTTTCTATATGCGATTATATAGAAGAAAATAAGAAAGTAGCAAGCAGTGTTAGCTATGGTAAGTACATGACTAAAAGAGGGAAAATCCAAAAATAATTTAGCTTTCCCAGACAAATGACTTATAAGTTTAAAGGACCCACAATGACCTGGTCCATAATTAGGAAATTTTTGAAGACAATTTCCGTCATCCATGTCCATGCACGCACTCATCCCCTCCCCCCTCAGCTGAAATAGGCAGCTTGGGTGAGGAAAAGATCACAGGAACACAGAAGAAAACCAAGATTAAAAAAAAAACAAACCCAAATATTATGAAGCTATTCTGAAGAAAGTCTTTCATGAAAGTGTACTATTTCTTTTAAATTTTTGTTGTCTAATTTTCATGGTCCTTACTCATCACCTCCTAAGCCCCGCCCCTTGAACTGCCCAAATGTAAGTTCCCTCCCTCACACAGTGATGTTTGGCAGTTTGGTTGTAAGTTCTAGTCTATCTGAGCACTCAATTCCAAAGCCACTCACCATTTTATCCATTATTGTTCCTTCCAGTCTCGAGGTTGGTTAAGACAGTGGATTTCTCTTCAACTTTGTATCTGTCTGTCTGTCTCTCTAGAGACTCACATTCCCCACTCCAGCATTGATACCATGCCAGTAGAATTACAATCTTTGTGTCATCACCTTCATTATAGGAATCCTAGCAAATAAGTCTCCACTGATTTCACCTCTTAGCCTTCAAGGCTAAGTGAGATACCCTGCCAGCCAATGTGACCCTTTGACTACTTGTTTTTACCTGTGGCTAATGGATTGACTGGGTAATTTTATTTAAGTCAATACATGAATGCCAAAGTTTTAGATTATTTTAGGTACATTTAATTACTAAAACATTAATCTGAAGGCTAATGCTTATAATAAAATTATTTCCCATTGTTCCATTCACGTTTTACAGGCTTAAGAGATGTAGAGGTGTATAGTAGGTTACTTTCCTCCAGTTGTGTTCTGCTTACTGTTATTGCTAGCTTTAAAATCTAGAAGGCAGAACAGTGTTGTAATAAGAATATAATATACTACTCCACGAGTGCCCCTCTTCCCAAGTAATTCAGATGGCTTTCCTGTATATTTGCAGGGAATAGGTTATTTTGATGTTCTCTTTACTGTATGTGGTTTCCATTATCTTTTTCCAAGCACAAAATGTCCAGGTTTGGGTTTCCTTGAAATACAAATATCTTTTTAGGCAAATCAGAGATCATTTGCAACACAGTAAAGTGTTTGATCTTTTGCGTTATTAGAAAGTTACTGCCCCTTGAGTAAGGGTTACTTCTAAGGCTGTTCACTGTGCCTAGGTCATCTTATTATTCAGCTGCATGAGCAACTAACTCCTTTGATGGCTGGCTGGCTTGCTGCAGCATTAGCATTATTTCAGCTAGAGAAGGTGGCATTTGATGTGTTGCAATTTGTATGACATGTCCATTGGAACATCTCTGGACATCAGCTCCGGAGGAGGGGCTAAGAAGAGGAGGAGCTGTGGAGAAGACATTTAATGGCAGAATGAATGGGAAGTCAAAGATCACTGTGCAGTCAGCCTTCTGCCTCAACTGCACTGTCTCCATACAGCTTTCTTTCCCATTCATTCAAAACAAATTGGATGACAAGATCTCATGAAATATTTGTGATTTAATTTTAGTCATAAAACATCTTCAAAATGACGAGGATTTTGACAGCCTGCAAAGTGGTGAAGACACTGAAGAATGGTTTTGGTTTTGCCAATGTGATCGCGAAGCGACAATGGGACTTTTCCAGACCTGGCATCAGGCTCCTTTCTGTGAAGGTAACATTGCTATTTCCTGTCTCTGATAACACTGCACAGGAATGGTGAAGCCAAGGGGGTGCTGACAGAGCAAATACAGCTTTGAATACAGTTCCAAAGTGTCATTTATCAACAGTTGCTTCACCACAGAATCTATTGAACTGGCAAATGATTATTTTTAACTTTTCTGCATAGAACTGCAGTGATCTTTACCCAATATGAAGATTGACTCCAGTTTCTTTGAGTATACACAAATACATAAAATGTAAATATATTACCAGAAAAAAAAAAACACCTAAAAAAGTTACTGACGTTCTGTTTGTGCTTTGGCTTTATTGCTAAAACTGTGAGTCAGCTTCTGTGTACAGAAGCCATGTTCCTACGCATAGTATGTTAAGCTTTATTATGGCCTCATTGGAAAGGTTTCTCTTTGGAAATATAAGATTTTAAAAATTTAGAAGGAAAATATCTATGAATTTTTAATTTTAGAAGTCACTGTACAGAAAGAAACGTGATATTTCCATGTTCTCTCTCAACCTTTTTATCAGAGGAAAAACGTATGATCTTCATTTTTGCAGAATCAGATTCTGAGGCAAACAGCAGGTGATAGATAATCTGTCTGTCCAGATCTATCCAGAGCTGAGGGGGTGAGTTCAGAGTAGAACAGTAAATAGTTTCTCCCCTACCCCCACCCCTGATTATGAAATCCCCATAGGAGCCTCCAAAATTTCCTATCACTTTATGAAGATAGTTCTTACTGGAGCAGTCTGAATTACACTATGGGAACTTGGCCAATAAAGATCTTCTTTACTGAGTGCAAAGTTTAATTAATCACAACAGTTTCAAAATACTACTTTTTTTAGTGTAAAGAGCTTCTACTTTTTTTACTTTAGTGTAAAGAGCTGTAAAAAAAGTAGAAGAAATTCCTCGTTAAATGTGTAAAAACAGGTCAGAGTATTGGGCTTGTACTTTGTATGCATATTAAACTGATTAAAAATTGTCCTGGTACTCCTTAGATCTTCCTACTTGTATTGCTTTGGTCAGGAACTCAGAGGCTTTGGGTTCTGATACCTGCAGGAATAAGCAATTTCATAGATTCTTGTAGTCTCTAGGGATAAGAATTGTGCAGGAAAAGAGACAAAAAGAGAACTGGGGAAACATGAGGAGTTAAAAAAAGGCGAGGATGAAAGGAAGAAGGGAAGGAATGAGGGGGGGAGGGGGAGTGGAGGGAGAGGGAGAGGGAGAGAGGTGGGGGGAGATCTATAACCCCATCAGTGGTTTGTAAATGACTTGAGCTTGTCACCCTACAAAGATTATAACAAAGCCTAAGACTCTACTATTTTGGATTCATTCTGATTATAAGATGAAAACCAGAAAGGAGAATGAACATTCTAAAGCATCATCAAAGGCACAGTAACTAGACAGAAACTGATTGTGATGATTTGGTTTTAATTAAGTGTTTTCAATGCCTTGAAGACGGTCGCATGTCACCTCACAGAGAAGAGACTGTAATGATAACATTATCACCTGTGGTTTAAGTGCTTTCTTAAAAATATTAAAGTATTTTAACATTGGGTCACCTGGAAGAATTTTTTTTCTTTTCATAGAAGTGAGTAGGTTAGGATGAATATGTCTCTGTTAGAGACTAGAATAGAGCAATGAGGTGACTGGTTAATACGGTAGCTCTGACAGTTATTAGAAGTCAGTTCCTCCAGCTCAGCAAGCAGTCTAGACAATAACCGCACAATAACATGAGCCAACTATGTGGACAGACCCCTGGGACAGCAGTTCTAGCCCATGGTGGTAGGTCTGTTTCATAGTCCACAGCTAAGAATGACAAATTTGCAGGAGGAAAAAGCCATCATTTCATGGTGTACAAGTCATTACTCACATGTAGTCATTACTGGCCAGATTTTTGGAGGAATGCCAGGCATAAAAAATGGAAGTTCTTCAGCTTCACAGTAGTGAATTAAAATCCCACAGAGTCCAAGAGAGGCCCGTGTTATTATTCACTTACTTTGAAATGGTCTTTTATGTATTTTTTGGCTTCTCTTTAAAAACTCAGTTCTCTAAGAAATATATATCCAAATCTATTCTTTTGCGATGGACACAGTATTTTAAAGACAGTTCAAAATCATTAGAATCTATTTACATAATTGTCAGTGAAGGGCATGGGCGCAGTTTTTAAAGGTTAGCAGCACTATAGCTAGTTACAGATAGTAAATGGATTGTGAAAGACACTCAGATCCGAAAGCGTTGCCCTGTAAGCCAGGTTGCTTTTCCAATGTCAGTGGAGGTCACTTTTTTATTTCCTGTGGTGAGAGAGGGGGTGGTGGTGGTGTAGCAGTGACACACTCCTATTTTTTCTGTGACACTTTCTTGCATATTTGCTTGTGGCTAGTATTTACAGAGTGTATGTTGCCACTGGACACAATTGATTTCACTCATAGGGAAGAAGAAAGAACTTCAAGGTGTTCCTTGTTTTAAAAGAAGTTGGTATCAAGGGTATAAATGATCAACAACCATAACATATGAAAGTTTTAGAGACCATAATCTTTTTTTTCTATTAGTATTGGAAATGCCCAGTGCGCATTATTATACTCAGTCAGTTGTAACAGTATTGTAGAAGATACTGAGGCTGGGAAATAAAATAAAATATGGATTCCAGCCTCAGTTATACATTTCCTATTGCTCTGACCTTGGTAATTCACATGTCCTCTGAACTTAGATTTTTGTCACTGGTGTGTATTAAGGGATTATATAGTCACCAGACAATACCAAGGCTTATAAAACTCTTGAAAATGAAAATGAATAATTAAAAAGTTATGTTCCAGCCATTTTAGTAGAAGGACTTAGGAGAGGGCTAGATGGTGTCCTCATGTTTTTCATAAACTACAAATTATTTCAATGACAAGATATCTGGTAAGAACTCTCCCACGTTTAGGATTATTCTTTCACTTTTGCTTAGATATTAAACTTATCTCTAAGAAGATGTTCTTATAATAAATTGGACTCAAGGACCCAAAAAAGGTCAATTTTTAATATAAATAATGGAATATTGAAAGGCAGAATGTATACCAAAATGTGCAATTTCATCTACCAATTTATCCAGTTATTCATTATTGGACAGATCAGCACATTGTAGAAGAATGTAGGGAGAGGAATAAGGAAAACCAGGTGATTATGATTGTCTTTGACTTCAATAAACTTAAAGGTTTAAGAATTCTGAATTCACGAGTCCTGAACCAAGACTGAATAATTTTAGTCGTACTTATAAATCAACTTGGAAAATCGAGTGTATTCAGGTGAAAATGCGTAGTTCCCATATGAATAAAAAAAAGGCCCAGTAAGTACCACTGCTAACATTAATCCACTCACATTTAGAAAAGGGAATCTGTGCTCAATCTTGCCATCTGAGTATCTTCTCTGACAATCTGGATGTGACAGGGCCCTTCAAAAGGCTTCATTGTGTAAGACTTTATTCTGATTCCAATAGAGAAGCATTGCTTTAGCTCAATCTGAAGGAGCTATGGTCATTTGGGTAGGAATTGATAATTACAAAAAGTCATACAATTAGAGTAATTTAGTTAATGTAGTTGCCTTAAGAATAATCACTCATGAGGCCAGGCAGTGGTGGCACACTCCTTTAATCCCAGCTCTTGGGAGGCTGAGGCAGGTGGATGTCTGTGAGTTCGAAGCCAACCTGCTCTACAGAGTGAGTTTCAAGATGGCAAAAGTTATAACAGAGAAACCCTGTCTCAAAAAACCTAAAAAAGAAAAAAATCATACATGAAAAGTAAAATTTTATTAGTATATTGGAGCCTTTTGTACAATATTTGAGGTAATAATAGAGATGAGGTAAGCTTATCATACATAGTCCACGTGTACTATTTTATTAGACTTACTACATGCATGTTAGGGATGGATTTCATCCATGGTAATGCAAAATTTTCAATAAAAATTTTGTTCAAGTCCCAAGAAGTTATTGTATGATTAGTTGAGAGGAGAGCACACTGTGTGTTCTTGAGGCATATTTTTTTCTGTAGCTGAGAGGTTGTCTCTGCTGTATATTTCTACCTTTGGAAAAGCTACAAGAAAGGACAGTGAATGCGATTCCAGAGGGGCAGAATTTCTGGAAGCAGGAGCTCTTTGTTAGGATTGTGATGTGCTTCCTTAGCTGCAGAGCCCCAGGTTCTTCCTTGTGTTCCCTGTTCTGATCTGGCTGAGAAGCTATGGATTCTGACTAAGAATTAAGAGTCTAGAGGTCTGGTTTAGTCTTGATCTGTATTTCCTTAGCTTCCCTTAGGCCATGCTTGAGAAGGCTTTTAAATGGTTTATAGGTGAAGTGAGGTTTAACTGCTGTGGAAATGGAGATCATTCCTTTGTCCTAACATCTGTATTTCTGACTTGTTAAGACTGAGAGCTGCAGGAGGGCTGCCAGTATCCCCTTTGCAATGAGATAAAGCTTCAGGAGGAGACTGACAGATCTTCATGTCACGAGTACTTCCCCAAAAGTCTTTACAATGACAGGTCCTCAGAGAAAGGCTACATAGGCCTGGGTCAAACTTGCTGTAACCTTGTAGCCTAGAAATCTCTAGCCTGAACTTGATTTTCTTTACGTGCACAAGCAAGTTCAAAATACGAGCAGACTCTGGAGGCCGCTTTTCTTTCTTTTTCCTTTTCAACTTATTAAACACCACCTGGGAAGCTCTTAAATGTCTTAAGGAAGTTGTTGGGTGGTGAAACCGTCATTAATTAATAAATAGGGCTGTTACATGGGTACAGGGTTTTACTGTTTAACCTATATCATAGAACTAAAATCAGACATATTAATTTATAGACACAAAGTAAAAATTAGCTAACATTATTTTGGATTCCCTCCCAAATCCAGAACTACTTGTTCATAGCGTAAGCGCAGTTAGAGCTTGTTAAAAAACGTACAAAGACTTGTAATGGAATATTTATAAATACTATACTTCATTTATGAGAAATATAATTAGAACAAAAATTATCCATGAATCCAGCTCTTTTGTTCATCGATGCCCAGAACACGGGCTGTTCAACATTAACCGTGTGATTTCTATCTCCTACACTAGCTTATGTTTAACCCAAACCAGAGGACTTTGACGCTGTCAGGCTTAATCGATTGCTACAGTTACAATGTCCAGGCACCCCGAAATGTTAAGCATTCGTAAAAAGAGAAGTGCGTCGAATATTTTAAAGATAGCAAAAAAGATGCAGCAATTTTGAATTTATCTATACTTTGAAAGCATAGCTCCAAGAATGAAAAGATAAGATTTAACTTACCCAAAAGAAAACTTTAGGATTTTAATTTTTTACTGTATTATTTACATAATCACTATCTGAAAAACAACAACAAAAAATCCGGCTTTCAGTTTCCTGGTTCCCGAAACTTTGTTCAGCTATATGTTTTAAGAGGCTGAGTTCTAAAGTGAACTAATAGCTGTGAACCGGCAGGTGAGCCAGAAATCAAATATATTATATAGCTTGAGGCAGTGGTGAAAATGGAAACAAACACACAGGGCCTCTACTTTCTCTGATATGCAAATAGCCTACTTAGATGAATGACTCAAAGCAATATGGTCAGATTCCCAGAGTAAGTCATTTTTATTTCTCCTACTTGCTTAAGGGGATAACTATCTCTATAATGCTTTATATACAAGTCTTCTGTGGACTGTATCGCTCAGTCCACTTAATACTTTACAGCCAAAACATTTTACTTGCAAATACTAATATGTAGAGGAAGAAGCTTCATTGTTCCTCCCATTTCACAGATGTGTAAGTACCCAAATTAACTCAAGCTGTTCTTGCTCACAAACTGAGATACATACCAGAAATGTGGGTGGAATTTAAGCACACCTCAACTACCATATAGACTCTTTTTTATTGTTTCTTTTATTTTTTTGAGGTCATAATGCAATAACTCAGCTCTTTCCTTCCCTTTCCTCTCCCAGATAGATATTTTTGACCCGAGACTTTGTTGCATGCTTATGTTCTCAGGGCTAGAGATGGTGAAGTCATCATTAGAATCTCCTGAATTATTTTTTTCTTGTTGGGATTTTATTGTCTACTCTAGAGCCTGCCTCTATCTGAATTTTATCCCAATAGCACATAAGTTTGCTTTTTCCTTTCTTTTGTTTTGTTGCACTTCCAGAAGATGTTTAGATCGCAGAGTCAGTAAGGATCCCTACTCTACCTGTGTGTCAGAAATTATTCAAATAGGGTGTTTCAGAACAGTGCTGTGTATAGTTGCTATTTCCCTTCCCCTTCAATGAAATCATTGTGTGGCTCTAACAATACGTGTTGTTTTTCAGTTTCCAAATTGTTTCCTTTTTACTTTGTCTGGTGTCCTCCCATATGCAAAAGTCCAAGGCCATTTTCAAATGCAAGAAAAGATTCCACTTGTTTCCCATGACTTGAAATAAAGGATTCAAAACATCAACAAAACCACAAAATACCTGATTCTAAATAAAGGCCCAACATTGTCAAAGTCAGTAGTATGACACTGGGATGCAGAACCTTGAATGAATGCCAGTAGGTGATTGTTAACAACATTATCATGACTGCAAAGAAAAGCCCAGCAGTAATAAACATGAGGCTGATGTGAAATTTTGTACGCTAATTATAAATTTTGTTTCAATTTTGAATATACTTCCTAGGACTAAACTCTAAGTTAGCTTACTGTAACCCCAGGAACACTTTTGAAGAGCTCTTTGAAGAGAAATTTAGCTGTGTGACTTCCATTATTAGTTGTTACATTGTTCTTTTTCTAGAAAACTCTTTGAAGCATTGAATCTTTTAAGTGTGATCTCAAACTGAGATGCTTTAAGTAAAGAATTTTGGTCATTTGTAGCTAATCAGTCACTTCGTGCTAAAATAAAAATAAACCTGTAAAATGCAGTTTCAAAATGAATTTTAATTTTGAGAAATTAAAAACTCTAAAGAGAAGAGTAGTTTGAGAGTAATTAGATAAGACATTAATAGAGTTAAATTATTTTATGACATGGAAGAACAACAATGCTGAGATCCTTATATGTAAACAAAATAACATAGAAAATTCATTGGAGTTTCCAGCTATAGACAAATCACTTGTACAAAATTGCATTTTCATAAAAATTACTCCTAGTTGGTGACGGAATTCCAAGGTTCACAATGTTAGAAGACACAGTATTAGACTTTGTTTAGAATATTCATTCTAAAGAGAATGTAAGAGTGGGCATTACACGGATATTTATACAATGCAGTTTAATAGAGAATTACATAGAAAATTACGTAGCGTAGGGGATTAAAATGGTGTAAAGTAAGCGGGACAGAAGTGGCGCACACCTTTAATCCCAGTGCTCTGGAGGCAGAGGGCAGGCAGATCGCTGTGAGTTCAAGGCCAGCCTAGTCTACAGAGTGAGTTCCAGGACATTTTTGTAGTTAAAAATAGCATTTAGTATTAATAGGCCATAGAGGATTTTGTATCAAGTAACCCAGAACGCAGCCTGCAGGTTTGTGTGTCCCCATGCATGCAGGTGAAGGTTAGAGATCAACATGTAGTATCTTTTTCTACTGCTTCCCACCTTATTGTTTGCGACAAGTCTCTCACTGAACCTGGAATGTCCTGTTTCTACTAGACGCCCGGCCAGTGAGCCTCTGGCATTTATCTGTCTGCATACCCCTGTGCTGGCATTTCAGAAGCACACTGTCACACCTAGCTGAAGAGGAATAGCCCCTGGAATGCAGACCTCAGCTTTCACACAGGACTATTCCTCTATGTATCCCCCTTTTCTGTTTAACATTCCAGGGGCTATTCCTTGACACCTGGCATTTTACAGGCTTCTGAGAGTCTGAACTTTAGACTTCACACTTGCACAAAGAATACTTTACCAGCTGAGCCACCTCCCCAAATCCCAGAATGCACTTTTTGAGAATTTATTCACAACCTCATTGGCTCCCAGATCGATATAATATTTAACCAGAAAGACGTCAAATTAGCTTAATTTTCCTTGAGATCCATACTGGCCCAAATCTTTGATCTCTTCCTCCTCCCCCTCCTCTTCTTCTTCTTCTTTTTCCTATTTTCTTTGTATATTTTGCAAACAATAATTACTGAACTGGAAGAAGATAAATGTGATCTTGAAAAGGGAGGGTCTGTTTGTTTGTTCTTCTTTTTTTTCAAGACAAGGTTTCTCTGTTGTAACTCTGGCTGTCCTGGAACTCACTCTGTAGACCAGGCTGGCCTTGAACTCACAGAGATCCACTTGCCTGTGCCTCCCGGGTACTGGGATTAAAGGTGTGTGCCACCACCACCCGGTGAGATGATATTATTAATTACAGATATAACTAAACATTGATTCAAAGTCAATCATCTCAGTGTGTGGTTGCATATAAACTTTACTTAAGGACATGCATGCTGCACTTGTATTTAGTGATACAAATCAAACAGATGACTGCATGCTACCTCCAGTCTTTTGTTCTTTCTCTTCTTCTTTTCTTATGAGCAAAGGTCTCACTATAATTCAGGCTGGTCTTGAACTCATGGTTCTTCTGCATCTGCCTCCCAGAATCTATGATTCCATATGTACATGACTATATCCAGCTGCATGCTGCTTGTGTCCAGTTATGTATCCATATTTAAATATAAGTCAAACTTGGCAGTACTACTATTCTGGATGAGTAATTTGCTTGAAATGCCTCTTGTGAGTCCCTAGAAAAGGCAATGGGGTAATATTGGGGAGGCAGCTGTTGACTTGGACTTGCTTCAGTGAAGAGAAGCTTCAGGAAGTAGCATTGTCAGGAACACTCCAGGAGACAAGTTTCACAAAACTTCAGCCACACTTCACAGGAAGCTGTGATCCATCAGTCACATGGCTTGAGCCTGCTCCTTGGTATCCTGCCAGGCTCAGGCTACAGTTATAACATCTTCAGGAAGGCTGGAGCTGCTGACACACAGGAAGCAGTTCCCTGGTTTGGTTTCTCACAGCAAGGCAACAAGTCCGTATGGGAAGAGGGGCTGAGTGAGGGAAAGAACAAAAACAAAAAGCAAAACAATAACAACAAAGAACTGATCTATCTTGGTAGCTGTGATCTATCTTGGTAGCTGTCTTCAGAGCTTGGAAACTCAGGGTCTGAGATCAGTGTGAACAGTTCTCAGATGCTGCCAAATCTTCTGAGATTATAGGATGTAATCAATGACTGGACACGCCATTCTGGCAATTTTCGGATTCATAGATGAGCAATTGCTAATCGACCCCAGTCTCCTTTTGGCTTATCCATAGGAATTTTGAACTAAAGATTCTTATAAGTACGTTAGGCTTCATGATATAATTTCTTCAAAAACCGTAAACAGAGGAGAAAGAGATAATAAGTAAGTCACTGCTCCTCCAATTACTGGTGTGATGATCTTTGTTTCCCTAAGGCTCTGTGAGCTCAAGTGTAAAATAGAGATTTTAATGTTACTGACCTCATTGCTTTTCTGTGAGGATTAGATGAGAAAATGCATGAGTAGCTACGGAGACACTGTCTTGCACATCCTTGTTAACTATCACTGTGCAGAGAGGCTGTCTCAGGAGGGCTCAGGCTGGAGCAGGCTGAGTGACACCAAGTGCTCTCATACACTATTGCTTTTGTTCTGACGGCTTCATGACTCTGAAATCAGATCCCTTTGCCTGAACAGGAGACACTTCCTTTACAAATCTAAATGCTCAATTTGTTTGTGCAACTGCATATAGACAACCACGTCCAGCAGGTTTATGTTGTACCAGTTTCCATTAAGGAAGTGTGAAGGGAAGGGTAGGAGTCTAATAGTGATAGATCAATGCCCTTTGAAAGACATGCTTCAGAAATGGTAACCTTTCTCTTTCTTTATGGAATCACACTAAAGAAAATTTCAAGTATATATTTCTTTCAGTTAGTATTGTAAAAATTAACTAGGCAAACATTTATCAGCAACAAGTGTGTATCAGTATTCTGCATAAACGCTGATAACAATAAAGATAAAGCTACAACATCTTTAATTTTAAATGGAGTGAGAAAAATGAACTAATTATTTGGTATTTAGAAATTTGGTGTAGAAACACAATATTTCAAGTAGGTAACCTTATTAGTGAATTAAAACACAGCAACTTATCAAGCATTTATATAAAAAGTAAATAAAAATGTTTGGGTTATATATAATGACTTCAGTTTTATTCTTTTGTGCTAATGATGGAGGATTACGTCTCTAGATTACATAGTTCTTAATATTGCTAATGGAATCAAGTCATGGGAAAATTAAAAAAAAAAAAGATTGAGAAATCTTCTAGAAATTTCTGACAGCTTTAGCTACACTTCCATGGATGGTGTGTAAAGTTGGTATTACTTGAAGTCAAGTTACCATCAGCCTCAATTGATTCTTTCCATTCTTTTTATCGTTTAATATCAGCCTATGGAGAATGTGTGTCGCTCAAGTAAAAGTGAAGATTGAGAAGAATATCCAGAATTTAGTAGGCATCAAAATGACTTCGCAACATCATGTGTTAGCATTCTAATATCATAACAGTATACTCCAAATTCTATGTATTTCCAAAGTTTGACTGACTCCAACTTTATGTGAATCACAGTCAGCCTTTTCCAGAGGGTTACAGTGTTGGGTTAGACTTGAGGTTTTCTGTTCTAAAGTCACTAGGAAGTTGAAAGCATAGCATAAACAACTATAATACAAAGACACACACACACACACACACACACACACACACACACACACACACAATGCAACATGTAGATACACACAGATACATACAAATAACACACACACACACACAATGCAACATGTAGATACACACAGATACATACAAATAACACACACACACACACACACACAATGCAACATGTAGATACACACAGATACATACAAATAACACACACACACACACACAATGCAACATGTAGATACACACAGATACATACAAATAACACACACACACACACACACACACACAATGCAACATGTAGATACACACAGATACATACAAATAACACACACACACACAATGCAACATGTAGATACACACAGATACATACAAATAACACACACACACACACAATGCAACATGTAGATACACACAGATACATACAAATAACACACACACACACACACACAATGCAACATGTAGATACACACAGATACATACAAATAACACACACACACACACAATGCAACATGTAGATACACACAGATACATACAAATAACACACACACACAATGCAACATGTAGATACACACAGATACATACAAATAACACACACACACACACACACACAATGCAACATGTAGATACACACAGATACATACAAATAACACACACACACACAATGCAACATGTAGATACACACAGATACATACAAATAACACACACACACACAATGCAACATGTAGATACACACAGATACATACAAATAACACACACACACACACAATGCAACATGTAGATACACACAGATACATACAAATCACACACACACACACACACACACACACGGAGCATAAGGAAATCAGTGTTAATTCTGATTTGTCCAATCATTGAAGGCATAGTCTGTATACTAGGAAGGTCAACCAGAATGTAAAGAGGACACAAACAGGCATTTACTCAGGAAGACTGAAAGAATAAGAGCTGAGGTATTATACATAGAACATGACCCAGGGAAAGGAATTTACATTATAATTGATTAATTTGAAGACAAATGTCTCTCAGTAAATGTTTGAGAAAGCCTTCACTACACTGCCTATGTTAGGGAGAAGAGGGAGACATTGGAGGTAGGTTGAGCAATGGAGATGCAATAGAAAACAAGTTTTTTTCTTGGGTAATAACACAATTTTATACAGTATAGAGTTAAGTCTAGAAGCAAATGGATGACTATTTGTTAGCTGTGGTCATTATTATTAATCATTAGATATCATGTACTGAGGTAGAACCATTGGTGTTCTATTTTTTAATTGGTATATTAAGAACCTTTATTATTGAGCTTACAGGACTTATAGTTACTTGAAAGTGACTTCTCCTGAGATGTTATGAACAGATGATGTAGGCAGAGATTGCAACTCTAAGAAGTTTAATACCCTTGAATTTGAAATATTAGCAACAATAACCACTTCTGAAGAATGTACATAGCATTAGGCATTTACCCTTGAAAGAACAGTTCAACCAAAAATAAGACAAATGAATTAAGTATATGAAATGCCAAAAGTGATAACCTAAGTATCATCTGAAAAAATATGTATAATATTTTCAGTAATAAAATAGATGAGCCAGGGAACATCAGTGATTAAAACAGATGTCACACTTTGGTCAAAGTTTATTTCCTAGCGGGAGAAGACAAGACAGCAAACAAGGCACTATACTACATGGGTTCTCTGAAAGTGGAGAAAATTATGACAAAAGTGCTGGCCAAGGAAGCAGTACCGAGAGGCAGGTTTGTAAATTTAAATACAGGGATCAAGGAAGACTTACAAAAAGATGACATGTGAGCCAAGACTTGAAGGACTTTCCAAATTTGAGACTTGAAATGCAAAATTTTCTAAGCATTCCTTTATTGGAAGTTTTATTTGTTTTTAATCTCAAGCAGGAAAGCATGAATTCTTTTATTATTAAAGAAAAAATTCCCCCAAACAAAGGATGTTATTTTATGTATCTTTGTATTTTCAGGTGTTTCAGTCACACTGGCCCACTGTATTTCTCAAGGTTTTCTCTGTTCTACAATTCAGGAAAGTAGCTAGCCTTTTCACTATGGAGAGTCTAGGGACACTCTCTCAAAATCTCCAGAGAGCAAGTACTTAGCACATGGTAGAGGCTCTGTGAAGCTTGTGACTTGACTGTTTTAATTGTCTTATTGGCACATACATTTTTATTAAACACAAAGGGACCATGCTGTTAAAAAGGTCCTTGATTACTTTTAACCTTTCATGACATTCTACAAGTATACACATTCCCCTTAATTAAGGTTTTCTCCACATTTTCAGCTTTCAAGGGACTAACATGACCTGGTAGTGGGCATTTAAATTACAATTTAATAAATAGAAATATAATTCCCAGGCTATGCACCTCTATTTGACAGGATAAAGGCTCCAAAAATATCTTATGGTGGTAAAAAGTGAATTCTTACAGAGTCTCTGGAAGGAAACAGCATTTGGGGGACTGTTATCTAGGAGAGAGGACTCTAAATAATAGCTCTTTGTTCAGAGTTCCTCCATCAGTTCATAGATAAGTCAATTGGCACTCATCATTTTAGTCATTGGAGGCTAGTATAGTTAAGAGGAATATAAAGTGTACTACAGGCAATAAACAGAAGCCTTGTAACAATATAATGTGTAGTGAGAAAGAGAATTGGAAGATCTATAAAAACTGCCAAAAAGAACAAAAAATATAATTAAGGGAGCAAAAGACATATTGAACACATTCTCGGGGACTATTTCAGACAGCAGTAAA
The DNA here is from genome assembly GCA_026225945.1 of Cricetomys ansorgei. Taxonomy (NCBI): domain Eukaryota; kingdom Metazoa; phylum Chordata; class Mammalia; order Rodentia; family Nesomyidae; genus Cricetomys; species Cricetomys ansorgei. The sequence goes on from JAMJFZ010001796.1 coordinate 6,092,722, forward strand.
TGTCTCTTCAAATGTATCTTAGAAAAAGGAAAGCAGAGCAGAAAACTAGTTTCATGAAGAGAAGAGAAAAATACAAATCGAATTGTAGGAAAAGGCAATAAGAGTTGGATTTGCTTCTGCGAATTCTTACCTGTCTTTAAAATATTTAAGTGTCATCTAATCCAGTGATCAAACAGTCAGACAATCAGACAATCTCAGCCTTAGCAGAGAGGTCAGAAGAAGAAAGAAGAAAGATAAACAAAGGTGACATTTTAGGCAGACAAGCTCAAAAGAAGGCAGATAAACCCTATGGTTTATAGATAATAGTTGAATTTGGAGTCCACAGTCAAGTTTTCCTAAGTACAATTATTAAGTTACCTATTACTTAAGGGCATATTCTCTTTCTTCCATTTTGTGAAGGCATGTCAGATACACATGACTTCCTCAAGAACAGAAAATAACATTTCTAGTAGAAAATGTTTTTTTCGACAGTGGATTTTCATTACTTGGACCAAAGGGTTTCATCTAGAGAAACGTGTCATAGTTACCTTTGGAGTTTTGCCAATAAATACACCCTGTTGAGACCCGTCTCTGTAGAGTATCTTATGCCAATCTTTGGAAATAGCATTATCATCTTACTTCTTAAAATCATTAACCTCTGTCTTGATTTGTAATTACACCAAAGTAACTGATGAATCAAAAAAATTATGGGATAATGATAATGTGTTATTAGATGCAACAGGCAGAGCTGATTTTCTAGGTATAGAGCAAAATTTGGATGTGTACTAATCTAAACCCTGACAAAGAAATATCATCACCACTGATACCAGAAGATGTCAATCATTGTGGTTTCTTTGTGATGGACAATTTCCAAACTTTTCTTAACTTAGTGTTTGGAAAGACAAATGTAGCTAATCAAAGGCACTGTCAAGCTTGTGACCCCCTCATTTCTGCACACAAACATTTTCCCAATGAGCTGTATAGAACTTTTTCCATCTTTCTCAGGAATGCAAATTAAAATCCATGTATTATATTTCTAGCTGAAAACAAAATAAATAAATTACCCACTTAAAAGAATGTGATTTTAATAAGAAACACTAAAATAGTTCTAAGTATAATGTACATGTGCACATTCATACATAATCAAGAATTTAGGAGTATAGTATTGGATGAAAGGCAATCAAAACCCCATTTTACATGCAAGACAACCATTCTAATGGCAAGAGATTTGAGTAGTTTGGTTCTAAAGGAAACATTGTATTTCTGCAGACATCATTATTGAAAAATAACAGGGTTCTACATTTTTACACTTGAAAGGCTGAATGTGTGCTGTTAAGCTACAGGAATATAGAAACAAAGGTCTTAAGATCAATTATTAAATGCCTGTTGGTGTGTGTTTATGTGTGTATATGTGTTAGTGTTAGTGTGTGTATGTTAGTGTGTGTGTGACGTGTATGTATGTATGTTAGTGTGTGTGTGTGTTTGTGCATGTGGTTTATACTTGAGTATGTTTATATGTATGTGTGTGTGTGTGTGCACGTGTATGTCTGCATGCATAATGAGATAGTAAGATATGGAAGGATTAGATACTATGACTCCAGTCCTAAAGTGGAAAAGGGACAGAGAGTGGAAAATTGGTGCATTTCTCTCTCTAATGACTTCACTTAACCTCACAGAAAGGTTAGCCTCTCTTCAATAAGTTCAGTACATGGCCAATTTGGTTTTGTGTATAGTCTTATCTATTTCTCTGACATAATTATTTGAGGCAGATTTCAGATGCATTACTTTATGAGTTAATATCTCAGTATGTATCTATTAAAAGGATACAGAACCTTAAAATCATAACCTGCTACTATCATTAATCCTAACAGATTATATCTGCTGTAATTAAGTACCATCTTCTCATTTGGATTTCGTCAGTTGCTATGGAGTTTTTATGACCACATATTACAATGAACTACAGTGTTTCCTAGAGATTTTGCCTCCTGAGCTATGGTTTAAAGCATTTTCTTTCTTGATCTGTATGGAAATTGAGATTTAAATTGTTTTAACAATAGGATTATGGCATTTATGAGGAGTGGATGATGTTTGCTTGCTTCTTAGATAAGTTTCTCTAATCGTTCCTTCTTTTAGCCAAGAATTTTATAGATGCTAGTTCAAAGATTAAGACAGCAAAGTAGTCAAATTCAGAATGCCCATAGCCAAAAGTGAGTACCAGACATGGATGTAATTGACTCTAATAAAAGGCAAAGTACAATATGCTTTTAGCATGTCCCACAGTGCTTGCTGTTGCATCAGTATTAACTGGGTGTTAGAGCTCCAGCTTCTCCATGACCGTAACGTGGTATGGAGAGAGGGTAGTCCCGGGGACAACTCCATCAAATACCAGAACTTTGTGAGGCACAATTTAATAGGCAATCTCAAGGATCCCTTCTAGCTTTAAACCTCTGAGTGAACACGAGATATACAGCATAATTCACAACGCCTTTGTAAACTCATGAAGTCCCCTTGAAGGTGTACTTGAGCAAAGCTAGGGAATATTAAGGAGGAAAAGTTACTAACTGCAGCTTTTCAGCTAACTTGAAGTGTTCCTGGCTCCAACAGCTCTACAAATAGACTTAGAATAGGGTATGTCTCCACATGCTTTGGTTCCTCTTCCAAGCAAAACAAAACAAAACACCCACCAGCTACAAGAGCCATCCATTTGGAGACAAGATGCAGGTAACAGAACAACTCTATGCTTTGGTGAGATGGTCTCAGGAAATCTATTGTTTGTTTACTTATGCTTGGATATTTTAGCTTCATATGTTTTCCTCTATACGTCTGGTGTTTTGGATTTTGCTCCTAAGATTTATGCAACTGATTCTTTAGGCACAGACAGCGCACATCATCCTGGAAGATGGAACCAAAATGAAAGGTTTCTCCTTTGGCCATCCATCCTCGGTTGCTGGGGAAGTGGTTTTTAATACTGGCTTAGGAGGGTGAGTATGCTTCTGCCCAGATGCTTTTTTTTTTTACCCTCTATGTAGAAGTAAACCTGGATGATGTAGCTCATGGTACCAGGTTGAAATCACCACACCATTGGATTATATATTGCAGTTGTGTGGGGCTTGGAGGATGACCTACTGTAGCCAGCCTGGAAAACAGGTATAGGCATTGAAATATAGAAATAGAACACGGATGCCTAGGTGGCCCTTAAATAAGGCAAAAGAAAACTAGTCCTGGAAATGTGAAGACATTAGTTATGGGAGATTACCAAAGGGAGAAGTATTGTTCTGATGAAGGTGAAGCTTGGAGCGTGGGAAAGGCAAAGCATCACAATACAGGGCCATTCTATGAGTGAAGCTAAGATCCAGTTCTGTACTCTGGTAAGAAACACTTGAGCATTTTGTATAATTTTGACTTTGAATAAGAAAGGTGAACTAATAAGATAAACTTAAGACAAGCAAGGAGGGAAAAGGCACACAAATATTCCTTAAAATGTGTTTTTATTATTTAATAATGTATGTGTATATGTGTGTGTGTATACACACACGTGTGTGCATGCATGCACATGTGAATGAAGGTGGCTGTGGTGACCAGAGACAATGTGGAGTTGGAGCAACAGGCAGTTTTTAGTCACTTGACATAGACATTGGAAACTGAACTCAGGTTCTCAACCAGAGCAGTAAGTGCTCCTCATCTCTGAGCCATCTCTCTAGCCTCACACCTAACATTTTAAATAGTTATCAATTTTAACTTAATTTAGTTTTTAAGAGTCACTGACTAGTGGGTGACAATGAAAATGAGAATTGTTATAGAATTCATGTGTTTGATCTTACCTAAACAACAAACATTTATTCATCTGGGGACCCGAAGGCTGCATTCTGGTCTCAGGATGTAATAATTGAGAATGGTATTTTAATACATTATTCAATCTTTTGGTGTTTTCGTCTCCCTATTTAAAAGTAAGGGGGCTAAGTCACATGGTAATTAACAGTGGGGGACTTAAACCACATGCATCTTAGAAAGAATATGACTCAATTATTTTAAAAAGGTTTCTTTAAGAGAGCCAGACAGCTCCTTCTATGAGATATGAGATGAACACTCCAGGAAAATTCACATTAGCCTTGTAAGGAGAAAGTGGCATTGGGTTAACTGATACTGAGCATATTGATAGATCAAGCTGTCATTATGTTATTAATGAACCATCTTCCCTAAATCCTCGCTCTCTGTGTAAAATGAAGAATATTAGGTGGTTTTTAAATCAGCCCCAGTGGTGAGAACATTAAATTACAGTGTGTAAAACCTGTTTGCAAAGTTTTGCTTTGCCAGGCAATTATTTAAGCCTTTCGACAGCACTAATTACTAGCTGTGTTAATATACCTGCCAACAAACAACTGTTTAATATAGATCAGAATGATGGAGGGCACTAGAGTTTTCTTCTTGGTGATAGATTATGGGTAATAAATCTTGTCACATCACAAAAGTCAAACAGAACCTGATGGATTAATTTGCTTTCAACACTGCTGCTCTGTAGCACATGCTACATTTATGAACTCACTAGAGAGTACCATGAGCCTATGTTTAAAGGAAGGGCCAGGGCTCTAAAGGAAGAAAGAAGTCAAGGAAGATAAAATTAATTTAAAGCCTCTTGATGTAGAAAAGGCATTCATGTATTGGGTTAGTCCACAGACATTATGTTTTATTGAGATATATAGATTTCATCCATTGTCTGGCTCACTCAATAAGGTGGTTGATAATTAAGTTTTTTTTTTCAACTTCAAGAAAAACATTTATATTGTGTCTAAGCCTTGGTTAAAGAATTATCAGTTGCTGACAGGTGAGAGGCAGCTGAGAAATTAGCTGATGGAGGCTGTGAGTACTTGCTTTCCCTTGGGGACAGTGGAGTTGGAGGACAAAGTGTTCTGTTGAGGTGTTAGTTCTGTAGGACTTAGTGTGGGTGGGGTTGAGGAATTTATGTTGACTGCTATCTGAGCTGTATTGGATTGACTTCAAGGTTGTCGATTCTGACCCGCTCAGCACCTAAATACACTTTCAGTAGTAATCCACAAGAAAGATTTGGTTTAACTCTGTCTGCAGGAAGGCAAAATGTAAGAGGGCAGAAAAAAGAAAAGAAAAAAAGAACCAGTTATAGTGTCTTGCAGTTCGTGGAGTAAGTGTTGCTAATTCCTAGTATTTGTGAGGTTGATGTCCTTCTACCCTCAATGTTTTACACACACACACACACACACACCTTTCCATCTTTAAAATCCCATATATCTTCCCAATTCCATCTTCAGTACTTTAAATAATTATTTGGAATCTTGGTTTCAAGGTTAGAAATGCTGCAGATGGGTGACATTTTTCCAAGCTGGTAATGGTCTCCCAATTTGTATGCTTTATTTTAAAACTAAATTATTTTAAAAATCAATGTTCTTGAGCTATTCTTTCACATGTATGTACTCCTTGTTTTAATTCTTTATGGTTTCTAATGTATGCACGTATTCATGCAATTATTACTGACAAACTGGCTATTTGTCAGAGTCCCAAAGTATAATGGAAATTGTTTTCAACTTTTTGATTGTGGAAATATGTTTGTGAGCTATCAGCCCCTGGCAGTATCAGTTTTTTACTCAATATCTAGTAGGGGATCGAAACCTTTAGAATATTTGCAAATACGAAATTGGCAGCAACATTCAAAAAGTTAAAATACTATTAGAGAAATTCATGGGTTTTTTTTTTTTTTTTTGAGACAGTGTTTCTCTGTGTAGCTCTGGCTACCCTGGAACTTGCTCTATCCACAAGGCTGGCCTTGAGCTCACAGAGATCTGCCTGCCTCTGCTTCCCAAATGCCAGGATTAAAGGTGTGTACCACTACCATTTTTTTTTTAAATGTAAGAATAAAACCATGAACATCACCTTTGCATTTATGTTAGCTTTTCTGTTCATATTAGTTTTATCATGGATAAAATTTGACATTCTCTGAAATTTATTCAGGATTGTTGAAGCCTAGAGACAGTTTTTAGGAGTTTAACCTCATAGTCTTCTACTTATTCAAGAGTTCACTGATTCAGATTCTGTACACAGATAACAGGTTTACATTTACATACATGTTTTGTTGATAACCCTCTGGCTTGTCTACCCAGGTACCCGGAAGCACTTACTGATCCTGCCTACAAAGGGCAGATCCTCACCATGGCCAATCCTATTATTGGGAATTGTGGTGCTCCTGACACCACTGCACGGGATGAGCTGGGACTTAACAAATACATGGAGTCTGATGGAATCAAGGTAGTACCTCCAAGGCCGTGTTAAGAGGCTCAGTCTGAAAAATGTGCAGTTGATGGATTTTTAAGAACCTGAGGAAGGCAAAGTTTCTCTTTTAGAACTACGTATTAAATCTGCATTTTCAACCTTATTCCTAAATGCATAAAGTATTGTTGCAAGTCCAAATAGCAAGTCAATAGAGGATGAAGAATCATCTTTAGAGATAAGTTTGACAATCAACTGTGTATTATTTGTGCTTTTTAATGTATTAGTAAAATATAATTTATATGATTATTATAAAGTTAGCACATGCATTAGCTAGTCAAGGACATTTGGATATTATCTTAGAATACGAGCATATAAACAATATAAAATTTACATTCCTATTTCATTCCCTTTCACTGTTCAATTTTGGGGTAACTCAGGTCTCACATTTAGTTTAGTTCTCGCAACTGAGCTATTTCTCATAATTTTCTCAGTATTTTTGCATGTATATTAAGAAAGTTATTTTATCTATTATGTAGATTATGTAAGTAATTGAGAAATACATTATTGATCTAAATGTTTGAAAAGCACAATGTGCCTAGAAGAGACAGTCCCTTCATTTGGGGATTGTCCTGCAAGGCAAACTTGCTTTTCCAAAGGGCCAGTAAAGAAACAACTTAAATAAAAGTGTTGACAACTGTTTCTTATCCAGTGTCTTCAAATTTTTAAGACTCATACCAATACCTAGAAATACATCTAAAAAATGCAAACTTAAGCTTCAGGATGAGTCAACAGGAGGTATGTATGTAATGTTTGGTGAATCTCCTCAAAATGACTGGCTGTCTTTCTAGGTGGCAGGTCTGCTGGTGCTGAATTACAGTAATGAATATAACCATTGGCTGGCTACCAAGAGTCTGGGGCAATGGCTGCAAGAGGAGAAGGTGAGAAGGCAGACATGACTGGTTAGAGGGTCTATGGGAAACTGGTTAAATGCAGAGGAAGAGGAAACTTTGCTGCTCTGGGTATCTCTATTGTAGACAGGGATCTGTTAAAACAACAACAACCAAAAACAGCAACAGCATACTATCTAATCTGTCCAGAACTCACTCTCTGAATACATAGAATTACATATTTCCAGTTTATCCACTAGGTGGTGCCCACACATGAGTGGCCACATTTCTTACTTAGGAAAGGCAACACAGAACACTTTAGAAGTTTCTATTCTCCTGAGCAATATAAATCACCCCCAGCATTTTATCTACAATTTCGCTCCCTAGTCTGGGTTCTAGTACAAGGTCTACTATGAGCTGTATATGTAGGGCACATTCCATACAATACTTTTGCCATCTTTAGTTCTTGTGAGTATATATAGATTCTTATCAAGTATTTGGGGTTTTATACATGAAAGATCAAGTGGGTAGCATTTCATTTGAAATAATGTGGAAAAAACGTTAAACTTTGCATTCCCTCCATAGTTTAAATGTTTATTCCTTATCAGAGGATTCACATTGACTGTTAGGATTTCTTAACATCATCGGAACTGTTTTACTTTTCACTTCATCTTCACTGTTACTGTAGCTGGTTTTGCTCAATTTCTGTGAATCCTGCAATTGATAGAACACTATGCCCAGAACGTTCAGCCTCTTCAATGAGTAGAAAAAAAAGAAAGAAAGAAAACCAATGATGTATTGCATCATTGATAGGATGGACAAATATTAGGAAAACATAATTATACTACACACACCCCTTCAGAAAAAAATGTGTTGAGTAGCTACTGTGTGCCAGGGATATTTGGCTCAAAAATATTTGCATATAATTTCTTATGAAGTTCACTGGTTTGACTTTTTTTAAATATAGGGTTTAAAAATATGTTGCACACAAAATACAAAATTATACACATATTTCAAACAACATGTATGCACACACTTATGTCATTATTTCAAAATAAATGATTTGTATGGAACGTGACTTATTTAAAATCTGAGGTTGAGCAGCAAAGCTGTTGCACAGGATTTATGTGCAGAATTTCTTGGTTTTTATTCTGAGGACAGTCCTGAGCAGTGGGAGTTTTGTGCTTAAGTAGAGCAGCAATTTCCCTGGAACCGACAACACCATCACCCTGGGTCAGGGAAAAGAAGAGTGGGGAAGTTATTTACTGCTCAAGAAGATAGATGAGGCTAAGTGCACAACGTGGAAACAATATGCTGGCGCTAATCTCCTCTCCTTTCTTTGTCACTGTGACTTTTCTCTTACAGGTTCCCGCAATTTATGGAGTGGATACAAGAATGCTGACTAAAATAATTCGCGAAAAGGTAAGATCGTCGTCTTTAGCTGAATCTATGTTTCTTCTCTGTTCTCCCCAGTGCGTGAAGGACTCACTAATATGCAAAGGAGTGAATCTTGCCAGTTCCCTCTTTTCAATTCTGTGTCACTTTCCTCTACTCTTCTGATGTGATTCCCAGAACCGAATACTTGATTGCTGTGTTTACAGCTGTGTGGATAGACCTGAGATCAACTTACCTGGCAGGGAAGTACCTACTATGTGTTGATTATGACAACAAGGCAAGGCATTATAATTCTGCTCACATGATGAGACTCTAGTGGAACAAATAGAGAAAGTATTTGCAAAGTGTGCAATGATTTGGCCTAATCAGAATCCCCCATGGTGGAGAATGCAAATCAGAAACCACACAAGACTGGTGCTGTTGTTTTCTCAGGTTTCCTGGAAATTTGTGAAATTAGTGAGTTTTATATCATATGTGTGGGTTACCTCAGTTAGAGAGTCTTTCCTAAGACTGGAGTAATAGCCAAAGAGACTCAAGGCAGGGTTATCTTTGCTGTCCTGTCTGATGGCTACATCTGTACCCTCATTTGAGAACACACTGCCACCTGCTTCCTTCTTCATGTTACTATTCTTTGCTACATGCATCTTCATAACCCAGATTAGAAAGAGACATTCCCTCACTAGTGTTCACCAAATGACCACATGATGCCATTTTCTATGAGGAGTTTGAGCACTGTGGGGGATTCCTGGAAATGGTACCCAAGAATGTAAAGGCAAGTGTATTGACACAGGCTGTCTGTAAATTGAGAGGAGGAATGGTATTAAACCTGATAGCCTGGCTGTACCTGTGGCCAGAAGGAAGGCAGCAAGAGTTTACGCTTCTATCTACTCTGCTTCCAACTGCATTGTCTGTTCCATGATTTTTCTGGGAAAAGACTTCAGTGAGATTACACATTCCAAGTAGGTTCTTGTATTTTCTTAGCCTAGCAATGTGTGGGAGTGGTAAACATCTAGGCAGCATCTAGGACCAGTAGGAAAAACAACTGCAAACCAGACTATAGCATTAGTAGGCTGGATAGAATGTAGCCAAGCCCGATGACTTGTGAGAACTCTTTCCAAGGCTGTACTGTGTGTCCTGTGTCATGTACTGGGGGCTCAGATGAACTATACTTTTATCATAGGCACTTCATTCTAAAAAATCTGACTGAATAGCACAGGGCTATTCATGACCTATGATATCTGTGTATGGCTGATATGGGCTCACAACAAAAATGTGTATTACAGCTTTCACTTCTGTTACTCATAGTTTGAAAACTCAAGTTGTGTTTCACTCAGCATGTCTTAAGGGAAAGGAGAAAAGCAGGTTTCAAAATTTGGGATGCATATGTGTAGAACCATGTAACTTGGATTTAAAAAGTAGGTAGAAATTACCACGTACTCCAGTGCGAAGGTAAAAAGGGGTCTTTGGTTAATTTTCCCAAGCTTTAGTGCAGCACCTTGGTTCTAATAATAGCACCACCTTAAACCTATGATACTTCCATGGTGTGCTGGTGTTTCCAACCTCAGTGGCATAGTGACGTCTCCAAGGAATCAGTTTAAAAGGGAAATAAGCCTTTTGCTTCCTTGAATGCAATAATATTGTATGGCAAGTCCCTATAACAAAATAGGGCATGCCAATTTCCTAGACAGTCAAAACAGACTTCCTGACAAACAAGTAAACCTCAACATGAAGCTAATAAAAAGAAGACAACGTTGCCACTTTCAATCTTGCAAGACTGATTCTGAAAATATCTCAGAGGGTTAAACATTCCACAAAGATCAGGCAATTTGGGACACTTGCATATTAACATGTCTAACACAGTGTAATACTGTTTAAAAATAACTTTTAGAAATTTCTGACATATTAAATCTCATCTTTTAATCTTTTTGAGGCTCAAGTTAATTATCAAACTATATAATAAGTTCTTTATATTTCTTTGTAGATTTAGATTTCTCATTTTCTTGTCTGCAGGTTGTCTTGTCTACTTCTCTTGTGTAATAAATTGAGGTCTGATCAACTAACAGTATAGGTCTCTGATTAAACTACACTAGTTTTGAAGCCAGTGACCTGAATTCTGATGTCATTTAACTTCGTTTACAAAAGACAATGGTCTTAGCTCTAAAGTAACTCCTTGTGGGACTCGGGAGATAACTCAGTTGGTAAAATGTTTTCCTTAAAACTTTGAGGAACTGAATGTGATCCCCAGCACCCATATGAAAACTGGACATGGTGCTGAATGCTTGTAATATCAATGCCAGAGAAGTGGGGACATGCAGACCTCTGTGGCGGAATGACCAACTGGTAACCAGCATGCTCTAGGCCAATGAAAGACCTGTTTCCAAGGTAGATAACACCCAAAGAATGAACCCGAGTTTGCCATTTAGCCTCCATCTGCACATGGATACATGCACATACCTCTGTGAGCACACATGTACCTATACACCCTCCTTCACTCACATGAAAAAGCACTAACCGTATTTCCTTGAGCATTTTCTGAAACGTAGCTGCTAACTACTTTGCGTCCCCATTTGAGACGACGAAGACCTGATGATGGTTATAAGTTGTTATAAAGATATCTAAATGACAGAACAGCTGTACATAGTGGGTTTATCCTGTCAACACAGCATCATTACTTCCTATTGTATACATATATTTTTAATTCAATAGGGTACCATGCTTGGGAAGATTGAATTTGAAGGTCAGCCTGTGGATTTCGTGGATCCCAATAAGCAGAATCTGATTGCTGAGGTTTCAACCAAGGTGAGAAAATGTCCTTCCTACTTTATAGTTTTGTTTTATTCACATTAAGCCTACCAGTTTTATAATATCAAAACCTTTATTTTGGCAGAAGTCATCTTTCACAAGCACCAGAGCTTAAGGGGAAAGTGGTCCCACAGCAGCTAAGATATATGCTATAAAATCTTTGCACGTAATGTCATTAGCCCTTTCTCACATACAATCTTGGAGATCTTATGTCGCCATTTAAATATTTTTTCCCTATACATTTAGCTCTCCTCTCCTCTTTTACTTGTTCCTTAGTTCAAGACTTTAGTACACATCAAATAAAGGAAGCGAAGAACCGAACTGTAAGAAGCAGAAATAACACTGAGCAGGATTCAGAGCTAAAACTCCAAAAGGAAGATGGGAAAATATTATAGGAATTAGGAAGAATAATAAAAGTCTAGGGTTATTGTTCAGGGAAAATTTCTTTTCACACAAAAGATCCCTTTTATTAAATTTGATCTAAAGAATCATTGTTCGCAATGATGTCTTCGTAGCTCCAAAATGAAACATGCTTAACTTTTATTTATAAAAAGGTGTAGAACACATTTTTAGAACCATGCTTCTCAGTCTTGATTGAGTGTCTTTTAATGAAGGTGTGAATGAATCTTGTGTGCTACTGTCTCTGACCTCAGAGTCCATAGGAGTCTGGTGAGAGAACCAAACAAATCAGCCAGCATATACAGACTCCTGTGATAACGACTATCCTTAGGCTGCTCACAGGCAACTGCAAGGACATTTATGGTGAGGCACCAAAATGAGACAGGTGCATCACAGAAGGTTTGGAGGACCAAACACAGAGCCAGACGTTATAGATAGATAAGTAGAAATAGAGCTGCTTCAGGCAGAAACACATTTCATGGCACATTTTGAGGGGCAGAGACTTGGAGCAGCTAGGCATATTTGATATATGGAAATAAGGGATTCACTTATATGAATAATAAATTTGGACAATGATGACTGAATGCCTACTGGATCTGGAGACTTTCACGTGTTAATGTATCATTGGCTGAATAGCAGTGCTGGGAACTGGGGAATTCATTTGCCCTATTTTTGGAGCAAAGTATAGGTAGATAAAGGATCAAGTAACATGAAAATAAAAACATGATATTTTCTGAATGTTGGGAATACTGGCTTAGAGAAATTCACCTTAAAAATTCTGTGGTCAAACAAGGTTGAAAACACTATGTGATTCATTCATTTTCTGAATCCTAAGGCAGATTCACACATCCAGATGTATGTGATGTTTTCATAGCTTCTGCCATTTGATATGGAAATACAACTGTCCCTCTATCTGCAGGCTCCATGTCTAAGTATCTGACCAAACATCAGTCAAAACTACTAAAATAATGTGATATACTGAATGTATACCTCTTTTTATCCTTGACATTTTTTTTCCTAACAATATAGTGGACTGCAATGACTATTTATATGAAATTTACCTTTTATTAATTACTGTAAATAAGCCAGAGATCATTTCAAGTGTGTGAGTTCTATGCTAATATCAGACGGTTTCAGAAAAGGTGTTTTAGTATTTGTGGGTTTTGGTACTCAGAATGTACTGTTACCATTTCCCATGATGGTGGCTGGATGATTGCAATATGTTTAGGTAGAGAACAATAGAAATGAGCATATCTATCATCTATCTGTCTGTCTATCTATCTATCTATCTATCTATCTATCTATCTATCATCTATTTATCTATCATGTATCTATCATCTCTTTTAAATTAATTATTATCATTTTTGCTATTATTATTATTGTATATGTGTATGTTACGTCAGAAGACAGCTATGTAGAGTTGGTTCTCCCCCTTCCCTTTATTTTGGGACCCAGAGATTGAACTCAGGTCTTTAGGGTTTTATAGTAAGTGTTTTATTTACTGAGTCATCCCACTAGCTCATCCATGCCAAATCAAGGGGAACATGTGACAACAGCTGTTTCTGTTAATGCTTTTGTGACTGGATAAAGTCATTTACAGCTGTGATAACATTTGTATTTGTATCAGGAAATTATATAAATTTTGTGAGTTTTGTTTGATTATATACCTGGAAAATGTTGATCTTTAATTTTAATTCATTGTCATCTTATTGCAATTTGATGTAGCTACTACTAGATGGTAACATTGTTTTACTTTATAGCAGGAGCCCAAGGTTAAGAATAAATCAGTACTTTTTAAAATTATCGTTGAGGGACTTTACCTGTGGCATTAATGGATCAGTTCGGCAATAGTTCCATAGCTTCAGTGTTTTCTCTCCAGCATAGCCACAGAAAGGGGAATTAAATGGCCAATGTCTTTTTCTTATGTCTTTTCCTCAAGCGCACTTTAAGGGTTATGAATGCATGGTGTATATATAGACGTTGTGGAGAGGTAGTTAAAGCAAAATGTTCTTTCAAATATTCAGCTTGCAACTTTCATCTAATACCTTTGGCAAGCCATGGATTCATTCTAAATTCAGTGTGTGCTAGCTAAAGCTTGAAGCCAGGGCCAGTGTGGCCACCAAATGCTCTAGGCTTCTTGCTCTCTCCTTTGTTCTTCTTTTTCTTTTATGACTGGAGAATTGCTTCTTGGGTAAATGCCTGTGAAAATCGATCTGCCTCCAAGCAGTACTTAAAATGCAGATAATGATTATGATATGCTCTGGGATCTTTCTTATGAAATCTAACATTTAAATGCAAATGACTATATGGTAATCTAAAGGGACCAGGCAGTCTGTACTAGCTGAGGAATTCTTATGACTCTCCTATTGATTTTACCCATTCAGCCTCTCTCCATAAGCCTACTATACAGTGACTCAGAGCTACCCAATCTGATCTGCCCTGCAATTTGATGATCAAGTGGTGTTTAAGGCATGATGTGTCTATTACCTTGTCTGCCTCCCACTGAATCAAGCAATAATATTTGAAACTTTTCATTGCTAATGAGGCAAAGCATGGCAATGATGGCTAACTATGGAAGCAGCCGACTTCTTAAAGATCTTTCTTATCATTGTAATGAACAGTTTATATAAAACAGCAAAGTGCTCTTTTTCTCATAAAAAAAAGATACAGTCTGGTATTTGCTGTGCTTTTCTTACAGATTGATTTTTAACTGCCAGTCATACCCTAGCAGTTAACAATCAGTTACCCATCTAAGTACAGAACACTCTCAGTGAATTCATGATCTAGGCCTGGGCCTTATAAGCTGGGAATCCCCTCTCAATGTCTGCTTTCTTCAATGGCAGGATGTCAAGGTGTTTGGCAAAGGAAACCCCACCAAAGTGGTAGCAGTGGACTGTGGGATAAAAAACAATGTCATCCGCTTGCTAGTTAAGGTAAGTGCTTCATCTCCTCTAGAATCTGAGGTTTGTAGTGCTGGTGTGTTATTTGACTTCCCTTCTTTAGGAGAAGGCTTGTGTCAGCATGTCAGGGATCTCCTCTCTTCTTGCTGCCTTTGATCCACAAAACAGCGCATACATCCCTGTCCAAATTAAGGATACAGACAACTATGTGTTTGGAAAATCCTCAAGGGAAACAGACACATGGAAAAAGCAACGATTCTTATCATTTGTTGTTAGTATTTTAATTCATTTATTTTATGCTTTCAGTCAGCAAATGATGTTAAGAGGGTTTCTCATGGCATCTTGGGGCTTGCTTAGTTTTGGCTGCCCCCTCTTTATTCCCACCCCCCACGTGCTCCCTCCCACCGCTAGTTTCCCCTTTATACTTCATATGTCCCAGTTCCCTCCTTAAAGCCCCCTCTCCTTCTCTACTCACATTCATTCCAATACAAAAGCACATCCATGAAAATGAGGACCTAGTATCCACGCACGAGAGCATATGCAATGCTTCTGAGCCTGGACTACCTCACTTCATACACATCCACTGTCCTTATCACCTACTCTGAGATAGTCCCTGTTCACTTGCATTGAGGTTTGGAAATGAAAGAAAGCCGGGGTTGGTCCGACAGTGCCTCTGTGGTGCTACATTTATTATGAACCATATGTTTGCAAGGATTATGTCCCTATCTTGTAAGACATCCATAGAGCTTTATGTAAACTCTTAGAAAAGTAATCAAAATTGAACCTTAAAGTCCTTAAGGAACCACATTATATCAGTGTTTTATTAAGTATTATTTTGCTGGTGTTTCTTCTTATGACCTTCCCACTTTTAATTTATCTCTGTCTCTCTGCCTCATGCACACACACATCCACCCACACTTCTACAAACATACACGTATAATTTGCACATACTTGCATAACCTCAGATAAGCGTGGATGTAGGGGGGGTTCTTTATCTTCATCTTCCCTTTGTCAGAGATGATCAGTAATATCCAAATTATCTATTTTATTAGAAAAATCCTTCATGTGTCTTTTAGTAGTAGATACACAAAGGACCATTTCGTATTCCACTCCCATTTTTGCCATTTTAATTCACATTAGCTCTTTTTCAGTTGCAAGAATTATAGATCTATTTGACTAAGGAACTTCTCTGCTTGGGTAGTGCCTGTTTGTTGTCAGGAAATATATAGAACTTTCCCTAGAACTCTCCACAAACAACAACCACAGAGTCAGTGTAAAGCTTCTTTGCCCCAGGCATGGGTTATATATATCTAAGTGCTCAGTGCTGGCTCCAGGTTTCCCAAGGAGCTCACACTCCGGTTATCCACTGTGGTAGGTAACTGTTGTATACTGTGCTGGCGTGTCTTGTGCTGTCACTTCTCCATCCCATTTATGTTTATTAAAAAAAAAAACTTTCCAAATATACCTTCAAGTTCTCACCTCAGGGAAGGCTAGGGGTAACTTTTAAAGGTGCCAAATAATTAAATGTTATTTTCCTGGAATTTTCTTTATATTCCATCTTCTCTCCATTTCTCTTAGTTTATAATCCCTCTTTTTTTAATGCAATATTTTGCTCTTGGGAAGTTCTATACATTAAACAAAATATCAGATTCATCCTGATAAGATTCATCCTCCACTACCTCTCTTCCAACTTCCTCTTGTTCTTGCATCTCCCTTCTGGTTCATATTCTTTTTTTAAATTATATTTTTGTTATTAACAACTCCTTTAGTCAATTAGTAGTACTTACGTGCATGAGTATCTGTCTGTCCTTTGGGGCACGGCTACTTGCTGCTGGACCACAGGGGAACAATTCTTCCTCCCGCAATAGCGATCAACTGCCCATAGCTCCTCTGATAGGCTGTGAGGCATCAGGGACCCTCTCTCATCCATATTGGGGTTTTGACTAGCTTAACCTTGCTTTGGTCTCATGTAAGCAACATCTCTGCTGCGAGTTGATGTGTGCGACAGCCACAGCATGGACATGCTGTCATCATTTCGCAGCTCTCCATCCATCCATTTTTTTCCTGCCCCACTTACACAAATGTCCATGAGCCTCAGATGGGGGGGTGATGTACATGACATATCTAGAGCTGAGCACTGAGTGTTATTTGGACTTGGCATTTTGACAAGCTCTGAGTCTCTGCATTAACCACTCAAAGAAGAAGCTTCTCTGACCAACGTTTGAGAGTAGCACAGATCTATGGGTATAAACATGCATATTTAAAAGTATAATTATTTAGCAAAACAATAAAAGTAAATTCCTGTCTATGATCTATCTAGTCATGAGATTTTGACCAGTTTATAGTATTAGTCATAAAATCTCTCCTGTGGAACAGACCTCATATCCAATCAGAATGCAGTTGGCTGTCTCTATAACCTTAATGCCACTATTACAACAGCGATACATCTTGCCATCCAGTCAGCATCGTAACACACAAGGTCCAGTGCTGGGTAAGGCCACTGATGACTTTCTTCTCCAGCAAAGTGCACGGCAACTTTTTGTCAGTATGTAAACTAGCTAGAAGGACAGGAGTTTTCTTCTCCAAGATGTCCTCTCGCTCTCTTCGGTTTACTTTTATGAAAATCATTTTGATCTCTCCCTCTCAGAATATAAATAAATGAGAAAAACCTTAGGAAGGAAAGCTAACTTAAAATTTCTCAGACAAAAAGTGAAAAAGCAAAGGACGAGATGTGGTCACACATTTGCAGAGATGGCATTTGTTCGCTATTTTGTGCTGCAACTGCTGAGGAAGTATGCAGCCTAAAAGTCCTGTCTTGGGGTGGTTAGGCACTGAAGCCACCCTATGCACACAGGAGTGTGTGGCTTGCTTTCTCAGGATTAAAACTTCAGTGCCTTTCTGCTTCTACTTCCGACTGACCATTTCACATACCCATGTCACAGAAAGCACAACGAGCCACTCAAATGACATTTTATTCAGTGTTATTTGATTAAACATTCTGCTTTTATTTCTTTTGGGGGCTGGCTCATCAAAAGAAGCCTAAGCAAAATCCCACATTAGCAGAGCAAATGTTCGGTTCATCTTTCTTGTATTTCTTTCCCAGCGAGGAGCTGAAGTGCACTTAGTGCCCTGGAATCATGATTTCACCCAGATGGAGTACGATGGACTTTTGATTGCTGGGGGACCTGGGAATCCAGCTCTTGCACAACCACTAATTCAGAATGTGAAAAAGGTGTTGTGAATCTGGGGCTTGTGGGTAACTGCCTGGGAGGTGAACGGCATCTACTCTGTACTCCAATGGGGTTGAGTTTCATTTGTTCAGATATTTTTAGAACTTACATTAGAAGAGGTGAAGCTTTGCTTTGGACAGAGTAGCTTTGACAAGGCTTCCTTCGCTAAAAGTGGCTGGTTGGAGTCCAATATTCACCTGCAACGTCCCTCATTTTGTGAAATGGTAACCCAGGCTTTTACTTTGATGCAGAAGCCATAAGATCTTCAAGTTTTTAAATTGTTAAATTATATTCAGCTTAATCAGGATGACAAGGACATCTTACTGAGTCCCAATGCTATAAATTCATCAGTCCTGTCTCTCTTTACATTCTGCCTTGTCATTCCGCTAGTAGTGCCTTCACCCTGTGAAGTGGTGGGTGGGGGAGTGCTTTAGCATTTGTTCTTTCAGAGACAGCGGTTTTCACTATTTATCTTTCTGGCTTGGTGATCTCCTCTGATACAGATTCTGGAGAGTGACCGCAAAGAGCCATTGTTCGGAATCAGCACAGGGAACCTAATAACAGGATTGGCTGCTGGTGCTAAATCCTACAAAATGTCCATGGCCAACAGGTAAGGGAGTTTTAAGACTGTTTGCCTTCAGACTACCTCCAAAATACCACCAGTAGCCTAACACAGAAGGCTTAGAGAATGTGCATAGCATGTCTTCAGAGTGAACAGCAGCCATCCTGTCACGTAGTTCACAGTCATCTGGCCACCTGATGCTGCTTTTATTACATTTTTGAGAGGCAGCCTTCTCTAACGATAACTTTGTATAGTGTAAGGTTATTTTCCTTCTTCTGGCACAAATTGCAGCATGATATTCAATCAGATGCTATTCCAAGGGCAACTTGTCTCAATTTTAAGCTTAGTTCCATAACATTGATAATGCTGTAAGGATCTGGAGTGACTCAAGATCTGAAGGCACATCGGACTTCCCCGTTCCACTTCTTTGCCTCCAACAATGCTGATTTACTCAATGCCAGGTCGCTCCTTCCTTCTACACAAAGTACAACTCAGAATAATTCTGATCTGAGCAGTCATCTATTTGTTGACTCTGAGAGCTCTCCTCGGGCTTTAAAATTACTGTAGCTCCTTGAAAAATAAGTTGCTTATTTGTATTTATGTTAAACCACTATGCAATTCTTTTTGTTATGAATGCTTTTCTAAAACTGATTATAGAAGTTTAATAGACCTGATACTTAAGACTCAACAAAGCTTCCCGAATTGATTTTTTTTTTTTTTTGAGCCTGAAATTATTGGGATTAACAATCTGTGACTTTTCACAAAGTGATTTTCACCAAAGCAGTTGAAAGTTCTGAATTTGACTTTATGAGTAACATTTACATTCTCTTCACTTTTCCTTCTTCCTGTTCTTTCTCTCCATTGCTCTCCAGAGGACAGAATCAACCTGTTTTGAATATCACAAACAGACAGGCTTTCATTACTGCTCAGAATCATGGCTATGCTCTGGACAACACCCTCCCTGCTGGCTGGAAACCATTGTTTGTGAATGTCAATGATCACACGAATGAGGTAAGTGCTCTCAACAAGTCTGCTCAAATGGTACTGAGAAATTAAAGGCTTTTTATAGTCTGTTATATGTTTACATGGTGTGTATGTGCACATGTGCATGCATGTGTGTGAGCGTGTGTGTGTGTGAGTGTGTGTGTGTGTTTGTGCCTGCAACTGTGCAGGTGTATGCACCCTGGGGAGCTCAGAGCAGTGTTTTCCTGTATTGTCCTCCACCTTAATATCTTAAGACAGGGCTACTCATTTAACTGGACCATTTTGGCTTGCCTGGCTGGCCGTTAATCTCTCAAGAACCACATAGCTCTATCCCTTAATGCTGAGATTATAAGCACATGCATTGACCCGCCTAGCTTCTTATACTAGTGATAGGCATTTGATCTCAGATCCTCTTGTTTGTAGAGGAAGTTCTGTAATCCACGGAATGATTTCCCAGCCAGTTTCTTACTGTAAAAGAATAATTGATCTCTTACTTTCTTATTACTTGACCTGTTAGGACCCAGAGCTTGTGCTCTCCTTAGAGTTCATCTTAGACATTCATCATTATTACGGGTCCACTTGATCCACAACTATTTGGGCCCAGTCCTTAGCAAGTCCTTGCGTCTCACTTAGCACTGGGGGAGCCTTTAGAAAACTTTTGGGAAAGTAATTTAAGAGTTGGACGTGAGAATTTTGTTTTATTTTGAACAGAGCTCAGGAGAACCCTAAAGGTTATGGACCAAATTTATTGGTTTTTATTATATTCTGGATTCCCTTATCCAGCTGCATCTTTGTTTGGCTGTTTTCTATTCTTGCTTAAATAGTTGGAGGAATCATTAATGTCTCCAATCATGTTACTTAATAGTACTAGGGATTTTCCAGAACTTTATTAAGCTCTTAACTTAATTTTCTATTTGAACTTTATTATCTACTGAATAATACATTGCCACACTTGACATTTGTTGTCATAGAAGGAATTTCTCCCTGTTTCTTATTTCTTTAGGGGATTATGCATGAGAGCAAACCTTTCTTCGCTGTGCAGTTCCACCCAGAGGTCAGCCCAGGGCCAACCGACACTGAGGTATGCCAGCCAGATGGTGTCTGTTATAAACCTGAAGAAACAGAGATGTTTGAGTGTGAAGACTCAAGAAACCAAAATAATTGGTGCACAATATTCTCAAGGAGAATGTTTTGGTGCCATGCATTCCGTATTAAATTCCCCCATGAATATCATGGAGTACATTTTAATCTTTTCTTAAATTTAAAGTGGGAAAGCCATTAAGAAACCCGAAGCAATGCTATGATGCTATTTTTACTTAAACACATTATCATTCTAATATATTTAGTTCTGAAATTTACTATTGTTGTGCTATGCAAATGAATTCCCTCTTGCTCTTTCCATCTCATAACTGAAATGAAATTTTAATCCCCCATCTGTGAGTTAAAAAAAATCCCCATGGCAACTGGTTGTGTAGCCACAGAGGGAGAATAAACAGAAGCAGGGGCAAGAAGAGGGGCAGTGGGGAGAGGAAGAGGCAGCCTGCTTGGTCACATGATTCACATGACTTTAAAAATAGGATCCATGAGAATACTAAGAGCAATGTGTTCCTATCCTGGGTACCCCCCACCCCCAATTTATTAAAAATGTGAGTGCTTAGTTCAGTATTCAAGTTCCACTTTCCGACCAAAGTTCACAATGACTCCTAGAGAAACCTGGCATGTCTGGAGCAGCTCCTCCTCTCCCACACCCAGGAGCCTCGAGGAGCAGTGCTGTTCATCAGCAGACACTCCCAGAAAAGTCACCCAGGCAAAATGAGGAGAAGAACATGATTTCCCTGCTTTTTCATCTTTGGAGTGGCTTCTTAGACATGTGCAAGGCATTTTTGTTTTACTAGTGCTTTGGAAGTATCAGTTTGTAACAGTCAAAACCAGCATAGCTTTAACTACTCACAGTGAATCTGGAAAACAAAACAAAACAAAACGAAACAACCCAAAATGAGTACTGTCTATCATGTAATGTATAAGTAATTTTTTATTTTAAAATTTAACTATCAGATCATGTTGGCACTTCAGAATTGGAAAGATGCAATTATGCATATAATTAAAGTGCTATGACTTACTGTTTTATTTTATGGTCCTGCCAAATAATTGCAAAATGAACACTTTCGTTGACATTTGTCATGTCTAGTGAAGCAACAGAAGTAAGCTCACTGGTAAAGTTTAAGAATAATCTTTGGGGGTCACTTCTTAGAGCAATAACAGAACAGAAGTTGGCAATAACAGTATTTCTGACTTCAATGTGTATGTGCTGTACCTTCAGGTTTTGTTCAACTAGAATTTGAATCACACGAATGATATGCAATTAAAGAATAAAAACTTGACACTCTCAGAAGACAGTATGGGATGTGTTTATTGTCTGTAGAAAACATCTTATCTTATAGGACTTAAGGTAAACTGAGTCCAACAGGCCCAAAAAGGTTACAGCTGAGATTTATTATTTTTTACTGTATTAACGCAACTGTCATCTAGTTGGCTCTTGTAGTCTCCCTGAACTATTTACTTGGCCTAATCTGATAAGAGTAGACATTCAGTTACTGGACAAAACTTGAAATCGGTAAATAAAAAAGCAACAATATTCATGGAGGAACTTACAGAAGAAATGTCTCTTCTCTGAAGCTCCCACTCAACTAAGCATTAGCAGTGTGTTTGCAGAGCTTGTGAATTTAGAAATGTCTCACTAGTTGCTTCTATTTTTTTCTAGTACCTATTTGATTCCTTTTTATCACTGATAAAGAAGGGAAAAGGCACCACCATTACCTCAGTTCTGCCAAAGCCAGCATTGGTTGCATCTCGAGTTGAGGTCAGTAGATGTTGACTTGGTTTTGATTTGTGCATCACATATTTTCTTTAACATGTGATGACTTTCTAAAGAAAATGATGTAAGTCACAATTATGTCAATAAAAATGAACACTAACATTACTCGCTTCTATTATCTGTTCTTGGTAAGTCATTGGGATTTACATTACGAAACTTAAAATATTTTTATTCAGTTCTTGAGAATTTCATAATGTATTTTAATCATAGTGACACACCTCCCCAAATGTCTCCCAGATCCACCCCCCCCTTCCGTACCTGCCCAACTTTGTGTCCTCTATTTTTAAAAACTCACCAAGTACAATTTGTGGTGCCCTTAAATTTTTAGGTACGTGACTGCCCTTTGGAAAGGGATGGTCCCCTTAAAGGAAATCTATTCTCCTTCTCTCCCAGCAGTTATTAACTGCTAGTATATGTTTCCCATTTAGTACTGTATATTCCCAGTCTCATACTCTCTGCAGAGAATAGTTGTCTGGATAAATCATAAACCCTAGGGGAGATCCAACTATTATTATTCTGCTAAATGGACATAGCATTAAGCCTTTTCCCAATGACTTATTTTTATATAGATTAGTGCATTTCTCAACCCTCATCAGAGAAGTTTCTTTTTTGCAACAGCTGGTAATTGACATACGTAGACACACACCTGGTCAAATTGGAGAGAATAAGGAATTTTCATTTAAAATACTCTTATAAAACTTCCTTCTTCTAGACTATAATAGTAACTTAATAAAGAATAGTATTATCCTTAATTTACAATTTTGTATTTTTCCATTACTCATCCCAAACCATAATCTTTTGCAAGCTTAAGATACACTTTAGATCACTGAACCACTATAATTGATAGGATTCTTTTTGTTTCAGTTAGACGAATCACCATTCAGTCTAGTAAACAAAATTATATTGTTTACCTCTAAAGGCAAATGGGTAAAGATTAATGTGTGTAAAACCTAAATCATTGTATATTTAAATATGTATTTTAATATGATAAGAATTATAACTATTTTTAATTATATAAACTTAGAAGAATATATTTGTATTTTCAAAAATATGTGTGCATATATACAAAATGTATTTACATACAAATATTTTTGTGTAGAGTAGATGTATCTGATATTTGCATATATATTCTTAAGTCTAATATCAGCTTCTTTCAAAAACTTTTTGCTTAAATGAAAAAAAATGATCAGGAACTTTGAAAAGGGCATTGAAGTTGCATATTTTTACTCTTTCTTTCTTGGAAATATTCACATAATCTCAGACAAAATAGGAAATAATCATGTAAACTCGGACAAGATAGGAAATAATCATATAAACTCAGATAAGATATCTTGTTTTCCTCCTCTTGCAAATGCCATATTTCTTTACTTAGAAATGATAGTGATGTCTCTTTCTTATTGTTTTACAGGTTTCCAAAGTTCTCATCTTAGGATCAGGAGGTCTGTCCATTGGTCAGGCAGGTGAATTTGATTACTCGGGATCTCAAGCTGTAAAAGCCATGAAGGTGAGAGAGCGCAGGCTTTGTTAGGATTAATATACTCTCCTTAATGAGTCTAATTAGTATTTTGTAATTTAGATTTATGAGGACGTCTTTTCAAAATCACTATAATTATTTTCCTTGGCTGTCATTATAACTCTGTTAAAGTTTGGTTAAAACCAAAATTTTTAACCATTTCAAATGTGTGCATCTGCTAAGCTAAGCGGTCAGAATTATTTACATTATTGTCTTTTTACACTGAAGACAAACTTGTCTTCACAGTTGCTGTGGTGAATTGTGAAGTATTCTTGTGTTTGATGCGAGGGAGGAAATTTGAGCTCTCAGCTACTTCTCATCTTATGTTAGATGTGTCAAGCACCTCTGTGGTGGATGAGGGATGCCCTAGCTGGGTGAGGAAGGGTAAAAAAACATTTGTTCAAACATAAGAAATTATCACCTGTCACTAGTGAATCCTATCCCTTTATTGCTGACTTGCAAAACTGGATGATGCAGCTGTATTTTCAAGTGGAAAACAATGACTTATTACTCAAGATGGGAAAGATAGTTGTTTCTTCAATTCATCAAGGTCCCCACTGTCATCATAGCAAATCAACCTTTAGAGAAATCTCTCCTGTAGTTAAGGTATTTCTGTAGAGATAACTTGGTCTCTCTTTAATCCTGTTTCCAGCAAGCTCGACATCTTGGTGATAACCAGGCCATCCAGAGGTAGTGTAAGCACTGGCTCTGTGACTCTGCCTCTGGCATTGCAGTGTGAAAACTGTTCACTAGAGACTTGGCTAGCACAGAGCAGCAACGTCAGATGGAAAGCAGGACAGCAAACATTGGAAAACAGCTTGCTAAAGTTTGCCTATGGCCCAAGATTTCCCATGACAAAAGTCTCTTGAAAAGAGCTTTAATACAGCTCTGATGCCTAATTTTGTTTCCTATCTCTCCTCTCCTCTCCTCCCTTCTCCTCATTTATTCATGGGTGACCTTACACATGCACATCTTATTTTTTTACATATTTAAAATATTGATTCATTTCATTATATTATGATTCAAAGTCTTGTTAATTAGAGGTTTCCAATGGTTTAGCTTGATTAGGACATAATGTTACTATAGCTAGGATTCAGAATACCACTAGTATACATTTTCATAGTCTTTGGGAATTTTGTCAAGATTTAGTTTTTCATAGTTTTCATTTGATTCGTTTTATATTCATCTGTAACTGAAAAATAGGATTATATATTACCATATGATTAATTAGGAGATTACTAGATAAACCCAACCTAAATCACTTTAAAACAATGTTGTGGTATTTAAATTATGGAAAGAATCAGGACAAAATTCATATAAAATTAATTAAAATTGATGTGGATTTTTAAATGAATTTAAAAAATAACTAGCATGTATGCATGAGATTTTTTCTGTAAAATTCATAAAAGTTGTTATATTTGCTACAAATAGAAAGTCCAGTATTTTGAAGTTTGTTGATACCTCAGGAGCAAGCTTCCTTCATACCTTTGTTAATTATATGTTTGCAGGTTAAATTTAACTATTTCAGTTACAACCTATATCCAAAACATATTTGCTTAACTCTATGTGTATAGAGAGTCTTTTGTTAATAATAATACTGTTATCCGAATAATTTCTTTAAATCTGGACTCATACTAAAGACAAAGAAAGGTTGAGTTGTAGCTTTTAGATTAAAGTCTAATGTCACATCAGCTATGTGACTTTTAGTAATCTATTTAACCTGGTTTGAATCTCAGTTTCTTCAACTGAATGATGAAAATCTCTCTCATTGGATTAGTACACGAAAATAAATTAATAAATATTATATTATATACAATCTGAAATACCACAAACTTTCTCTTTAATGCAGTGCTTCCTTGAATGGAAAATTTGGCTTTCAAGGATGAGTTTTAGACTTTCATCTGAATATTTTGTTGATTTTTCTTTTAGTAAAAATTAAAATCTACATAATAATTTGTGAAGTAATATGGACTACCTATCCATATTTCATACCTCATTTTGCTAAGGTTCACTCTTACTCAGTTCAGAAAATCATTATTCTTAGTAAGTGAAGATTATTTTAACAGTCTCTTCAGATGTAAGAAATGAGATAAGATTACAAATACCTTTACACATGAGAACACACATACATGCATGCATGCAAATGGATACAAGTTTGCATTTTAATTTTTAGCCATATGGTCCTTTTTATTTTGTATAATATATATATAAACACTTGGTATAGTGCCCTTTGCTAAAGCACTACCACAAGTTTAAAATCTAAAAATAAAAAAAATTGGCAATTAACAGGTGTGCATTAGTGATTTTTTTCAAAAATAAGACACATTACACAGCATTTTAAATGTACACTCATTTCTGTTCTGAGACAAGATATATACAGAAAATCATCTTTATGTTGCCTCTAATTTGGTAGTATGCTTACTTGTTTTACATATTTTTTTGGAGCATTTATTCTTTCAAGAGCAATTGAGCCCTAAAATTTAGCAGTTGACCTCCAGACAGTCTCTCTGAAATGATGCAGGTTGAGTTGCCACCTCCTCTGGCAAATGATTCTTGGCGATGATCTTGAGGCAACCATTTTTTCTTATTAGCATTATTTTAAAGCATTTTCGTCCTTCATTTTGCCTGATGCTTGCTTTCCTTTGATTTCCATTCTCTTATGCTCTTGATTCCTGCAGCCATCCCAGAGAATAAACTAAAAGCTTTGTGGGGCCCAACTCATCTTCATTTGGGTGTAGTAACCATTGTCTTCTGTAGACCGTAAATCCAGACACTTGATTTGTTTGTTTTCTTTCAGGAAGAAAATGTCAAAACAGTCCTGATGAACCCAAACATTGCATCAGTGCAGACCAACGAGGTGGGATTGAAGCAGGCAGATGCCGTTTACTTTCTCCCTATCACCCCTCAGTTTGTCACAGAAGTCATCAAGGCTGAACGGCCTGATGGCTTAATTCTGGGCATGGGTGGCCAGACAGCTCTGAACTGTGGTGAGTTCTTCTTCGTTCAGGTGTTGATTGTTGTACCTGTGCATCAATGTGAAACACGCGTTGCTTGTAGTAATCTAATAGTTGTGTTCTATGTGTTCATAAAGCATTTATTCAAGAGTATAAAAAAAAAAAAGCACATGAAAGCCCATAATACCATGTGGTAAATTGTACCACTTTATGTCACAAAATAGTAGAGACACAAAGAAAGTGTTCACTTTAAGGCTCTGGAGTGTTTCGTAGGTTTTCTTCTCTACCTTAGAGAATTGTTAGCATTGAAACTTTGAGAACTATTGTGAATGAAAAATGAGAATTAAGATTCATGTTCACGAGTCAGCATTGTGACATTTGCCTTTGACATGATAACATAGACTCGACTTTACAGCTCTATTATTGACTGTGGTGACCCCTTGGATGTAATTTTAATTGCTATTTTAAAATTGCTTTTATATTTGTTTATTTATGTATATGGGTATTTTGCCCGCATGCATGCTCATGTACCACATGTATACCTGGTGCCCTAGAAGGTCAGAAGGAAGCATCAGATACCCTTGAAACTATAGTTGTGGGTCATTGTTATCTACCATGAAGGTGTTGGAAATTAAACCCTGGTCCTCTGCAAGAGCAGCCAGTGGTCTTAACTGCTGAGCCATTTTCCAGCCCTAGGATTTTGTTTTGTTTTTTGTAAACCATGTCTTCAGTGTCTGCTAGGAAGACATGGACTTTGTGGTTATAAAAATCCATTCATGTTTGATTTTGTAGGAGTGGAGCTATTTAAGAGGGGCGTGCTTAAGGAGTATGGCGTGAAGGTCCTGGGAACATCAGTTGAGTCCATTATGGCCACAGAAGACAGGCAGCTTTTCTCAGACAAGCTCAACGAGATCAATGAGAAGATCGCCCCCAGTTTTGCAGTGGAATCAGTAAGACACTTTATTCTTAGGGGATGGGAGCATGACTGGCCTGTGTGGAGAACGATTTGTCATGCCTGACAATTACATCTAAAATTTTATGCTTACACATAGTCTCTTCAGAAACATTTTAGGACCACAGAGACACTATGTATTAATGGCAGCACTCAGTGCTCAGATTTTAGCAGTAGATACTGATATCTTACTCCAGGCAAAAGAAAATATAAACGCAGAGGTGAATCCCTTTGTTTGAGGCTGAAGTACCTGTGACCTCTTTAACTGAAAATAATGGCACTGACTTCTGATAGGGAATTTATTTTTGCCTTTTCTTCTTCCTAAGATAAGCCACACATGTTGAGTATGAGTCTTAATACACTAAACACTGGATTTTTGAAATAAAATAAACATTGAAGAATGAAATAATTTAAGACAATAAGACTCATCCTGTATGAGTTATTATTATTATTATTAATTATTATTATTATTCGTATAGACCTGCTTTTTCTATACTCATTTTCCATTATACTTTATGTCCATTTTTGGGCTATTACCAATCACCTAGAAAAATTCAACTAGCTGTGCATCTCTTTGTGCCTTGACTTCATATTTGATTTCAGACACAGATTTGGTAAAGTAGAAAGTGGAAGCTTTAGCACAACTTCCTCATTGAAGAAATAGGCAAAACTTTAGGGATGAGGCAAGTAATTCTGGGATGACTAAAACTTGGTGTATCTGTCTCAGAAAAGAATGCTACCAAGTACATGCCAGACTATAAAACTGTCAATCAAGAACAATCCCATGTTAGCTCTCCCGAATGCTTTGGGACGCTCTTGCCGTACAGTCATACTTTTGTTGCCAGATATAATTATGTCTTTGCCTCCCTGTGATAAGAAACAGGCATATGGGAAAGGTGTAATTACATTCCCATTGGTAGTGTAACAATATTCCACAACAGAAAAATGGAGCCACCATATGTTATATTCTGTAAGCTAAAAAAAAAAAAATGAAAACAAAAAACAAACTTCCAAGCTACAGAGACAGCTCTGAGAATGAATTTGAAAAATGAAACATCTCTTTTTATATAGTATTCCTAAAGGCACATTGTTTTATGATCACATTAGCTTCAGGAATAGAGAACATTTTTTTCTTTAAAGGATAGACTTTCAAACTTTCAAACTGAAGTTAAAAAGTACCATTATACTGAATATCGTTTGTTTGTTTGTTTGTTTGTTTTTCAAGACAGGGTTTCTCTGTTATAACTCTAGGTGTCCTGGAACTCACTCTGTAGATCAGGCTGGCCTTGAACTCACAGAGATCTGCTTGCCTCTGCTTCCTTAGTGCTGGGATTAAAGGCGTGTGCCGCCACCACCCAGCTTCTGTATATCATTTTTTTCTAAAATAAATGATGATTATTTCTGCTTTGGTTTAGTGTTTAGAAAACAACTTAAAATTTCCCTAATAAAAAGTGAAAAAAATTGCACCTAGTAGAATTTTGTTTAACTTTTCTACAGCAATATTATTTTTCAGGAGATGAAGAAATAATAGGATACATTCTTCTCTCTGCAAGTCAAGTAATTAACCTCTCATGGAGTGGCTGTGTGTGTGTGTGTGTGTGTGTGTGTGTGTGTGTGTGTGAGAGAGAGAGAGAGAGAGAGAGAGAGAGAGAGAGAGAGAGAGAGAGAGAGAGAGAGGTGGGGGGAGCAAGAAGAGCGATTTCAGTTTTAAATCCTCATTTCATTCACAGATGGAGGATGCCTTGAAGGCAGCAGACACCATTGGCTACCCTGTGATGATCCGGTCTGCATATGCACTGGGTGGATTAGGCTCTGGCATCTGTCCCAATAAGGAGACCTTAGTGGACCTTGGCACAAAGGTAAGTATTTTTCTGAGCAATATTCTTACCAACCAAAGAAAATGGTGTGATGAACCTATTCACTTAGAAAATTAAAATTGTGACTTTTCCCATGTCATTGGCATTGTCAAGTATCCTCAAATGACCCTGTATTGAAAGAGAAAAGAAGCATGTATGGCGTTAGGTAAAGCAGTGGCCAATCTACCTATCTGTCCATTTTCATTATACTACTGACCTCATTGAGGCACACACCTAACCAATATCTATCTTCCTGTATTTCACAATCTACTCCAAACATTCAGATGGCTAAAATATATTTTAGTGGTAAGAGAAGAGCAGAATAAAATGCCTCATTTTTCATATCATGTTTTTGAGAAAATCTGATAAGTATACCATCTCTCCCCAAAGTTCAGATGTCAAGCTACAGCAGTACAAGCCTCTCAGTTTAATAGAATGAGTGAGTTTTGCCAGCTACTGCATACAAATAAAAATGCTTACAGTTTGTTTTCTAGCTAAAGCACATGAATGCATCACTAAATACATGTCTGAGAAATTTAATGACCCTATCTTAACTAAAATGATGTCCAAGATAAAGGAGAGATAGACACATAAAACCTTGTTCCAGAGATGCCTGTCCATATTCTGTTATCAAAAACTGTGTCTGGTGCTACTCAGGACTCAGTAGTGACTTTGAATGAAGAAGTACAGTTGTAGCTAAGACAATCAGTGTGGGGATGAATTTGACATAGTTGTTGTGCAGCCATTTGGAGGAGTTCTTAGCCTCACACAATTTCTAGCTTTCCATTTCTTAACAAAAACAAAGTAAGATTTTTGACTTTTTGACATTGAAATTTGAAAATAGTCAAATACAGTGAAATACACTCAAATACTTGTAGTGACAGGTTTAGAAATCAACAACTTAGATTTATTTAGCTTTTATAAAGTTGCCCAAATTATATACACAAAAGACATCACATTTAATACGAATAACCATTCATACCTTTCCCATTCTGGACTTTGGAATTATTTATTTAAAGAAAAATATGTTTATATAGATATAAGATATATTTGCTATAGCATATTACATGTTATGATATTCATAATATTAACAGTCTACATAGTAATAATAAGCATATGTTTCTCTTGTATTAAAATTAAGCATTCTGAGTTATCCATTTCTTATATAGAACATTTACAATCTGAAGACAGTTTGGGAATGAAATATTTTTCAATTATTTCTATTCTGTTAAAGTAATCAATAGTTGTGGAATACTTTTCCTTGATGAAAACCTTTATTTTTTTCCCTTGAGATTAATTAGTCACATCATTACATCCTAATCTATCCCTTTATTCACTTGAAGTTATAATTAGTACCACTAAATTCTGTGCTAAGTCATTTAGGTACTTAAGTTAACTTTGGAGTAAAATTGGAGACTTGAAAAAAATTAAAAACAAGACTAGTAGACTGGAAGAAATGATTTCAGTTTCCTTGCATCTAAATATCTCTCCTAGTTTATTAGAATACAAAATTTATTTCCTTTGCCTCAGAGTGTTCTTATTTTATTTTATTTTTTTACAAACAACCCAAATGACAGAAGAAATCACTACTCTTTTGTTAATAGTAGCTCCAGAATGTACTAACCACTTTGAGACCCTCACCATTGGCAAATGTGACAAAAGAATCACATTTTCAGTTGCATGTGTTGAAGCCTATAGTGATAACCGAGGTTGCAAAAAACCCTGGGTTGAGATTCATTATGCAAAATTCAAATTGAGTTGTCACTTCATCATACAGCCTACTGATAATTTGAAATAAAATGAAAGTTATTTTCATTTAACTGCCATCCCAAATCCAATATCTTATTAGACAAAGGGATATTTTTTTGTCTTCAATTATCAGTCACCACATGTCCTAAGGTCAGAGATTGCCTCTTTCATATTTTGAGTTCAGCATTCTACCATACTGTGGGTATGCAGTAAATATGAAATGGTAATTATACTAATTCATATCTGTCTAATCAGCCATGTATGATATACGACTCAGAGTATTTAAGCACTTAGGCTGTGATTAACTATAATAATAGCTGCATATGATTCTTCTAATTCCCAAGTTGCATATGCCATCTTGGCTAACTGTTTACAACCATCATTATCTCCTTTCTCTTCCTCATCAACACCAACTAACTTTTATTGTGTGTGTCACTGTACAAAGCACCCTCAGCTATTTTAGAGAATACCAGAGTCTTTAGACTTATTTTTCCACATTTATTTGTACTTATCACATTTTCTGGTTTCCCAGAAGCCTAGCTACTGAAATAATTTCATTTCCCTCTGCCTGATTGCTCAATTATTTTCTCTTTTTCCCAAATTAGTTTGATTTAATGTCACATCAGCACTTTGAATGGCAAGCCTCAATAACCCAAATCAGGCATATTCACTGCAGGATGCTATTCCTGGTCTCACTGATTTTCTCACACCCCATGACTTCTGGAAGGTTGAGGGAGAATGGAGATCAGGCTTGAGACTTTAGTGCTGACCAGCATTTAGGTCAGAGCACTTTCCTTAATGTTCTGATTTAAACCAGTGCCTTTCCTTAAATTGTTGGTATCTCTCTCATCAATTTCCAGGCATTTGCCATGACCAACCAGATTCTAGTGGAGAGGTCAGTGACAGGTTGGAAAGAAATAGAATACGAAGTTGTCCGAGATGCAGATGATAACTGTGTCACTGTCTGTAACATGGAAAATGTCGATGCCATGGGTGTTCATACAGGTAGGCAAACAATTCTCAAGAATTGCAGTCATGCCTTTGGCTCAAGACTCTGGTCACCACAGCAGCCTGTATGAGATATTTTACCACTCCTAGCTGATGGACTAGTGATAACACTTACCATTTATATGTAGCCTTTTATAGCATTGAGAATATTTTCACCTTTAGTTTGGAATTCACAGAATCCCTCTGCAGTATGGTAGTTATTATCCTGATGTCAACTGAGGAATCAGATAAACAATGAATTTGAGTGAAAGCTATGACAATGTTGGGAAGTAAAGACAGAGACTGAAAAGCCTTAAAACATACTGAGTTAGTCACCAAGTGATTGAGGAAATAGTCTCAGCAGTGATAAAAATAGTTTTTTTTAAGCAAGTTAAACTAGTTGGCTCTAGAGGACAAAGATGATGATTTAAATTCCAGAAATGGTAAACTGAAGGAAAAACTTCTGAGAAGAAGTTGTGAGAACTCCTGAGAAGTGAGTTCTCAAAAAGTTGATGCAGGGTCTTGAAGGAAATCACTTAGTGTAGATGAAGTCATTGAAACTAGAGACACACATTCATTTTAAAGAATACAGGCATAGAAAGAAGTGAGAAAAGGATCAAACTTTGAAGATGGAAAAGGATTAAATTTCTAGGTCATTATAAATAGAATTAGTGTTGAAGCAGAGGAGACAAACAGAGGGTTAGGAGGTAAATTAGGTGGAATAGTACCAAGTAGGTCAGTACAAGAACACATTTTACAAAAAGAACTTTCACTGTGACAGTATTAATTCATATGCTAGGTCAAGAGTGGAGATTAGGGTTTTAGATATCCAAGAAGAAAAACTCAACTCCAAGTTTGTTGGGTCCCATATGAAATGAGATTATAAGGTAAGGAGGGATAAGAAACTTAAAATCTTTAATGATGAAGAGAATGAGAAGTTCGTGTGTCTGGCAATGTTGGGGATAGGTTTCCTGAAGAGAGGAAGAGATGGGGAGCTGAGCATGTCTGCACGAGAAGGAAGGAGAATAAGGATTCTGAGACTGAAGATTCAGGCCACATGCTGGAGAAGAATGAGCATGGAAAGGGAGAAAAAAATGGGTTAAACTAGTCTAGGACAGAAGGAGAGACTATTCTGTGGGAGGAAAAGCTTGGGAGACAATTTGAGACAAAAGAAGAGAAGCTGAAGGAACCAAAGTTAATCTAGTAAACTGATAATTTAGCTTTAACAGGTAGATGCATGCAGCTGAAGTTACATGGTTCCCATAAATGAGGTGTCAGAATCTTGTGGGCAAAACAAGAGATAAAGAGAATGCCGGATGTCTCACTCATATGAACATGAATATTTACTTTAAACCTTTCTTCAAATCTTAAGCCTATTCTATCCCTTACATCATTTTAGTGGATTAAGTCAGTCAAGCTGGTTGCTAAACTATGTCGTCAAATAATGAATACTGCTTGTGTCTACAGGTGACTCAGTTGTTGTGGCCCCCGCCCAGACACTCTCCAATGCAGAGTTCCAGATGTTGAGACGCACTTCAATCAATGTTGTTCGACACTTGGGTATTGTGGGTGAATGCAACATTCAGTTTGCTCTTCATCCTACCTCCATGGAATACTGCATCATTGAAGTGAATGCCAGACTGTCCCGGAGCTCTGCCCTGGCCTCCAAGGCCACTGGGTAAGACCAGAATGACTGATGACAGGTTTGCAATTTCTTTGCAGGTAGAAATGGTAAATTGCTGGTAGTGGAAGACAATTCTGTATTTATAAAATCTATCCCCTCTTCCTACCTAGCTCTAGAGTATTTAAGGAACCTCAAAAACATGGTTATTAATGAACATGCTGCCATATTAAGGCAAATAGTATTGCTAGCTGACTTTGTTTGCTGGCTAATCATAAACTAGTCAAAATCTGTGAGGAGAAACAGGCTGTGAAAAATATGTTCTTAACTACATTTTGCAGATGTTAAAAAGTGAACATTTAATTTTAATTTTCAACTTCCCATGTAAGTGATTGATATAATGTACTTCATTTAACCCAAGGCTTCACTATAGATTATTTTGATTTTGGAAATATACATGATAAAACATTCAAAGCTATCAGCTTATAATCAATAAATGATTTAATAAACTTCCACAAGAATAAACAATATCTTAAACAATCTTCCCATGGTTAAATGTTAACACTAAATAAGTAAATCCAATGTTCATTTAACAGTTGCTAGAAAGCATAATTGGAAGGAAAGTAAATAAAACCTCTTGTTTCTATTGATATTTTTAGCATCTGGTATTTAAATTATATGGTATTTAAATGAGTGAAATATTTACTTCTTTAGCACTTTTATGAAGCTGTGAAGCAGTACAAAGTTGTATTGCTCTACGCGGAAGTCAGAAGATCTGATGTCTTGCTTGTATCATCCCGAGTGTGTGAATTGGGCATAGCTCTTATCTCCTTCAGTTTCTTTGTACATGTTATATGGGAACTGTTACTAAATATCTCATACATAATTCTATAGTTCTATGAGTTATTTTCTCAAATAAAATTATCTGAACTGACATTCCAGAAGATAGCCAAGTTTCCAGAGTTCAAAAAGCCCCAAGTTCAAATATTTGGAGATAGAGCCAGGGCTAACACTTGCAAAGTCCATGTTTTTCTGGCCATTTACAATACACCTTAGCTCCAGCTGTCTCCTTCAACACAGATAGGCATGTGTGTTTTCTCAGAGAATATTTCCCAGATTCTAATCTGAGTGGATGTTAAACACAGGTAGTAGAGGTAAAATCTTATTCATCAAGAAAGCCATTGATTTTGTGTTGAAGTGGTGAACGCTAGAGGCTGTAGCGATACAGATGGGACTTAGAAGTGGATCCTCCACTGCTGTGTGCTTTATCATGAGTCATATTACTTTGTAAGTGGCTAGTAAATATTTATACGGAGCAGAAATCAGCTGTGCCTTATACCTTGAAGTAGACAAATGCCAGAATTTTAATGATAGATTCGTTCATGTTTGGAGTTGTTTTCAGTACTTACTGCTCAAATGAAAAGAAATGAAGGTAGAATAACTATGCCTCATGCATTACAGCTACCCACTGGCCTTCATCGCGGCAAAAATTGCTCTAGGAATCCCACTTCCAGAAATAAAGAATGTTGTATCTGGGAAGACATCAGCCTGCTTCGAACCTAGCCTGGATTACATGGTGACCAAGATTCCTCGCTGGGATCTTGACCGTTTTCATGGAACCTCCAGTCGAATTGGTAGCTCAATGAAAAGTGTAGGAGAGGTGAGTCTGGGATTTAATACTCCATTCACAGTATATTTGGTTTCAGAAAAATTTCTACTCCTTAATATCATTGTAAGTCAAGGAGTTGCCTGGATAGTGGGTTCCTGGCTAGAGAACATTAACAGTTTCATATACTCATTAGTCTCTTAACATCACTTCTTTTGAGGTTTAGTATATGATATTTGTTACATAATTTTCTTTCTTTTGGATTTAGGGCTCTATACAAAGGTGAGGCTGTATATATATGGGTATTTTACACACACACACACACACACACACACACACACACACACACCTGTATATACACACATCAGAGGTATATATAAATACACCTGAGTTGAAATTTGTTTTTTAACCAAACCTAGAAAAAAAAACAAAAAAAAGTCTAGAAAATAAAACAGTGTAAAAGATTATATAAGATCTGGGAAGATGGTCAGTTGGTAAAGCTTGTCACATAAGCACGAAGATCTGATTTGGGTCTCCAGAACCCACATAACGTCAGGCATGAGTTTGCACCTGTAACCTTTGTACTGGATTGGGGTAGGGTTTGGAAGAAGGCAGGAGAATGGAGAAGGCTGATTGGCTGTTCCATGGCAGGGGCTCCCTAATCACTTTATTTAATTGAATGGCAAGCTCCAGGTTCAGTAAGAGACCCTGTCTCAAAAACTGACAGAGAGAAGTTGAGGAAGGCATCCCAATATCAAGCTCTGGCCTCTGTACCACGTGAGTCAGTGAATGCATGTTGCACACCTACATGCATCTACATGAATATACCATACAAAATACAGCACATAGAAAAGAATGTGGTGTATGAAATAGACCACTGATTTGATGTTAAATAAGTGACTTTCGTCCATTCATGTGAGCTGTGGCTTTTGTTTTCTCATCCTTCATATTTTCACGGGCAGACCACACGAACTCTCAAATGCCTTCGAATACAACCATTCCAAACTGAGAAAGCATAGTGGTATAGTAATCTCTCTTCCACTGTGCTGAAAGGTCCTGATATTTTGTTTATTTCTACTCTCAGAAATCTCCCCTTACTTCTAATTACATTGGAAATAGTGGAAAAAAAGGGGCTATCTGCTTAGAATTAGTGATCTTTGAATATATATCTTTTCACATTATTGATTCAACAGTTT
Source organism: Cricetomys ansorgei (assembly GCA_026225945.1). Lineage (NCBI taxonomy): Eukaryota > Metazoa > Chordata > Mammalia > Rodentia > Nesomyidae > Cricetomys > Cricetomys ansorgei. The sequence continues at coordinate 6,129,406 of JAMJFZ010001796.1, forward strand.
CCTAATCTGTCATTAATGAGAAGCTGAGTCTACCTGAGGAGTTATGAAGTTTACTGAAGGCTGTGTTGTAACCACTCATATTTTAAACTGGGGCATAGCATAATTGCATGGCAGTATACTGTTCCATGAAGAGATTCAAAGGCAACGTTCATCCATTAAAATAACTGGGTAGGCTGCAAGGTCAGATTAAATTTAGCTTTGAGTAACGACTGGTTCAGACTATCTCATGTTTTTTAAATTGTTTAGATACAATTAGCTGTAGAGACTGTAAAAACAAAGAATTTGCCATGGGGGAATTTAACTTCCACCTACATTCAAAAATCATAACCTATTTATATTTGTTATGATTCTTAGGGGTCTACTAACATTAATACTTAGCTATAAGAAAGGCAAGCTGTCATGGATCCTGAATGATGCTCTTAAATAGTCTCTGTGTTAATATGTTTTTTTTTTCCTCTCCATATTTGCTTTCTATTCTAAAGGACATTGGCATAACAGTAAGATTTTTTAAAGGGAGGGTCCCTATGCTCGACTCATTTGTTCCTCATTTTAGTATTATTATGTTTCAGAACAGGTACAGGCAATATTTTCCTTAGTCTCATGAAATAAAGCTACATTCACTAGTGAAAAAAAAACCCAACAGACTTTTAAAGACTTAAGGAGCATGGAGAAAGGGGAAGGAGAACTAAGAAAGAGCACCTCAAAAATCTACTGATACTCTCAGAATCTTTCTTGCCGCTGTCAAGTCTTTAGGAAATATTACATAGATAATTTTGTCAGAAATTAGAAAGGTGTGAGCTTGATCTTTCAATATAAGCTCTTACGCTTGCTCCCCAGGTCATGGCCATTGGCCGCACCTTTGAGGAAAGTTTCCAGAAGGCGTTGAGGATGTGCCACCCATCTGTGGATGGGTTCACTCCCCGGCTCCCGATGAATAAGGAATGGCCAACAAACCTGGATCTCAGGAAGGAGTTGTCTGAACCGTCCAGCACCCGCATCTACGCCATTGCTAAGGTGAGGTGGTGAGGTTCCGGGAATGGCCTCGAATTCGGTCAGCTTGGCAGAGTGTCTTCTGACCTCGTCGCATGTGGAGATGCTGCATGTACTTGTTTCCACTCTCTGTCTCTCTCACACACATATACATAAACACATTTCTCTCTTATCTCTCGCATGCGCTCTCGATGTCATCAGATAGTCTTCTAATTGAATAATAAAATGTATTTTTTAAAATTTAACTCAGAAGCTTGGACCTAAGGGCACATTGCACTTTAAAAAGATAACCGAACAGGCAAAATGGCCTTTCCTTTTTTAGTACACACAGCACCCATAGTTTAAGATTCTATAGTCCAGATGTGTCCTTTCTTGTCACCTTTATCAAATGTCCCCTGGAGATGCATGAGATTGTGTTTAGACAGGAGAGCCATACATTGGCATCATGTAGCACATCCTAGCAAAGATCCTGACATTATCCCCTTTGCTTGTTCCTGTGTTTAAACAGCAGGCTATCCAGACAGCCGTGGTAGCTGTTCCATGTAATTATCTTATTGGCCTTTCTTTTAGAACAAAAGCCTGGGATTTCTCACTTCCACCCCCTAGTTCCTTTTCATGCAAATGAAGTGCCATTTTAATCTTCCTTCGTATTTACTGTGCTTAGAGTTTTGAAGTTTCAGCTCATCTGATTTTATGAAAGGTGACTTGGGCAGCTGGAATCTGTCAGGTCAGAAATCCCTAAATGGCTTTTTGACATTTAAGGAAGCACAGGCATTAATCCTCCAACAGTGTCAAACCACACTGGGTCCACAAAGCTCCCGTGGCCATTTTATATGTGTGTGCGTGTGGGGAATGAGTTAGGGAAAATATGAATTTAAAGAAGGAATCTGACTTACACAATACCTTTGCAGCAGCAGAAAAAGGCAGTTACGGTTCGAATTTGCTGCAGCTCTTGAGAGCGTTTAGTGACAGTCCTGCAGAGAGCTGACACAGAACAAGGGGTATTTCTTTCACAGTATGCGGTGCACACTCTCCTCATTCTTATGGTCTCCACATGCAAACCAGCTAAGTTCTGCCGAAATTCTGGGCGAGACCTTTATTATCTTTGATGACTACTTTTTAACCTTGAGTTTCAAAACTGATGTTTTTCTGGAGTGGCGGGCTGCAGCAACGAAGTGAGACTTTTCTAGAAGGCCGTTTCACTGTATTTATTGTCCCTCTCTTAGTGTTTATTTAAAAAGCAACCCATGGCATTCATATGTGTGGCTGTGGATGTGTAAATATATAGATATGTGTATAGATATTATTTTTCCCCTCAGGCACAGGGCAGTAAGTGGATTTTTTTCTCTTGAGTCTAGCAATCATATTTCTGCCACTTCAAGCAGATGAAAAAGGACAGCATTTCCTAGTTCCTGGCCAGGCTGTAAAGCTCAGGCAAATCTCTCATTCTTTTCTAACAGACTTACAAAGGATAGGAATGCAGGGCAAATGTGCGGAGGTTCATTCTGCACGGACACACTGTGTACAAGCAAGAAGTGCAGGTTCTGGGATATAAATTATTGTCTGCCAGAGTGCTGGGGCAAGGGACTGATTTCTGTTGGTTAGAGGTTATGATTACTGCTCATTTCTACAGCAACCAGGAACTTGGTGATTTTGACAAAGAATGTATGGACAGCGCAGGTCTGAGAGGGAAGAACGAAGGGAGGGCGTAAATCTCCACTTGCTTTCAAGAGTCGCGGAAAAGGGCAATGAGCTCCGGGGTCTGGCTTTTGCAGCAGTCTTATTTCAGGATGACTGGATCATCACCTTTTGTGATTTGGGGAGAACTCAGGGCATTAGTTTTGATTTGGAGAACATTTGTGTAGCCTCAAATGTTTTTGACATCATTATGAACTTCATTACGGTGGGATAAGACTATTGCAGCATGGGAAGATCAAGTCTCTAGACTGGCAGGCTTGCTTTGCAATGGGAGCAGGTTCTGACTGTAGGGTCTCCTTCCCCAGAGGGAAACAGGTACCAGATTCTAGTCCCTTCATTTTGCATCATCAGATGTAATCTTTATTTGATCTGTAAGAAGTATGAGTAACTTACTTTCTAGGTACCTTAGATTGTTAATAATGGCTGGTACTTTTTGGTCTCTTAGGAAATAGGATCCATGTAGGTCTTAGGGATATGACTGTGCTTTTGTGAAGAATTACATAAGAGTAATTTAAATAAAGTTAAGAAATGAATGTGGCTTTGAGTGTTTTCATTAAATGTTATTATATAGTAGCCGAGTGAATTGCAAGTCATGCTGTAGCTCAAAGCTTACAATTATGGACTCTCTGAGTAGAAATAAGTAAAGCTTTAAGAAAACTAAACTTTCCTAACTCAAACATAACAGCAGAGTGACACTAGTTAGATATATTACTCTGCCGAGTTTAAAAATATAAAGTCTATTCTAAACTATTTTTGAAATAAGTATTATATGTTTATTATTTTTCACTGGGTATATGTAGATTTGTATAAATATAAATAATAATAATGATGGGCACGTTTTGAGTTTGGTTTTCAGAGTTATCTACGTTTGCTGGTGCATTCAGCTCAGTGAGTCGTTAGCATTTTACTTTTGAGAAATTGTTAAAGTAAGCTTAAGAAAACAGTGGGTGCTACCAATAGAATAGAGTTATGACATCATTAGATCCTTCTTCATCCCAAACAGACAGTTTAGGAAGTGGTAACCTGGTCAAGCAAGGAGGAGGAGACGAGACCTGCTGAGAGTGTTCTGAGCACACACTGCTCTTGAGACTCAGACTACTTCCTCTGCATACCGTTTGTCTGGAAGCATCTGCAGTTTATTTCAAGGGACATCAATGATTCAGTTTCATATCTCAGTTGGTAGCCTGGCCTCAGGCTTTCTAAATAACATGGAAAGGAATGACTTTTATGTTTTCAACTAAGTTAGACGTTTAGAAAATGGTTGCCAAAGAAAGTGTTTGTTCTTCTGACAGGCCTTGGAAAGCAACATGTCCCTTGATGAGATTGTGCAGCTTACATCCATTGACAAGTGGTTTTTGTATAAGATGCGTGACATTTTAAACATGGAGAAGACACTGAAAGGGCTCAACAGGTAAGAGGATCGTTTTGAATTGCTACAGATTTTTGATACAGTTTTTGAGTGGTCCTCTTATATAGTTGCCCGAAAGTCCACTTCAGTGAGCTAATGGCACTGACACCAGGGAAAGGGAGGTATAACTGGAAGGCAGCTGGCAGCTTCTCAGATACTATGTTTTGAAAGACACTTATTAATAGTTGAATCATTTTCTACTTTGGTTGTCGACCTCAAACATTGTGATATTTTTAACTAAAGTCTTTTGAGCTCTGAATAATTATTGTACATTTATAAATATGTATCGATTTACATATTGTTAGTCAGAAATTCCACGAGTAGTATTCCTATTTTATATACATTTTCTTTTCAGTTCTGAAGCCTAGTTCTGATTTTAATATTATTCTATAAATCATTATGCATGATAGAGCATTTATTCCCCTTGCATTCTACTGATATTTTTAAAATGGAGACACCTAGTTCAGCATATGTATAAGCTACACCACGTGTCTATTAATAGGCTCTTTACCTCTGAGCAATTTACATTTTTATTTTTTAATGGCCAATTATCTATAAATTTCATTTCATGTTGAGAATATTCTGATAATGTCAGATATTTAAAATTTATCCTTTTATTGTTACTTTTATTTGAAGACTGCCTACACATACGTCTTTGAAAAAAGGAGCATCTATTGCCAATTTAGGATGTAAGGTCCTCTTTAGCTTCTCTCCCTAATACACCGAAATGCTCTAAATTTGGAAAGAAATCTCATCTCTGAACCTAGGGATATATTTAGAGAGAGAGAAAGATGTGGTAGTATAAGTTATTGTCAAATGACTTGGAGAAAGGCAGACAATTTAATTACATAAAATATTGGCAAAGTGGGACTCTGGAAGGTGGGTTGCTCATGTGTTCAACAATTACAACATGTAACGGGGCTGTTGCATTGCCCAACTGAAGGGTGTACAAAACAGGCAGCGCAGAAACGAATTTTCTTTTGGAATAAGATTAGTCCTTGGAAAATTATGTAATAGTTTCCCATGTTAAATGTTTGATTTTGTACACAGGGATTTTGCCAAAGATGAAACTGGCCACGGTTGCCTGTAGCCATTCTTTTAAGAGCTTGTGTAAAATGAACAGTAGTCAGCAAGTAAGACAGGAAGGGAGCCTATATATTTGTCGAAGGGTTTTGCAGACTTAGGGTTTCTTTTCTTGGTTTATGATGCCAGCAGAACTTCGATGTTGAATTACAGCCTGTTCCACTGTTCAGTTTTAGGCAACAGATTTCATAAGCCTATGAAAGCACTCGAGTGAAACCACACGGGGGCGCTAGAAACTCAAACTGCGCCAAACAGACCCAGTGTAGAGAATAGCAGGCACTACTGCGAATGAAGGGTGCACTTCACACACGTTCTGATTTGGGGGCAAATTTAATGTTTTAATTGAATAGTTTTTGTTAGAGCCAGAAGTCAGGTTAGATTTCTAACTAAGCAGAAAAACAGGTCTTTGGAGGATGAGGACAACTGACTTAAAATATCATCTTGACTTCAAATTCTGTTGCATGTACTTGCTGATAATTGGACAATTTTAATTTCTGTTTTCTGACATAAGCGTATTCATAATTAAATATTCTCTCCTTTCTTCATAGCAATCTGCATAAAGCTATCATAGAGCTCTTAATAGTTTTAAAGGCTCTAAAGCATTATCTGTCGTTGGGTAAATATGTTTTGATGCTTATTATCACCTGAAATTTAAAGACCTGTAGTGAGACTCCAAAGGCAGTAACCTAAAATTTGTGTTAATTATCTGAGAGATACTGTCTGTACTGTTCACTTTTCTTTTGAGTTCCATTGATTTAACACAATGCTTTGGGATGATTGTTATAAATGTTAAATAAGAAGAGTGGATGACCACAGAAGCTAGCTATTCCAGTCCTTCTATGGAATATAAGGGTCTGAAGTCAAAAGGATATCAAAGTTGACTGATTCTACATACTTGAAACTCAAGTTTCCTGGACCAGTTTTGATTGTTATTACCATCATCCTCGGCCATGCGGCCTTTTACTTCCTCAGAAGCTTCTAAATGTCCAGAAAGGTTTAGTTCTCAAGTAATGCAGAATTCCCAAAATAATGGAAACCTCTTATCGCCAGTTGACATCAAGGAGTAGACTTACATGTTGCCAGCTTGGATAAGGGTTGAAAATATTAACCTGTCTTTTTACATTCTTATTTGTAGTTTACTTTGTCTTAAAATCTTAACTGCTCCCATGCTGGAAGATCTGACTTTGAATGTGGGCCCAGAAGGCGTTTATTTATTTGATCTATGCTGAAAGGACTCCAAAATTTTCCTGCCTCTGCATATCTCTGATGCTCATGTGCTCAAATCTTTTTTTTCTTTGTTTCCAATTTTCACATATATTTCTGGGGAAATAACAAGGGTCTCATTTTGGAGAAGAGGAAAGATAGGAGAGAGAATGAGTCTGGGATGAGTATGAGTACTTGAAACAGGTTGATTCTTCTTGTTCTTTCCTTATGTATTGAAGATATACAGGCTTCGGGGCTGTATAGATTATCTTACCATACTGGCCCTATGGAATTACGGGTCTGCTGCTACCTACTCCAGTTTCATATTCTTCCTGCTAATGTATGTGTAATGATTTTTGATTGTGAAGCTTAAGAAATAAAAGAATCAAGCTTTCCTGGCACATGTCAAATGCCAAAGGAGAGTTTTACATTTTCCTCCTGAAATACAAACTCTAAACAACTTCAGATATATGAATTTAAAGATTCATCTATAAGAGGTACACTTTGAATTTGTTGATATAGTTTACCATGTATCATTCCTCCACTTTATTTATGATATATTGCCATGTTTTCTTAATAGACCTATTTTTAAGGGAGCACAAACATTATCATTACCAAAGTTTAGTAGCAGTCCATTATGACAACGAATCCAAATTCTTCACTATGGTCAGTCATGCTATAAAGTTCTAAAGTCCAATAAACATATTCGCTAGGAGAGGATAATATCACTCAAACTGGTTGACAGTCCATGCCTCGTGTTTTTAACATAGTCTTCTGAAATGGAATTTAGAATTGAACTCTACTCTCCAGTGCAATGTACTCATGTATTTAGAATATGTTTGAATGACCACCAGAGGTTTGAGGGCAAAATGATTGAAACAAGGTGCAGGTTATAGAAATAATGATGTGAGAATTATAGCAAGGGATCCCCTTCACTAGAGAGGAGTGGGAAACATGTAACATGAACTTCACGTCTCCATCAGTGTGATTGTTTGTGATGAAATGTGGTATAATAATGAGCTCAGTGTCTTAACTCTGAGTTCTTACCCCATCAGAACTCAGTTCTGATCATTGTAATCACCAATCCAAGAGCCTAGAAATGTAATTTAGATGATAGCCATGTTTTAGGCAGCTTCAGCCCAGAATTTTCCCTTTTCCATCTGAGTTCACTGATTTTCATTTTGTCTTTAATTATTTATTGTTTCTGAAGCACATGCTAGGGAAGCTGACCATCCTAGGCAGTTCATCAAATTTATAAATGGTGTGCTGACATTACTCAAAACAAGGTAGCACCATGGACAGTGAATTATTTGTTTAGACTAAGTAGTTTCTCTTTATTGAATGTTTTGTGAGTTATATCATGTAGGATGCATATATATGAATATGCATTGGAAATGGAATTTAGAGGTCCAGTACTTACCAAATACTAACTGTACATTAATATATCTTACATATTGTTAGATTAACTGCAAGAAGTTTGAGACATTAAAACTGAATTTCTAGTGGAATTAAACATGTGCACACATACAAATACAGAGACATACATGCATTTATGGGTATGGACAGGTGTGTTAGCTATCATAGGGACAAACTAAGACTACATGTAATAAATACTTCTGGCAGATTTACATTTTCCAGTACAGGCATGTTAGCTCTATCACTATTAAACCAACACCTATGATAAATATTTTAATTGTAATAGCAATGATTAGACAAACATAGGCCCAAAGGTCTCTTAGCTGGAATGATATTGCTATAACTGAATATGAAAGGGAAATATAAAATGGTTCATTTGTGAGTAGGAACTATTTTAGGGCCTTATGCCCCAAACATTTTATTTATAGATTCAAATTGAATCTATTGAACAATGTCAGTTGAAAGGCACCCATAATAATTATAGAATATGAACAAGTCAGAAAAAATTACAAGCCCTTCCTTATTATCTGTCTGTTGCTGTAAAATTGTGTGTTTTCAAACATTATTCTTTTTTTTTGGACTCATTAACTATTTTTAATATATCAACTTCAAAGATGTTATTACATATGCCTAATTTGGAGAATTTTACCTTACCAAAAAAAGCTGGCTACAACAAAGCTGCATCAAGCTTCATGGTTTTCCTTCAAGTGAGCATTTTAAAGAGGATGTGGCCTTTCTCTGTTACATACATCACCAGATGGACGGTTTCTTGCCATTCATGATGATTGTGATCTTCCTGAAATGGTCAATTTCGCCCTCAAGTTTTCAGGCTCAGTGATACCATTTACATTAGTCATGTTGGAGATAACTGTTCAGAGGAATTAGTTTTCCACCACTTTAAATAGTCAAAAGTAGTGAATATATCCAGTAAGAAATATTTTAGACCATGTAAACATTAAAAGCTAAGATTTAGATTAATTCCTTTATGAATGATTGGCATAAATTTGCTATTGGTTTATGAAAAAATGCAGACATTACTTTTATTCAATATTCTATGGGCTTCCCTGATTTTTATGCTACACCAATTCTGATGATATTAATAGTCTCTTCCCCTTTCATCACCCATTACTGCTATCATCAATGTTCTAAGGAAGAAGAGAGTACAGTTTTTGAGGGTCCAATTTCTAGCCGAACTTCACTATGTTCATGTGATAAATTATGCCCATTGGAAGGTGCTGGAAAATCATAGGCATGCCTATTGCTTAGGGAAACAATCTCAGGCAAGCCCAGTGAGTTCTGCTTGGGCATTCAAGTGCTAAATTGAGCTCACTAAAGTTGGCCATTTCCCTGCAGCCACAAACTTCTGGCAGATGTAATAATGCCAGTGTCACCTTAGCTGGAACAATCCCTTTGAATGCCCTCTCTTACACATGCTAGTTTCTATTGACTTTTTATTCAACTTGTTCACAAGGCATGGCAAAATCAGACAAGAACACTTTGTGCTTACGACTAGATTGAAGTTTCCAAGGGAAAGTGTCACCCAAGAGTTGTTGTAACTTAGACATAAGAACGAGAATGTTTCTACTTTAGTTCCTGCTGTTAGTTTTTAATTTCTGACTGACAATATTAAGGAACTCAGGGAAACATATGAACATAGCATATTGGCCTGTTATAATTTGTGTATTTTAGAATGATGTATATTTAGGTCTTTTGGATATAGAAACAGGACTGGGGAGGTAGGATGTTTCAGTCGAATCTTCTGGATTGAGTTCCAGAAAATCTTATATCACTCTATAGCAGTATTGACTTAACTATTTGTTAGTTTAACTTTAATTATAATAAATGCCCCCTTCTTATTTTACGAGGCCGGCATACAAGTTGTTCAATGTATGACATCTGAAGTGTGAAACATGAAAGGAAATCCACTTTTGAAGTCATGACATATTATTACCCTGTGTCTTTAGTCTTCAGATTTCTAGCCACCCATATAATTTTCTTTTTAGTTTTCTTTTGTTCTGTTGATTTTCTGAGACAGTATTTCAGGAAGCTTAGGCTTGCCTTAAACTCACTAAGTAGAGAGCGGCCTTGGATTCCTGATACTCCTGTCTCTATCTCCCAGGTGTTGAGATTACAGATGTGTGCCATCATGCCTGGATATGGTGAAGTCCTTTGAAAATAATAAAATTGAAGCATACATAAATAAGAATGTTTTTTAAAATACGAGTATTGCTATGTCTTAGGACTAATACAAAAATGAATTATATTTTGAACTTACTTTTATGTTTTATGTATTGACATAGGCTATCTTAATTGATCTCACGAATGTAATATGACTCTCTTAATTTTAGTTTCTAATCTATTTAATTATATGTGATACAAAAATTTAGGCAAAACATTGCATGTACTGAGAAAACCTTATTTATTAGTTAGTGATTTCATAGTTTTGGCAATAATTGTGAAATTTTCAAGTGTCGAAACATTCTTATGGTTCTGGTATGGACAAGACATATGTTTTACTCAAGTTTTTCAGGATAATATTCATAACGTTTATATTATGTTACGTATTTCTTTATATTTATAAGTTTGTTGAATAAGTTTTTAGTCATTAACCTGCTTTCGGTGGATTTATAACCTATATGAATCATGTAACCTATATGATTTATAAACATAGACAGGCTTCACTGATGGACATATTAACAATGGCAACTTTCATTCAGGGAATTTTAATGAACACGAAAACGTAGAGGCCTAATACTCTTGCATACATATCTCAGATCTCAACATGACTGCTCTGAAGATATCCATCCCTATTTTAGTTTACAAATGAAGGTCCTGAATGCTTAAGTTAATCCCCCAAGGTTTCACAAGTGGTTCATTCTGGATTCAAGTATGAGTCCAAGGGAAGGGTACTTTCTGTTTCAACATCCCACTGTCATGACAACGGCTTGAAGAGAGTTTTTACCACAAAATAAATCAATGGGAAGGCACTTTCAACAGTCTGATACAGAGTAGAGAGGGGGGTTGAGGTGAGAGGACTGAAAGACCATTGAGCCTCCCAAACTTGATTTCAAAGAGACAGAAGTGAAGCCATACACACAGAGTGAGAGACACACAGCAGGAGAGCATAGGAAATCTGCTCAGGAAGGGAGACATCACTTTGCTGCTATTTTTGAAGTTTAATGAAAGCAAGAGTCTTAGCTATTCAGTGTCAACAGTGTAAGAGCAGAGGTTGAACTGAATGTTATCTATTTCACCATCAGATGTGATAGTTAAAACTACACAGTATAATTGTTCCATAATTATTATATGCATGGCATCATCCTCCAAAACTAAATTTCAAATTTCACCAGGGATAATAGTAAATACACAAATATCTTAATATATTTTAGGTTAAAAATTTGTTATTTTTGTGTGTATGATGTCTGTGTGTGAGTGTGTGTGTGTGTGTGCTGTGACATGTAGTTAGAGGACAGACATCTTTTGGGAATCTGTTCCCTCTTTCCATTGTGGACTCTGGGATTGAACTCAGGTCTGCAGGCTTGTGTGGCAAGCCCATTTACCCGCTGAGCCATACATATCACTTGCTTAATATACTTTTGGACTCATCCTTTCATAGTAAGAACTTCTGTTGATTTGCAAGAGTATAAGATAGAGTTTGTCATTCTAAGAAAGAACATAAATCCTGGAACATTTACAAATGGTTTGCAATGAACTATTTATCTTATATTTTCTTAGGAATCAGCATAAAACAAGCACTTAGTAAAATTTATATGATAATATACCAATTAAACACATAAATATTTTTGCTATTAATGAAAATCAGAATTTCTCAGCTACAGCCAAGAAAGGAGAATGAAATAAAACATACCATTCCTGGTTGCTTAAAAAGACCAACTATATTACTAGTTGCAAAATGAACATTCAAGAAATAAACTGACTGTGGTGGAAGACACCATAAATCAGCATCATTAGGTTCTGAGGTTTTTGCCTAATTATCTAGGAAGGCTCTAAATGAGCTGTTTATACTAATAAAGAAAGCTTTATCTAATTGTTTTGTACCGTCAAATAGAGATTATATACACGTAAGCACTATGCACTGGAATCCTCAGGTGCAGATAAAGTTTTACTGCATATTGAGAATAGGCAACTCTTATATTTTTCCCAGAAAACCACTACATTTTCAAACATGTACATTTTTGAAGTTTTGGTGATACATTTTCGTAAATATTTTTAATCATACTGAATGATCTGGTTTATTTGGTAAAGAAGGTTAAGGCAAATCCCAGAGATTGTTAATAATAAAGGCATCTGTATTTCTCTTGAGATCTTAAAGAACATTTATGTTATGTACGATATAGCTGGGAAATATCATGGTCCTATTTTTGTAGATGGTGAAACTGAGTCACACTGGGGTGTGTGTCATCCTTTATGTCACATCAGTTATTGGAAGTCGCGGACTCCAACTCAGTGCCTCTACCTTCATTTATAGTCACTAACCCTTTCAAAAGCTTCATTTTTAGAGACATGCTTTTAAACAGACAGCTGGAGGTCAGGTCTCCTCCGCTGATCATGTTGTGAGCTGTACGTTTTCCTGCCTGAATAGTTGACCCCACTTAGAGCAGGAGTGTTGTAACGAACAAGCCCTTTTTTCAAGCTCTTTTGAGGAACATACGGGGAACCTGACAGGGAAGAAGCCCCAAAGAGCACTTTTAGAAGCTATAAACAGAATTTTTAAAGGCACAGAGAAGCAGAGCAAATTCTTCAACAGGTTTTTATTAATACTCTCTTTTAAGATGCTTACTTATATGTATATATTTAAAATAGTGCATGAGCCTCCCTTTGAGTGTTGAGGTGTGAGTAAAACCATGAAGGGAAAATGAAAATTAAGCAGACAGAAGAGGCAAAACTTCAGAGAGTGTTGACCTCATGTCCACTTGCAAGGAATAAAAACCACACTATTTCTCAGTGCCTCAAGGACTGGATACAAGAGGGCTGCTTAGGATAAGAAGGGAAAGAATTGACTGAGGTGTGGCTCAGATCCAGGTGACTTTCCAGTCTGTTCTAATGAGCTCTTTCTGCTTTTCTCCCCTTTCCCCACTTTCCTTGGTCCTCTGCTTTCTGTTCTTTGTTTTCCTTGCATGTACCCCATGAACCACTTGTTATCTGGCTGGTGTGGTGCTGAGACTTTATCACTCGGACCTTTTTCTTCCCTTTCTTTTTTTCCTTAGCAATGTTGGAGAGTGACTGTAGGATCTGGCTACTCTCCAGAAGTCAAGGAAAGTCATATATGCACTGAAGTTGTATGTTGCTTAGTAGCGTGTATGTGATGTTTGAAAAAGCCCTCTGTTAAAAGAATACCTGGTTTTAATAAAGACAAACGAGAAGTTTTAACACAAAGGATTTTCAAATAGACTTATTATTGAATCAATAGATTATAACATCAAAGAATACCTAGCCTGGATTTTCTGCCAAGGCATTGAATGCTTCTTTTTTTGTCTCTGAGATGTACATTTGGAACCTGTGTTCATGAAAAATACAGGGTTTTATGTACCTGATATATTTTTTTCTTTTGGGGAAGGTATGGATTTAAAATTATAAATAAGTGTGTTAATCAGAACCAAAGCGGTACTTTATGTACTGGACTTTGCTTTTGGCTCCACCTACTCAGTGAAGCCTATTGGAAGTTTGCTCTACTGAATGGAGCAGAGCTTTTTAGGCATACTTAGATGTATGATGTACTTTTCTGCTGGTCTTCACTTGATTTTCATCTTTATTAAATCATAGGCAGAGACATAAAGAATTCAAGCATTTTCAATTAATAATCACTGATAAATAAAATGTGACTTATTGAGTATCAGAATTACAATAATCTATATAGGATATTTTTCAATAATTGGTATTTTATATGTATTTTTTAGACAGTATCTCTCTATTATTTATCCCTGGCTGTCCTGGAAGTCATTGTGTAGACTAGGTTGGCCTCAAACTCACAGAGATCTGCCTCCTTCTAGCTCCCTAGAATTAGAGGCATATACTTCCACACCTGGCCATGATTAGTACACTGGTATTAGTCCTCATAGGAGCATTACACTATTAAATTTGATAGCATTTGAGTGACCTCAACAGAATGAAACTAATATTATAGTATTTCTGAATAGCCACGGATGCTAAAATTTATTTAAAAATGAATATAGAACTGGGGGTGTAAATTAGTGACAATATACTTAACTAGCATGCACAGGACATTAGAGTCAATCCCCAATACCACAAAAATAAACAAAAAATTGTAAAAAGGGAGCAGGTAATAATATAGAATAAAGAAATTAGAAATAGACTATTTTAAACATCTATAGTATTGATTTCTTATGACGTTTTGGAGTTGCCAGTGTGGTTTGTGTCTTTCAACTTACAGTGAAGTTTCATATGATGCTTTCTGTTGAGAACCAGTACTTCTGATTCAATGATATCACTAATTCCAACTGGACTCAGATCCCATTAGATCATTTTCAAGATGCTGTGTCTTCTCATGAACACTGGTGTGGCTCACTTTCTCCCTGTGTATGACATACAAGGATGAAGATGATATATTCCCTCAAAGACCCCGTAGCTACACAGAAACATGCCAGGATGATATCAGAAATGAAGAGAGGTTAATAACATTTGTTTCATGGTATCATCTTTTAATCTTTTAATCTTTAATCTTTTCCTGAACACCACTCATGATTTTGCAAAATATCTTCTGTAGTTTTCTTAAGGATATAGGTGTGGCCTATTTCCTCAAAGGAAAAGGATGAGATGAGATAAGAAATAAGCATTCCATCAGTGGCATTAGTATGAGTGTCATATAGTATTAATATTTTGAGATGCCAAAAATTATTAGCAATATTGTACAAACCCAAGGGAGAAGTAGGCAAGGGTTTGGAGGATAAGAATATGCCACTTGATTCTCTTTTCTTATTAAACCTGTGGTCCTTTTCTGAGTACCAGGACTAGAGTTCCCAGCTTCTGCCTTTTGATTTTCCTAAGAGAAGGGACAATGATAAACTTGCAGGTCCATCTTATAATTGTAAGCTGAATAGAGTGCTTATTTTCACATTAGAGCCTGTGCAGTATGGAAGGACATTTGTTTGGTATGACTTGTGAGTTGCTGTATCAGAAAAAAGCAGTCAAGTGGCTGAGAGGTCCCGGTGAGTGCACAGCTCCTCTGGTAATTGCAGTGCTGCAGGGACCCTTCCCAGTCTGTTAATAGACTTCCTTCCCCAACTCTTCTGAGCCAGGTGGAAATTTCCTCATTAAGAAGCACTTTTTCTATTGCTTTCATCATTTGTTATTGAAAGCTGAGTGTGAGTGGAGGAAGTTTCAGAGGTGACAGGGTAGAATTTTAAACAACAACAATAACATCCACAGTGGGAGTCGAGAGAGAGAGAGACAGAGAGAGAGAGAGAGAGAGAGAGAGAGAGAGAGAGAGAGAGAGAGAGAGAGAGAGAGAGAGAGAGACTTGTATTGTTTATAACTCAGAGAACACACAAGAAACTTCCTGCCTGAGAAGCAGAGCCATACTGTCTAACCAGCAGAGTGTGTAAAACTCTCATTGTTTGGCTTTAAGATGTTTTATCTCCTAAAATCTCACTCTTTCATTCTGTGCTGATGAGCAGAGAGAAACCAGTGGTTTCAAGAGGGCCACGTCCCAGTCACTAGGTGTATCTGTGTTCTATCAGGTATTACTACGAGAATAATGAAAGTCCAATCTTTGAAGACTTTACCTTTGAATTCTGAAAACCAAATCTCCTTGGACAAATAAAAGTTGTATATATAGCCTATTTTAGAAGATGTAGCTCTGGAATATAGATTTAATGTATATATGTTTAAAAGAGTGAAAATAAACCAGATAGCGGTGCACGCGTGCGCGCGCGCGCGCGCGCGCGCGCACACACACACACACACACACACACACATCAAATAACAGAAGGATCGTTCATTGCCCACATTTTAAAATCCTGTGTTCCAGTGCAGTGCGTTCCCATCAGCTCATCACTCTCCTGGCTCGGCATAATGCTCCCTTGATTGATAATATAACATAAACGGAGCACTCCCCATTGAGGTTTCAAAACGCAGCCCTGAATACAAATCCAGCATTTATATTTCTGTTAGTAATTATTGTGTTTTGTGTATGTTCCAAATGAAGATTTTTATTTTTCTTCAGAAAAATAAAATAGTTATGTTCTCTTTCCATAAAATACAATTCAAACTAGTTTGAGTTAAAAAAACAAAAAACAAAAAAACCCAACAACTTCTTCTTCTGATGATGATGATGGAAGTTCTGTTTAGCAGTCATAATTAGTCTCTATTTCTCAATGAAGAAGATTGAATATTGTGTTATGGTGTTTGATATCTAAAAGAAGAAATTAATACCAGAAATTCTGTGAGTGAAATCCTAGAAAACTCTTTCTTGGACTTCACAGGGACACACCCACCCTAGCTCTTGCATTTATCGAGAGTGTGAACACAGAAATAGTAATATGTCAATCTGGCTCAATTAGCTCCAACTTTCAAGAGATGCCAAGACATCATGTCTGTTGTTGATCTAGTTACTGAATAGTTAATGTTAAGATAATTCCTTCGTACATTATGAGCTTATTCTAAGAATCAGCTCCTGAGCCCCAAATATGCATGGTACCGTGCTAGGTCGGTGCATTTGTTTAGAAACTCTCACCAGTACGCTATGGGGAGGTGCCTCTCAGAATAGCTCCTGTGTAGTGTGGGCACACTAATGGCTGTTTGTCCAACTGTGACCTATTTGCATGTAAAAATTTGGGCCTTTATCTGCTATCATTCATTCCTGAAACATGCACAGGTTCAAAGCATTGATGACAGAACAACACTAAAGTTGCTCTGATGATGTCCTCTCTCAGTTCCCCACGCACTTCCCAGTTGCAGATTCTCAGCGCATTTCCATATCTGCCATGAGCATGGCTGCTCTAGGCTTTGTCTCACACAGTTGACCTGGCTTATAGAGGATCTGTCACCTCCTTCACCTACATAGAGCTGAACTTGTTTTTACATTTATGTTCTCAGCCCTTTGTTGCCATAATATTTCTCAAATGCAACCACCGACACCTTATCTCTTTTCTTTTTTTTAATCTCCTATTTAAATTAAAATAAATTCTTTCCTCATACACTATACCCCCAGCCACATTTTTCACTTCCTCTACCCCTTCTAGCTCCCTCACACCTCACCTCTCCTCCATACCTCCCCTCTCCTCTACATCTACTCCCCTTCATTTCCCTACAGAAAAGAAAAGGCCTCCAAAAGATACCAGCCAAACACAACAAAAGACGATACAGTAAGACAAGGCACAAACCCTCATATCGAGGCTGGAAGAGGCAACCCGGTAGGAAGAAAAAGGTCCCAAGAGCAGGCAAAAGAGTCAGAGACACGTTATCTCTTTTCTTTGACCTCACATTGTAGCATGTAGTTTGTTTATCCCTCCATGAATTATATTGACTCTGCATCATTCCCTTGATTCAATTATTCTTTTGTATTTCCTTGGGCAGCACTGTCCGGCAAAAATTTCTGGGAAGAATATTCTCTGTGTTGCATTGTCTGAAAGAGTAGCTACCGGCTGTATGTGGCCATTGAACAAGCTGAAATGGGACTAGAAGAACTCTGGATCCAAATTTTAAGATTAAGAAAAAAACCTTTATATTTAAATAACCAGTTGGCTAGTAGCTTCCATCTTGGACAGCATAGCTCTTGAGCATGAAGCATATCTTGGACTTGGCATATCTCAGTGGGTAATAATATAAATATCAATTTGTATTCAATAATTTTCTAGGAAAATATATTGTTATGATGAAATAAATATCAAAACCTGTGTATATTAAAACTCTAAGTAGCAATCAAATAGCAAATTCAAGACATCGGGAGGAATGCACTGATTAGAGAGAGAGGGGTTTTAGGTCAAACAGGAAAACAAATTGCCTTGGGAAAGTCAAAGCTGAAATAATCTATACTAAAACTGATCCAAAACCCAGGGAAGTAGGGCACGTGCACACATTCATGCTAACTTGGCTTTTTTTTAAACCTTAAAATATAAGTTAATTTAAAACGGCTAAAAAGTAAAACACATAAAATGCAAATGATTTAATTCAGTGATATTCTTTTGATTTGTATAAAGAATATTTGTAAATATTCTCTAGTCTGCTCAAAGGATGGTCACAAAGATATAAGGAAGCAAACTTACACAATGCAAAGTGTCTAGACGTGGCTCTTTTTGGGGCTTAATTCACTTGCCTGTGGAAGAGTATGAACTGCATACTGACAAATACCGACTTTCTCTAGAACATTGTCTGGGCACCGAAGACAATACACAGATGCGAGATGGGGTAATAGCCAAATAGCTTACAGGTGCCTGGAGGACATATGGCATATGTTTCATGTTAAAATGAGCAGTATGAACAGGGCATACACAAACTGTTCACAGTTTTTAGGGTCCATATTTTTTTAACACACTGAATTTGTGGCATGTATTACAGCTGTCTAGTGATAACACTTTTTATTGCACAAGGTTTTAAATGATGTACATAAATTTTATTTATATTGCCACTTGAAATGATTTACTTTTTAAAAATCTTTAAAATTTTTATTGTTTGGTATTTTAACACACACACACATATATATAACAAATTTTGATGACTTTCACCTACTCATGACTCTCTCTTACCCCCACCAATTCTTGTCAACCTATTTCTTCCCAAGTTTTTCTCTTACTTTTTGGTCTATTTTTAAAAACTATTTATTTTGATTCTATGTATATGAGTGTTTTGCCTGCATGTGTATATTATGTACATCACATGTGTGTCTGCCCGGTGCCTGTAGGAGCCAGAGGATGGCACTGGATCCCCTGTAACTGGAGTTACACACTGTTGTGAGCCTCCATATGCATGCTGGAACTGAACCCAGGTCCTTCACAAAGGGCCCTGAGTGTTCCTAACACTCTCATCCTCTGAGCCATCTCTCCAAGTCCATGTCTGTGCTTTTTTTTTAACCTAATGGGTTGCTTACATGAATTTGGGCCGGGGCTATTTACTGGAATATGAAAAACTTACCAGTGTCTATCCTACTGAAGAAAATGACTTGTCTTCCCTTCATCTATATCCGATTAGAGTTTTGTGAAAATGTTTTATTTAGTATGAGTTAGAGCTTCTGAAAATCACAGCAGTATGTTTCAGTTTCATTGTATGGACTATCAAACTGTTGTAATTCAATTTTATCGTATCAACCATTGCTGGAAGCAGCCCTCAGGTACTGGACGATGGATGGTTTACAGCAGCATTTTATTTTTATGCACCTTAGCTCTTTACCAATTATTTTTCTATCGGCTTTGAAATTTAGTTAAAGGGTGGCTTTAATCACTTCTGTGTCTTTTTTGTTACACAGAAAATTACAGTAATAATTTCATTTATTTAATAAACATTTGTTAAGTGCTGTCTATGGGTCAGATAATGTGCTAGGCTTTGGGAATAAATGGAAAAAAATGATTTGTAAGAGAATATTAAGAAATACTAAAAAGAACAAGTAATGCTGACATGCTAAAAGGAATGGCTCTGTGTTTAGGCCTTTAAGCAAAAAGAAAACATTAATATCACAAGAAGATGTGGATGGCTTTTGGATGAGGAGTGGCTTTAGTTGGCCATTGAAGGGAGATGCAGTGAGAGCAGAAGCTTTCAAAGCCATCGCCCATGAGGAAAACAATTCAAATAAATCTATACCATGGAAATAATTACAGGAAAAAGAGAGAAAATAGGTTTTGAATGGAAAATAACTACAATACCAGAGAACAAGCTCTTTTCAACTAGGCATGTACGTGCGCGCATGCATGTGTATGTGTGTGTGTTATTAGTAAGCATAGATTGTTTATGGAGAGATCATAAAGTCTGTACAATGTTGGAATACTCAGGTAAATTAGACTCATGGTTCACACAATAAAGACCTAGAGACTTTAGAGAAAAAGCCACAGATTTCTGAATCATCATGCACCTGGGTTAATGGATCCCACGACAGTGGCTAAAAGTACAGCATGAGAAACTGTGGTCTGACTGGAGTAGGTGTTAAAGGGCAGAGCCTTGACAAAAAGATTACATCAGTTACAGTGGATATAAAACAGGGTGAGAAGCAACTTAGTAGAATGTAAACTTGGTTGCATTGTGAAGAATTGTGTGTCAGAAGGGTGCTGCGGCGAAGTGAGCACTGTGACAGCACCTCAGGCTTTGTAAAGGGAAATCCCTAATTATTACTAAACAAATGTTCATTAGAATAGTAAACAGAAGATTTTAAAGAGATCAGGAGAGAGAGGAGAGAGAGAGAGAGAGAGCGGGAGAGAGAAGAAGAGAGAGGGAGAGAGAGGGAGAGAGAGAGAATAGGATGCAGTGTGACAGATGAAGTTTACAGAGATGTCAGCATTGCCAATGTCACAGGCTCACATGGGCTGGAAGAATTATGGATAATATATTTATGCATTTTTGAAAGATAAAGAGATCTGAATAGATTGGAGATATCATATAAGAGGATTTTTTAGTGCATTTGAAATGAAACAGTTTAGTTACTTATTGCACTTGTGTTTGGACTAAACTTGAATTCTTTTTCCCATTAAATCCAGTGAGTCCGTTACAGAAGAAACCCTGAGAAAGGCTAAGGAGATTGGGTTCTCAGACAAGCAGATTTCAAAATGTTTAGGACTGACTGAAGCCCAGACAAGGGAGCTGAGATTAAAGAAAAACATCCACCCTTGGGTTAAACAGGTAATGCAATATGCCTTCCTATCCAGGATCTCTGTTTTGAACTGTAGGTATCACTTCACATTTAACATTAATGAAGAACACTTAGAAAATGACTCCGTCTTTGACTGCTGCTCACGATGTTGTTAGGTTTCCTCAGCACAGGAGTGACTCACACATAAAGTAGAAAGGATGAAGGGGCAGTGAGATGTAAAGAAAATACTATTTCTACGCTTTAAATAAAATAACCAAAATGATCTCTGCTTTTGACCTATGTCCAGACATATATGTAGTGACAGAAATCCTCGGTGTAATAATGTATGGATCAGCACAAGGGCTGCACTTCTGGTAAAATTCATTATCGTTCAGTGCACTAACTTTTTAAAGGGCAATGCTTTATTTTAAGTGCCCCATCATTATAGCTCATTCAGTATTCATTGTGATGGGGCTGGACATAATGATCTCATCTAGTATTCATGACAATCACACATGAACTTTCGTAGGTGTGCCATTTGGTTCTCTCCCCCACTCCCCCACTTAATGGAAGGAGTGTCTCAGCTTAAAGCACTACCAGCTGGTTTTTGTCCTTTAGAATCATTGACTTTCCTGTGTGAGCTTAAGGTGCATATTAAGCCCTTAAGTCCCAAGCTGGATTCTAAATATTTTCTGCTCAGCGATTATTACCTTTCTTTTTTCTCACCAGCTTGCCCTGTCAGCCCCAAATTCTTGCTCACTAAGCTGAGCTGGTGGCCTTTGAGAGTAGAATTGATTTACTTTTTCCAATTATATCCAATGAGATCTGGATTCCCCACCGCCCGTTTGTGCTTTATGGTATATGTGCCACCCATTAGTGCTGTCACTAAGTTAAATCCTACAGATTAATTTGCAAACTGAAGACATTATTCCATACAGGTCAATTTTACCTGATAGATTTCATATGTAGCTGGTTTAGATACATTATTAAATAAAGAGTTCTGGTGTCTAGTGAACTTATAGACATTTTGTCTGAGTGTTGCTACTGCAGAGATCCAGGGATGCACTGAGAGATAGGATCCACTGCTCAAGTGAACACTAGATTGTATTGTTATTTCTTTTTGTCTTTTTCAGAATTAGTAAGTGATTTGATTATATTAACTTTTCCTGTCTTTATATTTGACAGTAGGAGGCATTAAAGATATTTGAAAGCAGCACAAACATTCCAATCTTTAAAAATATGATGGAAAGAGTAAAATCCTTGTCAAGTAATGAATTTTCTCTTGCAGATTGATACATTGGCTGCAGAATACCCATCAGTTACAAACTACTTGTATGTTACATACAATGGCCAGGTAGGAACTACAAAAAAGTCATATGTGGAGAGCTCTGGGGTTGGGGGGGTAGTCCACATTAGCGCATGCATATTTTCAAATTTTGATTATCTGCTGATCTTGGTCAGGAGTGGCATCGTGTGGGACAGATACCACGAGTAGTTTCTGTACCTATTTGGTTAGAAATTCCCTTAACAATGAAGTCAAGCAAATGACAGAACACATGATTATGTTGCATTCATGCAACTAAGTTGTAAGGATTGAGCTAGCTCAATGTAAAAGCAAGTAGAGCTTCTGTAGCCCTTTGTACTTAGGGATTTACAAAGACTAATAGAGGTGCACGTGAGAAAGACACACTTAGAGATGGGACAGGCAGTTTAATTAGATGAAATGATAACATTATAATTTCAATATTTTCTATTTTTTCCTCAGGAGCATGATATCAACTTTGATGACCATGGGATGATGGTGTTGGGCTGTGGTCCTTACCACATTGGTAATGTGGCAACATGTTTATATAGGACTATACAGTTTTTGTCTCATGCTTTATAAATATTGATTCTATTGTTTTAAGAGTTACCCAAACAAATGTTATTATAGCAAATGCCTTATAATTTAGGTAACTGAGATTCAGAGAAGTAATATCTAAACTTATGAAGTGATTTAGTGGCAGAAAAGTGGTATTCAAGCGCAAGTCTCAACTACAAATTCCATTTCTTTTTGTACCGTTATGTTACATCAGGATTCTCAGTCTTGTTCAGAAAGAATGATATAAGGGGATCAAACTCCCTCCCAAGGCTGATTCTGAAGCACAGATTTGACAGTGAGGGTGCCATTTTTCAAAGGGCTGCAAGCACTGTTGTGTTAGGGATCATGTTTCCAACACATTGGTGTGAACTTCAGCTATTTGTATCGCAGTACTTGGCTTGCGGCTTTACAACCTAAAAAACGTTCACAGGCACCCACTCTCTTCTCTCTGGAATATTTCTTCTCAACTTTCAAATTTTATGTGACTCATATATCACCACCACTTTACGTTGTGGTTCAGAGAAGAATAGCTAAGCTGACGACCAGTTGTATACTTCCTTGATAATGAGAAGGAGCACGCTGCTACTTTTGGATAAACATATTTTGGTGAGACTTTTTAGAAGATGTCCTAATTCAAAGAGTTAGTACATGTACTTTGGCTCCTATGGCATCCCAGCAGAGAGATATTTTGAGTCATTTAGGCCTTTATTATGCTTCAGATTAGTTCAGAGAAGGTCACTTACTCTTAGAAAGGACAGGACTCTTCAATCGAAGATATGTCAGAGCCACAAGTCACCTCAGGGACTGCTGAGTTAGCCCACTAAGAGTGATTAAGTGGAAGAACTTTAAGCAAGAACTCAAGTGTTCTAATTACTGGCTTAGCTGTTTAGCACACTGAGGTCAGTGTATCCAGTCTGAATTTCCTTCAGTAAATGAAGGTTATTTTTTACAGTTAATAATGTTTCCTATTGACTTTGCGGCCTCAAATGTTTCAAACATACCTATTCTTTAGCTTAAGTATAAAACAAGCCAACATTTCATTATTGTGTAATTAGTCTCCACTTTTCCTATCAATGGAACTTATTAATGGAACTTGTAAATAGGTCTAAGGCTTTGTTTTAAAATTTTAATTGAAAGGCATTGGCTTCCTTTGCCTGGACTGGCTGAAGAAATAGTTTTTTCCTCTTACTCCTTTTCTGATTCTCCTCATCTCTGCAGGCAGCAGTGTGGAATTTGATTGGTGTGCTGTCTCCAGCATCCGCACACTACGCCAACTTGGCAAGAAGACGGTGGTTGTGAATTGTAATCCTGAGACCGTGAGCACTGACTTTGATGAGTGTGACAAACTGTACTTTGAAGAGCTGTCTCTGGAGAGAATCCTAGACATCTACCATCAGGAGGTAAACAATACAGAAAAATAAAAACAAAAAGATATATATTCAGTGCATACTTCCTACATAATTATATGTATGTGTGTAGATTTTTAATGTAACTCTTCTTAGGAAATATCACCAGTTTTTCCATTGTCTAATTTTGCAGTCAAACTGAAAAACAAAACAATTGCCCTGGCTTTTTATTTTTGAGGTCTTGTCACAGAATGATCATTTCAAGCAATATTCCCCATTTTGTTTGTAAGCATTCCAATCATTGCGAAAGTTCTGCTTGATAACACATACTAGTCACATATTAACTAGCAAAAAAGGATCTTTATAAATATTTTTTGAAATAATTTAAGAGGTCATCGCTGCCTGATAGAGTTTAATGCTGAACAGTTTTCAGAGGAGACAGGTCAGTTGTTTGCCAGTGACCAGTTCATTCCTTACTCAATCATATGAAATCATTAGCCTTCAGTTTGGGATTAATGAGACTATTCCAGGACCACTCATCCAGGGGTGGTACTACTTAAGGTATAGGCCTACCACATCAATCACCAATCAAGAAAATACATCACAGGTTTGCTCATGATCAATCTGGTGGGGGAATTTTCTCAATTGAGGCTTCGTGTTTCAAAATGACTCCAGCATGTGTCAGGTTGTTATAAAAACTAGCCAACACAGACATTAATAATAAAACCGGGATCTATGATGGAAATATATGAAAAATCAAACAATTCTTTTATACTACAAAGCATCAGATATTTTCTATTTTATTTCCTTGTGCAATGACTTAAAGAATTAAGAATTTTAGTTATATATGACTTTATTGAAACTCTCAATATAAAAGAATAATTTTAAAAATGAATATATTGCCCTTTTACTGAAACTTACTGGCATCTGAACTAAACAGCACCTCATAAGAGTATAATATCATGGTGGAGAACAGATGAATAGCATTCCATTGTTGGGTACTTATGGTTATCCTATTGCATATATCACGTAACACATGCAGAGATGTACATGTGTGTGTGTTTCTTTTCATGATACTCTTTCATTACAGCAGGCTCCACAATGCTGCTGTATCACATCTGATAATGAGTGTACCTCCACTGAAGGACACTGCCACTATCTTACCCTGAGATGCTGAATGCTCTAGTGTATTTCATAGCATTTTTTAAAAAAGAAAATTTAAATCATGTATAACAGGTTTCAGAAAAACAACAGTTAAGTCATTCTGAAAGGAAATTACTCTCTCAAGGATGAATAGTTACATGGGGCTATGAAAGTCTGATGAGTCTCCTAGTCCGGTTATCAACCATGATCGAACTTCTAAAATAAAACAGTAAGAAATGCCCTGTCCAGGGAGTAAAGCAGTCTGCCAATGAAGAGGTTTTTGCCAGTTTGGAGAGAAGTGCTGACTTTAGCTTCACACTAGTCTTTACTTTTTTTTATATTTGCTCAAGCTATTCATTAGTCAAGGCTCTGCTGGAGGATACATCTGATTTTTGACAATGTACTTGTTTGCTTGCTAACAACAGTACGTGTGCCAAGTGTGAAGGAAAGAAGAAGCTGGTGTCCACCACTGACACGGTTTCATTAGATGATAACTTGCCTAATGTAAAACTGGCCAAAATGATTAATGGTTAGAAGAAATTAGAATGTTCTCAAATAAAGCTGAAGAATCTTATTTTAATTCTTTAGGGTTTTAAAATAGCCTCCTGATGTGACTGTATCTCAGATATTGTTTAGAACCGTCCTTGTGGTACCTTAACTTAGGGACATCAGGTTTGAAAGGCAGAAATGAAGCAGAAATAGAGGTGAGAGGCTAGAGAGGCTCAGCGTAACATGTCGCTACACATGCTTCATGCTCTTAGTCCAATTTTCAGTACAGAGGAACTTGGGGAGCCTGCTAGACTGTGTTAGGTCTAAATCATTTAAAAACATGTGAAGTACTATCTTAACTTCAGGCTATTTTATACCAGTAAGTTCCTTGTAGGTATTTAGGTGTACGTGACCATGCTAATGATGATGGCTGAGCTGTGTAGAATGCCAAGATTTTGACTCTAGTATGTGTGTGTATATATATATATATCGATCACTCTTGTAGTTAGAGCCAGGAATAATCTAAGATTGGAGACTTCTGTGAAATGGTTCTATATCAGCTTTACCCAACAATCATGCTCTCACACTCAATTCCTCTTGCTGCATGGACAAGCCCTGAACAGGCCCCACATTTTCACTCTGTAGCTCTCCTGTGGACAAGAATCAGTTTCCCAGTGATGACTGATGAGAATTTGGTTTGGCAATGCAAGAGTTTATTTGTTCATTTATTTTTATTCTTTGGTCTACCGTCTTCCAAAAGAGCGTTTTATAAATAGTTCTCTTGTCCTCTAATGTCAGCCGCGTCTGAAAACAGCTAGCAGAGTTGGTATAGCATTCAGATGCTTGGTACATTACAAGACTGTAACGTCTTCACAGTCTGCAGACCTGAGTTCACGTGCCAGCTCTGAGTTAGCTACGTAACAGACCCTTGACCTTCAGTGAGCCTCAGTTTCTTAAGCTATATGATGGTGTTGGTCATAACCACCCCACGAGTTAAGGGCTAAGTAAAGAATAGTAACTACTACACATTCTTGCTTTGAAAGTTGTTAATTTCCTGGAAAAAGAGAAATAAGTTTAATGGGAAAGTTAAAAATATTGACGTACTTCTACAAGCCACTTTGTTCAGCATCAAGCACTAATTTAGTTAAAATGGACCCTATTTTTAATTTACTTGAAGTCTTTCTCATGGAAGCTTTCTGTATATGGTTAATTGGATCTTTTGTTTTTAAGCCTCTTAGTCTTGACAGTACTTTTAATAAACCCAAAATTGGAGAAACATGGATTATGATAGTAAAGAGAATACTTGTTTCTTAAAGGCCTCACAAAGACTTGTTGAATGAATTTTTAAAAGGCAGTAAAGAAAGATGTGAAGACTTATAAATACACAGAATGGTTGGTTATTGTTTTCAGCACATTTTACAATGCCTTTAAGAATTCACTTGCAGTGTGTTTGTTTAGGAAGTACTATAATTGTTGTCACCCAAGATATAGTGGCTTCATTCCTAATAGGAGTAACCCAAAAGCAATTTCAAATCATGATAAAAGAATTTGGCATGTATCGATGACTTCAATAATTACATCAATTTTCATTAGTAGGCCTTTAGGGCAAATGTTAATTATGCTATGCCAAATACTTACTGGCTGTCATATTTTTGATATTAATATTTTATTCATTCATAAACTTACAATGTACATAAGGTATTGATCTTATTTGATCCACATATCAGCCATGTGAATTGAAGTGATATTATTGTACAATGTTACAGACAAAATGCCTGAACCTCAGGGTGAGTGGGGGCAGTACACAGGATGAACTGATATTGAAAGAGACTGCTATGTGCAAGTCTAGTTCCCTGTTAGCACACCTCAGCTCTTTCTCACTGAATGTGTGTGTGTGTGTGAGTGTATATATACATTTATATATGTATATATATACTGGAGTAATATATATATTACTCCAGTGACTGATACAGTGGATTGTTTCTTTCAGGCATGCAATGGCTGCATCATATCAGTCGGGGGCCAGATCCCAAACAACTTGGCAGTTCCCCTATACAAGAATGGTGTCAAGATCATGGGCACAAGCCCTCTGCAGATTGACAGGGCTGAGGACCGCTCCATCTTCTCAGCTGTCTTGGATGAGCTAAAGGTGGCCCAGGCTCCATGGAAAGCTGTGAACACTTTGGTAAGGAGAGGAACAAGTGTTTCATTTTGGTGTTCTCTTTTGCAGAGTCCTAACCTGAATGTTAACTACTAGAGAAGTTAACTACAGGGCAGGTGGAATGTGCACCACGCTTAGTGAATTTACTGTAAAGTAGCTGTGCTCCCATGATTGCACTTAAATGCTGATTATAAATAGGCAGCGGCATTCTCATTAAGATTCAGACAATGAAAAGAAGTTCAAACTATTTTTGAACTAGATTTGATATTTAGAATAAGAAACTAGGAATTTTATGTATCTCGGTGTCCAATTTACATTTTAATGGAGTCTTTTGAGAGGGGGAATAAAAAGAGTTAGGTTATCCCTTGATCTAATGATACCAGTCTGCATTTTTATTGCATATTTCAAACTATTCATACCTTTTGTGTTGTTTTTTTTCCCCCTATTAATTAGAACGAAGCACTGGAATTTGCAAACTCTGTGGGCTATCCCTGCTTACTGAGACCTTCCTATGTTTTGAGGTAATATATTGTTTTCCAGAACAATGATTCAAAAACTGAGAGATACAGATGTGCATGCTGCATGCTAACAACGCTAAGCTCTGGTGTGTAGTAATTTGTAAATCTAGCCACAATCTCTAAAGCAACACAAGTTTGAGGACCAATATTCAGTCTTTCTGCTTAACTTTTCTTTGGTGAGTGATAACAAAAAGACTCTACCATCTTCATCTAGAAACAACTTAGCTAAAGGCACTTCCTGACCAAACTAAAGAAGGATAGTTTTACATAGGAAACATTAAGACAGAAACCAGGGTATCTCTTGGCATCATTTCTTTTTTGTTAGTCAGAAATGATAGTTTCTTATTGACGACCATCATCAGCACCTTTTGATAGAGTCTTTGTTTTGAATTTTTAAGTTTTTGAGATTAGAGTTTTGTAATAGATGAATCATGATGGTGAGGAAAATGGGAAGTGACGATCTTTTATATTAAAACGTTGAAACTAAGTCCTATCATCAAAGGAGAAGCTGTGAATTATCACTTAGTCTCTTCAGACGTTACCACATGCAAGGGACCACTTCACTGAACGGGGGATAATAATAGAAACATAATTTTCTGTGCACAATTTGGAAGTGTGAATGGAATTTGAGATGGGATCCTTTAAAAATAATGAAAAATTTCAAAAGAAGAGGAAATGTGCCCTTTTATTGAAATGACATTTTGTGTAAGCCAGTCTAATAATACTACTTTGAAGAATTAATGTAAATCAATTTAAACAACAGCCATGTGTTTAAAGAGGGTTGGAAGAAAAAGTCTTTGAATATTGCACGTTGTATCTGTCTTCCACTTTCCTAATTTCCAAATCAGTGTTGTTGAGCCCCATCTCACAAGCCAATAAGGCAATTGCTTCATGCAGAATTTTATAGTAATTAGAAAAGGTAAAGAAAGTATTACCTTTTCAAAGAAGGGGGAAGTAATTTTTCTTCCTTACTCTAGTATTTCTCCTTTCCTGCTTTCCTATCTCATTTTGACACTGTCAAAATTCAAAGTAAATTAATTGATTTAAGATAGCATTATTTCTTAGGTATTTAGAAGGAAGGACTCAGTTGGATACATTTCAGTCAAGTATCACATATCATATTTGCAAATGTTCCTGAAGTATGGGTTCGATTGTTTTAGGGGCAAAAATAATTATCTGCTTTGTAGAGTGCCAGCGGCTTAGGATTAGCTGTTGGTAATGAACACTGAAGGAACAGGATGAGTGAAGTTATGTTCTTGTCTGACTTCTGTTAACTATTAAGATTTACCTGGAACCAGCAAATTATTAAGGCTGTGAACCAGAGAGTATAATCTTGGGGCTATACAATTGCTTGGAATATAAACACACACACACACACACACACACACACACACACACTCACACACACGGAGGGGGGGGCCTGACCCCTAAGTTCTGTGACTTTTTCCTTTGACCTATTGTCCTTGTGGTTACATAAAATGAAAACTCAGTTTAGAGAAAAAGGTCCTTTCTTCCACTGTATTGAACTAGAGATTAGGTGGAATTGCTCAATCAAATGTACCTCACTTCTGAATTGATAAAGAAAACTCACTTGTTTTTCCCTCTACCCTTCCCAGTGGGTCTGCCATGAATGTGGTATTCTCGGAGGACGAGATGAAAAGGTTCCTTGAGGAGGCCACCCGAGTCTCGCAGGTAGTACTCCATTTCCTCGCGCTGGCTCTGACCAGCTGTTGCCTATGCATGCAGTTTTTGTTTTCACATGAAGTTGTTAGGGTGACTCTCCATTCCCCTCCTTTCTAGGTAGTAGTTTCTTACATGTGAGAATGAAAAGCTAAAAAGGAAAAATTGTCTTAAGTGTGGACTTGATTCTTAGTGTTAGTGGAGTTAGAGGAAGACCTGTGCATCTTTGATCATCCAGATTAACTTGTTGTGAGACTCTGGGAGTGGGGATGGATAAGCGCCCATGCTGGATGCTTAATAAGTATCTTGTCCTTTTCCTGAGTTCCATGCTAGTCAAGGTATTCCTGGGACTCTCAGGCTCCAGGACTATCCAGCCACGTTTATCATTATCTGGTGAAAGCTTTCTTGGCTTTTAATCCTCACACTTGGGGATTTGCCTTAATCAAACATACAACTTTATTAGTAAGTGCCCTTGTCCACCTATTGATTCCCTTTTCCATTCCGGCACACTGCATTTGTGAGTTAATAAAAATGTTTATAATTTTGTAGTGACTTAGACACCTTTCTTAACTGCCCCAAGCTTTTACTTCCTCCTTTGGTGTTACCTTGGTGTGATCCATTTAAGATTTACCCAGCAGTGTTATTGATTTGCAGACCTCGCACTGTGGAGGATGAAAGTAATGTTTTCCTTTAAAAAGCTTTCAAAGGCTAGTTGGGGTTTAGAAAAAAAAAAAGAACAATTCAGAGGAGAGTTTGATGTTAGGCAAGTGGAATTTGAAGGGAGCTGAAGAAGGAAGTCAGAGGCATTTCAAAGTGGTAGAAAGAGCATGGATTGTTCTGAACACATGAACCTGGGCCCTTTTCTTCTAGGATGGCTCTTCTTCAAGGATACTTGCTTATGGAAAGTGTGGAGAAGGATAATGAGTGAGAAGAGGTAGCATCTAAAGAAAGGAAGTTAGTGGGGTTAGAGCTCACATTTGTATGAAAGTCAGTTACTGAAGGACATCTCTTTAATGGGTTAGTTAATGAACTTTTATATTTTAATCTCTGCCCAAGATCCTGCTGTGTTCCTCTTCTGAGAGGCCAGCAACTATACCCTTCATTTGAGGGATGGGATAAAATTCTCTTTTTCCCTTGCCAGGAACATTTCATTCCCAGAGGACTGCCACTCAGTAGAAGACTTAATTTTATTTTTCTGTCAGCATGCCAACTTACCCCTCACAGGGCCACCATTTTGTAATAGAAATATCCTGATTAAATATGTTCTAGTTCACATGTATCTATTGTGTTACAAAAGAACTGATGATACTCAATTCAACATATTTAGAGTAAAATTAGTACTATAAATTTGTTCCTTTATTTGTCTGCTCATTCATATATAGTAGCTAAAAGATACTGTTTTGTTGCTACTACCATACGATATACTCATGGGAAGATAATCTATTTAGTCATCTGTATTTATTTATCTATATCAAAACTTGCATATATAGGTACTTACGTACATAAAAAGACATATACTGTATTTGTTCATACACACTTACATACATATACAAACACAGACACACACTATCTGCCCTCAGGGATTTTATTTTCTTGTAATATTAAAGCACAAAATAATTATAATTAGCTATAAGATTGCGACAGAGAAAAGTAGGATGCTGAGGGAGACCGTATAAACTTTGGTGTTCATTTCTTGAAGAAGGGTTTTTAAGCTAATTTGTGATGGCTGGTTCAGAGTTCATTGGGTGAGAGTCCACTCTATGAATCGAAAGAAAGTGATAGCATATATGGAAGGTTGAAGGTGAGAAAGACCATGGAATTTCTAGAAAATGATAAAGCATTCATGACACAGCTCTGACACAGTCTATGACACTGACTGTATTGCTGTAGTGAAGAAAGGGTGAGTTGCGGAGCAAAACCTAATCCGTGGAAAAATGTCAGTAGGCTACACCGGCAGTTGAGGGTAGACAGGGCAGTGCTTTGGAATAACACGGGGAAGAATGTTGAAAGTGTTTATTGAAGGGAATTGGTGAATGGGTGGAGGCTGAGGCTGACGAGAAAGGGATGAGAAGGACTTCAGAGTTTCTGACCCAGACAACAGGGATAGAGAGTAGTGACATGATTGACACAGGGAGCGCTGGAGAAGGCGACAGCTCGGTGGAGGAAATGTGGTTCACGTTAGGTCATTTGAGCGGGGCAGCCTGTGAGCAATCCAGATGGTGATGATGTGACAGAAGAGGGCTATACGTACTTAGAAATGAGGATCAGAAGAGTAGCAGGTCTGGAAAATTGGCTCAGTGATTTCAAGAAGACTTGAGTCTGATTTCCAGCACCCATGTTGGGAAGCTGAGGAGGGATCCATCCCTCTGACCTCCATAGGCATGGCCATTATATGCACACATCTACACACAGACCCGCATACATATCCACATGAATAGAATAAAATAAAATGTAAAGGAAGGAGAAAGGATATACATAGAGATATGAATATAGACTTTGAAATTAGTAGCTTATCCTTTAAAGTGAAGCTTTGGAAATAGAGGCAATCATCAGCAGACAAGTATAGGAGGTAGGAGCAGCTAAGATGGACACCAGATAGATAACAGCATTTAAGTCCCAGTGGCAGATAAAGAATGATAAGGAACCGTGGGAACAATGCATGGAAATGTATCTTAAGATTTAAATTCTGTTTACAGTGTCCAGGGAGATAAGTTAAATTTTACACATGTATACGATGCTGAGTTTTGGTGTAGTGATATTAGGGCTTAGAGAAATCTTCTAGAAGGTAGCACCTGACTGAGACTTTGAAGGTGAGCTGTAATACGAGAGATGACATTTGAGGGAAAAAGATGAAGGACACACAGGGAAGATAGGAATGGAGACAGGTAAATGCAAGAAGTGATCCAGGATGCAGAATCCCAGAGGATGGGGGAGGTGGACCCATAGACTGGCAAGATCATAGTGCGGAGGAAGCAGTGAGTGCCAGTCTGGGTGTCAACATTATCCCGGGACAACTGAGTACAGGAAGCAATACAAGATAGGTAAGCAGTCCAGAACACTGCCAAAGAAGTCTGTGGTAAGGTTAATAAAGAAACGGATTTGATTTCCAATTGCCAACATCATACTCTAAAAAAAGGAAAAGGCTTATATGAGCTTCAGATGAGGGATTTTATCTTCAAACTGAAAAAACAAAACCAAACCAAACAAACAAAACTAATCTAAACTAGAAACCCCAAAACAAAAGAAGTGAACATTATTTCTTTCCTTAATGCTTATCCACATTTCCTATATAGCACTGACTAGGAAGTTGTAGCATTTGGAAAAAACAAACGAGAAAAGAAAGAATCTGGCCCAATAATCATTCACAGGTACAGAATAAGTAAAGATATATTGATGTTTCTGAGAGAAGGTAAGGAAGCTGCATTTGTTTCATCTTCAGCCTCCTCTTTTCTCATACTGGCTCAGAAGCCAATATTTGGGATTTCAGAACTCATTTTCAGTTTGTTGAGCCCTTGGAGTTGCAGAAAAACACTTGTTCTTACTGTAAGCAGAACATGACCTTATTCTTACAAAATGGACTGGCTAATGAGCTGCTGTTGTATGTTTGGCCTTAAGTTTTCTGCAAGTGCTCCTTTGGTATTTACTCAAGTTACACAGATCACCTGATATTAAACATGGAATTTCTGCTCAAGGTTTTGTTTCTTTGTTTTGTTTATTGTTGCCAGGAACACCCAGTGGTGCTGACTAAGTTTATCGAGGGGGCTCGGGAAGTGGAGATGGATGCAGTTGGCAAAGAAGGAAGGGTATGTTCTTTCTCTCACTTGTCTTCCCACCAGCTTTTATCCTTAGCAACCTTGAAACATTCATAGGTTAGAATTCACAGTTTATGAAAAACATGTGTTTGACTACAGTGGGGAAGCTGTTCAATCAAAAAACTATTATCACCACCACCACCACCACCACCACCACCATCACCACCACCACCACAACCAGCAGCAGCACCACCACCTTCACCACCACCACCACCACAACAACAACAACCACCACCACCACCACCACCACCAGCACCACTACCAGTAGCAGCAGCAGCACACCACTGCCACTGCACTTCCCTAATAACAACCAAAAAATTCCTAAAACCAAATCTAAAACCCAACTCTCAAAGTCTCTGAAGATTCGGTGGAAGTGTCATGGGTATCTTATTCCTTGCATTTCAAACTGTTAGCATCTCTCTTTGATGATTTTCGGTATCAATTATCATCCCACACTCATCATTCTTTTTGAATAGATTTTTTTTTCTCATTTTCTTTTGTCTGTGGCTTTCCTTTTATGTTTCAATGAGTGTTATAAAAAACACCCAATACTTCGCTTTCTAAAATTTCTAATTAAATCTCTGATTTTTCTTCTCTATTTCGCACTCTTCTCTCCTTTTTATTGGATTAATAAAGGCAACAAAACAGAACAGAGTCAACAGAATAATAACATCAAATTAGCTTACCATATCACATCTGGTATGGCTGCGGCAGTGAATGCCTCCTATTTCAAGGAGAGAGGGAAATGGGGGATTGTTTTATTTGAATTTGCTGGTTGTCTTAATAAAGCATTTGTGATTTGTCTTGGGATGTAGTACTTCGTGTTTTAGAGAGGGCATGCCATTTTATTTGTTTCAAGGATAAAGTAAAGTAAAGTAAAAAAAATGGCCTTCATCTTTTGTTTTGCAAATAATTCAAAACACTACCAAATACGTCAAATCTGTTTTCCCCTAACAGATTACCAGTTCAGAGTAGAGCTTTCTTATTCTCTTTTAAAATCACAATAGTTTTAACTACCACAGACTCTCATAATCCTGATTTAAAGCATTCAGAGATAATATTTCCAGTCTCCTGTCCACAAGGACAGGAATTTTCTCTAAAACATCTTCAAAGGGTGTTCATCTGGTTCTTTTAACTGTTTTTTGACAAAGAGCACAAGCTACCTCAAGATTGCATATGCTTTTTGCCTTTATTTTTATTCAGTCCTGGGATGGCTCCTAGGACCTGTAAGACATGAGGCGAGTGCCCTGCTACTGATCTACACCATCACACTGTTAAGTACATATTGGTGTCTTCCTTTTGGTTGGGGAGAGAATCTTATATTCTCCCTCTTGAGCTAATCTTTTCCTTCCTAGAACTCCTTTTACTAATCTGTTTTGGATCATGAAGCAAGTTTCATGTCCTTTCCATTTCTTAATATTTAAAGCTAGGAATAGAAGCAGGGGGATGTAATTGGAGATCTATGGTAATGGGGATAAGGACTGGCCTGGAGCATGTGTGCTCAGTTCATGCACTGCACCCCTAATGGAGCCCATGCTAGCTTGTTGGCTTGGCTTTGCTCTGGGTTGTAGGGATGTGTATTTCCCTCTGTTTTTGTCCTATCACGCATTGCACATTGTCCCATAATCTGTCTTTTGGAAATATTTCATGTTACATAATTTTTAAATTCATTCCTAGAAATGGGCATATCACTCAGGTTTATCATAATACTCCTGAGTTCAGTGTGATGGCTGCTCCTGTTTCCAAGATCTCTTCCTCCCTCTCCTCTCTCTCTCTCTGTCCCCCCCCCTCTCTCTCCCTCTCTCTCTCTCTCTCACTCATGCACACACACATACATACACACTCAAGCACACATGCACACACGAAACACATGTGCACCCATGCATTCACACAGCCACACTCACACATAAGCACATGTACTCTCACACATAGACTTATACACACAAACATGCATGCACATTTGAGCTCACATGATGTGCATTCTTTATTTTACAAGTCTTCTGTAAAGATAATAAACATTGTTAGTTCCCTTTCATTAATAAAAACAATGACATACACCCTTGTCTGGGTCCCAGAGCACAAAAGTGGTATCTTCTGATGGAGACTCAATGCCGCTCAGATTTAAGTCATTTATCAATCTGATGAGTAAATAAATCTCTGTACCTTACATTAGTATTACACAGCCGTGACATTATTCTCTTCACATTCAGCCTTATTAGTTCCTGAACAACAGATCTTATTAACATATAGGCTAAAGTTATTGAGGTCATCAGCCTCAGAATCTGTCAGGCAAGGGTTCAAGTTCTTCTCAATCTCACTAGTGATGTAAACTTGGTCATTCATTCTTACATTACCTTTGTTTCCTTATGATAGAGCAGGACAAGAATATTTTCTGATCTCTTAAAGTTCACTTTAAAGATCTCATCATCAAAATCAAAAATCTTTTGCTCTAATTCAGCAAAACGTGTGTGTTGTGTGAGTCCATCCATACTGCTACACATTCACCTCTCTTGCATTCTTTTCCAATGTCTGTTTCTACTGTAGTTTCCTGTCCTATAGGAAACCACAGTTGGTTTAGTGTTCTTCTATTTATACCCTTGGCAATCAGTGGAAGAAGAGGAATAGTCTCTTTGTCCCTTTGTGCTCCCTGTAGAGGCTACTCGACACCGTACTTTGAGGCTTACACAGCGGTACAGTTATATCTCCTGTTCTTAACAGGAGTTTAACAGAGTCACTCACTACTGGTGCCAGAGTTGGTTAAGTACGGAAGAGAGTAGGTGATGGAGTAGTGCCTGGAAACAGGTGTCTGACAGCTTTTCTAAAATCTTCTTTTGACAGGTCATCTCCCATGCCATTTCTGAACATGTCGAAGATGCAGGTGTCCACTCGGGAGATGCCACTCTGATGCTACCTACACAAACCATCAGCCAAGGAGCCATTGAAAAGGTCATCATTTTATAAATGAAAGCAGAAAGGAAACAGCAAAAGATTAAAATCCACCACCAACAGCAATATAAAGATCTCTTAGTTTTTTTTAACAGCACTAGGCATGCTCCAGGTTAAATTTAATGAGAAGCTTCCTTGCCCTTAACCAGCTGAGTGTTTCAGAGATGATCTCTTTCACTGGGTTTAGAGCCTGTTTCATTGTGTGCTAGTTCAATCTTTAGTGTCAATCCAGGTGACTTGCTAAGATACCTGCCTCCACCCTAAGTTTCTGATGCCATAAGTCTGGAAACCTTTCTGAATTTTTATTTTTCCAAGCCTCCTAGAGTTACTATTACCACTGGTCTGGGGACCAGATTGAGAGACTGGATACTGCAAGTGATTCTCATAGCTGAGAGCCATTTATTAAGGGCAACAGAAAGTGATGCTTTTGAGGAGTGCTGAAGCAGTTGTGCAGGAGCCACTTGGGAACCTTTGGAACCTGAGCTTGCACTCTTCACTCTGAGCCCCACTTTAAGCCAGCACTTTGTGATATGTCTCTTGCCTATTCCTTAAGAGTAGGTCTTTTAAAGAACTATCCAATATGACTGTGTCAGCACCCAATGTGTGTGGTAAGGTATACATATAGAGCTTGTCATCTTAAGTCACTCTTGAGAACTTTAGGTAGATCAAGTTGACTTGACCTTCAAAGAGAGCTTTTCTTGCTTGCTATTCTCCTATAAGAATTTGTGCTGGCTTGTCCATTTGCTTTGAGTGTATTCTGAATATCTTTGATCTAGAATATGGAGGTAATAGAATGCTTTGGGATAACAACAGCACAGAAATTTAGAAGGTCACTAGATTTAAAATACAATTCAATTTTTTATGATAGGGTAAATAAGCACAAACTCCATATTTTCCAAAGTCTCCCAGAGTGGACACACCATATATTGTGCTTTCTTTCATATCCATTAGGTTGCTGACCCACTCCTATACCTGTGATGGGTGGGGAATTCTTGCTTCCCATGATCATTGCCTCTCTTGACATGGGAACTTTCTGTTTCTTTGCTGGGTGTAGGGGTTCCTAGCTGTGACATACAGACATTCAAGGCCTCCCTTCAGGCGAACACTAGTTTTTCTGACAATAATATATACCCTTATAGAGTTTAGGGCAATAGAAAAGTAACATGAAAGAAATATCCATGGCTGCCTTGTAGGACTGTGTGTTTTGAGAGCCTGTCCTTCTCAGCAGGTAGGTCATTAGATTGATAGATAGTTTGAACTGCAGTTTCTCGTGTTGGAGGAAGTAGACAGGAAAGATTTCATTTGGTCTGCAGTGTAAGAATGGAGTGTGTAATTGCAAGAGAGCATGCACTATGGAGGAGATATGCTCTCATAAAATTATTTGTCTCCTCTCCTGTCAGTAGACGCTTACTGCTACCCATTATTGCTATTAATTATCATTAATAATGGAGATACAGATCTCTACAAAGAGCAATAAAGGCACTGTAGACAAAAGTCTCATCTCTTGAACCTCCACTATGCTCTTTGGCACTGTGTCATTTGTCTTTTTGCTCTAGGTGAAAGATGCAACTCGAAAGATTGCGAAGGCTTTTGCCATCTCTGGACCATTCAATGTCCAGTTCCTTGTCAAAGGAAATGATGTCTTGGTAAGAAATACTAACATCCTTGGAAGATTTTGCCACCTTGTTAAATGATGTCGATCATGTTGGGTGGCGCCCCCACCCTGCTACTCTGTGACCCTAGCAGCTGCTCTGGTCTGAGAGGGATATTGCATAGTGTGTAATGTCTACCCTGTTGGAAGGCAAGGGCTCTTGGTGGCACTGATATGCCACACACAGTTTTGTGAAGTACTCGATGTACTGAAAGATTATCATATTCTGTCCACAGAGAAGTACAGATGTATGTATGCATGTCTTAACAGTGAACAGCATGTGTTTTTATAAATTCCTTCACTGAACTTTGACTTGCTCCTTACTTAGTGAACAAAGTTGTTTTGTAAAGCATCTTGAAAGACAATCAAAATAAAATTTAGACCAACTAGGTTGTTTCTAATTATTCTATTTTATTCTATTAGTAATCAAAATCTGTTCAATATTCAGTATGGAGACAAGTGGTGGTTACAATGGTATATGAGGCGTATTCTCTACCTTCAGATACTTTGTAACTTAATGAAGACTGGAAGAAAAATGACTTCAGAGTTGACTAGAAATGTACTAATAGCTTTAGTAGCTGTTGGACAGATGTGCGGATATCTTTGGAGTTGAACTGTGTGATTGTATTTTTCTGGGTGTGTGTGTGTGTGTGTGTGTGTGTGTGTTTTTGTGCACATATATGTATTGAACACATATTTGAATAGCATGTTTTATCTGGAGAAAATAATGAAAGGCTTCAAGGAATACTTTATATTTTGAATAAAAATTTACAGAATAGCTGGGATTTGGGTAGGTTGATAGTAGAGACTGTATTGCGCATGAATACAAAATCATCTACAACAGTGAATAAGTAGCACATTTTGGATTTGGGGATATACTAGTTCACCACTTTTTATGAGAAAGTATTTTTCTAAGTGAGGACTGGTACAGAATCTTGGAAAGTAGGACACGGGCCAGTAAAGTGGAATAAAACAAGAGAGATACATGCTGAGGCAAGGAGATTGAATGCTTTCTCCAACCAGGCTATAATATGAAGCCATGAAGAATCCAGTGGGGACTTTTCAGTTAGGGGTGTGGCATTATCCAAACTCTGCATTAAATGCAATGTATCAGAAATGTGCAGGGATTGAATTGGGGAATCGGATGCAAAGGAATCAGAATTCAAAGTTAATGACCTCAGAAAACCAATTAGAAGAAAACCTAAGCAGTGGAGATAAAGGGGGTGGGTTTAGAGAGTGAGTTAATAACAAGAAGGAAATGAGGAACAACATGGATACACTAAGTTGCTCTTACTGGTTGCCATCATCTCTTCTCTTTTGAACTTATTGCCTTTTTAGGTGATTGAGTGCAACCTGAGAGCTTCTCGATCCTTCCCCTTTGTTTCCAAAACTCTTGGTGTGGACTTCATTGATGTGGCTACAAAGGTGATGATCGGAGAGAACATTGATGAGCAGCACCTTCCTACCCTGGAGCGGCCCATCATTCCTGCTGACTATGTTGCCATAAAGGTATAATTTTTACAATAAGTGTCAGCTTATGAGCAGAAATGAAATGCAAGGGAATATTTGCCACCAAATTTTTGGGGCTTCATGACACTTCTACTTAAAGTGCTGGACTCGATGATCCTTCCATAATGTGCTGAGGTTGTAACGCAAGAAACTTCATGTGAACGATTTGCATTTATAGAAACATTGATAACCATCAAGGATAGCATAACCTCATAAATCAGCTAGCCAAGTGGATTATAACCCATGTTTCTGCAGCTGATACATGTTGGTGCTCATTTAGTTAGCAAATCAAAATCCTAAACACTATTTAGGACAAGGCTGAACTGTGAAAAGTCTTCAGGAATTCAAGAGTCTCCTAAAAATGGTTACCCTGAAGGGCTGGTTAAATCCTTACCACCTTGACCACCTTTTCTTAGTTTTCGTTTTCTTGAGTGGCACAGATTTTCCCTTGGTAAAACTGAAATAATAGTTTGTAGTAGAGTTGTGAAGGTGATGGAATTGGGATTATATTTTAATAATCCATCCTCCAGCTGCCTCAGTATAATCATACACAGTATACTTACTATTGTGACCATTAGCTACTTTGATTGATAGACATAAGGATTCATGAAATATACAAATATATTTGAATATCTTAGATAAAGCATACACAGTGGAATTAATTTGTATTGTGCAATACAGTCATGTGACATTGACAGGATGTCTTTAAAAGGATGCTGCTCATATATATACTGGTAGCTCCAAGCATAATTCCAATTCTATTGAAACTCTGACTTCTGACTTTAGTGGTAGAAGTTTAAGTTGTATTTAGGCATCAAAACAAAATTAAGAACTTATGATTCCTTGAATTGTATAGTGTATCAAGATGGAATCTTATTTTTTCATTGGTAAGCTTTTTAATGGTTAAAGACAGACAGCACAAATGAATTTTGGTTGAGACCAGAAGGTAGTAGTCAACAAAAATATTTTCCACTGTTGATATTACTTAGATATTTTAAATTCTTTTTATCAATACATGTAGAACGTATGTTTATTTTATAAATTTATACACACACATATAAATATAATAATTACAACTAAGAGTAACATTTCAAATGCACTGATTTTACATCTTGTTTTCATAATAGTCACTGTGTGCGAACATTAATTTTTTCATGTTACCTATTTGTTAATAATTTTAGAAGACCTAGTGTCCCTGATGGGAAAGAGCTGATAGCAGAACAGAAAAGCTGGAAGATAGGAACACACAATAACTTCAGTAAAATGACTCTACACCAATTTTCCCATAACTTAGAGCGTGCTAGTATCAATGGCAGGATCGTCTAGACCAGATAAATAGGCGCGTGTAAGAAACAAGAACTTGGTCTTTATGAGTCACACTGATAAAATAATTGAAAAGGAAGTACTTCAGTGTTCCTGCTCAGATGAAAAAAAGATAGAAAAAATGTTTCCAAGCTGAATATTTTTCAAAGCTTTGAAGAGGTGTCAACAACACTTTAATGTCTCAGAAGTCAGCTTACAGACAGCCATGTCTGGCAAGGTAGCTTGCTGCAAGTTCAAATGAACAGAACAAGAAGAGGAATGTTCCAAAATCCTATCAAGGGAAAAATGTGTTTGAACTCTGTGTTCGGGAGACCAATGCCCAGTAGATGTTGTTTGAAATAACTCCAGTAAGAATATGGGCAGGCCAGATTAGAAGTACTGGTCTAGACTGGTCACAGGGGATCTATTTACAGAAATCTTTTGGGCTAGGGTACAACATATTCTTGGAACAGAATTTTAAAACTATTTTTCAAGTCACTTTTTGGGCCAAAGAGAATTTATTTTTTCTGTTTGCCATGGCCTAATGAA
The DNA here is from genome assembly GCA_026225945.1 of Cricetomys ansorgei. Lineage (NCBI taxonomy): Eukaryota > Metazoa > Chordata > Mammalia > Rodentia > Nesomyidae > Cricetomys > Cricetomys ansorgei. Next base: position 6,170,922 of record JAMJFZ010001796.1, read on the forward strand.
TCCCGTGGGAGGCGATTCACCAAGCGTATTTACCTCTTGTCTTTTATCCTTTTATCTCAAGTGTTTCCCTTGCCTATTATGTCTGACAGGCTCCAATGTTTTCCTGGCCCCGATTGAGGGATGCTGACCCTATTCTGAGATGTGAGATGGCTTCCACTGGGGAGGTAAGTAGTTAATGGTCCATGAATACTTTTGTTAAACTTACTTGGAAATCTACGGTTCTATGATCTGAACACAGTCGTGTAAGTAAAGTAGTAAGTGTTGAGAGAAACACAGACTTCACAAGCTTTTCCTTTCCCAGGGGAACTCAAAGGTTTAGGGAGCTTGAATTAAAGAAAAAATCTACATTTTCTATAAGAGAGTTGACATTTTTACGTGTGAACCTGGAAGTTGAATACACACATACTTAATCATTTCCACATTGCCACTCTGAACAACAGTCATAGATTTCTCTAGATATCCATCTATGTCCTGTGTCAATCTTTTTAAGGTTATCATGTACTTCTGTAATGACAGTTCATCTCTGCTTTGCTATGACTGAAGCGGATCAGTGCATCTTTACTAGAAATATGTGGAATGACAGCATTGAAAAGGTCATAGATGTGAACAGTGGAAACAGCGAATACATGAAAAATCCCAAGCCCACTTTGAAGGCAGCTTCAACCTCTGGAGGCTGATCTAAAAACTATAACGGGACCGGCCACTGGATGTCCCTCTTCTCTTGTGTTGGAATTATGTCAAGTGAAGGTTTCTTTAAGAATGTGAAATGTGTTTTCGCTCAGAGAGCTGTCAGATTCTAGAAAGTTCTCTACGTGTCAGTGTCAGGACATTTTATGAATCACCTAGCCCTTGACAGACGTACTCGATACAACCTTCAGATCCTCATCAGTGCGCACTGGAGTGGCAACAGCAGACCGGGGGGCATCATTGTTTCTTTTGGTATTAAGGAAAAATCTAAATAGGAGAATATTTGATTTCAACAAATACGGGATGTTTTATATGGTTGCTTGGTTACAAGCAATGAGCTTTGATGAGAAGCCAAGTGAGACCAGGAGACAGGCAGTGAGGAGTGGATGACTGACTGCGGTGTTACAGTTACACTCTTAGAAAATGGCTCTTGATCCTTTTGCTGTTTCTTTTAATTTAGTTGGAAAAAAAAGCCCACCTGTGAGTGCCACATCAATCCTAGTTAAAAGATGCTGTTTTGGGCTTTATCCTGATCCCACGATTCTGTTTTAAGCCGATCCAGACCCGGATCAGGAAGTGGTCTCTTTCTCTCACACTGCTTCTCTACTCTGGCACGTTTGTTTTCAGTGCTTAAGTCTTCTCTATTTCAAACAGTGATGACGCTATGAACAACTTAGAAGTTGTTGGTATTGGTTGTCTCTTTTTCTCAGGTACGAAAGGAAAGAATTCTTCTTTTAATATTAAAGTCACATTTCCAAGCGTCATCAAGTATGATGTTTCAAACTCTGCTTCATAGCTGAAATCAGAATCATAAATCCAGTTTAGAAATCTCAACTATGTTTCAACGAGATGCTTACAGTGTTTAAGTGTCCTGTAGATAATAAGCGCCCAGCTTCTTATCTAATTAAGGGACATTTTTATTTTATATTTTTATTTTACAGCAGTAAAGCGAGGATGTAATCCTGATATTTACAGGACTATTTGCCTTTTTAAAAAATGGCTAGGCAGAAAATTGTTGGGACCTCCCTTGGGTACCTGTATTCCTGACTGGAATGCACGGTTCGCTCAGTGGAAGTTAGACGCATTAACTTCGGTTACATAGCCCAAGTTGATTGGCCCGTGTTTGACTGATTAAAATATTCACTGTGAAGTGAAAAGCATGTACTCGTGGTCAGCTGAAGGTTATAGTCATGAGCCCAGCAAGAGAGAGTCATTTGCTTAAAGAATGAATCCAGCCGTCAGCATTATTTACTATAATGGTGACTCTGAACGTGTGCCAGATGATGATGTGCAGAATTGACTCCCATCGTGTTAAAATACACCACTTGTCCTATAGTTATGGTGGCCATTTGACTTGTAATTACCCTAGAGGAAATCTCTACCGATTGTACCAGTTTGTGGTCCGCTTAGCATCTTTTCTTTTCCTTTTTTTTTAACACGTGACTTGGGCAGCTAGGATACATGGCAGGATGTTTTGGTTCAGTTTATAAAAATGATAAGAAGAATAAGCTCTGTTGGTATTTTCACGTACTTCCTGCATCCCTTAGGCCGCCTTCTCTTAGGGTGTCAGGTGATTTTAGTCTAGTGGATCAGAAGTTCTTCATTTCCATCACTTTCTGCCTTGCATTCATGTGTTGCTGCATGAGAAACATGACGGATACAGTTATTTTAACATTAACGCATATTAACATTTGGAATATTCACCACATTACACAACAGAAGCTGTGATTTGCACCCAAATAACTTGCAGTGCAATCCAGTAAGTTGTTCCACTGAGTGTTATTGAGAGAAGGAATTGCTTTTTCACTCACCATGCTTAATAAAAATGTAAGATACATCTGTTCTGGCAAGCCATTTAATCCTTGGATTCAGATTGTTTGGTCTTTGGGCAATGCTGAGAAAATCCAGGGAAAGAGCTTATCAGTTGCTGCTCCTCATTAGTTTATCTTTTCCCCCTTTATCCTTTTCCTTTTGTAAACGTATTAGACTTCTTCCCTTTCATAATTTTATTTTTTCATTTAATCTCAACAGGTGGCATGCTTTGGTGAGGGTATTCATACAGCCTTCCTAAAGGCAATGCTGTCCACAGGATTTAAGATACCTCAGAAAGGCATTCTGATTGGAATCCAGGTGAGTAGTGTAGAGCTGTGTGCATTCTCAGGTAGCACATTGTCAGTGGCCAGAATGGTAACTGTGGTTACACAGAGAGGGGGCTTGTTTGCATTCCTCTAAGGAAAATGATCACTTATGAGAATGGCCATTGGTTCTTCTATTTGATACCCTGGTTTTCTCCTGCTGCAGCAGCAAATACAGAAGTAAATAAGAAACAGAAAGCAAAACGTCTCTAGTGAAAGAACATTTGTTTTGAAAGGGACTGTTTTAGAAAAGCAATGCCCCTTATTCCTAGATTAGACCTTTTCTACAGATTTTTTTCCTCATTTTGTTTCATTTACTTATAATTTTCTACAATGTACTTTAACCAAACTTATCCTTTACTACTTCTCCATCCCTCCTTTCTTACCCACTAAGCTTTGCATCCTGAATCTTTTTAAATTTACTAAGTATTGTTTGTGCTGTCCATATACTTTGGATGTGTGGCTGTCACTTGAAGGTGGTCAGCCCACAGGGACTACATTCCTCAAGCAAATTAACACTCCTTCCCTCAGCTGACAGTTACCAATAATTTCTTAAGTAGGGGTGGGACTTCCTGTCTATCTCCTTTCTTCCCGCTGGAATTTTGTCTGGCTTGAACTTGAACAGGCCTTGTGCATTCATTTTATGTATATGGGTCAAAGCAAGATGAGTTGACTCCAAATGAATATTTAACACAATCAAAAGAACACTATTGGTTTATTATAAGTCAAGTGTAAATAAATATCAGGGCGAAATTTTGGACAGAAAATGTCTGTATCTCCTTGAATTAATTATTGCAACAGTATATACATGTTCTGTTTGTAATTTCCTGAAAAGAAACAATTGTATATGTTTCTCAACTAGTCATTCATTTTGATTTGTGATTAGTAATCCTTATATTCTTTAAAAACAATGAGTGGTCACATATACCCCCCTACTGTGACTTTAATAAGCTCAAACCCGGCATGGCTTCACAAAAATCAATAAAAACATAATTAGAACAGAATCAGGTATTCTCAAGCCAGTGGGTGATTATTATAAATGCGGCCTCATTAGGGTGTCTTAATAATAGCAAATTAGGCTGGAGACTGGATAGGTAGGCACTTTGGAGAAGTTTCTGGAAAGAGTAACTTTAGATTTTGCTTTATGAAGGTGGCAGAAGGGCAAGGGTGAGGACTTGGAGCAGAGGCTAACAAGATGGCTTGTCACGTGAGGCTTAATGGCAGTTAAGAGACAAATCACACCATATGAGTGACTCGTCACGTTATAAATGGGTACTGAGTATTATTAAGTCCTAACTAGGAGAACATTGGCCCAACTTCCAGTGATGGCTGAAAGTTTAATGTGAGACCTGGGGACATTCAGAGGAGACCATGCCCTTAGTCCTCATCTTCACAACTAATCACAACACTGCTAACATTTTCAAATAGCAGTTTAAGAAGGCAGTGGTGTATAAAATTGTGGCTTGTTTGGTTCCAGTGCTTCGGGGAAATGTGCCGCAGAATTAATTTGATTCCTATGAAATATTTGTGGGATTTGGGCATCAGTGAACAGAATTTTGCTTTGTAGGAAAAAAAGGGGACTTTATGGAGGGCAGAACAATTTTTTCACAGCAATGGGGATATATTAGTTAAAATTCTACCTTTAAGTGCATTATTTTTAAAACAATCAGCAGCTACGTGAGTTGCTGCAAAGAACTTTCTGTTTGTACATGAGTGACAATCACTAGGGCTTTAATATTATATCTTTTAAGTACAAGTTTCAATGTGGTTTAAAATTATTTAATAAAATTATACTTAGTGACATATCCACAACTGGGGAAAATTGATCAGTAAAACTGTGAACCTCTGGAAATAGAAAGGATATTATTCTACAACTTATTTTATATGAGAGGCAAGGAACACCTGCCATTCCCAACATTTGATGTTTATATAGTCTCTCCATTCCCAGAGAGGAGGGACTAATTCATACTAATTTTAAAAAATGCTTAGTCTGATAACTTAGTCTGAAAATATGACAGAACAGATTAGGCAGAGAGCCAATAGCTTTAATTCTCAGAGGCACTATCTCAGTTAGAAAAGGATCTAACCTAAACTCAGATTTTCACACAGCCTTTACAGCAGCACAGACCCAGTCATCTGGGTTCTGTATTCCGGGATACACTTTGAAAAAGCATGTTAATGCGTTATCACTGGGTCAGAAGACTTCATCAAAACTCTTTCAAACATATAATAGAACTAAAACAGACTTAACAAGAGAACTAATATAGCAATTAATGCCAGGGCTAGAAAGTATGTCTGAAAGCATCTGGTTAGGGGAGACATTTAGACAAGTTATGAGAGAAGAGTTCATTTTGCATCTTAACTTCTTAGAGGGGAATCCACATAGTACGATGCCACCATAGGCCTCACAGAACACTGAGAGCCATATACCATTGCTGTGAATTTCCTTTATTATTCCCCTCTGGAGCAGTGGAGAGGCTGATTAGCATCCACCCCATTTGAAGTGAGGCTCTTCTTTCCCCTTCTTCATACCCCCTGAGATAAGTACATGCTCTGAGTAAAATGATTTAATGAAGACACTTAGACTCATTCATTTGGTACAACAGATTCTAAGAGAAAACTGGGGGACAGAGAGACACAGAACGAAGGTCAAGGTGACACTGAGCTGGACAACTTCATTTGGTGTCACAGACTGAAAACATTAAACAATAAGCAGTTATTACTAGCAGTCTTTTTTAAAAAGATATATAGAATATAAAATATATATATATATATATAGTGTGTGTGTGTGTGTGTGTGTTCACGCATGCACTTGCCTGTGTGTGGCATTTTGTTGAATATCTTTTTCTCTTCCCCACTGTAATCCTTACGCAGGTACATCCTTTCAGCCCTGCCCTTCCCATGGTAGAGCCCAGAGTCAAATCACCCAGAAAGTTTACATTTGTGCATCGATCTTGTGCACCTAGGATTTAGGAGAAGGAAGAATCAGGATGTAGATTTTTAACAAAGCATCTTTGTTGGCTTAATTGCCACGTATACTGGGACTTTACCAGCTTTCCGTATTTAAGGGCATTTGTAATACAAGAAGCATAATACGGGTTTATGAGACAACAGGAACGCCCTTGATTTCCCTGCAGTCATTCCAGCCACCTTTTATCCTGTCACGGTGTATTTTTAGTTGCCACGGAAAGGCAATCTGCCTTGTTTTGAGGTTTTCTAGAACACCCTTTAACAATAAGTGATTTACTCTAGAGGAGATGGAGAGCACTCTCTGTGTTTCCCTCTCTGATTGGGCTATTCAGCGATGCTGGTGAAGTGGCAAGCACCAGCCTGACATCTGTGCTTCAGCAGAGCTCAGAAACACAAAGCAAGCGTTTATTTGAAAAGACGCATCCAAGTGACATGAATAACCTTTTATCGTCAAGAAGGCATCATTAGGAACAACCACACAGCTGTCAATCCAGGCAACCCTGTAGCACCCACAGACATCGCTCAGTGTTAACTTGGATTTCTCTTCTGCAGCCGGAAGTTGGATTAGTGTGAAAATGATCTCTGGAGGGAACAGACATTTACTCCACACTTAACAAGAACTTTTTCCCTTATAAACGTGTCCAAGAACATAAACTTCCTTGTACTTTTCACCTCTACTAAGGAATGGATTCTTACATAGGTATTTTCAATCAGCTTTTAAATGTGAGGCTGCTCAGATGTGAGCTGACACCTGTAATTTCTTTTTGTAGAGAGGGTGTTTTACGTGTCACAAGTGTTCAATACATGTTTGATAGAAGTTTATAATGTGTCTATGGAAGCCAGCACCCCACACCAGAAGGCAGAATGGTTCCCTCACTAGGAACTGCCAATACTGTCATGTTGGATATTTATCTTTTCCACTTGGGGGACAACAGTGAAACAGCTCCATAATGAGTTTCTGCCTGGCATCTGCAGGTCTTAGAAGACTTACTGACTTATTTTACTTTAAAATGGCAAAGAAAAAAATGGCATTATAGTATTCCTCCCTCAACATTATTCATTGTGACTTTGGTCAAGGTTAATGCATCTTGACCCCAAATTGCAAAATGAGTGAAGGATAGCCCTTCCAGCCTCATTCGTTTCCATTTCTAAACTGAAGTGCACATCAGAATGACCTGGGGAGTTTGAAAAAAGTATATATGAATGGGATGCCCACCTGGTGCAGTCTGTCTGGTAGAGCCTAAAGTTTCCTATTTTTAACAAGGTGATGTTGATGCTTTTGCTTTGGGACATCAGGGGACTACCTTACTTGTGGCATCTCATTTTAGAAACGTGAAGAAAAATTGGTTACCATATTATTATTATTATCACCATGTAATCAGTGACTTTTTGCTAAGGGAGTGTTTAAGAGACTGAGAGTCATTAGTTAAGGGCATGACTAATGCACAAATTAGCCTGGCATTAACTGAGACCTCTCGTGTCATTTAGTACAAATGTAAGTCTATTCCATGTTTATCAGAAAGTCCAAATGTAATGTTCAATATGAGGGAGATTTAATAGAGTTCAGAGATTCATTTTGCATATTTCATGTATGTTTCTTGTCAGAGAACCTTAAGCTATAAGGCAAATATAATGGATCATCTCATTTAGCCTCTCGCTTCCCAAGCAAGATCACACTTGAGCATATTAGTGTCCCGTTCTGCCTAGTATATATGTTAAGACGTTGCTGCATTAAATGGCCCTAATGTCAGTCAGTCAGAATTATTCTGCTTTCTCTATTATATTTTATAATTTTATTTTATTTTTGTGTAAAGCGATGAACTGATGGTATCTAAACTCATTTATTCCTATTTGGTCCTGAGTGGAAATAGAAAACTACCCTCCTAGGCATGGTTACAATTCATGTTCTAGAGGGCAGTCATGAATAACCCCTGCGCCTGCCTTAGCTCAGATTCACCCTGTTGTATTTATCTTTTCTATTTGCCAATGGTTTCCTCTCATAAAACTGCAGTTCTGGGACTGAGAGGGCCAGAATCTAAGATATATTTGAATATAGTCTTTGGAGTCATTGCCTAGGATTTAGATGTGTTCTCAGACAACTTTTGCATGTAAATATCAGGAGGTTTTATGGGCTGAGAACTATTAAATTTTCTTTTTTGGTTTTTGAGACAGAGTTTCTCTGTTTAACTGTGGCTTTCCTGGAACCCACTCTGTAGACCATGCTAGCCTTGAACTCACAGAAATCTGCCTGACTCTGCATCCCAAATGCTAGGATTAAAGGCGTGAGACACCACTGCCTCACTTTTTTTTGAGTATTATCAGCATTATACATGGATGTGGATATGTTTTAGTTTTGATACTAGGGACAGGATCACATCTGTGGTCACTAATGTGATTTCCAAATTGAACACAAGACATCTACAGAAATAACCATATTGTATCATCAGTTAAACACAATCTTTTAAGAAAAGTCAGCAAAGTGATCTCATTTATAGAAGAACCGATATGTTTTTAAGCATACATGATTTTAAATAGCTCAGGTGGTAAGACACTCATGATAATATGGTCAAGGTCAGAATTTAATCTTTGGGTAGGTCACTCATCTTTGTTGTAAGTCATCCTGGACATGGCCTTGAAAACACAAACCCTTAAATGGAAACAATCTTTAGAACTGGGAGACCCCTGACGACACTGGGCAGGAATCCAGGGAGATTGGGTCAAGTTGGGGTCCTAGGAAGAACACAACAACACTCTGAGAGAAACTATCTGAAGAAAATGAGCTGGCACTTTAGGAAAACCCATGTGGAAATGGGTGTGTATGGTGGCAAAGTTGGTTTGGGCTATAATAAATGCTAGAAGAACTCAGGACTGAATATTAGGTTATAAGGACAGAAATATAGTCTCTGGCAAGCTGGAAAAAAAGGCACCTATCTTATTGCTGATCAACATTTCTTGAGAACTGTTATTCTAAAAATTGCTGATCTGGAGTGTTAACAGTATGTAGTGATTGCTAATAAATTATCCTACTGAACAATCACAATGACCAAACGCCACATTATCGTTACCATTGTACTGACGGTAGGGTGAGACTACCTCAGAGAAAAGCTAAATCACCCAGGGAAACACAAGTTAGTGAGCTGTGGAACCTCAAGAAATAGGCACATTATCATCGCGCTTTTAGAAGTCATGAAGTGACGCCAAGGGTATTAATTTTTCTGAACATACACTTCCAGTGAATGGTAAAGCCAGGACTGGAAAAGGAACTTAACACTCTAGGGATTCCTAGCACCTGATCTTCTAGGACAGCAAATGAGTTATTAAAGACAGCTTCAAATTAGGACTCACCAATGAGAGCAGGTTGTTCAGACTAGCAAAACAACCAGGGGCTGATTCTGTGTTTAAATCTCAGACCTAGTGTCTCCCTAATTAGGCAAAGAAAACGTGCAGAACTGTATGGATCTAAACAAAGACGGCGAGTACTCAATGGGAATGAAAGGGCTTGCAGAGATGGAAGGCACAGAACAAGACAACATAAATGGAATTTCACCTGCTTTGGAGAACAAAAAACTTATGCTAAGGAAGCGAAATACGGAACTTATTTTTATAATGGTGGAGGGACAGCATATCGGATGTGTCTAAACACAGATGTGGATATAGAAAGTGAATTCTGTTAAATTTGTTTTCAGCAATCGTTCCGTCCAAGATTCCTTGGGGTGGCTGAGCAGTTACACAACGAAGGTTTCAAGGTATACTCTCTTTAGTTTTTTTTAAAAATAGCTTTTTTTTCAGCATTGAAATTTGTTCATGAAATAAAATACTACACACACAGGAAACCTGTTTTTTCAGTTTGGAAGGTTTAATTAACTTGGTCATTTAAAAACATTCACAGAGGATGATTGGTAGTTAGTAATTGTTGGGGGAGGGTAATGTCATTGTAATGTTGTAGCCACTGGTAAGTTGTCCTTGTTACAGAAAATTACTTTTCACTCACCCGGTAGCAAAGAACTCCAAGTTCAGTGGATCACACACAAAAGAAGACATAAAAATAGGAGGGAACTGGTTGTGAAGAAAGACTCTAGTGGGAGAAAGGGGGATCGGAGAGAGGAATGGAGCTGAAAACAACTAAAATTGGTTAAATAAACACATAAAACTATCAAATAATATATGTTAAAAATTAACTTTACATAGAATACAATAATTAGAAAGACTAGGTTTAGCAAAATGACTACAAACTCAGTAGTGGTTGTCAGCTTAAAATCTTGGAAACTAGATGAAACGTATTTGGGACACACACCAGTGTATTTCTGTATCGCTTCCTTTTCTTGATTTTGTATGAGGTCACAGTTTCCAGCTGTTACAGTTTCAGGCAAAGTGTCTTTGTAGCAAGTTAATTCCTCTGCACACAGCCTGGTTCAGTAAAATAAAGTTATTTCTACAGCTAAGATTGAGCCTGTAGCCATGGACTTTGTTGACCTCACAAAAATAATTTCTAAGCTATGACTAATTCTTTTACAAAAGCAGTTACAACCAAGGCTCTTAAATGTTTCCTCACTGAAAAAAATTAAAAATATTTAAAGTATCTGTGCTTCAGATTCTGAGTTCATGGCTACCCTGGGCACCATGCTTTTTCCACCTCCCCCCCCCCCCCTTCTACTTTCTGTTGTAAACGAATGTCCCTTCATTAACAAAGTAACTGAGTTTTCTATTTTAAATGCAGCTTTTTGCCACAGAAGCCACATCAGACTGGCTCAACGCCAACAATGTCCCTGCCACCCCAGTGGCATGGCCGTCTCAGGAAGGGCAGAACCCCAGCCTCTCTTCCATCAGAAAGTAAGAACTAAATAGTCTGTTTTTTTAAGCTGGGGAAAAAAAACCCAAAAACTAAAGGAAAAGCAGGAGATAAGTGGTGGGGGCTAATACAGTATGACAGTCTCAGATTTCAAGTCTTTCAAAAGTTTGTTTGGTTAACAAACCTAAGAGTAATACATTTATGGGTGATAGTTTCATTTTTATGAAGGGTGTTGTCGCTATATGCGTGCACGTGCACATGTGTTTGGAAACACCTCTAAGATACTTCTGGTAAGAGTGCTTCAGAGAGACGAGTGAAAGCGTGAAGAATTTAGTGCAGTGCTGTTTATATTATGTCATATATGTACATTCCCAAAGTATGTATATACATATATATGTGATTGATCATCTACATTTCACTGAGGCTGTGCATCAACGGATCAGTCAATTTATTGAGCACTTGCAGCATAAAGAAAAGTGGAGTAAGCCTTTTGATAATATTATTAATTACATGGTTGTTCCTTAGGCATATCATCACCTGATTTTATAAGACACACTGTGAGGCTTCTGAAACAGCAGAGCATCTGTGATTACAAAGCTACGTGGCATGAGTGCACAGGGGTTCCTCCTTTCTTACTGCTGGTTCTTAGAGTTTACCCAATAGCGACAGCATACCGAGTTCTGTGCAGTATGCTGTGTATTAAAGGTTGTTATAAAAATCAGTATCCAATGAGTGGAAGAACTGCGTCAAGTACAGACTTTAGAAGCCTTCCACTGAGGCTGTAAGCCCCTTGCTTAGAATTTTGTAAAGTGTAAACTAGGTCTGTCTCATGCTTTTGACATTTGGATGACTCTCAGTGTACGTTCAGTCCGTCCAGCAACAGTCTGTGACACAGGCTAACTCACAACCAGGTATTCTAGTCTTTTCTACTACCAAGTACCTGGAAACAGACAGAGAGGGAGATGGAGTCTGCGGATGGGAGCCTGGAGAGAGAAGGGCTTTCAATGCCAGAGGGATCACTCACTTCCTTGTAAAAACAAAGTAAATGTCTATCAAACTGCCAACTCTTCCTATGTTGGGTGGTATTTTCAAGAGATAACGAGTTTTGCATCTTGTTATACTTGTACCAGAGTCCTTTCAAAAACATAATACAAATTTTAATTCCCCAGCAAGTGCAACTTGAACATCTATTTAGAAGTAGAAAAGAATGGTCGCAATCAGCTCAGAATGGCGTTGGTTTACATGGCAGAGAGGGCACTTTGTGTTAGTAATGTTGAAACTAATTAGAAAATGCACCTTGTCAACTCTTAGTTTTTATTTGTTTCTTCCTTTAGATTGATAAGAGATGGAAGCATTGACCTAGTGATTAACCTCCCGAACAACAACACCAAATTTGTCCATGATAATTATGTGATTCGGAGGACAGCTGTGGACAGTGGAATCGCTCTCCTCACTAATTTCCAGGTATGTTCTTTCCTTTAGATACAAACCACGTGTAGGTTTGATTTCTGGATCTCTCCCCATGTCTCTCTTTTTCTTTTGTGGAGTATTCAGAACACAAAGGAATTCTTAATAGAATAAAAAAATGGTGTTAATATTACCATATTACCTCACTTCCAGAGTTGGGGATTAAGCAGTTGAGATAATAAAAAGGGATAGGGGTGGTTATCCTATGACCCATTCAATTAACCTGTGAGTACAAAGAGATAGGAGAATATGGTGTGACGACTGGGACTACTGTCTCCTGTCTCCAAGCGAAAGCCACCACATGAAAGCAATGTCTTATAGATCAAAGGTGCAGGTATAACACACATGCTTGTCCACACCACAGAAAGAATGACTGTATGAAGCACATTCAGTTTCATTTGGAGATGAGCCACCAGAGGTATCACAGAAGGACCAGTGTGTCCAAGATTTGCTAATGATCAGTGTATCATATTTTTCCTGTTAGTTTTACTCCTTACTGGGCTTAGGGTAAGTTTATTCACAGTCAAGTCTGAGGCATAGGGAAAGTCTCTATGAAATACAAGCATCACATCTTCATCCCACACCCCTTTGAAAATTGGGAGGAGACACTTGTGACTTCTCACCCCTGGGTCATCCGGCATTCACTTTCATCTCCTGTGGGTTGCTAATATTCTTGACGTTTAATTTTAGGTGACCAAACTTTTTGCTGAGGCTGTACAGAAATCTCGCACTGTGGACTCCAAGAGTCTGTTCCACTACAGGCAGTATGGCACTGGAAAGGCAGCATAGAGCAACAAACGTCCAGTGGATTCATCCTCGAGTCAGCATGAGCCACACCGCTCCAAAGGGACTATCCCAGCCTCTCTCCAGAAATGAATGCTGTTGCCAAACTTTATTTTAGGTTCCTCTGTTCTCGGTAGTCTGCATCTTTAACCATTACATTGTTGTCAGTCACTGTCTCAGAACCATCCAGTCTTTCTCAAGTTGCTTGTTCTTCACAAGTATTTCAGCCACTCACACGTTATCTGTGGTGGACTGAATTTTAGTATTTCATGGTGCTGGTTAATAATGATCTAAGTAGAAGTGTCTGTCCTGTCCCCTGAAGTCTATACTCTAAACATACTCTTGTTTTTAAAGTAACATCTGCCACACCAAGGGCCCACTAACAGGGCGGATTACCATACGATATTGTTTAAATGCAATATGGGTATAATTTATGAACATCATCATGATGTTTGTGCAGCGTCTCTCTGTTGACAATGATTCTCACTCACTTAGCCAGTCTAGGGATATCATTTCTTCCCATGACACACAACATGAGATTGGATTTCTCTGATGGATGCTTGCTTGACATTTTGGAGGATGTCAGCGGATGACAGCGAACACAGAGGTGATTATATTCTTGATATTCTTGTTGGATTTTTAATACAGGCCCAAGTGAAATGTCCAGACTTATGCATTCATCCTCTGCTCAAATTTTGGAAAACTTCAGAAGTCCGTATTTCTTTTGTATGACAGATCATGTGATCTTCAATGTCTGACCCTACATTCTGCATTCCACATATATTAAACATAGGACTCCCATTCCTTTACACACAAGACTTTTTTCCCTCAAGGTAGCCTTTGTTGCTTTTTAATGTTTTGGTTATTTCAATGCTCTGATTGTGAACTTTTAAATAAAATGCTATGAAATGAAAATGCAGTTGAATTCTTTTTTTTAACAGGATAAAATATAAAATAAAACAAAAATCATAACATTGAAGTTGGACAAAGCAAACCAAGAGGAGGGAAAGAGCCCCAAGAGAAGGCACAGGAATCAGAGACACTCATACAAAAACTGAAAGCTATAATATATACACAATATATTATATACAATATATCCAAAGATCTGCTGCAGACCTGTGTTGGCTTTGTGCTTGCAGCTTCTCTCTCTGTGAATTTGTATGAGCCTTGCTCAGTTGATTTATAAGGCATTAGAGGTTGGATTAGGCAACCCAGCAGGGGGATAAGAGTCCCAAGGGCAAAAGGTTCAGAGATACACCCCCCCCACACACATATACATACAATGGAGTCTGTATGAGTTCTGCAAGAGCATCAGGCCAGGCAACTTCAAGACATATTTGGGGGAGCCAACAAGCTCCATGTCTGCTGCTTCAGGCTCTGAGAGGCCCCAAAGAGTACTACTGGTCAGTTGATTCTGTGAGATTTGTTCTCCCGGTGTCCTCACCCCTCTGGTCCCCACAATCTCTCTCCCACTTCTTCCGTGGGGGTTCCCGGAGCTTGGCACTTTGGCCCTGGACCTCTGCATCAGCTGCTGTAGGGAGCCTCTCTGATGAGGGTTGGGCTAGGCACCTTATCTATGAGGAGAGCAGGATAACTTTAAAAGTCCTCTCCTAGTTATCCAGTCCCTAGTTCCTGGCCTGCCCTGGATTATCAGTCATGGGTTCCCTCCTTTAGCATGGTATTCTGCCCTTTCATTTCCCAAGCAGATCTAGTAGGGACGATAGGTTATAGTCAAAGTATTATGGCTGGAACGCTGTGCCAGTCCCACTACTGGAAGCCTTGCCTGGCTACAGGAGATGTTCTCTTCAGACTCTTTATCCCCAATTACTAGTGGTTCTCACCAGGGTTTCCTCCCTTCACTCCAGTGAGTTTCCACTGCACTAGGTCTCCCGACTTGCCCCCATGTGTCCTCCAATTCTGGTTATCTCTCAATACATTCTCTCCCTCCATCCCTCTCCCCTCTCCTGGCCCCTTCCCTTCCCACTCCCATCCTTCCCCATCCCTGTTGCATCATCAGTCCTATTTCCTGTTTACCAGGGAGATCTCTGTGTCCCCACTGGGGCCCTCCTAGTTGCAGAGTCTCTCTGGATCTGTGGATTGCAGCATCTTTGTCCATTGCTTAACAGTTAATATCCACATTTACGTGAGTACACACCATGTTTGTCTTTCTGGGACAGTTACCTCACCCAGGATGTTTTTTTTTTTTCTAGTTGCATTTAGGATCTTTAGTTGGAGAAAAGAAATGCAAGGAAGTGGAAACTCTTTGTGTTCCAATTCAGCAATGGTCTGTCTTCTTGAACAGATTGATTCTTTCATATAAACAAGTTAACACGTTTTTAAGTCTCTCAGTTTGTTATATATCACAAGTACAGTCAGCACAGTGACAGCGTTCATAGTGCTGAGCTGTAGACGGAAGTACTATTTCCATATTAAGAATCTAATAGCTTTCAAGAGAGGATGGACTCTGCGGTGCAGGGAGGAAGGGAGCACAACCAGCCTGGGAGAGAAAAAGGAATAAAGAATGGGTCATTAATAGATCTGAAATTTTAAAGCTTTAGAAAGGGAAGACGAATATTTGAAAAGTATTTCTGTTAAACTTTGCTGTTAAGCAGGATTCCTGCTGGAAACTTTTAGAAACAGCTCCAACGCTCATTTGTCTCAACAGCTGCAGGTACTTGAACCTCAGCTTCTACAGTGTCCATGGCCTCTCGAACAATGAAAGTGGAAATTATCAGAGAAACAAACCATGTCTGAATGCAGTTAAGTGCTCTGTAATTACCCACAAGCGTTACCATTTGGCTGCTGGTGCGGCCCCCCTGCGGGCACACGTGCCGTTCATGTTCCCACACGCCCAATCAAATCCACAAAGACCTTTCATTACATATTGTTGGAAACACCCTTAGCTTGAAAAAGGCCAGCTCAACTTTATTCCTCTCTTCTTTCTCTGACTGTTTCTTTTCCCTTTGTTCTTATGTATGAAACTTCTATGGTTTTTTTCTAATGAATATCACTGTGCTGTTCTATTAGAAGTGTGGTGACTGGTGAGTGTGAAGGTGATGTAGCAGGGTAGAGAATGTCTGTGCCCTTCTAAGTGGCTCCCCAGGTTCCATAATAATTGTTTCTTGGTCTTCTCTTGTGCATAATAGAGGGTGAAAGGCTCCAGAAAGAGCTTAAGTACCTACAGCTGTTGAGATCAAGACAGCAACAGGCAAAAAAAAAAAAAAAAAAAAAAAAATCTCAGCAAGTCAAAATTAGTACCATTTGTGCTTGCTTTTTATTGCTTAAAGACCATATTTAGGTCTTTATAACTTTTGTTTTGTAAAAGATTTATAGCCACATAGAAAATGATCAATCCCTCACCAAAATAAAACAAACAAGTCAAGCTTTTCCAACAAAAGGTCCATTTTTCTTGAAACTGCACCTTACCAAATAATTTCTTTTTAAGGTTTTCCCTAGAACAGATCCACAAACCACCAGGAGGAGCTTTTGCTCATCAAAGGATGTACACGTCCATCTCACATAGCAGTCAGAGATGTCTATGTCTCCCAGTGACACTTTCACATACAAAGCTTACAGCTGCTTGGAAGGTGTAATTAAGACAGGGTATCCCCAACTTGCAGGAAAGGAAGAGAATCCCAGTTCAAACTGTGTTATTGAAGGACAGGAATAACTTGAAATTTTTTTTGGTGTGGTTATTAAAGAATATATTCTAATATCTAGTGCCCAGTAAAAGTTTTCCTTTTTGACATTTAAAGACATACAGAAATCTATTTTCATCTTCTTAAAGATTTTGTGTGTGTGTGTGTGCTCGCGCGCGCATGCACATGAGAGAGAGGGGGGGAAGGGGGAGGGAAAGAGAGGGAGAGGGAGGGGGAGAGAGAGAGAGAGAGAGAGAGAGAGAGAGAGAGAGAGAGAGAGAGAGAGAGAGAGAGAGAGAGAGAGGGGTGCAGTTTCACACAAAAGCCTGAAGAGGGTGGTAGAGCCTAAGGCGTTGGAGTTACAGGTGGTTGCGAGCCAGTCCATTTAGGTATCAAGAGCTGATCTGGGTCCCTGGAAGAGCAAGTGTTCTTAACCACAGAGCCATCTCTCCAGCCATGCTGCTGCCAGGAATCTCAGTAGCAACCCTTTTACCTACTTCCTATATAATACCTTGAAAGCTGAAAGATGGCAGGATTTTGATGCTTTTAGTTTAAAAGGATCATCCTAGTTTCCTGTTTTCTGTAAGTCTTTGTGAATTTATTCATAGAATTCAAAGAAATTTATATAATATAACTCGAACTGTAAGATTTTCTTAATCTTTCTTCCAGAGGATTTGAATGTGGACACTATGTTTTCTAATTACTGAGGTACACTGTCACATTATTCTTTTCTATATCCAAATCAAAATATCAAAGAAGCTTCAGGAGAGAAGGTGCTTCTCTAGGTAAAACGTGAGCGAGTAGGAATTAATAGTTTAAAAAACACATGAGGTTCAAGTGTTTCATATAAAGAAAACCCAAATTTTGTTTACTGGATCAGAATGAAATAGACAGCACTAAGTTGACTCTCAGTATCGGGGAAACCTTCCAGAGCAAGCAGTCCTGCCGTGCTCAGTCTTTTATTACCTGCCTCAGGCCCTGTGCGAAGTACTGTTAGTTTCACAGGTCCCTCACTAATCCTAATGCTTGGATCTGTAGAAATCTGGATCTGTTGGGCCCCAGGGGCTTAATACCTCCTCTGGAATAGTCCCTGGCTTACCGTAGTGAGTTTTGCCGTAGTAAACTCTGGAAAGCTGATGTAAATGCGGTATTCTCAGACACACGTGAGAACTGAAGTCCTATGATTACTGTAACCTCGGTACTGGTGTTAATGTTACAGGTTCAGGTTTAATCAGTGGTAATTTTCTTTGATCCAGTAAGGTCTCATAAGTGATTTTAGATGATTTTAACAACCCCCTTTTTTACCTATAGTTGAGAAAACAATTATGAGACTGGCAATTATTGAAGTCTATGGAAGGTAGAGGCATTTTTTTTTAATTTACAGAAGCATTTGCAGAACTTATAATTGCTGTCCAAAATCACTGATACTCAAAATTTCGTTAATAAAAAAATTTATATTGAGATGTGTTTGATCACCAAAATTAAATTTATCTCTGCTATTTTAGTTACTAGATCAGTGGTTCTCAACTTTCTTAAGGCTGTGACCTTTTAATACAATTCCTCATGTTGTGACCCCCAGTCATTAAATTATTTTTGTGCTAATTCATAACTAATTTTGCCACTGTTATGAATCATAATATAAATATCTGGTATGCAGATGGTCTTAGGCGACCCATGTGAAAGGGTCACAACCCACAGGTTGAGAACTGCTGTACTAGGTCTTATAATCTCTTTTTGAACATGGGCCATGTTTTTTTCTGGGCCTCAGGTCTCAACATAGTTCTTCATGTATTTAATAGACTAGAAGTGTTCATGGGCTCTTGTGAAGGAAACATCAACATGACTTTTCCAAATCTTCAACTACTTATTGTTTCAAAAGTATGTGGACCAATGCAGTATCTTAAATCCTAGTTATTGTTATGAATGAAAGAATGAATGAATGCTATTGTCTGTCCTAGTGCCAACAATATTAATCAGTGTGCTGACAGATCTCTGAAAATGTATCCACACTTGCACTTAGCCTTTCTCCACTCTCACCTGCCTGCAACCATTTCCTATGTCCTTTAATTTTTAAGGCTTCCCACTATATATCTTTTTGTAACTTTTTTGAGGGGTACAGGACTACCCTCTGAGCCAAACTATCACCATCTTCAGGAGTTTAGCTGGGCCTTCTTGCCAAAGATCATCACAGTTGGGCTTGTTGGCTGTTACTGTTCCCTTTGGGATAAAGGGGAAGGGAGATGAGAACTTTGCCGAGTATCTAGTCTCCTATCTCAGTCAACTGTATGAAATTCTTCCCAAATTGACCATGGCCTCAGGGTCTCTTGAAAAAGCAGGAGGATATAGTTTGGGACATAACAGGGGAGAAGAATCTGTGTACATAACCATGGAGGAGTGTCTTAGTTACTTTCTATTGCTGTCATAAAACATAAAACATGGTCATAAAACACCATGATCAAGGCAACTTACAAAGAAAAGCATTTAATTTGAGGTTGTGGTTTCAGAGGGTTAGACTTCATGATATCAGAGCAGAAGAATAGCTGAGAGCTCACGTATTAATCTACAAACACAAGGCACAGAGGGAGGGAGAGAGAAGGAGACAAAGAGAGAGAGAGAGACAGAGACATATACAGGGAGAGAAACACTGAGGTAAATGTGTGCTATTGACATAGGGATGGCCATGTCAAGGACTTAATAGCCTCAGATCCATGGAAAAAAGCCAGAACCTTCTCTTCTTGTTCTTGTGTGTGAAAAAAGTGCCCACTTTATCATTATAAAAGTAAAATTAGTGCAATGTTAAAATATTTAGAGATCCCTGAATGGAAAAGTATTTAAGACATAAAAATATAAATTATTATTACTCTTTAACAAATGTATAAGAAAATATTTTTCAGTAATATATTAGACTAGTTGGAGTTTTGATATTTTACAAAACCAGATTAAAAAGCTTTGGTACATTCATTAGAAATAATATAGTTTCATTAAAAAGAATCGTGAAGTTACAAGGGTCAGTTTACTTGGCAGAAATGTGGATTTCTTGACTGACTTTAGTGGCAGTTAAGAAAGGTTCTGTGCTGATGGAGCTAGCTATTTTTCTTCACAGGTGGTGTGCTGTGAATTTCATGTGCAATGTAGTTATTTTCATTGAAATTTTTTCAAGTGGTCCCAAAGGGAAATGCAGGTTTTCCTTTTACGGGAAGGTGTGATGGATCCTTGCAATTGGTTGTCAGGTACTTTTGATGAGAGTTGGCTGCTGTAGCTTGAAGAATAAGAGATAGTAATAGTAAATGTGGCTTGAGCATTTTGTCCTATGCCATGCTAACATCTTGATTATGCAATCTCATTTGAATTCCTACAGAATCTCTAACATAAACAGATGTGAAGTCAAGTCTTAGGAAGTAAAGTGGTTTCTCAAAGCCACACAGAACTTAAGGAAGGGATGTAGAGAAGTGATGAATCTAGAGGGGAAGATGAAGTGGCACAGGAAAGACTGAACCAGAACACAGATGAGAACAGTGGAGGAAGCGGTTGTGGACAAAGACATGGATGACAAAGATGGCTGAATACTCAGCTCTGTGTCATAGTCAGTTCATAGACCTCAATAACTTGTGAAGACATTGAAAACAGGAATGAGCACAGAAAATGTGGTATCTTAATGTATCTCACTGGACAAAGAGGGTGGAGATTGCTTCTAGAACCATAGCCAGCTACACAGGCCCATGCTTGAACATACTTGAGACATGTTCTAAGGGTTCATGTATGGCAGACTTCAAACAGCCATATTGACTTCAGTGGACTCCATGGAAGTGATATTTGACTGTGGGTGTGAGGGAATCACTTCTTTATGGTCTAGGAATTTGGGGTTGTGCGAGGACAGAATCAGAATGTAAGGTCCTATTTCCTTGTGGTAGAATCACATGATATACTTTGCTATTGTCTATCACCATAGAACAAAATACCCCAGATCTAATGGCTTAGAGTTCTATTTTATTATAGTGTATAACTCTGAAGCTCACAGGTTTCTACTAGACTTTCCTGAATGGTTCTTCTCAGGGGCATTAGTAGAGGTCATTTTGTGTGGTACTAAAATGGTCAGTTGACTAGTTTGAAGATTCAAAGGCTGACAATGTAGCTTAGGTGGTAGGATGCAGCCTTAGCACACAGAAAGTATTGAGTTTGATACACAGCACAGCCTAAATGGAGCTTGTAGTATATTTCTGAATTCTAGTACTAAGGAGGTAGATGCAAAAGGATTAGTTCAAGTTTAAGGTCATCTTTTGGTACATAGTGAGTTCAAAGCTAGCTGAACTATAACATGGCCGTCTTAAAAACAAAACAGAGCAAAAAACAAAACCCCCAACAAAACAAAAAACCCTAAAACAACCCCCCCATTGGTCCAAGATAACTTTATTTACATGTCCAAAGCCTTGGAAGAGCTAGCTTGAAATAAGAGCCCAACCAGGGTTTTGGCCAGAGTGCTTTCAACTGACATCTCCAGTAAGCCAGGTTCTGGAACAAGATGTGGCAATCGGCTTCTTTCAGAGGGAGCATCTCATGAGACCCCAGGGGAAGCAGTGTCTTCTTAGGATCAACTTTAGAATTCTCAGGACATCAGTCCTTTGTATGCCACAGGTTAAGCACATCAATTGCTAAGGGCAATTCTGATTTAAGGAGAAAGGAATTAAGTTCCTCCTTTCAAGAACTTACAGGTATGTGTAATTAATAACACAGACTGACTCCCGTTAGATAACCCACAGATAATTTACGTTGCTTCCTTGGAGAAGTTCTTGGTCAGTCACCATCTCAGTTATAAACATTCATAGTGCAGATCTCACTGTTCGTGTGCAAGCGGCATCTTCTCTTTTGAGGACATACCCAGATTCTCTACCGCACAAAGTACTACTTTGCTGTCAAAGGCTACGTGATACTCTCACATCGATTGGGGTCAAGGACTATGATGATAGTAATTTTGACTGACTCCAAAGCAAAACAATTATTTCAGGAAGCACTATCTTGATGAACCGTCAAAGAGAGACAGACATAAATTTCTGACTCTACCTCTAGATCAGTGAAACTGACTACAACCGTGGCTCAAACAAACATTTTAGAGTTTTTTTTTTTTCCTAAGAGGCATCTCCATGTTGTGGGCACACATCTAAAAATTTTGCCTCTATTAAAATTCTTCTGCAACAGTAAGAACATAAGAAATGAGAGCCTGTGTTTTAAGTACCTGTTCTTTTACTTTTTACCTAAGCGATAGTGCTCATGGTTAAAATCCAGGATCCTTGAGGTTAAAGCTGGTTGTCAACTGTGACTTGCTACATTACATTCATCAAGGTATATAAAATCCTCAACTTTCCCTAGTCAGCCAATGATGAACAACACCTCATTTATAGAAGTGTAGTTTTGGTGAATACAGTAATTCATGAAGAATCTTACAGAAATATACCTGCATGTATCAAAAACTTGATAAACATTTTAAAATTCACTTAAAAACCACTGATTTCAAGGGACAGCTTGAGCCATAACTCCCTTGTTAATACACATTAAATAACGATCAAAGCACTATGGGATCTGAAAAAATCAGAATAAACTCTGAAACACTTGCTATGCTTGTATTCTCAGACCCAGAGATAACCTAAAAGTCAATGCAGAGGAAACTATCCAACTTCTCTAAGATGACAGGGACTTCCCTGTGACAGAGAGCAAGAATGGAAGTCCCATGAACGCTGAAGATGCCAATTATTTAAAACCATCCAGAAATTGAGACCTTAAATTATTTTCCAAAACATGAGCTCTATCTGAGGTCAGTAGAGCATTTTGTCTGCTACCACAAAGCAATCCTATATTAGCCTATTTAACTAAAGAGAGAATGATTTTTAAGAAATTAACTGTTGGAAAAATAACTTCAACAGATTTAACTCACTAGCTATGATCAAAGCAAAACCTATTAACAATAATTGGCAAGTTCTTAGAAACTAAGAACCCATAATTAAATTTTATTGTCTTGTGAGTGATTTGGATTAATTATTTCCATAATAGGTGTGCAGTCACTCCCCCTTTCAAGTCGGGGGTGTGTGTGGCTGCTTCATAGAATCTAGGCATTTACAGCAACCCTTGAGCATTCGGTGTGCTGCCAAGGCAAATCTGCTACAAAGCCCATTTCCTCTTAGGATTTACTGAAAAGTGACAGGTGTTGATTTGGTGGTATCTTTCTCAGCAGATCCGAATGAGCTAAACAAAATGACTTCTCCACCCATTTAGGCAGAAAAATAAATGGGGACACCAGCTAATGAGTGAATGTAGAGTTAGCTGGACTCAAAGCCTTCCAAGCTGTTGGCAGCTGGAATCAAAAGAGGGATCACGCAGACAGTTGCTCATGTTTATTGCTGAACATGAAATTAGAAAGATGCTTCATCTTCTCCACAGGTGCAAGAGCATATAGTTATTAATTGCAGCACAACACGTTTATTGACAACTGCAAGCCTGCAAAATACCACACTCAGCAAATGGCTTTCAAAGTTCATCCAAAAAACACTTTAGAATCAATACAAAAGCATCGCACAGTTGATGAATCTGTGCCCAGCAGAATTGTACATCCTGGAAGCATTGGCGTAGACTGTCTCTTGATATTTATGTAGCTGAATATCACTAATGCTTTCTTTGTTCTTGTCGGGAGGGGGTACTCATTATATAAAACATTCTGCAACTCCCCATCGTTTGGATAGGTATAAATCCAGACTGTGGGGAGAATTGAACCGATTTTGTTTTTGTCTACACTGTAGGTTTTAAAAACAGTCTTACCTTTTCATTGAGTCTTAAGCCATATTAGGTCACGTGTTCATCGTATGAATTTAGCAGGGTCTATTAAGCAGATTATTTAGGCAATTTTGTGGATAAATGGTATATTCTTAATACCATAGTGAATATATATATATACACACACACACACACACACACACACACACACACACACACACAAAGGGCTTAAAATCTTATTGGTTTGACGTTATGAACTAATTATAACATATCATAAGAGAGGACTTCATTAAATTCTGAATTATAACCAAAGGAATTTAAGAGTCACCTTGGTTTGAACTGGGTAAACATTTGAAGGAATTGAAAAGTTGGGCTCCTGACTGTGCTGCCCACTGCTATTAAATGAGCATATATAGTTTATTTAGTTGTTGGTTCAAGGGTTGACTATAATACTCTCAATGCCCACCATAAATTTCTGTCTTTTAAAACTAGGACTTAGACTTGCTCATAAGTTTCTTGGTAGCCAGGAACAGAAATACAATTTAGTATAAGAGACCAATGACTCCAGATGAATCATATGAGTTCTATTCATTCTTATGTATAATTCCAAAGATGAGTAGCTCCAATAAATCTTTTATGTGTGATAGGACATAAAAATTATTGAAAGTATTTGTACATTATTTTATACTATATAGGCTTATGGTTGCTTGTCTTGTAACTCTGATAATTTAGCTTCATTTATTTATGCATTCAAGTAAGAAATATTTAGAATGTTCATTAAGAATTTGCCATGTGCCTTAGTGATAAACTGATGAACAAGACAGATGATGTGTCAGATAGGACAGCCTGTTTAGAAATCAGATGATAAATCAATAAACTCATTTCAAAGACTGGAGAGTGTTATGGAGATGGCACAACCAGATTATATGATGGGGAGTAACTGAGTAGAGAGATAAAATGTGACCCAAGATAGATTTTTAATGCGTGGGTGGAAGTACTCTTGACAAGATGAGGAAGAAGGATTTCCAGCCACAGAGAGAGAGAGCATCAGTTTTGCTAGTTCTCAGGGAAGAAAACTGTGTGAATGAGTTGGAAAAATAGCAGTGAAGTTTATATGGTACAGTAGTACTCTGCTGCTGGGGTGTCTCACCAAGGATGGCAAGGAGGCTTATTCATACATGTAATCTCTGCCAGATCTAAGCAGAGGGAACCACTATCCTGGCCAGTGGCATGCTCAATGGACAGAGGAGCCCCTAGTATCTGAGGTCAGGTGTTTTTATTGTTTTAGAACTCCTCAGGTATTCTACTGATAGCACATGCAGATCATTACCAACCAACATTCCCCACATAAACCCAACATCTACAGACAATAGGCATCCCTTTTCCCAACAGTGCACAAAAACAATTATTTTAAACACAAGTAAAAACAAACATTCACAACATTGTGGCTGGAGCTCAGGCGAGGAAATGAAGATGACGAGGAAATGAGATGTTAGAAGTCGATAGTGTTGTGGTGGAGAGCTGTTTTAGTTGTTAAAAACATGTACTCTTATTGAAAAGAATCCCACTTTGATTCCCAGCACCCATGTCAGGCTACAGCTATACAAGGAGTACCTGTACTCAGTGTGTACCACCCACACAACATTGAAAAATTGTGGCATGCAGAGTAACCTACAGTAAGACATTTTAATACTAGGGGAAATGAGAAATATATTATAGGATTTAGAATAAGACTGACTGGATTATTCTTAGGGATTTGTCTCTTGCTAAACAATGATAAAATATTGAATATTAGATAACCTCAAAATGTCTTCCCTGGAAAAATACCAGAAATGATAAAATCAATTAAGGTCAAGGCTGTTCCTTGCCTCTAATCTTTATCTACATCTGGGTAGAGGGGATGGAGAGATGGCTCAGTGGGTAAGAGCACTTCTGTTCTTCCAGGGACCCAGGTTTATGAGTCAGGACCTGCATGGTAAATTATAACCATCTGTAACTCCAGTCCCAAGGGATTTTACTCTCTCTTCTGGCTTCTGTGGACACAAAGTAAACACTCGGTAAGAAATACAGACAGACAAAACACTGTACACATTAAAAAACTAGGTAGAATATATAATATCTTGTGATTTTAAAGTACTTTTAGAGTCAAGTCTATTTAAACAAAGAAAGGAGTATTAAAGCTCCCAAAATGTTATGCCAAAGAGTAGAATTTGGCAGAAAATTTATATGATCTTCATTATTGTATCAGAAAATGTAAAATCAGGTATTCCTAATTGTTCATGGAAGCATGAAAATATTAGCAAGGGAAATGGTATATCTCCAAGGCAAACTAGTTATGAATCTATACCCTTGGATAACTAAAGAAATTGACCTATAGTATACAGTTGTTAACTATGAGCCAATTAAGCTTTGGAGGGCTGCCAAAATTGTTATTATAGCTTTATAGTGGGTGTTATAAAGCCATACTTTCTAATAGTAATTAGATGACAGGGTCAGTTATCTACCGAGGGCACTCTTAGTAAATGACAATAAAACACAGGATTAGTATACCAACCATTCCCTCAGATAATAAGACACAGGATCAGATTACCCTTGGACAATAAAACGCAACATCAATATACCCAGGCATATTGTTGGCTCTGTGGTCTTTAATGCTGGGAGAAGAGATTGTTTTTTCTCACCTGTCCAGGCATCCAGTAGAAACCACTTGGTTCTCTTGGGTCTTCTTGATGGAAAGCAGCTTTGAGATTAAAAATTTGAGAACTGATCTATTCTAAAGTTTTCAACAAACGAAGGTGTTAAGCTGCTTAGGCTTTTCACAAGAAGGATAAAAAATATTAACTCTACAATGCCCGAAGAGATAATCTAGGGTGCTCCGGGTTTGACTCTTGCATTTGTTTGGCAAGGATCCAGCTGTGTTTCTAAGAAATTATGATGCTATAATGCGCCATGGCTGTGGCAAAACACCAAGCTACAGTGCTTTCAATACTGATATTTGAAGCAGGGATGGAGTTCCCTTGGAATTATATTTCAGAGATGGGAAAGCAGACTTAGGAAGAGAATTCTGTAACTTTCCCCACTGATGATTTTGCCACCTTCATCATGTGCATTTCTAAATTTTCTTACATGTTCCAGTCATCTATTTGTGTATTCATGAGATCTGTATTTCCATTTAGTTGAGAGTAAGTGCCAGTCGAGGCTCTGGTGGGGAGTAGATGGTACAATGAAAAAGTTGTTTGAAGAGAACTGGAGGTGGTGTCTGCATGCAGCAGGGCCAAGTAAAGGGAAACAACAAAGGACAGTGACATCTGCAGCCATTGAAGAGCCGGACTGAAGAGGTGTGGTCATAGAACTCAAACACTTCCTAAATTACAGCCTCAGCACATAGGTGCTTGGGTAAAGAGCATCATGTCTGCCATCTTCCTCATGCTTCTCCTGACTCTTGGCGCCCGCATTGGTAATGAGATCCAGTCACAAGCTGCTCCGAAGACACGGATCTGAGCTTCCGTCTCTGCAGAATAAGAAGCAAGGTAAAAAAAAAAAAAATCAGATAAAGAATCTGCAGGGGCAAAAGTGAAAAGTTTGAGCTGTTACATTAGATATTGAATCAAACAGTACTTAGTCAAAGGTTGCGTTTCCTTTTTCGACTTTCATAATCTCCAAGTTAGTTCTTTTCTCTTTTGAGGCAGGATCTCACTGTGGAGCTCAAGATGGTCTGGCACCCGCAGTCTTCTCGCCTGTCTCCCAGATCCTGCGGTTGTGAATGTTTCAGCTTCTCCCTGTTAATTTTTAATGCTAGCTAGTTATCTTGTTCTAAAAGTTTGCTTTTTAAAAGCTTTGATTTTGAAATATAACTATATACAGGGAATGGCACAGACCTTAAATAAACAGCTCGACGAATCTTCAGAAATATGAACATGCTACAAAATTCTCCCCGAGGTCAAGAAGCTAAATCACAGGTTTCCCAGAAAGCCGTTTTTGTTCCCCTCCCCCTCACAGGAGACTACCTTCCTACCTCTGGCAGAGATGAGCCATGATGGCTTTAACCTTATCTATTAAGTATTCTGCTTCATATATTCTCTTGAATCTGGCCTTTTCTCTAAACATGTTTATAAGTCTCATCATACTGTTATGCAGAACTGTATGTTATTTATTATAATTTTGGAATCATAGCCTACTCTATGAATACACCACCACCTTTTATTTACCTGTTCTTCTAATAGACAGTAGGTTATAGCTATTTTTGGTTTTTCTATTAAACATTTTCTTTTCCTTTGTGTGTGTGTGTGTGTGTGTGTGTGTGTGTGTGTGTGTGTGTTACTGACAAGGAATTGAACCCAGGGCCTTGTGCATACTAGGCAATCACTCTACAACCCAGCTGTATTCCTGTTTACTGCTCTAGTTGGTGGTGTGAACCTGAAAGAGAAGGGCCTAAAACTGAGGTGCAATAGCCAACTTTATTCTGAGCACCAGACAATTTGTACCCTGAGGATTAAGAGGAATCACATGAGTAAGGTGTTCAATCACAAGGACAAGATGCACATGGCAAAAGAATGCTTTTCCATGGAGGCATATAAACATCTAATAGTCAGTTGGAATGAATAATCTAAAGTGAAGTCTCTCCTGTCCTGTCCACTGCACTTAGGAGGGCCATGAAAACACATCCCAAGAACAGTTCTGTGTTTTGAAGGATCCAAGCTCACAAGATTCTTGTCTTGTTTTTCTTGAACTTTTCTCACAAGCACCCAGAATTCTAACACATCTCCATTCTTGGACTGACCTTGTTGGACCTCAGAGATCCAAACTGGGACCCCCCAGGGCCCAAACCAGAACACTGCACCCCCACAGAGACTCACAGACGGGATATCGATGCAAATAGCAAGAGGATTTATTCCAGTATACTGGGAATGCTCTAACACGCAGGATAGAAGCGGCCCCGAGGAGCAAAAAGCAAGCCTTTTTATTTACAGTTGAAACGGACGGTTGCTAGGGGGATGTACAGTTGCTAGGCACAGACCAAGTTGGGACAAGTCCATTGGTCCCCAAATTGTTTTCCCATTTTGATAGGTAGGGGCCAGTTAACCTGTAAACTGATTGGTGTTAGCATATAGCAAGGTCGCAGGCTCCTAAAAAGAATACATGCTCAAGGTTCCGGGCAGCTGGGAGGAGGAAACCCCTCAGCCCAAGGTTGTGGGCCCAAGGTTATGAGCCACCTGCAGGAGGGGGGAGCACACTCTCTAGCCCAAGGCCATCTAGCTGCCTTGTTTGTCTAAGAAAAGCATTTCTTACAGAAATTGTTGTTAAGCTTCTGCCTGCAACTTGGGCCTAGTGTCAAGGGTCTCAAACTAGTCAGGGATCTCAAACCCCACAACCTCTGACACATTCCCAGCTTCTTCTAAATGCGATTACTGTAAATATCCTTATTCTTGGCCCTTGGTGAATAATATATGTGCTTATTAATAAGTGGACATTAATCTGAAAGACTTGCCGAATCAGAGAATGTACATGTGTGGTCAGCTGTAGTAGATGCAATCAGATTTTCAAGGTTTTTTCCAACAATGCCATCCACTAGGAGTAGGATTTCATGAGTTCACATCTCCACGCTCATCGTTACTTTTTTCCTTTTTTACCGTTGCGGACTTTCGGTGCTGGCATTGGAATGTAACTCACTTTGGCTTTTCTGCGGGGACTAAGGATTTGAACACTTTTGGGCCTATCTATTGGCTATTTGAACATCAACTATGAGCTGCTTGCTTCACCCTTTATTCTCTTATTTCTCAACAACAGGAGTGCATCGCACATCCTGGGTTGGAGTCTGTTATTGAATGTAGCTGACGACGTCTATGGGGAGGGAGGGCAGGTCTGTGCATACAAATTTCATTCTATAGTATTCCTTTTCAGGATTTGAGTGGTATATTTTGATAGACGAGTCCTAAATTTGAACTATGAAATTGAACAGTGTTTTATATCTGGGTTAACATAGTTTGCATATGTTTCAGGAATTTTTGCCTGCCTACCAAAATGTCATGCTATATTCGTCTGTGTTTCTAATTTAATAATATCACAGATTTCTCTTTCACATTTACATTTGCAATCCATCTAGAATTTATTTTTGTATATGGTGCGAAGCAAGCAGTAAGATTTATTGCCTTCTTGGCCCTGTCCATAGAAAAGACCATCCTTTCTCCTTTTAGTGTCTGTTTTAAATTTATTAGAGTCACTTTAAATTTACAAATTAGTTTATGGAGTTTTGACAGTCAAGAAAGGTGTTGCTTTTCCATTTACTCCAATCTTCTTAAGGATTTTCAGTAACACTAATGTTTTTCTACAGAAAATGTATAATTTTTCTAGTTTTTGTTTTCATGATCACCTGTGTAGAATGACACATTTTCTCACATTATATACTTGATATGGTTTTATTTATTTGAATCAAGGTTATCATTTAAACATATTAATTTTCTAGACAGATTTTATTTAAATATTTTACTATTTGTTACTTGCAGTTGCTTCTTTGGGGATTTGTAACATGCCATGTGCAAACAATTACCTCGCATTTGTTGGATATTTTTATTTCTCATTTTCCACTGATCTTTCTTTGAGCTAATTATGGAAGAATTACAAATAACAGTAATGATAACTGATGAATTTCTTGTTTTATATCTTCTGTAGATGCCATTAGGCTTTTTCTATTAATGACCATGATGTTAAGAACTTGCAGCTAGTGGCATACTTTTAATCCCAGCACTTGGGAGGCAGAGGCAGGTGAGTTCAAGGCCAGCCTGGTTTACCAAGTGAGTTCCAAGACAGCCAGAGTTACCACAGAGAAACCTTGTCTTGAAAAACTAATACATAAATAAATAAATAAATAAATAAATAAATAAATAAATAAAATAACTTGCCCATTAGTTTCATTTAAGAGATAGGATTTTTATATAAAATCACAAATGAGATTATTTGGTCTATTTGTCTATTTTAGTATGACTAAAACTTATGTTATATTAATGCCTTAAAATTAAAGGTGAGATCACTCTCCTGTGAAGTCATATAAGACTAAAGATTTTCTATTAAAGAAATATATATTTATGTCACTATGCACACAATACCTAATCTACTTGGGCTTGTATCTATTCACATTTAAAAATAAACAACAATTAAATGAGCAAGTATTTCTTCTTCCCTTAAAAAGTTTGCCATGAGCTGCATCATTTTTCTTAGATTTTTTTTCTATTGATGACTTCCTATGAATCAAGACATGTTCTCTCCTTGATACACCAAGTTCAAATAACACACTTCATACTTTGCATATAAAATTTGAGGACATTAGTGTTATTTCCTTATATTTCAGTTCTAAACTCTATTTTTTTCATGTTCACTGTTTTCCCTAAATCTCTTCGTTCCATCATTGCGTTTTGAACAGCACTGTCTCATTATGGTTGCTGCTCTGCTACATTTCATTTTTGTGATTCTTTCCCAGTTCTTTCTGAGCCACACAGAATTGTATTTCAACTCTCTGTGCTGTCCCACTCTATTTTTTTTTTTTGATTCCTTGTAGTTCTTTGAAAGCCTTGATTAATTCACTCCATTACTTTGAATTCATTGCAATGATCTTGGCTAAGTTTTTCATCTGCTTTCTGGCAATATTTCCTTCCAGTGATTATGGTTTTGTGCTATTATTTGTTTTTCCTGTTTCTTTCTTCTTAAAGCATTAAAAATAAAAAAGATCCTGAGTGGTATGCTTCCCTAATACAACGCATTCTTGATTGAGATAATGAATAATGTTTGTATCAACGCTTTTCTGAATGCCTACATGAGGCAGTACCTGGACATTATTGTATCTGGTGGAGATTTATTTGTCTGTGAGTTATTTGGCTTTTATTTGCCCTCCTGGATGTACATAAACCACCAGTTTTTCAGCAGCCAAACAGCAGCCAAAATCTTTTTCTAGTCTTACCTACAGACTCCTTTGTATAATAATGTCGTGTTTCATTCTGTGGAGTGCAATTTTTACTAAAGTAAGTGCAGTTCTCAATTCACTTATCGTCTTTCTAACATTATACACCATGCACACCATTTGGAGTACCAATAAAAAAGAGGGGGTTCAAACAAATGGAGTAACGGAAAAATGATTCAAAGCACAACATCTTTAAAGGGGATTATCCTACAAAAAGGGAACACATTAGGAGATGATGACTATTATAAGACTAACAGCACATAGGGAGCCAGGATCTCCTAAGAAGATAGACAAGGACTGGGGGGAAGCAAGTGAAACAGCCAGCCATAAGAGCTGATATCTGAACAGGATCATCGTCTTTAAATCTATAAAGCATTAGAGAATGAACTTGGAAATAGCATCTCAATCATATTTTCTAACTTTCCTATTATTTTCTTAGGAGATCATTAGCCAAAGCCAGATGAAGTTGTCAGAAAGGACAGGTACTTGGATCATGTGGTCTATTTTGGTTAGTTGATCTCTGGGCCAAGCAGTTTGAATTAGACTCAGAAGTTCAGAAAGGAACAAACAGAAATTGTTACTCTGATAAGCAATTTTAGTTTTGAATTTCAGGTATTATTATAACCTCCTTTAGATTAGTAAGACATGGGAGAAGAAACATGGCAAACTTTGTCTGGATAAGTATGCACAACTTTCTTTCCTTGGCATATTAACATGTTCTTTCATTTTTATTGACTTTGGTACTTTCCCCCATATACTATCTGTGGATGTCTGAGAATTCCAATAAAGGGCTTATTTCCTGGTGTATGTGGTAAGGAGGAAGAAATGATCTATCTTATAATTGTGGTTCAGTATGAAAATGATTGGGAATAATCTAGGACATGAAGAAGACTTCTGAGAGGCTTTTTCAGTATTCTAGATGACAGATGACACTGGCTGAGATTTGAGTAACTAGAGAAATGGTGAGAAATGTAAAAATTGAAAAGCATGTCTCAGTGAAGGATGGCTCTGTTTATGGGTTAAACATAGGGGTGAACATGTGCAACTGTGGAGATAGTGATTCCATTTACTGAAGAAGCTGATGCACAACAAGGAACCTAGTATTGCCACCTTGATTTCCTTGTCCTCAGGTATTTCCTCATATTTATAGAAACTAAGAAAATACTTATGAAATAGTATTGTTACTTTAAAACCAAAAATAATGTGACAAGGAGGTCAGTCAATGTTTTTTAAATTACTAATAGTACAGCATTAAAATTTTGCGTATTTTCTTTCAATGTATAAAGGAATTTATAGAATCTTGCTTCACATCATATAAATACCATATACATACATATACATATATGTATGAATGTATATACATGCATACATATTTATCATATCGTATATATAATAACTACCTATGTATATGAGGCTTAGGTGTGGTAGTGATTTGTAGAAGTATTCATAGGGACTTGGCTCCACAGCTCTGTATGTTGACTAGTTGTAGTTTTCTGTAATGACATCCATCTGTGGCAAAGAGTGGTGTGTTTATAAATATATATTCTTAAATATAAACTTCTAAGTCTGTGTAATGTTGCTTGTTATATGTGTTTTTAAGGACTGGCCATTTGGTATTTATAAACACACTCACATATATACATGAAATAAAAAGTAAAAACAGAGGTCATGAATTTAAGAAAGTAAAAGGAAGGTTTGTATGGGAGAATTTTTTTTTTTGGTGGGGGAGGAATGAAATCTTAAACATAAAAAAAGAAAAGATTCATTTATTTTGTGTGTATTTGTGTGTGCGAGAGGGCACATGAATGGAGGTCTAACGACAATTTACAGGAGTCAGTTCTGTATATCTTACTGCCAAAGTACATGGTGACTTCATCAGTAGAATCTTACCATGTATTGACGGCAAGTCATCAATGGCAGTGACAGTAGCCTAT
Source organism: Cricetomys ansorgei (assembly GCA_026225945.1). Classification (NCBI taxonomy): domain Eukaryota; kingdom Metazoa; phylum Chordata; class Mammalia; order Rodentia; family Nesomyidae; genus Cricetomys; species Cricetomys ansorgei. The sequence goes on from JAMJFZ010001796.1 coordinate 6,204,035, forward strand.
ATATTTTTGGAGATCTTTGGTTTCTCTCTAACCAATATATCCCAATATATCCTGTGCTTTGTACTGCAATGTTTCATTTGCCATGTCTTCCAAAAGCAACATTATTTACTCATACTGGCTAATTCTGTTTCAGCTCCTTTTTTTAGAAGTTGTATTTTGAAAGAGACTATTTCCTTACTATTTGCACTAAAACTTTCAGAATATGCTAATCGAGTATTATATTTAACAATATAATATTATACATCTTGGTTAGTTCCCTCCTGTGACCTGGCTCCATCCTGGATCGACATCTGCAAGCTTTGAGGTTATTTCAAAGAACATTTGATGTAATGACCCATTAATGGTTGGAAGCTCCTGTTGGCTGAATTTAGCTCTTTTGGTGCGGATTCATTTTCCAAGTGTGCTAATTTTCCATTTAGCTTCTATCAGTTAAAGGCTTATCTTTCTCTTCCTGGAGTATCAACACCCATCCCGGGGATGGCTTTAATGGTATGCTTGCAGTATACATAGATAGCTCCTGTGCATGCCAGGACTTGAAAAACATGCAAGGTTTTCAAGTGAAATGGCTACATTCCTTTCTCAGTTAACAATAAGCAGTTTGGGTAGGCTGTGTAGACATTATCATTATTGATGAAAGGTTTTTTGTCGCCATTTCAGTGAAGAAGGGGAGCAAAGTAGCTAATGGGCCAAAAATTTCTTTAGCCAGAGAATCTGGAACTTTGTCATGCAGACTCCATCCAGCGTCAGGGCTATTCTTGGGCCTTAGCAGTTAGTCTACAAATACATGGTTTGACTACAAATCATTTCTGGGTCAATATGCTTTCAAAGGCAAATGTCTACGATGAATTAGGTTTAGAAATTTCTGTTTTTTTCTTCTTTTCAGGCAATATTTCTCTTTAAATTTGTGACAATCTATCTAAAGCTCCTTTTACATAATAAACATTAATGAGCATAATAAATGGGATTAATATCTTTATTTCTTTCTTGTTTGCTTGCTTAACTAGTGGAGACTTTGTTCTGCTTTTCAAAAATACTTTTTAAAAAAACTTATTTGTATAAGATGTTTGAGTACCTTGTCTTTCTTTACCTCTCAATCAGTCAATGCTACGAAGTGCCCCAAAGGTTAACATGCATTTACAATGGTACTCTCATGAAGTGGTGGGCATACGTCATGCTGGAGTGTGTTGAAGAGGGTGAGTAAAAGAAAGCTGGAAGACAGCTTTTTCTAGGAGGCAAGAAAGCTAGCTCCATTACTGAATTTTAAGTACATCTGTACATAAAACTTTCACTGTAGAAGTCCAAAACCAAGATACAGAGAGTGAAAGCTAACCTGTTATTTTCAGCCCCTCTAGGTGACCCGTGCAGAATCACTGAGGAGCAGGGATCCTGTGAATCTTTTTATGTGCAAAAACCACATTTGTAAAAGGCATGTGTGGGTAGCTTTTATTTAAGACTAAAATATTTTGACAAACCCAAACTTCAACTAGAGGCACTGTCACTAAATTTAGCTCTATACATTGAGATGTAAAGTGACACTAATTACATATTGCATTTGTCAAAATCCTTGGCAGACTGGATTAGTGAGCAAGGAAGGTATAAGAAAAAAGTGTCTGCCAAGGGAAAAATGGATGGTTATAAATACAGATTTTTATCTGTAGATTCAAATGTTTTCACTAAACATGCCAAGAGAGAAGAATTTAGAATCTCAATAAAAGAATTTTTAGAAAGTTAAAATAAACATGAAAAAGACAGACCATGCAAATAAAGCAAGAGAATGGGATGTTATCTACTGATTTTTCCAATGTCTTATGGTTTTATTGATTTTGAATGCAGCTCTAACTTGGTTATATTAAGAAACTTAACTTAGGACTTATTTTTTCTGTTGATATTCTGCTGGAAGGGTAAGTCATACATTATTTAAATAAAGAATAATAAATCCATTTGAAAAGGCTAGATCAAACTCATACGGATATGTATTATTCTCCCAGAACTTTAGACTCCAAAGGCAGCTGGAAGACCCCAGAGGTTGACAGTTCATTTTCTTGCACATATAGCACTCCAGAAAGATGGCTTTGTTTCTTATTGATTCATCAGATAGGCAGGTACTACACTATTGGCTTAAGCTCCACTCAATTTTGATTGAATGCTTTCTGCTCTCTCATGTTTAGTATCCCGTTTGTTTAGCAATTATCAAACATCTATCAGATACTGAATATTAGATTTAACACCATAAATAATAAATCTTATTTTCATAAGGAAACACAGAAAGTTGAGTGGAAGGAGCCAAGGGCTCTGGGAGTTGAGGGAGGGGTATTTGAACTGAATTATGGAGCTATCTAAATCAGGTGGAAGGAAGTATTGAAATAGAACATTTTGGGAAGTGGAATCAGACCCTGTAAAGATGTGAGGGTGTCAAGAGTATAAGTTCAGAAGTACCACATGTACCAAGTAAAGGCTACTAGATGTAGTGGCGTATAAGCAGGTGAGATTAGAGCAACACTCAAAATATCTTTTGAATTAGTTCTGCTAGCATCTCAGAGAAAACTTCCCTGGCACAGATGCCTTTGAGTAAACAAAGTAAATTATAATTCTTTTCTAGATATTTGGGAACCATTATCATTTTAACATTATAAGAAATCTTGTAATACTGACTCACATTTATTCTGAAATGTACGATCCCAAAGAATGTTTGTTAGTAGATTACTGTCAGTACACAGGAGTTGTATTCTGTGGGGTACACTGAAAAGTGTGGAGCTAGCCTGGGTGAAAAGACTGATGGAGCATAGCTTTAAAGAATTTGTCTTAGGTTTCTCCCTCACAGCTTGAATAGATGCCAGCATTGCCAGCCTTTGGAGCTCTGATAGAAAGGAGTAAAACAGAGACAGAAGGATGAGAAACTGCTGTGATATTTCAGAGAGTGGTAGTCTGAATGAAAACTGCAGTCTTGGAATGGAGATGAAAGAAAAGAAGCAGTGATGAGATCTACAAAATATAATGCAAATCCTTGATAAAGAGATAAGACTCCTGGGACGATGGAGAGCCTTGCTTGGGTGTACAGCCAAGGAAGAAGCAATGAAGCAAGGAGTTTGGAGTAACATTTGGCTGAGGCTGACATTAGAACCATGGTTAAGGAAGATGAAGCTGAGGACAAAGCCTGGGGCAATACGCCCTGACTGAAATGGAGGCATTTTCCATTTCCAGTCTGTGGTCTCATTAGGATATGTCCATTGAAAATCATAGCATAGCAGTATCATGAGATGACTCCTCTCTGGGGCATAGTTACATACACAGTTATTTGATCTCTTCTCTACCTTCTTCCTTCAGGAATTGTCTGTTTAAGGACATATCCATCCCACAGAAAGTTTCCTCTGAGACATTTTAGAGATCCATTTTAGGCATATTAGCTCTTTCTACCAGCTGTTTGTTTTCCTGATTTTCTTAGCACTATGTTTGCAATCCATTCTTTAATATCTAAAATCTCATCACTCTCATGTTCACTTAAGAAATTAAGGGTGATAATTTTGAGGATTTCTCTTTGGCCACTCTTTGTAACAAGTTCATACTGTAATTATATCTTTATGGCCATCTAGCTAATGTCTGTTAGGGTAAATGTTATGATAGATTGACCAGCTGCCCTGGTGTTCCTCAGGGTTAGGATATGCTACTGCCTGTGCTAAAACCAAGAATGTCCTGTTCAAGCTGGGCCAGTTACTGAAATTAAATGTCCCTGTCTGTATTATTCATTACCATCTCCTCGTATGGTGCCTATTACATGATAGCCTATAAATATTTCAAATGAATACTATGATTAATTGAAAACTTCAATTTAGTATTAACATATGTTATATTAACCTATTGCGATAGAAGATAGTGCCGTGTTCATTTTATTCATGAGAAACTTCCATCTCAAGAGGTTACCATCTGTAGAGGATCTTATGTGTAGTTGGAGGCAGAGTCATGATTTGAACCTGGATCTGTATGATTTCAAACTAGTGTTAATTTCAGATGGCAAAACTGGCATTATCCACCTGCTAAGTCAGTGGATTAGTACTGAGCCTGGGGAGCTGTCAGAGGCAGGCTCCAAGGAAATGAGAAATGTTAATAGAGTCTAGCACTCTGTAAACTCTCAGTAATAGCTACTACTCTCCTCTCTCCAGGGCCTTCTTCCCCAGGGAAGTTTGTTATCTACAAGAAACATGAATCTGTTAGAAAGAGAAAATTCTTAACTATCAGCATGAGTTAGAAATCAGGCATTTGTAGTAACGTTTATCTCCATGCACATATCATGAAATGTATTGCTTTAATATCTCTAACCCTTCTTGTACTCCTTAAACAACAGTTTTTATAACTGAAATTAAGATGCTATGAGGATTAATAGAATGATTTCTTCTGTGTGTTTACTTAAAGGTATTTTCACAATGAAATCTATGCCTTCCATATTTTCCCATGACCATCTTATGAAAATAATCAATTTGTGACACCTACCATGGAGCAAAGTGACTCCTCCATCTAAATCCTTCTAGTAGTTTAGATTTATAATGCAGGGCTGAATTCTTCTAATAGAATATTATCATCAGATTAGTTCCTCATGTGGCAGCTATTATTCTAGCACAATAAACAAATGTAGCTCATAATTGTAAATTGTATTGTGATTAATGAATGTGTCATTCTTGCTCAGCAGTAACATATTTGCTCTTTGTTTAATCAAATTTCAAAGGAGAAGGAAGAAGGAATTATGATAAGGCACCTACCAGAGATTAAACTGGTGTAGAGTTCCAGGTCAGTGACTCTCTTCTTGTACATGAGCAGTCTCCTGACCTGAAGTGGTTTGTATAGACAGGGATTCAGCGGGCTGAGATGTGTGTGGGGCCACACATCCATCATCAAGCACATAATCTGATGTGAAGATTTCTGTCCAGTATTGTAAAACAATAAGAAATAGCAATGAACAATCATCAATGCATTGGCTACTGTAGTCTTAAATGTTTGCCCAAATGGTTACCATTTTGCTTCCTTCAGCTGGGAAGTAGAGGCAACTTCTAAATTTGTTGTTAGTTCAGTGACTTAAATTTTTAAAATTGTGGTTGTATTATAGTTGATACAATATTGACTGATAAGAATGAAAGCTTAGTGTGGAAACCTGTAATTGGTTATAAAAATGCATTAGGAAATATTTCCATGAATAATTTAAAGCCTTTAATTCATAATGCCAAGTCAAAACAAGGATGACCTTTGCTATTAGAAATCAAACTGTGTCGAAATGTTCATTTTGGGAAGAAATGAAAACAATTTTATTTTTATCACTACATATAATGATGGCATTAGGCAGCCAGTGTGAACATCCAGTGTGTCAGAATGCTGAGGCCAATATGAGACTTATTGCTTAAGAGATTCAAACCACTGAGAGCAAACTTACTACACTTACCCCATTTCCTTTAAAAGTACCTTTAAAAACTTATTTCATAGTCATCCAAGTACTTAAGAAATGAAACAAACAAACACACACACACACACAAACCAAAAGATTTTTATCTCTCTTTACATTTACCATATAGGTGGAAACACATATCATTTGGCATTTTACATATATATTGAGCTACAAATTGATCTTAAATTTGAAATAACCATGAAGAAATACGAAGATTTCTATTGAGATATGAAAAATAAATTGATGTGACAAATCTCAAAGTTGAGGGATTAATCTATTATTCTTCATGTTTGATAGAAGGAATAATATCCCACTAATTACCAGAATTTAATGATCCATCCTTACCATCAATTATCTGCTGCTGTTGCCACCAGTTAGGGGAGAGTTCAGTATATGAGCTGGATGTGTGTGGCTAAACACAGGCATGTTAGTAATGTCTCCCAAAACAACAGCATTTTGTATGGTTTCTCTTTAAAATCTTGTTTAAATTGTTATCATAATATTATGAAAATCTAGGGAATATTTGTCATTTTGAATATTTAGTATTATTTTAGTTGGTATCTACTTTATATTCACAATGTGAACAGATATACATGAGTTAAATTGTATCTAGCTTTATCTGAGAAGAAACAGCAGCTGGTTGGGAGGAGCTCAGAAGAGCGAAAAGAAAGAAAAGGCAGCACTTTTATTTATGAAAGCAGGCTCTTAGTAACTTTGACTAAGTGTGGGATGTAGGTGAGGGAGGTATAGCAGCTTATGCTTTCTGCAAAACATGTAGAAGGATGTGAAGTGCTGAGCACGTGTGTTCTGCCATGGTATGGTGAACACTCCTTTATTAACATGAATACTTGGAAAGATAGAAGAGAATTTAGACTTCTAAACCCTTTTATATGGAAGACTGTTGAGACTAAATTTCAGGAGAGGATAACAAACTGATATTTGATTCATAATATGTTCAAAACAAAATATCTTAGTTTGTGATGGTGCATGAGTTTCTAGAAACATTATGTGAGTTAGAAATAATTCGTGGGGGTGTAGGCTGATGGTTTGGAGGAGGATTGGGGGGCCAGGTGGGGTCATGGAGAAGATATTTGAACTAGTGCATTTGGTGTGTCTCACAAGATAACATCCTTGGCAATATTATTATGCATCAAGATGTCCATTCCTAGAAGCCTAGGAGACACTAGAACCATGTTCTGGGTTTTTTCTCAGTCCATGGATTATAAGCATTTGCTTGCAAATTACCCAGCTCTAAGTAGTCAGCTATAGGACCAGAAGATGGACTGAATTGTAGGTTCCTCCTTTCTTTAATTAATAAGAAATGCATTTTAAGCCTTTTTTTCTTATAGAAACTTTCTCTTTTGTTAACATTAATCATATCCATTTGGTTTAATAAAAGTATGCTTCAATAACAAAAGATTTATTTCACTCTGTTTTAGATACAAAGGTTGAATTATGTCTTCTTAAAAAGCCTGGATGTCATGTAGTGATTGGAAGTTGCCAGTATAGAGTGTTTGAGTGGTAAATGAGATTAATTTTAAAGATTGGATATCTTTCACTAATACCAGAGCATCAAAGCATGCTGTATCATGAAAAGACTCACTAAGGATAAATCAAGCACACCATTGATTTTGGGACAGAAGGAACAGTATGGGTTTTATTTACCACATCTCAGAATCCTTTGAGGCAATCCCCACATCACTAAATGCTATTGAACCTCTAACTTTCTTGGCTGGGTACTTATAGCAATATGTACTTTACATTTGGAAACAAACACTATGAAGGAGCCAAGTAATTGAAAATTCTCTGCTGTTTGCAAAACACAGTGTATGAACTGCTGTAAACTTTTCAGGCAAACATAAAATTCTATAAAAAATTATAGAGAAAATATACTAGTTCAGTCATTAAAGTACCCACATTGCAGACTGAAAAAACCTAATAGTTTTATTTATATACCTCACTAACTATACAACTGAGTGCACAATTCAGTATTTGGGAGGTACTAAGGGTTTAGCAACCATCTGCATGTAATAGGAGTTTCTTTGCCATTGTTCTTTAATTCCCAGGAAGGAGGAACCACTCCTTGTCCTAAGTCCACTTTGTCCTCCCTTCTGTTTCCTCTTCCTCAGTCTGTCTTATATTTTAGGACTGGCACCCTGTAGACCTCATCTGTGATGCCCCTCAATTAGTAATGACCTGCCTTGGTACCAGCAAGACTCTGTCCAATCAGACCCAAGATAATGACCAACCAGGCCACAATTTGACAAGACTGCCTAACCCTATGTACCTCATGCCCTTTCCCCTTTTCCTCCTCTGGAGGATAACAGAGCTATTGTCAGTACCCCAAAGGCATGGCTTAGGATGTTAGTTTCTCTCTCTTTTCCAGTGATTGACATATCAAAATAAAGTTTCTTTTATGTTCTCTATCACCCATTTTTTCTTGGGGGGGGGGCAAAGATCTTAGATTTCTAGGATAGGATTCCGGAGACTAAGTACAATCAGTTCTGGTTAGGATGTTCTTATGATTCCCAAAATAAACTTTATAAATATTAGTAATTTATGTTTTCCTCTCAATGTCCCCAGCTTTATCAACACCTGTTCATAAGCCACTTAATATTTCTAATATTTCTGTCTTTTTGGAAAAAAATATGTGGCTTTTTGTGACTAGTTTATTTTGTTTAGTATAATTGTTTAAGGTTTATTCATATTTGAGCATCTATCTATACTTCATTATTTATATTGACACATAATATTCTAATAACATACTCTTTATCTATCTATTCACCATTTGATGTCCATTTGAACTTCTACTTTTTTATTATTCCTAATAATGTCATGAATCTTTAGATTTTACATTTGTTTGTTTATTGAAACAAGATGATTTGTAGGACAGACTTGTCTCAGATTCTCCATGTAACAATGGATGACCTTGAACTCTTTATCTTCCTGACTATACTTTCCGGAGTGCTGGAAAGATAGTGTATAACACTATACTCAGTTTACGTAGTACTTATATTGAACTCAGGGATTTCTGTATGCATTCTACCAACTAAGTTACACCTTCAGCTCCAGTTTTTCTTTGGTTCTTTACAGTTTCATTCATGTATTTAATTAATATCAGTTCTTTTTGCCCCCTTCCATTACTCTGTCTTATATATCCTCCTACTACTGAAAGACCCTTACCAACAATACCCCTTCCTACTTTCATGTCTTTCTTGTGTGTGTGTGTATGTGTGTCTCACTGAGATTCAAAAAGCCTGTTACCCGCATGAGCACGGGTGAGAGTCTGTTTACTAGATTATGGGTAACTACTCATCACTGTCTATATCAAAGAAGAAAGAGATATTTCTTCCCCTAGCATAACTAAATGTCAATAGTCATGGAGAGTAGGGCTTCTTGCTTCCTTTTCCCATCATCCATGATGAGACGTCGAAAGGACCAATCATATTCATTTCTTAGATAACCATAGGTGCCATGAGTTCATGTGTAGAGTACATTATGTCTAGAAGATATGTTTGTCATCAGTCTTCTCCAAACTCTGTCTCATATTATTTCTACACATTCTTTCACCATGTTGAAGGAAGTGAGGTGGTGGTAGTGGTGATATTATTTTGTGGGTACTCTGACTGCCATACTCACACTGGGGCACACACCCCACATACAAAACAATGTAACAATAACTTACCTGGCCATCCTGGACTACATACTGAGTTCTAGTCTATTCTAAGCTATGAGAAGAATTGGGGGCAATATATGGAGTAGGAGGATTGGTAAATTATATACTAACTCTATGATAAACCCATGCAGGAGGAATAGGTTTTTTGTTTTTTTTTTTCAAAGCAACTGAACCATTTGATATTCCTACCAGCTTTGATGGCTCCACTTCCAGATTCTGTCCATCAGTTATCTCAAATACACACTGTGGTTGTTACCATTCATAGCTGGGCTCTTCTCACTAGGGCCTGTTTACATCATTATGTTGCGTGACAGGGTACAGCCTAGCACAGTGCAGCCACCTTGTTATGACAGTGATTTTATCAAGGTCCTCCTGGACTGTCTTTTTTATCATCTTTGTTAAACTGTCTGAGATAATATCAACCAGGTTCCTAGCCTCCGCTAATTGCTGACCAATTTATCTACTGTTTTCAGCAACATCCCAGGGCATACATTGCTCTACAGTCTGATCCAATTAAACTGAAGTCTCTCTGTAGAGGTGTTCTTTGAAGCTAGCTTTTGAGATTTGTCCTCAACTCAGAAAGGATCTTCTTAGCGATCTCATCCTTGGCTCCGTTAAATTCTGTCTAATCTGTGGTTTAGTTGTTGATCTGATGGAGCCACCAGCCTCCTTTAAATCATTTACCAGCAAAATCTTTGCGCCTTCCCTGCAAAGCTGGGAGACAAAGACAGACTCTCACTTTGAGAGAACTCATGCCCACTCTCTGCACATGGGGTGCCATGTGGAGCATTTTCTTTCTGCTTGCCTCGTTAGTCATGAAACCTCTCTTGATCATAAGTAACATGGGAAAAGGGCATTGGTGATCCATTTAATTTGGTGATCCGAGAGTAGAGCCTTCACCTTTTGAGGGAGGGCTGGTAGAGGAAAGAAGTTTCAAAGTGCTTAGTCACATTTTGTGGAAATGTTTCTGCAACAAAGAGCTCCAGAGAGAAGTCTTAGTGGCTTGCTGTACCAGCTGCTTGCTGTTGTACAAGTTTATTTTTAGTTATGTATAAAATAATTGCTTTGTGCCCTGTTGGGTAAGGGGCTGCCTCAGTCTTGGCATTTTGTATTATCTGCAGGTGTTGGATTTCTGTGGAGGATGTTTGATTGCTCAGGATCTGCACTTGCTATCAGTAGAGCACCTAAGGAGTTCTGAATCAATAAAAACACCTAATCTCAGAGGCTCAGGACTCCATTGTCCAGTATGGTGCTTGCCATGATAGTGGTTTCCTCTGCTGAGGTCTTGCAGGGTTTCCAACCTATGAATATGCTTCTGTGTTTTGACTGAGGCACCCAGCAGTGTACCACAACAACCTGCAGTTCATGACTAAATGCTGGAAGTGTTAGGTAGGGCAGATGACTGTACTTGAATGGAATTCAGCATTGGTCACTTTGAGCTGGGAGAAGATCAGGTGATAGCTCCAAATACCAGAAGTTCACCATTTTTGCCCGGATTTCTTGAATATTTTGCATGTGCTGTATGACATAAAGAATGGCCAGTGGTTTTAAATATTTCAGTTTTCTCTTAAATTATCTTTAGCAGTCAAGTTTTTTTCTTGGATAATACTATTGACAATTAGAATGATGCCATTCTGAAGTGTCTGACTTGAGAAGAAAGTGGAATCTTGGCACATGCCAGTTTGTTTAGAAGAAGGAAAATTCTAAGAATCACAAAGAGCAAGGTCAGAACACCTATGAAGGGTCACAAATCAATTTTTGTATCATATTTCTTGCAAAAAAAACCCCCAGCTGCTATGGACTTTTACTGTAATGTTAAAAGAAAAGGAAAATAATAAAACCAGCTATTTGTTATCTCAGTCTTTGGGCAGCTGGAGAGTCCCAGTTCAGCTGAGGTTTCTATGCTGGGATTCATATGGTGAAATGTGTTCTTGTCCAAACCGTGAAGGGAGATGGTTGTGCTTCTAGCATGATTGTTGCTGAGTCCTCTCTGTGCTGATATAGAATTGAGGCCCCCTTTCGTTTTCTTTTGTTTTTCTTTAGAGAAAATAGGCTTTCTCTGTTGTAACTCTGGCTGTCCTGGAACTCACTCTGTAGACAAGACTGACCTTGAAGTCACAGCGATCTGCCTGCTTCTGCCTCCCAGACTGAGATTAAAAATGTGGGCCACCACCACCTGCAATTACTTATTTTATTTTATGTGTATAGTGTTTTGCCTACATACATGTCTGTGCATCTCATGTATGCCTGGCACCTATTGAAATCAGAAGGAGGCATCAGATCCCCTGGAACTAGAGTTACAGAGTGTTTGAACCCCCATGTGGGTGCCAGGGAATTACACCAAGGTCCTCTGCAGGAACAGTCAGTGCTCTAACCACTGAGCAGTCTCTCTAGCCCTGGAGGTCCCCTTTCATTGCTTGATGTTGGCTGATACCTGCTCTCAACTGTCATGCTTTCCACAGTTCCTTGCTACATAAACTTCCTTCCTAACCATTCATGCCATGACTGTTTATGTTAAGGCCTGTTGGAGCTTTCTCTCTCAAGTTTTCTTAGTCAGAAGCAGATATCATGGAACATAATAGCCCAAATGTCATGACATCCCCTTTGCTATGTAAAGGTGAAGGGCATGCCATCCCATCATTTCAGCCATAATCTAATGTGCTCATACAGATTCTCCTTACACTGGAAAGGGTGGAGTTGATGCAATGTCAGGATACAGGTTTGTGTTCTAGCTAGTGGTGGGTTTCTGGCACATTAATCTGCTCAGGTAGAAGAGCCTGGTGAAAATTTTTCTTCCAAGTCTCCATGATGCTGAATCCCTTCTCTAGGGACAGTGCCCCAATCTTTATGCATTTTCTCTGTAGTCTCTGATAGGAATCATAACATCAAATTACAACATAATTTATCTTCCATTTCCACTTTGCATTCGGTGGCTTCTTCCTCTAAGGAGCTTGGTACAATCTTTAAAAATCAATCTTTTAGTTCTATATTCAATCTTCGAAACAGTAGAAGCAGAACCTTGGGAGAGAAAAGGTGTGAAGAATCAGGGCCAGGTCAGCCAAGGGAAGATGTTAGGAAACAGCTGCTGGCCTGCAGGAAAGATGGAGCCTAGGAGCAAGAAAGCAGCAATGGGAAATGTTCACTCCTTGATACAGCTCAGTAGCAAATCAAAAGAGCAATATTATCAGCTCAGCTGCTTGTTCAGATTCCTATTTTTAAATCTCCAGCTAATTAGTTAATGGAAAGTTAAAAAGAAGTTTTGAAAGTTGTGAGGAATATTCTAGGCAGAGTTGCTACTAAGTTTAGTCACAAAGGGCTTCACGCTGCAGTCAGCAGTGACTGTAACTAAAAGTTATTAAGGTAGCTCGTGACTTATCAACCTGACACCAAAAAGGTATTACTCTTTACTGACTTCTAAAAAAATGTCTCCCTCTCTCTTTCCACAAGGCTCTATCTTTCAGTGTGCTGTGAATACCTGCTGCCTTTGATTTCCAGAAGCTGATTGATGATGGTCTTTCTAAGTAGGCAGAAGTTACCAATAAAATTGACTCTAATGGGTGCTCGGGGTGTTGTTATTACACAGCTGCAGACAATAAGCCAAGAGAGAAACAGCTGATGTACATCTTGAGATCAAGATAAGAGGCGGTGCTTGGAGCTACGGTTTAGTAGAAATTGCACAGTATTTATTGTGCTCATTGTATTTGCGGCACATTAGTTGAACTGGCACGAGGGTAGTATTAAGGAAGCTGTGGATCTAAAGCTTACGACAACGTTCAGTGTGTCCAAGAGCTCTGACTGCATCCAGTCTTCTAACTTGCCTATACCAGTTACCAACATAGAAGTGTCTTACGAAGCAAAATCTCTGCTCTTACAGAGTCATCTGCTTTATATTTTGGTTGAGTTTTTTTTTTCATTGTCTTTTAGAAAAAAAATTCCAGGGCAGGCAAACATGACTCAGTAGTGAAAAGCACTTGCTGCAGTCCTGACAACCTAAGTTGAATTCTCAGAACCACGTGGTAGGAGAAAGCTGATGCCTACCAGTTGTCCTCTGAACACACAAGACATGGCTTGATTCTCTGTCCCTCTCCAAATAGTAAAATGGAAAAAATTAAGCATATAGGCTGAATGTCCAAAGCTTTTTTCTGACATACCTATATGTCAGTATTTCTCCCTTGTCCACATTTGAGACTCTTGCTTTAGACATCATGGACTTACTAGATATCATTATTTTCCTTCAAAGTGTCTGACCCATTTCATTTGCAGTTTTTAAACGTATGACTTCCTCCACTTCTAATATTTTCCCTTTCCTTTCCTGACTTTAATCATAGTTCTTTCTCAGGTTACATGCACTTTCCATATTATCACAATATAATTAATCTTTGGCCTCATACCTTTAAATCTCCATTCCCCTGATGGTCTGTGGCATTGGTACTTGTTAAAATGTTTCATTTTCACCTAGTATGCTAGACTGGAAGCTACATGAGGGCAGGGCACTGTTGTGCTCATAGCCCCAAGTTTATTGTTGGGTTCTCACTAAGCATCTCTGCATCTACTTCTTGGGCCAAGTGATGTTCAGGATTTTGGAGCCCCAAACAGCTGTCACTAATGGAATATGGAGTGAGACCATAAAGGGACAACCTTGACCTATTCAACTTTCTTTCCTTACATATGAAAGATATGATATATTCATTGCCACCATTATGAGACTTAATAAAAAGAGTCATGCATCAGAATCCGGAGAAGTGATGTATCATCATGCCTGAAGAAGTACAGAAAGCTTGGATGAAGCCTTTGCCCAATGTGGATTTCATTACAATCCTGTGGTTGTCTTATCTCAGTGGCAGATAATCCATCTAGTCCAGAGAACTGAGAAACAAACCTCGTACTTCATGACATATATGACTTACTTGGTTCATTTGTGAAAACTTTGGGTTATGTCTGTGTGGTTATTCTTTCTGGATTATTCGACTTTATATTATATAAGGGGGGATCTTGATATTTTCAGAAACTTCCTTCTACCAGCACTGGATGGATATTTCTTCCAGACAGGTAGCACTTCACAAAAGCTACATCTGAGGTGTTATCTTTGCTATGTCTTTGAGTAGTGGGAAATTTCTGTATCTATAGATTTATTCATTCCTTCCCTTTTAATTTGCGGTTATATGCTTCGAGTTCAATAGAATGCAAAACAGGTTGAAGAAACTATGAAAAAATGATGTTTAATGAAGAGTTTAAGGGCTGTAGAGATGACTCAGTCAGCAAAGCACATCGGGAACAAGTGCGGGGACCTCAGGTGGGAGCTGCAGCACTCGCATAAATGCAAAGTGTGCACTTGTAATGGCAGCTCTTATGGGAGGATGCAGAGGAGTGAGTGAATGGGTGTGTGTGTGGCAGGGGGGAGTTCAGTGCTCACTGGTCAGCCAGTCTAGATGGAATAGCAAGCTCCATGTTGAGCAAAGGACTCTTAAAAAATAATGTTAAGGAACAATTGAGGACCACATCTGGACATCAACTTCACGTGCTTCTGTCCATATGAGTGCACATACATATATCAGTCGGATTGGATTGAGCCAACACACTTTATTTTATTTAGTTTCTTGATTAGAGTGACATTACATAGAGGTAAGACAACTTGATACGTAGCTGGGTATTTACACTCTTAACTAGCACACCACTCAGTGAGACAGTACATGTACATTTATCAGCTTTTAGGGTGAACAATGGTCACCTGGGCAGCAGTATGTTTAAAATGCCATTTCCCTGGACCAGTTATCAGAGTTTCTCTTTTAGTAGCCTGTGTTGGGGCTTTAGGAAATTTATACTTTTAACCCTTGATTCTAAGGCAGGTGTTCTTTAGGTCACATTGGGACACATGGTTCTCTATTTCCTTAGTTGAAGTTCCGTTGCTCTCTTTGTTGTTATAAGGTAAAATGTGGAATGAAATTCTAAAGTGATTTTCTAGAGGAAAAATCATTTCTATATGAAGACTCATTTGATGCAGTCAAAACTAGTATTAACTGAATTATCATTCAAAATACAGAATTCCAGAATGCCCAGTACCACAGACTTGTATTTTGGTAGGATTCCCACCCAACCCCCCAACCCTAGGAGCCAGTATTCTTATTGATAGAGGGCTATGATTTGGGTTCCATCCTCCAATTTGACCTTCTATCATAGGCTTGACTCAGTACATGTAGATCTCTTCATCTCTTTCGGCTTGCTGGCAAGGAAGAACTTGCAATGAAAGTCTTATAGAATATATTTGGTTGATTCAAGTGAAGGAAATGCAATGTCTCCTCTAAGACAAGCCTGCTATTCAAACGTTTCCAATAAGAGCCTGTGCTCCATTCTGAGAAAATAAGGTGAGTCTAAAAGGCTTGCTCGAGGTTGACCGTGCAATACCACACAGTGCACTGCACACACCCTCATTTTGCCACTTCTCTATTTCCCTTTGTGTTTCTTACTAAGAATCACATCTCTTGTCAGAAGGAATGCAGCATCTATTCTGACTTCCCACTTCCCTTTGCAGTTGTACTCAGTAAAGCCAAAATCAGATCCTCAGGAGGCCAACCAAACAGGATAATCAGCCTGCCCAGACTGACCCAATTAAGTTTAATTAGTTGTTTTTTTTTAATCTTTAAATTTCCTACCCAGGTGGATTTTATGGCTTTTATTAAACAATGCAGAAGAGCTGAATCTTTCAAATTAGTTTGCCTCTCAGGTACTCTCTGTTGGTAATAAAACTCCAGGAAATCTTCAAGTCTCCATAAGGAAGCCAAATGATACTGAAAAACATTTGGCTCTGCCTCTCTTGGGCTCTCTCCTTTAAATAGAAAGTATTCTTGTTTTGTTTCAACAAGAATCAATCTCATCTGTTATTCTCAGTCAAGACCATTTGGCAGGACTCAACACTACAACATGGCAGAGTAGCTCTCACCACTCAACTGATGTCATTTCAATGATTTCTTAGCTACAGGAATTTAGCAGGATGAGTTAAAATACAGGCTCTGAAGAGGGCTTCAAGGAAGTCACAAAGGATCTAGAATGGAAGCAGAATTAAAACAATTCTAAATGAGTTCAATAGAGATGAAAGTCCTAGCTTGACAAAACTAAACTATAGTTTTAGTCCAGTTTTCTTTTGATAAAAACACAATGCTATGGGCTAGGTAAATTATTCTCTTAAGAAAGTTTTACTTTTCCTCATGGTTCTGTTACAAGTATAAAAGTTATCATCCAGTGCTGGCCTTCTTGCAGACAGACTACAGAGGTGGTCCAGATGACAAGAGACAGTCAGTAAATGTGTGTTGTTGGTCCTTCTCCTTATAAAGACACCTGTGTTCAGTCCTTAGGTTCCACACTGAGGACTTCAATCCTCTGCTTTACAAAGTTTTCGTGTCTAAACATCACAGCTGTGTTGAGTCTCTAAGCTCTTAACATTTCAGATTTCGATGAAACTCCAACATGAGATTTAGAAGAGACAACTACATTTAAAGCACAGAAGCCATCTTTAATAACACAGCAAATAAGAACTGTTAAAATGGCTGTGCCAAGGTAATTAAATATTGAGCTGCTTTCCATACAATTTTGCAGACATTGCATTTGCTGGGTGCCAGGGCATTTGGAAAGGTAATGATTTGTACAATTCTTAACAATACTGTGTAAGTAACTTTTATCTTCCAAATGATTGGCATCTGGTCTCCTTTCAAAGGATCCCATGAGTCGCTCCTTCATTCCCTCCTTCCCTCTACTTTCCTTTCTTTTCTTCTTTTTCTTCCTCTGTTTATCTCTTGTCTTCTTTCCTGTTTTCCTCACTTCCCATTCTCTTCCATCTCTTCTCTCTCCTCTTTGCACCTTCTTCCTCATTATCTTTATCTCTTGCTCCTGACTTTCTTATACATTATCTCAGGCTCCTCCAGCTTTTCTATACATCTGAGTTACATGTAGAGGTTGTAAAAACAATGATTTGCTCATCTTTAAGCACTTGATTCGAGAGGTCTGAGTTGGGGTTTGCACATTTGTATTTCTGACAAGTTCTTTGGTAAATATGGCTTCTGCTGCACCAAGGACCACACTTTAAGTCAGTTCCTTAACTGATACAATATCCTGGTTCCTGCTTCCAAAATTAGAGCTTAGAATTTGAAGAGAAAATTGTCTGTAGTGTCCCAGGTAATTTTTTTATTATTCCATGTGATGGAAATTGGTTTTTACAAATTCTCAAAAATGAATATTTGATAGCTTTTCTGATGCAATAATCTAATATTAATACTATCAATCAGAATTACTTTCAGAATGAAAAGAACCTAAGCTCCCAAACTCAGTGATCCCCGAGCTGCGTATGATGCCTGCACGGTGAGTTACGGGGGCACGAATATTAGAAAAACCCAAAGGACTGCAATGTTTTCACCTGATTTAAACAACTTCTAATTTTATGTACAAGACAATTGCCTTTTTGAGTCTGTTCTCTGCTTCTGCTATCTCTTGCACTATTCAGCTATTTCCCCCGATACATATTATAGGTGATTAGCTTACTAGATCTCTGGGAAGAGATGCAAAGAATTAAAGGAATACTCTGCCATTTACTGGGAGATAAGCAGTCATGAGCTGTCGAGGCTGTAATCATTGACAGACTGAGGGTTAAGGCCAGGGGCGCTGGCCAGGAACACTTTTCAGTCCTAGATTTTACAATAACGTGCTCCACAACATAGATAACTCCCATGACCTAGAAGCATGTTTGGTCTTGCCCATGAGACTCTGTCCTTTCTCAAACCTTTCTCATCTCATTGGCAGCCCCTTTGTTCCAATCTCCTTTGGTGTGCCATCTCCCCCAGTCTCTTAGTGTTGAAACACTTCACAACACTATACACACATCTTTTTCCATGTATACTCTGTCTAAATGGTATTACCCAGAGACATCTTGATATCACAACACAGTCCACATTTATATAAACAGTCCATCTATTCCTCTTAACTTGACTCCCATATACAACTTCCAGCACGATGTTACTTTAATGTCTAATTGTCCTCCCTTTCTTACTGTATTCCTAAATCATCTTTGGTCTTCTAGAAACTGTTTCTCTGTTTGTTTTTTTCCATCCAAGGAAACTGTATTTCTGTTTCCCTGTTGCCCTAAAATGGTTGGTCATTCTAGCTCCCATTTAGCAATCCTGTGAGTGCAATCATCAGAAATATTTCCCATCACGTCCACCTTCCTGCAAATTACATCGTTTCTCGCCTGGACTCTGAAATGGCATCCTAATGTATTTCTTCCTATCAGCCTAGTCTTCTGGTCTTTGTGCACAGAGAGAGCACTTTTAAAACACAGGTTTCATCATGTCATATTTTGCTTAGAATCTTCCCAATACATGTGAGGCTCTTGTCACACTCATTCCAGTGACCAGAGTGTGTCTCTTTAATTGGTTTTCTGATTGTTCTTTGTATCCAGATTAGTCACATATCATGAGGCTACTTGCTTCTCTGTCCCCTAGAGTGGGGGCCTCTGCTTCCATATCCTAACTTCTCATTTAACCACAGCTAAGCCCTAAATTTGAGATACCTGTCTTCCATTAGGCCATTCCAGACATCATACCTTTCTGACTTCTCTCTTCTCTTGCATGCCTGGCTAGGGAAGATCTTTTTTGTTTCTAAAATTTAGATGCCTTCCCCTACCACTTTCTTAATACAATACTGATCAAGTGTCTTCTATTTTTGTGTCCTCTACAAAGCTGTGTTTGCTAAGAGCAGAAGCTTGTAATTCCAAAGAATTTGTAAGTCTATGGGTAGAGTTGCTATTAGAGGTTCATATGATGTCAGACGTCTTTCTGTCTCTGTGGTACAGTTGGATTGGTGTAACCAAAAGGCCCATGTGTTAAAGGTTTGATTCCATCAGTCTGTGGCTCTGTTGTGAGATGGTAGAACTTTTGGGAGGTGGGGCATATTGGGAGGTTTATATCACTGGGGAATATATCCTTGAATGGGATTATGGGACTCTGTTCTTTGTTCTTTGTTGACTTGATTTCTGCTCATGAGCTCAAAGGGCTTCCAGTTTCACACATTCATTATGATGTACTGCTCTACAGCAGGCTTAAATTCATGGAGCCAACTGGTTATAGACCCAAAACTCCAAAATGATGAACGAAAATATATCTTCCTCTTTGTAAGTCTATTTATCACAGAGGTTTGTTACAGTAATTGAAATCTGGCTAGCACATTATTCTATAAATTTTTCTGTCTACTTCTTTATCTCTGTACTCTTTCTCATTTTCTCATACTGTAGGGATTGTATGCATGTGATCATAGAAGTGGAGAGACTGTAAACAATGCCAGTTTCAGCATTCAACACAAGAAGTAGGAGTCATTTGTATATATCCTCTGTAAAGAACAATGACTGGTATAATTTTTCAGTTTGTGATGATTCTAGGTCAGGTACCTTGTTGAGAAAGAAGCTGTAGCAGGCCAGGTCTGAGTCAGGTGTCTATGTGCTGGGGTCAGTCAGTGGCTACATGTGAAATGATTAGGAAGGAAGTAGATGTGTTAATGATAACAACAACTCTACATGATACAGGAAGCCAGGAGAACTGTGGCTCCACAGAGCTCTTAGGAGTTCAATTTTAGTCTGTGTGGTTATTATGACATATTAAGGCTCTAGTCTCAAGATAACTTAGAGTCCAATACTGCTGCTCTAGTTCCAATCCTGATGTCCATATGTCAGCTGGCAGGAAAGATATGCCATGGACAAGAAGGCAAAGAACCTTTGCAAAATTCTTGCCAACCTGATTCCCAAGGATCTCATAAGACTTTATCTCACCAGTTCATACTCAGGTACATGACAGAAACAAAAGGCCAAGAAACATCTTTAGCTCTGGTTGTATATTTGCTACATTATTATGACAGGGAGTGAAACCAAATAAATCTCTTGGAAGAACTAGCAGTGTCTGCTGTAAGAGTGTACCATGACAGCTATGTCTACCAATCAGAAAAGAGGGATGGTAATACAGATATGAATGCCTGAAGGAAGATAGAAAAGCTCGCTCAATGATTAATACTGTGATATTCCTAAAATTCCATTTTCAGGTCTCATAGGAAATCTTGTTATCATTCTACTAAAAAAAAATCAATGGACTGGGCTAGAGAGATGCCTCAGCAGTTAAGTACTTGCTGCTCTTGCAAAGAACCTGAGTTCAATCCTCAGCACCTAAGTGGTAGCTCACAACAATCTGCAACCCCTATTTTAGGGGATTCTCACATTCTCTTCTGGCATCTGTGGGCACCAGGCATTTAAGTGATACACAGACATACATGTAGGCAAAACACACATACATAAAAAAATGTCCATGGACTCACCACATAATCTACATTGGTCTATATAAGAAAGATTAGAAAATGAAACTCATGCCCATTGTGATGGAAATTCATAGTAAGACAGCTCTGTAAGATCCCTTTATTTCTTGAACCAATAGTTAACTTCATGGAGAGAGAGAGAGAGAGAGAGAGAGGGGGGGGGGGGGAGGAGGAGGGAGAGGAGAGACCTCACATCTCTTTAAGAAAAAGATGGGAGTGAAAATTAACATTGGTCTTGTTGAAGACCCAGTTCAGATTTCTCATTATAAAAACACGTTTTTATCACCTTTACAATGACCTGAAACCTGTTTTAACAACAGAGCCCCAAATTTGGGAGATGCATTACTTGTCCTCTCTGTGTATGTGGTATAGATCAATGATTCCCCAAGGTATCCTGGCCCTTCTATTCAAGGGACTAAGCTAGGCTCCTAAGTCATTTCTCCCTGGAATTTCAATGTTTGGAGTAAATAAAGATGGAAAATGTTTACAGCTCATTCGTTTGAGAAGTCTATGGGGAACTACTTCTGCCCCCTAGACCATGAACAGCTCTGATAGCTACAAATTATCAAGCCTGATTTTTCTAGCCTTTTCCTGGATTTTTAGGGAGCCTTCTTATATATGGTCAGTGTTTACTCATTTTTCTTAATGTAGCCAAAGATGACTTTGTTGCTTTCTCTAAAATGACACAAACTCTGCTGAATCACACAGTTGTCCTTGACTTCTCTTCCATGCTCTAGAAGCAGATCTTCTGTGCTGAGTTTGTATATCTTTGCCTCTTCTCTAACATTTTTTAGTGCTAACTAAAACATTCTCTCATTGCTAAAGAGGTGAAGAATGCATATCCCAAATTCTTTAGGCCAATTTGTAAGTGATACTTGGTCTCTTATTAACATCTATAAATTTTTGGAGGTGTTCCTATAAATTCGAGCCTACTCCTTTTACATTATATGAAAAGAATGGTATCTGTCAGCATTAGAGACATGTGACAAATTGTTTAAGGAGTTTGTGTTTCTTCAGGCTTTAGCAATTCAGCAATGATAAAGTGTACTCAGCCTGAGGTTACTAGATTTATTAGTGCGTTTGCAATTTTTCTCATTCAGGTAGACTCTGCACTTCATGCATTGCCTTTCTAGTCAGTTGCATGGGATGCATCTCTACTGCAACTCACAAATACTGAAAAGGAGAAACTAAGCCACCGGCGGGCATTGTTATAAAGATATTTCAGATGTGGATTTTCTGAATAGAAACCCATCCACCAACAAGCCATTTTTTTTTTTATGAGAAATGTGGGAAAACACTTAAACAGTCTTTAAGAGAAGTATAAAACTATATATTTGCCTTCATGGAAAATTTTAGTCTCACTGAAGAGAAAGAACTAAGTGTTCCTGGCCATTGACCATATTCCCACCTCACTTGAAGTGAGACTGTATTCCAGTATTTCAAGACATCTTAGCTCTTCTCTCCCATCCTCTCTTTTCCCATCTCTTTTACTCCCTTTCTAACCTACTCCTCTTCACTTTCTACCCCATCGATTCTGTAGTTTCTGTTGCTACTGTTTGTTGTTGGTTCATTTTTAAGCTCTGACTGCTACTATTTGACTTTGAAATCTACTCATTTATCCTTCATTACACCGTCAACATCAGATATGTTCTCCTTGGAGCTAGGTTTGTAGATCTAAGAGAGCTACCTGACTTAAAACCGTAGAACAATCTATTTTGGATGCATACTGATGCAGATAACATTTTAAACTATAGCACAGATGAGTGAAATTTCATGATTCTACTTGGACAATCTCTATACACATGCTTTATATAAAACCATTCATAATAACCTCTCATGGTTTAACTGCCTCTGAGAACTCTTATAAGAATGCTGAGAACAAGTCAATTGTTTATAACTTCACCATTTCAGTCATTTGTCTTTGTTGGTCTTCTCTAGCCATATTCTTTCTTTATGATCCCTTCAGATACTGAGAAACATCAACTAATGGCAATTGGTGAGAGAATCTGGATAACTAAAACCTTTCAAGATACTTCTTCATATACAGATATATTTGATAAGGCAGATGCAAATTATGTTCACCAAAAAGAATTCTTTCACCAGTAACACAAATTACCTTGTAAACTGCCTTATACAATAAGGCAACATAGTGATGAGCACCTTACAAACACATAGATCTGAAAAGGAGTTAGTTCATCATGTCACTTGCACTGGCTGATCATATTCTTTCAAATGGAGAAATGGAGAAATTCCCTTAGCCCAAACCATTAAGCCAGTGTTTCTCAACCTGTGGGTTGTGTTCCCTTTGGGGGTTGAATGACCCTTTCACAAGGGTTACTTTAAACCGTCTGTATATCAGGTATTTACATCAAGATTCATAACAGTAGCAAAATTGCAGTTATGAAGTAGCAACAAAAATAATTTTAGGTTGAGTGTTGCCACAACATGAGGAACTGTATTAAAGGGTTGCAGCATTAGGAAGGTTGAGAACCACTGCATTAAGCATATTCTTAAGTTTCACTGTGATTAGGTTTATCCTATTTGCTTATCCTTGAATTAATAACTTCAGGATGAAGTATTGAGTCACCTCTCTGAAGCGTGGGTGGTATCTGTTGGCAACACTGTTCACTAACTCTAGTGGTTGACTTGGGTTCTGAAACTGTTAAACCTGTCATATTTATGTCAAGCTAAGATTGCATTAAATTATGCCAACTCTAATTATATAGTAGAAGGACAATAAAAATTACTTTAAAAAACTAGGATAGAATGGGACTTCAAGTTCCTACAGGGTATGATTAAATATAGCAAGTTGAGAATCATAAAACATTAACAAGGCAAATTAATCAACATAGAAAATATTATCCACAGTAGCAAAAGGTTACAGATTATCAGCTGTGAGGAAGATGACTAATGATTTCCAGTGTGGCTTCCCTATCGTTTGAAAGAGAATATTGCACTTTTTGGTTGATTCATGGACATCCGCCTAGAGGTTATGCTTTATAACTTTTCACTGGCAATTTGTTATGTCCTCCAGTAGGAGGAAAATTTTTGGTGGGGATAGTGGTGGGGATATGAATGCAAATTGAATGTGCAATTATTTTCTTAAAAAAAAAACAAGACAGAAAGGTATCTTGTCTTCTACTCTACTTAAACTTTTGCCACCAACTGTGGAATAATGGCTACACAATCAATTTCCCCTGACCCAGGTTAAAACCCAAGTATGGAAGATGGCAAAGCCCCCTAACATAGTTAGTCTGCTTTCATTTAAATTGTTTTCATATGAGTGAAATCAACTTCCATTTACTCCATTGAGGGAATTTATTGTCTAGTTATATTCATGTAACTTTAAAACAATTGTTTTATGCATTGTTTGGGGAAGGACTGCCTAAGCCTTGGCAGTCTGCTTCATCTGCAGGTATTGGCTTGATGTAAATATGTAATTCAAGTGTTTCTTCCTCATGACCTGCACCTACTCATGGCTCTCTGGCAGAGCCACTGTGCTGAAAACCAAAGTTGTTGTGGAGAAATTCTTGTAGTTTCTCTCCCACAGTCTGAAGCAGCAAGGAGAGAATATTCCTCTTAGGCTTTGAGATCCCCCACCACAAATGTGAAATAGTTCAGCTGCTAAAGGGTTGTGGGCTATGTCTTTGGATGAGGGGGAAGAGTTTTTGTTTCCATAAAACACCTGAGGAGCCTTGGTATCAATAAAAATGCCCAAGATCAGATGACCGGAGTTCTGCTGTCCAGGATAGCACTTGCCATGACAGATGGTTCCCTCTGCTAAGGTCTGGTGGGTTTGTATCTATGAAAATTTCTCCTTGTCTTTCTTGCTGAACTCATACAGTATCTATCTACTGAATTGTACTTTGGGATCCTGTTCCTTCAGCTCTTAACTAGTATACAAATCCAAAAACATAAGGCATGCTTGAACTGTTCAGTATTGTCCTCTATTTTGAGTAGCCTCGATTCAAGCTTCCCTGGGGTATCAATTCACTGGTGCCCAGAACACACATTCCTTATTCTTTGCATCTGCTCAAACTCAACACAACACAGACATGCAATTAAGCTATTACTGTCAGTATAAAGTCATTCAGGTCCATATTTAGGCACATGCCAGTGTTCCATTGATGGATGCTTCCTCCTGGGGATTAAGAATTTTGAGAATATAAAGGAAGCTGATGTGAGTAGCTGGGGTTGACTCATGTTATTGGCTTTAAACCATATGAAAATTCAGGGAGTCCTTTCTTTAGGTGACTGCTCTCCTGGGGTGACTGCTCTCCAGAACGTTACTACTTCACTCTTGTCTTCAGGTCTGATGGCAAAGTGTCTTCCTAGTATCTAGAATTTACTTTTCAATAAATAGTTTTAGGCTCACAGAAAAGTGGACAGTAAAGACAATTCTCAAATAGCTTACATGAGTTTTCCCAGCTTACAACATATGACATATTTATTAAAAAATGATGAAGCTACTTTGATACATTTTAACTAAATTGACATTTTCTTCAGAATCCTTAGTTTTTGCCTCATGTCATTTTTTTTATGTGTTAGGATACCATCCAGAACATTACACTGCACTTAGTAATCAGTCCTCTTTAGTCTCCACCTGGCTATGAAAAGTTCTCATGTTATCTTTAAACAAAACTGTTAGCTTGTCAGTTTTGAGGAGTATTTGACAAATATTCTATGTAATACTCAATATTTGTGGTTTTCTGGTATTTTTCTTATGATTAGACCTATAACAAGTTTTTGAAAGGAAAATCAGAAGAGAAGCATCATTTCACCATATAACATTGCTGGAGTACCTGCTTTAACCCCTGGAAATGACCTTAAGACTAAAGGCAAAGTAAGTACACAGAAGCTCTGTGCACTACTTTGTACAGATAGACATTTGCTTAAGGAATATTGAAGAGACTGGACAGATGGCCAGGACTGATGGTTGCTGCAGCCATGGAGGATCATCAAATGGACAACTGAAGTGGACCTGAAGGGACATTCAGTCTGTTAAGTTTATGGGATTGATAACTATTTTTATTATAATAATCAAACTGTATAAAAGTTATTTTCAAAGCACACTTTATATCTTAAACAGATAGGGGGAATATATAGAGTAATAGCCCTGTGTGAAATCTAGGATCTACATGCCAGGGTCTCCATTCAGAGGCCTATGTGGTCTATATGGAATGTAAACACACCTTTAATCCAATATTCAGAAGGCAATGGTAGTCCACACCTTTAATCCCTAGAAAAAACAGTGGAAGCAGACACAGGAAGCAGAAATCTGAAGGAGTCAGTGAAGATGCGACAGCTGAGACAAGTCAGAGTGAGTGGCAGACAAAGTGACTAATCAGAGGATTGTTAGCAGCATAAGGTCATGCCCAATTCTCATGAGAAAAGGCAGGCTCTCAACTCAGTTAAGGAGGGTTACATAGGAGTTAACAGGAGCAGACAGAAGAGTCAGTTGAAGCAGTCAATTGTGGCAAAGACCGAAAGAGTCAGTAGAGGAGCAGTTTAACAAAGTTAAGTTGAAGTGGTCAGTTACAGAGGCAGGATGGAGCAGTGAGAGCTAGGGAGAGACACAGAGACATGGCAGTGCTGGGCAGAAGAAGCCCAGAATAACAGAGAGTGAGTTCAACCAGAAGAGTAAGAGTCCAGAAGGACCTAGTCAAAGTAGTTCAGTCAGCAGTAGGTCTTAGAAAGTTAGGGCTGAACGGCTTCAAGGTCTGGGCTTGCAGTTTAAATGTTCTAGATTGTACAAAAGCTGAAGCTTTCCAGTTTAAGGGCTACGACTGCACTGTAAAGAGGCCAAAAGGATCTAATGCTCCTGGTCTCCAGGCTAGAACTGGTGATTTAATTAAACAAAGGAATAAACTGTCCTCTTCCTTGAACCAATGTCTACATCTGGTGAATCTACATCAACATCTATGGCTACACCTATGAAAGTAAGCAGATGAAGATCCTGATACTGCCAAATATGTCTCTCTCTCTCTCTGTCTCTCTCTCTGTCTTTCTCTGTCTCTTTCTCTGTCTCTGTCTCTCTCTCTCTCGGTATGTTACAGGTTGTTAGACACAAACACAGTTCTCTGCTCTGTAAGTTTGAAGGGCTGTCAAGCAATGCTACCTCATCAATACTGAGCATACCTGATATCAGATCTTGATTTCTAAGTATTCCTTGATAAACAGGAAGTGCAATTCCTTAACGAAATGGCTGATTCCAGTGGCAGGAAATACGGAAGGCAAACCTGAAACATATGGTATCAGACAAAGGAAGTACTCAAACGAACAACGACTAGTTGGCTCAGGCAATGCTAGCAAATGCCACAGAGTGTGTATTATATTATAATAATAACAACAGTGACATCTTATCAGTTTTATATCACTGTAGAAATATTAATAATTAAAGCAATTAAAACACAGTAAATTCACAGAATTGTATCCTCCATTGCACACAAACAGGGAATTCTCTAAGCCTTCTCAAAAATAAGAATCTATTTTTTATACATGAAAATAAACCTCTTCCAAAGAATAGAGAGGACCGTATTTTGAGCAGTTGTAACTAGCCACTGTTTCTGGTTCTCTAGAGTCTGTGAGTAGTGAAGCTGCTACCTGGCTCCTGCAGTGAGGAGTGTGAGAATACTACCCACCATACAACATATATGCACTTGCATCACAGTAGTGAAAGATAGCTCAAAAATCTCACACTGGAAATTTGATGAGAGAAGAATTAGGACCCACAAATACTGTTCAGGGGGTCTAAAAGTTCCATCTCTCTGCACTCAGTGTCCTATTTAACCTGAGGCATTCCTTGTTCTGAAAATACTTGATCCTCCATCTTATTTTTTCCATGTCCTCAATGCAGTCTAGGATCTGTTCCTCTAAACTGGGATAGAGAGAAGTCAATCTCAAGATACCTTCAGAGGGACACAAGCTTTTGGGAGCATCCATCAGGATTGCCATGTGCTCCATAGGAAGTCAGCGAAGTTTCAGACCTGAATCTATCTACAATCATTGTACTTTATTACTTTGTGATCTTCCCTGGGAAAAATCTCCCATAAAATCACAACAAATGGCTTTTTGGTATCTACACTACTGGCTTCTGTGTTGATATACTCTCCTTTGTGTCTGTTTGTGCTGATTCATTAATCATTTGTGATCGGCACTCCTGAGAACAAGAGGTCGCATCCTTTCTTCCCATAAACCCAGAAGAGATCATTGCCTTCTTTTGTAGCTAGTGTCAAAATCAGCAGTGAGTGATTTATTTTAGTTTAAGAAAAGATAAGTCTTGTTTCCTGGATTTGAGCAGGATAAAGAAGTGTTTCTTAGCCTGGTTTGTTAGAGTGATATTGGCAGGCATGCTCTTTCTTACTGAGTTTGAAGCTTTACTCCAGGGAGACCTATTTAAATGAACAGAAGCGTTTTTAGGAACCATTTTTATCAGACATAAAGTAGAGGGCTTTAAAAAACATCAACTGATTATTTTTCTCTAAGCAGTAGGTAGGTTGCTGGATTCATCTCACGGATCTATAAGGCATTATTAGGCAGAATGGTCAAGTTTAAAATTCACCAGTTTTCACTGGTCCTGATGCTATGTATTCATTTATAACCTTGTAGGTAATAATAACAATCCAACATAATTGATCCACAAGACTGACATCTGATGCTTGAAACTGCAGCATTCTTTTAGATTTAGAGAACAATACATTTTTAAACATTTAGCTTACTTTTATTGATTATCTTCATTAGCATGACTTTGGCCAAGTGAAATATGTAATTTGAGACAATGTTGAGATTTGTATTTATGAACCAAAATGCCTTTCACTTTAAAAAATATCCCTTGAATTATTTCACTTAATTTCTGGGTTTCTGGGCTTTTGATGCCAAATGTGAAAAATAAATCTGCTGAGGAAAAATTACAATTGATTATAAATAGTGTTTCTGCAAGCTCAGTAGGTGGTTTTTCTTATTGATTTCAGAACATGCAACATTAAGTCATGCTGAATTACTATTGTAATTACTAATAATAATTGCCAGCATAATTATACAGACTTTCACCTAGCCATACAGTGTACGGAATGATTTCTCCTATAATTTAAATACATGTAAAATAAAATGGTGCAAATTCTGATCAATTGCAACAACTGAAAGTGCGTATTTGTACACTTGTGTTCAGTTTTCTCCTCTATGTGAGTCTCTGGGCTAAAACTCACAACTGGTCGGTCTTGTTGACAAGCAACTTTCCCCTCTGAGCTATCTTGTGGGTTCCTCAAAAACAATTTTGTATCTGTAAAAATACATATGAGCTGTGCACCATGCCCATCTGGGTATCTTCTCTCCCCTGTCCCACCTCTAATTCCCTGAACTGCTATCCTTCCCAACAGATTTCCTTCCCAACTCCATGTCCTATTCTGGATATATACTGAAGTCTGTGTATATACTGAACCCACTTGGTGCTGCCGGTCAGTACATGAGTTTGGGGCTATCCACTGGAGCATGAGAACTTATCAGCGGCTGTGGTCCACAGAAAACAGATTCTCTCTCCCTAGCAGCCATCAACTTTGCAGGTCCTCAGCTAGAGATGGGAATTTTTGCAGCTTTGATTTTGTCCAGGAAACCAAAATTGTGTGTTCATGAGTATTACAGCACACCATGTCTAGAAGACAGTCTTCGGGGCACTCCTCTCCTAATTCCAGCTCTCACCTCCTTCCCATTTGCTTTTCCTGTATGTTTCCTGAACCTGGTCTGAGGGAGTGGGTAGAAAAAGAAGTCTCACTTAGGGCTGAACACTCAAATCATTGCACTTCAACTACTTATGAGCAGAAGAACTCAAAAAAAAAAATTAAGTACCAATGAAACAAACAACCCAAATTAAATAGTGGACTATGCAGCTACACAGAAAATTCTTAAAAGAATAAATACAAATATCAACACTTAAAGTGTTCTTCAACTGGATTTGGGTTTGGTTTGTTCTTGTTTTCCCAATTCTCAAATTCCATCATTAAGTCATTAACCTGTGCTCTTTTTGATACTTATTTACTTTTCTTTTGTTGAAAATAGAGTTTTTTTTATTCAATATATTCTGATTATGGTTTCCCTTCCTTCCCCTTCTCCAAGTTTTTCCTCTCCTCCTGTCCCAGTTGGATCCACACCCTCTCTGTCCCTTGTTATGGTCTCTAAATTTTCCTTTTAGAATCACTTTTAATGTGTCCCAGAGGTTTTGTTGTATTGTGTCTCTTCATTTTCATTTATTTCTGTGAAGTCACAGAATGTTTTAATTTATTTCTTGATTTCTTCTTTGACCCATTCATTATTCATTCAGTAATGAGTTGCTTAATGTCCATAAGTTCATACTTGTACTAAATAAAGATTTGTTTTGGAGACCTCCATGGCCTCCCCGATGAATAACAATTTGGAAGGTATCCCATGCCTGATCCTGAGATTTTTTATTGAGTAACCCCATGTCATCTGGTAGTATCATGTCTGCCCAATAAGCTTCCTCAGTGTATAAGTTAACTTTCTTTTTAAAACTTAATTAATCCCCCCACCCTGTGTGTGTGTGCTCATGCTTTGTTGTGGATATAAAAGTGAAAGACAACTTATGGAAGACATCTCTCTGTGTACTTTGAACTTTGGCAGCAGGGCCTGATTATTAGTGAGCTGGGAAGGTGGGTAGAGAAACAGTAAATCAGACTGCCCACAAACCTTTCCTCAATTTCTAAATTTTTTCTTTCTTGATTCAGAATTTGCTTGGTTCTCATAAACCTTAGAATTTCCCCCAAATTCTCGCAAAGTTAATTATTATACTTATCCTTGATTTTTAGAAAAACAATTCTACAGGAAGATGAGCCCTCAGATCAATCTGTATTTCATTTTTTTGTGGTATCAATTACTATGTGGTTTTTGAAAGCACAGCTCTGTAAAGAATGTTCTGATGTATGAGGACTCTTTTAATTCTTGTTTTTTATTTAATTTTGATATGCTGTTTTCACCTTAGAAATGGGTTTTCTGTTTGTATGTGTATATGTATATAAATGTACGTATATTGTATATCATGTCCTGGTTATCTTGATCTGTCAAGTTGACAAGCCTAGAGTCTGAGAGAAGAACATTAATTGAAGAAGTGCTTAGATCAGGCTGACCTGTGAGCACACGTGTGGGGCATTGTCCTGATCTTAACTGATGTAGAAGAACCTAGCCCATGGGTGGTACCATTCCTTCAGCAGGTGAACTGAATAAAAAGCTAGCAGAACATAAGCCTTCCTGCCTCTCACAAAGCATCATTCATGAGGCCTGCCTCACTTACTTGACTATGAAGTGAGTTCCTTGTTCAGAAGTAAGGCTTTGTGGAATAGCTCGTGGTCCTGTCTTCAAGTTCCTGCCTCCAGTTTCTGCCTTGACTTCCCTGAATCCTGGGCTGTGACCTGGAACTGTAAGTCAAATAAATCTTTTTCTCTTCTATGTTGCTTATAGTCAGAATGTTTTATCACAGCAGCTGAAAGAAACTAGAACAAGTCTCTCTCTCTCTCTCTCTCTCTCTCTCTCTATATATATATATATATATATATATATATATATATATATATATATATATGTTTTTCGTTGTTCTTTATTCAGTTTTTCCACATTGTAAAAAGTATCTGAAAATGTTGTGTCAAAAGCTCAAGAACTACTTAACAACAGACATCAATTTCTTTTTCTATGACCAGGTAATCTGAAGTTTGTCACATTATTGGTTTTTTCAGTTTTGCTGAGAAGATGGACTTTGTTATTGTTGTTGATTTTTTTCAGCTGTGAAGAATGCATGGTCAGATTTGTGTGTATTCAGCCACCACTACTTTGCCTAGCTGGAAGTCCATTAGCTATGTATTTTATTGGACTTAGTTAAGGGAGTGTTGTTTGTAGAGGAACACTTGGAATTTTTATGTTAAGAAGAGCTTTTCGGTTTAACTGACTAGAGGTTTCTGTTCCCTACCCAGCTGTGGTATAGTTATTTATGAGTTGGGATTGGAATGCTTGATGCAGGGAGTTATTTGTAGCTTATCTTTGGGATTACATGCCACATGGGTAGTTGGGAACTTTTGGCTTAGGGCATAAAAGGTGTGAAGCCCCAAGAGTTGGAGTAGGTATTGTTTGGTGGTTCATTGGTTGCACTGGTTGCATTGCTGTCGTTAGTTAGTGAGAGAATTCCTAAGAAAGCAAAGGTTGGAGAGATTTGAGCTTAAGACAGCCTAAAAAGAAGCTGCGAAGATTTCTACCTTTCTCTGTTTTAAGGCCGCTTGCAAAAATGGTGAAGATTTCTATCTTGCCTTTCTCTTTCCCTAAATTGAGGGTAAAAGATTGTAGCTGTAGCGTACTGCTACAGTCGTTACACCCAGCCCCCTGCTGATCTGTTATTGGTTTTCACTATTTTAAGAATAGATGTTTACTGAGTATCTTTCAAGTATCAGGGTGTATTGCTCTTAGCTTCAGACGTGTGAAGAGACTGACACAATTGGTATTCTGCGATCTGTATTTCAGAGCCTGCCTTCTTAAACTGTGGTTTGGTGATCCCATGTGGGGTCCTGTAATTGAGTGTGGGGAGTGTGACAATAGTAAGAGGTTTCTGAATCTGAAATAATGACACTCACTTAAAAATCACACCTTTATTGAACCAAGGTGTTTCTGACATCATGCAACTTTTCTGTAGCCTTAGTTCTGAGCACATAGTATGCTCATTTTGCACTGTGTGTGCCCTCCTGCCATGTAATAAACACTGCCTGAAACACGTTGGCTCAGATTTGAGACCTGCATGCCATGAATTAAATGATTGCTGGATGTACAAAGCTTTCTCTCTTTAAGAAGCATCATTGTTTTATGTCAGAAAGCAAAGTTTTTTAGTCCTTTGCTTACCAGTCTGTCATTCCTCATCGTGGAAATATCAAATTAGTATATGTTTGGGTTGTGTTACATTGTTTGATTTTTAAAACATGCTATTTGAGTTCTGCTTGAACTTCTTTTTCATTAAAAAACATCCAGTGAATTTTGGCTTGAGATTAGGATAGAATTTCCAAGAATTATTGAAATATTCCTGCTATTTTGTATACCTCCATCAAAGTGTGCTCTCAATATCGACAATATCAACTCTGAGAAATGTTGGGGATGCTGTGTGTCCTGATGCATCAAATATTTTGACAAAACTTACCTCTTCATGTAAAAAGAACAAGCACTCACTAGTAGGCAAATTTGCTTTAATAAATTGCAAACCACAGGTATACCAAATAAATTATTTATGCTTTATTATCACTAGATATTTGTTTTGTATATACACTTTATATTCCTATACACCTGGGGTCATGCAAACATTTCTTGAGTGTAAAGGGATCATGAGTGGAAAAATTTTAAGAAATCCTGGTCTAGGGAAGAGAAAGTAAATTAATGCCATGTAATTGCTTCTGCCTTATGACTTCTCACAGTATTATCTCATTCCTTCTTAAAGACTTTTTTTTGACAAATGGTTAAGTCTAAAGCAATTTTATATAAGTAAACATCAAAACGAGATTTTTATCTTGTAAAATCATCGGGTTGCAATTGCAGATGGGGGAACATAATAAACTACAAATGTACAGAGGAAAGGATGGTTTGTTTTCCTGCCTCTCCAGTTTTTCACATTTAAATTCATTTAAATGCTATTGAGATTGTTCCACGATCAAGGAATAGCAAAATAATTAAGATAAATCATTACCTCCCAAGTACCTACTTGCTCAAAAATAAATGCTTATCTACAAATAGGGCAACACCTGTAGTAAGTGGTATGGTAACACTGTCTTAGAGGCATACATGCGTACACACACGCACACCCATAAACATATGTAGCAGCAATTAATATGAGGTCATGAATTTGAGAGAGAGCAAGGAGGGATATATGAGAAGGTTTGGAGGGAGAAAAGAGAAGGGAGAAATGATTTAATCATATCATAATCTTAAAACTAAAAGAGAAAAAATGTTAGGTATTGTGTGCCCACTTTTAATTGACAAATGTCACAACCGAGGAGATATTAACTCCTTTGCATTGTGAAGAGTTGGTTTAAGCAGAGTTAACAGTCATGTCAGCCTCCCTACATGAATACAAATTTTATTTCCAGAATGGAATAACCAACAGCAGGGTCGTGAACGGTTATGGATGGTCATGAACTGCAGTGTATATGAATGGTAGTAAAGCTGGCTTCCCAAAGGTAGCTCTAGGTTTTTGCAACCCCAGAAGCTATTGAAACTTCTGATTGGCTTGCATCCCAATTTTTACACTTAAGAAACAATTAAATGGTGCTTTCATTGTCTTTCCAGAAGGGAGGTGGGAGCACAGAAGCCTACAAGCTATAACTTATGAGCATGTCAAACCAAGATTTATCTGGAGATAAAAAATTGCTGGCTTGGCCGCAAAGAATTCTAACTGTTGAATTTGTTATGATTCTTGCTTTAATTAGTTGTTTATTGCTTATTTAAAGCAGATTGATGGCACTGATTTGAAACAGTTTGTGACCATGACAAAATTGCTTATGTCGGATTTTTTTTCTGATTTTTTTTTCTTAGAATATGTTCTGCCTGTCAGAGCTCTATGCGTTTGCCTCATTAAAATAAACACATCCTGATCTTGCTCGTGTGTAAGATAATGTTGCAATTATGTTGCCTAGCTTTACAATAGAAATTTGATTTAGTTTCTGCATTGTCTTTTTAAAAAACAAAACTATTGCTCATAGATTTGTATTTGACTATCTGAGGTGTGTAGCACTCAGTTTCCAGTAGAAGAAGAGAGCCATATAGAATAAGATTGTATTTTTTAATCACTTAATCCTGAAAGTGCAGGCTGATGACTGCAGGCTTAATTATGAGGTGAATTTCCCATGATACATTTGAATGTTAGAGAACTTATTATTGACATGTAAAGGTAACATGAAAGTTAAATTTCTGGGTTCTCTTGAAAGTTCAAAGTATGTGGCAATGGCTGAACCCATACAAAAATTTTCAGCTAGCTTACACAGAGATTCTGACCCTGCTGCCCTCTCCCTCCCCCTCTTTCTCTCCTCTTCTCCCCTCTTCCTCCTCCCTCTTCCTCCCCCCTCTTCCACCTTCCACTCTTTTTTCATTTTTCTTTTTCCCCCCACCAGTGTGTGTGTGTTTGTGTGTTTGTGTGTCTGTGTTTGCGTGTGTATGTTTGTGTGTGCGTGTGTGTGTTTTCGTGTGTGTGTGTTTGCGTGTGTGTGTGTGTTTGCGTGTGTGTGTGTGTTTGCGTGTGTGTGTGTTTGTTTGCGTGTGTGTGTGTCTGTGTTTGCGTGTGTGTGTGTGTTTGCGTGTGTATGTTTGTGTGTGCGTGTGTGTGTTTGTGTGTGTGTGTTTGCGTGTGTGTGTGTCTGTGTTTGCGTGTGTGTGTGTTTGCGTGTGTGTGTGTTTGTGTGTTTGTGTGTCTGTGTTTGCGTGTGTATGTTTGTGTGTGTGTGTTTGCGTGTGTGTGTTTGCATGTGTGTGTGTGCGTGTGTGCGCGTGTGTGTGTTTGCGTGTGTGTGTGTTTGTGCGTGTGTGTTTGTGTGTGTGTGTGCATGTGTGCATGTGTGTGTGTGCGTGTGTTTGTGGAAGCTAAGCTATTTGTCCTCAGGAGTCATGTCCCTTGTTTTATTGACAGGGTCTCTTACTGGCTTGGAGTGTTCTGATTAGGCTAGGCTAGTTATCCAGTGAGCTCCAGCGTTCTGTCTATGTCCACCGCCTCAGAACAGGATGATGAATGTGTGTCACCATGCCTGGCTTTTTAGATGGTTTCTCGGTATTGAAATTGGGCCCTCTTGCTTGTTCAACAGCACTTTACCAACCAAAATATCTTCCTAGCCTGGCCACATTCTTTCACACCTATACTATCTATTTCTTACCCTTTCTCATATCACTGTCTGATTACTAGAGGCATTTAGACATAAATAAAAGTATATTCAATCCACATTTCAAATGCTAAAGTGTTGTAGTATACAGCTGTGGTGGCTCACCAAGAAATACAAGGCATAATCATAGGTGGAAACCCTGCCAGATCTCTGCAGAGGGAACCACCGTCCTGCCCAGTGCCATACTAACAGTGCAACCCTGAGCGTTTCAGCTCAGGTGTTTTTATTCTTTCATAACTCCTCAGGAATTTTACTGATAGCACATGCAGATCATTAGCAATTAAACAACCCCCACAGAGATCCAACACCTGCAAACTATACCGAATGTCCTAGACTTAGGTTAGCCCCTCACCCAACAGCACATGAAACAATTTCAAATGTAACTAAAAATAAACTTCACCAACACTAAAGTTATGAAAATATATTTTTCTATAAAATAAAAACATAAATACCGATTGCCATGAATTATATACCTTTTTGGTGAGATCAAATTGGATATTTTAGTGAGACTCTAAGAGTAGTATGTGTCCATGTGTTAGTACCACTAAAGCAAATGATTACATGTGGGTGTCCTGAACAAAAGAAACTCACTAGCTCTAATTCTGGAGGTTGTGAGTCCAAGATGGAGGTGGCAGCATATTAAGTTCCAGGCTCAGGCTCTCCTTGCTTTGCAATGAGACTTTGAGAGTACATGCTCTGTAGTCACTAATCCCATTTAACTGGACACAATCCTCATGACATAATTACTTACCATTCTGAATATATTGACCTTTCGTTGGGGTAACTTAGAATTTAAACCTTTTTTGTAATATTAAGTCTTTGAATTTCATATAATATATTTTGATCATGTTAACCCCACATCGTCTCATTGTCCTCTTCATCCTCCCATCCCTTCCCATCTAACTTTGAGATTACTTCTTTTATTCTTTTCCTCTCATCATGTCCAGTTTGTGTTGCCCAGCTAGTTTTGGGATCAAGATCTACCCTGGTGTATAGTTAGCCTATCAGGAGTCCCGTCATTAAGGAGGCTGACTCTCCTCCAAGTAGCTATCAAATGCCAACAGTTCTCCAGCTACTGGTGGGATCAGGGATTCATCTTCTCCACTTTATGTTTAGATTTACCTGGATCTTTCTTTGAGGCAGAATCTTGCTCAGTAGCCCAGGCTGTCCTGGAACCACTGTGGAGCTTTGTCAGGCCTGAAACTCACAATCTCCTGCCATGTTTGTCTTCTGAATTCTGGGACTGCAGGCATACACTACCACATTTGGCCAACAAATGAATTTTAAGGAAACATATATAAATATTTTTTCCAATACATGCAAATACTACAATTGTAATGAAGAAATGAGATTTATAATTATATGCATCTAGCTCTATTTGTAAGAAAATTATAGGTGGCTCCTTGTAGCATGAGAAAGTATTTGATTATATTACTATTTAATAACATATTTAGGTGAATAATAAAGAAATAAGCATTCAGAATGACTAGAAAACAATTATCAATTTTTTCTTGTTTGAATTGAGCTATATACTGGTATATTGTTGTTTGCCTCTGTATCTTATAAACTAGCAATTAGTGTTTGTCAATGTATAATAACTATTTTAGTCAGAAAAATATGGATTATATATCTAATGAAGCTTCATTTGACAAAAATGATGATCTTACTAGGAAGTTAGTATGACTCGATTCCTTTGAAAGGTTTTCTTATGATAATGGTATTTCACAATATAGTTGATGATAAGTTGATGTTCAAGAAAAGGTGCTGTCTACTCCTCAGTTCCAGAATCAAAGGAGCCAAGAGCATGTGCTGGGTTTCCCCCGGATACCTATAGGCAGAGCAAAGAAAAACCTATGGCCTTAAACTTTCAAATGAGAACAAGTTATTTCTCCTTAAAATTTGCTTGTGAAGGCAAAGTTCAGTCTAATAGATTTGAACAAAAACTATTTTAAAAGAAGTTACTCTTATTTTTAAAACATGATTTTCTTCTTTTAATTTGTCCTTTATTATATAGAT
Source organism: Cricetomys ansorgei (assembly GCA_026225945.1). Taxonomy (NCBI): domain Eukaryota; kingdom Metazoa; phylum Chordata; class Mammalia; order Rodentia; family Nesomyidae; genus Cricetomys; species Cricetomys ansorgei. The sequence continues at coordinate 6,241,386 of JAMJFZ010001796.1, forward strand.
ATTCTGATATATTTTTGACTCAACAATGGGCCCTTATAAGGTAAAAACATTGAAAGTCAGAAATGCATCTGGAACACCTAATTTAACCACTGTATCTTAGCCTGGCTTACCTTACTGTTTGGAAAATTTCTATTAGTCTGCCCTTGGACAAATAATATAACACAAAGCCTATTTTATAACCAAGTTTTGATTATCTCATGCAGATACACAGATGGGCACTTCATAGACACGATAGATGCCAAAGCACAATATACAAACACTCTGGCAACCTGAACTTCCTGCCAGTTGTTTACCCTTGTGATCCAGTAAACAACTGGGCACTGTGGCTCCCTGCCATTGCCCAGCATCAAGAGAGACTGTTGCACTGTACACATATTGCTGTCCTGAGAAAAGAACAAAACTCAAGATTCAAGTATGTTTTCTCATAATTGCTTTCACATCACTGTAAAGTCAGGAAGTTGTTAAGTCAAAGTATCATAAGTCAGGAGCCATCAGTATTTATCAAGAGAAAAATGTACACTATACATAAAAATGTACACTCATCCTTTTAAAAGGTTTATGTTTTTTAAAAATTTACCTGTATGCATGTGGCTGTGTGTTTTCATGTCATGTACAGATAGGTGCCTGCAGGATGTAGAGGGCATCAGATTACCTGGTACTGAGTAAAAATGATTGTGAGCGACCTGAGGTAGGAGCTGGGTATTGAGCCCATGTCCTTGTAAAGAGAAGTAAACTCTCTGAACTGCTGAGCCATCTCTCCAGCACAACAGGCTCTCATCTTATTACACTGGAGCACAGATGCTAATCTCAGAACTCTACTGTGGTTAGAATGCAGCTCCCTTCTCTGCTTCACTGCTTCTGCCTTGAACTCCCTACTCTGCCAAGTCAATTTTATAAGGAACTTCTCAAAGTATGTTCTTGCCGTGACCATTTCTTAGGATTTTATAATTGATAATGTTCTTAGAATTATTATAGTATAATCAATGAAAATCAGATGTATATGTAGAAATTATTTTAAAAATTCTATGGGATACTCTCTTAAAATATAAGGCACGTACTATAGGTCAGATGCTCAGGTAGAATCTAGAGTTGAGCAACTAAGAGTCTGGAATTTTTTCCAGATCAAGATTAAACTCATAGAATTATATAATTCTGTAATGTATGACTTTGAAAAATTACTTAAATTCTCTGACTCTCAATTTCTTTATTAAACAATGGAGATAGACTATTTCCTCAAGGCAGGATAACCCCAAGGTGGCCATGGCTCTAGACAACTGACTGGGACACGATGTTTGTATAATGCAACATTTTTGTTCGCTTGATCTAAAACTCTGCCACTATTAGAGATGAAGTAAGAATTTAGTTGACTATCCCATTTCACTTCTAGAAATGCTAGGATCAACTAGATTATTCTGATTATTATTATTTTGATTTTCCTTGTAGTAAGCACAGCTATTTTTCCTTTGGCAATTAAGTGCTTCCCTTTGACATCTGCCCCTAAAGCTGGAGGGATTCTCCAGCTGATTAAGTTGCAGCAAGTCACTCTGTTTTTCTGATCTGTAGAAGACCAAGGACTGGATTCTTCAAGGTGTCTGGGATTCCCCTGGAAAGCTAATGTCTCACAGTCTTATTCATTTAGTACTTAAAGAATCTGTCATTTTAACATTACTTGGATAGGTTAATGAGTTTTAAATAAATCTATACTAACACTCCAACTCTCTAAACTTTTAGATCCCTTCCTTTGAAATATTCAAGAGCAGTTGCCATAGGATCCTGTGTTGCACATGAACTTTTCTGGGCCTGTTTAAGCTGAAACATTTAGTTATACATTTAAAAGTAAGGAGTAGAGGTAGTGGTGATGAGTTGTGATGAGAATGAAGACAAAGCAGGCTTAAGATATTTATACGGATACAGAACAGCAATTCCTTACAAGAAACCTCAACTGAAATTAGGAGCTAAAGGCAGAGGTTCTCTAGGAACTTCCAAAATGTCTGCACTCCAATTTTCAATGTTTCCTCCTTCTAAGTTAATGTCCATATTCACCAGCAGTTACCATGTGAAAATGGGTGTCTAATTTATGCTGGCATTCAATAATTCGCAGATGAGATTTTCAGTTTAATTTTTTCTAGTCACTGTTCCATAGCTATATGAAATAAAGGAGCCTCTCAAGACAGACATAAACTTTCAGGTAATATAGTGATGCATAAACTGGAAATTTGAATTTCTGAACTCATCACTATCCTTCTCTATTTTATAGTATAATTAAGAGTGACAAGCCAATCTATTTATATTAATTATTTTGTCAAAACTGTTTTAATGTATCAAATACATGGTCACCTAGATTTTTACCTCTTAGCTAGTGGCAATATTTTGCATATATCTATGGGACATGACACTATGACCTATCAGTTGTCTATTACCAGAAATGAGGTCATTAGTAACATAAAATTTAATTAGAATCAAGAACCAACTTCACAAAACTCAGGACCAATTTAGAAATCACATCCTTAAGATGTTGTTTCAAGAAGTAGTCTCAGTACCGAACTCTGTATTAGAATTCTCAGGAGAAACAGAAGAGTGTGTGTGTGTGTGTGTGTTTCTCCAATTATATTGATAAGTGTATGTATATTATATATACAATTTTACATTCCAATATACAATTGTATTGATATGTGTCTATCTCTCATCTATGTATCTATGTATCTATCTATCTATCATCTATCTACCTATCTATCCAACTTTATATATACACATCCTATTGATATGTATATATACACATAGGTATATATATAGATTTTTCTAATATTGGTAGCTGGTAAGTCAAAAATTCATAGAGCATCTGCAAATTCTGTCAAGAGGTAAAATTGAAGTCTTCAGACTCATGACAATCTGGGTTACAATGCTCCTCATTGGTGGACTTTAAACTTTTCTCTTATGGTCTAAAATTGATTGGATGATGCTCATCTACAATATGAATGGTAATCTGCTTTAAAAATGTCTACTGATTTGAATGTTAATCATGCCTAAAATTTTTTCTTGGTGGTGGTAGCACACACCTTTAATTCCAGCACTTGGGAGATAGAGGCAGGTGGAACTCTGTAAGTTTGAGGCCAGCCAGGTCTACAGAATGAGTTCTAGGACAGCCAGAGTTACAACAGAAAAACTGTCTCAGAAAAAACAAACAAATAAATAAATAAAATGTTTCTTGGAAGAAACATAAATTGATATGACAAAATAGTTGGGCACCACAGCCTAGCCAATTTGACACATGGATTTAATTGTCAAAACACCACTGTGAACATAATGTGCACTTGTTTGTCATCTACACGAAGGTTCAGTTTGGCCCACAATAAGAACTATTTGGAAGTTAGCTGTAATAATTGCTCCTCATCTGAAATGTTCTGAGTTCAATTTTGGGTTATTTGTGTATATTTTCTTAGGTAGTATTTTTCTTACATTGTGAAATATGTCACTATTCCTAGATTATATATAAGCACAAAAATTAGAGAAATTACAGCAATTAATCAGAAGATTCTCTTTGTTCTGCTACTCCAAGTGACATCCCTCATTCCCACTTGTTCTGAGACTTCAGTTCATTGATCTTTAGCTTCCAGGGTGGATGGAGAGTCACCAGACTAACCCAGTTATTACATGTCCTCGGCCACTGTAGTTGGTTTTGGGTTGGTATATAACTCCATCAGAGATAGTGACATGGAAAGAACAATATTATTTCTGCTGAGCCTAGAAAATAGGTGGCTGGCTGGAGGATTTAGAAAGACATATTTGTACCTAAAAGTATAATGTTGCTTTAGAATGGACTCCTCAGAGGAAGATACATGCTGGAAGAGAGAGCACAACATGGAGCTGAAAACTTCTGTGTCTTTCATGGCTACACAGTTCTCAGTGTTCCAATTCATCAAACCATTAAGTCAGTGACTTTCTAAAAAAGTAGCTAGTATTAAACTGGGTGTGGTAGTATCTACTGTTAGTCCCAGAACTCAAGATGTAGAGGAAGGCAGATCTCTGAGTTCAAGGCAGCAAGTTCCAAGACAGTCAGGGCCACACACAGAAACTCTGTCTCGAAAAATGAACAAATAAAGTATACTGGTGATTACCTGCTAAATAATATTGGTGTTAAAAATATCCTCTCACTACCTCCAGGGCCTTTGCTCTCTGGTATCTCATGCCAAGGCAGAACATTAGGAGTGGGAACAATAGTTTATGTAAGTAAATAGTATTGTCTATAGTGAATATACTTTGTAAAAATAACATGGGCTCATGTCCAGTCTGCTTTTTATTGTCAGCATGAGCTGTCACTTCTAAATACTGTCAGTGATAAAATTATGCCTTTCTAAAAGGCATCGTTTGTTGACATTAGTTTTGTGTGTGTGTGTGTGTGTGTGTGTGTGTGTGTGTGTGTGTGTGTGTGTCTGTGTGTTTTGAGACAGGGTTTCTCTGTTGTAACTCTGGCTGTCCTGCAACTCACAGAGATCTGCCTGCCTCTGCCTCCCAAGTGCTGGTATTAAAGTTATGAACCACCACCGCCCCGCCCTTTGCATTTTAATAACTTACACACACGCGCGTGTGCACACATACACACACACACCCCTCCCGACAAGGCTCAGAAATGCATGTTCGCTGAATACAGATTAAAGACAGATTCTTTTTCAACAAAGTTTGAATCACTCTGCCAAATCTATTTCAGATTTGAAATAGGTCAAGTTCCATTTTTTGTTTAGTTGTGATTTGTTTTTCAGGCCACTACGATTTCCTGCTTTATTTTAAAGTCTGTTTCTTAAATTCATGATTTGAATATTCTAGAAATGTTGAAGATAAGAATGACAATACAAGCTGAAATATTCTGACTCATCCTTAATATATGGAGATATATATTAATATATCCAGATTAAATTTGGTGTTATGTGAAATATAGGCTACTTACTAAAGAATTTGGTGATGGAAAACATCTACATTGATGCAAGTTGCTGAAAATAATTTTGTTAGCTAGAAAAGTCATGTCCCTGAAAAGTGCTGTAACTCAGGTGTCAAATATCTTAGGGCCAGCTCTCCTGTGCGTACCACCCATTTGACACTTATCACATTCTTTATATCGTAATGAGTGTTAATGTTTATCTTCCCTCATTTAGCTGTCTGGTACAAGGGAACACCTTGTTAGTGGCTGTTTGGTGAGAGTCTATATAAGACTGATGGAAAGGGGTGTTTTGTGAAAGCACTTATACAAAATATTACTTATATCCTAGTTACTTTGCATACTAAATATCAAACCAATACTGATCATCCAGGGCACTTAGATAACTGAGATAGAGGTGGTTCGGAGCAGCCAGTCTCTGTTGTGTAGCCGTCTTTGTATGTGCCTCACTGCCTGGCCTAAAGGACAGATTTGATGGACAGGCTTGCACAAGGTAATGAAAATCCAAGAGAGTAATATCAAGACCCTTTCTTTAGAGAACTGATGGATTCTTAAGCAGGAGACGCCCAATCAGATTTTGTGAAGCCTGAAGACACAGAAGCTGGATGAACTGGAGGCGCTGCATTGATTTCACTGTAATTTCAATCCAGTCTTAGGCCTATATTTGGAGAAGCAAGAGTCATAAGCCAGGAGAGATAGAGGGCAGACAGCATGTGGGCTAGATATACTGCAGAGCAGAAGAGAAATGTAGGCAAGAACGGGAGAGCGTCCCAGTTCCTATGACATGACACGCGCTCATGTTTATGTCACCGGAGGACTGTGTAATGTCTTTGTTTAAAAAAAAAAGTTCTTTTTTACTTAATGGACTGAAATTAGGTTTCTAGCTCTTGCTCAGATTATGAGCTTGTCTTCTTCTGAAATGATCTCTGTGTATTTTAGCTATGTTCTAGTGAAGGGCATGCGTTCTAGGAGCAGTAGGCCATGCCTTAGGTGTCTTGCTATTAGTATAGGGTTCTGTGCATAGACTATGGCTTTCAGAATAAACCGTAAAATATCTGTTCATACTCTTCTGGGGTTTATCATGATTTCTTCATACTGATTGTATCATGCTTCTTAAATTTCTTAAAGTTGCCCTCTGAAATCCTAGCAAAATCTATAACCAATTTTCCAAATAAAAATCATAAGTGTATGCATAGACATGCACACATATACAAACTATTTTTATCTGATTTCACAGGTTTTCCAATTCCTGGAAATATCATGAACCTCAGTGCCCTCAAGTTAGAAATATTATTAGAAAAAAATATTATATTCTATCAGTGTATTAACAACATACTAATAATTCACTATGAGAACGTTAGTTGAATTTAGTTGAATTAAACCACAATTCAATTTGTAGATTATAGGACCCCCGAACAAAAGTTGTTTTAAATTATTTTCTATCATAATCCTGAATTTTTAACATACATGATTTATTTGATAATGATGTGATAGAATTCTGTGCATGCTCCAGATTTAAATTGCTTGCATTTTCCTGGTTATAAAACTACCTTGCCATATGTCTAGCCCAGAGAATGTTGCTATATCAACCTTTCATATGGGGAAAAAAAAAACTCTCCACTTATGGAGAAGAGGTTTTAAATTTAATATTAAATAATTAAAAAACTTCCTCACACAGACATCTCAAATTAAGATTGTTTACATGCTCTTTAATTAGATGCAATTAAGAAGCACTCTCAAAGCGTTTATGCCCAGAGGGAGCCATCGCCGAGTTGATGGAATGACTCTTAACATACAGGAAACTGCCTTGCTATTTGTGGAAGGGTTTCCCTTTGGAAGATGTGATAGGGACACTGCAGGTTTTGCCACAGGAGAAAACAGATGTTGGAAGTTTTCTTCAGAGAAGAAAATAAGCACAAAGTTCCGATTGACAGTCCTAGACAGGAAGGGAGCTCTGTCATGGTCCTCGTAAGCTTCTCCTTCATCACAGCAGCCGCCAGGATTCCTAGGACAACGTTGCCCTGATCTGTACAGCCCATCAAAGCCACCCCTCCTCCCTGGGAGCAAACCCTGATGCAGGCTCAGCCTGTTTCTGCAGATTCCCTCTTGCCTCTGCCTCATTCCTCTCTGTTGCCCTTATCCATCTCCCCCTCTAAGCTTGTTCTAGCTCCCTTGAGCCCTCCTACACCTCTGCCCTCTCTGCCTGGAATGCACAATCACTACTCATGGCTTCTCTTGTATTGTAAAGGGTTTGCTCATATGCCCCCCTTTTAGTGGCTCTCTTTGCTTGTTGTTACCTTTTAACAACCTTTTAGTTGGTTTTTCACTACTTTGCTTGTCTGCCTTTTACGTTTCGGCAGTAGCGTGGATTACTGTTTGATGGCTGTGTATTCATTTACTCACTTAATTATGTCATTTTCCATTAGGTTATAAATTCAAAACTTACTTGGGTGGTTGTTCCATCGTTTCCTTGTTTGATCTACCCCTAAGCCATACAAGAGGATCTGAGGTAGCTGCTCAGCAGAGACCCGATGAGAGTGCAGTTATGAAATAATCACATGGGGTCAGTGGGGTTTATACTGACTGTTATGTATTTGTTATTATGTATTTTTCCTTTATTAAATATTATTTTTAAAGGCTTTAAAAACTGTTGGGACATAGTTTTGTCTGTGGCCTTGGTGGAAGGAAACATACTTTTAGATATGCATTGGCAAATCTAGCAGCTGGTTCAGTTGTCCAAATTTTTTAAAGTGAGAAATCTGTAAACTCTGGAAGCAATCATTGGGAACTTGCTAATAAGGCCATTTAATATACTCCATTGCTTTTCACAGTATGGATAAACTTCATGGGGAGACCAATCTGAAGCAGGAGTTAGAAATTATAGGGGAAAAAAGAGTTTAAAAACAATCTGGGCAAAGAAAGCAGGCCTTCGGTCAGTGTTATTCTTTTACCTCGATATTTACCCATAATCTTTGAAGCTCAAACTTGATGTGAATGAACTAACTACAAAGTTAAATTTAAATTCATTAGCATGATTGTCAGGAGGCCTTTTTAAGGAAGAGCAGGACAGGCTATGACTTCTGGTCATGGGTGCTTTCATAAGAGAGATGGTTTTGTTTTATGGGTAAGAACTGTTTGTTGCTGGAGCAGTGTAAGAGGCAAAAAAGAGACAGGCTTTCAGAAACAGACCCTGAAAATTACGCTTTGCTGATTTTTCTCTTTTCCACAGTGTGCAACGCATAGGCAGGCAGAGCAAGTCCAAACCAAACAGAGAGCTCACTTTCAAGCACAATATGTTGTGTATAAAACATACTGTAAAGGTCCAAAATCCTAAGCATGTATGTTTGGATTGCATTTATAAAGGTTCCTTTGCTTACAACATTCTATTTGTACACAACGAATTTATTATAACTTAAGCTCTGGTAAGAATATCAGAGACAAAATTCTGTGCTCTTAGAACATGAAACCAGCCACTACTCATGACTCCACTCTCCCTGAGTTATCTTCCTCCATCCAGTGAGACTGTCAGGTTGGGGAATCCTGCCCCCTTATGAAGGAAATGTGTTCACTCAAAGTCACTGGATGTCACATGCTTAAAAGCTGGAAGTTTAGTGTATACCACTTAAAGAGTCTCAGATTCTCAGAATAAATCAGATGACCTTGTGAAATTTATTACAAAGCTCAGTGGGAAGAGAGATTTGCTTAGCTTGATTTGGGCTATTGTGATTTATTTAATTTCCCTGTTCAGTTCTACGTTCTGGGGATTAGTGAAGCAGCATCACAGTCAAACTCTGTGGGTGATGAGTCATATAAATGAGTTTATAGATCCTACAGACAAGTTTTATATTTGTTTTCTATGAGCAAATATTATCAAAATGACTGGGATATAATAGAATCCAGATCAGTGGCCAAACTGGTGAGACATTAAATTAAATTCTCTTTCCATTTTGTAAAGGACAAAGGACAGATAATTAGATCACATAAATAAAACGAATGTACTGGCTTTTAAAGATTTCACCATTCATAATAAACAATAAATATATGATGTCCCAATTTTTCAATGAATGTGACAGAAATAACTCACGAATAGGTATGCAATATGTAAATTGTTTGGAAAGCCGTATGTTTTATCTCAAAGCTTGACTACTGTGTTTAGGTGCCATCTCAGAATTATGCTATGATTTCTGTTATTGTAGGTAATTGTTGCCCACTTTTAAGTAAATAAATCTTTACTAGTATTTTTGATCTTTATGATGTTGCATATGTAAGTAGCACCTGTGCAATCAAGACACCCATCCTTGAAATTGTAGCTTGAAGCTTGTATTTGAAGCCATATCTTCTGTCTAGGGTGTTGATAAGCATGTAGTGTAGTAACTGTAGTGAGAAATTTCCCTGACTTTTCATGTGTAACTCTGGTATGGTTTGAGTAGGAAATGCCTCATACAGGACCATATGTTGACTCTCAGGTCTCTAGTTGTTGGCTGTAGAGACCTTGGGTGGTGAGACCTAACTGGAGGAAGTTGATGTTTGGCTTTTGAAGGTTATACCAGGTTCTCAGGCTGTGTTCTTCTCTCTACTTCCATCCACAATGAGGTGAATGGTTCTCCTCCATCACACTTCTCTACTTGCACTGTTTATTGACTAAGTGCATGGGACAAAGCAACTACGGACCAACTCCCTCTGACATCATGAACCAATATAAATGCTTATTTCCTTTAAGATTTTAGGCTAAGTATTAGACCGCAGTTGTACAAGGTAACAAGCATACTACAGGTTTACCATTTCTGTGGTGCTGGCTTTATTTCTGAAGAACATAACTCCCATGCCTTATAGAAAGTTTTCTGAACTCATGGGAGCCTATATTTTCTCCTATTCCGTTATGTTGTGTGTGCTAATCGATTGCTCATATTATGACTAACATAATATTATCTCAAGAGAAGAATATACTTTAATAAAGCTTACAGAGTTAAAAAAAGGCATCATGATCAAAGATGTGGACAAATATGATTCCAGCATATATAAAATGACATGACACTTATAAAAGTTTAGTTGTTATTTTGTTACTGAGAAATGTGCTATTTAGTGTAAGAACATAACAAGGGTTCAATATTTGAGTAATACCTCACTCATAATTTATTTTATAGCTGAACATTTTACTATTATACATATACTAAAAACACAAAAACTCATGCTTTTATAATACTAATTTAAGGTAAACATTTCCTTAAGAAATAATCCTTTCAGATTATTTACCAGCAAGCCATAAATACTCAGTATTTCCTGGTGGCCTAGATAAAACTAGAATATCAGGACAGCAAACGTGCCAGCCTGAACTCATGTACTCTAAAGTGAGAGTGCTCACCAAGTTTGGTTCTAGAGGCATGGTTTATTGGCAGTAATTACATCGACAACTTTGAAGGATGAAGTATAAGCATTGACCTTCAGAAAGGATTCTCCTTCCTAAAGGGACCATCAAGCAATGCTTTTAGAATAATTTGTGCTGTAAATAAACATTTTGTATCTTATTTGTTTCCAGGAAAGATCCAATTTAATAGTTTAATTACAACAATTGAATTAAACTGTCATTAAATATTATTGAGTGATGTGTGCAAACAACACAGGAACTCCATTTTCTGCCCTCTTTTAAAACATGACCCCATCACCAACTGAGAAATCACACTCTGGAGATGTTTTCCTCAAATACTGGCTCTGTCGGTGTTTATGTTCTGACATTGCTAGGCTGTACAACCAGAGCCCATCATGGGGATGCTGTTGTTTAGTTATTATGAAACTCTTTGCATAATATCTAGGACTTCCACTATCAAATTGTCAACTAACATTGTGGTGATTTGACCAACCAAACAGACATAAAGAATACAATAGGCTTACTTGTAACACACAACACTTACTAAAGATTTCTGTTTTCTTTGCCATTTTCAAACCATCTTTTTAAAATTAGATTGTGATAGTACAGAATGAACAGATCTGTCATAAAGGTAAACTTAGGATTTGATCCCCACTGTGATTACAGAAGACTGATGGAAGCAGGCAGAAAGTCTTAAGGCAGGTGTTTCTGAAAAAAGTTATTTTGGAAAGATGGGAATCATTTGGTGGGGGATTCTAACAAGTAACTGTCAAAGTCACGGGGCTGTGTGACATGCAACATAGGGTGATGAAATAATTTTGGTGTAATTTATAGTGAGTGAGGAAATCACTCTCAAAGTTTAGAAGAACTATTCCCACTGAGTCTATATCTGATCATAAGTAAAGAAAACATGAATAATATGAAAGTAAATGCACAAAATGGATTTTTGTTCTTAGCCCGTGGTGAATGAGAGTGAAACTCATCAGGAGCTTACAACCACTAAGTGGAAAAGTAACATGGTCAATGTGTTGGTCTGTGTAACTTAGCCATTCTGCAGGGTGTGGGATCAGCTGGGAGATGAGCCTCTGGGGATGCCTGTGGGGGTAAACTTGATTATATTACTTCATATGGTAAGACTGTCCAGGATGTGGCGTCTTGACTTAACTGGGATCCTAGGTTATATAGATGGAGACAGGGAGTGGAGCAGCTCAGTGGCATTTACCCCTCTCTGCTTCCTGAGTGTGGTCATGATGTGACCCGTTGCTTCAAGCTACTGCTGCCTTAACTCCCCTACCATAATAGTCTGTACTTTGAGCTGTGAGCCTAGAATAAATCTTTTTTTCCTTTAAGATGTTTTGATCACAGCAACAAGAAGAGATACAAAGGCACTTATGCTTCATTTCCTGAAAATAATAATAAGGAACACGAATTGGATGGAGCATCCTCAATAGCAGGGACTACAGGAGGGGAAAGGGTAATTTTTTTTCTCTGATACACATATAGATGCTCTTGCCTTAATACCTTCAGTAAGAAATGCATAGGGTACATAGGATACCATGCTAAGAGCAACAAGTCCAAGATTTGGGCAAAAAAAATATTAACCAATTAACTTTCTAGCAAGCAAATGGTCTCTGCTTCATACTAAAGGATTGATATAAATAAAATTACAGCTTATTAATACCTCTTGGTGTAATTTTTAGAAATATCAAAGTACTTTTTTAAAAAAAAATGTGCAGTTTAAGCACATTTAAAAGCCATCACATCTGCAATTGTTTCTCCCTGCAATGAAAAGCGCTGCCAGCTGGGTCCTCTATCGGAGACTCAGCTGTCTTTTCTTCTCTCTAACTGTAGAACCAAAGATAGGGATTACTTTTATAAATATGTAATTATGCTTTTTTTTCCAATCCTGATTAATAATTCATCTTCAACTCCTATAGTATTATGTTTGGAATGTTAAACAACTGAGTGAGTCACAATTTGATATTTAGGAAGATTAAGGGGAATATTGTGCATAAATTTTAGTTTCCATAGCTACCTCAGAATATTAGTAGAGTATAATGTGAGGTAGATTGGTTTCTCTTACAGAAACCACGTACGCCTATGTTTTACCCAGGAAAGGCTACGGCTACCTGTGAGTCTGTGGACTATACCTGGTGTGGCTGTGAATCAGTGAAGCAATTCTGATACTTAGCAGAAGATAAATCATGGTACAATGTGTTTCTGCTTCTGCCTCTTTTAATGACAAATCTGAAGTCTACTGGCAAAAGAGCTCAGTAGTCTAACAGCAGTTAAGGTTAGACTAAAGGTTAGACCTCTGTGGTTCAAATCTTAGTTCAGTCTTCAAAATAGTCATAAACTACTCTTCTTATATTGCCTTTCTGTCTATTAGAATAACACAATCTTATTATCAAAATTTATCAAACTTGAATGAGATGATATATATAAAAATTTTTCATATGGTGCTAAACATATATTAAGAACAAACCTATTGAACTTCACCAAGAAGCACTATTATCCAAAAAGGGACACAATGAATATGTGTGTGTGTGTGTGTGTGTGTGTGTGTAGTGTGCATGCTACTAAAGAAAAAATATTGTCACTCTTATAAAATGTTAAGGTAAAGTTTATTCCAAATTGCTATAACAGCAATAATGCAATTGGAGAGAGGCACTGGCCTCAATTCTGAAGACATGAAATCCAGGTAAATGGAGGGAATGAGAGTGCTGGTGGATAGAAATTACCAAGAACAGATGACAATTCTGGCCATTCTTGTAAAAGTTGGTATATTACTTTCCTGTTGCTGTGATAAAATATTATGACTAAAAGCAACTCATGAGACAATCTATTTTGGCTTATGATCCCAGAGGAATGATCTACCGTGGGATCACTGGGGAAAGCATGGCAGCAGGAGGACTGAACAGAAATCAGAGAGGTCACATTTCAACTGCAAACATGAGGCAGGGAGAGAGAACTAGAAGCAGGGTAAAAGCTATAATCTCTCAAAGTCCATCCCCAGTGATGTATTTCCTCCAGCAAGGCTGTAACCCCTAAAAAACTCTGTAACATCCCCAAACACCACCAGCTACCAATTAAGTGCTCAAATATCTGAGCATCTTAGAGAGATTAGATGCATTTCTCATTGAAACCACTGTACTTGGCAAAGGAGTCTTATTAAAGGTGGGTCAAGAATTTGGATATTGAGAGTGGAATAATGATCTGTCAAGGGTGGGGAACTCACTCTGAACTAAATTGTAGGATTTTTCATGAATTGGATGGAAAGGTCCAAACTGGATGGTGGCTGTGTTATTCTTTCTAGTACTAAAACAAAACACTTGAGGCTCACTGGTCTTCTAATGAAGAACTGTATTTTGCTCACATTTCTGCAGGTTCAAGGGCATGACACTTGCTAGATATGATCTGTGAAGGTCTCATGGTAGATTCATTGCCAGGATGTGTGTGTGTGTGTGTGTGTGTGTGTGTGTGTGTGTGTGTGTGTGTGTGTATTAAAAGGAACAATCACAAAGGGAGACAGGAAACCCAAATTGGGAAGGATCTCTTGTAATAACTTCCTCATGTGACAACTAACTCAGGGTCCCTTGAAATGTACTTTGTTTCCTTCCTAGAAGAGCACCCCAATAACTGAACTAACTCCACTGACTTTCACCTCATTCCTCACATTGCACTCTGAGGAGAAGCTTTTAACACATGAGCCCTGATGACAAACTCAAAAGATCCAAACCGGAGCAGGGACCAATATTGAGTCCTGGTTGAGAGGAAAACTCACAGGAGCCCTCACTAAAGTAGGTCAAAGAGAAAATCTTTGTCACTTCGTTGCTCTCTGTGTGTGTGTGTGTGTGTGTGTGTGTGTGTGTATGTATAAAATTAAATTGGTAGAAGCACAATAATCTATATAACTTCTGGAGTCCAGGACAAATCAAAAACTGAGTGATCTTGTTAAAATATTGACAATAATTTGGAAGAGAGTAACAAAAGAGAATTGAACTGCTGAGTTCAGCCTGTGGTCTGAGTGACTGCCAACTGCTTTCCCACAGGCTGTTCAAATGAAGCATCAATAGAAGGATAGAAAGCCTGAAGATCAACTTTACATAAAGAGCTAAAGTATATACATTATTTTAGTGAACTTATAACAATAAAGAGTACTAGAAAATTGCTAATAGCTGGGATTATCAGAAGAAAAAAATAATAGAAAGACACAGGAAAACCTGTAACACACATAGTAACATCAAAGAGACTCCTGGCCATTTTATGTGAATACAGTATTTTAAAATGCATTGATGTACATTAGGGACCAGTTTTCAACTGGAATCATTTTGTTGAGACCTGGTATATTTTAAAAATACAGCAAAGCTAGGCAGACTCTTATACCACTCACTTGTTCTTTCTGCGTCTCTTGTAGCTCTCCCTTGTATGCTAAATAGAATGCTACATTCTTGCCCAGGTTAACATGGGTATAGAAGTTCAGACACTCCTAGCAGCTGTAATAGATAAGTCCTTCAATGCTGAATATAGTAAACTTTTAAGGTGATCATAAACTTACTGGAAGAAACTGTCATTTATATGTTCCTTCTTTAAAAGATCTCTATCTATCTATCATCTATCTATCTATCTATCTATCTATCTATCTATCTATCTATCTATCTATCTACCTACCTACCTATCTATTATCTATCTACCTGTCTATCTATCTTTCATTGATCTAGCTATCATCTATCCATCTAAAATTGTAATTAGGGAGATTGCTCCATCAGTAAAGTACTTGCTGTCTAAGCATGAGGATCTGAGTTACAGTCCCCAGCACCCAAATGAAAGGCTGCAGGGACACCCCTACCTGTAACCCCAATGCTAGGGAAGTAGCGACAGTTCCCTAGCAAGTTGATTAGAATAATCTGTAAACCCCAGGTTCATTGATAGGGGAGAGGAAATATTTAAATGTTTCTTTTTACATATATTTATAGGAAGAGGCCATCACTAAAGAGCCAATCAAGGTCTTGATTAAAAAATGAGTCTATTGGAAGTACCAGGTACAACATAAGCACTATTTGTGGGCATATCAAAAAACAAGGCTCCTGTCTTTATGAGCTGCGGGTACTGTGACTAGTGGAGGGGAGTCAGGTGGATTGGGTATTTGACTAGATTGAGGAACAACCTCAAAGGCAGCAATCTGAAGAAGGTAAAAGGGAGTGTCCTCCAGGGAAGCCAGGTCACAATCAAATCAACCAATGAAGGATATTTAGAGAAGTGTCTGTGGATATAAGGAATCCATTTTCCCATGAAGCCAAAATGTCAGAGGCCTCTGTTTCTGAATCCCAGTCTATTCCAGCCTATGCTAGTCCACTGACTCTGTTTGATGCTTGAGTCAATCCATTCATCTGTTTATTCAGAAAATATGCACATAATTTTTGCTATGTGGTGCACAAGCTCTTCCAGACATTCAGATATGCAGAAGTTAATCAAGAAAATATCCTGATTGTCCATTTCAGCTTTTTTATGTTTCACATTAATTTTCTTTTTCTTCTCTTATATAGTATGTCCCAACATCCTTCTCCCCACCTTCCATTCCTCCCAGCTCCCCCAACTGTCTCCTCTATCTCCCAAATCTACCTCCCTAATCCTCCCCACCCCATCCCTGACTCTCACAAAGAAAGAGCAATCTTCCCAAGAAAGAACAATCTTCCCAAGGTTATTGCTCAAACATGACACAACAAGATGGAACAGGGCCAGGCAGTATTCTCTATTTCAAGTGGACTAGGCAATCCAACAGGGGGAGAAGAGTTCCAAGGGCAGGTAAAAGGTTGAGAGACACCCCCTGGTGCACACACACACACACACACACACACACACACACACACACACACACACACCAGTCTATATGAGTTCTGCAAAGACACCAGCCAGGCAACCTGAAGATATAGCTGAGGAACCCAGCAGGTTCCATGTCTGCCACTTCAGGCTCTGTGAACTTCTAAGAGTGCTGGTCAGTTAACTCCATGCTATTTGTTCTCCTGGTATCCTCAACCCCACTGGTCCCCACAATCCCTCCTCCACCTCTTCTATGGGGCTCCTGGAGCTCTGTACTTCGTTTGGCCTTGGGTCTCTGCATCTGCTCCTATCATCTGTCAGAGGAAACCTTTCTGATGAAGATTGGAATAGGCACTAATCTATGAGGAGAGCAGGATAACTTTAGAAATCCTCTCCTGGCTACTATCCATTCCCTAGTTCCTTGCCTGTTTTGGAGTATCACTCATGGGTTCCATCCTTTAGCAGGGTGTTCTGCCCTTCCACTGTCCAAGAGGATTCTGCAGGGAAGATAGGCCATTGGTTGAACTTTTTGTGGCTGGGATGGTGTTCCAGTCCCACCACTGGAAGCCTTGCCTTGTTACAGGACATAGCCTGTTAAGGCTCTGTATCCCCCCATTGCTAGAGGTCTTTTCTAGGGTCTCCTTCCTTAATTCAGTGAGTTTCCACTTCTCTAGGTCTCCGGATTCTCTCCTACATGTCCTCCAGTACTGTTTGTCTCTCCATACATTTTCTCCTTCCATTACTCTCCTCCTTCTTGGCCTCTTCCTTTACCACTCCCATCTTTCCCCACCCCACCTACGTAATCAGTTCAATTTTCCCTTTACCATGGAGATCCCTGTGCCCCCACTGGGGACCTCCTTTTTATATAGTCTTTCTGAGTCTATGGATTGCAGCACCTTTGTCCTTTGCTTAGCAGTTAATATCCACATATAAATGAGTACATACTATATTTGTCTTTCTGGGTTACCTCACTGGGTACCTCACTCAGGATGACTTTTTCTAGTTCCATCCATTTGTCTACAAAGTTCATGTAATCATTTTTTTAAGTAGCTGAATAGTACTCCACTGTGTAGATGTGCCACAACTTCTTAATCCATTCTGCAATTGAGGGTCATCTAAGTTGTTTCCAATTTCTGGCTATTATGAACAAAGCTGCTATCAACATAGTTGAGTAAGTGTCCTTGTAGTAGGATGGAAAGTCCTATGAGTATATGCCAAGGAGTGGTATAGCTGGGTCTTGAGGTAGGTCAATTTCCAGTTTCTTGAAGAATCACCATATTGATTTACATAGTGGCTGTATAAGTTTTCACTCCCATCAGCAACGTAGGAGTGTTCCCCTTGCTCCACATCCTTGTCAGCATGAGCTGTCATTTGAGTTATTGATCTTAGCCATCCTGACAGGTATAAATGGAATCTCAGAGTAGTTTTGATTTGCATTTCTCAGATGACTAAGGATGTTGAACATTTCTTTAGGGGTTTCTCAGCCATTCATGATTCCCCTTTTTATAATTGTTTAGATCTGCACTGCATTTTTAAATTGGATTAGTTGTTTTGTTGATGTCTGGTTTCTTCAGTTCTGTATATATTTTGAATATTAGCCATCTGTTGGAGGTAAAGTTGATGAAAATCTTTTCCCATTCCATAGGCTGCCTTTTTGTCTTATTGACAGTGTCTTTTGCCTTGTAGAAACTTTTAAGTTTCATGAGGTCCCATTTGTTAATCTTATTATTAATTATTAATCTTAGTGCCTAAGGTATTGGTGCTCTGTTTAGGAAATTGTCTCCTGTGCCAATGTGTTCAAGGTTATTCCCACCTTTTTCTTTTATCAGATTCAGTGTAACTGGTTTTAGGTTGAGGTCTTTGGTCCATTTGGACTTGTGCATGGCGATAGATATGGATCTATTTGCATTCTTCTACATGTGGACATCCAATTAGACCAGCACCATTTGTGCTTTCTTTTATTCACTTTGTATGTTTCTGGCTTCTTTATCAAGGATCAGGTGTCCATAGGTGTGTTTATTTATGTCTGGTTCTTTGATCAATTTCCATTGATCCGTGTGTCTGTTTTATGCCAATATCATGCAGTTTTTATTACTATGACTCTGTGGTACAGTGTGAGATCAGGTATGTTGGTACTTCCAGAGGTTCTTTTATTTTTCAGGATTATTTTAGCCATCTGAGTTTTTTGTTTTTCCATTTGAAGTTGAGTATTGCCTTTCAAGGTCTGTAAAGAATTGTATTGGTATTTTGATAGGGATTGCCTTGAATCTGTAGATTGCTTTTGGTAAGATGACCATTTTTACTGTTAATTTTACCAACTTAGGAACATGTGATATCTTTCCATCTTCTGAGTTCTTTTTCAATTTTCCTTTTCAAGGTCTTAAAGTTTGTGTCATACAAGTCTTTTACTTGCTGGGTTAGAATCACTTCAAGATAACTGATGTCATTTGTGGCTATTGTGAAGGGTGTAGTTTCCCTGATTTCTATCTCAGCCCATTTATTGTTTGTATATAGGAGTTATACAGATGTTTTTGAGTCGATCTTGTAGCTATCCACTTCACTGAAGTCGTTTATCAGCTGAAGGAGTTCTCTGGTCAAGTTCTTGCATATATATGATATATGATACATCACATCATTTGCAAATAAGGATACTTTGACTTGCTTTACAATTTGTATCCTGTTGATACCCTTCTCTCTTCTTATTGCTGTATCTAGAATGTCAAGTACTATATTGCAAAGGTATGGAGAGACAGGACAACCAGGTCTTACTCCTGATTTTAATGGAATTGATTTGAGTTTCTCTCTATTTAATTTGATGTTGGCTGTGGGCTTGTTGTAAATTGCCTTTATTATGTTTAGATATGTTCCTTGTATCCCAAATCTCTCCAATACTTTTATCATGAAGGGACGTTGAAAGCTTTCCCAGCATCGAATGAGATGATCATATAATTTTTTTCTTTCAGTTTGTTTATATGGTGGATGATATTGGCTGATTTTCATATGTTGAACTATCCTTGCATCTCTGGGATGAAGCCTACTTGATCATGGTAGATGATCTTTTTGATGTGTTCTTTTATACAGTTTGCAAGTAATTTATTGAGTAATTTTGCATGTATGTTCATGCTGTGCTGAAGTCCAGCTTTGGTTTGAGGTCAGGGGCACCAGGGGAAGTGCAAAATCAGATGACTAATGTAATGAGAGAAAAAGACAGGTACACACACCCATTCTTATGTATCAACAAAGTTCAGCAAGTCAGGGTTCCAAAGAGGAGGTGTGGAATCAGCTGGGGTGGGGGGAACCACAGATGTTTCATGGATGGGTCATACACCCTCCTCATTGGGCTTCTCTCTTCCTATAAATGTCTATCTCCATTCAATCTTTTCCCTATAGCCTCTCCATAAAATCACACATGATCACATTTACTCACATCTTGTGGATAAAGATTTTTTTCAAACACACACACACACACACACACACACACACACACACACACACTCACATCTTGTGGAAGAAGCAAAGCTTCAACACACATACAAGCTCATTTACGTACAACCTGCAGAAGAAACAAAGCTCCAACACACATAAATCTTACCTACACATCTTGCCAGCCACACATCTTTGTAAGCTTCTTTCTCCTTATAAAAGAGCAAAGCTCTAACACACATAGATCTTATCCACACATCTTGAAAGCTTCCTCTTTTCCTTTTTTTGTGTGGAAGAAGCAAAGCTCTAACATACACACACATCACTCATACATCTTATAAGCTTCCCTTTTCCTGTTTTTCCCATACACCTGTATACCTTTTAAACAATGCCTTCTACATAAGATGAAATCACATCATAATCACGAGTCCTATTTTTCCCAGTAAATGATTGCAAGCTACATATTTAAAAAAACAGGTTGTTTTCAACCCACACATGATTACACATGAACATCCAGTTTTTGAAGTACTTTTTTTCTACAACACACCTGTACCCCCAAAACAATAATTTTGTTATTATAGATTAACAGAGTTTAAACAAGCCAAATATTCTCACAGCCAGTTTCTACTGTAGCTGGCAGGTAGCAGTCTTGCAGTTAGTAGGAAAAAAGTACACATCATTGTATGCTAACTTAAGAAAATTCTTAAGTTAAACAATGAAACAAGCTTGTTATTAACTAGAAAACTTTTTTTTCCCTTAGGTAAAGGAGAGTCTGTCCAGTCTACATGCCACATAGCCCTATGTATAAAATTCATCAGGGGCTGGAGAGGTGGCTCAATGTTTAAGAGCACTGGTTCTCTTCCAGAGGACCAGGGTTCAAATCCCAGAACCCACATGTCAACTCACAATGGTCTTTAACTCCTGTTCCAGAGGATCCAACACCGTTACACAGAAAAACATGCAGGGAAAATACCAATATACAGAAAATTTAAATATTTTTAAAAACTCATCAGTAATTTTATAAGTGTAAAAACTAGGAAAATATCAAATTAATTGTGGTCAAAGAAGTTCAAGCTTAGCAGTGGGCACTGAAACTCATTTGTTTTACTTAGGCCTGCCTGTCATAGATGAAACTCACGGGCCCTAGCAACTAGGCTTTCTTTGTTCTTGTTCTCTAACCGTAACCAAGTCTTCAGCTACCAAGAATGTATTTTCTTTATATGGTTCCTAGGTTACTTATTCCAAAGCACCTTGGTGAAACACCTTAATCTGATATTTTAGATTAGTTATTCTTTCTGGAGTTTCAGTAGATTTACCAATTCAACTGAGTGGCACTGTCTTTTAGAAAATCACCACTGTTGTTATGTGTGTCAGTAACCCTACCCAGAGAGAGGATAAAGAACCCCATAGAACTTTCATACCATAAAATAAACAAAGAAAGCACAACAGAGGTCACCAGTATCAGACCCCACAGTAGCGAAGGCGTATTTGGGGGAACAAATCCCTTGAGGTATTACATCTCTGAGATGAGTTCACTGGAGCTGTGCAAGCCAATGAGCTGTCCAGCCTTGTTAACTTCATAGAAGCTGTGAGTCTTCATTGATGGCTCCTGGCAATGAGGGAAATTGGTCTGTAATTCTCTTTCTTTGTTGAATCTTTGTGTGGTTTGGGTATTAGCATGACTGTGATCTCGTAGAATGAGTTTGGCAGTGTTCCTTCTCCTTCTATTTTGTGGAATTAACACCAGTACTGCATTTCAGCTTTTTTATTCAATGCATTGGATAGTGTTTTTTTAGACTTCAAGTGTTCATAAACATTATTTTTAAAAACATCTTGTTCTGTATTAATTTATTGTTGGTGTAGAAATTATAGACTTCATAAAAATGGATACATAGAACAGTGTGTGTTTGCATTCTTTAATTTTTAATTTTAGAGGATCATTACATAATTCTCCTTTCCCCTTTAATAAAAAGGTACTTACAGCATGCATTTTGTGATGACTTGTTAGTTGTACCACATGGGTCCTCTTCCTCTTACTATTCTGAGCTGAAGAGACTGATATGCTTTCCTGTTGGCTGCCCTTTGAGAGGCACATGAGCAGAGCTGAGATGCAGTTGCTCTTTCCAAACCAGGCCAGATGCCTTTGAGTGCTGCTCTGAGCTGCGTACTGGGGATTGATTGCCTCCAGTTCTTTTGAAATTTATTTTCTAGCACATCAGAAAAATACCAATATTCTAAAGGTTAATAGACTGATGTGACTTATGAAAACTTCCCTTGTACCTAAAAGACCTGTGAATTGGAGGAAAAACTCTGAACAGGACATAATGTATTATAGGAACCCCCAGCATTGTTCTCGGACTAGCAATGCAAAGAAATGTGGTGGTAACTAAGAGACACGGAATGCTGACAAGCCTAGCCTGGGATTTATCACTGGTCAGGACTGTCATATTCCTGCCATGGGATAGCATCTTGCTACTTGCCACAGGGTGTTCTTTAATGATATGTAAATGACAATACCACTCTTACTCCCTCTGGAATTATGGGAATAGATCACATAGAGGACTCCTGCTTGAGGCAGTTCAATACTGTGGACAAATGACTAGGCAGCTGTGTCCCCTGTGAGAAGTCCCAGAAGGCCATTTTAGGAAGTACTAGTCATTAAAGAAACTCCCAAATCATAGTTCCCCAAGAATAGGAGGACACCTTTAATTAGAGCAGTTTTAGGTTCCGGGATGATTTCTATGTGTTACTTTTGACAGGCACTTTGGGCCTCCTTGATGGCACTCATCTGATGACAGTTTTGTACACTGTCAGTGACCACTGTAACTGCGTGGGTCTGCTGAAGGGTAATGTGGTTTAATTGCTCTTTGGAGGGATGATGCTTCGGAGGTGAAGGACAGAAGGTATTTTATGAAGAAGAGTTGAGTTGACAGAGGCAGAAAGCAAAGCAGTTACCCATACAGGGTGGGAGAGAACTCTTAACACAACAGTGTGAAGACGCCCCAAGCATCTTATACTGAAACAAGATAGAATGGAATAGGTTTCCTTGCCTCTTTTTTTGCTCTGCCTGTATTGATGTATGCTCAGGATTTCTCCCTGGTAAGATCAGGGAAAGATGTTATATGGGTTTGTTTGTTGTTTTATTTGTTTTTATCAACTTAACACAGACTGGGTACACACAGAAGGGTAACCTCAACTGAGTCTCCTATTAGTCTGCTCTGTGGGCATGCCGGTGGAACATTTTCTTAACTAATGATTAATGTGGGAGGGACCAGCCCATGTCAGACAGTGACATCCCTGGGAAAATGTTCCCATGTTATATAGAATAAGCAAGCTGAGCAAGCCAATAAGCAACATTTCTCCATGTCTTCTACTTCAGTTTCTGTATCCAGGTTCCTTCCTCAAGTTCTTACTCTGACTCCCTTCCCTTCATGGTGGACTTTAAGCTATAAGATGAAATAAAATCAATCCCCTTCCCCATTTGCTTTTGGTCATGGTGTTTATTACAGCAATTGGAAACAAACGAATACAGGAGTCTACCTTCGCTGATGTCTCTGATGTAACAAACAAGAGAAGATTGCAAATTCTAGGAACAATTTCTTTGTGCAACCCCCACCTTACCAGCCTCAATCTGTGTTAACACATGATCCAAGGAGTGAGACGTCTTGTTTATATCCCTGGAAAGTTTTTGTTTCTATCCGCAAAACAAATCATACCCACTAAGGTGCGAGATTAATTTAGCACATGATTTTGTCCGCAGTATCTACATGACTGTGTGTTACAACTCAGAGTAAACAGGAGCAGGGGTGTGCGCCAGGCCTTCCTTTTCAGATTCCAGTATCGGTTTCCTTGCTGGGTGAATGGAAGACAAGATAATATCCCTAAACTTTGTGCTGTGTAGCTTGCAAAGGGACAAGGTCACTTTCACTGTTTGTTCTTGTTCTCTGCTTCTCTGATTGGCGATACTAGCTCTGACAAGCTGAATTTGTTCATTCATTTTTCATTCTCAATCATGTGGTTCAAATCCTAACTAGTATTTAGGAAAACGAGCCATATTTTCTGGACAAAAGGCCCCTCAAGTCAGCCTGACCCTGAGAGACCAATGAGGATGAAATCTAGATGGGAACCTGGGCTATGCTTTCCAAAGTCTAAATTTATCCCTTGACACATAAGCTGGGAAATAGCCTAAATATCAAGCAAAATAGCAACTGGGTTCAGTATTTCAAAATCCCAATTTAACAAAAGTGAGAATTTGCTACCCATTTCTTTTCAATAAAAATGTTGATGTCCACTAAAAGATTAAATTAAAATGTGTGTACTGACATATAATCGAAATCTGCTGTTTACTTAGTCATGCTTTAAATAAATTTGAGTCTTTCAACACCAAAACTTCTTGCCTTTTTGGAATTAGTTTTAACATCATAATTTTGTTATTTGTCTTGAAAGGCTTTATAAGTAAAAAATAGAAATACCTCCTGAAGGGAGGTAAAGGCAATGGTATAATTAAGAATTTTCTTTAAGACATAAGATGCTACATGAAGAAACTCTGAGGTAATACCTAAGTGTCACTCAATACAATACTCCATGGCTGTACACTGCTGGGTAATACAGACACAAAGTTGTAACATGCTGCTCAGGGAGCACATAAGAATACCATCTAGAGGCAGCTGTCACTGTGTGACAAACATTTCTTTCCATTAAAAGAGTGTTAAGTTTTATAAGGACAGAGAAGCCACATCTACAATACAAGTTTAAGCCTATTTGAGTACTGAGCTAAGGCTCTGGCTTCATGAAATTTTAAGTATACCTCCTTTATATTCATCATTGTCACTTTGAGGGTAATATGGTTGGTAATCAATAGAGATGGAGAAATCTCATACTTTAAATCAATATTCAAAAGAGTTGCTATAATGAGAATGATATGAAAGTCATATGTTATCCAGCTTACCTTTAGATCTCCTGGGTGTATGTGTGTATGTATGTATATGAAACTGTGTGTGTGCTTACATGAAAACTTTTATAATTGTGATAAAGAGCGTCTCTCCAATCATTTTTCTAAGAAGCTTGTATTTTGATATTTAGTTTCCTTTCATATTATAACATGGGTAACTTGCCCTTAAATGGAACATGACTGCATGTCCTCATCTCATATGAAACACAATAAAATAAACAAATAAGACCTAGTCTAAGAAAACTGCAATTTCTGCTGCAAAGATAAGTTTCTCTGATGAGGGTGATGGCTATACTTATCTGTGGGTATGATGACACGTATTTAAAGTGTACTTCAGAATTATGCTTCTTTAGTAAACTGGTAGGTTCTCCTCCAAGATCCATGACTTCATTAACACTAGGTAGGTATTTAGGCTTCCATGCCAGGTATGGTTTCCCTGTTGTTTGTTTGTTTTGAAATCCAATTAGAGAGCTGTTGGTTAGCACTTATGTTTGCATGCCACTACTGTATCGTTAGGTGTTGGTTGTTGTTTGGGCTTATAGAAGTTAAAGAAAACCACAGAAAATTAAAATGCAGACTTGTGGAGCCCAGTCCAAATGAACATATCTCCAATACAATCCTTGTACTTAAGGCCTCAGGCATCATTGTAGAACTGTGGGCAAAAAGCTTGTAAGGTCAGGTAATTTGATGTGAGTTTGTATCTCTTAGCAGTGTTAGAAGCTATAGCCATAATATCTTACCAACATGATCAGCTGAACAATGACTACAATAATAGACATTCAAAAGTAGACAGGGGAAAGATAAGCCCTACAGAAAGAATTACAGGAAACTAAGAAATGCTGAGAGGAGAAATTGTCTTCTTCAGAGGTGAGCACACCAAGTGATTATCCACTACCAGGGGAGTTAGTCCTGAAACATTCATACAAGTAACATTATACAGACTGAGCAGCTTGTATTTATGTATTTAGGAGTGTGTATGTATACATACATATATGTATGTAAATAACAATTAATGAAAAAGAGGCCTTGAATTTGAAAGAGA
This sequence comes from Cricetomys ansorgei, assembly GCA_026225945.1. Taxonomy (NCBI): domain Eukaryota; kingdom Metazoa; phylum Chordata; class Mammalia; order Rodentia; family Nesomyidae; genus Cricetomys; species Cricetomys ansorgei. Next base: position 6,266,917 of record JAMJFZ010001796.1, read on the forward strand.
GCAAGGAGGGATATTTGGGAGGGCTTGAAGCGATGCAAAGGAAGGGGAGATGATGTAATTATATTATAATCTCTAAAAACATTAAAAAGAATTGGAATTTCTACTTTCTATCAACCAAATGCTTATTCCTCCATGAAACTCTGGCTTATCCAAAGTCAATCATTCCCTTAATATTTCTTATACTCTCATCTCTTTGTCCTGGTACCATTGCATTTTGTAACTGGAGATATTGGAATACTGTAAACCCCTTTGGGTATATAACAAAACATGTCTGTTTTGATTGCTATTCATGTTCATCTAATATTGTGTAAAGTCAACAGAAGATTGTTCATAACCAGCAGGGATGTTTTTTGATAATTGTTTCTTTGAGGATATATAAACAATGACCTGAAAATCAATGGTGATTTGAATAAATTGTTGTCAAATTCTTGGATGCCAAACTGAACCCCACTCATCCTGGCATGTTGGAGATGAGGGGAGTGTGGCCAGGCATAGAAGGGGCCAGAGGAGGACCCTAAGTGGCTTGACTATGGCTGAAACAAACTCAGGAGAGAGCTTCAGAAAACAGTTCATTTTAACAAAGCAGCAGGAGTGATATATATATATATATATATATATATATATATATATATATATATATGCTGTAGGAAAAGGGTCTTACAAGCAGCCACCAGGCCACATGACCTCGAGGGCAGGTGGAGAAACAGGAATTTATCAGATGCCACAAGTACTGGGGCATGTCAGTATCCCAGGAACTGGTACTATATGCACAGAGGCATGTCAGGAGTTGCTATGTGCAGATTGGGGTGTGTTAGCTGGGGTGGAGGAGGGGAGCAATTCCTCTCCTACAGATCTCAGGGTAAAATACCTAGGTTTGGACTTGTGCTGACTTCAACCTCTCCCCTGTCCAAGGTCTACTTTATGGGCCCCACACTTGAATACAGTGAACTACATGACAAATATCTAAGATCACTTTTCTTTCTTTTTCTTTTTCTTTTGGCTGAATGCCTAGCTTAGTGGCTACTTTAACTGCAGAACATGAACATTAGCAGGAGAAACTATCTGAAAATTTATGCCATACAGTGAAAAAGTAATTAGCTTCCTGTATGTATCAATGAGAACACAAGTACATATGTGGGCTTTCATTACTTTTATCCTCACTAAGATCAAAATACATGCAATAAACAATTATTTTGGCTCACTCTTTCAAAGGGTTCAGTTTACTGTTTCTTGGTTCCAGGTGCTTGAGCAGAATGTCATAGCAGTGGGAGCTTGTGGTGGAAGAACTTCTTGACCTAAGGAAAAAAAAAAAAAAAAACAAAACTGGAAGGAAAGAGAGAAAGGGGGGGGGGGAGAAATAATAGATAATTCCAAGGACTCTGCCGTCAGTGACTGACTTCTTCCACCTTGTGATATTAGCACCTCTCAAAGTAGCATTACCATCTGGAACAAAGTCTACGACACATAAGGCTTTGTGGGAACATGTTACCTTGATACGATCTAGGAAGAGTCAATCAATCTTGAGTGATATAACTAGTAAAACTGAGATTATTTTAGTACTGTAGCATTATATGGAAAAAAGACCACCAGATTATATTAAGAAACAAAATGTTCATGAAAAAGTAGCAGCAGCTAATAAGAATTGCTTATTACCACTAAAAAGAGAAATGAAACATAACAATAATAGCAGTAATAGGTTATTTAGAAGAGATTTTTCTCCTCAAGAGAGAAAGGTCATTTTCATTTACAGACCATAACAATGTCTCTGTATGCATATACATGCATATAGGTAAATTTATATCTACTATGTATATTACATATGTATGAGTGTACACATATATAAAAATATATGCATATGCATAATATATGCTATAAATACATTAACTACATATGTATACATGTAGAAAGAGTGAGTGGGAGAGAAAGAAAAGAAATAAAGAGTATATTCAATATCGTACATCTGTTACAAAAAGAAACTATCTTTATTTTTTGGTGAATTTGCTTGCTATTTTATTTTGAAAAGAATCATAGAAAACAACAAGCTTAAACAAGCTTAAAACATATTTTATTTATAATAGTTTAAGGTTACTCACTTTTTCCATTTTATTAAAAATAGATTATTTTCTCACAAAATATATCCTGTCTATGCCTTCCTCTCTCTCTAATCCTCCAAGTTCCTTCCTACCTCCCCCATCTTCTGAATCCCATCCCTCTCTGTCTATTATTAGAAAAGAGCAGACTTTTAAGAGCTAATAATAAAATATAACAAAATAAATTACAGTAAGATAGAACAAAAACTTTCGCATCAAAGTTTGATAAGACAAACCAACAAAAGGAAAACAGCCTAAAAGAAGGTTCAAGAGTCAGAGAACCACTCATTCACACACTCAGGAGTCCCATAAAAACACTAAACTTAAAGTTATAATATATATGTAGAGGACCTGGTACAGAACTATGCCAGCCCTCTTCTTGGTGCTTCAGTCTCTGCGAGTTCATATGAGCTTTGTCCAGTTGATTTAGAGGGACTTGTTCTGGTGTCCTCCATCTCCTCTGGCTTTTAAGCACTTTCTACTTCCTCTTCCATGAGATTTGGTGAGTTCTGAGGGAGAGGGATTTGATGGAGACATTGTGTTTATGGTTGTGTGTCCCAAATTCTGTCTCCCTGTGTGTAATGTCTGGCTTTGAGTCTCTGTATTTTTTTCTCATCTTCTGTGGAAGGAAGCTTCTCTAATAGTGGATGAACAAGACATCATTTAGAAGTATAACAGAATATCAATAGAAGTCATTTTATCATTTCCTTTTTTTTTTTGTTAAGATCAGTAGTCGATAGCCTAGGTCCCTGAGCTATCTAGTCTATGGTTCTTGGTCACCTAAGTAGTGTCATGTATGGGTTCCATCTCATGGAGTGGGCCTTATGTTAAGTCAATTATTTATTGGTTACTTCCACAAGTTTTGTGCCACCATTGCCCTTGTAAAACTTGCAGTCAGGGACACCATTGGAGATCAGAAGGGTTGTGACTGGCTTAATGTTTATGTTTCTCTTTTACTAGTGTGCAGAATACCTTCCTATACTAAAGACACTAGCATGAAAGGGTGAAGACTATGTATGCACAAGCTTGATTTCTCCATGTTCAGTGAGTGGTGTATGTGTTGTCTTCAGCAATGGGGCCTTGCTGTCAGTTTGTGGAGAGCAACCTATTGTCTAGGCAACAGCCTATGTTGTTTGAGGATTCCCATGGGACCACTTTAGCTGGCAACTCACTAAAATGTAATCCAATCCTGGTGCTAGGGACTTCATTTGGTGACAAGAGATGACAAGTTAAGACTCTTTCTTCCCCATTATTTGGCATTTTCATTTAGCATATATATGAAAGCTTCTACTGTATTAAGTTTCCGTACTACTCCTCAAATATCCCTTAATTTTAGTTGATTTTCTCCTCTAATCCCTTCTCCCCTGCCTCTCCCACTTGATCCTCCAATTCCAGAACCACCCCCCCAATACCATCCATCTATAATTATCTATTCTATTTCCTTTTCCTAATGAGATCCATCCCTCCCCTCTAGTCTCTTACTCTATAAACACCCTCTGTGATTCTACGGATTATAGTTTGTTTAACATTGGTATAAAAGTTAATATCTACATATAAGCAAATACATACCACAGTTGTCTTTCTGGGTCTGGGTTGCCTCACTCAGAATGGGTTTTTTTTTCTAGTCCCATACATTTGCCTGCAAATTTCATGATGTCCTTTTTTAAAATATCTGAGTAATAATCTATTGTTAAATGTACCACATTTTCTTTACCCATCCTTTTGTTGATGGACATCTAGGCTGTTTCCAATTTCTGACTATTATAAAAAGCAGCAGTGAACATGGTTGAGAAAACACCTTTGTTGTAGGATGAAGCACCCTTTGGATATATGCTGAAGAGTGGTATAGCAGGATCTTGAGGTGGTTCAATTCTCATCTTCCTGGGGAACCACCACATTGATTTCCATTGTGGCTGTACAAGTTTGCACTCCCACCAGCAATGGATGAGTGTTCCTCTTACCCCGCATCCTCGCCAGCATGAACTATTTTATTAATCCTAGCCATTCTGACAGGTGTAAGATAAAATCTCAAAGGAGTTTTTGATTTGCATTTTCCTGATGGCTATTTGAGTTTCCTCTTTTGAGAATTTTTTTGTTGACATCTCTACTCCATTTTTATTTTATTTCATTTTATTTTTTATGGTACCTGAACCATTTATTAACTTTTTGTATTAGATTTTTCAAAAATTTTTCCTCTCTCATGTAATACATTCCAATACCCTTACACCCCTCCCTTTACTCCTCCCAACCCCCCCTCTTCCTTATTCACCAGATCTAAACCTCATCCTCGCACTCCCATCCCTGCCTCTCCCCAAGAAATAGCAGTCGTCTCAGGGTTACTGCTCAAACATGGCACAAAAAGATGGAACAAGGTCAGAGACAATTTCCTACTTCAAGGTTGGACTAGGCAACCCAGTAGGGGGACAAGGTACTCAAGGGTGGGCAAGAAGTTCAGGGACACACCCCTATTCCAGTCTATATGAGTTCTGCAAGAGGACCAGGTCAGGATACATCTAGACATATTTGGGGGACCCAGCAGTTCCATGTGTGCTGTTTCAGGCTCTGTGAGCCCTCAAGAGTGCTGGTCAGTTGACTCAATGAGGTTTGTTCTCCTGGTGTCCTCAACCCCTCTAGTCCCCACAATCCCTCCTTCACTTCTTCTGTGGGGTTCCCTAAGCTCTGAATTTTGTTTGACCCGAGGCCTCTGTATCTGCTCCCTTCTGCTGCCATAGGGAGCTTCTCTGTTGAGGACTGGGCTAGTCACTAATCTATGAGAAGTACAGGATACCTTTAGAAACCCTCTCCCGACTGTCTGGACTCTAATTCCTAGCCTGTCCTGGAGTATCATTCATGGGTTCCCTCCTTTAGCATGGTGTTCTGTCCTTCCATTGTCGAGTGGATCCTGAAGGGAGGATTGGCCATAGGTTGCACTTTTTGTGGCTGGAATGATGTTCCAGTCCATTGGAAGTGTTGCCTGGTTACAGAAGATGGCCATTTAGGCTCCTTATCCCCCATTGCTAGAGGTCTTTGTTAAGGTCTCCTTCCTTGGTTTCAGTGAGTTTCCACTGTTCTAGGGCTCATGATTCTCCTCTACATGTCCACTACTTCTGGTTGTTTATCCATACTTCTTCTCCTTCCATCCTCCCCCGCTCTTTTGAGAATTCATTTTTTAGATATGTACCCCATTTTGTAACTGTTTTATTTGTTTTGTTGTCATCTAGTTTCTTTCTTTATATTTGTTGGATATTAGCCCTCTCTCAGAAGTACAGTTGGTGAAAATCTTTTCCCATTCTGTAAGTTGCCATTTTATCTTATTGACTGTGTCCTTTGCCTTACATAATCCTGTCAGCTTCATGAGGTCCATTTATTAATCATTGATCTTAGTGCCTAAGCGATTGGTGTTCTGTTCAGGAAGTTGTCTACTGTGTCAATGTGCTCAAGGTTATTCCTCACTTTCTCTTCTATCAGGCTCAGTCTATCTGGTTTTATTTTGAAGTCTTTGATCCATTCAGTCTTGAGTTTTGTGCATGGCGATACTCGCAGATCTAGTTACATTCTTCTACATGTGGACATCCTGTAAGATCAGCACCATTTGTTAAAGATGCTTTCTTTTTTTTCATTTTTGTTTCTGCCTTCTTTATCAAAATCAAGTGTCCTTAGGTGTGTGGATTTATGTCTGTATCCTCAATTCGATTCCATTGATCACTTTGTCTGTTTTTGTGCCAACATCATAGGTTTTATTACTATGGCTCTGCAGTACAGCTTAGGATCAGGGATGTTGATATCTTCATAAGTTTTTATTTTTCAGAATTATTTTAGCTATCCTAAGATTTTTTTTCCATGTGAAATTGAGTATTGTCCTTTCAAGGTCTGTAAAGAATTGTATGGGATTTTGATAAGGATTACATTGAATCTGTAGATTGCTTTTGGTAGATGGCCATTTTTACTATGTTAATCCTACCAGCCCATGAGCATGGGATATTTTTCCATCTTCTGAGATTTCAATTTCCCTCCTTAAGGACTCAAACTTTTTATCATACAAATTTTTCAATTGCTTGGTTAGAGTCACCCCAAGATAACTTATGTTATTTGTGGCTATTGTGAAGGGTGCTGCTTCGCTGATTTCTTTCTCAGTCTGTTTGTCATTTGTATATAGAAGGGCTAAAGATTTTTTTGAATGGATCTTGTAGCCAGCCACTTACTGAAGTTGTTTATCACATGTAGGAGTTCCCTGGTTGAGTTTTTGGGTCACATATATATAATACCATATCATCTGCATATAAAGATACTTTGACTTCTTCCTTCCCAATACACATCCCCTTAATCTCCTTCTCCTTCTGTTCTATTATTGCTATAGATAGAACTTCAGGTACTATATTGAATAGGTGTGGATAGAGGGGACAACCTTGCCTTGTTCCTGATTTTAGTGGAATTGATTTTAGTTTCTATCTGTTTATTTGGATAGAATGTTGTTGGCTATGGGTTTGCTGTAAATTGTCTTTATTTTGTTTATGTTTTGTATACAAATATGTCAATTGTATCCCCCATCACTTCAATACTTTTATCATGAATGTTTTTGGAATTTTATCAAAAGCTTTTATGGCATTTAGTGAGATGACGATGCAGTTTTTTTTTCTTTCACTTTGCTTATGTGGTAAACACATCGACTGATTTTCATACGTTGAACCATCCCTTTATCTCTGGGATGAAGCATACTTGATCATGTTGGATAATCTTTTTAATGTGTTCTTGGATGAAAGTTGTGAGTATGTTGTTGAGTATTTTCGCATCTATTTCATGAAGGAAATTGATCTGTAATTCTCTTTGTTGAATCTTTGTGTGGTTTACATATCAGAGTTCCTGTGGCCTTTAGAATGAGTTTGGCAGTGTTCCTTCTGCTTCTATTTTGTGGAATAATTTGAGAAGTATTGGTGTTAACTCTTCTTTGAATGTCTTCTAGAATCCTGAGCTAAAACCATTTTGCCCTCAACTTTTTTTTTGGTAGGGAGTCTTTTAATGACCTCTTCTACTTTCTTGGGTATTATATGTCAGTTTAAGTTGTTTATCTGATCTTGATTCAATTTTGCTAGGTGCTGTATATTGTGAAAATTACCCATTTCTTTTAGCTTTCTCAATTTTGTGGAGTGCAGGTTTTTAAAGTATGACCTACTGATTCTTTGTATTTCCTTGGTGTCTATAGTTATATCTCCTTTTTCCTTTTTGATTTTGTAAGTTTGGATATTCTTTCTCTGTCTTTTAATTAGTTTGGCTTGGAGTTTGTCTATCTTGTTGATTTTCTCAAAGAACTAGCTCTTTGTTTCATTAATTCTTTGTTCTTTTTGTCTCTATTTTATTGATTTCAGTCCTCAGTTTGATTGTTTCTTGTTGTCTACTTCTCTTGGGTGTGTGTGCTTCTTTCTGTTCTAGTGCTTTCAGATGTGCTCTTAATTTGCTAGTATGTGATATCTCCACTCTTTTCTGGTAGGCATTTTGTGCTATTAGCACTGCTTTCATTGTGTCCCAAAGGTTTGGGTATGTTGTGGAGTCATTTCCATAGAATTTGAGAAAGTCTTTAATTTCTTTATTTCTGACCTGACCCAGTCCTCATTTAGTAAGAGAGTTGTTCAGTTCCCATTAATTTGTAGGCCTTTTGCTGTTGCTCTTGTGGTTGAAGTCCAGCATTAATCCATGGTGGTCTGAGAGGATTCAGGGGGTTATTTCAATTTTCTCCTTTGTATTGAGGATTGCTTTGTGGCCAACAATGTGGTCAGTTTTAGAGAAGGTTCTGTGAGGTGGTGAGAAAATGGTATATTCTTTTGTGTGTGGGGGTGAAATTTTCTGTAAATATCTGTTAGGTCCATTTTATTTATAACATCTGTTAGTGCCAGTATTTCTCTGTTTAATTTTTGTCTGGATGACCTGTCAGTTGGTGAGAGCAGGGTACTGAAATCTCCCACTATGAGTGTGTGATGGCCAATGTGTGTTTCTAGCTTTAGTAATGTTTCATTTGTGTTGAGCATAGATTTTTAAGAATTGAAATGTCATCTTGATGGATTTTTCCTTTAATGAGTATGAATTGTCCTCTGTATATTTTGATTAATTTATGTTTGAAATCTATTTTGTTGGATGTTAGAATGACTACATTAGCTTATTTTTTAGGTCCATATGCTTGGTAAATCTTTTTTACTCTGAGGTAATTAATGTTCATCTTTGAGGTTGAGATGTGATCTTGTATGCAGCAGAAGGCTGGATTCTGTTTTTGAATGCATTCTGTTAGTCCATGTCTTTTTATTGGGACATTGAGACCACTAATGTTGAGGGATATTGATGATCAATGATTGTCTATTCCTGTTATTTTGTAGTTTTTGTTGTTGTGTGTGTGTATGTGTTTGGATGTGTGTGTTCCTCCTATTGATTATGCTGCTGTCCATTATTTATTTCCTGTGTTTTCCTGATTGTAATTAACCTCCTTGCATTGGAATACTCTTTTTAATACCTTCTGTAGGGCAGGATTTGTAGATAGGTATTGCTTGAATTTGGATGTATCATGGAATATTTGGTTTGCTCCTTCTATGATAATTGAGAATTTTGTTGGGATTAGTAGTCTGGGCTGGCATCTGTGTATCCTTAGAATGTGTAATACTTCTGTCCATGCCCTTCTGGCTTTTACAGTCTCCATTGAAAAGTTGATATAATTCTAATAGATTTGCTTTTGTATGTTACTTATTTTTCTCTTGTAGTTTTTAGTATTCTTTCCTTTTTCTGTATGTTTAGTGTTTTGATTATTATGTGGCAAGGGGACTTTCTTTCCGGTCCAGTCTATTTGGTGTTCTATAAGCTCCTTGTACTTTTATAGGCATCTCTTTCTTTAGGTTTGGAAAATTTTTTCAGTGATTTTGTTGAAAATGTTTTCTGGGTCTTTGAGTGGGGAATCTTCTTCTTCCTCTATTCTTATTATTCTTAGGTTTGGTCTTTTCATTGTTTCCCAGATATCCTGGATGTTTTGTGTCAGTAATTTTTTTGGATTTGATATTTTTCTTTAGTGATATATCTATTTCACTTATAGTAACATCACTCCTGAGATCCTTTCTTGCATATCTTGTATTCTGTTGCTGTATCTTGCCTCTGTAGTTCCTGATCACTCTTCTAGATTTTTCATTTCCAAGATTCCTTTGGCTTGTATTTTATTTATGACTTCTGTTTCCATTTTCAGGTCTTGGATAGTTTTGTTCATTTCCCTCCACTGTTTGTTTTTTCTTGGCTTTCTTTCAGAGATTTATTCATTTCTTCTAATTGTTTGTGTTTTCCTCTGTTTCTTTGATGAGTTTATTCAATTCCTCCAATTGTTTGTTTTTCTTTTCATAGATTTCTTTGAGGGATTTATTCATTTCCTTTTAAGGACATCTGTTATCTTCATAAAGTTGGTCATAAGGTCGTTTTCTTCTACTTTGCCTGTGTCAGAGTGTGGGGGTGGGGTTGTAGAAGGACAGTTGGGCTCTGGTGGTGCCATATAGCCTTGGTTGTTGATGATGTTCTTATGCTGGCATTTTGGCATTTGGGCTTTGGATGATTCTAAGTTTAGGTGCTAAATTCCTGAGTTTTTCATTTATTGGATGAGTTGTCTTATTTATCAGTTTCTTTTTTCCCTCTGATCTTCCATTCTTTGTGGCCCCTTGTCAAGCAGGGAGTCTCTGCCCAGGGTTGCGACCGAGATAAAGAGCTTGCAGGCTTCCTACCTGTTCTTCTGGCTGACTGTCTTGTCTCTTTCTGGTGTGGATGGTATCTGTACTATTTGTTATCTGGGACTCAGGTGGGTGGCAGTGGTGGAGAAGGTTGATATGGGTGGTGGGAAGATGGTGGTAGGTTGAGTTTTGGGGATACAGGCTGCTCTAGTGGGAAGGTTGAGAGAGCAGATTTCTTACATGTTCTTCTGGTGGTTTCCCTGATGTACTCTAGTGTAGGAGATGTCTGCCTAAGTTGGAGTGTGGGACTTGGGAGGTGGAGGTGGGGAGGGATGGGAGGGAGTAGATATGGGCCAAAGGCAGTGGATTGGGGTTTGGGAGGATGGGATGTTTTGATGGAAGGTGTATGTGAGGAGTCTGCCTAACTTCTCTTCTGGTGGATGGGTAGTTGTAACTGGTGCAGAAGATGTCTGCATGAGTTGGTATGTGAGACTTGACTGGTGGAAGGCTCATGTGAGGCAGGTGGAAGCCTATACACCATTTTTAAATTAGATTATTTGTTTCCTTGATATCTAATTTCTTGAGTTCTTTATATATTTTACTTATTAGCCATCTATATAATTCGTAGCTCTTAAAATCTTTGCTCATTTAGGCAGCTGCTTTATCCAAATGACAGTGTCCTTTACCATGTAGAAGCCTCTCAGTTTCATGATGTTCCATTTATTAATTGTTACTAACCATGTTCTGTTCAGAAAGCCATCTTTTGTGCCAGTGAATTCCGGGCTATTCTCGACTTTCTCTTCTACCAGATTCAGTGTATCTCATTTTAAGTTGATGTCTGTGATCCATTTAGAGTTGTTTTGTGTAGGGTGATAAGTATGGATCTATTTGGATCCTTCTCCATGCAGCCATGAGTTTGATCAGCCCCATTTGTTGAAAAAGCTGTTTTTTCCCAGTGTATGTTCTGGACTCTTTATGAAAAAGTCAGGTGTCCATAGGTATGTATATTTATGTCTTATTCTTAAATTCTATTCCATTGTTCAATGTGTTTGGTCTTTTTTTTTTTTGCCAATACCATGCTATTTCTATTAATGTAGCTTGGTAGTACAACTTGATATTGGAAATAGTGATGTCTCCTATTATTCAGGATTGTTTTAGCTATCCTACTTTTTTGTGTTTTTTTGTATGAAACTGAGAGTTATCCTGTGGAAAATCTCTGAAGAATTGTATTTGAATTTTGATGAGAATTGCATTGAATCTGTAGAATGGTTTTGGTAAGATGGCCATTTTTATTATGTTAATCCTACCAGTTCATGAGTATGGGAGATCTTTCCATCTTCTTATATCGTGTACAATTTCTTTGTCCAATGGCTTGAACTTTTTATTATACAAGTTCTTCACTTGCTTGGTAGAGCTCCTGATTCTTTGTGAGTAATTTTGTATTAGGGCACTTGCTGAAAGTGTTCATCATCTGTAGGTGTTTCCTGGTGGATTTGTGTGTATGTGTGTCATGTATGCTACCATATCATCTGCAAATAATGATGCTTTAACTTCTTTCTTTTAAATTTGTATCTCCTTAATCTGCTTCAATTGTTTTATTGCTCCAGTTCACACTTCAAGTACTAGGTATAGAGAGAATGGAAAACCTTGTTTTGTTCCTGATTTAGTGGAATTGCTTTGAGTTTCTCTCCATTTAAGTTGATGTTGGCTATGGGCTTGATGTAAACTGCCAGTATTATATTCAGGTCCCTTGTATCCCTGTATCCCTAATATCTCCAGGACTTTTATCATGAAGGGGTGTTGGATTTTGTCAAATGTTGAAAAAGGATTCTTAAAAACACTAAAGAAATATCAGAGAAGTGGGAAGAAAATCAAAAGTATATTCTGGAAGACATGGGAAGGTTTCAAGAGTAAAATGATGTTGGGGTCTATAAAAAGAATATCCTCTTATGCCTAGGCATTGAGTAAAATAATAAAGGAAAAATAAGTAAGGACAGTAAAATAACCAATTGATCAATTTACTTTACTCATAGATGCATGAGCTAAAAATGGGCCTGATAACAGTGCTTCAGGATGAGGGTAACTTATGGACTTGAAAACAGCCAGTTCTGTACCTAGCTAACCCAGTAAGTTCCATATTAGGCAGGACTTGGATTTGAGAAAGCAGAAAATATAAGCATTCTGCAGGCAGCTTCACCCCAAGAAGAGCCTGGTCTTACTTTCAGATTTATGAGCCAGATGGGTATCACCTCTTCCTCAGGGGTAGACTCAGGGAAAGAGATAATTGAGGTCCCTGAGTTTTATCACATGAGTATTCTTCAGAAGAAGGCGTCAAGAATTTGAAAAGAAGTATTTTATCAAACAGTCAGTATCAGCATTAGATAAAATAAATACAGATCTCAAAAACACTAGGAAGTGACAGTCAGATTGAGAAGGCACAGCTGGTGAACACTAATCCTGTTTCTATATAGCAGAATTAGGTGGCACAACATTCTGATTAAATACAAGAGACGTAATATGATTGAGGAAATAGAAGCAGCTTAATATGAGCTGCTTGTTACCCCGAAAGAAGAGGAAAACGAACAACAACAATAATAATGCTATTAGTGATAGATTTTCCTCCTCAAGCCACAAAGAACATTTTCAAAACTGAAAATAAGGGAAGCCAATGTCGCATAATGAAAGACTGAGTGTGCTGGAGAGATGGAGTGGTAGAATAGAAAGGGCTAGAAGAAAGTGGGAGGTAATAAGGTCACAGATACTTCCGTATCAGTTTCCTGTTCTCTCTAAAGTAGATTTGAGATTTCATACAAACAAAACCTTTTGCTGGCCTAATAGCTTTTTGGCAAATCCCGGCTTGTTTTCTTTTACTATGAAATGCATATTCTACAAGGAAGATGGCTTTTAGACATAATAAAACATTGACCTTTTGCTGTTTTCACATCTTTTCCTCTGAAGTTATTTTTCTGAAGAAAGCTCTTAACTTCTGAAAAGTGGATTATGACTGATATACTTGTATGTTAAATAAGGGCTTCATTGTTTTGCGATATTATGAGGGTGGATAACCTACTCATTTTGTGTACACAGCACTCTGACATCTAAAGAGTCGGGGTACTCTGCTGTTGATCCTATTCTGATGGGATCTTCTGAGTTTTCTGGACATCCACTCTTCTTTCCAGTCTAACCAGTAAGCTGTCGCAGCACCGCTGGCATCTCATAAATCTACTTGGCACATAACTGAAGCCTTTTAGTATCACTGGCTCTGTTCACTCAAAGCCACTTAATCACTTTGAAGGAAGGTATGAACCAGCTAAGATGTTATAGTTGCTTCTTGCTTAAAATGAAAAATGAGGAAAAAAAAAAAAAAAAAACAACTTGCCTTCATCCTCCCTTGGTTAGGCTGAGATGTTTCCTTTGATAGCTACATCTTCTGCTACAAGACTATTTCTGAGTCTCTCTATGTGCACAAGTGAGTTGAAAAGGAATGCTATGAATGGAGGTACAGAGATTTGTAGTCAGAAACATGTACAGTCCCTTCCAAATAAACTGAAAGCCCTTTAAATAGCTAGACACAAGGGTTTCTTCCATTTGCTGTGGGAAATATATACAGGTAAGCCTGCTTCCATTGTACCTCAATTCTATTCTTCCTCACAAAAGCCATGTCTATTAGTTTTTTTTGAATAAGCTTTGGTATTTTATAAAGAAATGTATCCTTTAGCGAGGGCCATAAAAGACTTTTCTTAGTATGTAGTGAAAGATACATTTACCAGGGTGTTTTATTACTCCACGGTTAGAATTAATATCTCCCTGCTTTATACTTCCTTAGCACATTGTAAGTGCCTCTATTACAGCACTTACCACCATCTGCCTACATTCGGGGTTGTTAATGTATGTTTTTAGATTATTAGTCCCTGAAGGGCAAGGACCATACCTTCCTCATTTTATATCTTCCCCGAGGCTCTATGCAGTGACTTGCATTTAGTTTGTGCTAAATAAATGTTTATTAAATTGACTGAGTAGGTGGCGTATACTTAGAGATAGACTGCTATTCCTTGAAAAAACATGTTTTATTTTTAATCTTGGCTGATAGTTAAGTTTGGAAAATTCAAACAAGCTGAAATATAATGGGATGATTTTACAGAGCAAATGTGCTCTTAGGGAGCTTTTTTTACCTCTTGCAATTTAATGCATATTGACATATGATTTATGTGTAATGTGGCAAAGATTTTGAAGTCAGGTTACACTGAAATAAAATTCTCACCCCCTTTCTTTGTACCAGTGCCACAGGATTTACCTAACTGTTGTGGTCTATAGCTTCCCTAATTATAAACTGGGAACTGCAGACTTTCGGAGAGTTCCAGTAAGGCTCACGTGGGGTATGTATAGAAAGAAATTGGCATATTCTGGAAGCCAAATAAACAGACTCCTCTATTTCCTTTTCTTCCTTCCATCTAACATTTGTTGGTTAATTCTGGATTTTGTGTCTATTGAAAGCTAATGGCAACACCTGTCCTAAGTCTGAGACACAAAAATTGTCTCAATACTTCCTTTATTATTTGAAGCTGAATATGGGATACAAAATCAAAAAAATCATAGTGCTATGTTGTATCATGATGGTGGATATGTTTTGAGTAATAAGAGTGCAAATTTTACTTTGTCCTAGAGTGTCATAAAGGGCTTATTAATGGCAATGGCACATGAGTGATATTAATTTGGAAGAAAGAAGTAGGTGGAACATTGTGCATGGAGAAAATAATGTAAACCAAATGAAAAAAACATCACAAAGCAGCATGATTTGTGCAGTGCACTACTAGATTATAAAGAAGAAGAGGGTAATAGGAGAGGCGCCTGAGTCCTATGAAGATATTTTGTTGTGTTAAAAAAGGAAACAACTCACGTGTTAAGAGTAAAGGTTAGACAACAATTCATTTTTTTTCCTTCTAGGATTTATTAGTTCCTCCCTCTCCACAGCAGGGACCAGAGGTTATTCCAGAAAAATCTTGGGGTTTCAGTAACCCAATCTGAACACCACTGCTACAAATGATGAGCTGTAGACTGGGAGGCAGTGAGGCTCACGCAGGGTAGAGAATGAGATGGGATTAGAAACAGCAGTGTTTTGGGCTAGAAGTTTGAGTCTCTGACTCTGAAAATATCTTTTCTTAATGTCAGGAGTCTCGTGTGAGGTTCTGTGGGATCTTTTGAGTTCAATATCTTTGAAGATAAAGCTGAATTCCAGACAGTTTGGTTGTCTTATTTTCTTATTCAGGTTAACATTTATTACAGTACTTTCTGCAAAGCAAATAGCCTGGTTGCAGGCCTTGGAATTTGAATAGGTACAGAAGATTTCTGATGAAATTACTCAGCATGATCTTGGTTTCTTCCCACATAGACTTAATTTGTTAGCCTTTCATCATTGTAACAAAATACTAGAGATGAACTAGATTACTTAAGAAGAAAAGAAAAAATTATTTGTTCACAGTTTGGAGGGTTAAAAGTCCTAAGGTATAGTACAGGTACAGTGAGGGAAAATCTTGAACACCACCAGGAAGGTATGCTGGTACTATAGTGGCACAAATGTGGGAGTCACAAAAAAATCTTTGGTTAGGTTTACGGCCAACTCCACAAGATGCAACTCATGCCTGATACTGCTGAGGTGGTCAAGGACCTGACCAAATACTATTGTTATGCTAAAGGAATATAGCAATAAAATAACTCTTAAGTGCTTTATGCTATATACAGAAATTGGTGCCTCACTCAGCCATCATCAAAAACTCTTCTGCCTGCATTAAATGGGAACCAACAAAGAGATTCACAATTGGACAGAAGATGAGAGATATTGGAGCCCTAAGTCTTAAGTGAGACCTCCTCATCAAATACCCATCTCAGGGCTCAATGACCTATGCAGAAGAGGAGGCAGAAAGATTGTAGGAGCCAGAGGTGAGAGATGACTCCAAAGAAACAAGGTCCCTCAGATACAATAGGACTGATGCATACATGAACTCACAGGGGATGTGGCAGCACAGGTTTAAGCCAGATGGGGTCTATGGGCTGAGAGGAAGAAGTGGGCATGGGTTCACACCCTTAACTAAGCAGCTATCTGCAGATGGTACCTGCTTATAAAGGAAAAGTTAATGTTCTCCAGCAGAGTCACAGTGGGTATACTAATTACTACAATTCAAGTTAGGCTCCACGCCCAAGAGTAGATGGCCAACACAACGTAAACTCAATGGTAATGATATTTTTGATGACCTTTTGTCTCATGCTTACCTGTTTGCATTTTATTTTTTCTAAAGAGAGAAAGAAAGGATGTGGAATTGGGTAAGGAAGTAGAGGATCTAAAAGGAGATGTGAGAAAGGAAAGGTGTGATTAGAATATATTGTATGAAAACAATTTTTCAATAAAAATAACATTAACAAACAGCTGAGTGTCAGAGACAAAAGAGAAAATTGTCATTAATAACAATCCTATCCACATAGAATATGGAAAGTGGAAATGGCATTTTGGGGAAAGCCAATGAACTATCTGCTATTGGGGATCCACATAGAATATGGAAAGTGGAAATGGCATTTTGGGGAAAGCCAATGAACTATCTGCTATTAGCATATCTGTAACTGTGGTGCAAGACAGACCGGTGAGGGCTGTGCAGAAATGTATTCAGAGTACTTTCTTGAGCTAAAGAGACTACAATGTAGGAGTGAAGGCTCCATGCCTTCTGGTCCACCTCTCCACATTCAATGAGCAGTGTGGATATTGTCCTCAGCAATGGGGCCCTGCTGTCAGTTTGCAGAGAGTCACCATCTGTCCTAGCATCAGGCTGAATTGTTTGAGAATCTCCATGGGAACCCATTGGCCAACAACTCAAAGGAATACAACCCATTCCTACAACTAGAAGCTTTGCCTGGCTATAGAAGATGGCCAGTTCAGATTCCTTATCCTCCATTATTAGGAGTCCTCACTAGGATCTCCATCATAAATTCCAAAAAGTTTCCATTAGGTTTCCACACCACTCCAAATGCCCCCTGATTCTAGCCATTTCTTTTTGCCTTCTACCTCCATCATACCCCTCCCCGACAGTTGATCCCTCCCACTCCTGTCCCCACCCACCCCAAGTTCACTTGCAAACTCTATTCTGTTTCTCTTTCCCAGGGAGATCCATGCATCTCCTGTAGAGCTTTCCTCTTTGCATAAACTCTCTAGCTTTGTAGATTGTAGCTTGATTATCATTTATTTAATAGCTAATATCCACTTATAAGTGAACATATACCATATTTGTCTTTCTAGGTCTGTTATCTCAGTCAGGATGATTTTTTTTTGTAGTTCTATCCATTTGCTTAAAAACTTCATGGTATCATTTCTTAATAGCTGAGTAATACTCCATTGTGTAAATGTACATTTTCTTTAACCATTCCTCAGTTGAGGGAAATCTAGGTTGTTTCCAGTTTCTGGCCCTTATGCGTAGCAGTATGTCTACTGTGTCACTCAGTAACAAGACATGAAAGCATATTCATAAATGCAAACCCTGCCAGACCTCAGCAGAGGGAACCACCATTATGGTAAGTGCCATACTTGACAGTGGAACCTTGAGTGTCTGAGCTCAGGTGTTTTTATTGATTCAGAACTCTTCATGTGTTCTACTGATAGCACATGCAGACCATTAGCAAATATCCCCACATTAATCCAACACCTGCAGACAATACAAAATGCCAAGACCTAGGCAGCCCCTCACCCAACAGTATACAAAACATTTACTTTATACATAACTAAAAATAAACTTCCCAACATTTAGGAATAAAGCAACAATATTCACGGTTGAACAAGTTGCATTGTGGTAGGATGAAATGTTCTTTGAGTATATGCCCAAGAGTGGTAAAGCAGGATCTTGAGATAGATCAATTCCCACCTTCCTGAGGAACCACCACACTAATTTCCATAGTAGCTGTACAAGTTTGCACTCCCACCAGAAATAAACGCATGTTTCCCTTGCTCCACAACCTTACCTGCATGAGCTGTCCCTTATGTTTTGATTTTAGCTATTCTGACAGGTGTAAGATGGAATCTCAGAGTAGTTTTGATCTGCATTTTCTGGATGGCTAAGGATATCAAACATTTCTTTAAGTTTTTCTCAGCTATTTGAGATTCTTCTTTTAAGAATTCTTTGTTTATGTTACACCCCATTTTTGATTGGATTATTTGTTTTTTTATGTCTATTTTTCGAATTCTTTATGTATTTTGGGTGTTAATCCTCTATTGTATATTAGATTTATAAAAATCTTTTTCCATTCTGTAGGCTGCTGCTTTGTCTGACTGATGGTATTCTTTGGCTTACAGAAGATTTTCAGTTTTTATTGATCTTAGTACCTAGGTTATCGGTGTTCTGGTCAGAAAGTTATCTCCTGTGCCAATGAAAGTTACTCATCACTTTCTCTTCTATAAGGTTTAGTGTATCTGGTTTTATCTTGAAGTCTTGAATACACTTGGACTTGAGTTTTGTTCAGGGTGATAAATATGGATCTATTTTCATTCTTCTGCATGAAGATATTCAACATTACCAGCACTATTTGATGAAGACTTTGTCTTTCCCCGGTGCATATTTTTGGTTTCTTTATAAAAACAGAAATCAGAGGCCCATAAGTATGTGGATTTATATATGGGTCTTTAATTTGATTCCTTTGATTAACATGTCTGTTTTATGCCAATACCATGCAGT
This sequence comes from Cricetomys ansorgei, assembly GCA_026225945.1. Lineage (NCBI taxonomy): Eukaryota > Metazoa > Chordata > Mammalia > Rodentia > Nesomyidae > Cricetomys > Cricetomys ansorgei. Next base: position 6,285,397 of record JAMJFZ010001796.1, read on the forward strand.
TCTTATTACTATAGTTTTGTAGTACAACTTGAAATCAGGGATGGTGATATGTCCAAATGGTTCTTTTGCTGTTCAGGATTATTTTAGGTATCTTGGCCTTTTTATTTTTCCATGTGAAGTTGAGAATTGTCCTTTCAATGTCTATAAAGGATTGCATTGAAATTTTGATGGAGATTGCATTGAATCTGTATATAGCTTTTGGTAGGATGGCCATTTTTACTATGTTAATCCTATCAATATCTGAGCATGGAAGATCTTTCCATTTTTTGATATCTTCTTCAGTTTCTCCAAAGACTTGAAGTTTTTGTCATACTAGTCTTTCATTTGTGTGGTTAAGAGTTCCCCCAACCAAAATATTTTCTGTTATTTTAGGCTATTGTGAAAGGTATTGTTTCCATGATTTCTTTCTCAGTTTGTTTGTCATTTGTATATAGGAGGACTACTGATTTTTGGAGTTAATTTTGTAACCAGCCACTTCTTCACTGAAAGTGTTTATCAGCTGTAGGAGTTCCCTGGAGGAATTTTTAGGGTCATTTATGGTAATCTATAGGTACTGAAAGAGAAACACGGAAACCACCCTACTACAAAACCTTTGACCTACTTTGATCTGTACTGCCTGCAAGATGTGCAGGGGCAATATGGTGTAGACTCATGGGAGTGGCCCAACAATGTCTGATTTAGCTTGAAGCTCATTCCTCAAGAGGGAGCCCATGCCTACCACTGTCTGAATAGCTAGGAACCAAAGACTGGGTAGCCCAAAGGCCTTGGGTAAAACCAAACATGAATGTTCTAAAAGAAAAAAAATTAAATTACTCCTACTGATATTCTGCTATATTCAAAGATTGATGCCTTGTCCATTTGTCGTCAGAGAGGCTTCCTCCAGCAGCAGATGAAAATAGATGCAGAGACCCACTGCCAGACATTATGCAGTGAGAAAGTCTAAATTAGAGGTCTCCTCTCCATTGGGTCGCTCCATTTGGAACTCAGGGAATCTGCAGGAAGAGGGGGAAGAAAGATTGTAGGAGTCAGAGAAGATAGAGAACATAACCCACTGAATCAACTAAGCAGTGCACATATGTGCTCACAGAGACTGAAGTAGGAAGCTTGGAGCCTTTATGGGTCTGTACCAGGTCCTCTTCATATATGCTGTGGCTGTTAGCTTGGTGTTTTGGAGGGACTCCTAACTGGGAGCATGGATGTGTCTCTGACTCTTTTCCTGGCTCTTGGGTCATTTTTCCTCTTGTTGGATTCTCTTGTCCAGCTTTGGCGTGAGGGTTTTTGCATTCTTATTGTATTTTGTTTTGTCATGTTTGGTTTTTTGTCTCTTGGGGAACTGCTCTCTTCTGAAGGGAGATGGAGATGGAATGGGTCTAGGAGAGATGGGAGGTGGGGGAAGATTGGAAGATTAGAAGAAGGGGAAACTGTGGTCAGAATGTAATATATGAGGGAAAAATCTATTTTCAATTTAAAAATGAAACTAAAACACACACAAAGAAACAAAAGATGTATTCAGTAAAAGGTTGATGCTATATTAGCATTAAGACTTCACTATTAAGATTGAGCATTTTTAGTTGAATTTTTATTAGTGCATAATGAGTAAAGTTATATTTACCTGAATATTCTAAACATGGAAATGAACAGGAAAACAAATGTTTTACATTTATGTCTTACAAGATATGAATTATTTACCTCCTAATAACTGCAGATCAAAATATCTTGTCTGTGTTGACAGTATTCTGCTCATTGACAGTTGGATAATCTCTAAAATCTCAAATTAGAATAAAGTTAGATCATGCTGATATCTCCAAATGCACAGGCATAGGCCAAGCTCTATGACTGAAGTTTGATTTGTGATTGCAGTAACTCTGTATTTAGTGTGATCTATACCTGTTGCACATTGATTGAAAGATTTATCATCTACCATTTTTATGTATAGTTCCATTGTAAAACACTATCACATGACCAAGCTCTATTTGCTTATTTATTTTTCCGTGAATACGCCATTCCAATCCTATTGCCACTAATTCAAAGGAGACTCTTTATTTTTTATTTTTATGTTATAATAGATTTTGATTAAAATTTTTTTTGCTTTCTTTCTTTTTTTTTTACTGAAATAGGTGAACTATTATTCATTTTAGTTCATATGAGTTTTGGTTGATTTGGAATGCCTTGTTTTCTTGGTGTCCTCCATCCCCTTTGGCTCTTATACTCTTTCCACCTCCCCTTCTATGGGGTTCACTGAGCTTTGAGGGGAGAAATCCTGATGAAGACTTGCCATTTAGGTCTGTATTTTCCAATGTCTCTATCTAGTCTGTTTTTTGGCCACCCAAGTGTAGTAGTACACTGCTGTGGTGGCTCACCAAGGATGACAAGCAGGTATTTTTCATAGGTGAAAACCCTTCCAAACCTCAGAAGAGGGAACTGCCATCCTAGCTAGGACAGTGGATATTGGACAGTGGCACCGCAAGCATCTGAGCTCAGTTGTTTTTATTGATTCAGAACTTCTCAGGTGCAGATCATAAGCAATCAAACATCTCCCACAGAAATCCAACACCTGCAGAAAATAAAAATGTCAAGACCTTGGTATTTCCTCACCTCAAAGTGCACAAAACAATTATTTTATGCATAACTAAAAATAAATTCCCACAATTCCCCTTTTTTTTATAAGCCAGTCCAAAAATAAATTGGTTTATCTCTACAACACAATTTAACACTACACCAAGAAAACAGTTTTCAAGAGGAACAATCATGTGAGTTGCTAATGTACAGGACTGTATGAAACCAAATAGCTATCAAGCTTTTCACAATGTCTTTGGACAGCAAAAAAAAAAAAAAACATTATCAATGTCCAATTATCTGAAATTCACTCATAATATTCTGGGCTACTCCAAAGGGCTTGGGTCACTTCTCAGACTCTGACCTATGCAGAATACATAGCTTGTCCTCCAGGATCTATCTGGCTCCATTCCACTGTTGCTGCTGTTCTTGGTGGTCACCCCATGGTACTGGCATCTCAAAAACTGCTGGAGTCCCTTGTTGCAGCCAGACTGCACTTTCACCAATAGCCTATCCTGGTCTCTTCTTCTGGGGCCAAGCCTCAACTTCTCTGCCTCTTTGTCTCCTTGCTGAGCCACTACAGCAGCTAATTACTACACCCAAGCAGTGCTGGGTATGGAATTAATCTCATGGAGTAAGCCTTAAGTCAAATCAGATATTGGCTGGTTACTCCCAAAAGAAATATCTATTAGTCTAGTTCTTCCTCAGTGACCTAAATAGGATTTTGTCTTACTTTTTTTTGGTGTGAATGTATGTTTGGTGTCTATTTGTGTGGAGGTGGGGGCAGGTGCATGTGTCATATGTGCACGTGTAAATTGAGGATAGACAGCAATATTGGGTGTCTTCTATCACTATCTGTCTTTTGAGGTAGGATCCATTGAGTGCCCAGGACCCTCCTGGGTCTACCTCCCAGCACTAGAATTATAGGCCTACACCTCCACACTCAAATTTTTGCTTGGGTTCCAAGCACCAAAACTCAGGTCCTCATGCTTGAGAAGCCTGTACTTTCCCTGCTGAGCCATCTCCCCAGCCTTCAAATAGGAGTTTCTAATCTTATTCAGACCATTATATAAACAAGCTTGCCCTGTAGAAATGAGCTCTCCTTTACTTGAATATCAAATATAATGTTTATGTTTGACCAGATGTTAGTTAATTGAAACTAATTACATTTCCCAAGTAATCCTAGCATCTGGAGTCAGCCATGCTGAAAAGCAAAGCTGAACTGAAGCATGGAGATGTCTCTGCATCTTCTCAGTTGCCTCTGTAGAAGAAAGATTAAAGCACGGTCACGTTGAAGAATCCAACTCTGTTCACTCATTCTATTTTATTTATTTCTTGGTAAATAGAAACATCTTACCTGGCCATTGGTTTTGTTAAGTAGGGTGACCATGTTAAGGCTCAAGGAAAACATTCTGAAAGCGTATACATAGAAATTAGCACAGAGACTGTGTCCTTGTTTTGCTCTACCATATTTTTATTGTTGTTCTTTCTGTGTGGTGTCAGAGCATGGGATGCCTTTTTGTTTTGTTTTCTTTTTAAAACCAGGCTAAAATTTTAAACCATAACTACCATGGCTTTTATTCTGGAAAGTAATTGTTTTTCATTTTTGGATTTTTTAATTAAAATATAATTCCTTCACTTCCTCATTTTCTTTCCTCTTTTTAACTCTTTCTGTGTCCCCTCCCTTGTATCCTTCCAATACATCCCCATCCTCTATCAGATTTATAGGCTCTTTTTCATTGATATTACTGTTTAATAAATATATACATAAATATATAAATGCATCTCAGAACCTGTTTGATGTTGTGTGTGTGCAGGGTTTCAGGGTTGAGCATTCTGAAGACACATGGCACACTTTGGAAACAGCAGTCCCATATAGGCACACATATTAGAGCAATCATTCATCTGATGATATTCAAAGAAAACTACTAGGTGTCTGTGTACATGATTCTCAGGAGGTGCTGTGTAGACTCTTCTGATACTTATTTGTTTATTCCAATGTCCCGGACCTGCGGGGTTCTGCAACAAAAGCCCTAGGGAGGGAGGATTGGGGGACAAGGAGGTGCGAGAAATGAAAGGCAAGTCTGATTAATATCTGATCAAGCCTTCGATTTATTGAACACATAGTACCAGTATTTATACAATTTTTGAAGTGGGGAGAAAAGCGGGGGACTGCGTAAGCAGGTATCTGAGGTAATTCTACCTGACAGGTGAACTGCTCTGTCCAGTGAGTTAAGAAATCTTAAGTGTCAATGGCCTCAGAGCAATAAGGAAGTACTGTGAGATTTCTCTAGGGCTTCCTGTGTAAAGGGTGGAAATCTGGAATGAGGAAGCAATAGGGTTGTGTTAGTTGGAAGGACAGTTTCTCAGAACTGAGCAGCTTCGGGCTATCTGACCTTGTCCATACTCTGTCCATTAAGACCAGAGAGAAAAAGTGGGGTGCCTTGTGTTTCAAGCCAGCGTCCAGGGGAACCACTTCCCACATTCTAATAGTGCTTACACATTATTTCACATGAATATGATGACATTTAAAAATTTTTACCTATATGTAATATTCAGAGGACAGATATTCTTGAGTCAGGAAGCATGGTTTTATAAGTAATATGCAACATATACAGATACAATAATTCATGCACACACAGGTCTGCACATGTACATACAGGTAAGGCAATTTCCACCGTGCTGAGGAGAAACCTGATGTAGATCTTAGTAACAATGACATATGATACATCTGCACTCAGACATGTAGAAGGGCAGATCAGTTTGGTGAGTTCTTTTACAAAGACATGCAATTATTCGACTAATACATATCTAACCTGATGTAGTTACTTTTGGCTACTAGAAACTAGAGAGAATTTACACTTTTCTTAGATATGGCACATGAGAGCTGCTTTTGTTTTGCTTTACCAAAAACTTATTTTAAAATTCACTTAAGAAACGCTCAATGGAATGTCCCTGGGCCAATTTTTAAGGGTTTGGATGGGTAGATGTTGAATGTTTCTCACTAGCTTTTTGCTTACAAACAAATATACACAGACACCCCCCACCCTACCCCCCACAGAAAATCAAAATCAGAATAGATCACATGAGGATTGTGAAGCCTGCTTTAATTTTAATTTCATGCATCCACTTTTCAAATGTGAGTTAAGTGCTTTTTGTATTGGAGACACCCTGAAATCATTCCTGTCTACTCAAGGGATCTGTCTCTGGACCTGGATAGCCCTGTGTTAGCCACCTTCTATGAACACCTCTTCTGATGCTCTGCTTATGTTCTTAACTCTGTCCAAATAAGCTTCATTTTTCACAGTAAATATTTCCATATAATCCTCTTTTAGATTGATGTAAAAGTTATATATAATGTAACTCATCTATTTACTTAATTCCTCAAAACTCAATATTGTATCTTTAATGCCATATAAAGTAAAATTGAATCAATTTATTATAAAATATGTATGTTAATTTTTAAAAAATTTCCAACAGAGTAAATGTTGGCTAAGCCAATGAAATATAACATGGTCAATTCACCATGTATGCCAACACCTAAGACAGTTAAGGCTTTCTAGACAAGCCATAAATGACTGAGCTTTTTAATATCCTAATTGCCATATCCATACCAGAAGGCTTAAGATGACCTCTATGTTAATTCCTAACCAAATATTCATATAAACAAGACTTAACTAAGACAACAGCCCAACTCTTTCTCCTAGATATTCAGAATTTGCCAGTATTACTTGGACTTATAAACTTACCTTCATCTATTTGAGAAACTCATTTTCCCTGAAGAAAATAGCTAAAAATTATCTTTGATTTTTTTTTACAGTATCTAAATGTTTAATAACCATTACAAATGAATGTTGAAATGTGCTGTTGCAGATAGTTATGAGAAACAGGTGTGAAGACTTTGTGGCGTTAGCATTGTATTTAAGTTTTTAATAATATACTTAAAGTCATGCACACGTGCACACACACACACACACACACACACACACACACGTTCCTAGCTTGTACAGTCTGTACTGCATCAGCCCACTTCAGTCTTTTCACAGATGTTGAAGACTGTTTTTAAACCAACTGATCTTGTAAACTTTGCTGTTCTTTCAAGATCATAGGTCTTAAGACATAGGTCATAAGACAAATTGCTATTTCTGCTTTTGTAATCAAACTTGCTTACCTTGCTCAAAAGATGACAAGGGTACCTGCAAGACATATATGTTAAAATGAGACACCGCCTACATGGAATCAAAATACATAGAATCTTCTGGGTTTTTTATTTTTTTATTTTTTGCTTTTATAAACCCTGAGCTGATATGGCTAACAGCAGCATCTTGGAAGTTCTCTCAAATGAAGTTCTGGCATCAGGAGGATACTAGCACCTAAATAAAAAGCGTTATCTTATTAAAATGTATTCATAGTCATGGTGGATCTCTGAATGAGCCCAGATCCGTAAAAACTTCAGAAACTTTTTTCTTACATATGATAAATTGTAGTAAATGCTCTTGAAGTAAATATTGTGTGAGTACAAACTCTGTAAATGTCACAACTGCACACTCAGAATAAATCAGATACAGTCTATTTGTAACAGAAATGACACACTTTTCATTGACAGCGGGGCCAAGGTACTTTGAGACAATGAGCCCTGGAGAATTTATAAAGAAATTTTTACCCTTTATACAGTATCTCATCTAGTGTATATTAAAACAAGTACTTTACATTTATGTGACAGAACTCAAATAGTAAGTAGGGTTATCAGCTGCTTAATGCAATATCCAGCAGAGCTTTAGGAACCACTGCAGAGCACAGAGTGGATCTTTATTAGCCTTGACTGTCCTATGCATTGGAGATCATCTAAAAGCCTGTCCAATAAAGCCAAAAATGTTCCACCCATTATTGCAATAACAAAAAAAAATTATCCCCACAAATTTTCAAAATATCCACAAAGAGGAATCTGCTTCCCACTGAGAATTTTTGCTTTCTGTACTGAGATTTCCTTCTACTCCTGGCATGGTGGAGACCCATAGTACAAATAGAATGCTTCTCGATCCTTGGTCACTATGGGCTTGCCAATGGAGGTTTCAGATACCCCACCTGTGGCTGTTCATCCTGCCATCTCCCTGTGGCTCTCCCCTAGCCATGTCTCCATCTTATCTGGAGGATGTGTTGGATCACATCCTCAGTGAGCTGTCCACCATCTGCACCACAGAAGTGCTGGTCTACCAAGAGTAACTATTCTGAGGATTCTTTCTGTATTATTTTTTGATTGCCTAAGGAAACCAATCCACAGAACATCATATAATTTCGCATTTCTGACTCCCCAGGGTTTCCTTGACTGAGTCCTGAAACAGGGAAGGAGTGCATTAATACTCCTTTAGCTCTAGGTGAGTTTCATCTTCTTTATATTGGTAGAAGAGGTCCCTCGTGCTATTCTGAAATCACTGAAAATTGTGTCTGTAGAATAAAGCATTAATCTGTGTTTTCTTTTAAAAGCTTTTTCCAACGAAGCCAAACTCAGGTTTTGCAGAGCCTGAATTTTATATTATTTGGTGGAGCTTTTAAGAAAAATAGTACAAGAATTATCAAAACAAGTTTGAACTTTTATTTTAAATGAAAACAAAATACCGTAGTACACATTTTGAAAATATGCCAAAGAGCCAAATAGTACAAAAAAAAAAACCTAAAATAGGAAAACAAACAAGCAAACAAAAAAGAGGATGTTTTTATCGATAAAATGCCTGATACACTTCTGTGATATACTTTTACTTGCTTCTTGGCTGCATGGCCTTTGACTACCATCATACTGTACAAAGAAAGAAGATGTGTGATTAAACCTCATTTCTAGGGATGATCAAAAATACAACATTTGATATTTAAAACTGAGGAATCATTTTTCATCCTTACAACTAAATATTGGTGTTTAAGTTGCATCTCTTATGCCTTGTAACCAAATAATCTTCTTAAAATCACCTAACTACCTAGGTAAGTGACCGTATCCTAGACCAACATATTCCACTAGACCCAAAGTAATTTATCTCTGATTTGATTAACCTTTAGATATTTATAAAGGTGGCAGTACAGACAAGAGAAGTGTCATGAAATAGTAGGTGAAAGAGATAAATATGGCAGTTTTATTGATTTTTACAGAAAATATGACTAAGACGAGGCATGAGCAAGATTCCTTCCAGGCTCTTAAAATTGACCCAGGTGAGTGAGAGAGACTAAAGCTTCAGTTTAAAATTCAGATTGAAATTACACATGAAGTCTCAGGCCCAGGGACAGCAAAGGTATGCTAGAGCTTTCCAGACTATGAAGAGTAACTAATTACAACCCTAGGCAACCTCTAAATGCTGACATTCCCCTCACCAAGAGCATGCTGACCTAGAAAGCCACAAATAGACTTCTTTTGATGGGTGTGCCAACTGGATGTCAAGCATGATTAGTGAGAAGGTGAAGAGCCCTTACCCTCACCGACTTCAGGGGCATGCAGAGCAGAAAGTTACAAAGGTCCAGAAAGCATCTGCTACCTGGTATGGGAAGGGAAGCATGCATCCCTGCAGAATTATAATTATCCTTTTGCTTTGAAAGATTGTCCACCTATACTATTATATATTTCTCTACCTTGTGCAGAATTTTCTAGGTTCTTACTACATGTTTATCTGTTTCATTGGAGAGCTTGTTTCTAAGAGAGTAAGTCTTGTTCTGCAGTCTGCTCTTCTGCTCATTTGTTCTGTGGTTAAAGCTATCAGGTAGCAATAGAGGGTGGCAAGTCTGGTAGGTATTTGTAGTGCTTGTCTGCATGTCTCTAACTTTGTAAGTATACAACTCCATGGAATTCATTGGGACTTAAAGCATGAGACAGAAAACAAACTTCCAAGGCAGAGTTGTAAGGAAATAGCACATCTTTGCTAGGGATGTGTATTTTAATCAAGACAGACTCTGAGCAGCAGCTTTTCTCTCTGAATATAAAATAAAACTTATAAGACAGGAATTGAGATTAACTATGGTTTTGCACACAGAGTCCTAATGTGAGTCTAATTGTCCTACAGTCTTGTCCAAGATAACTTTCTGTTCCAGACTCAATGGTAGAGTCCTGCAGTGTGTCACAGAGAATACCTAAGTAAGAATCCGAAACATGACTAAAAGACTTCACTCTATATTTTACAGTGTCCTTTTAAAAAGAAGCCTTTGAAGAAGGAACAAAGGTTTGGAAAATGAAGTATGTAGCTTGGTAATGACGAGTAACTATAGACAAAGAACCTCATGGCAATAGCATTCTTGGTGAATGTAACATACTTTTGAACAAAACAAGTAAATGTCCTCATCTTTGTGGAACACATAGTCTAATGCTTGAGAATACAGAGAAAGGCAATGCTATTACTGTCTCATATATAATTTTGGAAATTTTAACAAAAATAACTCATAGGAAATTGAATTGAAATGAAGAAGATAGTATTAGGATTGATTCAATTCAGTTCAATTAGACAGTCACTGTAAGACAATCTTGGGATTGGAATGTATTCTTCTTGGAAGGATGGTCTAGGAGAGCAGCCTTAGAGCAATGTTGTCATGGAAACATTACAGATTATTTTACCTTAGGCTGAATGACTGGCAAAGAGGTGATGAATAAATGGACTTTAAATTTCCTCTTCCTTGACCTAAGCTACATCTTACTTTCTTGATTGAGATAATGGTTCCTGGCCAAAGCGAGTTCATTAACTTGGTAATTTGGTAACTTGGTAACCGTTCATTTGGTTATTCATTCAAAAATTGATTGACATGCCATGTCGGCCAGTCTCTGTAATCCCAGCACTTGGCAGGTGGAGGAAGGAAGATCAGGCGTTTATGCCTAGCCTTGGCTGCATAGTGAGTTAAAGGCCAACTTGGGTTCCAAGAAACCCCATCTAAAAAACACAACAAAAACAAACATTAAAAACAAACTATGCAGATAGACAACTAATCTACAAAATAAAAATGGAAATATAATTACAATATACCAATATTCTGGATGGTAGTATAAGAAAGTTTTTAAAAACTGATCAAATTTCTGGTCTTAGAGAACTTGGAGTTAATAGTTATGAGATGAAGGTCATTACTGAAGTATTGTGCATTGCTGAGATGTGAGTGAAATATAAATCATTTTAGATGCTATTAGAAAGATAGCGGCTTCTCAGTATAAAAGGTTCCCTTCTCACTGAAATGTTTATACTGAACCATGTACTGCTTAGGGGGTAGAGTCAGACATAGAAGGCATAATCAGGTATTAGAAAGTAGAGACCATTTCAGCCACTGCAAGAGAAATACTTGAAAGAATCTCAACAGTTCAGCATAAGGCACTCACGTTTGAACAAAATCCCCACAGATAGAAGGCAACAGAGGACATTGAAAGAATGGATAAGCAGATGATATTGTGCAAGTTTGGGGTAGAACGGATGTTTTTCTCATAATGCCTTGACAAGGTTTTTAACCTTCCAGCTCTTTCACATACGTTTCTTGTACTTTTTCTTTGGCTCATTTTTATTATTTTTTGCTTATTTTCTTATTTTGCTCTGTGTGTGTGTGTGTGTGTGTGTGTGTGTGTGTTGTATGTTTAGCTTTTTGTTTACTAATGTGAAAGAGAAAGAGATGGTGTGGATTTTGGTGGCTAGGGTGGTGGGGAGGATCTGGGAGGAGTTGGATGGGAAAACACGATCAGAATATATTATATGAAAAAAATCAACTGGTAATAGAAGTTAAAATCACATGAAAAAAGAATGGAGAAGCAAGAGTAATGGCTTACTGAAAGTATATAACACTTGTGCTGCGCTAGAAGGTCATCAAGTTTAGTGTTTAGAATTAGCTGTCATATAAAGGGAAGCCAAGGAGAGATACTTCCCAGTACTAATTAGAGAACTGTAATAATATGAAGTCTTGCAGCAGAATTTCTGGTATTGCATACAGGTAAGTATGTTTCAATGCACCCAGAAAAAGCATCAGGAAACCTGGAGTACTTCTTGGAACTAAATTTGGTATCTTGGCCTTTTCCATTTATCCTATACATTTTGGTGTTTGCCAGGTTGCCACTTTCTATTTGAAAGGGCTTCTGAGTGAGAGGGCCTCATCTAAAGATCAGAATTTTTTAGAAACTATCCTTCTCCACCTTACTGTCCCCTCAATGTTTGGAGTCAGTTAATAGCACGACAGGAAATGATGAATAGAGACACTTTCAAGAACCATTTTAAATCAGTCAGTGTTAGTCTCACATCTTTATGCTATGTTTATTAATCCAACTGACAATGCTTCCTTTAAACTTGAACTCAGGGATCCTTCATTACTCTACAGGGCTTCTATGGGTCACAGCTCTCAGGATAAGTGTCAGCTATGCGGCTCCTGATAGAAGATTCTGGAGCAACAGCTATACCTTTTTAAAATGACAAGAACATGATCACTAGCATTTTATGTCCCTTTCATTTGTTTAGTTGTCCATGGAGACTACTTGGGTAGAAATTATCATTTACTTTCTGCTCTAGCTCTTAGAGTTCTGAGACTTTAGAGTTACAAGAGGTTCAGTGATGTCAGACCTTAGATGACTAGGACAGCTACAAAATGACTTTCACAGAAGCACAAGTACACCACTGTCGTGACTTGACAAATAAAATCCTGGAAGTTTCCTAAACATATCAGTGAATCATTTTCTATTTCTTGATAATTTTTAAATTGAAAATCTAAAGTTGAGAATCTCAGATTAAGACAAGTATATATATACAAGTAAGGTAAATTGTATTTGGTCAGAATAGCAGGAAGAGAGAAATACCCTTACATTGTGCATACTGCTAGGATTAATAAGCCAGTGTGCCTCTGAGAAAAGGCATTAGTAGCATATATTTCAACATGGCCCAGAGGGAACTAATAGAGTAGTTTTCTAATGTTGAAAATGTTTCCTAACCTGATATGTTAAGCTGCTGACTCTATGTATGTACAACTTGCTATAAACCAATCTCATGGCGTCCTCTGCCCTTAGACAAGTTTCCTTGGATTGGAGAGACTTTGTTTAGTTACTCTACCATTCAGAATCTTCTCTGTCTTGCTGGTCATGAAATTGTTCAGCTGAACTAAAAGGCAAAGTGACAATAATTGGAAACAAAATGTCTTTGTTCCCTTTCCCTGTAAGCAGCTGCCTGTTCCTTACAAACACCATATTGGTGAGGGCAGCTTCCTTATTGAGCCTGCTGACAGAGACATTCCGCATATTTATAACAGCTGAGAAAGAGCGTGCCCGAAGAGTGAACTTCATTCTTAGACTGCCAGGTAGCTTTCTGCAAATGACAGTGATTCGTCCCTTGTGATTCTCTCTCCTCCTCACTGACTTCATAAAGCAAGATTTGACAGCCTAATTTTATACAGTTAATAATACTAAGAAGGAATGCGATTTCAGAATGTCTGTTAGACTTGTTCATATTTTAAGCTATTTTTAACAGTTTTTCTCTATCCGTTTATTGTATGGCTTACCAAGATGTGATTTTAATTTTTATGCTTCTTACTAAATAATCATTCATACTCAAACTAGAAGTCAATGAAAGTATCCTGTATTACATTTGTCATTGTTAAATGATAAATGAATTTGAGTGTGTTGTAGGAAAAGTCTCATGTGAATACATTAAGGGGCGATTTATTATTATCAAGTTTATTTATTTATTTGCTTTTAAATTCATTTTAATAATATCATATATGTGTACTGTATTTCTGTCATTTCCTATCTTCTGCTCTCCCCAGCCCCTCCTGTGTGCTCCCAGCTCCTCAGATCTGTGACATTTGTCATTATTGTTTATTATTGTTACATATATACACATAAACAAATTATATATACAATCCGCTGAGTACATTTTGTGCTTCTTATATGTATTTGTTTTAGGGCTGGCAACTAGGTATTGCATAAACAATTAGAGGGCTCACCCCTAGGGAAGAATGATTCTCCCTCTCTCAGTAGTTATTAATTACCTGTAACCCTTCATTTAGGGTTAGATACCATATAATTTTTTCCAACCATACTGGCATGTAAACTGATAATGTCATTGTTCAAGTCTCATTTAGGCAGTTATATTATTGAGAATTTTTGAGTTCATCTTCTCTGGTCATATATAGAAGATACAATCTCACAGAAGATGTCTTGGTCTTTTTCCTCTTATAATAGTCATACCCCTCTTCCATAGTGATGTCTGAGCCTTAAGTATAGGGGTTATGATAGGATGTATTTATTGGGGTAAGGCACCCCAGGCTCAATTCTTTTATTTATTTTTACCAGTTGTGGCTTTTTGTAATGGTCCCCATCTGCTGCAAAAAGAAGCTTCTTTGTTGAGGGCTATGAGCTATTCTTAGCTTTGGGTATAAGGATAATGTTAAGAATTTATACTGCTTTGGGAAAGTAGCAGTAGAAAATTATCCCCTAGATTTCATGCTCTCTCTAGCTATGCGTAGTTATCTGGGTTTCCAGTACAAGGTATGATTGCACTCTCTTGGGCCTTGACTCCAATTAGACAACTGTGGTTACATTGAAGATATGAATGCCACTATTGCACCTTTAAGGACATCTTGCCCTCCTGGTCATGATTACTTTCGGTTACTATTGACTACTTTTCTGCATTTGTAGTTTGCATATCACTGGTACTGTAAATGCTAGTCCTCAGGGAGCAGGGTTTCAGGTCAGATTCACCTTGAATTCTCCATGTCCTGTGCCTGCAGCATGTGGTATCTTCAGCAATAAGAACTTACATTCAATTTCTGGGAGGCATTTCAGGGCAACAACAATCACATGCACTGTTTAAGGAGTTGCTTGGATCCCTCTTACCAAAACCACAAATGGTTTCTCATGCCTGGTACTGGGGATTTTATTAGATAGTCTGTGGTTCCTGGGGAAGTATTATCACCCAAGAGACATAACTCCATTTAAGCCTTATGTACATACTACACACACACACACACACACACACACACACACACACACACACACACACATACACACACAGTCGATTTTAGATAAATGTAAAATAGTATGATTTCCCTATGGGTTTTTCAAACATCCTTGGTGTTATTTATCCCTCTTCCTCTTTCTGCCTCCTTCTGTATTTTGATCCCTCCCTCTTCCCAGTTAAAGTCCCCCTTCATTGTCTGTTTTTCCCATTTCCCCTCTAAATCACCTGTAGTCTACTGTTCCCTTCTCTAGAGCCTCTACCTACCCTGGTCTCTTTTTTACTTTATGGTTTTGGAGTCATTCTAGGTTACAGACTTGAAGATTTGGAGTTAGAAACAACAAACAATAAAGAACTTGTAGAATTTGTCTTTCTGGGTCTAGGTTACATCACTCAGCATAATGCTTTCTAGTTTCATCCATTTTCTTGAAAAGTATGTGTTTTGCTTTTCTTTACAGCTGAATAGTAACCCATTGTATACATGTAACACACAAATGCACAATCTACTAGACATAGAGGCTATAGGGATGAATCCATGACACTTTGAGTTTTATCAGAACTCAGTTTTTGTTTTTTTGTTTTATTTTGTTTTTTCAAGATAGGGTTTCTCTGTTGTAATTCTGGCTGTCCTGGAACTCACTCTGTAGACCAGGCTGGCCTCAAACTCACAGGGATCCATCCACCTGTCTCTGCCTTCCAAGTGCTGGGATTAAAGGCATGTGCCACCACTGCCTGACTAGAACTCACAATTTTAAGAAGGGGAGAGAACACTTTCTCTACTATTCATGCCTTATTTATATAGCTGTTAATCAAATTTCCATTTGACAGATGGGAAAACTAAAGCCAACTGACATTTAATGGCATGGAACATTCCTCACTGTTAATTCATGACAGAGATAGAATCAGTCCTAGGGTCTCTGCTGCTAGTGTTCAGTGCCTTCATCACAATACCACATCTTCTGTTCTAGTTCATAGCTAGGGACATAATGCATTTGTGTCCATCTTTATGACATGTTTACACACAATT
The DNA here is from genome assembly GCA_026225945.1 of Cricetomys ansorgei. Lineage (NCBI taxonomy): Eukaryota > Metazoa > Chordata > Mammalia > Rodentia > Nesomyidae > Cricetomys > Cricetomys ansorgei. The sequence continues at coordinate 6,300,916 of JAMJFZ010001796.1, forward strand.
CAATTGTATCATTCCAACCAATGCCCTCCTGTAGTATTTTGCTCTCCATAGGTGATGTTTACACTCAAAAGAAGTGGGAACATAAGAGAGAGAGTAAATCATTTGATGTACTTTTTATCTCAAGCTAATAAAATGGTTCTCCGCACTGGAGTTATGCCCAGGAGCCACAGGTCATCTTTTCATCATTACTAGCTCTCAGACATATTTTCCTCTCACATGTAGTAGGATCCCTCAGGCATGCTTTAAGGGATTTGTTTCCATTACTTGACACAATCTTTGCAAACTTTGCCACTCAAAGGCTCAGCTTCTGTGAATAGTGAATAGCTTCATTTTGCCATCCAGATTGCCTTTAGAATGCTGTTTCACCTTCTACCCATCTCTCTCTCTCTCCAAAACCAAATATTTCCTTTGATACATTTAACCAGAGCTGTCAATGTTAATAGGAAATTTTTATCACTGGTGTGGAAGTTTTTTCTTTTCTTTTTTCCCCTTCCTTCCTTCCTTCCTTCCTTCCTTCCTTCCTTCCTTCCTTCTTTCCTTCCTTTCTTTCTGCTCTCTTTGTCCTTCCTTCTTTCTTGTCTAGACTCAGTTCGCCTGGGATATGTGTCGGCACTCAGGGAGGGTGCTCAGCAGGGTCACAATTGAGAATTCACTGACTAACTTGAGAGTGCTGGAGCATTAATGTCCCTTTTTAAAGAGTTATTCTCCAGAGTATCTGAGAAATGGAGTTGCCATCACTTCCTTGGAATTTTTAGCAAAGAAGTAAAATATACTCTGAGAGGAAAGGTTCCTCGCACAGCAGGGCATGGCCTTTAGATGCAGTCTGTCTGCCCTGCATCATGAGTGTACCCAGTCCCAGAGTGAGTCTCCTTATCACCCAGCTGCAGAGCTCAAGGAGATTTTTCTCTCCACAGCATGCAGATGGAATTTGTTACTGTTCTTTCAAATTTCAGCTGTAGCTCCAAAAAAAATCTGTCCTGACTCTCAGCCCCTTTGGCAGATGACATACATATCTCATCCCTGAGACTTCCAGCAGAGTCCTGGTGGGTAGAGCGTACAGAGGCAAGGTTTACTAGGATCACCTTTTGTACTTTTTAAAAATCACAGAATTGTCAAACATTTTTGTCCTCTATTGAAAATAGAGAGAGTCCTGCTCTTTCCTAATGGAAGTGGAGGGGAGTAGAACTGCAGGAGAAGGGAAGTTTGGGGGGAAATTGGGAGGAGTGGAGGGAGGGGAAACTGAGATCGGGATGTATTGTACAAGAGAAGAATAAATAAAAACAAAGAATAGACAAAGAAAAGAGTTGTTTTTTTTTTTTCATACAATAAACTTGATTACAGCCCCCTCCCAACTCCTCCAAGTTCCTCCCCCCGCTCTGGATCCACAACCTTTCTGTCTCTAGAAATAAACAGGCATCTTTAAACAGGAGTATCACAACTACAGTTCTCCACATTTACTTCTTTCTAGTATGAAATACAAACATTACAATAACAATGATACCAACAGAGATATGGATCAAGGTCTAAGATTTTAATGATGTGTTCACAACATAAAAAGTGTTATTCTGAGTATTTCATATACATTATATCATATATCAGAGGATGAAGCTTCTAATATCCATTTGTCACATGAGGAAATTGGGATATTAATAACTTGTCCAAGGTCATAACATTCAACCCAATTAGAAAACCTACATTCTCTATGTATGGTAGAATTTAAAGGATTTCCAGCTTCCTGTGTGGTTTTCTAAATATATGTTCCTGTGGTTCAATTTCTCCTGCCAGAATGGTGTTTAAACTGCACTCACAGACCCATTTTCTTTCTTTGTATAGCATTCTACAAGCTGATTTTGATAGCAGAGAATAGCACCATATAAATAATGATGTGAGACCTCAGGCAAATCGTTTAACCCCCCTGAACTTCAGTTTCCTCATTTGTAGGATGATGAAATAATAATACTTGCCTCATAGGGCTGTTAGAAGATCAAATGCAATAACGCAAGCAAAGTGCTCTTAAACGAATAATGCTAGCTCGGTTCCCTTCTTTGCACCCCTTTCCTGTGGGCACAAGTATAGGAAATGGTGGCAAGAGTGTGGGACGATTTGATACTCTAAGCGTTCTTATTTGTAACAAACTTCTCATCCTTAAAAGGATCTGAAGCATATTGGTGAACAAGAGATAATGTCACCCCGAAAAGCACGCCTTGTATTTCTGTAATTTCCCTCTTCCCGCTAAGTCGTCTTCCTCATTCAGTACATCCACTCATTCTGAGAGACATTCACTCATTTGCCCATTTAAAAAATATTGACTGAATCTTCTGCTTGCCAGACATCGTTATGTGTCCTATATCACTTGACCGGCCATTTTCTTTCATTGTCCCAACTATTCTTGACTCCTGCCTTTCTGGAGGGTGCCATCTGTGTCCTTTAACCTTCCATTCATTTTAGATACAATTGAAACATGACTTTTGACAATTTTATTGTGGTCTTTCATGATCCCTTAAGTACTAATCCTGATGATGGTGGACCCCTCTTTGATTTTTTTTTTTGACTTTTGTTGCATTTCGCCTTGCTGATCAGTTCTTCCTTCTTAAAACTTTCTGATGATTTTTTTAAAAAATAGAATACTCTCTTTAATATTTAACATTCTTAACAGGGATCACCTTGGTGGAGTGGAAATAGAACAGAGGGTACAGGTGGGTTGGGGGTGCTGTTTTCTTTCTCTTGCTTCTCTCCCCAGCACATGGCTGAGCTATTGACTGCTTAGCTTTGCCCCTGAGAAGGAAAGCCCAGGGCGTGGGGTCAACACATCCAGGTGGGTCCCAGATCAGAGGACTAGAGCCAAGGAGATCGAATCAGACACTCAGGAAAGGCCATCAGAGGAGCATATCTCTCATTTATTAAAGCCAGGGTTGTTACATTTATAGGGTATAGGTAGGGGAGGGTCATTGGTATCCTAGAGATGGAAGGCTTTTGTTAAGGCAAGGATACTGGAGTAGCCCAATTTGCATGTGGAGCTTAAGTCTAAGTATCAAGGTCCTGCAAGGGTGCCTTCTGCATAAGTTGTGGTCCCACAGGAAAAAGAGAAAGGCACCTTATCAGTAAATGGGCTCAGCCTTAGGCTTCCAGCTACAGTGCGGATAATCACCAACCAAACCATATTCCTTTGCTAATGACCTTCTGTGAAGCAGACAGTATTTAACATTTTGTTGGGTTCTGGCCAGGGCTAAAAGAAGTGGGGAACAACTAAACTCCTACAGCTCTCAGGGTGAGGAAATTCAGGGTTCAAGCCATGCTTTGACCTACTCTTAGCTTTAGGACAGCCCCACAGGAGGAAGATAGAAATGGGAGTGAAAGGGACCAGGATGAGGAGAGGGACAGAGGGAAAAATATATGGAGGACAATTAGAGGGCAATCAGGAGACCTAGTGTAGTGGAAACTCACAGGAATCTATGAAGGAGACCCTAGCAAGAATCTCTTGTAATCTGGGATAGGGCGCCTGAACAGGTCATCTCCTGTGGGCAGGCAAGGTTTTCAGTGGTGAGATTGGGATATCACCCAGCCACAAAACCTCCAATCTATGGCCTATTCTCCCTGAAAGATCCTCTTTGATAATAGAAGGCTAGACCCCACGCCAAAGGAGGGAACCCCTGCTTGAAACAGCAGGGCAGGCCAGGTACTGGAGACTGATAATCCGGAGATGAGTTCTAATGATGTCATGCTCTGTTCATAGATCAGTATCTAGCCCAGTCCTCATCAGAGAAGCCCCCTCCAGAAGGTCAGAAGAGCATATGGAGATGCCCAGGTCAAAACATGATGCAGAGATCATAAAACCACATGGAAGAGGGAGAGGAGGGATGTCAGAGTATAAGGATGCCAGGAGAACAAATGTCAACTGATTAGCACTCTTAAGGACCCACAGAGACTGAAGGGACAGACATGGAACCTGCAGGATTCCCTAAATACATCTTATGGCTGTCTGGATTGGTGTTCTTGAAAAGCTCCTACAGGCTAGAGTGGGACAGTCTCTGACCCTTTTACCTGCCCTTGGGACTCTCTTACTCTTGCCAGGTTGCCTGGCTCACCCTTGATGTAGAGATTAGTGCCTGGCCTTGTTCCATCTTGCTATGCCATGCTCTGGTTGAGCAGTAACCCTGAGATGACAGTTCTTTTCTGGGGATAAGCATAGGGGCAGGGGGGTGTTTGTGGGTGGTGATGGGGGGTAGACCTGGTGGAGAGGGAAGATATGGGCAAGTGGAGGGAAGGGGAGAGGTGCCTGGATGTACTGTATAAGTTGTATTAGATGAGAAAATACAAATAAAAATAATTACTTATTAAATCTATTGTACAATGCTTTTGAATCCATGCTTGAAACATTGTGTGTCTAAATATTTCAAGTCCAAATAGTCTCTTCTTTTCTGTACATTGTTTTGCCAAACGTTAGTCACTGTCTATATGTGACTAACCCTAAATATACTTGTCTAGACTAGAAGTCTCTAAGACTCAGACCACAAAGAGAAAGAGAGACAGGGACAGATACAGGTTTCTGTGTTACAAGTTACATTCACTTTCTATTAAAAAGAAAAAAACCAAAAACTGAGTCTTTTTACTTATAAAGAAATTTATTTTAATTCGTAGCCTTGAAGTTTCAGTTCAAATTAGATGTCCCCATTTGTCAGGGGGACAAGATATTCTGACAAGAATATCACATTGTTATGAAATCATGTGACAAAGAAAACCATTCACACCAGGAAGCAAGAAGAATATAACAGTCTTCTAACTCCCATAAGGCCCCACATCCTGAAGACTCTACTAACCCCAATAGCGCCATACCCTCGGATCAAGCACAGGCTTTCAGGGATATTTATCCAAATAACAGCACAAACGAAACAACTCACATACCTCAGCTTGGAAAGAACTACAGGTGAATTCACTTCCTCCTCAAACTCCTGAATTGTGCCTCTTACTTTCTCTAATACCTCCACCTACTTAAGGTGCCTGGCCCTTGACTAAAACATATTCTTAAATCCTCTTTATCTCCAAATTTGCAGTGTCTAGTCCTTCACCAAGCCTTCTCAAATATAGCTGTCTTCCTCAGCCTGGAAAACCTCAGTTGTCTTCTCAGTCTTTCCCTGCCCTCAAATGCCTCAGTGCAAGTCCAGCTTCCTGTTAATCTTAGGTAGATGGGTGACACCTGTGTTGTAGGCTGTACATTTTCATATTTTGCTTAAAGGTTTCAAGTACACTCCATCATCTATGTAAGCAGAGTTCACAGCGGTCCGCTAAAAGCTCTAAGATTGTGGGCCATGACTTGGGTCCTGTGCAGGACTTGAATGATACACTTGAGCCACTTTTACCTTCCCATTACATTCTTGATCTGTGCCTCTTTACTCAACCAGAGAAGTTCTGCCTCTGACCCTTTATATTTAGGTCCACAAATCACTATGTTCTTAGTAAAAAAGATGTAGGAAGTGCAGAGCAGAAAGGGATCTGAGTGCTTTTCCAAAATCTAAAGGCCACCAGGCCTCGTGAGTGACAGCAGCCTGCATAACCTAGACTCTGACTAACTTAGTAGCCTCATCTCTGAAAATTCGCTTGCCTTTTAATTTATGCTCAAGCACATTCATCTAGACACTTACGTAATAAAAGAAAGATGAGGTTTTACTAAGCTATTGACCTCAGAAGAATATTCATGTTGGATTAGGCTAATTCTATTCAGTCCTTCCTGGGCTCATGAATCTGTTCTGTGTTACACAGTTGCTGCATAGAACTGAGATACTGAATCCTAATCCTTTCAGTGCTCATGTTCATTTCCAGGGTGCTAGCTTTTCCCTCTTGCTATTCAAAGCAACCCCATCCTTTTCATCAGGATGGCAGGTGGTCTTATGAAACTGAGCATCTGTGAGTCTCTTGAAGGGACCCTTTGGGACTGAGTTGAGAGCCACATTTTGACCTGTTTATGTTTGGGATACTTTTTAAAAATCTTCTTTTTTTTTTAGGTTCCTTCAAAAATCAACATTACAGCTCTACCCACTAAGACTGGAAGCATTTTCTAATGGGGAAACTCAGTTGGACATGAAGCTGAATCTAAAATTAAGGAAGCTTCTCTTTGCTTGAGTGCCAATCGCAATATAACATGAGTTTTCAAGAGGCATTCATTAATATGCATTTTTAAGACTTAATTTAGAAGCAGAATCTGTCATTGATCGCCTCTCTGTTTACATTTTAGCAGTCTGCTGAGCGCACACTGGTAGATTCTTTTATAAGCTGCTTTCCCTTCTCCCTTCCTTCTTTATTAGCCTCAGCACCTTCCTCTGGGATCTTTATTAAGGAGATCACAAGTAGGGGGTTTTAGACTTCATGCATATTGCAGCAGTTTGATGCTCTTTAGAGAGTGGCTTCTTTAGATTGAAATGGCTTCCTACGGGGGCAGAGAGTGTTTCAAAGCCAACAAACCAGAAAGAGTAAAACAACAACAAAAATCTCTTCAATGAACACATGACCATATTACTGCAAACACAAAATGAATAAGTGTTAATGTGTAAGTGAACATTCTTTCATTAAAAGAATGCTTTTTTACCAATGTATCTGGCTTGTACATCTTCTGGTGCTTGGGATAATTTTGTTAGAAAGTCTTTTAAGACATTGTTCCTATCATCAGATAGTGTTTGGTGAGGAAATACTCTATTGTGCTGAAGCCTATGTTTTGGAAAAGCTAACGTATATTCATTTACTTAGCTTTCTCAGCCTTGAATGTTACATGTGTGTCATGAGGTTTGTGGTTGGGTGTATTATGGTGGTATGAGAGAGGAGTTGGGAACAGAAAAGTAGATAATATTCATATATATAAAATCACAGATAAGCTTTAAGTTTATGTATATATATATGTGTGTGTGTGTGTGTGTGTGTGTGTGTGTGTGTGTGTGTGTGTGTGAGTATTCTTTGGAGAATCTTAGAGTCTGAAAATTAATGTAGGAGGCCCAGTTAAACAAATCCAAGTATTCAAATTTTGGATACTGGATACTGTTCTACAAGTAACTGAAGCCAACTACTTAGTCCTTTAGTGTTTAATGTGATAGTTAAACCCAGAGCTTAAAAGTGTGGCTTGTGATAGAGACCGGCTCTTCACTTTTCACTATGGAACTCTAAATTTTCAGAGATGCCATTTTGAAAATAAGAAAAGAACAATATTGCCTAATTTGTTTCTTCTTGCTGTTATGTGAAAAAATTAAAAATGGGAAAGAAGAGATCTATGGTTTTTATCTTTTCTATTCCAACTTCTGAGCAAATTACACAGAATCTTCTTGAAATCATTAGACCTAAAAGGATGTCATGTATTATTTGAATAACTGTCCTTCTAGAAGTCCAGATCCTCAAGTCTCTGGGTAGCTCAATGACTGTTGCAATTTAAAATAATTAGAATCACTGATAAGCTTTAAGTTCACACTAATGCCAACCTCCCTAATTTAATCAACATAAAGTAAGGAGAGTCTCTATTTGACTTTCACACACAGTAGCAGTTGAAAGCCATGGTTTTGACTATTATCTTTTGAGGGATAGAGTCAGAAATTTCTAACAGTATTTTAAAAATCTTTATGTGTTAGCATGTTCATGTACAAATACTGTTATGCATGTGACAGGGTTCACATTTGCAGATCAGAGACAACCTCTGGTGTCAGTCCTTGTCTTCCCTCTTATTTGGGACAATCTCTTACTATTTTATCCACTGTATGTGCCAGGCTGTCCAGCCAGCAAGCTTTAGGAATTCTGCTTTTTTTCATCTCCCCTCTTGCCATAGGAACACTGGGATTTCATGTGCCAAACTTCTACTCCAGGGCCAGAGATTGTCCTTAACCATAGCTTTAATTATAGACCCATAGAGTATTCTGACTTGGATTGGAATCTTAATTCTGCCTAGATTTCATGAATACCATTATGGTTTTGCAACATTCTGAAACTCACTTGCTGCAAGCACACAGATCTCCCCTACTAACTACCAACCGTGGCCATCGCAGCCTATGTTCTCTTTGCTAGTACAGTTTTATTTTTAAAAATATAATTTAATTTTCAAATAAAGTATATTAAAATATAATTGCATAATTTCCCCCTTCCTTTTCCTCCATCCAAACTCTTCTTTTTTCTTTTCCCCCTTACTGTAACTCCTCTTTAAAATTGCTATATATATATATTTATATAAATGCATAAATATATAAATATAACCAACTGAGTCCATTTAATATTGCTTATATGTATATGATTTCAGGGCTGACCATTGGTATTGGATAACCCATTAGTGGGCTCATCTCTGCGGATGACTAAGTCTCCTTCTCTCAACAGTCCTGAATTGTTTATAGTTATGTGTTTATAGATAGGGCCCAGTGATTTCTCTCTTCCATGATAGCATGTCTGTTGGTGTTGCTACTGCTCAGGTTTTGTTTGGGCAGCCATATTGTTGAAGTATAGTATGGGTATAGTTTCCCTATCATTTCTAGGAGACAAAATCTCACAGCTACTTCCCGGTCATCTGGATTTTATAATCATTTTGTGATGTTCTCTTATGATGCTCTTTGAATCTTAGGTGCAGAAGTACTGTTGTAGATTTATCTGCTGGGGCTGGGAACACCATAATCATTTTTCTTAGACTTTGACCAGTTATGGTTTTCTCTAATGGGTCTTGTCTGATGCAGACAAACTTCTTTGAAAGGGTAAGAATTACAGTGGGTATAAAGATAAATGTCTAAAAGACAGGTAGGGTTGAAGCTGCCTTAGCTAAGTGAAGATAGTAGATTAGTTTCTAAAATTCACCTCACTAGATCTGAGTAGTTGACTAGGTTTCTAGTAACAGGTAAGATTTCCCTCCTTATGAGTGGGCCTTATGTCTAATTAGATTAGTGGTTCTCAACCTGTGGGTGAGGATCCCTTTGGGGATTAAAGGACCCTTTCTCAGGAGTTGGCTAAGGCCATTTGCATATCAGATAATTGACATTACAATTCAAAAGGGTAGCAAATTTACAGTTTTGAAGTAGCAACAGAAATAATTTTATGGTTGGGGGTCATCACAGCATGAGGAACTGTTTTAAAAGTTTGCAGAATGAGGAAGCTTGGGAACCACTGGTTTAGATAGATATTGGTTATTACCAAAATATGAATACCACTATTGTACCTTAAGGGATACCTTGCCATGCTGGTCATTGTTGCAATTCATCTGTGTCATAATGCCATAGGAGGACTTTTGGTTGCTTATCTCCCTTGGCAATTTATAGTTAATCTTCTAGTATTATGAAAACTAGGCTTCAGAGTTCAGAGTTTCAGGTCAGATAAGTTGAAAATTTTTTGTTGTTTGCATAAATTTATCTTGTCTATTATCTTTGTATCTTTATCTAGTCTATTCCACTTTACAAAATCATGCCAAATATCAATTAAAACACCTCTAATTTCCAAGTTGTGATTTTGCTATACAACTGAGCATCTAATCCTAGGCTGCCTTGTAGTCTTCAGAGAACTTTTCACCAAGTATATAGTGAATAGCTTTAATGTTTCATCTTATCAGATAATTTTTTTCTCCTCTGTAAGAATAGAAACACCTACAATTAATAAACAAAAGGTTATTTCTTACACATAAAAAGTTATTATGGATCAACTACAGACTGACTCAGAGATTTAGAAGCTCTGTCTTATTGCTCTGCCATACCAGAAGAAAACAAACGAAAAAATGCCCACTAGCACCAAGGAGAAAATGCTAATGTATCAAACTCTGCTTCTTGAATGATTTGGTCTAGATATTATTTGCAACACTCTTGAGAAACTGTTGATAAAAAGTAGTCATGTGGCCTGCCTAAATTCAAGGGTTTCTGGGAATGTGAGGAGCAAGTCATGTTTACAGTGAGGAGCAGGTTTTCATGTAGGAACTTGTCTGTCCTTTGCTGCAGCTCTGCATCAGGAGAGGTATGTATTATATCGCTACTATTGTTTTATAATGATTACCATGACTATGATGATTATTATGCTTATAGATGAGATGATTAAGTGTGTGTTTTTTAATATCAACCAACTGCATAGTATAGGATGATTACATTTAAATTCCATGCCTGGGAAGACCATGAAGTCTCTGAAGACAGAGATCACATATTGCCTTCATTCCCTGGTAGGGGAGATTTATTTTCCAATAATGATAACTGGTAAAATACATGGATTTTATACAAAATGAAAAAATGCCCTGATTTTTATTCTTTATTATGCCTCAGACATTTCTAGGTAGGTTGTAAGCAGCTCAAAAATGCCCACTAGCTTTTACATAGCATAATGTACAGCATTAAGCATTGAGCCATCATTAAGCACCAGTTAGAGGTTTTGGGTACTAGACATACAAAGGACAAGGGTGTTGTGAGAAGAAGAGGACAGGGGACAGCTAAAGACAAGGGATACAACTCACCTCCATTTATATGGAGGGCACATAGATAATGTACTCTCAGCTTTTAGTATAGCCTTGAACTGTCAGTTTATATTCAGTGAGATAGCATTGATAATTTGGAGCAAAATGAAAGCAAAAGAATAATTCCCATAGAAGTCTCAAATTCTCAATATCTGCAAAATGGTCCACAATTTACATTCTGAATAAATAAATAAACAAACCAGGGACTGACCCAAATCATCTTAGCCTAGATGCCATGGTTAGATTTTGCTATTTTTATCCTATTTGATAACACTAAAGTCTTTGCCTGGATGTTTATAGCACAGAGGAATGGGGGGGTGAAGAATGCTCTGGTGTTATGGTCTAGGATTGTGGGAACCAATGTGCTACAGGAACAAGAGTTTTGTAAATTTCTTTTCATATCTCTCTGTGACTGTCTTGGGGTTAGATTACTAGCTGAGCTGAATCCTTTGTCTATTCTTTCAGGAAGTAGCAGAAGCAATCATAAGAATAATGAAGACCTCATGATCAGTAGAAATGCTGGCCTCAAACCAGGTGAACTAGGGTTAAATCTAGGCCTTTCTGCATTTTAGATTTTATGTTTGAATAATTTTAATCTTATTTTTTCCTGTAAAATAATTAATAATGTTGTCTCACTGAATAAAAACAAACTGCAGAAGTGGATAAAGAATAAATTCAGGGTCAGAAAAATGTCTTAGCTAATTCAGGCATGTGCCCAAGCCTGAAAACCTGAGTTTGATCCCTCAGAGCCACAAGGTATAAGAGAGAACCAACTCTTACAAGGTGCCCTCTGACACACATAGACAGACAGGAAGACAGACAGACACTCATACACACATACACAGACATGCACACACACAAATAAATTAAAGATATGAATATAAAACAAGCAAAGGAGGAATCGATTAAGTTATTTTAGTACTGTTCATATGTGATAAACTTACAAATATATTTTTCTTTGAATCAATAATTTCAGCTTAATAACTACTTTTCACCTTATGAAGACTTCCTAAAAATACTCTGCTGTGCATTTAATTTTTCTTCTGTTGTATTTCAAAATGTATTTCCTTATAATCAGGACTCAGTAGAAATGAGGAACATCTGGCCCAACATCTTGTATTTCATAATATATCACATATATTATGTTATTAGAAATTCATAAAAATTAGTAATTATTACCAATTTACCTAGAGAATTCTGTCTTTCCTTAGATAAAACAGACCTTCCCTCTTGTCTTCCTTCATATCACATTAGTTTCGGGGGATGAGGTTGCCACTTCCATTTAATAAATATCTACCTGATGCCAATTTTTTAAAATTTTTACTAAATCAGATTATAATTTTATTCAAAAATCTGATAAAATATTTGTATAAATCATATTAAATTTCTAGGTACATGTATGAGAAAAAAATTTAATGCATTTTAATATTACCAAATCTTAGAGTAGATATGTGAATTACTATACCCTATTACATTTTTATTGCTTAAATATACAGAAATATGTTGTTTATTCATTGTTATGTTGTCATCTAATCAGTAAGCAAATTCACAAATATAACATAAGTTCTTAAAGATTTCTTATTCCCATGTTAATCTATAAATTGTTACATTATTGCCTGAACTAGTAGGCAAAGAAGACAGTAGAAGTAAGGGGAGAGGAAATTACACTCATGTACTCTTTTGGGTCAAATTATGTGAGTGAAGAAGACTGCAAAAGATTTAAACCTATTATCATGGGAGAGAATTGGCTAGTTAGGAATGGAGGATAGCCTCTAATGTTACTGAGCATACCTGCAGGGTGCCCAGTATTGTCTAGTTTGTGTTTTGATATGGTAACTTGACTGGTGATATTATCAAGTGAAAAAAAAAAAAGCCATACATGGATCATAATATTTTCTTCATTTAATGCGAAGGAACAGGTCCGTGTGAAAGCTAGGAAGTGTCTATATTCCAGAGGGCTATATGAAGGAATCACATTCAGAGGCCTGTGTGGTCCAGATGGAATGTAGAAGGCATATTGGTACACACCTTAAATTCCAGTATTCAGAAAACAGTGGTGGTCCATACCTTTAATCCCTAAGACAGAAACAGAGCGTAGAAGCAAAGCTCAGAAATAGTCAGTGTCACACAAGACGTGATGTCTGAAATGTGTCAGTGAAGAACAGGCAAGTGACTAATCAGAGGAAGAGTTAACAGAGTGAGGCAGAGTGAGGACATGCCCAACTCTCATGATAGGAATGTGTGCTCTCAGTTCAGGGCAGAGTCAGTTACAGCAGGCAGTTTGAGACAAGCAGTCTGGTGCAGGCAGATAGGGGATAAGACACAGACAGTGAAGTATTCTGACTGAGGTTAAGGCAGAGAAGGAGAGAAGCTGATTGAGGCAGTATGGATCAGTGAGTTAGTTACAGAAGCAGACAGGCTTGGGAAGAGGCACAAAGACACAGAGGCAGCTTAGCAGAAGAAGAGTCAGTTTGAAGCCAATCAGAGCAATTCAGTCTGAGGTAGTCAGAGAGTCAGCCAGAATCTGCCAGAGTCAGAAGAGTACAGTCAGAAACAGTCAGCTGGCTCAGAAATCAGACTGAACCAGAGGCTTGGAGGAGTCTTTGATCCAGAACAACGAGTGAGTTGAGTTGAAACAGAAGACTCAGAGTTCAGAAAGTGCTAGTCAGAGTGGCTCAGTTAGCAATAAGTCTCAGAGGTTAATTGGATTGTACAGAGATTTAAATGTTTTAGATTGCATGGAGGCTGAGGCTGAAGATTTTCAGCTTTAGACTAAAGAATAGATTGTACAGAGGCTGAAAAGCTCCAGGGCTCCAGGACTAGAACTGGCAATTTAATTAACAAAAGAATAAAAAGCTTTTGACGAAAACATAACAGGAAAGGACATTTGCCTTCACTCCTTAGTCTGCTTTTATTTACTTTAATTTTTGATGTTATAATTATATCATTTCCCCCTTCCCTTTCCCTCCTCCAAACCCTTTTATATCCCCTCTTTGTTGTTTTTCAAATTATAGCCTCTTTTTTATTTAATTGTTCACACATACACACACACACACACACACACACACACACACACACACACACACACACACACACACACACACACACACACACACACACACACACACACACACACACCTACAAACATACATAATGTTCTTATTAGGCTACTGGATCATGTAGTCATGTTGTACTCATGAGCCAAAGATATGTTTGTCTTTGCTGGAGAATAATATCAATAGTGTTCCAGAGAAGTCAGTACTTGTGAAAGTCTCTGTTAGGTTGGGAAATTTCACTTTTTCATCTGTAACCTGGCCTTGCTCAAAAGATGCTCCAGGCTTCAAGAGATAATCATAACCAAAACTGACCTTATCTAGTAAGTTGTGCCAAACATGAAATCATGTGGTGCATGTTCCAGTGATGAGATGCAGCTCCCAGTTTATTTTTGGTTCTCCTTTGGGAAGAAATCGGCTAGACATCTCCAGGATCTATTTGATCAGTGTCAAAAAGTCATTAAGGTATTCGTGTGAAGATTTTTAATAGTTTTGATGGGGATGAGCTTTTAAAATTACTTTTCCATAGCTATGTCTTAAAAAAAATCTATCTATCTATCTATCTATCTATCTATCTATCTATCTATCTATCTATCTATCTATCTAGACTTTGAATTTCCCTATTACTTCTCCCTCAATTAGTATATATTGTCTACCAATTTTAGCTCTAATCCTGTTAGTATACTTGACTCTCGTTGCCATGAAGACAAGGTTCTAAGGAGGTGATATTTTAATAGACCTGTGTTTCTGGACTGCAATTTCAATTGCTTCTATAGAGATTTGTTTACTTTTCATATGATGCAGAAAAACTAGAGGGGGCTGGAATCAAAGACATGTCCTTAACAGAATTGGACTAAGACCCTATTCTGTATACAGTATGCTTGTGTTAAGAAGAATCTTCTGGTTTTAATTTCGTAATGATTTTGCCCTAATCCCTTCGCAAGAGCCACAAGGGAAATCTAGAATTTTTACATTAAAAATGTAGTGAATTTCTAGAGATGAACTAAGAAAGTCTGGGATCCCTCTGAAGAATGTAGGTCCCCAGGAATTTTGATTTCCATACGGTTCACTCTGGCCTTCAAGCATTCATAAAATGATCACTTAGAATTTGGTAGTCTATGGCTCCTGCAGCTTTCCCAGATAGGAAGATTGCATCTGTCTCTTGGGTTTTGATTTTGCCTTGAAATCTCTGTTCATTGACATATTCAGGAAAAGTCACTGGCTCTTTGTTCATGCACTGATTTTGTAAGAAGAGTAACAAATTCCAAGATCTTTGTATGTGGGTGTTGAGACCAGAGTCTACGGTTTGGAGGCTGGGATTGAAACCCAGGAAGTTTAGATTTTTTTGCTTTGAAAAAAAATTAATGAGACTTTTTTTTCCAATTATACATTTTCAAAGGGCATTTTCACATATTTATAAATTTATTTTCTTCATGTTAGCTCAGATTCCTGTGTTTTGTGGAACTCAACATATCTGCATAATATAAAACAGGGAATGAGATTTATCTAGGCTGAAATAGTAAGATTCTGCCTTGTCAACATTAAAGTCAAAGTTCTATTTACAGACTTGAGACAATTCCAGGATTGTTTTATTTTGCTTTTCAGGCTGCCATAATAAACATCCCTGACACAAAAGAACAGTCAAGTACATAAACAAGAAAGGTGAATGGTTCGATAGAAGAACATCAGGCACAGGTAGACACAGCTGACTATTTAAAAGGGTCATTAAAGGAAGACACAATTCGGCTGAATGACTCCCAAGAGAGCTTGTCAATGGGGTTTACGAACTCTGGGAGCAGGGCCAAGTTAGGCCTAATTATGTTTAGATTAACTCTGCAATTCAAATGTCTAATGTTCTCTCATATCCTTTTTCTTCCTTTCTGTGCATGGTCCCTGGTTTTGTGTTGTTTCTTGGTTAGTGTTTTAATTATAAACTGAGTTAGAAGGTCTAGGATCATGAAATTTTTCTCATATGGATACTTTGAACATCCTATAGCAGTTCACTACTGTGTCGCTCTCTAAGGAAGACATGGAGGCATTTTTCATAGATGTAATCTCTGCCAGAACTCAGTAGGGGGAACCACTATCATGGCAAGTACCATACTGGACAGTGAAACCTTGAGAATCTCAGCTCAGGTGTTTTAATTGATATAGAAGTCCTCATGTGTTCTACTGATAAAATGTGCAGATTATGAGCAATCAAACATCCCCCACAAAAATTCAATACCTGCAGATAATGCAAAATGCCAAGGCCTAGGCAGCCTTTTCCCCGACAGTGCACAAAACAATTATTTTATACATAACTAAAAATAAACTTCCACAACAACCTCCAACATCTTTCTGTCTTTCCTTGAAATGAATAGATTGTAATATATTAGTTCATCTGTACAAAGAAAAAGATAATCACAGTCAAATTATAATATAAAAATATGATGCAACAAAAACAAATGTACACTAGTCATCATTAATGCTTACTTGTTGCCTCTGGGATTAAGAATACTAAATACCCTTCAAATGAAAGGCAGACAATCTGAGAATAATATAGTTTAGCTCATAGGGGAAATGATTACTGAGGGAAACATTCTTTTCTTGGTTACTATTTTTTCTTAGCTGATTTGTTTCCTGTTTTATCTTCCCATAAATTCTTTCTCATCACAGTCTTTTTCTTTCATGGTGTCAGGTAAGAAGGTCTTTGCTTTCCAGTGTACCTTCTACAACGAGATTTTGTTATATATGATACCATTGTATAGTAGTTGCTAACCTTTTCTGGGGTGGGTGTGTCACTGATGCAGAATGAGGAATCCTTTAGCAGAGAAAGCATATACACATAAAATTTGTAAGAAAAGTAATTTCAAGAGCTTTACTATCCCTTAAAGGCCACTGAGGTCTCTCTCATTCAAACAAAGATCATACATCTATGTTTACCTCTCACAAGTGATGATTTCTTTTATAAAAAGATATATGTGTTAGATTTGATTCATATCATAACTACATTTTCTGTACTGTTAAACACTTTCTTTACTTTTACATAATGTGACTGTTCTCATTATCAGCTTATCGCAACCTAGAGTCAGCTGGGAAGAGGAAACATTAACTGAAAATTTGCCTCAGTGAGGTTGGCCTGTGGCCCTGTCTCTGAGAGATTGCTTTGATTGATGATTAATATGGGAGCTCACTGTTGGTGGCACCATCTGTAGGCAGGTAGGCCTGTATTGTATGAAAAGCTAGCTAAGCATAAGACAGTGATTGATCCATTAAACAGAATTCCTTTATGATTTCTGAATCAGCTCCTACTTGGTGTTCTTACCCTAGCTTCCCTCAGTGATGGGCAGTGACCTGGAACTCTAAGACAAAATAAGTCTTCTCCCTAAGTTGCTTTGGTCATAATGTTTACCCAAACAACAGAAAACAAACTAAAACATGTGGTAATGTTCATCACATATGGATTTTATAGGGATGTCAGTGGGATTTGTGTGGATTCACTGTATTTAATTATTTTACTGAGCTTACTCTGTATATACATATATATACATATATATATATACATACATACAGGTATTATATATACTATACATGCCATATATAAATATGTATGTATGTGTGTGTGTGTGTATGTATACATACACACACACACACACACACACACACACACATATATATACACACATACACACATATACATATATACATATTGTCTGCATTTCTAAGGAACTAGCCCTTAATTGGCATGACTGAGGATAAAGTCTGTGCGGTATCTATATGGACTAGGTAGTCTTTACTTCTCTGATTTATTACTAGATTTAGAGTTGTGTAGGAATTTGTTGAGAATACAGATTCTGACACCTGGAACCTGACTTTTGAAGATGGCTTTTTTCCCTCCCTATAATTAGCAATAGTATGACAGTGGCATGGTAAGGCTGAATGAAGCCCAGTGTTTCTCAAAATTGAGTTCCTGTTGTTGGTGCTTGTGCTATTTAAAATAGCTATTTAGTCTAGAACAAGGCATTCAGACGAACAACATTGTCAGGGCCACTGGAAGAGTATGTTTCTGTTTGTAATTGTGAAAGTGGATGCCAGTTGTATTATAAGATTACAAGAACAAGAAAGTGTTACTGACCTGGAGAGCTAAGATTGAGATCATTAAATTTTTTTTTTTTTGTGACTTGATTCTTTGAGTTTGTGTGTGTGCATTTTTCTTTGTAGTTTGCATGTATCAATGTAGTCAATGTCTAGTCAGTTCCCTGCAGTTTATGCAAATTAGGGTATGATTTGAAAAATGGTTTGATGAAGACATCCACAAATTGTAAGGGAGATGGTAATATGCATGTGACTGACGTGAGCTAATTAAACCATCATGTCCCAGGCTATTGTTTGCCTGGCAGTTATTTAGTGGCGTAAGGGAAATGTCAGCATGTAGCTTTACAATGCAGTAGGTTTTCATCAACAGAAAGAAGAAAAGATGTTAAAGCTCTCCTTATATCATCATGCCCATTGTGTAAATCATCTCTTCAACAACTGATCTAGCAATTACACATTGCTCAGAATACAGCATTTGAAATAAAAAAAAAAAATAAATAAAATAAAAAAGGGAAAACTCTGAGTGGAGTCCTATGTCTAACACTAATTTGCTAGGAGATGTTTATTACCCCAGGATCTAATCCTACAAAGAGGGATAATGATAATAGCAAGACTTATTTCATTGGCTTGCTTGTAATTAACTGTGAAAACACACATGAAGAGCTCTGCATGCCTAATGAAGACGAGCTATTGTCATAGCTGCAGTAGTACTTCCTAAGTTAGCACTTCTCACCTGGGGCTACTCACAGGATGGGAGTTCTTAACTGCAAGTTCGAGGGACACTTAACCCCAAGCTTTATAACTAAGTTCAAAGCAGGCGTCTTTATATTCTCATTTGTCTCTATAAACAGACAAAGCCAGCTATTTTTGTTCTCTTAAAAAAATTTATTTGCTAGAGCTCTGTCATCCACATCTAGAACAACTCTGCTTTTGGCTTGTTTAATCAGTCTCTTGTCTAGCAAGGAGTATTTCACCTTGAGCCTTAATTCTTTCTGCCATTCTCCCTGGAAATGGATCACATATTTCAAGTCTTGTCAGGATAAGTTGTTGATGATCCCTAGGTAACCAGGTGACTCCATGACTGTGTTCTTGATGTCCTTCCAGTTACTAACTAGAGAATTGCATATCTTTTCCTCCCTCATCTAACTTTTTTTTCTTTTATAAATCTTTTTTTTTTTTCTGAGAGTTGACACTTTCTTAAATGATTTTTCTCAATTGTGTTGTATAGCTATTTGATGATATATTACAAATAATTTTGAAGTGAATTTGGGACCCAGATTAAGCCTACATTAATGTTCAGATACTGACATTTGTGGGGATCAAATCTAAGCAAGGTTAATGGAGTCACCACTGAGGACCAAAATATGCACAATTCCATAACATCTGTTGTATGTGTGGTGAATGCATGTGAACATGCAAGTGCCCATGCCACGCCTGCACATATGGAGGCCAGGCAGAGCATCAGGTGTCTTCCTCTATTGATTTCCGCCCTATTGTCCTGAGAGAAAGCACCTCACTAAATCAGAGACTTGCTGTTTCAGCTAGTGTGGCTGTCCCTCAAGTTCTTGGGATCTGCCTGTCTCTGTCCCACAATGCTCAGGTTACAGTTATACATGGCCATATTCAGCTTCTACGTGGGCACTGGCAATCTGAACACAGGTCTTCATTCTGGCAGAATAAATACCGTCAGCCACTGAGCCGTCTCATCAGCACCCACATCTGCCCATAGTATCTATTTTTAAAATAAAAATGTTATACTTATTTTTCCAAGTATGTATTTGCAGTGTGCGTGTGTTTGTATGCAGGTGTTTATGTGTGGATGACAGTTGACATCATGTGTCTCTGTTAAAAACTCTCCACTCTGTTTTTAATGAGTCAGGGTCTCTCATTTGAACCCAGAACTTCCTCGTTCAGCTAGTATAACTAGCCAGCTTGACGTAGGGAATCCCTGTCTCTGAATCTGAGAGCACTGGATTTACAAGCAGGCTACCATACTCACCTGGCATTTACATGACTATTGGAGATCTGAACTCTGAATCTTCATGCTTACGAAGCAAATACTTTATCCACTGAGGAATTTCCAAGCTCCCTAAATGTTCTTGATTGTTCTAGTAGAGCTTATTCTTATTTTTTAAGTCTTTTCTTTTTTGTTCTGAAATCCCCCAGTGTACACTTTCTGTAACCAATGCCACATCCTGTCAACTTCAGCTAGAAAAATAGCTTTCTTGATGATTCAGTGTTATTGTGTTTTTTTTTCCAAATCCCAGTTAGCATCATCTGATTCTCCTTTTGATAGATTTGTACCATGAAGCGTAAATATATTTTTGATTATATAGTGGATTTTGTTTTTACATTATAATTTCAGTTTAGCTTATTCTTTCTAAATAAATTTTAATTGTCCTTTGGAGAAATAAAATTCTGGATACGAATAACGTTCAATATCTTTGAAACTACCCTTGAGTTTCGTTCAACCTGTTCCATGTTTGTGTCACTCGGGGTTCTGCGTTCTTGTATATTAACTAATTCTTTTAACAGCTCAGGGAAATATTTCCCTTATTTTGTTGGGAAAAAAATTTCAGTGGTCTCCCACGGGCTTTGATGTATTGCATATTTAGAACAGGGATTCATGCTCAGGACTCCTGTGTTGAAAGCCTTTGCTCTCCCCAGTACAGAACTCTAACCTTCTAAAGTGATCTACATGTTTTGGAGAATTCTAAAATGAAGGTACTGAATGTTAGCATGTTCTTCTATTAAAATCTAGCTCTTCTCACTATCATTGACCCTGTGAGAATATCTTTTATGTGTTCAGGCACAAAATAATGCCATTTCTAAATGATAGTAATGTTAAAAATAACATTTTCAGTGTTGTCATTCTGGGAACTAATCTATGGCCTAGCATCCATTTTTAGTCTGGTGCTTTCTGTGCTCTGAAGAGAAAGTGCAGCCTTTCATATATCATGATGTCTTCTTTATTCATTTCTTTCAGCTCTGGGGTTAGTGCTTATAAATTACTTATAACAGATTTGTGAGTGAAGTTTTGGCCATCAAATTTGGTAACATGATCAAGAGGAGTGTTGAAAGATTTTATGGAATGCTTTATATGATAAAAAAGTTCTGGTTGTGGATGTCTTTATGTATCTATAAACCTTATACCTGACACTCTTAGAGCACTGGCACTTCAAAGATAGGGCTAATTCATGTTCAGAGGTTGTGATTATAGGTATGTCCCACCATGCCCAACAGCTGAAAATTTTGTTTATATACTGTTCTCATGGGTCCTTTGTTTTAATGCTTTTCATATTAAATGAAGTCAGTACAACACATTCAGGAGAAAGAAGCATGTGAGGTCATCCTGCCATGACTGGTTTTGTTATATCAGGATGAGTCAGGTAGGCTAAAATATATAGGTGTCCAGGCTAATGGATTCAGTTTGCACACATATCCCACAAAATGGTACTTGTGTCAAGAAAAACACCCTTAGTAGTGGATTATATATAATTCTTAAAAATTCCACAATCCAACTTCTGCTCACATTTTGCTAATCAATGTCCCTAATAGTAGCACAGGTGAGGAAGTATAAACTGATCACAAACTTAAAAGGAAGAGATGTAAGTACTTATGAATGGTTCTTATAGTTGCCACTGTCAGGCATTGTTTCAGGTACAATTCTAATACCAGCTTTGATACAATGGATAATACACGTTCAATTTCTTTTTTTTAATAACAGAAGTCTCAGCACTGTTATAGAAACTCAAACATAATAGTAAACGTCAGGTTCCTTACATATTTCTGTTCTACTTTCTCTGAACCATGGGTTTGGTTTTGTGATTTTGTGCTTTAGATAGACCCAGACTGGTATTGAACTCTACCCTTTTGGTTTATTATCCTAAGAGCTGGAATCACAGATGTGCTACTCAGTGGAGTGGAATGGATTTTATTCTCATGTTGGTCATGTAGAAGTGTCCTGACACTTCTGTGACTACCTATATCATACACAGCTGTTCCTAAAGCAGGAGGAGTGGATAGATATCAACCTCCTCTCAAGTTGTAAGATGGAAAATCTTTCTTAGGAAAAACCATTCTTCCTTGTCTGACTTCCCCTATTTGTCATCAGTAGAAGCCCTGTCACTCAGCAACCATTAGCTGCAAGGACCTGGGAAAACATTCAAAAAGGAGAAAAAGAAAAGCAAAACTTGCTTAGAAGATCACTATGACTCTATCATTTTTATTGCCAGGGCACTGAGAGCATGCCTCTTGACCAAAACGGTAGCTCTGCCACTGAGAGAAAAAGGAGGATGCCCAAGGTGAGAGCAACCAAGCACCTCTACTAGAAAAAAGAATTTAAAAATTAATCCTTCCAATTGAACTTGGCGATAATGATGGTTTGAGGAAAATAACAAGCATGGGATATTATCATGTACACAGTCTAAAACTTTAGAAAGCTGGCTAGGAGAGGGTGAGGCCCAGTGAAGTGGCAGGCCAGTCATGCAGCAGGATCATATGAGCAGATCCTTGGGACACTAGAAGGACATCCAAGTCAAAAAGGTACTCCAGAAAGAAAACATCTGAATAAGGATCTACAAAGACAAAACAAGGCAAATAATTGAGAAGAGTGGTATAGAGCCATGAATACAATGACTTTTACACTTAGGACAAGCTATCTCAGTTTGATATTGCTGTGCAGTATCCAGCAGAGACAACTACTTGGACAATAGAAAGTCTTTATTAGCCAGCTGGCAACTATACGGGGTGTTCAGGATCCCAGTGTAAGTGGAGCCTTTCTCAGAATGAGATTTTAAGCACAAAATCTATACCCTGGGTTAATGTACTACACCTAACAAGAACAGAAGTGGAACTTCAGAAGCTAACAAACAAGGTTAGTGCATTTAGAGACTTTTCCAGAGCTGTGGACTTTGATGGAGTGGGTCTTTGTTTTTGTTTTGGCCAGTGATGCTATCTACTTACTGACTTTTATGGCCTGAATGATACTTCCATCCTGGAGTCAGTTGTGCTAAGGTCTGAAAGCTAGCTTGTGTGGTGGTGGCGCACATCTTTAATCCCAGCACTTGGGAGGCAGAGGCAGGCAGATCTCTGTGAGAGGCCAGCCTGGTCTACAGAGTGAGTTCCAGGAGAACTAGTGTTACAACAGAGAAACTTTGTCTCGAGAAAAAAAAAAAAAAAGAAAAAAAGATTATTAAGATTATTATTATTACTAAGACTATTAAGATTATGATTAATTAAGATTAAATAAGATTAGTTAATCAAGATTAAGTAATTTTTAATTAAGATTAAGGTTATTACTCTTAATAATATTAACTATAGTTGCGGGTAGAAGGCCAAAATAAGTTAATAAGGATTGATAGATATTTCAGAAGCATCTCAGAGATTGAGGTAGAAGAATGGCTGCAAGTTTAAGGCTAGCTTGGCCTGAATAAACCCTGCTTCAAATAAACAACCTGCCTAACAAAGAAAGCAAAAACATGACAAAAATATTCTTAAACAAACAATTAATATTTACCCTATGATGAGATTTGACTGGCTTGTGCAAATCTTGTACAGGTTCTTTTGTTTGCCATGAGATAATGATTGTGACAGTCATGTCCAGAAACAGCATTTTATGACTTCTCCCATTCTCCAGCTCTTACACTCGTTCTACCTCCTCTTCCTCCATGTTCTCTGAGCCTCCAGCCACAAACTGAGGACCTATTAACAGTTGATAGTTGATCAAGATTTCTTTATTGAGCATGAGGCCAATGTTAGGTTTCCTATGCTTTAATGGACAGCCTCCTACTTATGTGTGAACATATGGACAGTACTAAGTGAACTTAGTGGTTTCAAACACACATACACATGCACATACAAACTCCAAAGAACAATTAAAAACAGGACATGGTGTTGAGAGGAGGAATTTTGTAGGAATTTTCAGGGTTAGAGGGACAAATTAGGAGGTCAAATATAATCATATTTCAGTGTATACATATATGAAGTTCTCAAAAGTAAGAAAGTTAAAAAGAATATTATATACATTAACTTATTTTGATAAGGAAATGGCATCAATTGGAATTGAGAGTTATTATGGCAAACATAAATTGGTTGGATGTATGATGCATGTGATTATTGTAGACAAATGAGCAAATTGAGACATAATTATTGGGTTTGGGTAGGAAATAATGACGTCAAAGGAAGCTATGGATGAAGTAGAGGAATCAGATACAGTAGAATCTACTAATGAAGCTTGTGAGAGCCTTAGATTTTTAGATGTCCCAAATTTGAATTTATGTTTGGCATTCATATTCATCACTGGCAAAATGAAAGGTTTTTTTTTCATGATCTCAAAATAATTGTATAATGATATGCATTTGATGGCAGAAAAAATAGAATATGAATGTACTCTAGGAGGACTGCTGGAAATTTGATATGTGAATATGCATTTAGAATTAAGCTAAAATTTGTTATTTTCCTGGTTTGTTAAAGAATATGCATCAGTTTATTTCCCCCAGAAGGTGCTAGTAGTGTGCCTTAAAATACTAAGTTAACTTACTAGTTTCTCTGATGTGATTTTTCTGTTTCTTTTATTTTTTCTCTTGCCTAGAACAAGCTTCAATCTTTCTGTTTCTAATATGAAAATATAGCACATGTAGGTGAAATTGCTGATCTGTTGATAATTTAGGGTTACATAAACTTCTTTGTTTATTCTTATTTATTATCAAAACATTTGTAAACATTTCTCATTAATACTAGTGTTTGTGGACTGGTGTTGCACTCTTCTGCTAAAAGTGCTGGAGATTTCAAGCAAAAAGGTATCTTTCACAAAACGAGTTTGAGTGATGATGCTTCCAGTGGTTAGGAATTCTTTGTACTGTTACCCATTTTGGACAGTATTCATAATTTGGGAGCAAAGCCACTCTCCTCTTGTTAATGTATAGCTAAAATATATCCTGTTGCTGATCGTCCATGTCCTAGAAGCTTAGGCAAAAATTTGGCTGCCATGGAGCTGTATATAGATCATGGTGGAGCTCCACCCCAATAAATCAGACCATCTCTGACTGTCTTATGTAAGAAGACAGCTTTGGAGAAAAAAAATTAAATTTTTTAAACTGAATTAAACAGGTGGTGATGTCATAGATAAATCATGCTTCTTTAAACAGAACAAATTCTTATCATGATTTTAACAGACACTTATCAAACATTTTTGTTTGTAGGGGCAGAAGATTGAGTAGGGCTGGGATTCTCCATGATGATACAACTGACTCGTGATCCATACTCTTTGCAGCAATACAGCACTGCTCTGCTGGTTTCCAGGATCTCACATTTCCTGGTGAAAGACTGAGCTGGGCATTTACAACTCAGTATGTTTCTAGCAGGATATTTCTAATATCCTGTGTACATATGTGTGCACATGAATGTGAGTGCGTGTGTGCACGCACGCACATTTGTGTGTGTGGAGGGGTGTTGGCTGGGAAGCCAGGTCCTCTTTTATCAAAGCATTGTATATATTTAGGCTTTAGTCACCTGTATAGTAAACCACAAGATGCACACTGTTGAGAGTTTATTTCAAATAGTAAAATGTTTTTGGGTACCTTTCTCTTTTTTTCCCCCATATAATAAAAAGCATCATATATTTGTAAGACACATGCTCCTGGCTAAGCTTCAGCTGGAGTGCCGTCCTGGCGTGTCTGGTTATTTGTGATTGCTATCCATGTGTACTGGACCGAGCCAAGAGCTGACAGGAAGATGCTTGTGCCCTGGATGCTGGTAAGTGCTTGGCTGCCCTCCCCAGGACTTCCAGCTGCAGCAGTGCTTTCCTTTGTACTCAGTGGACTCGTGGCTGCCACAGTTGCAGCTGCTGATCTCGTAGCAGCAATGGAGTAGCCGAGATACTCAAATATAGTGTACTGGATTATAGTTCAAGGGCCTTTGTGAGGTCACAGCTCTGTTGTTGCTGTAAACCAAGTATTTTACTTCTTTCCCCAGTCTTTCCTTTTCTGTCTTCTTCCTTTCCTCTGCAACACCGAACATGGCTGTTTCAATGAGACGGGCTTCCAAATAGATGAAAGGATGACTTGTTACTGAGAAGTCTGCTTTTTCAACCTTTCGACGTGAACCCCAACTGAAAATGAAACACAGATGGATCTGGGGACTGTGGAAGACTGGACCAAGGCTCAGTTTAGTATCACAACAACACATCCAGCATACCTCTTTGGCTCTCCTCTTTAACATGCTCCAGGCTACCGTCCTCAAGAGAACTCCTATGGCTTTTGGTTGGTGGCTTCCCTTTCATTCTCCCTCTGATTGTTCAGTTCTCAAGGTATCATTAGTGCCCAGCTTGCCTGAAAATGAGTTTCTCGATCTACCCCAAGAGGTTCCTGCTGAATCTTTGATTCATGCTGGGTTCTTTACTGAATCCCCAACTCCCTTCTTCAAGATACCATATATGTTTCTTTAATTTTGTTTTAGAACTAGAATTATTACTATCATTCTTTATTTTAGGAGAAAGAATTTGATGTACCTCAGTGGTACCTTATTCTTCTAAAAGTACTCTTAAAATTCTCATGAGATCTTACACTAAGGCTTACAAATTATGAATCTTTCATCTCTGTAGCAACAGGACCAGATAGTGCTCCATACACTACTTCTGGTTGGAAGGGACTCCATGTTTTGGCTACATTTCTGTATCTTGTTTAATGTGTCATCTTGAAAAGTGGTTGTGTAACCCATTCAACTTTGGCCTTCAAAATTAGATTATCTTATCTGTTTCAAATGTGCTGTGTTTTTCTTATCTAGACTTACAAAACATTGTTTTTTCATTAGAATAACTTGCTGTGTTTGGATAAATAATACTCATTTGTACAAAATTGGCACTTTTACAAGACCGAGTTTTTATAATCCATGAACATTAATTATTTCATAACTTGTATTTTTTTTCTCTTTTTAGCAGCTTCCTATTGTTTTTCTATGAGGATTTGTAGTTGGCAGTGTAATTTGTGTTGGTCTTTGGATTTATTACTGAGTCTGTTTTTGCTGCTACTATGCTGTACCACTTATTACTACATTTTTTAATTGTATGCATAGGTACAATTGATACTAGTGTTTTATATTGAATCTTTGTGCAACAAAATTGGCAAATTCACTCATCAAGCCTAATTGCTTCTTTGTATGTAATTTTGGGTTTATTACATATAAAACCATGTAATTTGAAGAACTGTACACAATAAGAATTTTACTGCTTTGAATATATTAGTTTCTCTGACCCTACACTGTCTTTTTCCTCACAGATTATTGGCACTGCTTGAATTTCATAGTCAAGTACTAAATTGAATACAAGAAAGCTATTGTCTCTCTATTGGTGATAGAAGGAAAGTTTTCAATAATTTATCAGATAATAAGATTTGCTCAGATATCTTATAGACATAGTTTGTCATTGCAAGGAACGTCTGCTCCGTAATGTTTTCTCTTTTATTTTCTTGAACAGCTCTTTGATTTTTAGTAAATACTTTGTCTGGATTTATTGGAATAATCATATGATTTCTCCATTATTCTGCTAATGTTATGATGTTCACCGATTTATTTCATACTGACAAACCAACTTTGCCTTTGTGAGATGTCTCACGACGTTATCATGCATCATTACATTTAGTTTTCTGAGACTTTGTCTAGAAGTATTATATTTATGCTCATGAAAGAGAGTAGGACTTGGTTTTCTCATCTTGTAATATTCATGTCAGGTTTTCAGAATAAGTAGTACAATTGTTTCATTAGGTGAACTGCCACCAAACTCCGTCTTTTCCTATTCTATGGATGAATTGTGTTACCACAGAACATTATCATGCATCATTACATTTAGTTTTCTGAGACTTTGTCTAGAAGTATTATATTTATGCTCATGAAAGAGAGTAGGACTTGGTTTTCTCATCTTGTAATATTCATGTCAGGTTTTCAGAATAAGTAGTACAATTGTTTCATTAGGTGAACTGCCACCAAACTCCGTCTTTTCCTATTCTATGGATGAATTGTGTTACCACAGAACAGATTTTCTTAATGAAGATGATTTCTAGAGAAGCCTTTACTTTCACAATTTGGAGAATATTTGGGGAAATTTTGGTAAGTTGTGTTTTTCTGATAAATGCTGAACCTCTTCTGAGTTAATTTGCTCTGTTTTTTTAGGCCTCATTTAATAGTTGATAAAACTGTTGAATTTTAACTTTTTGTATAAATCTTTGGATTTTCCATTAAGCATTGCTTTAGTTTAGCTCCACTAAACCAAATTTTGACTGATATGTTTTATTTTATTTAGCTCTTTCAATACACAATTTTTAATTATAGTCTACTGTTTGGTCTTTGGTGATTTAGACATTTATTGTCATCTGTCAGTGAATTGGAGATTCCCCCTTTGAAATTTTTGCTATTTAATTCTAATTTCCTAGCTGTCGAAAAGATGCTGTCTTCTGTTGATTTGAAACATGACTTTTTTTTTTTACGAATAATTCAAAACTCTTCAAAAATGTGTTTATCTTCTGCAGCATGTGATCTGATGTTAACCTCACACACTGAATTCTGAAACTTCAATACATACGTCATACACCTTTGATACACATACACACACACGCGCGCACACTCAAATTCTATACATACTTGTGCACTATGTAGATCAGTTTCAGATAACTACTTAGTGCTTTGTATGTAGAGTCTTGTTCTGGTAGAATTATATGTATCTATTTTGCTGAAACTATTGATCATAATTTTTCTGATGTCCAAATCACAGCTCTTTGTTTTTCTCTTGGATATGGCCATTTCTGCCTATCCTCTTGGCATGCCTGGTAATTTTTCTCATTTCTAGGAACTGTGTTTGGAAACTTTACAGATGGATGGAAGGTCCTGATTGGTGGTCTCTTCCATCCAGGATTCTGACTCAAAGTTTGGAGTGTGTCTGTGGATGCTCTTCTAAGGTTGACCCTGACCTTCACTGTTCCTTGATTGTTGAGGTTGGAAAGCCCTTATTATCTTTCTTTCCTCAGAAAAGGTTTCTCATGGGTTTGCATCCTTCAGTTTCCTCTTTGTTCAGTATCTTGGACCTATCCTGGTTCAGGAGCCGCAAATTCCAAATTTGTGGCTCTATCTCTTCAACACTGCAGAAACCTTGCTTCAGATTTCCAGTATTTCAGGTTCAGTTCTCTGCTCATTCTTTTAGCTTCATGGTTTTTGTCACTTGCTGTACGCAAGGGACCAAGCATAACTGGACTAGGTTCAGTTCACTCTGTTTTCCTGTTTTCTGAGAGCTTGGATTCTTTGGCCCCATCTGCCTCTGGCATTGTAATATGATGCGTCTCAACAGTCTCGGATTTCTGCAGAGCTTCTTGATCTTCACATTGCCATATCACCAGAAGGAGAAACCATTCAGATAAATGAAATTATTTCCACAAATTTTTCTTCTAAAAAGTAAAGTCATAATGCCCACATACCATACATCAAATATGTAATATATTATCCATATCACAAGCAGCATTAGAGTTGTTAATATCTTTCATCTCCCTACTCCCATTGTGTTAAATCTCATTGAGTCATTCCTCTGAATATAGTTCATGGTTTTAAAGTAACATTTTCTACATTGGCATCTTAAAAAGTATATTAATATTTTTTTTTATTTTGAAAAGGATACAGGGGATTTGTATCATTCCTTATATTTACATTTATTCTATTGAATAAAAACAGTTAAGTCATAGGAAATGAGAATTTCCTCTTTCATTTCCCTTTCATTTATTTTTCTCTCCAGGAATGAAAATCTTTTACTCTGATTCTTCTTGTAATTTATTTTCTGTGTAATAAATTTTCCCATTGAAGGCCTCTGCATTCACATCATTTTTATAGGATCCCAGAATATCCTCTTTGTGCCCTAAAAATAACTATTTATTCACAGTTTTCCAGATCTGGCATGTTTTAATGAAACTGCTTGCACAGAAGCTAGCACATTACCTTTCTTCATGCCTTCCTGACAAAGCTTTTCTGCTCTATTTCCTAGGTCATCTCCTGTGATTAACAGTTTTCTCTCCACTCTGTTTAGTTTCTACTTTTTCTGAAAATTATTTTAACACTTGCAGAAACATATTTTGATAGTAATTATTTGTAACACTTGAAGTGGAAACAAATTTTTAAATTTTTTTGGCATATATGTGTAAGTGCAGGTGTGTGTATGCGCGTGTCGTTCACATGTGTATGGATGAATGTATGTGTGCATATGGAAGGCAGAGGTCAAATGAATACCTGCTCTATAATTCTCCAACTTATATTTTGAGACTGGGCCTCCCACTGTGTCTTGAAGGTAGAGATTTAGCTAGACCAGCTGTCTAACAAGCCATACCTTGGGGGCTAGCAAGGGATCCTAACAAGGATCCACCTGGTTCCACATTACCAGTGCTGGAATGAGAAGAGTATGGTATGTGCTGGGCTTTTTGGTATGTGATGGGAATTTAACTCAGGTCCTTATGCTAGCCCTGGGGATGCTGAGATAGGAAGATCCCTGGAGCTCACAGCCATCCAGACTGAAATAACAAACTTTAGATTCAGTGAATATAACTTGTGTCAAAAATAATGTGTGCAGTGATGAGGAAAGACACTCTGTGTCACCCTATGGACCCACAGGCGCATATATGGGTTTATACCCTTTCATCCACACATGTATGTGCACACAGATACACAGACAGCATACACATATGCATATAATACATGTACATACATCCCCCCAAATTGTATTCCTATGAAATTTGATACATCTTTATTTCCCTTCCATGCCGTGCTCCTTTCAGCCTCTTCTTGATCATGCCTCATATATACCATATAAATGCTATTGTTACTTACATTGAAAGTATTAGTTGTAGAGTCCAACTCATATTGAAATGTGGATTCCCTTTGGAATCAGCAGTGTGCCTTGTTCCTCTTTATTAATCCTGTAAGCACTGAAGGTACACGTATTAATTTGATTAAAATGAAGAGCTAAGTAGAATGTTTATGATATTAATCATGAAATACTGGCTGAATTGCTTTAGGAAACAGATTAAGTATTGTATTTCATTTCCAAATTATCTTTTAAATACCGGATACTTACTGAGGCTGGATCATGTTGGCAAGCTGCTAAAACTATGTACTTTCCCCCCAATTTTCACTGAGTCATTCTTCTTTCTCATAAGTACTCTCAGTGAAGTTAAAAGTTGTATGTAAATATGTTATATATGCTTTATACATACATCCCTTTGTAGCTCTTATTTCAAATTACTTGGATTTTTTTCATGAATCTTGCTAGCATGTTTTTGAGATTTACTTATAGTTTACTTAAGAGCCAACATTCATTCTACAAAATAATGGGTTTTTGTTAAAACATTTTCATGTATGTTTGTCAGGAATTTTGTTCACGCTTATAGTTTACTTAAGAGCCAACATTCATTCTACAAAATAATGGGTTTTTGTTAAAACATTTTCATGTATGTTTGTCAGGAATTTTGTTCACACTTTTCTTTCTTTCTCTTGTGTCTCTAACTCCTCTCTTCCCTTAGTCTATACCTTATTAGGGAAATATATTTAGGCTATGTTCTTTTCCATTTTTCTTTAAAAGCAGAATAACTTATTGGATTATAAATATTATTGTTTATTTGGTATGAATTGTCTTGTCCAAAGCTATATATTTCACCACTTCTCTAGATGCAGTTGACAACCATTAAACAGAGGGCCAAGGTCATCCCTCTAGTGGCTTGCTTTTTTGTTGTTTTATTCAGATAAGTAGATAGCCATCATATCAGGGAATCTTCCATAAATTCAGCATGTTTCCACGCGTGAACCAACACTATGACACTATTTTTTATTTAAGTTTTTCACTCCAAATGCAAGTAATAAATACAAACAAATAAATATGAGAATCATTATACTAAACATTTAATTCTGTGATTGACAAAAGCATTTGAAAAATTAAACATGCAGGTGAAATAAGGCTCAAAAAGACAGGTTTTACATTTCCTCCCCCAGGGATATGAAATGTAAATAAAATAGACAAGAAACTAGAGAAGGTAGATAAATGATGGGTTGTTGAGGTCAGACGGTGCACTGCTCTAAATTACTCTGTGTTGTAGAAGCAGCAACTTCCAAGTTGTGCTGGTCGCTGAGAGCTTCCATTGTCTGAAAAGGCAGTGGCTTTATCTTGAGTGAAAATGCTGATGTGGGAAAGATGCTACATTTTTCTTGTGCAAATAAGTGCCCAGGACCTTTCTAGGTGGAAGCAGGAGACACAGACTCCCTAGCTAACTCATTCACACAAGTACATTATCCTCTATGGGCTTATAGAAGTAAACCAGAGCATGTAGACACCTAGCAATCCCGCATCAGGAAAATCAGGCCTGCCAGCTTATGGAACACATCTGAGTTAAGCATCCCAGCTGGGGCTTGAGAAACTTGGACAGTTCTGTCTGCCTTAGGGTTTGTAACACTTGTTAGCTGCTCCTCTCCAGTGACTTTTCCTGGCTCTGTATGAACCTTCTGCTTCTCTGCCTCAGTGCAGCTTCTCTGAGCCTTGCCTGCAGTTTCCTTAACCCTATTGTAACCATCCCTCTCCCAAGTGTGTATGTGTCACCATGTCAAGAAGGTATGGCTTGAAAAATAATTTTAATTATTAAGAATATTTAAAAACTATAACTATTCTCATATCAGAGGATATCTGATATGGCCACAGAATTAAATGAAGTTTAAATTTCATTTAATTTAAATGAAATTAGTGATTTATAACCAATGACATCAAGGTAGATTGTAAGTTTATTTTTATTATTTTAATTCAATAAATTTTAACATCGTGTGAAGACACAGATGTGTTTCTGATGTAACATGCTCCTGACAGTGTCTGTGAGGGATAAGTGTAGAACTAGTGGAGAGAAGAGGGACAAGTATAGCCACTGAAGTGGCAATATGCTCACAGTACATGTATGAAAGTACTTTACTGAAATCCATGAGTTTATACAATTAGTAAACACTAATAAAAATAAAATAAAATAAGAGGTTTGAAAGAGATAGTTCAATGTGGAGCTGGCCTAGAGCTAAGAGGGGGTTGAAGTGTGTTTCCAAACCTGGATTTTCTCACCCTGAGAGCAGAAGGCATCCAGCTATTCCTCTTTCTTACTCTCACAAATCCCAGCAAGAATTAACAGCTAGCAAAGCTCTCTGGGGTGCTGACCTGCCTTAGATCAATAGCCACTGATAACATCCTGCGTCTCCTATCCAAGGCATATGGCCTGGTTGCTGCTTATCTGCCCAAAGCAGCTAGAGGGCCTCAGGGCTGCAATTCTCCTTATAAGGTCTCTTCCCCTGGCCTCTGCAACTGCTCCCACTCATCCAAATAGAGCTTTCTTAATACTCTCACCCCAGAAAAAGACATATGAGAACCCAGGTCTGTGAATCCCGCACATGGAACCCTCCCCCATATATATCTGTGTGTGTGTGTGTGTGTGTGTGTGTGTATCCCTTTGCTTCAATAAACTGAGCTTTTGATACTGACACTGCCTCTGCCTCCTGGAAAGTCTGTTTCCCTTGGGCTCTCAGCTTCTGCCCAAGACCCTCTTGCCCCAGATGGTTCCTGACTACTTCACTCCATCCTCAATATTGAACCATTGGTGTGCAATAGCTTGGCTGCCCTGGGAAGGGACCTGAAAGCAGGGAACAACAATTCAGTTCCCAACATCCAATCAGTCTGCTCACAACTGCTTATAACTTCAGCTCTAGTGGATTCTATACTCTCTCTTAGCCTCCATGGGCACCTGCATTCGTGTACACATATGAACACATTCACACACCTTTTTAAAAAACAAAAATAAATATTAAAAATATAATAGATAAATACATAATAAAGAAAAATATTCATGGCATTCACATATATTTTTAAATATTGAGAACTCAAAGCATATAACTGAGGAGTAGGTACAATTTCATTTTGTGTATTACACTCTAGTTATAGTATGTATCAATAAAAACAACAAGATTACTGGGAGTCAGACAGAGAAGCATAAATGGAAAAACACCACAGAAATAGAAACATCATTGCTTTAAGTCTTATTGAGCTTTGAGACTTATCAAGAGTGTGCCCTTGAGCAAATTGCTTGCTTGAGCTTCTAAATCTTAAATTGTTGAACAAAGCTAAAGATTGTATCCAGATTTTTTTTCTTTTGATTTGTTAAACTAAGATAAAGACTTGTCAGTCACATTTTTTGATGAAGAGGAACCTTTCACACAGTCTCAGAGTTTCTTATTTGGTTTCTTCTTTCTTGTTTGCACTGACATGAAACTTTATTATTCTCATTACAACGAGACAGGTTAAGATGGGAATATGAACAATAATGGTGCCACTCGTGCCATGACACTGTGCACATCATACGCTATGCAACACAATGCAGCACTGGTTTCCTCAGGACTTCTTAAAGTAGACTATGGGTTTTCTCTGAAAAAAACTTGTTTTTTAAGCACTAAACTAAATTGAGAAACATATTAAGCCTCTGATAGGTTCAAATGTCAACTTTTCATTGATAATGTTGTCTTGGATAATAACTACAAATGAGTCTCCAAGCATGGTAACCCCTTCCTCCTAATTTAAATAATGTTTACTTACAGGAAAATTAGGAACTCAGAGAAAAAAAAAAAAGACCTTGCAACCTCTATGAGAGGATCTCAGTATTTCCTACAGACTGAGTTTAGAGCCCTCTAGAAAGTCCAGATCCCTCTAAGTTCTCAAAGGTTAGGTACTCCGAGCTTCTGGAAGATAATCAGTACCCATGTCATGAACACCAACACATGATGGAAAATGCTTTAGTCCTACACACAGTTATATCAAGGACAAGAGGTGAGAGTGGTCACTTTAATATCTTATACCTTCTGTGTAGAAAGTTGTGTTGTCAGAATGGTGTCATAATACATTCCCTTTCTCTTTACTTGGATAAGTCAGTTTCTAAGACTTGTAGAAAAGTGTGTGTGTGTGTGTGTGTGTGTGTGTGTGTGTGTGTGTGTGTGTGAAAACCATAGACACAGAGTCATAATTTCATAACTCAGCACCCTAAAACTCTTAATTCCAAGAGAGGGAAGTGATTTTCACCTTTTTTTAAAGCCTAGGGAATGATATTACCCCCTCATGCTGGATAGTTTTATGTCAACTTGACACAAGCTAATGTCATTTGAAAGGAGGAAACCTCAGTTAAGAAAATGCCTCCATAAGATCGGGCTGTAAGCAAGCCTGTATGGAATTTTCTTAATGATTGATGGGGGAGGGCTATTAATCAACCCAGCCCATTGTGGTTGGTGCCACCCCTGGGCTGGTGTTCCTGGGTTTTATAAGAAAACATACCCAGCAAGCCAGGTGAAGTAATTCAGTAAGCAGCATTAATAACTCTATGACATTTTAAATAAGATTTATTATTTTTCCACTTTATAGGTAAAATCTTTTGAGCCCAAACTCTCTCAGGGCATGAATCATAGGACAATGATTGAAATCCAAGTTTCATAATTCTGTTGTTTCTATTTTTGGGTAAGCAAGAAGGCAAATGTACAACAAAGCTGATGAGAACAGAGCTTGGGATACCACAGCTACACAGGGCCAAATACCAATTTTTGGTGAACGTTTTGCAATGAAATTGGCTAATGTACAGGGAAGTTATTGTTGAACATAAAGGTTTCAACAAGCGCTGGTAATTCCTCCATCACTATTTCTGTACGTCAGCTCCCTCCTTTATAGAATATTGCCAAAGATTTTATCTCATTTGCTACAGCTTAGATTGCTGTGAGAATCAAGCACTATCTTGTACCAGAAGTTCTTTGTAAGATGTAAAGTACTATGCAAAGGAGAGTTACTTTTATTGATCTGTGCATTAAGTGTTAGGCCTAAAACACAAGTTAGTTAATGCTCTAATGATGGAAATTTGAACCACAAAACCTATTAGGAAATGCTGGAGTAAAGTAAACAGAGGCTGAGACCCATCATTTCCAGTGAAAAAAGTTTGTCAAGAGACTGATTAGACTAATTGAACACGGCCTGGTATTGATTTTGCAGTTTCTTTCTACTTTGGCTAAGAATGCAAATCAGCTAAAAGGTGTGGATACTAGAAAGCAGAGCTGAAAATCCAATTCATCAACTTGAGGGTTCTCTAGCCACTGAAAAATGTAATCATTTGGAATCATTGAGAAGTGTCTTAAAAATACAGAATACTCAGTGCTCCCCGTGAGACATACTCAATCAGGATATGCAGTTTGAGAAGCCCCGGGTACACTTCTATTTATGAACTATTTATAAACTCTATTTATGAGTTTATTTATGAGTTCTATAAAAACGTTAGCAAGCTTCACCTTTGATAATATTCAAGACATACTTAGTTAATATATTTAACACTTAACTGCATGTTCTATAATTATTATTATTTAAAAATAAACATAATGGCATCTGTGCAGATTGCAAATTTAAATGTCATGTTTGTACTTTATTTTTCTTAGTTGATATATTAATTTTCTCTCACCTTCAATGTCCTTTCTGTATTCATTCATTTATTCAATAATCATGTTTTGAATGATTATCATGTACCAAATATCTCCGCTCGATTCACTGTACAGTGGGAATGAGTACAGTTTCTTTATATTATGATGCTATTTAATTTTAGCAGTAAGAAAAAGTAATACATAGTGAACAAGTAAAAACAAAGAAACAATTTTTAAGGGAGCACCAGATCAGTAGACATGTGCTACTCAGAGTCCTCACCTTGGCAGGTCATCATGGCTGAGAGTATTTCATCAGCTCTGGAGACTGCGAAGGCAGTCAAGCAAGAGCCACGGTGGTAAACGAAAGCTTTAAAACATAAAGAGTCTGGTATCTTCAGAAAGCTGAGGGGATGCTGTCATGCCTGCAGTTGAGTGAGTTGGTTGGTGGATTGGATTTGCCTAGATCAGGAGTCCTGCAAGTGTGGTCTCAGGGACTGCCATAGGCAGTCATTAATGTACAATAGGCAGAGGGGGGAACGCGAGGATGACAACTGCATCTGAAACACACACATCTGAAAAGAATGATTAGCTCAGTGTTTCTCCGGATCCTGAGTTGAACGGGACGCATTAAAATCCAGCAAGGGTAATGCGCAGGCCTTGGAGGGAGATGAGAGACAGGTTTTATTTGTTTGTTTCTGAAGCTGTGCCATCAGATTCATTCCTTGTTGTCACCTCTTCTGTTCTGCCTTTCAGGCCACGTTTCCTCACTGAAGCTGGCTCCTGCTCACACAGGCACCAGCTGGAGACTGAAGGAGGCAGGGCATCCCTTGCAGGTGCAGCCTGTCATCCATGGCACCGGTTCACTCCAGACTGGTTTGTTCTGCTTCCAGATTTTACCAGATGCCATTAGCTTCTAAGTCCCCATAACACCGTGTCCTCCGCTGGCCTACTGATAATCTGTGTTGCCTCACCAGCTTCTGCTTAGCATCTCAATTCTTTTATCACTCTTGCAACCATTTCCTTGCATTAGATTTCCTTGGCTTTCCTTTCCTGCTTAGACCCTGATGGATATAAACAATAAGAGGAAAATAATTGGCTATATAAATTGAAGCATGTACAGGTTTTCGAAGAAGGAAATCTCTAGGTCACTTTTGGAAATATTGATCTTACATTTAAAATATAAAGTCTAGGTGATATATATATATATATATATATATATATATATATATATATATGCATACATATATAGATACAGATATATGTATCTATATATATACAGAACTCACATCTGATTCTGAATTATTATGAATCTTTGATTAATAAGATATTGATGATGCTTATATTCATAGCAGTGAAAAGAATGAGCAGAGAAAATTTAGATTGAATTCTCAATAATTTGAGGGTGACTCTCAGATATCGTCTGATAGTCAGATATAATATTGTCTAAGGTGGCTTCTATATGACTGGATTTATTTTGTTAAAATAACTAGAATATATAGAACATGTCTATCATCTATCTACCACATCTCATTAACTATGTTGCTAAATAAAATACAACAATGTTCCTAGAACACAAAACTTATAAAAGTAGTTTCTAGGCTCTAAGAAATTACAGAAAAATAAGGCAAGATGTGAAATAAACTAGCTTTATAGGTTTAATATACATTTTCTTTTTGTTCCCTGAAATATTAGCTACATACTGCAGGTAGTCAGATTCCAGTGAGTTGTCCAACCCAGTCCAGGGACCAGAGTGGTTGAAATCCAGTTCATTGCCTTCCAGCCATAATGTGAGTCTTAGTTCAGAGCTCTTTTTGTTTGAGCAGATGAGGCATTCTACAAACCCCTGTGAGAAGATATTTTTCCTAATACATGTGTGTTAGTTTTCTGTCACTGTAAAAAATAAAACAAAACATTCAAGGTAAACAGCATTTTAAGTGAAAAAGGTTTGTTTGGGTTGATAGTTTTGGGAGTTCAAGTTTATGACCAAATGGTTCCATTATTGCTTTTGACCTGAGGTAAGGCAGCATGTTATGGTAGGATGGTGTGTGGTAGAACAAATTTATTCATCTAGTTATCTAGGAAGCAAAACCTAGTAAGAGGAATGGGATAGGTGTCCCATAATCACCCTTGAAATCATGCTTTCTATGTCATGAGGAAGTCTCACATGGCCTCACATGGCCAAATTTCCCAAAGCTCTCAAAAGTACTACACTGGAGACAAACATTTAACACATGGGCTTTGAAGGACATGCAATATGCAAACTGAGGTAATATGGACAGATGTATGTATACCTCAGTACTGGCTTTGAGAAGGGCAGGGCCAATACTGCTGTTTGCAAATCTCAACCATAAGCTATGTCATCTGTGATTTAAGCCTTTTGGGAACCACTTTGTATGCTGCTGCGAACCTATGTGAAGAGAATTTTTTTCCTCAAAACTTTATTCTTAGACTGAGTGTATCAGCAACCATCATGAAGGCAAATTCTAGGACACTCCATTAACAACCCCCACCCCCCGCCAAATTCTAATCTGCAGGAATAGGATCCAGGGCTTCTATCCAGGCATTTTGAGCCATACTGAGAGCAAGTTAGTCCTATGCACATTAAAACTAGAAAACAACTCTTCTAGGGACATCAGTTTGCCCAAAGAGTTTAGACTCAATTTTAAAGACTTATATGATCATTTTTTGTGAACATTAAAAGAAGGCAGGAATGTCTTTGGAACCTTCTAAAGTTGAAACCAAACCTGGTAGCTCCTAGGCTACTCTCTAATACTCCTGCTATCCTGAGACATCTCTCCTGAAATTTCTCTCAGAGAGTTGATAGAAAGTTAACTAAGCACATCAGGGCATATTTACAGAGGAACTTAAGATTAATGTTAAAATGTATTTTGTAGTAGAATATTAAAATAACTTGATCACTCATTTTAAAGTTTTATTTTATTATTAATGGTGTCTTTGTGTTAAAGGAGGGGTATATTCACATGATTACAGATGCCTGCAGAGCCCAGAAGAAAGTATATGATATTCTGGAGCTAGAGTTACAGGGCCTGTGAGCCACACAAATGAGGTGCTTAGAACAGAAATCATGTCCTTTTCAAGAGCAGTATGTATTCTTAACCACACAGCCATCTTTACAGTTCTCAAACATTCCTGTAGTTATCTTCAAAGAATTGGTTTGATTTTCAATTGTGTGATGTATTTGTGTCTGTGTGTGGGCATCTGCACATGAGTGCAGGTACACACAGAAGCCTGAAGATGATGTTGAATCCTCTGGATCAGGAGTCACAGATTGTTGTGAGTTACATGAAGTAAGTTATGGGAATGAAACCAGGGTCCTCTGCAAGAGCATCACACATCTTTAATCTCTGATCCATCTCTCTAGCCCAACTTTCTCATTCTTAAATGTTCTTACTTCTAATGCTTTCATTCTGGCTCCTGGTCCCATGTTCCTCTTAATCATCGAGGCCTTCTGAGAGCAACCTGATTTTTCAGGAGTGTCCCTGCTGCCCTTTGCATCCTAGAGTTGGCAGTGTGCTCATGTCCTATAGAACTCAAACTCCAGTCTCTGTTGTTTTGATCCTTTATTTGTTTAGTGTTATTTTCCACCTATGACACTGAAATAAGCACAATAAGGCCACAAGCCCTGTCCTTGTCACCCCTACCAAAGTAGTGCCTGTCTAAGAATAGCCAATTAGCATATACGTTTTTATGGATAAAACACAGGGAGATAGACTCTAGTGGGCGACTCGGAATTGCATCTCCTTTCAAGTTTGCTTATGAAATGATTATTCTTGACTATAGAGATGTCTTAAGTGAAGCCTGTTTGTATGTTAAGCCTGAGCATTTTCAGAAATCATTCATAGAGTTTTGATCTTGTGATTCACAGCCTTTTCTTTGTCTCACTCCATTCCTACAGGTGTAGCTAACTGCTTTCCTTTGCAGAATTCAGCACCATAGTCTTAGGAGTTTCTGGAAAGTACTCTCAGTTAACAAATCCAGGATCTGGAACTACAGAAGTGTCTGGGATGAATCCTTTTAGTTTTGCTATTTTAATTACTAATGTGTAATGAGGACCCATGAAAGCAGCCTGTTTCCTTGGTGTCTCTGACCAGCTCAGTGAGAATCCTCCCCACGCCTTCCCAAAACCGATGGATGTCTAGAGGGAGGTTAAACAAGCTATTAATCCTGGAAGATATTTGTCCTCCTTTCTTTTGACATTTTATTGCCCTTTAACTCATTAGTGAAAGATATCAAAGCAGAGTCAGCCTGGGGAATACAAGGCCTTTTCATTAAAATGGCAGATCTCTGTGATCTCTTTGTTCTTCCCTATAAGAAGTCTTTGATCAGTGCACAAGGAAAGATTTATAAAGACAGAAATAGGTAATTTTAAATCAATAAATTAAAAACCACAGCAATAATATTACAGTATCATTTATGGAGACAAAAAGATTTCCAAGACAATGTTTTAAAATTATTCTTAGTCAAAACATTAGCAAGACTAAAAAAAATGGAGAGTGTGCCCATGGGTAGCATAGTTAATCACATCATGTGGAATGCAGGGACACAGGGGAATTCTGATCTTCCAGGTAGAGAAAACAACTAGATGTTCTTTGTCTCCATCAGCTTTTGTTTATGTAAGAGCCTTGCTGACCATTCATTTGGAAGAATTGTACTTACGAAACTAGAGTAGGATTTGCTATGTTCAGTGTCTTTAAAATTTGTAACTGATCTGTGATTTTTCTAATTACTCATATTTTTATTTACATCATTTAAATGAACTCATGTTCATTAGGGTACAGTTCTGTGACATGTTATTTTTACATCTTTTTATGGAATTAATTAGCTCATTTATTTAGAGAAAAACTTACAAATATGGAAAAATATAAGGAAAAATCACTTGTAATCACATAAACTAGAGGTAAACATTTCTTAATTTTGCCATATCATTTGTATGGTGCATTTTCTTTGTGTAAAATTTGTAGTTTGTATACATATGTAAGTAGTAAAATTTGTAGTTTGTATACATATGTAAGTATTTATGTATTTGTATATTTTAAGTTCATATATCTTAGCTTCTAGCACATGAATATAAAATAAGGTTAGCCTCATATATCCAAAAGATAATGATCAAGATCTAGTTTCTATAAAGCTGGGTCTCAGACTCTCAAGAACCAGCTGAGAAAAACCCCTGCTTCTCTGCCTTTATAGAATTTACCTGGAGATGAGAAAGTAACTTTCATACCACAGATTATAATGATCTATGTCTTAATTTTAGCTTCTTCAATGGTTCCAAGGTTTTTCCTAAGGGGAGTTTGTGAACAGTCATATGATCCTGACCTTCTTCAGTTATAGTCTCTTCATCCCACTCTATCCCTGCAAGTATAACTGCTGGCCTTCCTGGAAACCATCATGGCTTCCCAGAGCCAAACTCAACATGGACTGCCTGGGAAAATCCCAGGATCAGAAACCAGCTGAAAATTTCTCAATATTTTCTACTCTGTGTGTAAGAGGCTGAGCACCACTGCAGAAAGTGATGATCGGTACACATTGTCAAGCTATTTCAGTCCAGACTCACCCATCCCATTCTATGCTGCAAAGTGTGAGAATCACCAAAGCATTATCTTTATAGAGTACTTGTGCATTTCACTGTAGCACACACGTTCCCTGTGAGTATTAAATCCAACACTCATGGTCTTTCTTAACATCACTTTTAAGAGCTTACAGTTACATTTCTCTATCTTACTACATTTCAAATGATATTTTAGTGGCTCTGTAAGATCAGCACTCTAAAGAGGTGCCTAGAAGTCCTATTCCTTAACATTGCTCTTCTTCTGACATCTCTGTTCTTAAAAAAGGACGGTGCCATTTTTTCCTCTTGTTTCTCCTTCCCTTGGGAAGAG
Organism: Cricetomys ansorgei; assembly: GCA_026225945.1. Taxonomy (NCBI): domain Eukaryota; kingdom Metazoa; phylum Chordata; class Mammalia; order Rodentia; family Nesomyidae; genus Cricetomys; species Cricetomys ansorgei. Next base: position 6,342,858 of record JAMJFZ010001796.1, read on the forward strand.
TAGATCTTTTCCTTGATACTATACAATACTTTAATGATGACTCTAGTTACTCTTGGGTTTATAAATGCATGCTATATAGCACAGAAACATGAAAGATGGCTTTTAAATCCTATTATATGTGCATGTGTGTGCATATGTGTGCATGAGTGTGTGAAAGAAAGCCTGGCAGGAGCCTCTGGCCACATTGTTGTTTTACTCACTGCTACATACCTAAGTCAACTCTCTTCCTATAATGGTTTAGACCCTATGCCTCTAAATCTCCCAAATTGCCCTCAAAATGTGAGAGAGTTTCTTTCTTATTGACCACTGTTTTGTTTTCACAAATGCAGTTTTTTTATACTAGCATTTAACACATCATAAGACATGGATTACGGAAACATAGCCACCCTTTAAGTAAGACCCTTCTTGTCCACCTGGTTGGCCCCAATTCTCTAACCATGGTGAGTAATCAAAACATTGACCTAAAACCAGTGTGTGGAGTGTTATTATATCTTAGACAAAATCCAAATATATGCAAGCCCAGTACCCCAAAGCGATTCCTTTCATCTGCCTTATTTCCAGAGTGAGATGGTTATCTTGTTACCAGATATTCAGGTTGATAATCTATCTTCATTTGCATAATTCCAAAAGAAATTAGAGGAAAGAAAACTATTGGGAAAATCATTTCTTTACAGTTTGGACAAACCATAGAGAGGAAAAAGTTAATTTTTCTGTACTATGCCTGTAAAAGTCTTACATTTATAGAGAAACATGAGATGATGGAGAGAATATGTGCAGATTTATCTCTGAATCAACTGATGGTCCTTTCCCAAGGGAACCTTGCCTGGGCCTCAGGTGGCCTTCCCTGTCTCTGCTCTCAGCACACTGCCTCCTTCTCAGAAAACAGGGTATATTATGTTTTTAGAAGTCATACTGTTACAATCATACACCTGTATGTTTTTTCCCTTACTTTCAATTCTAGACTTTCTGTGAGCCACCGATCAAACCAATCCATATGCATGCATATGACATATGCTCTCATGGGAGTTTAAACACACACACACACACACACACACACACACACACACATTTATCTAGGAGAGTGAACAGAATGTTCAGACATAGAATATGATAAATCTTTAAATAGTAAAGAACAATTTTACCAAAGGACAAAATAGGAACAAAACTGTTAAAAATGTGCATAATTTCTATTACATTCTCATCATAAATATCACCATTCAACAGCCAGGTAAATATTAGCTTCATGCATTTCTCTACCATAATGACTAGGAGACCTGTACATGCATGGAAGTGAATTCACACAGTGGTTTTCAAATTCAAAACATTTAAGTTTGTATTAAATGTGTTTGCTTTATAAAATTAATGTTATTGCTTCGTTGAATTTTGTATAATAAAATTCAATTTTATTTTATGCATTTTCCTGTTATTGACTAAGTTTAAAAGTCTCCTTTGGAGGCTGTATCTATACTGTCAATATTTCATCACTTTTCTATTGTTTGAAAATTATTTGTTTCCCTCATTTCCATTTCAAACCTTTGAAGTCATCTATATACAACAAGATTTTCTGGCTTCATGCTTTTTTGCCCTTAGCATGCTCTTATGAGTAGAAGTGTTACATCATAGAATGCTAAGATTGAGCATAAGAAAATGTGACTCAAGTCCTCTTGTTCTTCCAGATAGCAACGTATCATCTTCTGTGGAATTGATAAGACTGAGTTATAGTTAGTCATCACTACTAAATAAGGTCTGTGTGGGTTCCCACAGTTGCAGAGAGAAACAGTATCTTAAATTGACTTGGTAAATTTCATCCTTTAAGGAGCAATACTTTACTAAAGCAATGGTATTTACTAATAACATAGAATTTGGCTTACAGACTTTCTTCCAGTAGAACCACAATAAAACTTGAAAGTCGAACTCTGAACATCTATGTCTTACCTTCATGCTCTTAGAAGGGTAACGTATCATTGTTTATGACTATAACATTTGGGAAGAATGAACAGACTCTGCCAGAGATCTGTGCCTATCTTTAAGAATATTTACTGAAAGGACAAGACCTCGAGGAGGAAGCGTGGCTTTTCTGTGGAGATGAGGCAGACATCAGTGAGGAGAGACACCAGCTCACTTGTGCTGGAGGCTGCCGTGCATTTCCGATGTGATGTCACGCTCTGCTAATGGAGTGTGGTGATGTATGCATTGTGGAATGTCATTTGATTGGCTTTGTAGAGGTTTCATATTCTGATTTCCAATCCTTTACTTTCCACTATCTTTGGTGTCATTGAATTTCATTTTTCTGTAGTCAAATTGGGGGCTTCTCTAATGTTTCATTAACATTTTGATTTCTCTAAGTTATTTTCCAAGTTTCTGCCATGTTTTCCCTTTCCAACTGTTTGACACTTTGGTGGAGTAAGAAAATGCTCAGAGATTCACATAATCCTAAGTCACTCTCTATCACCAGTGACATTGTCCATGAACTGCTTCGGTTTCATGCCACCACTGTGTTCTTTCTCCTGCATTAGATCAGGTGAAGTGATTGGAGGAAAACCATTTACCTTTGGGGAGTATGAAATTGTGAGCACTCTTATTTTCTGAAAATTTATCAATATGGTGTAGAATCACTTATGTGTCAGCACTGTATTCTGATGTATCTCTTTTTAAATTTGTCAGGAAAAGAGGGTGTCATTTTCTTAAGCGATACTACTAAGACAAACCATTGCTTTTTAAAAATATACTTTAATTAACTCTGAGAATTTCATATATGCATATAATATACTTTGATTATATTCACCTACACACAACCACCCCATCCCAACCACATGTCCTCCTTGCATGTTTACATAACTTACTAAACCCAGTTTGTGCTTCCCATATACTTATAGGTGTGGAGCTATTCACTGGGGCATGGTTGGCCTACCAGGAGTCACACCCTTAAAGAAAACTGACTCTCACTCCCCCAGTAGCCCTCAACTGTCAATAACTCCTCAGCTAGGTGTGAGCACCTTCCTCCTCTGTGCTGGAATGTTGCTTGCTGTTGTGTAAGTATTACGCAGACAAATGCAATGCATTGCAATTATTAATGCGCAAGTTCTAGCATATCCAGAAGACACTGTTTTGTTCTGGTCTTCCCTGATGTCTTCCTCCTACAATCTTTCTGCTTCCTCTTCCATGATTTAGGACGTGGGTGTGGTATACCTGTTCCATTTGTAGCTGAGCATTCCACAGACACTTATTCCCTACACTTTGACCAGTGTGAGCTTTTGTGTTAACTACTGATCACTGCACAAAGAAACTTCTCTGATGAGGTCTGACAGCTATACTAATCTATTGGTGTAGAGATATGAATTTAGAAAACAATTTGATACTATATCACTTTAAGGAAATAATAATATAGATTCATCCCAGGGTCTATGAGCTCCCCAGACCTGATTCTTGGGCAGATTTACAATACTAGTCACGACTTTTCCTTTGTGAAGTAAAAAATCTAAACAGAAAGCTTTTGGTTATCTCCCATAACAAGAAAACTTATGAGTTTAAATGGAAGCTGAAAAATTATATTACGTTTGTTGATTGATTGATTGATTGATTGTGTGTGTATATATATGTGTGTGTATACATGTACATGTATATATATATATATATATATATATATATATATATATATACATGTGTGTGTGTGTGTATACACAATGCCACACATGTGGGGATCAGATGACAACCTGGGAGAGCTGACTGTCTTCTCCTACCATGTGGTCCCAGGGATTGAACTCAGGCAGCAAGGCTTGTCAGCAAATGCCTTTACCTGCCTAGTCGTCTCTCTCATCCAGAAGCCGATTGCTTTAATTTAACTAATTAAATTAAATAATTTTAAATTATCTTTTCTAAGATCCAAATTTTGCAATTTATTTTCCTGTCTTCAGAATTACTTAATAGGCTAATGTTAGCAATAATGAAGCGTCTTATTTCCTTGGAGTAGTACAGTGTTTTCTGAAACAACTGGTTGACTATGATCTCTTTTAAAAAATACAACATTTTCATTTCTTTTCTTTTCCTCAAAAATCTGTGTGTAAAAACATATGTGCATTCATACAATACACCTTTTATGTTTCTTAATTCTTTACCAACTGTTTTTCAAAAGAAAATTAGGAATATTATTTTCATTAAGAACAAGGGCAATATCTAGTTTAAACTTCGTTAGATTACGTCAAAATTTTGTGAAGTGATGTGATCATACAAAGTACTTAAAAAATGTGTATAAGCTTTTACTTTCTCTGTGATCAGAAGATTCAAGAAGACATCCAAATACATTATTTTTATTTGTAATAAGCCTTTAAAGGGTTAAATGAAAACTTGACCATGCCTTTTCTGATATACTCTGCCAATATTGCTTTGCCTATTATGGAACTTACTTCATAGTGTCTTCAGCAATGATCTTCCTCCTGATGGAAATTCTTTCTAATTTCATAATATATCTCCATAAATGGCCTTAAAATCAACAAAGATAAGAGAATAAACAAAATATAATAGTACAAATAAGGCTGATTTATTAGTAGGCACTGGACAAGTGTATATATATATATATATATATATATATATATATATACACACACACACACATATATATACATACACACATATATACAAATATACATACGTACACACACACACACACACATATATATATACTTATACATATCATTGTGAGAAAATTAAGGAAGGAACTTGGAGCACCTAGTCAGATCCACTGTTAAGAGCTGAGGGAGACATAAATGCATGTGTGCTGCCACTCAGCTTGCTTTCTCTATTCCTACATAGTGCAGCACTCAAACCTGGGGAATAGTGCCACCCACAACAATAGGCAGGCCTTCTCACAGCAATTAGTATAATCAAGAAACCCCTGATAGACATGCACAAAGGCCAACCTGGTCTAGAGAATCCATTGAGACTCTCTTCCCAGGTGATCTAGATGAGTCAGGCTGACAATATAAACTAGCATTCATGCCATACACACCCAAAATGTAAAGTACATTGGGGAAACAACAGATTAATTTTAGATATGATAAGTTATAAAGCATTAGACATTTTGACATTCTTAGACTTATTGAAGTGCTAATATTTTCTAGTAAGATTTTAGGATTTAGGTCTTAGGTTAAAGTTCTTCTGTAAAATCTGATCTGAGAGTAACCAACTAAATGCCAATGACAGGGCTAAGGAGAGAATGAAAAATATAAAATGCTTCAGTTCACAGGGCAGTAAAAATTAGGTTATCCAGGAATAAACCTGATTATAAGCATTTATACATTTGACGATAAACCTGCAAAACAATAAGCAATCATATAAATAAATGAAAAATAAATAAAAATAAATAAATGAAAAGCCTTACACTTGTTTATAATTGTAAAGTAGCAGCAGCATCAAAGTGTCAGAATGTTTTTCAAATTAGGAAGTAAATGTATTCACCAACAGGTTCTTCTCTATAATCAGAAATGTTAACGCTAACATATACATGAAAAAAAAATATATACTCATATACATGTGTATAATGGATACATGTATTTTTGGTAAGGTAGGGAGACTTACTTTGTCACACAGACCTATAATAGTTAGGACCATGAAAAGATCCAGTATGTGGAAGGGAAAACATAAGAAGAGTAGATTTTTCTAACATATTGAACTGACAAAGCATTAAGGATTACTTCAAATTAACAACACAATAGACATATAAGGAATTTTCAAAGTAGGAAGCCTAACAAGGTAATCTTTGGATTATGAACTTGGGATGGAAATTAAAGTGAAAACTATAACTATCACCATTCAGTGTCAGATTAACAACAATTGACACAACTAGATATTCGCATAGATTTGGTGATCCATTTGTATATCTTCAATTCATTTAGTACAAACAAAAAACATTGCTAAAGAATACGTTAGCACTAGCCAATGAGCTGAAGATGGTTTTACAACTCAACTGTGAAGTTCTGCTTCCTGAGGTTTGCCAACATAGTATGTGTGCGTAAGATACAACAAAGTCCTGTTGAAGCCTCACTTTTTCTGAGATCATAATATAATTACAACATTTCTGTCTTCTCTTTCTTCCTTCCACACCCTCCTATCTACCCCTCCCTACTCTCCTTCAAATTGATGGCCTCTCTGTTTTCACTAATTAACAAAACCTGAAAACACTCAAAATGCTCAGTGCTGAAAATTCAGATCTCAATATTATAATTACCACATAAATATCTGCAGTATTTCAAAAGAATAAACATCATCTATTAGAATTTCTAAATTGTAGAGATAGAGTACTGAGTGAAAAATATAAGTTACAGAACAAAACGTAATGTAAAAGAGTAGGAAGACACATGAAACTGATAAGCATTCAATTCATAAAAATGTTACTTATTGCTATTGGGGGGGTGTTGGTTCACATGTATGAACATTAATCTTCATTGTGTCACTGTGGAAGATAGAACAAAACGGCCAGCCATTGGGAGTACTGTCATTAGAAGTGATTAGTATAGTTTTCATGGGAGCTGGCCCAGTTTGTTCCCTCTATCACACTCACACACATACACATAGAAACAAAACAAAAAACAAAATGAGGCTTGCACCTGGCTGTTCTTCGACTTCTTGTCTCTCTTTTCACAAGTGCTCCTCCATGATGTTGTCCTCTCTGATGTGAGATAGCCAGAGGAGTGTCACCAGGGATGAAGCCATGCCTTTTGGAGAATGCCCCCCCCAAATCTGTGAGCTAAATAAACAAGTTTTTAAAAAAATATATAAAGTACTCAGTCTCAGATATTTTGCTGTAATGATGGAAATGAACTAATGAAACAGGAGATGTTAGTTTATGCATTATTTGGAAAAACAGATATGAAGCCAAAAAAGATACTAGTAAACTTTCATGTAGCCATAAATTATTCAAGCAACTGTGAAAAAAATAGCTAGGTGGTAGATGCATCTACACTGTCCTTTCAGTGCTATGTTCTTTCTGGTTATTTGAAACAATCCACATTTTCAAAAGTTAATCTTCTTGTCCATTTCCAACATCATTTTTGTGATTCAGAGCTCTGCTAGTTTACCCTTGGAATTCCTCATACCCAACAGTTGACATTGCCTGCCTTTAGTCTGATCTGCTAGTTTGATTCCATTTTACCACGAACAGTGGGAACATTGTTTCCTTCTCCAGTACTGCTGTAATATTTGCCACATCAAGTCTGTACCTCTGCTCCCTGCTTTCAAGGTCATCTAGCATCTGCTGAAGCTGTTTCTTCTCACTGCTTTCTTTTCACCAGAACCTTGCACTTTAGGAAACCACACCACCTACAGTCTCTATTCTATCTTCCATTGCAAAAGCTTTGTTTCCTGAAGTCACAGTCCTACATTTCCTTTTTACTTTACCTTTGCCGTTCTCCTCTCTTCATCTTCAAACAACTACTATTTAATTTTAGTTTACCTGGTGCCTGGCCAGTCCTTGTACTGTCTCTGTTTCTATCTTTTCACAGCTAGATAATTTCAGACAATGACACATGTATAGAGTGCATTATGATCAGATCCACTCACCATTATCTTCTGCTATTCAACATCCACTCTTGGTGCCTCCCTTCTCAACAACTGGTCCTCTCTCATCCCTATATCGTTTTTATGTTTAATCGTTTTTCTGCATCTTGTTCAATTCAGCTGTTGTGTCTTTGTGATGGTGATAGTCATGTCACACCCAGAAGACAGAGATTCATAGTGCTCGTCTTCATCCGCCCACTCTTACAGTCTGTCTCCTCTTCCGTGATGTTCTCCAGCCATGGAGGGAGTGATATAGATGGTCCCTTTATTACTGAGCACTCGATAGTTACTTATTCTCATCACTTTAGTCAAACTCTTTAATAACTTTTCATTTTTCACTGACAAACAAAGCTTCTGACCACGAAATATAAATATCTAGGAGTCAGTTTGACCAACTGTCTACTTAGCAAAACATCAGCAGTGTGAGAAATCTCCCTAAGGCCTCTTCAAGCCACCAGGTTTTGGCAAGGTTTATAGTACCTGGTATGTGTTCTTGTCCATGGAGTAGGCCTTCATTCAAGCCTAGACCAGAGCATTTGTATAAACTGTTCTTACTCTATGGGTAGAAAAGCTAGGAGCCATAATATGAAGCTTATGCAGATTCATAAAATAGTCACCTGATATTTATAGAATGGAATAATTTTCTTTTCATTAGCAGGATTCTGGTCATTTTGTTTCCTGTGAGAAACTGTTTGCTCTAAACCAGTCATCTAGTGGTTTTCTATTATCCCTGTAACATCTTACATCTTAAATGTGACCCATGGGGCCTGTGTGAGCCATGGAGCTATTGTCTACATCTCTGGCATCAGAGCTGACACAAACTTCCCCTAAGCTGCAGACATGTGGCTTCCTTCATTCTTCAGGATGTGATGGTCTTTATTCTATTAAAGCTTCTTTAGGGTTTTCTGTCTCCCTAGAACCCTTGCCTACCATCCTGCTTTATATGGGCAAACTGCCCTGCTCCTTCAGAGCCTATGTTAGAAACAAATTTCTCTTTATTTTCCCTTAACTTTCTATAACTTTGGTAGTTCTTTTGACCTGTCCTTTGTAAGACTAAAGAATGCAACTGTTTTGTGTCTATAAACTCCAAAGAAAATGGGAATCTCTTCTTTTCTACAATATATTCAATGGCTGATAATAATAATATATACATATAGTTAATATATCTATTTTCACCAGTAATTTATGCTTAGATATATTATGTATTGGTTACAAATGATTATAATGCATTTTCACATAGTCCTCTCTGGCTCAGTGTCTTATTATTTCTTGTCTTTTTCTGCTTAATAATTTAAAGAGTGAGCCTAAGTTTTTGGCATCTTTGTCAAATATTAAGTGGCTAAAATTACGTGAATTTATGTTTGGGCCTTTGATTTGGTTCCATTGACCTATGTGTCTATTTTTGTGCCAGTGATATAGTCTCTATCTCTCATTAAGACTTCTAGTTGTGACAGATAGAGTCTACTACAGAAAACCAAAACCAATCAAAATGGAGGGTCATGGAGGCCAGTCGAAATGGATACATCTACAAAACACTCTCCTCACACCACAAGGCTCAGGGAAAATTGAAAGAGAGGGGATGGAAAGATTGTAACAGCCAGAACATCAGGGACTTTGATGTAAGATCGTATCTCCTAGGAAGCTACACTTATTAAGTTTCACCAATATTACTTCCCAAATATGAATTACGTAAAGATAACACCGATAGACATGTCAAAATGGACAAGGAAAAGCATATGAGATCTAAACTCTACACAAAATCTCCTGGCAACTAAAGAATGCTGAGAGTGGGAGAAATAGTCTTTACAAGTTGATTATCTACGACTAAATAGCACTGGAAACATATATACAAGTACCATAAAGATTGAGTTTGGAGGGAAAAAATGGAAGGGAGAAATGTAATTATAATCTAAAATATTTTTTTAAATTAGAAAATTTAATTTAGGCCTTATCATTTGAGGTACTATGGAAGCGATACTATAAAAATAAAAACATTTTTAAGCTATAAAAATCTAAAGAATGAAAAGTACAAGATGTAGTTCTGTAATGTCTAGAACAAATCATATTAAATCAAGCCAAAAATATGAGCATGTTTGATAACTTTTTCTAAAGTTATTTCTAAAGTCTAAAGTATTTCTAAAGTTACAAAAACAGAATAAAATTCTAACAATTTTTTTTCTTTTATAAGTACCACAAATTATTTATGTGTGTCATTAAGTCTTCATTTTTTTTGAAGTATCCATTCATGGCAATGAATGAAAAACCAAAATATTCAGCTTAATATTTAACAAAACAAGCAAAATAATCACACACTACCATCCTTGATTCCATCAATCCTGCAACCTCAGTCTACCCTAGCCCATTCTTTAGTACTTTTTTCAGCCATTTGCCCTGTTTGCATGGGAACTCACAATAGTCCTACCCAGTGTTTGGAAACAATAACACGGCCCCGTTCTCAAAATAGAAGAGAGGAGGAAAGACAATGTACACTTCACACTTCACTGTGTTCCGGCTGCTCTGAGTGATTAATGATAATGGCCACTTGCCCAAATATAAACTCAGTTCACAAATGGGATTCAGAAACAACTTATGATAAATGTGAAAAATATATTCTTTTTCTTTTGTGGTGTGTACCTTTTTTATACATAAAATGGAAGGCATTCTTAAATTCTATTTGCACATAATAATGCATGAAATTACAGCTTTGGTAATGTTGCATACTGAAAGGAAGGGGATTGATTTGACCAACCAAGGAATGTGGCCATTTTTTTTTTTTTCAGAATCAAGAATATTATATTTGTTGATACCTTTCAAGCAAGAGTTCTTCCAAAGGAAGTATTGGTATGTTGCACATTGACGGCTTCTTTGTGGCTATTTGGCTTAATATCAAAGAAAGAAGCTTGCAATTTTCTTTCTAGGCTACATCCCAGTACTTTTTCACACAGTTTATGATGATGAGTTTTTGAACGGAAAGGTTAACTGGATCGGAGGGGAGATTATCAATGAAGAATTGGGTCCCTCTGGGAGTGACACGTTTCCTTTAGTCTTTTAAATTGTGCTTTATCTCCTCTTGGTGAAGAGCTTGCTCCCTGTGACTCATTTGGGTATGATGGATGTTCCAGACTCTCATTGAGGCAATGAAGAAAAGTCAGTTACCAATATTTGATATGCATCTGATTGTTCCTCTAATAAACTAAATGTAATTAAAAATAGAGCAGGGCCATTGCATTTTAATATCTTGGAGGCTTCCCTGTGGAAGAGTCAGCAAACAGTGAGAGAATATGAGAATTCAGCTCCCAGGCACCTGCCAGGCTAGCTTCTTCAGGATTAACAGCAATGCACCAGGTTATTAGAGGAAACATAAATACTTTTGAGGCTATGTGGGTAGTTACAATATCACGTTTTATTATCTCCTCCTAAAATGGTATTACTCATTGTAATTGCTTGCCAGTCACAGGCCAACAAACATGCCAAAGGCAATCCTACATTTTTGGGGGAGAGAGAGCTATAAAGGAAAGGCAACTGACCTAGAGAATGTCTTTAAGGACACACTATTGCATATTTGTAATTATCATAACTTGAGTTTTATGACACTTTACATCTCTGAGGGTGGCTTGGATAGGCACATCCTTGCATTTTGGGTAGACACCATGCATTCTGAAGTGAGCACAGCAGCTATTAAAATCCCCCTGTGAACAAGGAAATATAATATGGAGAGGTTAAGTGATGTGCTCAAGAGTCTTCTAAGTAGTGAGTACAAAGTTCAGACCGACCCACAGTCTTCCACCTTCACAGTCTGTTCCTTCTGCTGGTCCATGCGGCCCTGCTGAAATACAACAGCAGACCCAGAGCAAGTGCTGCCCCCGTGAGAATACTACCTTCTTGTGAAAGAGAATTCTTGAAGACATTAACATTTCCTCACAGAAGTAAAACAAAGGGATCTCAATACAGTTTAACAAGTGCTCTCATGTGAACTGGGATACTTGAAGTTAGGTCTGGGATAGTTGACTGAAGTTGACAAGTCACTGTCTCTATGAATGGAAGGAAAATGGTTCACTGAGAGACACCTTTTGAATCTGTTACTCTTACTAATTTCTTGACATTACTTACGGTTACTCTTACTATTTCTAAATGGGTCAAATTGGGCAATGTCATGGCTTATGGAAGGAATGGATGCTAACAGTTACACCAAGAAACTCTGCATGTTGCCAGAAGAAAGAAAGTCCATTGCTTACATGTTTTGAAATCTTTTTGAAGTCAGCAGGGCATGTGAGGAATTTCAGTTAGACTTGTAGATTTTGTACTTTGCCAGACAAAATGAATATTCTGGCTGAAATTCAGATTCTATATAAATAGTGCAGGAAGGCTCATTATGTTCATTATGTATCAGCCATCACTGACTTACACTTGAATCCTTGACTATCCATAGGGAAATAATTCATTATGGTCCAGTTGCTCCAATAGAATTGCATCTGGGAAAGTGCTCAAAACAGAATTTCTGGCAAAGAAAGTCATCCCATGCTATAATAAAGACTTAAAACATTTTGTGTCCTACAGCCCTATTCTTCCTTAACTGCATGTCGAAACCACAGGTATGGCTTCCTACCTTTTGTTTCATTACCCTTGATATAAATTAATTTTCACATTGAATGTTTTTATCTATAAATTTAAAGTTGATATTTTCCAGTAATGTCTGAATCACTTATATTGTTAATTTCTGAATAGTTTAATGCTACAGGTTCTTCAACTCATTAGCAGAATGTTATCCTGACTCAAAGTTGAAATTTTAGGGTCTCCTTTTGCCTGATTTTTGCCAAGGCTTAGCTTGGGAAATCCATAGTAAAACGTATTTGCCCTTAGAGTCGTCCCTTTTCAGCCCAGAGTGCTGCCTCCTAACTTCACCTACATGTCATACTTCTTCAAGGCCCGATTGTTCTGCCTTTATCAGCCCTGAAGGCATCTTTCCTGGGAAACAGCAGACTATCTATACCCAGAAGAAGACTTGGAAACTCCAATGGATTGAGATAAGAATGATTCAGACAAGAATCCACAGACTTACACCAAAATAACAGTTCTTAGTCAGATAAAATGAGAATTTCATCTCCATGGCTGCCTTCTCTTCCCTCTCTGCTCTAGTTTGCTGTAAATGTGGCTGCTGAGTTCATCCAGTAGTGGACAATGTTTAGCTAGTGACTACCCCTCCTCTCTACCTGTCACTCCCTTCATCTGGCTGTATTTTAAATGAAAGGATTTCCTTTCTAAACATCTTTTACTCTCAATGGCATACTCTCTTCAATAAAATAGATTTTTCACTTAAAATGACTCACTACACATGTGACATTGAAAGAAGCATGTTTTAGAAAAGAGAAAAGGACTCGGATCTATAGTCTTACAAGTGCTAGCTTTAAATGTTTTTTTTTCCATTTTCTTTATTTTGGGTGTGTGTATTTGGTGTGTGTACATGTGCATGCAAGTGCAATGTGAGTGTGTAAGGGGAGGGTTTACAGTACAGGCCACCATGCCCTGTATGCAGAGGGCAAAGGATGATGTTGGCTGTCATCCTTTACGGTTTCTTCAGTATTCCCTTTAGAGTTCATCATTGAACCTAAAGCTTGTCATTTCTGCTAGGCTGTCTGGCTACAGAGCTCCAGAAATCTGCTTGGCTTTGTCATCAACAGCAGGGATGCAGACATGCACAGCCATGAGCAGCTTTTAAACTGGAATGGGGGATTTTAACCCAACACACATCGTTACTCACTGATCCGCTTATCTGTCTCTTCCCCCTCTTTTTGTTTGTTTGTTTTTTAGATGGAAAATGCACATTCTAGGTTGGACACAGAAGAACAGATTGTTGCTTTGTGTTCATTTTCTGACTTCTGTAATTTCATGCCACCTCTCTTTCAATCACATGCCAAGAAGCAGTGAACAAGAGTATTGCTACAAAAATAGTACCAAGCGTGCATAAAGATGCTACTTCTTAAATCTGGTATCAAACAGTTTATGTAATTTCCAAAATCATTGTCATAGAGTTAACTATATAGTTTCTAGTTAAGATCACCAGGAAGACTTTCCATGAAGTTCTAGAAAACGTTCAGGATGGAACGTTCTCATTGTTTAGAGTAGAAGTACACTGCCCTTGCTTTCCTGATCCATAGTTGCCCTTGCTAGTAAACATCAATGTTTTATATTTTATGCCTCAAAGCAAGCATTTGGTAGTAAGACTCATAATTTTGATTGAAACAATGAACTAACTCAACAAATTAGATCTGTATACTCAGTTCTCATTGTCTCCTAAGGACAGCTGTGTTGGTTCACACCTATAATCCTAGGACAAGAAAAGTGAACACAGGAGAATATTGAATTTGAGAGCAATGTAGACTACATAGTGAGATGACTGATGAGCTCTTAGATATTGCTTAGGACTCTAGACACCATGTCTGGTGAGTTTTTAATATGTGCTTGTTTAGTTTTTGTTAGAAACTCAGTTTCATTCAAGTCGTAATTCCCCAGTGCTTTGGGTCTGAACTCTAACCTACATGTAAAAGAATGAATAAACAAGCACTCAATATTCATCAGGTTTCTGTTGATTTACTAGACGAGGTAACCAAACTAGATTCTAATATGATTTTGTTTTCCTTGCTTATATTATGCTCTTGAATTCTTCTGGTACATATTCTTAATACACATCTGTATAAATATGTGCATGTGAGAGCTGGGCTTTGAATCTGTGTAGTGGTGAAGAGAGAGCCAGACCAGCAGCCCCTAACAAAGCGAGTGCATTAACAGATGGAGTGCACAGTATGAAATTAGAGACTAACTGGCAGGAGAGTTTGTTTTAATGATCTATCTGTAATCTAGGGGTCAAGATCATCAATTCTGACACATACACAGGACCACAGCATCACTTTACATTTGATTTCTAAGGTGACTTTGTTGTTTAAATCTTTGTTATCAATAAAATCTATTTAGAGAGTAAGCAGTAAAAGCCCTATAAATTACACACATGACCATATATCATGATTTACATATAAAGAAGCAACATATTATGGATATCTGCGGCTAATCACATAAGTAATTTTAAGTATTTGATGTCTATGATACATAAAACTGTAAAATTGATGTATTAGGTTAGAATGATATAACAAAGTGACTACCACACCAGCACCAAATCCTGATGTTTCCAAGATAAAGGCAAACATTTGTTCTTACACCTTCAACAATAGGATGAATATTTATATTTTGTGTGGCTCAGTTCTGTAGGATATGTAAGAATTTGTCTAGGCTCCTGATTGCTGAGGTAAAGCAAACATTGTCCTATGCTAGAGATGTCTCTGGAATCTAACAGTATGCTACTTTGCACGACAAAAGAAATTTTACAGACCTTATAATGTTAAGAATCTTAGAGAAATATTGTCCACATTTATTCAGATGAACCTAATAACATCACAGTTCTTGTATTAATAAGAGAGGAGGGCAAGAGTCAGAGGAGTCAAAGTGACAATGAGACCAGATGTCAGATTTAGAAAACCATTTGTAGATGGTGTGCTGATAGAGCTTTAGTGGTTCACAAACCAAACAAAGCAGTTGTCTCTGTAAAGCAGGGAAATGCTTTCTTTCATAAGTACACAGAAAGAACCAGTCCTCCCCAACACATTTTGACTCTATCTCAGCATGAATGCTTGTAGACTTCTGAGCTTAAGGGCTAAGTGACTACATTGTATGGTTTCATCTCACTAAATGGTCATAATCTACAGATCTGATCTATTGACTCTCTGAACTATTGTCGTCTTGGCCTGTGATGGCTAATCTTAGTTGTCAACTAGTTTCCAGACTACTGAGAAGAGGGAACTTGATTAAAGAATTGCCTTCACCGGACTGGCCTGGGGGCATATCTGTGGGAGACTTTCTTGATGGCTAACTGATGTAGGAGGGCCCAATTCAACAGGAGCAATAACATCTCTACACACATGGGTCTGGCTGTATAAGAGATGTAGCTGAAAGTGAGTCTTAGTGCACACCAACAAGCAGCATTCCTGGGTGGGTTTGCTCCTGCCTGGAATTTCTGCCTTGGCTTCTATTGATGATGGACTAAGCCCTTCCTCACTAAGTTGCTTTTTGTCATGATGTTTTTCACAGAAAGCAAATTAGAACAGTGCCATTTCAGATATTGGGAGCCGGTGGAAAAGAACAACAGGACAGACTTGAGACTGGGACTCCTCTCTTTAAGAAACTTTGCCATACCAGGACATCCTGTTGGCACCATGGCAACCTTCAGGCACCCAGACATCCCACACCCAGGCATCATACAGTCACCGGTGCTTCACACAGGCACCTGGACCTCATAGGAGCACTAGGGCCTCCCATAGATGGATATCCTGGTGTGGGAGGCTCTGGTGCATCCGAGATGTCCAGGTATCTGCCTGATATCCGAGTGTGATGTCTGGTACCTGCTTGATATCCAGGTGCTTGAAGGGTGTCTGGGTTCCTGCAGGGTGCCCAGGTACCTGCCTGTTTGGGCAGTGGGGCCCAACTACAGGTTGAACTTGGTCATGCTTGATCTCTAACCTGATTAGTGCAGGTCAATTCAATACCCTTGATCAGAGTGGCCCACTGCCTCCAACAGTGTTGATGCCTGTTATCCATACTCCCATTACATATACTGGACTTAATTTTATCATTTTTTTTTCTTGAGGGCACCTGGGTGGGAGAATGGACCAGGGAGGAAAGGGAAAAAGGTGTGATCTAGATGCATTGTATGCAACTCAAGTAAATAATAAAGATATTATGAAAAAAAGAGAAATTTTGCTGCAAAGGTCTTTATATCACTTTCATTAATACAGGATGAAGAGTGCCTAGTTGTGTGGCTTCTGGGAGGCTGGAAATGGAGTGCTGGAAAGCCAGTTCTATTATTGTGGAGGAAGGGGAATAACAGATTGGTGTTAACAACTAAGTCTGTACCATAATGGCAGGAGGTAGGGGGCCATGGTGACTCATAGTATATATTTACCTATTTTGATTAAGTAAAACATGTAAAATAGGAGAAAACAAATAAAAGACAAGTTGTCTTTTATAAGAGCCAATGACTAGTTACCTTTTGATTTCCTGAAGACAATTTGTAAAACCCAATTAAAAAAAAATCTACCAATGGGTTTAGTCCTCTTTATTCTTTATTCTTCCAAGATGAAGACAATTTTAATCTTATTACTTATACTGTACTGTTGATCACAATCTAAATTCATTGTGTGCTTTTTAATTTTATTTTGTGTGATAATTTTCAATCTACATAGATTTTGAAATTAAGATATTAAGCATTTGTATCAAAATTTCTATTCTTTAGAGTAAAGGGTTATTAGACTTACTTAGTTCTCTTATTTATTAATTCCTAATATTTGCTAAGTAACTATGTTCACCACTGCTGATGAAAATTCTATGAGCACAAGCAATTTGGTTTTGCTTTTATTGACTTCAAAATCTGCTGTGGAAAAAAAAATATATATCAGAAAATATGATTAAAAACTAAGGTAAAGCTCATATAAGATAGTAGAGAAAGACAGCAGCACATTTCCCTTATCCAGAGTGGTCATTTGGCATTTATTTGGAGAAGATATATTTAGAAGAAATCTTATGAAAAGTTCACAATTCTGCCTTGCAATATGATTTATTTTTTTTTACCTCGGCTGATATATTTTTTAATGAAAAATTTTGGTTATTTCAGATTAAAGACAAAGTTACAATTCCTTTCCAGGTACTATTTGATTTATCTGCCCCACCCCTATTTTTGCAAAATGGCTTTGAAAGAATTCTTTACTTGTAGAGAAAACTTTTCAAATCATTTTATAGTTGCATATACTATGTACTGTAGAAATTTATATTTTAGAGACAAATTTTATATAAATATTACACTTACATTTACATGAATGCAGGTTTACATGTGAGAAATGGGGTCCCTTCCTCGTGTACCTCAAAAAAGTGCTTTAGAAAGCTGAGAGATTGTACACACATATAAAGAAGGACTTAGGAGAAATAATGTGTTAGGATAGAAGATGATGTCATCTGCATCCTTACTGGTTAAATATGCTCTTTACTTTTTTCACCATGCAGGGACTCCAGTAAATGGCAAAAATTCTTCTTGGGTCTTCCTTCTTGGTACTTTATGGAAGTCCTCTATCAGTTCTCTCTCTGTCTCATGGCCTCATAGGATCTGAAGCAGGCTGTTGCCAACACTCCACTGGCACTGAGCTTGCTCCTGAGGCCCACTTGTGACCTCTAAGGAGTTCCACAGGTATCCCCTTCCACGGACAGGTGAGAATCTCCATTTTCTGCGAGAGGAACCCTTTACTAATATCATAATATGAGAAGTGGTCTTTCTGAAACTAGGAACATCATTACAGGGTAGTTCATAGGTAGCCATTGTTAACTACTACACCTAGTATAATTTTCCTAGAGAAACACACAATCAACTGTTAGCTGGCCTCTGAAGCTTTCTTGCATCCACAAAGAACTCTGGCCACCTGAGTCAAGAATATTAGTCAAAGTCTCTACTTGAAAGGAAGCCAATCATTCTTTTACTGGAGTCACACAGAACAAAGTTCATGATTTCCCTCTACCCCAGAAGAAATTTCTTCAATTGGGAGTTTTCTTTTATATTACATAATACCAGCACCATTATTGTTACAAAAAGGGATTTGGTTTCTTAAACAGAAGTACTAATAGGAGAACAGAATCCTTGGAAGGCACCATGTAAACTTTAAAATGGATGAGGAAACAACACACTGTAAAGACACTGTCTTGGGTCCATTGTTTTGAAGACAAAGGAATGCATGGCCATGTGCATGAGAAGGGAGAAGGAAAGCAGAGTGTGTGTTTAGATGTGTATGTGTGTGAATCAACTGACCAGAACTCTTAGGGGCTCACAGAGACTGAAGTGGCAGACATGGAGCCTGCAGTGTTCCCTACATATATCTTATTAACTGGCTTAATGTTGTGTTAGAACACCTAAAAGTTGAAGTGGGGGCAGTGTCTGTGACTCTTTTACTTACCCTTGGGACTTTTTTCCTCTTGCTGGGCTCCCTTATCCAGTCTTGTTGTAAGTGCTCTAGCCCAGTCTTGTCCCCTCTTGATATGCCCTGAGTGATAACCCTGGGATGCCTGCTCTACTCTGAGGGGAACTTGGGAGGACCTGGGAGGGGAAATGGGGGGAGCTGAGATGAGTGGAGGGAGGGGATGATGGAGTTAGGGTGTATTATATGAAAGAGAAAAAAGTTCGTTTAGTAAAAAAAGAAATGGGCTTCTAAGATTTTTAGAAAATAGGTTGAAAAACTATAGACAACAGAAAATAATCATGGTAAGTATCCGGGTGTTTATTTCTGTTTTAGTTTACTCACGCAGCTATAACAAAAATACCACAAGCAATAGAATTTTATTCTCCTATTGTTCTGGAAGCTGAGAAGTTCCAGATAAGAGAATCATTGGATTTGGTAACAGGTGAGGGCCAGTATTCTGGTTGATGGTGTTTGACCTTTGACCATGTCATCACATGGAAACAGGGAAAGGAAGTTTTGTGCTATTCCTATTGTTAAGGGACTAACTATATTTGTAAAAGCTCCATCATATGACCCCATCGCTTCTCAAAGACTACACTCCCACACATCATAGCTTTGGGGATTTAACACATGATTTCTATAAGATATAAAAATTCAGTCCATAATAGGAAAATTTGGTAATAATTTATGATCATAAAAATATGAACACATTGTAAATCTTAATCACCAACATGTATGCATAAGTAATGCCATAATTTTTGGTAGTCAGAAGCTGGAGTATAACTCTCACATCCTTGGAACTGTACAATAATTCACAAAGCTGTACTAATAAACAGGGAGAGAACTCTTCCATATCTAGTTTCTGGTAGTTAATAGCATCCTCAGTTTCTCAAGGCTTGTTGTATCACACCATCCAGGACCACACTTCTATTGTTCTACCATCTGGCATGGACATCTGTGCATTTCTTAAGATCCCTTGGAAGACGCTCTGGCTTCCTTAGCTTGCATGTAGTCATCTCCTTTACTGACCTTGAGAATTTTTTATAGCTGTCTCTGATGGCTACAAGATATTTGGGACAGAGTCTCTCATTGGCCTAGAACTCACCAGGAATCTGTATCTACCTTTCCTGCACTTGGATTGCAAGTCTGTGCCACTATATCCAATTATCTTCACATGGGTTCTGGGAAACAAACTTAGACCTTCATGCTTGCAAGGCAAGCATTTACCAGCTGGGCTGTCTCTGCAGTCCTAGAGCTTGTCTAAAGGAGAAAGAAATGAGGAAGGTTTGCAGCAGAAACAGAAGACGACAAACTATTCTATGACTGTGCAAAAGTCACTACCAAGGAAGCATGTTTTCAGTTTCCCCTCAGTTCTTCATTTCCTAGGAAACAAAATTACAGAAATTTAAATCTGATGAGTTATCAGATACGTAAGACAATTATAAAAAGGTGTTTTCTAGTTATTTTCACCTAAACTGGAGCTCACACATACTTGGTCCCAGAGATCAGAATGTAGCACTGTAAAAATATATTTCTAATGCTTTTCTAGACATATTCAAGGCAAAAATACCCTTTTAGGAGAATAAAAAGGTCTCATTCCATTAACATTCTCTTTTCTGGTTGAAATAGTATTGAATTTGTATAAGTACCCAGGTAAATTGCCGAACCCCAAATGACGAATATCTGAAGTATTTTTCCACATTATTTCCTTGTAAATGGACCACTAATGGAAGAAGGTTTCAGTAGAAAATTATCAATAGAGGACATCAAAGGCTTTTGTTGGGAGGATGATTAGTGACTACTTAGTTTAAAAAAACTCTGAAACATTTTCTTCCCGTATGTGTAGACTTTCCTTGAATATAACCATGTGTACTTCACTGAACTTTATAGTATATTTTAAGGTCATTCCATTTAGAATGTGGCTAAATAAGAAGTAATATTCTGTGGCTCATATATTAAAACTAAGCTTCAAGGAACCTCTTCTTTGTGATAAAATATGAGAATTTTTCCAAGTTAAAAAACAATTAAAGGAATAATAAAATATACAGATATAATCATGAAAATGCATTTCCAGAAGGAAAGAGGGGAAGCTCAGCTCAGGGAGGGAGAGGGATATTAACAAAATGGCACTCAAACAGAAGGCTAGTTCACAGAATAGCAAGTTATGGTTCTCAAGGAAGAGTCTGATCTGTCGGAGGCAGTATATCGGAACAGTGGAGTATCTAGAGTTCCATTACGAGATGTGCACTCCTAGGATGAAAGCCAGAATCTAAAAAAAATGCATAGGAATTAAGTAGCTTTTTAACTTGCACATACACGTTTAATCTTTTATCTAGCGGAAGTCACAAGCTTCACTTTCTTTAATGGGAATGAGGCAGAGGAAGTGAAATAGCAATAGCCTACATAAACATTACTGATCCTGAGCAAGAAACGGATCTTCCTCCAGGGAGTTAGAAGTGGAAGTAATGCTCTTTATTTTATTTTTATTAGAGATTTTTTACAAATAAAGCAGCATTGAATATGACAGTAACCTACCCCTTATGCAAGTCTTCAGTCTCTGTTATCTTTTTTGAAAATTATGCATTGCAATTAATTAGATAGCCTGCATGTCATGTTTAACTATACATTGTCTCTCACAGAAACATCTTTGTTGGGACCAGGTGGTCCCTCCCTAACTGTTACAAGTTCTAGATGGGCAGAAACAAAACCTTGCTATTTCAGACTGTTCTTTTCTATCTTTGTATATTGCATCCTCAATATATCCCACAGTTATTCTTGAGGATAACAAGCAAGAAATAGTCAAGAATTGGAGATCACAGGCCAACTGGAATACTAACCCTCTATGTATTTAATTAAATTATGTCAGATATATTTATGCTTATTTTTTATTGTATTTTTCCTTATTATAACTCTATAATAGAGCTATTTATGAACATGTTTAAGTGTTCCTGTTTTAACCATTGGGAGCCACTGCAACATATCCCTTTGTCTTTTTCATGTACTCTCATTTCCACCCACTTTTGATCATTTCCTTTTTTAGCACAAGAGGTTCTAGGCTCATCTTGTGTACTATCTTTTCCTCTTTTTTATTTTTCTTCTCTCATACAACTCATACATCCCATCCCAACCCTCCTCCTCCCCTTCTTTCATTCCTTCCAGTTCTCCACATCTCTCCTCTCCCTCAGATCTAACCCCAGCCACAACCCACAACCATCCTGCTTCTCCCCAGAAAAGAAGAGTTCTCCTAGGGTTATTACTAAAACTGGGCATGGCATAGCAAGATGGAGTGAGGCCAGTTACCAATCCCTACATCGGGGAGCAGGGAGGCGTGGTGGTGGCAGAAACCCAGAAGTATCCAAAGAGTCTCAAGAGCAGGTAAAAAGGTCAGAGACTCCCCAGCTCCAGCCTGTGGAAGTTTTAAAAGAACACCAATCTAGATAGCCATAGGATACATTTAGGGAACCCTGCAGGTTCCGTGTCTGCCCCTTCAGTATCTTTGGGCTAATAAGAATGCTAGTCAGTTGACACTGTGGGGATTGTTCTCTAGGTGTCCTCTGGCCTCCAGAATCCCTCCTTCCAGTCTTCACAGGGTTCCATGGTGTTTTGGAAGTTTATTTTAGCTATGTGAAAAATAATGTTTTGTACACTATTGGGTGAGGGGCTACTTGAGTCTTGGCATTTTGTATTGTCTGCAGTTATTGGACTTATGTGGAGGAGGTTTGATTGCTCATGATCTGCATGTGGTATCAGTAGAACACCTGAGGAATTCTGTATCAGTAAAACACTTGAGGTGGTATGTTCAGGGTTCCACTGTGCAGTATGGCGCTGGCCAGGATGGTGGTTCCCTCTGTGGAGGTCTGGCAGGGGTTGCATGGATGTCTTGTCTCCTTGCTGAGACACCACAGCAGCATATTATTAGAAATAGTGCCTGCAATGTGGGGCAGAACATCTTGCCAGATAATCCAATGTGGAGACAGGGAAGAAGAAAAAGAAAGTCCAGACCTTGCAAAGTCTGTTTTGTTTTGTTTTCTGCAAACCTGTCCAGATATTGGTGAGGTGAGATGATCCTGACAAGACACATCTGCTATGGTGATAAGAATTCCACCCCTGATGGAACTCTTGCTGCCGACAAGCTGACAAGTTGTTTTTCCTGCAAACCAGACACTATCTTAAAATCTGGAAAGTATTTCCTCAGGGTTAGCACACAGAAACTGTCCTACAGAGTTTCCATTGCATTTGGTCTCCTATCACCACCTAATTTCCCTCCTGTTCTGGTCATCTCTTCATATATTTTCTCCGTCTGTCCCTCTCTTTATCTTGGTCCCCTCCATTCCAATTCCTGTCCTCCCTCAGCCCACCTGCATCATATGTTTATTTCAACTTTACAAGGTAGATCCCTGTTTTCCTGCTGGAGCCCTCCTTGTTGCATAGTTTCTCTGGGGCTATAAATATTAGTTCCTTTCTCCTTTGCTTAACAGTTAATATCCTCATATCATGAGTACATACCATGTCTGTCTTTCTGGGACTGGGATACTTCACTCAGGATTATTTTTTTCTAGTTCCATCCATTTGTCTGCAAAGTTCATGAGGTCATCTTTTTCAAATAGCTGAGTACTACTCCATTTTATAAATGTAGCACAATTTCTTTATCCATTCTTCAGCTGAGGGGCATTTAGATTGTTTTCAGTTTCTGGCTATTAGAAATAAAGCTGCTATAGACATAATTGAGCAAGTGTTCCCCTGGTAGGATGGATAGTCCTTTGGGTATATGCCCAGAAATGGTATAGCTGGATTTTGAGGTAGGTTGAGTTCCAATTTCCTGAGGAATAGCCATATTGATTTCCATAGTGGCTGTACAAGTTTGCATTCCCACCAGCAATGAAGGAGTGTTTCCCTTGTTCCACAACCTTGCCAGCGTGTGCTGTCATTTGTGTTATTGATCTTAGCCATTCTGACAGGTGTAAGGGAATCTCAAAGTGGTTTTGATTTGCATTTCCCTAATGGCTAAGGATGTTGAAATTTCTTTAGGTGTTTCTTAGCCGTTTGAGATTCTTACTATGAGAATTCTTTGTTTAGATCCATACCCTATTTTTAAAATTAGATTACTTGTTTTGTTGATTTCTAGTTTCTTGAGTTCTTTATATATTTGGATATTAGCCCTTTATCTGATGTGGAATTGGTGAAAATCTTTTCCCACTCTATAGGATGCTGTTTTGTCTTCTTGACAGTTTGTGGAAGTTTATTTTTAGTTGTGTTTAAAATATTGTTTTATGCACTGTTCAGTGAGGGGCTGTCTAGGTTCTTGACATTTCGTATTGTCTTCAGGTGTTGGATTTATATAGGGGAAGTTGATTATTTATTATCTGCACCTGAAGAGTTCTGAATGAATAAGACACCTGAGATAAGATGCTCAGGGTTCCACTATGGAGTCTGGCCAGAATAATGGATCCCTCTGCTGAGATCTGGCAGGGCTCCCATGTCTGAAAATGTCTCTGTATCATCCTTGCTGAGCTGCCCCAGCAGCAGCGAACTTCAACACAGTGCCCTGTGCTTTACAGAAATATTTCAGTTTCATGAGGTCTTATTTATTAATCATTGATCTTAGTGCCTGAGCTATTGGTGGTATGTTCAGAAAGTCTTTTCCTGTGCCAATACATTCAAGGCTATTTCCCATTTTCTTTTCTATCAGGCTCAGTGTATCCGGTTTTATGTTGAGGTCCTTGATCTATTTGGAGTTAAGTTTTGTGCCGGGAGATAAATATGGATTATTATGCCTTCTTCTACGTGCAGACATCCAATTACACCAGTACCATTTGTTAAAGATTCTTTCTTTGTTCCATTGTATATTTCTGGCTTTTTTTTTTTATCAAAGAGCATGTGTTCATAAGTGTGTGGATTTATGTCTGGATCTTCGATTCAGGTCCATTGATCAACACATTTGTTTTTAAACCAACACCATGTTATTTTTATTACTACAACTCTGTAGTATAGCTTGTGATCAGGAATAGTGATACCTCCAGAAGTTCTTTTAATTTTCTGGATAAGTTTAGCTATCTTGGATTTTTTGTTTTTCCATATGAAGTTGAATATTGTCCTTTTAAGGTCTGTAAAGAATTGTATTAGGATTTTGATAGGGATTGTATAGAATATATAGATTGCTTTTGGTAAGATGGCCATTTTTCCTATGTTAATTTTACCAATCCAGGAGCATGAGAGATCTTTGCATCTTTTGAGATCTTCAATTTCTCTCTTCAAAGACTTAAAATTTTTGTCATATAAGTCTGTCTCTTGCTTGATGAGAATCACCACAAGATACTTTGTTATTTGTGGCTATTGTGAAGAAATTTGTTTCCCTGATTTCTTTTTCAGTCTGTTTGTTATTTGTGTATAGGAGGGCTATTGATTTTTGTTGTTGTTGTTGTTGATATTGTAGTCAGCCACTTCACTGAAGTTATTTATCAGCTCTAGGTATTCCCTGGTATAATTTTTGGGGTTGTTTATATATACTATCGTATCATCTGCAAATAAGGATAATTTGGTTTCTTTCCAATTTGTACCCCCTGAGTTTCCTTCTGTTGTCTTATTCCTTTAGCTAGAACGTTAAGTACTATATTGATTAGGTAGGTAGAGAGTGGTCAACCTTGTCTTGTTTCTGATTTTAGCAGAATTGCTTTGAGCTTCTCTCCACATAATTTGATGTTGACTGTGGTCTTGCTGTAAATTGCCTTTTTTATGTTTGGGTATATTTCTTGAATTCCTAATCACTCGCTGACTTTTACCATAAAGGGCTGTTGGATTTTTCAAAAGGTTTTTTGACATCTATAGAGATAATCATTTTTTTTTCATTCACTTTGCTTACATGGTAGATTACAATGACTGATTTTCATATTTTGGTCTATCCCTGTATGTCTGGGATGAAGCCCACTTGATTATGGTGAATCATCATTTTGATGTGTTCTTGGATTAGGTTTCTTATTGTGTATTTTTACATAGATGTTCATGAGGGAAATCGGTTTATAATTCTCTTTATTCATTGAATCTTTGAGTGGTTTGGGTATCAGAATTCCTGTGGCCTTGTAGAATGAATTTGGCAGTATTTCTTCTGCTTCTATTTTGTGGGATTGTGGGATAATTTGAGGAGTATTGGTGTTGACTCTTCTTTGAATGCCTGGTAGAATTCTGCAGCAAACCCATCTGGCCCTGTTTTTTTTTTTTTAATTTCCTTCCTATTTTTCCTTTTCTTTTTTTTGTGGGGAAACTTTTAATGACTGCTTCTATTTTCCTTGTGGCTTATAGATATGCTTAAATTGTTCATCTGAACTTGATTTAACTTTGGTAGGTGATACCTATCACTTCTTTTAGATTTTCTAATTTTGAGGAGTACAGGTGACCTAATGATTCTTTGGATTTCCTACATGTCTGAGGTTATATCCCCCTTTTCATTTCTGATTTCTGATTTCATTTCATTTCTGATATTCCTTCTCTTTATTTTCATTAGTTTGGATAAGGGTTTGTCTATTTTGTTGATTTTCTCAAAGAGCCAACTTTTTATTTCGTTGATTTCTGTTGTTCTCTTTGTTTCTATTTTACTGATTTCAGTCCTGAGCTTGATTATCTCTTGCCATCTACTCCTCTTGGATGTGCTTACTGCTGTTTTGTACTAGGGCTTTCAGATGAATGATTAATTTCCTACCTAGTATATGATCTCTCCACTCTTTTTTGGTACGTATTTTCATCTTAGCACCACTTTCATTGTGTCCCATATTTTAGGATGCATTGAGGATTCATTTTCATTGAATTATAGAAAGTTTTTAATTTCTTTATTTCTGTATTGACCCAGTCATCATTCAGTAGAGAGTTGTTCAGTTTCCATGAATTTGTAGGCCTTCTGTTACTGCTGTTGAAATCCAACTTTAATCCTTGGTGGTTTGCTAGGATACAGGGGGTTAGTTAGACTTTCTTGCATCTATTTGGTCTTATTATGTGATTGAGTATGTTGTCAGTTTTAGAGACGGCTCCATGAGGTGTGAGAAAAGGTATATTCTTTTGTGCGAGGGTGAAATATTCTGTTTATATCTGTTAGGTCCATAACATGTGTTAGCTCCAGTGTTTCTCTGTTTAGTTTCTGTGTGGATGACCTGTCCATTGGTGAGCAGTGTATTGACGTTTCCCACTATCAATGTGTCTATATCAATGCATGTTTTAAGCTTTAGCAATGTTTCTTTTCTAAAATGGAAGCCTTTTTGTTGGGGGCATAAGATGTTAAGAATTGAGAGGTAATCTTGGAAGTTTTTTCCTTTGATAAGTGTGAAATGTCCTTCCCCATCTCTTTGGATTAATTTTGGTTTGAAGTCTATTTTGTTAGATATTAAAATGGCTATACTGGCTTGCTTCTTGGGTCCATTTGCTTGGAAAAGCTTTTCCCAACCCTTTACTCTGATATAATGCTTATCTTTGACGTTAAGGTGAGTTTCTTGTATGCATCAGAAGAATGGATTCTATTTTCACATCCATTCTATTAATTTGTGACTTTTTATTGGGGAATTGAGTCTGTTGATATTGAGAGATATCAATGACCAATGTTTGTTAGGTCCCATGGTCTTGTTATTTTGTAGTTTTTTTTTTGTGTGTGTGTGTATGTGTGTGTGTGTGTGTGTATTTGTGTCTTCTTTCTTTTGATTTTAGTGGGATGATGCTATTTATTTCCTGTGCTTTCATGGGTGTAAATAACCTCCTTGGGTTGGAATTTTCCTTATGGGGCCTCCTGTAGGGTTGGATTTATAGATAGATATTGTTTCAATTTGGATTTGTCATTGAATATTTTGTTTTCTTCTTCTATGGTAATTGAAAGTTTTGCTGAATATAGTAGTCTGGGCTGATAATTGTGACCTTTAGAGTCTGTAGCATATCTGCCCAGGCCCTTCTGGTTTTAGAGTCTCCATTGAGAAGTGAGGTGTAATTCTGACTTCTGTCTTTATATGTTACTTGCTCTTTTTCTCTTGAAGCTTTCAGTATTCTTTTTTTGTTCTGTATGTTTAGTGTTTTGATTATTATGTGGCAAGGGGGCTTTCTTTTCTGGTCCAGTCTATTTGGTATTCAGGATGCTTCTCGTACCTTTATAGGAATCTCCTTTATTAGGTTTGGAAAATTTTCTTCTATGATTTTGTTAGAAATATTTCCTGGCTTTTGATGTGGGTGGGTTTCTTCTCCTTCCTCTAGTCCTATTATTCTCAGGTCTGGTGTTTTCATAGTGTTCCAGATTTCCAGGATGTTTTGTGTTAGGGATTATTTTGGATTTAACATTTTCTTTTACTGATGTCTCTGTTTCTTGTGTCTTCAGCTCCTGAGATTCTCTCTTCTATCTCTTGTATTGTCACTGTACCTTGCCTCTGTAGCTCCTGATCACTTCTTTAGATTTCTCATGTCCAAAATTCCCTGTTTGTGTTTTCTTTATGGCTCCTATTTCCATTTTCAGGTCTTAAATAATTTTGTTAGTTTTCTTTAATTGTTTGCTTGTGTTTTCTTCTCTTTCTTTGAGAGATTTATTCATTTCTTCTATTTTATTTGTTTATTTAGTTTTCCTGGGTTTTTTAAATGAATTTATTCAATTCCTCACATTATCTATTTGTCTTTTATTCTATTTCTTTGAGAGATTTATTCATTTCCTCTTTAAGGGCCTCTTTTATCTTCATAAAGTTGGTTTTGAGATATTTTTCTTGTGTTTCAGCTTTGTTGGCATATTCAGGGCTTGTTGTAGTAGGATATCTGGGCTTTGGTGGTGACATATTGCCTTGGTTGTTATTGACTATGTTCTTATGCTGGTGTTTAGGCATCTGGATTTGAAGTGATTGTATGTTTAAGTGCTGAATTCTTAGGTTTGTCTTTTTGGTGTTGTTTTTTTTTTTTTCTTTTTCTTTTTTTAGCTTCTTCTCTGGTCTTTTGTTCTTTGCAGCCTCTTGTCTAGCTGGGTGTCTCTACCCAAGTTGGGGGCTGAAATTCTGGCAGCCTGTTTCATCTCTGGTCTAGCAAGAACTCTCTGCCTGGGTGGGGTGCTAGGACCTGGCTACTGTTCCAGCTGGTTGACCAACATGTGCTGTTCTTCAACTAGAGTGTGCTATTATGGTGCTGGTGGATGGTTCTTCGACTGGCTTGACTTGTGATAGCACTGGTGATTACCCGCATATCTGGGCCAGGTGATAGGGCTGGAAGAGATTGGGGAGGGGCTTTGGAGGAGTAGGTTCTGGAACAGAACCAAGTGTTCTGCAGGTTGGGTTGTCAGTTGGCTAGGCTATAATTGCTCTGAGATCTGGCCACAGATCTTGCATGCCTGGGAGACAGGGCTGGAGGAAAGTGGGGAGGGGCTATGGAGGAGTGGGTTGCAGGAACCGAACCCTGCGGACTTGGTGCCTACCTGGTTTGTCTGCTGATTGGAGTTGTAATGGCACTGAGATCTGGCCACCTACTTTGTTTTTTTCTAATAGCATATCAACCATTTTTCCAAGGATCCCTGGTACACATAACTTAAACTCTTATTTATATGTCAAGGCTTGGATGAATTCTAGAATTGTTTGCAAATTGAATTTTTGTTATTTTTTTCACATGATGAAAGTCATTGTCACTTACATTTTATCTTCTTTTATGGTTTACTTCTCAACTCAGGATATATGAGCATAGATCAAGTCACTGATCTTAAAAATTAGGTTAATAATAAGTAAAAATATAAAAATCTGGAGCAATTCCTGTCCATTTCCTTCACCTTTGAGGTGAAATGGCAAGTTGTGATATGTCTGATTCATGGATAAGTTAGTGAGGTGTGTATGCCAGGCGTGCCTTCAGAATCTGTGTGCAAAGAAGGCTGAGCAGTGGAAAATAGACAAGACAACAACCCATCATATGGTAAGATTTGGGATTGAATGTACTCTGAATTAGAAAATTAGCAGTATGCTGCTGGTTGCTCAGCAAGGAAGAAAAGGAGGCATATTCATAGGTGTAAACCCTGTCAGACATCAGCAGAGGGAACTACAATCATGGCAAGCACCATACTGGACAGTGGAACCCTGGCATCTCATCTCAGGGTTTTTTATCGATGCCTAATCTCCTCAGATGTTCTACTGATACCATGTGCAGATCATGAGGAATCAAATATCGTTTACATAAAACCAACACCTGTAGACAATACAAAATGCCAAGATCTAGGCAACCCTTCACCCAACCATGCAAAAAAAAATTTTTAATCATAACTGGAAATAAAGTTCTGCAATAAGAAGACAACCACAGTTTATATAAAATGGTGTCCCATATTCTTCATTACCTATTTGGGTTGCCCTGATTTCTCTCCCTCAGCTTATACTAATGGATCCAAGAGGAATTCTGTATGGTCAGAGAGAAGAAGACAAAATTGGGTCTGTTTTAAAGATAATTTTCTGAATATGTCATACCCTGCTGAAAATATGATGTTACTACATTACTGTCCATTTAGATGCAGTAATGGAAGTCAGGGGTGAGTAGACTTCATCACAGGATTAACATATTCAAGCAAGACATTTAGTCATCTCTTTTGTTAGGACAAGAAGGGACCAGTGATATATATATATATATATATATATATATATATATATATATATATATATATATATATATATAGAGAGAGAGAGAGAGAGAGAGAAATATCAAATATGCCAAATAAAACATCTTTTAAAGGCAATACACTGAGCATCCAGTAAAGGGAATGGCTTTTCAGTATAGCTGAATCAGTATCCAGTTGTAACTCTCACTCGTATTTTAGGTGCACAAATACTAAATCCATCCATGATGCTAGTGATGAGAATCATACAAAAGCTGCAGACAATGCATCCTTTCTTGTAAAGGTTGACTTGGTTGCAACTCAGGTATCTACTTATGTGTCTCTTACTGTTTCCATACCTGATAACAGCAACTCAGTGGCTATTTTATCTTTTTCTTTTTTTTTATTATTTTTCTGAGAATTTTATATAATGTGTTTTTTATTATACTCCTCTAAGTTCTAATCCACTTCCCTACCACCCAACTTTATGTCCTAATTATTTTTAAAAAAGTCAAGTTTAAATCATTCTATCAAAAATTATAGCTTGGTGAGAGTATGCAACTAGGCATTTTGAGCCTTCAGATATAAAGCTGTGTTCGCCCCGCCAGATAAGTATATCCTGAGAACTGGGTGTGTTATGGAAGCAACAAGCTGATCAGAGCAGTATGGAACAGAATAACTTTTAAACTTTTGTCATAAATTCTACTTTTTCCTGAGTTTCTAATGGGCTACAACATAGTAAATGAGATAGAAAGGACTCCATGTCATGGACAAGCTGAAGAGTGCAAGGAGCATCCCATGGTAAGTGATGTCCCATGTTTCCTTTCTCAACAAAGAGCACCTGGAACACTGGTACCCAACAGGATATAGGCTTACATTTTCCTACTCTTGGTGCTTGACTATTAACTCCTTCTTTTCTTGTAGCGTTCTCAAACTTATAAGGAGCCCATGTCTATGTATGTGGGAAAACCAAAGTGTGTATATATATTTGAGTTGGGATAGGAAGGATCAACTAGTCCTGGAAGGAGACAGTCCTGGAAGAGACTCATATATAAAATATCTAGTATCCCATCACACATGTGAATGCTGGTGCATTTTTATGCTATACATGGTCTCTTAGTTGGTCTCTGTCCAACATAGCCCTTGCAACCTGAAACAGGAAACTGCTCCTTAATATATCATTTTCTATTTATTTTTCCTTCTAATTGCTCTTTTCATTGATCAAATTCATGCCTCAGTTCTCATGATGGTGTGGCCCACACAGGGTAGTGAAGACCTTGCTGCTTTTTAATCACGTCAGGATCATACTAAAACACCTTTATACTCGTTATGAAGGAGTAAGTGTCTTTACTAGGATAAATTGGTTTTTGATTTTCTTTCAAGAGACATCAAAGAGAGATAGCTATGACTCTGCTATATTTACTACAGTAAAACTTGTACCTTAGCCATTCAATCACAGATATCCCAATTCGGCCAATATATTACAAACAATTACATCTATGCATTACATTTCTCCACTAACACTTTCCTCACAGTTTTGATTGACTTTGACATCTGTCTCTCCCCATTTTTTCACCCAAGGCTTTGTTATTAACCTAAGTTACATACTCTTGTATGGATATCTTAAGTTCAAAGGCTATTTCCAACGGTAACATCCTATCTTTAGGGCTTACTGGATCAAATTCCATCCATTACTAGAATTTATATTAAGACTTCCATTTTATTAACAACATCCTCCACACCCCACACCAACTTCCCTATACACTTTTTATTTGTGGGAATGCTCCCTCCTGTAATCCTGCTCTTTTTTTGGTTGACCTTGATTCCATGGACCAGCATGAATATTCATTTGAAAATCTTCCCGTTCCTTTTGCTCCTGACTAGCTCTTAGAAATTCAGTTTGGAAAGTTCAAACGTAGAGGAATTCATGGTGTATGTGCCTGCAAATATAAGCACAATTGTATTAGCTGGGAGTTGATCACAGCAGATGATAGCTGAGAAGATCATAAAACCAAATAGCTTGTATGCTTGCATTTGCAACTTTTTACTGCAAATAGACTTTGAATACTGCTTGGTCTTATTTTGTTCTCTTCCAAGTTAGTTCTTCCAATCTTTGATGGTATGGCAAACAGATGTTTTTATTTATTATAAAACATATAATCTATATTTTTCACAAATGTTTTGATGTTAGAAATGTATATAATTGTACACAAAAGTTGATAAGCATTCATTTAGACTATCATTACATTTTATAAACTTTTACATTTATATAAGCTATTCCTATT
This sequence comes from Cricetomys ansorgei, assembly GCA_026225945.1. Classification (NCBI taxonomy): domain Eukaryota; kingdom Metazoa; phylum Chordata; class Mammalia; order Rodentia; family Nesomyidae; genus Cricetomys; species Cricetomys ansorgei. The sequence goes on from JAMJFZ010001796.1 coordinate 6,375,299, forward strand.
CAGAACCATCTACAAAATAATTAATGTCCCTTATTATTAATTCATAAATAATAGGAAGCTTGTGAGAAGATGGAATGAAGAGCATATACTTTTATCTTACTTTAAGGAAACCATTTAAATACAAATACTAGTGAAAATTTTTCATATGAGTGACACATTTAAAATCAGGACAGAGGACTTCTCTTTTTCTGAGGAAGATGGTATTTTAACATGTGAAGTGATATATATTAATTCATTAATAAAACATACAATGAAACCTGCAAGATGAGTGAATTATATCACTTTAGGCAAATCTATATATGACCTTTAGTCTGGGTCAGCAGATGTTGCACAGAATGTGGTAAAGTATGGGCCTGAAAAGAGCTGACCATAAAGCGATATGCTATGAGTCAGCCAGTTTTCAGAGAAAGAATTCTCGGAGCTCATTAGTGGGACTGGTCACTGACCTAGGAAGTGTTGTCAATTTCCTCCTCTCTGGGTCTCCTCTGTCCTGTGATTCCAGGAAACACTGTAATTTCTTTCCTTATATAGATTAATTTCAAAGAAACTATGGACAATTTGTTTAGAAACATCAGTTTTCATTTGTCAATATAAAGTGCCCTTTAAACTTTAATTTTATAGTTGTATTCTTGAAGGACAAATTTGCTTCCTTGTGTTCTAAACTCCTCCAGGCACTATAATAACAGTCTATAAACAGTGAGGTATTCGTCATATTTCCACAACTTCTATGATTCTGTCCTGCTTGCTCCCTTTGAAGATTCATCTTTTTCCCTTTGGCACTCTGACTTAAATTTGTAGGGTGGAAGAACATTTGGAGAATAATATTTCCCATGAAGCAGTTAAGTCTCCCCTTTTCTTGCATTTGATATATACTATTGTTGAAGTAGTAACCACATTGAGTTGCAGTTTTCAATGTGAACTGAGTGTCTATGAGTTCATAATCCTCCCTTCTCATTTCTACTCACACGACATAATGAACAATCATTGTACAGTTGCAGAATGAAATATGCAGTGTATGGTAAGATGAAATATTGGGAAACAATTGTCTAGGTCTATGATTCCCCTAACAGGGATTTGAAGTTATACTGTAGTTTAAATCATTTTAAAAGAATTTCCCCAGTCCAGAGTATGACTCCTAAAAAAAGAATGGCTTATTGACAATAGTTTCTTTTATGTTGATACAGAAGTATCTCAAAAGGGTTCATTAAATTCATATGTACTATTTAATTTTTCCTCAACTTTTCAATAGCATAATTTCCAAGCTATAATTGTACCTTCTGGCTGTTTCTTTAATAGAACAATTTCTTGCTTTCTCCTCATGGAAATGCCATGATAAAATGTTCAATGCTTGTTGATTTTTTTGTTACTTAAAAAAACAACAACATTTATATACAGGTAACACAAACTTATGACTTATAATGACATTTGAGCTTCTCAGTTTCCCAACTGGCCCAAAATTAAGATATGAACTATATTAGCTTTCACTCTTTTGACCATGGAAATGCTTGAAAGCACTAAAATGTAAGATGGGGGTAGCTTAAGACCTGGGGTAGTGTTATTACATATGCCTTTCTCAGATTTTACTATACATCTGAAATGAAAAGATAAACAAGAGAAGAAATGACATGGTGATATAATTGCTTATCTGACATTTTTTTTAATTAGATAACCTAGCAGAAATTTGCTGTCTTACAAAACTAAAACCGCATATTAAGTAATGTAATAACCTTTAAGAGTATATATTATGAACCAGGTCTTGCAATACATATTTGATATGGAAGGGAGAAATATACGAAATAACAGGAAAATGCCATTATTCACAGGTAACCTTTCTCTCATATATGTATTTGTCAAGATCACAAAGGAAGTAAGATCCATTCCTCTGTCTATTTAAATTACCCAATGCAGTTATTTTTATGTATAAAAGGGCTTTTTTATATTGTTTAAAGGACATTGTTTTAGTTAATATTCTATTGTCATGAAGAGACACCATGACAGTAACTCTTATAAAGGAAAACGTTTAATTGGGGCTAGCTTATAGGTTCAGAAATTTAGTCCATTATACATGATGGCATGGCGGTATGCAGGCAGGCATGGTGCTAGAGCTGAGAGTTCTACATCTGGATCTGCAGGCAGCAGGCAGCAGGAAGAGTGAGCCAGCCAGTGGGCCTGGTTTGAGCTTCTGAAATCTCGAAGTTCACCCCTCAGTAATACAATTCTTCCAATAAAGCCATACCTACTCCAACAAGGCCGCACAACCTAATCTTTCAAATAATGCTACTCTACTCCCTGTGATCCTATGGAGGCCCACTTCCATTCAAACTACCACAGCCATGTTCCCACCACTGGTGTGAAGCTACACTAATCTACATTCTCACATAGGTATGGCAGATCTCCTTGGTTGTTTACCAGCTAAACAACATTCTCTATCTTCTATTTTAAAGTAAAAATAAAGGCAAGCTTTCTGGTACAGGCCTGAAATATTGTCTGCTCAGAAAGCTGAAACAGGATTCCAAATTCAAGTCTGTCCTATGCTACATACAGAGTAAATTAAAGGCTTGTCTGAGTAACTCAGCAGAAACCCTGTCTTAAAATAAAAAGAATGTGGGGTAAATAGCTCTAATACAATGCTTTTGTACTAGGCCTAACCACCAATTAAAAAATAGGAAAATCATATTTATTTTCAGATATACCATTATAGTTAGAGTCTAAAATGTCCTGCATGGTCCTATGTGTTGAAATCCTAGTTGGTGGCTTTTGGAGTGATAAAAGAAATGTTAAGTTGTAGTTCCTGCTTGGAGAATGTAGGTTTGTGGGGTTTGGTCTTGCCTTGGCCTCTTCCTGTGTGTCCCTTCTGCCTCCTGGCCATTATGAGGTGAACAGTTCTGTTCCCACATTCTTGTTCAACACCTTCTCTGCTGTGGTGTTCCCAATCATCACAGTCCAAAACAATGAAACCAGCTTACCACAGTTGGAAAGCTCTGAAACAACAAGCCAAAATTATCTTGGTATTTGTTAGCTACAAACTTCAACAAGCAAACATTGGGACACCACATGCTATTACAGAGGGGAGGTCCTTTCCTAGTCCTAGAAGTGAATGCTGGTTAATAAAAATTAGCCATAGCCTTCCTATTATTCTTAATAATGTTTGAACTATGGACACAAATAAGACTCCAAACTACTGAATTAAAGCAGAGTAGGAAAGTTTGGGAAAAGATTTTATTATGTTTAACAAGGAACTTGAAGACCTTACATGCTTTTTGCATAAGGATACTTAGATTCCCGTACTCACTGTACTTCATTTCCAGCTATCTTTTAAGTAACTTATAGTGAATAGTTGTCAAAGATAGAAAAGGTTTTGCAGCAAGGGGCAGGTTCAAAAATTATGGTTCAAAATGGCAAATATCTCCACCCAGCATAAGCCAAGTAGATTGGCTTGCATCCAATTAAAAATATATGTTAATGAATATTAATGAAAAAAAGTTCATACTGATACAATATCAGGATTTATCGCCTGCAAAATAATCCACCAAGCAAACAGACATTTTTATGTTCCTGTCATACTTCTCTATATGGCTAAAGGAGACAGTTTAAAATGGCATGGCAGCTCTTGCTTTTGTTTTGAGTTGTACACTGCCCGTCTCTGGATCATTGGGGTTTCATGTCAACCGTTGGTGTCTAAGGAATTGAGATAGACTAATTTGCCAATCCACAAGTGGATGATACATCCAACTCTTCATGTTTCCTATCATCCTCTTTCCCATTTTTGGTCCCAGGACAATGTCCTGTGATAATATGAGGCCAGAGCTATGGATGACATCTTACAATCTCTAGGGGACAAATCCAAAGACAAAAATCATCTCATGGCAGAAAGAAGTCTTGAGAGAATTCAAGGATGCAAATTCTGTAGGAACTGCTTGGAGGATGATTCAAATTCTGTATTCATTTTAGATTTAGATCACATTTGATAGGATATAACAACTTTTCCCTTTCTTTTAAATCATTTGACTCTAATTTTTTCTTAACTGGCAAAAACATTTCATTATAGCAATTAAAACTGCAAAAACAAATTTGAAGTCTTCCTTTCTGATAGTATTATCTAACGTTGGTTTGTCATGTCTCAGTGTAATAACGAATACTTGAAGAGTTACTCCTTACATTAATAATTTGCTGTGGTTATCATCATTAGTTTAAACACAAAGGATCAGAGACTTGAGCAGTTAAATAAGAAATCTAAGAAATTCAGCTACTAAGAGACCGCTCAAAGATTGAAACACAAGTCCTGCTAGAAGCAAAGAGCTAATGTAATGGAATATATCTCAAATTATTAAGATCCCCAGAATTTGTGGGGGCCTCTTCCCCCTCGATGTATGCAAAGCACTTAGTACATCTTTACATAAATGATAAGAAGAATTTGGACCCATATGTAAGTCTCTATGCAAATGAAAGCCAAGGAACATTCTGCCTAAAAATGGACTCTTTAATAAGTCCCCAAACAATAATTTTAAACCTGATATTTGCTTCGATTTTCAATACAGAACTAGATACTAGATGCTAACTAGCCATTGCAGAAAGTGAGTTGGTACCTCTTGTTATGAATTGATTTCGTCAACATATTTTTGAAACTGGAAAATATGTTTTATTGTACTGTTAGAAAAACAAAAAAAGAGATAAAAGAGGGAAATGTATCTGGAATTAATGCCTCATTCAGTCATCACTGTATGAAAGCAGATCTAGGACCTCTTAACCCTGAAACAGAATAGAAAGCACTCATAGGGTGCCTAGAGTCTAAGCCTCATAATATCAGAAACTGGGTTACACTAGATCACTAGGACATTATTGTTTCCTCAGTTGTAAATGTCCTTACTAAGTCATTCACCTATCAATGAATTAATGAATGAATAAAGACATCAGTGAGATCACTCAGTGCTTGATGTCAGTGCTGATGCCAATGACCAGAGTTCCATCTAAATCTAAAGAAGAGAACTGACTCCCACAAGTTGTCCTCTGGCCAAGGCATGCATATACCTATACACACACAGAGAGACATACACACACATATTTTTAAATAAAAAATAAATTGCTAAATGAAATCCAATTAACTAATACTATATCTTCATTTTATTTTATAATGTTCCTTAGAAGAACCAAAACAAAGATTCTGTGTGAAAAATAAATAAATCAAGAACTGTTCCCCCAAATACTTCATGAAATAAAATGTCTGTTGGTATTCAACTTACTCAACTGAACTGTAATTTTCTTTAGCTTGGCTGTGTGCCATGATCCATAGATGATTTTCTAATATAATCTCTGAATATGACAGTCTGTTGGTCTGTCTAGCTTAGTAAAAATGAATGAATATAGGCAGTGGAAGTTTGGTACATGTGGCAAAGAGCTGAGAGTTAGAAAAAACAAAGAATCAAGTATCCTGAAATTTTTCTTTGTGATGCTAGGGATGAGTGCCAGGAATGACCTCAGAAAATAACCTACTTCTCATTTCTCAACTGTAATGTAATTTTTAATATGAAAGTTATTTGTTATCACTCACTACCAGGGCCCAAAAGTGAAACATAATCCAAATACATTATCCTTTGTAATATAGGTGTGACATGTATTTCCCTAGCGAAGTTGTTTCCCAGGGAACTTAGGCCTAATTATTTAACTCTTTCAAAGTCAATAAATTACTAGAGTGGAGCAAAAGGCCTGTTCTTAGGTGAAATTTCTCTTGTGAAATGAAAGTTGTCTCATCCAGTAAGAAGTTACAGCGAGGTATCATTTAATAATAACATGTAATATTTTAAATTACTGTTTAGAAATGTACTGCCTGATATTAACATGACTTTATATAAATGCTGTGTCCTCAATTTAAAAGGACATTGGTAACTCCCCTAGGACTGAATAGGCCTTTTCTCAACCTAATTAGATTATGTGCAGGGTACAGCGCCTCTCTCGAAGATTAACAGAACACTTTCCTTGTCAGTTTAAGTGTTGCCCGTGGCAGTATTTTTTTCTAATTTAATTAAAAGCTGTTCTTTTATGAAGAACAAGCTTACAGCATAATCCCTCTCACATTTATATTTCTAAATTCCATTCAGCAGCAAGCAGAGAAGGACGAGAAAAGAAAAAAGAGAAGAGGGAGGGTTCAGTTGCAAGCAGAAATGATAAAGTCAAGCACACCTTCTGGTTGTGAGGAAGATATCATTTCAAAAGTGAAATTGAGTGGGTATGAACAGGTGTCTGAGACAGTGTTTTTCAGCATGATGTGTTAAGGTGGATCTCTGTCTCAGGAGCAGTTGGCATCCTTGATAAAAATAATGGGCATGTGTTAAGGGAGTACTTGTATCAGTAAATCTCTCACATTCAAATGCCTACTATGCTGTCAGATCCTTCAAAAATGTGTAATTTCTCTCTTGAGCTCGAGGAGTCTTTCTCAGTCTGGTCCCACATACAAAGGTGAACGTGTGTCAACAGTACTGTACTGCCAAGCCTTTAGTATCTAAGCACCAGAACGAGGTCCATAAGCTAGCAAATACCCTAAAGATACCTAAAGGTCTGTGAGTTGACATGGAGCCCATCTAGCCTCCTGAATTCTGATTTCCTCATCAGAACTAGACAGCACATATCGCCTAGACCTATTCATAGTTTGTAACATGAAATGAGATCATCCATTTGTGTCATTATATCATTATCACTTCAGAATTGGAAGTCTATATTGTCTGATGTACGAAAAGTAGAGAGAAGAGAGGGTAGAGCATAGAGGTTAGAGGGGAAGTGAGATCGTGAATGAAAATCTGAAAAACAGGCAAAGGCAGAATTAGCATTATAGGACAAATGCAAGAGTATAACAGGAAAGCAGAACAGTGGCAAATTTAGGTCCTTATAATACATATTAGAATTTCTAAGGTAATCACAGGAACAGATTTTTAAAAGAAATACAGTTTATTAGTATTAGTTTAGAAAGGAAACTGAGTAAAAGGGATAAAACTCTAGAAAAAGTAAGAAAAAAAAAGAGGAAGGAAAAGCAAATCAATTGCAAATGTAACAAACAGAAAAACATATATGACGTAGGTTCATAGCAATAGAGGTGTGAAATAATTATTTAAAAATAATGGTCTGAGGACTGGAGAGACGACTGAGAGGCTGAGAGCATGGGCTGATTTTTCAGATGTGGGTTCAATTCCATATCGGGGCTCACAACACTCTATGACTGCAGTTACAGGGATCCACTGCTATCTTCTGACCTCTGCAGGCACCAGGCACATATGTGGTACATAAACATACCTGTGGCCAAAATACCCCCCACACAGAAAATAAAATGGTAAGAAAGATATTGTCTAAATATACCAATTAAAAGACAAAGAATATCAGAGTCAATTAATCAAAAATAATCTCTGAAAGAGACAGAGAGAGAGCAAGAGAGACAGAGGTGGGGGAGAAAATTATTATGCCATGCCAATATTGATTGAACTATATAGAATATTGAACTGTAAGAAAGCTGAAGTAGCTAGATTATCCATCGAAGTAGATATCAGAGTAAGAAATTATCAGTAAAAACAGGCATTATATATGATTAAAAACTCAATTTTCTAAAAAGACATGATAACCTTAAGCACATATACAGCTAATAATCAAGCACAAATATAAGTGAGGGGGAAAAACAAGGTGAAACAGGCAGGAGAAATATGAAAATTCACTATTGTTGTTGGAGACCTTAATATTCCTCCTTCCAAAATTATATGCTCAAACCACAGAAGAAATAAATTGGAAATCAATAATAAAAATGTAGCTGGAAAATGTTCAAGTGCTTGGAAATAAAACGACATACTTGTAAACAATATGAGAGCTCGAGAAGCCTCGAGATAATTTTAAAATACCTTAAAGAAAATGAAAATAGCAAAATGTATAGATGAAGCAGAAGCAGCAGATAGGGAGCAATTTGTTTTGTAGATATGAATTGGAAGAAATAGCTAAACCAATCACCTGAGCCAAGTTTCCATTTTAGTAAAATAGACAAAAAGTAATCAGTTTAATTTAAAAAAAAAAAAAAACAAGGAGAGAAATAACAAAAATTAAGACAAAAATCAATATAATTAAAACAGAGTGAAAGAGGACAACGGTGAGATTAAACTAGTTATTACAAGATGCTAGTACAATTAATAAGCTGCTGTCTTAGCACTTCTTAGAGAAGCAGACTCAGTGGGATGTGCATAATTGTAAAAGCAGTTTTTGAAGACTAAAATTTGATGTAGGAGACCAGAAGGCTGGGGACATAGGGGAGCATTGCAGCTCAAGTCCAAAAGTAACCTGTTCTAAAACCAGGAAGAGCCTAGGCTGCAAATAAAGGCCAAAGAAAACTCCCTGGAGCATGTAACTTCTTCAGAATCAGGATTTGATTCTAGTCAGACCTTCATCAGATCAGATGAAGCACACTCTCCTTATGGAGAACAAACAGCTTCATTCCAAGCTCACCAATTTAACAGTAAATCTCAGCTATAAACAACCTTGAAGATAAATATAGTAATGTCTGACTCAGTATTTGGGCTCATTGACACAGAAAAATCAACACCTAAAATGGTCTGAACTATACCTCTAACATGGTTAATGGAGGGAGGGAGAGATTAGCATAAGAAATGAAAACATCATTAAAACTGAAGCCATGGGCATCAGCATGATAATAGGGGAATGGTGGAGAACACAGCCTGTTTTCACTATTTGATGACTTGTTTAAAATAAAAGATAAACTGCCTCAACAGAAGAAAAATCTGAGTGGAACTGTATCCACTAACAATGCTAACTCAATACTTATCCATGACCTTCAAAGCTTACATAACAAGAAGTGAATGATTTCACTGAAGTGAATGAAGTATTTACGATACTGACTCTCTACAATGCCTTAAAGAAACAGAACCCTTCCAGATTCATTCAGGGAGGTTAATAATATCCTAATATCAAGTCAAACAAGTAGACTGATCAGGAGAAAGGAAAACTTTAGAACAACATTTTTCATGAGCATCTGATGCGAAAAGTACTAACAAACTGATTTCCATGTCATATACAAAAAGATGCATGTCACAACCACACGGGGTTGACTTCAGATCTCCAAATATGGTTAAGAGTTTAAGAATTAGTCACTGTGAAACTTAACCATAAAAAAAAAGTACAACTTAATTAAATATTTCTAAAATAGTTATCAAACACTTAACCAAAGACATGCAAATGGAAACCAGACATGAATAAATACTGAATACCAAATGTTACTAAGGAGTAGGAAATTAAAACAAAAATGAGACACCATTTTGTACCTATTAAAGTGATCTAATTTCAAAATACTGACAGTACCCAGTGTTGGCAGCGTGCAGAGTAACAGGAGACCTGACTTTCTCACCTAGTGTTGAGGGAAATGCAAAGGAGTATAGGTGGTTTGACTTTCTTATTGAAGTAGGGATGTTTTATTACACAATCTAAAGTCTGTGCTCTAAGGCATTTTGTCACACAAGTTGAAAATGTTTGTATATACAACCACTTTAGGCATTTATATTTATCTGAGATTCTGCACACAAACAATTAAATGAACCCATGCTGGTACAAATGATTAAATGATTTTAAAGATGGGAATATTTTTTAAATTTTCCATATAGAAGAATTCTAGTGGAAATATTGGCCATGGATGTAAGTGGTCCTTCTTCACCTTTTAAGTGTGAGCCATACACAACAACCTTCTTTTAAAGCTATTCTGTATGAGAGAGAGAGAGAGAGAGAGAGGATTAACTCTAGAAACAAAACAAAATGTTACTTGAGTATCAAGATCAATGCCAAAAGTTCTGTCATACTGAAAACACGTGTTCTTGATATAATGTGAGCAAATGAGGAAAATAACACTTTCTTACACAAATGAATTATCTCAGATGAATCATAAGAAATGAATTGGAAAAATCGCAGTCTACATACTACTTGACATGAAATCCTCAAAATCAAGGTTATATAAAAAACAAAGGGAGTTTGAGAAATTCATAGGCAGAAGGACTTCATTGCTTGCTATTCAACACAATACCATTTCTGGTTGGAATTCTAGGACAATAGACAACTTTAAGGAAAAGCTATTGAAGTTTGAATGAAATATAGCCCTCAGTTAAATTTTTTATCCATAGTGACTCATTAATTATAATAAATATATCAGACTCATATAAGATGTTTATACTCATGGGAACTAGGAGTGAGGTATATGGAATCTCTCTGTACTTCTCTACTGACTTCAAAATTTTTTATAAGTACAAAGCTATTACAAAGAACAAAGTTTTAAAATGTAGAAAAGCAGCATTGTTTAATGATAAGGGTTGGGCAGACATGAGCTTAGTAGTGGTCACAGCTAATATATTTCCTAAAGTTTGGTAGTCAAAAATCTGCTTGTTGAGAAGAGGGAAGGGTGACAACATTTACCAGTTCAGTTTTCATAATGCCAAGCTTCTGATCCAGCTTCTGCTTCAGCAGCATCCATGAGTAACAGATGTGGGCTCAGAGAGCTTCCAGTATTAAGAGCATGTGGTTTTCAACACAGGGTTCAGTAAAGTAGTTCCTCTAGTCTGCCAAAACAACTCCAGGGACCGCCCAAAAAATGAAGAGATATTTCAGAACACATGGGAAGGGGCAATGTCCAAAAACAAAGAACAGTGTGGTGATCAAACCAAGAGAAAGAACAATGTACTCTCTGGAGGCTAGCACTATCAGAGTCCTACCTGTTCTTCAGTGGGATGGAGTATGAACTGTCTATCTGTCACACATATTTTGAACTTCACCAATCTTATAAATTAGCTCATCACTGTGAGAGAACTACAGACACAGTATTTTAATTTTAAAAAGCCTTTACTTTTCTAAGCAATAAAAGAGCATATATGACACAGACATCCATCTATTATAGCTTAATTATGTATCGATTGCTCTTTACCCAGCATCTTTTTCACAATATCAGCCTTTTCCTCTGCTTTGGCTCCATCATTGCCCTTTGTGACTAAGAAAGGTTTGTTGAGAGTGATTTGGAAGCAATAAAATTTATCTTGTGGAAGATGATTTGCTGCTTGTTTCTTGTTTCTCAACACAACATGTCTTCCAGCAATAAATTTACAACTTTGGAAAAGGCTGACACAGCAATCAGAGAAATAATTCCTATTTTGGATATAAACTTATACGTAGAATTCGAATGTTGTTTTGTTAAAGTGACTCCTGGGTGCACGTTGCTTCCAGGGATACATATACTATTTTAGTTACTTTGCTCATCACTACAATGAAGTACATGATAGCAACTTGTGGAGGGAACCAGCCTTTCCCACAAATGGGTTCACGGAAACTCTATGCAGGAGGGAGTATGAGCTTAGGAAAAATGAGGAATGACAAACGAATAGGGTAGTTCCTTCTTTTATGGGACCCGAGGAAATGACACGCATGATCACGCTTTAAAATGACACGTGGAACACGCTTTAGAAGTAAAACGCAGGAGCGTTTTTAATAGGGGAATTAACAGTGTACATATTAAGAAAAGAGAGGGGCAAGAGAGAGACTGACAATGCAATGCGCCTTGTCAGTGGAAAAACCACACCAAGAAGAGAAGGAGGGAGAGACTTACAACATACATTACCAGGGGAAGGGCCACACCAGAAAGAGAGAACATTGCTCTGGGAAGAGGTTTAAAAAGCCAAATAGTTTTTGATATGCAGATGTTGCTCAGGCCTTCACAGGTTTCCTATGTAGATGTAGTCACGCCCAGGATGGGGGTTGGGAGTCCTTCCTCCTGCTACTTATCTTGTTTGCTAAGAAAGAACATTTGACTTAATACTGTTAGCTGAATAAGATCTCCATCTGCCCCAAACAGAGCAGAGTGCCATGTAGGCAAAGAAGGTTTTTATTTTACAGTTTTTAGCTGTTTGGTGAGTATTTATTTTTTCTCTATCTAGGCCCCTTTTGCTTCTGTCTGTTACTATCAATATGAATGGGTAGCTTTACACATGCCAGGACTTAGAAGCCTGCAAGATATTTTACAAAGACAATTACTTTTGAGTAAAAAATGGCTGCTTCTCCTTCTCAGCTCACACCGGCCAGCTAAGGTATTGCTACGCCATGCAGACATAATGAAAGACTTTTGTCGCCATTATAGCAAAGGGGAGGAAGGTGCAGAATGGCTGGTAAGCCGAAGTTCCCCGCTGGGGAGTCTGGAACCTTGTTGACAGACTTCAACCTCATTGCCAGGGTATTAGGGCTCCAGCAGCAACTCAAGATTTAAATTTGCTCCCAGCATAAGAGGTTTCTGTCCATGATCATTTGGTCTCATGTGCCCGTTAAGTGGAACAAGGTGGTGACTTTGGAGGAAGGAGCACAGCTCATTAAATGGCAGGCTAGAAAGTAGAGTGAAAGGGGATACATGAAAGAGACAAGACAAAGTATAGCCCCCAAGAGTATAGAGTATAACCTTCCTTTTCCAATTTGATCATACACTCTGTCTTTCACCACTTTCCAATAATGCCCTGGATTGCAAAGATTAATGACCACATATGATATACACTTTTTGTTTTATCTTAAGAGCAGATAAATAGCCATAAGGTTGTACTATGGCTTGTGGGATCTAAGCATATACTGCAATATTTTTTCTAAGAGAAATTTTTATCTAAGTTATGGTACTAATAAAAGTATTTTACCATCACTGGGGTCATTTGAAAGGGTCTCTATTTCACTGGAGAGTAGATAGCTTGCTCAGGATCTGGTTGTATCCAGAAATTTCAACTTTGGTAGAAGAGCAGGTCTCTGGAAGAGTACTGGGAGCTTTTATGTATTTTCTGTGTGACTAGGACTTTGCATTTCACTTAATTTTCACCAAAGTTTTTACAATAGTCTCAGTTACAATTTTCAAATGAGAGACAGAAACCAAAGGTGATCAGACTTTTATAGAGTCCTATAGGTACAAAAAATATGGTCTCTTTTTGGAATTTGAGCCCAGTGCTATTAAATGAATATATTTAAAATGCATATCCAATTCATATATACATGTAATATGTACACACATACATGAGGTGCTTGACTTACAACAGAATTGTGTTCTTTATGTTCTTATGTTTTGGTAAACCTACCAGAAAGATCAAATGCTGGAAGTTTAAAACAAACTCAGCATACCTACTCAACAGTTTGACAGCACAGTGCTCTCTGGAATGCTGTCTCTTGTGTTCATTCACTTGGTGGCTCGGGAGTTGCTGTCCTCCTTAGTGCTCTGCCAGTACCAGCAGAAAGTTCACACTGCATGGTATTATACCAGAAAGACATTAACATTCAAAGCTTGTAGTTTGGTTTATCTGAAATATATATTGATTTCACACATATAAAGTAAAAAAAAAATCAGGAGTTGAAGCATCATAATCTGATCATTTCCTTCATGTATATCTGAGGTAAGGCAACAGGCAAATCTAGATTTCTGTTATTCCTACAGAGAACTGATGTTCTTGCCTAGTACACTGAGGTATCAGTGTATCAGGTTTCAGGTATCTATTGATGGTGTTATTGCTGTTTAGCCCAAGGAGGTCAGTGTGTTTAACTTGCTAGTGACTCAACTTTTAAAGAGAGATTTCAGGTAAATTCTATGTCAATTTAGGCATGTAAAAAAATAAGAACATAGAACTTATATCTATCTTTACCCAGTCTGTTTTCAAGTTTTCTTGTATGATTCTGTCTAAGTCAGGAAACTGGATAAACTACACAGAGTGCAGAAACTCAATGAACTGTATTTTCAAAATCTTGGTGTGTGTGTGTGTGTGTGTGTGTGTGTGTGTGTGTGTGTGCGTGCGTGTGGTGTTCTGTTTAGTCTTTTGTCTGGCAAGTCGTTTGTCTTGCTTTGTGTTGGGATTGACTTAGCATAACATAGTATTACTCAGGTTATAAACCTTTGCTCATAAAAGCTCTGAAGATTTCTGTCTTTTTGTGCCCCTCTCCCTTCTTGAATGTGTCTAGGTGCAAAGCAAAGAGCATTACTAATTCTTCTAAAGGATAACCACTGTCATGTAGATGAAGCACAAATCTGAAATCTCATCTTGAAATAATTAATAAATGAACGAAGACTTAGGTTACTGGACTGCAAATGTGTCATGCACTGACCTGTGCCTTGTAATGAGACTAATACCTGGGTGTCTTTTCTTGTGTTTGTGCTATTGTAATATGACATGCTAAAATTCATTTTAACATGTCAAACCTGAACTCTGTTTTGAATTTAGAACCCTCTCTTTCTCTCTAAAATATCTTGGATGTCACAGTATGTACTCAAATACAGTTCCTTGTTCAGATATGTTGTACTGCGTGCTACCAAGCTCAAGGAAGATGGACAGTTATTTGCTGCTTATGTCACCAACCAACAGTTTATTCTGTCTACATGTCAGTTTAAAGTCTCAGTTTGAGTCCCTCCTGTTTAATTTAGAGTTTGTTTCCAGTGATGTTTGTAATTATGGGTTTGTATAAACCAGCAGGTCAGCAGGAGTATATATAATACACTCAGTGTACTTAGCAAGTACTCTGTACACGTATGATAAAGAAAGTATCTCTCTGCCTTTCAATTCAGGAAGCCATCTTTGTTTTTATGACTTATTAAGGTATCATTGTATATTGGACCCAATATAGAAAAATATGTTGGTTATATTCTTAGTGTAGTTACTATTAATATCAATGGTTTTTCACATATCCCTTTCCATGCAAAGTATACAAACAACAATAATGATAATTTTAATGAAATTATATTGATTTTTTTTTCTACTTTAGCTAACCTGCATGTCATTTTAAAGACTTCTGTTCAGGCATACTTGCTTCATAGATAATTTGACCCAATAATCACCGTGTGTGTGTGTGTGTGTGTGTGTGTGTCTGCGTATGTGAACAGAGCACATCAATGTTGTATTGGAGGCAAGTATTTATTCTCAAATATTTCTTATAACATTTAAAACACATTCATCTCTATCGGATTGCTCATAATCTTTTCTCCTTTTTGTTATTCTCTGTAAGGTTTATAAAACATTGTCCTACAAATGATATAAACTAGAGTGTATGCAGGAATACATTCCCGAGTTAGTCTTCCATGTGTCTTCCTCGATCACTCTCCACTTTTACTTTATTTTTTTTTAAGTGGTGCTCATTGAACAGAGAGCTTACTGTGTGCATAAGCTTAGCGGGTCAGTGAGTGAGGTCCAGAGGGTCACCTATCTCCAGCCTCTAATGCTGGGTTTCTAGGTGTGAGCCAGCATGATGACATCCACACGAGTGCTGGGGATCTAAATGCAGGTGCTCATGCCAGCAGTTCACCCACTGAACTGTCTTCCCAGCCTGATTTTCAAAACACTGGGCTGATCATTGTTCAGTGTCTAACGTTAGGCCAAGTTTTTATTAATGGTGGAAGTATACCGTTTATATTTCCCAAGATATATCAAGATGCATCTGCTTTGAAATGATCAATAATTAAGTTTTAGGACATTCTTTATTGAATTTGTTCATTGAAATACTCTTCTTCCATCTACACAAACTACACAGGGCAGCCACAGTTAGGAGCAGGGTCGACAGAGATTTGAACCTGCAAGAAATATTTTTGAGATTTGATGGTACCCACTTTCCTTTTGACATTGCAGAGATCACAGAAGGCTCCTGTCTTTCAGCAGATTGCAGTATATTGTGCTCAGGGACATCAAGTAGCCTGTTGTGGCCTGGCATTAAAACAAATTCATTGATGTTCTTCTGTAGGACTACAGGCTGGCCTTTTGTTTATTATTGTTCTATTTTATTTGTATAGATATCCCGCCATGCTCTGTGCTATAAATAGTGATGTTTTTATTGTTAGTGCAGTACACTTAATAAAGCTGCAGTTTTCCTGGCAATTAATTGTGCTGACAATCAATGCAAGGCTGCAGGCTGTGTGTTTATGTGCTGAGCTTCTGATGTGAGAAGCCCCAAGAAATCAGGCTGTCAGAATTAAATGCTCTGTTCAGACATAAAGTCACATTCTGTTCTTGGCTTGACCAAGTAACAGTTGATTATAGGCTGATCCTGGGCTTCATTTTGCTTGTAAGGTAGAGAATATTTGGTAACCTGTAAGTAATAAGGTAAGACATTTATTTAGGTTAAAGTAGCATGATAAAATTAACCTTGTTGGCTGTTTCTTGGGGCACAGTGAGATTTTGATGAAAATTTCATTCATTTGAAGTGTTCTGGAAGATTTTGAAGCTTTTTGCTTCCTATCACATTTATTTATTCATTTTTGGTAAATATGTGCAACTTACTCAGGTAATTTTCCTGGGCTAATGGAAAGTGGTATTTTTTCCTTGTCTTCTTCCATGCTAAACAGTATCTTGCTGTAATTGCTAAATTCTGATGTAAATCAGAATGTAAATCTTGGGTCAGTGGATATTTAATATTTGTACAGTAACACTGGCAATGGTATAACAAAGATTTTGATTGTTGAAGTGGGAACAGATCTAGGGAGTAAATAACTTGCTGCAATTCTTGCTTGCTATAGTTGAGGCATATTTTCAAGTCTGCTTACAGAATATTATGTATAAACTATCACTTTCAGAGGCCCATATTGTCCAGGAGTATTGCTCTCTTTCTCTCTCTCTCTCCCTCTCTCTCTCCCTTTCCCTCTCCCTCTCCCTCTCTCTTTCTCTCCCCCCTCTCTCTTCTTCTCTCTCTCTGATTTCATTGTTGTATCATTTGGATAATAGTTAGTGCAATTCAATTCTTGATTATTAATGCTTTAGAATAAATGAATGCTCACTTTAATTTATACCTAACTCCCATGTTTGTTTATTGAGCATGAATCAAATGAGTCATTCAGACCATATAAATTCTTATTTCAGTAATAGAAATAATGATGAGACGCTTACTATCCTCTTTTCAGTTAGAGCTCTTAAATATTCTCACATACATAATCTCAGGAAGTTGTTTCTACGCAACCACTTTATTATTGAGAACAAACTGAGTTCAGAATAGCAGAATAGGCACCAAGCAAATATACTGAGTGAGACTAATTGACTCAAAAAGAAGCTGATGTTGATCTTATAATAAAGCCCACTGGTATATATTGTTTTATAACCTTTTCTAGGTAGGTTTTATAATGAAAATTAAAAATAATCCATATGAGATATCCTTCTGGCTTACAGAACATCACTTGCAACCTTCCAACAAGAAACTAACCCAATAAGCATTAAGTCTGTGACTTTTCTGAACACACTGGAGCACTGAAGTGACAGGGAACCCACCACCTCAAAATATAAGGAGGGGTAAGTGCCTACAAGGCGGTGGAGGGGTAGCTTATCTGAGCAAGACATACCCAGACCTGCAAATGACTGTTCAGCTAGGCTGCTTAGCAGATTGACAGAAGTCAGACAAATGTGCACTAGTAAGATAGCGGCATGCACAAGAATTGTCCCCATCTCTGTCTCTAGCAGTTCTTTTTTTTACAGAACCTTTCATAGTCTCTCCCCTCTCTCTGTTTTTCTCTCTCTCTCTCAGACTCTCGATACACATACAAACTGGAGGAAGAGATATATTTTTAAGAAGAACACAGTTCACTGCCAGCAACTTTGTTATCTTTATCTCCCCTAAAGAACATTTTATGCAGCTGTAGGAAAGGGATACATGAAAAGCTCTTGTATGTGAAAATTCTCTACCAGACCAAAAATGAACACGCACAGAGAAAAGTAGACCTTCAGTAGCCACAGGACGTGGTATCTGCTTGAAGTCGTAACAGCCAAGCAGAACGCCCAACTCCACTTTCCACACACAAGCTAACACTTATCCATCAGTAAGTAACTTGACCAGACAAGCCCTCCCTAAGGTACAGTGCCAAGGACAGATTCTAACTAAACACGCAACAGGTGCTGACAGAGATAACAATTAAAAACAAGGGCATAAAAGCAAAGAAACGCACAAAAACACCTTTCGTCAGGAATATTTTAGAAGGTCACTACCCTAAGTGCAAAGCAATGCTAACAGGTATGTGCGAAGTGAAATACACTGTGAAAAAGCTCAACCAGTGCAGACTTCCAATCTAGAATATCTTCTAATTATATTTATTCCAATTCCTAATATATGGACCTAGTTAGGACAAAGGTGGGCCACTTTGCCTGAAAAAAATAAAACCTGCCTGTGTCTAGTACTTACGGAAATAACAAGCAAAACCGTAAACGGCAAATTCATCGTTATAACTAGATTCAGATATGAAAGGTATTGATACTATTGAGAAGGAATATAAAATAATGGATTTACTGTTACTAATATACTAAGTTCCATTGAGGTAAGAGTGGACAAAAAAGATCTGCAGAGAGAGGAAAAGAGGAGAAAGAGCAAGAAGAAAAGAATGAGAGGAGCCACAGGAGGAAGAGGAAGAGGAATATGAAGAGAAAGAGGAGGAGGAGCTGCAGAAGGAGGAATAGGAGGAGGAAGAAGAAGAGGAGAAAGATGAAGAGGAGGAGAAATATGAGAAATGTCAGGCACAGCCATGTTAATGATCTTATCAGTAGACCCAACACAGCTAAAGAAAGAATAAGAAGAAAAACGTGAATCAAAAGAAATTAATGAACTGAAATATCCAGAAAGTTAAGAGTGGATGCCGGCCACTAGGAACATCTAGGAGCTTCAGGAAATCAATACATCAAATGTTGATATAGCAAATATAAACTATATGTAAATGCAGCCATAGCTCCTGGTAAGAGAATGAATCAGAGGAAATATTAACATATTAGCTATGACTTTTTTTCTACAATTTAGGAAAGAGTATAAACCATAGGCTAAAAGATGGCCCAATATGGGGCTGGAGAGAGGTCTCAGCTAGTATGAACATGTATTCCTTTTATAGAGGACCCAAGTTCTTTTGTATTTCCAGCTCAAGGGAGATTCACATCTCTGACATCTGCAGGCACCTGCGCTCATGTGCATACACTACACATAGACAGGCATGTGTCAACATAATTAAAAAGAAGTAACTGTTTAAAAAGAACACCAAAAAGGATGACGAGTGCAACAAAATAAAACTTAAAAAATGTAAAGTCAGAATTTGGCTTCTAATTCATGATGCTGTGTGAGAAGGTCATGAGGTAATTGAGCCTTGCTGGAGGAAGAATATCATTGGTGATGGGCTTGGGGAGTTCACACCTCACCATACTTCAAATTTGCTTTCTGCTTCCTGCGTGTGTGTGGAGGTGTGGTCTCTTAGCTTTCTGGTTAGGCGACTGTTGCCATGCCATCCTAGCCATTATATTCTCTCCTTCTGGAAACTTCAGCCAATAGGAACCCTTCCTTCTCTAAAAAATAAAGTCAATAATTAGCAGAAAGTAAAAGAAAGAAAATCATACCTGAAAACAGCACAGGAGGAGAATCTTCAGGATAACAAGAGAATAAACACAGAAGAACTGAAGCACAAAACACACCAAACTGCCCTTTTTGCAGAACATACTGGTACCATATCTGTAAGGTGCCACAACAGGGACTGGAGAGAACACTTTATGTGTTCCGCTTTTCCAGAGATCCCAAGTATGCTTTGCAACATGCTTGATGGTCAGCTCATAGCTGCCTTTGGCTCCAGTTCTTGTGGATCTACGGACATCTCTGTATGCACCTACACTCATGTGCAAATGCCTCCCACCAGGCATAATTTAAAGTTATTTAAAAAAATAAAGTACTATACCAAAACAAATGTCAATTTGGTATTTTATGTCCCTCCCAAGTAAACTGAGTCAATTTAGTGTCAGCACTGTTAGAGATACCAAAGAAAATTCTTTATAAATTGAAACAAGTTACCAGAAGGGAGTTCAGATAGATTAAGAGAAATTAAGAGCAATGAAAGTGGAATAATAGAGTAGATAGACTTAATTTTCCTATTTCTAATTGCTCAGTATAGTAATTAGCTATATAAAATATAATGTAAGCATATAATGTAATTATAACATATTAAAATCAGCTGTATTATGAAAATAAAACAATGATGGGAGGTAGCATTTGAAAATATAAGACTGTAAGATTTTTATACTACAAAAAAAAAAATCAGTACCATGCTATTTCCAGAGGGTGTGATTTGCTAAGATGCACATTTAAAATGTTCTGTTTCTATCCTCTTAGTTTTTTAAAAAAATATAAATGAGTATAAATAGCAAATCAATGGAGAAGACAAAGTGTAATCCCTTAAATGATCAATTAACTCTAGGCAAGGCAGTTTGAAATGAAATCTTGAAATAAAGATCAGATGAAACTGAGAGAGAAGAGATAGCCAATCAATAGATTTGAATCCTGTCCGTACCCAAAATTCAACTCATGAGTTAGAGTATGGAGATCTCAATCAGATGAAAGACCACCAGGAACGTCTCATTATATTCTGGTCTTTAGTGACATATTTGGCCTTTCTCCATGAGATACTAGGCATTTCCTCAGTCCCTGACTGTAACCCTTGTCACCCCAGAGATGAATGTCTGTGTTTAAACTCATATATGGTCACGCAAGAAACAAGCCAGCAACTGAAGGGGCCTTTGAGCAATGCTGAATTAGTTGTCCTAGAGCTTGAATTTAGATATATAGCCAATAATTTAATCCTTTGATACAAATGTAATTAAGTTCAATAAAATCTTTGGGTCTTGAGTGAGTTTCCCTGATTGGCATGTACTCTGTGCAGATTCTTACTCACAGTTACTATAAGGCCAACAACAGTGGCTCATGGAGCAGGGAGTAGAAGCTTCACTTTTGCAGGCTCTCTCTACTTGGCTTCTCTTGTTGATTTTGATCTGCATTCTGGTCCCATAATGAACTGTAATCATGAGTTTAATGCCGTATAGTGAGTTCTGTGAGTCTTTCTAGTGAATCTTCACCCCTGAGATTGTTTAAGGGAAACCTTAACCTTGAAATTGGTGCCAAAATCTTGTGGAGACTGTTCAAACCACAGTGGTTGGCTAGACCTTGGGAGTTCTCTATTCCTCAATTTGAATGTACAGATATAGATAATAGAAGACAGAGAATGTATATAATGATATACAAGCAAGCATTACCCAAAAGGAATTTGTAGCAAGTAAATAATGTTCTTTGAAGTAGACTTCACATAAAGATTATTATCAGGATAAAGAGTCTATTACAGAATCAATCCCTCAAGAATGTGTAGCAGTCATTAATATGAGCACCTAATAACAGAGTGTCTATGTTTGTAAAGCAATATCTCAGAGAATAAAGTGAGAAATAAAAAGCTTACAAGCTTACTTAAGGGCTTAAATACCTCTCTATAAATAAATTATAGAACAAGGAGGAAGTCAATAAGAATATAAGATGACCTGAATAACATTTCCAACCAAGTTGCTGTGACTGAATCCTGCAGAAGAACAAAATACATATTTTCAATTGATCATGGAAAACTTACCACAGTAGATATTATTATGTCTACAAAATAACATTTTGCAGAGGAATAGACCTCTGTGAAAGCTAAGAAGTGTCTATATTCCAGGTGTCTATATGAAAGAATCACATTCAGAGGCCTGTGTGGTCTGGATGGAAGTTAAAAAGTATGTTAAAAATGTTGGCACACACCTTTAATCTCATAAAGTAGTGGTAGCAAACATCTTTGATCCCAGAATTCAGAATGCAGTGGTGTTCCACACCTTTAATATCTAAGACAGAAACAGAGTGGAAGCAGATACAGGAAGCAGAACTCAGAAAGAATCAGTGTCACACAAGAAGTGACTTCTGAGATGAGTCAATGAAAGACAGGCAAAGTGACTAATCAGAGGAAGAGTTAGCAGAGTGAATCAGAGTGAGAACACTCCCAACTCTCATGATATAAAAGCAGGCTGTAAGCTCAGAGCAGAGTCAGTTACAGCAGAGCCAGTTACAGAGGCAATACAAGGTAAGCAGTATGAGGCTGGCAGTAAGAGGACAAGACACAGAGACAACGAGGCTGTCTGAATGAAAATAAGGCAGAGAGAGAGAGGTTGACTGAGGCAGTCTGGAGCAGCGAGTTACAGAAGCAGGCAGACTGAAGAAGAGACACAGAAACACAGGGGCAGCTCTGCAAAAGAAGCCAGTTCCGAGAGTGATTATAAGAGACAGGAGGATAAGACACAGAGGCAGAGACACAGGAGCAGTATGAAGCAGGCATTCGGAGGATAACACACAGAAGCAGTCTAAGGAGTCTGAGGAGTTTGAGGCAGAGACACAGAGGCAGTTAACCAGAAGAAGTATCAGATGGAAAGAGTGAGTCAACTTGAAGCTGAGCAGAGCAGTTTAGTCTGAGGCAGTAAGAGTCAGCCAGAATCTGCCAGAGTCAGAAGAGTTTGATCAGAAACAATCAGCTGGCTTAGAATGTCAGTTTGAACCAGAGGCTTAGGGAGCAGGTAATGTAAAAAATTCAGACAAAATGTGGCTGAGATAGAAGAATATTCCTATAAAATGTTGAAAAAACATCAAGCAGCTTAATAAAGCATATTCCTTTAAATCTTATAAATGTTTGTTTAAAACTGTGAAGTAAAAAAATAGTTTGAAGTTCTGAAGCATAGAAAGAAATATGGAAACTTCTTTGTTTCTATTCCAAAGTTACACTCTGCAAAGAATGTAAAAGAGAGTAAATTTAAGAAGAAATTAGCAATAATAAATTTGGATATCTTACATAAAATTCCAACAAAGCCAATATCTAATAATCATTTAAGGAATACAGTAGAAAAATATTATCACCCCAAATTGCTATAAAAATAAAAATAATGCAGGAGAAAATTGAACAAGATATGGATTGGTTATGTGTAAGGAAAGCTCATTTTTTCTTGTGAGACATAAAGTGGATGAGCAAACGAAAGCTGTCCCATATTGTAGGATTACAGCAGGAAAGATGGACGATTACACATTCTTTTCTCAATAATATGCTTAAGTGATAAGATTTTAGTCAAACTACCAGTAAGATTCTGGAGTTTAAAGAATATCATGAACCAAAATTCCATCTGTAAGTGTGAATGTGAACAAAATAGCAAAGGAAATCAAGCATAGCAAGCATATAGAGAGTAATGTGCTCGTTGAGGAGGTCACACAACCTTTTAAAATAAAGACAGTGTGAGCAAATGCAGACCATGGGAACAAAACATTCCATGGAAGAACTTAATTTACACATTGCAAATGTTTATAATTTGGCAGTTCCATTATTACAAATAAATGAGAACAATAATATTTACAATGTTAAATCATGCTAAGGTAACTAATTGACTTTTTGAAAATATTTTAAACAAGATCTAACCTCACATCTTATTACAAGATTAATTCCCAATGCTTTAATATTACAAGTTCTAAAATAGTTGAATATTCATTTAATCTTGGAAAGAGCTAGCGGTTTATCTCATTATAACCTAAAAAGCTACATTCTTTGCTTTTTAAAGACTTAGTTATTTTATTCATGAGTGCTCTATCTAGCTGCATGTGCACCTGCATGTCAGAAGAGGGCATCTGTTTCCATTATAGATGGTTGTAAGCCATGCTGTGATTGCTGGGAATTGAACTCAGGACTTCTGGAAGAGCAGTCAGTACTGCTAACCACTGAGCCCTCTCTCCAGCCTGAAAGTTACATTCTTAAACAAAGAGAAATGATGAACTAGAATGAAAAAAAGAGTGTGCACAAATACTTCTCGAACAATATTAAAATATAAAAATAACAAAACATGTTTCTTACACATGATGAAGATTCAGATTTTTTAAATTTTACCAAAAATTCTTCTAAGTCAAAACAATCATAATATTTTAATGCATATCTTTGTGAAGACATCAGTAGCAGACTTCTTGACAAACTAATTGATGTCATTTACTAGGTAAATGATCTATGGAATATTTTTAGCACTATATGCCCAAATGATGTAGGGATATTTAAGATCTAAGACACTAAAAATCCTGGAATATGTACATTTATAAGATATAGTTCTCTGGAGAATTCTACAGAAGTCATACAATGTACTATAATAATCACAGTACGTTCCTATGCTGAGAGCAACCAGGTATTTAACTTAGAAAGCTCAGAGATTAAATCTAGATAAAGATCTGAAGAATAGGTTTACTGACTCAGGGCCTCATGCTTTACTGGTATCTTTCAAATACCCATGTCCTTAACAATGTTAGTGAAGCATGGCATTGGATAGAATCACTGCAGATTAAACACCTCAGGTGAAACAGTGAGAAAAAAGGATGAAGAGAAATTCAACAACTAAGAAAATGTTCAAGATGCACTGTCAAGTATTCCTTAAGTGTTACAGAATGCATTAATATTTTGTTATTATCCCAGGCTGTATGCCAGCTAATACTGAATGCTATAAACCTTATCATTTCAGCTTTAAAGAAAACCTGAAGAGGTATGGACTAACCGAAGGAAGTTAGTCACTAGTGGCATGCCTGTTATGGAGGTATTGGAGATCTGGCTGCTTTTTGTTTCTTTAATTTTCTGGCTAAGTGGTGACCATCATCCTCTGCCACATGCTTCTACCATGATGAACTTCCTGGGCAGAGCAGCACAGTGTACTGTCAACAGTGTACTGAAGTCTCTGAATCAATAAGATACAGTGAACGCTCCTTTTCTATCTGATTTAGCTGAGGCATTTTTTATGGCAATAGGAAACTGATCAACATAAACACGAAGCAAGCCTGCACAGCACAAAAAGAGTAGAGGAAGGAATGTGGGTTTGTCGTCGTTCATACCTTGGTCTGTGATCTGGCTGATACTACTTGTGTGATTCCACACCATTCTTTCCGACTCATTAACACTTAGGCTTCATCTTGTTTTTACTTTCAAGTATTCCTTTTGCAGACCAGGACTTCTGATTCTAAGAAGCCTAGAGTTATATGAATGGGAAGTCAGCCAGTAGATCATCTAAAGATTTTAAAAATAAATTCCCTCCTTCACTTCAATCTTAGAACTACTTAATTCCATCTAGACCTTTCATGAGGAGAATGTTAAGATTGAACTGTCTGGACAGAGTATTTAGAGGGTATTAAACTTCAGATCCTGAATGTTCCCTACAAACCCCCATACTGAAGACTTAGTTCCTAGCCTGCAGAGATACTGGAAGGTGGTGAAACCTTTAAGATGTGTGGACTAAAGGAAAGCAATTAGCCATTAGTGGAATAACTATGAAGGATATAGGGAGAGCTGGCCTCTTTCTGTTCCTTTAATCTTCTGGATACTATTCAATGGCCATTCTCCTCTGCCATGTGTTCCTACCACAATGTAGGATAAAGAGCATGGCAGCAGGAGTTGGCAGATAGAGATTGCACATCCCAGTTGCAAGTAAGAGAGGGAAGAAATAAATATACCTGAGAGCACAATTACTGTCCAAGAAAGTTTTAGCCAAGCAATGAGACATCCTCCAGCCAAAGATGTGTGTTACCTTAATTTATATCGTCTGAGTGTTCAGTATTCTCAGTCCTGTCATACTAAGTCACTGACTGCAAGTAACTGTTCACAGAAATCAAGGTAGAAACTCAAGGATCTAGTCACATCCCATCCACAGTCAAAAGCCAGACAATGCTCTCATGTTGCATACTTGCTCTCCTATGCTCAGCCTTTTTCACTCTTACATCATTCAGAGCCCAGCCTAGGAAATGGTGCTGCACCAAGTAGGCTCGGTCTTCCTTCAACAATTACAATGAAGACAATCTCCTACAGAGAGGCCCACAAGCTGACCCAATATAGACAGCCCCTCACTGAGACTCATCCTGGGTGATTGTAGGTTGTGTAAAGTTGACAGTTAATGCTAGCCATCACAGCAACAGACTGGGAAAGATTCAGCAAAAATATGGTAAAGGGGTCAAAGTTGAAACATTTAAGATTTTGCTACGGAACCAACCATTCAAAGAAACAAAATGATTGGTATAGAGAAGGCAGCAACGACCTTGCATATGGACTATACAGACAGTGGGGGGTGGGGTGGGGTTGCTGTTTGAGAACTGGTCACACTGTGTGGAAGATTCTTTATTTGGAAATTTGAATTCCTCCACCATTGTAAAGATTGTGTCTTGAAGTATACTTGACCATCAAGAGAACTGATGTCCTCATGCCAGACACATAGAGAATGTGTGCCATCCTGAGGGTGAGAAGGCATCTTTATTCATAACTATATTTTCATTATGCAAATTACATTACTCTCAAAATTCATATTCAAATGTCAGTATTTAAAATAAAATTGTAGTCCTTGTCTGTTTGTGGCGAGTGCTTGCATCTGTGTGCGTGTTTGCAGGTGTGTGCGCCTGTGCGCACAAGTTCAGAGGTCAATGTTGGCCGCCTTCCTCTATCACTCTCCGCCTTATTTATTTATTTTATTGAGAATCTCATACAGGCTAACAATGTGTTTTGATCAAATCCATCTGCATTCTGTTTTTCAAACAGGATCTTTTGCTGAACCTGCGGGCAAGTCTCTGTGTTCCTCCTGTCTCCAAGCTTCCTAACACTACGATTGCAGTTGCACACTGTGCCCAGCTTTCTATGCGGCTGTTGTGGATTAGAACTCTGGTCCTCATGTTTGTGCAACAAGCATGTCCCCCACTAAGACATCTCTCCAGCACATGAACTTTTATTCTTTTATACAGATTTCACTCACTTTAGAAACATTTGAATAATACTTGTTCTGAAGATATTCTTATAATGTTCACTTTTTATGGGCAATGAACATCTACCCAGAATAAGAACAATATTTTTATTTTTTTACAAATCTTTTAAACTATTGAATTTACTGGCAGATAAAAATCCCTATGTTACAGTTTTAAAAATTGGTGAGAGCTTGACATATGTTATATATTGACCGATATTTGCATTTGGATTTTTTTATACGGATGAGGTCAAGAGTGTTTGAATAGGTGCGTGCTGACACTAATCTACAGAGTCAGAAGTAATGGGATTTTTATAGACTGAGCATTCTTAGAAATTTCACTCACTCCCAACCTTGATGAACTGTCATAATAATTGATTGTATTAACGGAAATAAATAGCCAAATTTGCCTTGCCTTCACGATGACCCTGTTCCATCTGACACAGATGAGGAATAAGGTTACTTCGCACTGCCCCAGTCAGGTCAAGGCTCAGGAAAAGCCTTGGCTTGTGCCTTTAATTCAGTCCTGCAGACAGGAGGATGGCTTGACACTGTCAGAGTCTTTCTCTTCAGAGAGGGTACCAATAACCTTGCTCTGCTTTCTTGTTTCTCCCAGAGAAAGCTTTTGGCAGCAGCACACTGCTTACTTTCAGTGACGGAAGTTACACAGTTTAAGGAGGGAACAGTAATTACGAGCCATTAAACTCAGAAGGCCATCGTCGCAGATGATCATTGCGAAGAGGACACAGCCTTCAAGTTCAGTAAAGGATGATTACTAGAGCGTTTTAGTGCACGCTGACGAAGGAGAGGAAGAAATAGCCCTGGAAATCTGCTGAGGCAGCAAACGTCCGAAAACATAGTTAGACGCAGCAGTGGCTACATTGATTATGCCAGCAATGATTTAGTGGGGGTGCCTCACACTTCCCATTGCACAAAGTGCCATAACAGGCTTTAAAAAATGTTCCATTCTACTTGCTATGTCCAGTTTAAACCACAAAGGTGTCACTGACATTATTACCCCATATAGGACATGGGAAAGCACCCCGACAGTTGAGACTGGAAGTCTTTTCTTTTTGGCTCTGGATTCAGTAGTTAAATATCTGTTTTCCCTTTTGCCAGACCAAGATTCTGCTTTGTTTAAAACACATCTTAAAACTCACCCCTCCCAGAACCTTTCCTGATTAATTGCATCCAATTACTTGCATTCAGCATCTTCCCTCTGTAAATGCTGCATTAAATTATATTTCTGACATGTTCATTTGAGAGGCGCTTTAAAATATAAGTATATAATCTTACCTTCAACTAGCATGGACCATAATATACGTTTAGATGATAAGGGCATAGCCACCTTTATTGCCAGATTATTAACTGTCACTAAGCTAGTACTCTTATTTCTTTTGTATACCCCCCTGAAAAGTGAGGTGGCAAATTCTTGGGCCACTAGGGGGCATTTATTTCTGACAGAAATGAGAAGAAAATTATTACATTATTCTATGTGTTTTGCTTTTCTTTTTCTTTGAAAAGGAAAAGTGCTACAACTTCTGTTTTTTTCCATTCTTGCTGGCACTGTTCTCTGTGTCAAGTTTTCCACAGGATGCAAGAGAGATAGAAGGCCCATCTCACTCTCAAGCCAGATGCCGTTTACTTCCTTAAGAGCACATAACCCAGTGTGGTAATATTTGCAGGGACAGAGTCAAATAGGGTATACAGTGCTAACAAGTTGTGATTGTCAGGTGTGGTGTTCTCTATTGTCTTCTACCCTGGCTTTTAGCTTCTTTTAAATAGCTTCTTTAATGGTCTCCATCTGTTGCCAAGAGACTGTTCTTTGATGAGGAGTGATACCTAAATTTTTCTGTGTGTATAAGGGTGAATATTTAGAATTAAGCTTGGCGTTATTCTGTTTTTGTACAGTGAAAGTTGTAAGTTCACCTCTGAGATCCATATTTCACTATCCAGGTAGTTGACTAGGTTTTTAGTACCAGGCATATTTCCCCTCTTATTGAGTGAGCCTCATGGCCAATCATAGACCTATTGGTTGCTACCATGGTGTGCATGTCACTATTTCGTCCTTAGGGATACTGTATCATGATTTAATTGGTTTAGTTTGTAGACAACCAACATGAGTGCCTAAGCAAGACCTGAACAAGATTGACAGCAACAAACATGCTAACAGGGAGGAGTAAAATCTCATAGGGATCCAACCCTGGACAAAGAACTGCAAGCAACTGAGGAATGCTGAACATAGGAGAAGTGGTCTTCTCAGGGAAGAGACCTCCATTGGTTATGCAATGCTATGTGGTCAGCCGCGAAATCCCGTGCATACAAGTAACATTATAGTATATGCACTAAGAAGGTAATATTTATGTACTTAGGAACAATATGTATCAACAATTAAGGAAAACAAGCCATAAATTTATGAGAGAAAAGGGGTGGCTGGGTATATGGGAAGGATTGGAGGGAAGAAAGGAAAGGGGAAATTGATGCAATTATATTTTTACTTCAAATAATAAGCAAAAAATTGTGTGTACACACACACACACACACACACACACACACACACACTAACCCTAACCCTAACATTTGGGACTTCAGAATAAAACCTGACCTAATGCCATCCGTGCTACTCCTCTGTCTTCTAACACTGTTGCTTATCTGGGTGCAAAGATTTGGGTAGTGGGTAGGATGAAAAATAGTTACTAGTCCATGTGGTTAGTTCTGTATCAGTGTCCCATTGCTGCTATAATAAAAGACTTGATGGCTTAAAAAGCAACAACAAACTGATTATCTGATAAGAAATGAAATATCTGAAGTAAAACCCTAAAACTCCATGGGTGGTATCGAGCCATGTAAAGACTATCAGTATTTGGGGTGCAGAAGTGGGGAGATCAATCATCACTTACCTCAGCAGTCAGAAGAGATTTTAAAGCAGTAGTTCTCAACCTTCCTAATACTGTGTCCTTTAACACAGTTCCTCATGTTGTGGTGATCCCCAACCATAAAATTATTTTTTGTTGCTACTTCATATCTGTAATTTTGCAACTGTTATAAATCGTAATATGAATATATGATATGCAAATGTCTTAGACGACCCCTGTGAAAGAGTTGACTGAGCCACCAAAGGGATCATGATGCTCAAGTCAAGAACTACTGTTTTAGGGCTTTAGAGACCTTGACTCAGGCCAAGTCAGGATTTGTGGATTTAAAATAGAAAAGAATTTAAGGACTAATTGGTTTATAAAACCAGAAACAGAGTTGGGGCTTAATAAATATACTTTGTATAGACTCAAGCATGAGGATTAAAAGAGAGCAACCCAAAAAGAAACACAAGACACACCTAGAAATATTGGCACAAGTTTCTGTACTCAGAAAGCGTGAGTACAGGCTTCTCAAGGGAGAGTTCCATGACATCGGTTTTTATAATAGCCATGTCTAGAACTTGGTGGGTTTTTATATTACCATTGTTAAGGTGTTGTTAAAAAACCTGAATGGGATAAACGTGTGGTTTCTGAGGGATACCTGAAAGGATTGTAATCAATATATCCCCAGGATGCAAGATACCTCTAACAAATTTAACATTTTTGTTGAGATTCACAGGAGATGCCTGGATAAAGCAAGGAGGCCTGTCCAAAGTCATATACATCCAGGCCTTAAGTCTGGTTCATTGTTTTTTTATGTAAAATAGCTATATATGAAAACATTTATTCTAAGTTAGTAACCTTCTAAGTTCTATTCTAAGTTCTAAGTTAGTAACCTTCACAGAAATGTTTGTGCTGAATGGAATTCATGTTTCTGAGCTAGTAAAAACCTTAAATGAGAATCCAGGCTTAGGGGTTCTCTTCTATTTCCATGTCTCCCTAATGTTTTTGTTTACCTCTCCTGCCTCAAAAGAACGTGTCAAGAAAGAATGCTTCTGAGGAGAGAAATGAGAAATTAACAAAGAGAGCTTAGTAGCTCAAATGGGCCTTTCTGTACAAAGGCTTGGGAATTTATGCCATGTACCATAGGCTTTGTGGCTCATTTGCCAGTATAGATTTTCTTACGCAGGTTCTGTCTATGGCATATAGTTCTACATACAACTTCAGGTATCGTGTTTCATTAACATCTTAAAATATTGATGTGTGCTTTAATATTGTAATGTCATAGGTCACCTTCAGACACCCTGGAGAGCCCCAGAGCCTGCACCGATGGTTTACATTGGTCACAGTGGTCTCAGCTGGATTTCCAGTCTTCTTCTTTGACAGTCTTTCTTTCTTCTTCCTTCCTTCCTTCCTTCCTTCCTTCCTTCCTTCCTTCCTTCCTTCCTTCCTTCCTTCCTTCCTTCCTTCCTTCTTTCTTTCTTTCTTTCTTTCTTTCTTTCTTTCTTTCTTTCTTTCTTTCTTTCTTTCTTTCTTTCTTCCTTTCTTCCTTTCTTCCTTTCTTCCTTTCTTTCTTTATCTCTCTCTCTCTCTCTCTCTCTTTCTCCCTCTCTCTTTCTTTCTTTCTTTCTTTTTTATTTCATTCACTAAATTTGCAGCTTTTTTTTTGGTAAGGTCTTTTAGACTTCACTGCACTCGTCTGACTCAGAGGTGTAGTTGGGAGCTACATTTTGGTTCAGAGGGATGGAGGCTACCTTTCAAGACCCTTCAAACCATTCTACTTAAGTAGCTACCAGAAAGTAGCTGGGGATGTTAAAGTATGAAAACCAACAATGCTCAGCATTTACTAAACACATAAAGAAAATATTTCAAAAAAAGGTGATGGGATAAAAATCATTTCTGTGTTAGAAAATGACACAACTGTTGCTCTAAAATTTAAACTTTGTGTGAGAGAAAACAGAAGGTATAGAAGTTGAGTCAAATGCCCAGAACTCTTTAGTCTTTAAAAATGAGATTGATTGAACGGCACAATTATATATGTTTTAGATGCATAAAGCAAGACAGTTGTTGACCACTGGAGAGGTTATAAGCATGAGCACAGGCTGATGGAGCTCATTGAAGTGCTGAGAAATCCTGCTTTATTATTAGTATATTAGTATTATTACAATGTCAGAATTTAATGAACCTCTCTGTGTAGGTTCATGTCACCAGAACCCAGGCATCTCCAACACCCTTAATCTTTTCCTTAGCTCTTCTACTGAAGACTGTGACCCTCACAATGACAGACTGCCTAGGGAGCCTTCCCTTCCCCAGAACTTTATAGTAACCCTATGGCACCATATCAATGACAGGAGCAGCTCCAGTCTTTTTTTCTTTTTCTCCATTTCTACTCACTGACCAAGGTCCACAATTTATATAGCTTGACAGTTGGGTGGGTGCACTGGTTCCTTTTTAAGTGAGAATGCCTCATACCAGCTTTCCCAAAGTAAGATATTTGTCAAAGCTGACCCTGTAGTGATGCTTGCTTCCTGAGTTCCTCCAGCCTCCTGAGTGTTTGTGGTGTGCATGTGTGGTCTCCAGGTTTCCAGGTCTTCCTCAGTCTG
Source organism: Cricetomys ansorgei (assembly GCA_026225945.1). Classification (NCBI taxonomy): domain Eukaryota; kingdom Metazoa; phylum Chordata; class Mammalia; order Rodentia; family Nesomyidae; genus Cricetomys; species Cricetomys ansorgei. Next base: position 6,407,342 of record JAMJFZ010001796.1, read on the forward strand.
GATGGCAGTCTGGTGGCAGCCAAAGGGAAAACAAAGCCCTATAGTTTTGATTTGTGAGTTCTAGAATGTCAAACAACCCACTGTTACCTATCAGGGGCATATTGATGTGTAATTTTATTTACTTCAGTAAATGAAAGATCTGACTCTAATGACATGAACATTTCAAAACTGAAATCATGGATATTGACTTGAAGTAAACTTCAAGATAGCTGAACATTTTGTTTACTAAAACCTTGGAGTCTATACTTAATTAAGTACCAGCTGATCTGAAAGTTTTTTTTTTTTAATCAGGGTAGGGGGTGCTGTTATATGCTTCTTTTATTTTATATAGAAATCTTGTGAGAACCCTAGGAAACACAATCTCACAGCAAACTCCCCATTCCTCTGGCTCTTACATTCTTTCTGTCTTCTCTTCTGCAATCATCCCTGAGCCTATGTATGGGAGTTGTATCATAGATGTATCTATTGGACTATGCTAGATAATTTTGCAGTTTGATTGGTTGTGATTTTTGTGTTGGTCTTTGTCTGTTGCAAAAAGTGTTTTCTCTGATGCAAGAATGAGGACTATACTTATCTGTGGATATAAAGTCAACTACTTAGAATGCAGTTAGGAATTATGCTGGTTTAGTTAAGTGGCATTTGTAGGTTCTCCAGGTAATTGGATAGGTTTCTGATAACAGGCATGATTGCCCTTTGTTGAGTGGATATTAAGTCCAATTGGAGAGCTGTTGGTTATAGCCAAAATAGGCATCCCATTACTGAACTCTTAGGTCCTTAAAAAGAACCATCATGGCATAGGAATAAATGCCATAGCTGGTAAGACTCTTGGTTGTTTCTCTGAAAGCTTGAATGGAACTTTCTGGCACCATGAAAACTAGTCCTCAGAAAGAAGGCATTCAGATCAATTCCAGTTCAAGGGCCCTGTGTCTGAAGAGTATGATGTCTTCAACAATATGGATTGAAAACATTCAATCTCTCTGGGGTGGACAACTGAGAGCAATAGCAATAGCATGTAATGTTTTAGAAGATTCTTAGACAACTCTGACCAACAAATCAAAAGAAAGCTTCTCATGCCCAGTGTTGGGATTTTTGATAGATAGTCTTTGACTCTTGGAGGGAACATTTTTGGTCCAGATTAAAAATTTTAATTTAAACTATATATATATATGCATATATATACATATATACACATGCATATATGTGCATATATATGAATATACATATGCATATGTTTATATATATGTAATATATAATGTATATTATATATATATATCTCAACATATATGCCTTATAGCTATTTTTAGGTGGAAAATTAATAGTATAGTTCAGCCTGTGCATGTATTGTGCATGCTGTCACGGTCTCTATGAGTTCATATATATATATATATATATATATATATATATATATATATATATATATATACTGACTTCCTGTGTGATTAGCACCACTTTCTAAAGAAAGTCTTGCTTTTAAGCCAAGAAAAAGAAACCAGGTCCCCACACCACCACCACCACCTAACCCCTATGGTGACATTGGGCATGAGAAAGTTCCAGCAATATAATCTAATTTCTCTAATCTACTAAATTCAAATATGCCACAAAATGTTTCTAATGTGAAAGGCTGAGTTGTTAACATTATAAAATCCCCAATTTAAATTCTTATTTCAACATTTGATACAATGATATGCTCTTTATGAATGTCTCTCTTGTTGGATCTATTTTAGCAGATGTAACAATTAAGTATATGATAGGATTAAATGAAACATGAGTGCCAATATTTCAACCCTGATCATATGGCAAAGTTTGATATGACTCTAATAAAAGTTTTAAGTTAAGTATCAGTGTATTTTTCAGAAAAACTGATATATCTGTGTGGGATTCATCAAAAGTGTAAGATGAGTAATGAGTATGATTTATTCTCTGAAGCAGATGTAGTAGGCTGGAAACAATATAAAAGTAAATAGCTTAGAGTTAAAAATGTAAAAGAAATATAACTCTCTCTTCTATTGCTTTCTAGCTAACCCACTAAGAACTCAAAGCATATAGACCATAGAGTAGAAAAGTAGAATTTTATAGCTTTGAAAATTATCCTGTAATAAATGATGTAAACTTTCTATTTTGTTTTGTCATTTAAGCTTTAAAGAAAATATGAGAAAAATATGGGGGCACTTGAGCTCTGTTCTACTTTACTATTGTGATAGAGTATGGTTAAGGTTTTCTAGTGTACTCAGTGTGGAAATAAGACTGGACAGTTTTAATATTCATAAGCTAGCTGACTCTAGGGAAGCAAATCTGAAATGTATTCTATGTGTTGATGGATTTTAAAGGACTTTCTTTTCCTTTAGTATAACAAAGCTCTTCTTCTTGACTAGAGCAGCTTGGCTTGACTTCGTAAGCTTTGTGTCAAACAAACTGGGACAAACTTTACGTAACTGGGGGAAAGTATTTTGTAGAGGAATATTTAAGAACATTTAATCTTTTAGTCAGGAAGCATGACTACTCTAGGATAGAAAGAATGTTAGTACACACTTTTAATCTCAACATAGCATACAACTTTAAACCCATTTCAGAAGGCTGTGGTGGTACATACCTTTAATCCTAGCACTTTGGCAGCTGAGGCAGAGCTCAGAGGGAGAAGCAGAGAGTAGACGCAGAGTTCAGGATTCAGAGAAAGAAGCAAGGTAGAAGCAGAGTGTGGAAGCAAAGCTCAGACAGAAGGGGAGGTAGATCAGAGAGAAGCAAAGTGTTAGTTCAGTCAGGCAGTCTGAGTGCGGTCAGCTCACAGACCAGTTCAGAAGGAGAAGTTGTAAAGAGCAGAGCCAGTCCAGAATAAGCTAAGACAGAAAACAGATACTCAGAAGCAGATGGTTCATGATTTACAGTTCAGAAGACAGCTAGTCAGAGTGAGCTCAGTCAGCAGTAAGTCTCAGAGGCTGAAACTTTCTAGGTCCCAGCTAGTAATTTGAAGATTATATTGTACAGAGGCAAAATCCTTCTAGTTCTAGGTTTAGGTTTGAAGATTAGATTGTACAGAGGCTGAAAATTTCTAGGACCTGGGATTGAATTAGCAAAGAATAAATTGCCTTTTGTGCTGAATCTATATCTACAGTATTTAATTTAGAGTGTTGCACAAAGCATTGCCTATTCTCTGGGCACTGAAGTCTCCTGTATTCTCACCACAGCAACTTTGATCTTTATAATAATTACATGAGGTTCTTAGATAGTACACTCATCTTCATTCCTTCCTCTCTCTTGCAGAAATTTTTCATAACTATCAAATTGAAAATGTCATATTGGTTTCAGAAAAGTGAAGTGTGTTTTTGTTCCCAAATCCTGACTTCCTTTCTTTTGGAGTAAAAAAAGCTACCGTTATTATTTTTAATCTTTATTTTGTGTGTGTGTGTGTGTATGTGTGTGTGTGTGTGTGTGTGTAGAAGAGGGCATGGGCAGGACCTACGTAGATTTCAGAGGACAACTTGCAGGAGTCCATTGTTTCACCATGTGGCTTCTGTGGATGGAACTCAGGCTTAGTGGCAAGCATCTTTACTTATGAGACATCTAGCTGGCTGCCGCTCTCTGTCCTGGCCTCCAGGATCATTTAACATTATTATTATGATTAGATACAGTGTGTGTGTGTGTGTGTGTGTGTGTGTGTGTGTGTGTGTGTGTAGGGGGAGCTCATAAAATTTTACCTCCAACTTAGGAGCTATTGGCCATTAGTGATATATCATGGGAGCGAGAATCAGGATTTTTTTCATTTTTTAATGCAGTTCTGATAGGTCGCCTATGTTCCAATAACTTGCTTTTTAAACCATACCTAGAAATATACAAATTGGAGAAATAGTTAAGAAATTAGCTGTACTGCCATACCAGAAATAAAATCTCAGATAGCTTCAATTTGAGAACTGTTTAAAATTGATAATATATAAACAGAACACACTTTTTAGATGCTTTAAGTACTTCAGAAAAGTTCATTTGTAAGTGAGAAAACAGTGACCCAAATATGATGTACTAATCTTTATTAGTTAAACAGAAACGCCTATAGAATAAGGAAAGATAATTCCCTCCCACAATGCTAGTTAGAAGAGTTCTATGCTAAATAAATGCTTAGATTCCATCATCAATTTAGTAATCTGAATATTTTCAATGGCTAGTTTCAATGTGACTTTATTGATTGCATCAATATGCATTCTTTTCATATTTTATAATGGTCTCTATCAAAATGACTATCTACAGAACTTACATAATTGCTTTACAAAAAATTTAGTGTAGTCCAGAGGAAGAGGCTTCTGTTTCATTTTACATGGTAGCGGATTGTGGAAGAGGTCAGAGATGAGGAGGTATCAAGTCAGGAGAACAAACAAACAAACATGCTTTAAACAATCATGATGAGCCTTCTAATTATCTTTCTGAAAAATATAAAACTTAGGATCCTGTTATTTTCTGACTAAACGTGTAAGTATAATGGCCAAAATTGAAGCCAAACTCTGATTAGTGTTTTATGAAAGTGGTTCATGTGGATGCAAAACTCCTACTCATGGCCGAGGCTACTTTTCCCTTAGTATACCCATTTCATCTTGTAATTTAACAGTGCTTTGGATTCTGCATATGGAGCAAATGAGAACATTTTTTCTGTGGTCTCCTTTGTGCCTCATATTATCCACTTGAGGCATGCAATAAAGGTCCAGAGCACACAGCTGAATGATCACATCAGCTGTGTTTTATATCCATAAATACCACAGGACAAACTTTATTGCACATTTTTTGCTCAGTGTGGCTAATTGAATTCAAAATAGTCTCAAGAATCATAGCTGAGTTGCATTTATTTCCCAAGTAAAAGCTGAACCCAAAATTTGATTGTCTCAACCTAATTTTTCTTGAAATTTATTTGGATGACAAGAAATAAGTTTCTCAGTCTTATTTTATTTTTGCAAGGACCTTTAAAAATGGCAGAGGTTGATTCCCCTGCCATCCTGGCTACTTCTGGAAAAGGTAAGAGAATAGTTTCTATAGAAATACATTTTGAAAGAAGACTCAATCTCATATATTGATGGAAATAGTTAATAGTCAAAATAGGCTGAGATTAAATTGTAGTGTTTCTTTGTATTAATAAAAATGGAAAGGTTTACAAGTAAAATGACAATAACTGGACTGACTTTTGTATTGTCATAATAAGTCATTCCATTATGGTCCTCATCCATACATCACATCAGAATTTTATTTCTCCTACAGGTTCCTGGTGTTTGCTTAGTAAATCTCTTCTCTCAGGATTTAGGCTTTAAGTATTTGTTTTAAGTACTTGTTTTCTAATCTGTTTGCTCTACTTTTGGTCCCTTTGTCATTAATTAAGCATATCTACTCTTTTCAATTCCGAAAATATAGTACCTGGGACATTATCTTCCTTCTCTAGTTGCATAATAAAAGAACTTACCTGGTTTTCCCTGCAACACAATATTGCGTGCTGAGGCTTGATGGATTATTTTGTTCTGCTCCATTGTCTCATAATATGATAAACTTCTTCTAGCCTTGAGATAAGATGGAAGGAAAATGAAAGGTCTAGAAACATGAGAACACTTGGGAGTATAAAAAGCCATGTCAGAATTTGGATTTTGAAACACAGTCTGAAAGTACTTATTTAGCTCTGTTAGAGAACAGAACCAAATAAATACTGTTCGAGAGAAGTACAGAAGCACTGTGTGAAATACGTGTCGTGGCTCCTAGGGAAGGTGCTTCCTACATTTGAGGAGCTTGGCAAATTTTACCCTCTTCTCTTGTTGTGAGCATCAGCAGGGTCAGTCATGGCAGAAACACCCTGTCTGTTTTCCCTGGCTTGTTTCCTTAAAATCTCTTCACTTGGCATAATTCAGATGAAATGATTCTTTATAAAATGAGGGGGGAAACCTGTATATTCACCAACATGTTATTGAACACCTAATATGTCACCTTATATCTACTTGAAATAAAAATTCTCCACCTCTGGGAGTTATGATCTAGGTATTGCACCGGAATTTCAAACATATTTGTCTTTCTAATTTAAAAAAGTCCAAATTAGTGAGCTGTCTTCATGCACTAAAATAATCCTAAACTCATCAATAATCCTGCCTGCAAAGTACTTTCTTTTTTTCTCTCTCTCCTTAGATTACCCATTGTAACAATTTTATTTTTATTCCTCTCTTTTAATTTTACCACCTTTCTCCCTTGCCAGTTTTCAAGTTTGTTCTCAGAGTTCAACACTTACTTCCTTTCCCTAGCACATGACTCTTGGACATTGACTCTTCTCACATTCACACATTGCTCAAGAATTAGCGTGATGGTTCATCCCTGTAAATCCCTATAAGTCAGAAGGCCAAGGTCAGAGGAGGTTTGTAACTAGTAAGGACTATACACTAAAGAAGATAAAATAAAATTTTAAAAGCGCTTAAAATAATATAGATGGCTCCAGATTTAGCACCATTCAATTTACCCTCTTTCAACTGTGTGACCGCATAAGTGAAAGAATGTCCATTTTAATTTTCTGTATGTCCTGTACAATCATCTCTGCTAATGCCCAACAGGGAGAGAGAAGCATTTGCTCAGACAATGGAGACTATAGTATACTGTGTTTTTAATCTGTGATGTGGGAAGGATAAATGCACTAAAGGTATTTTAGATTTACCGTATTTCAAATAAGATTTAGTAAGATAGAAATCCACTGGAAGTCAAGTTGCATCTATATTAAAAATAATATAATTCAGTCAGAGCTAAGCCAATGTGATTTGGCATCACTTAAATAAATTTTATCACTCAAAGTTTCCAGGTGATAGATATATGTTTCACATTATTATTATTGTATGTGCTAAATATAAAGAGAAGAATCCATGACTAGAGATAGGTCATCACTGAAGAGTGAGAACTGATCAAGGTTCAGTTCCCAGCACTCACACCTCATGGGTGACCATCACTATGACTCCAGCTCTGGAGAGATAAGATATTTCTGGCCTCTGAGAGCATCTGCACCTACCATATACACATGTTCCTGCAATACATATACATGTAGTTAAAAATTAAAAAAAATACATCTTTAAAACTTATGTCTTAGGCTCAGCATAGTTTCACATGCCATTAATTTTAGCACTCAGGAGACAGAGGAGGGGAATATCTGAATTCAAGGCCGTCATCATCTGTATAGCAAGTACCAGATATCTCAAGATTATACAATATCTCAAAGAAAAGATAGGGAAGCTTCAGACTAATAAGTTATTTATCAGAATTTTTCAGGATCATTTTGGGAGTCTGGGAAGAGCCATTTGCAAATAGTAAAGCAGCACATACAAAAGGTCCCTTTTCTCTTTATCTAATACTTATATATTTTTTCCTTTATACCTCTGAATTCTCTAAGGCAGAAATTATCAAATTCTACCCACAGACTAACTCTGGATTAATTTTATTTTAAAATAAGTAATATTTTATATTTATTCTTTGAAAATTTCATCTATTTACACAATTTATCATAGTCATACCTAGTCCCCTGCTCCCTATAAGTACCACTATCCTCCTCAGTACATCTCTCTCCCAACTTGGAACACAAAGCTCAATGGAAGTGGTCAAATAATGCCAACCACTTGCGCTTACAGTCTATTATTAATTTAATCTCACATATAATCATAGCTTCTGATGGATTTTTAGCTTATTTCTTGATTTTAATATTATAATTAGGGTTTCTTCATACTGAAGCAATTCTAGCTAGTGATGTAATTGTACAAATGTGAATCCTTTCATCCACTGTAGATAAACCCCAAAAGTAAACTGTTACAGGCTGGAGAGATGGCTTTGTGGTTAAGAGTATGTACAGTTCTTTCAGAGGGCCAGACTTTGTTCGCCAGCACCCGTGTCCTCTAATTTACAAGCAACAGTAACTTGGATACAGGGGTCTGATGCCCTCTTCTGGCCTCCATTCTGGCCACCTACACTCATATGCACATACCTAAACACAGTTGCACATGCCTACCATTAAAAAAAAATCATTTTTTAATCTCCATTGTTCCCAACTACTTTAATTAGTTTCTTTAACATTCTATTTGGGTTTTATAAACTCAACTGTGATCAAAATTCTAAATTCTTTTAAGAATTCCTATGCTTCATGAATTATCTAGTACATTTGGTGACCAGCAATAAAGCACCATTGGCCTCCTTCTCACTTCATCCTGTCTCAGATTAGCACAGGGTTAAACTATGATTTTCATGCTACTCATTATTAATCTGTTTTTGCATTTTCTATTATATTGCTTTCTAGATAGTTAAACTGTTCTTTAATGTGTTGTCACAGACTTTTTGTTCTTTTCTACTCATTTTCCCTGCCTATCACTAAATTATTCACCTTCAGTATCTTCATAGGGAAACCTGAAACTTTGTATCAAAATCTTATATTCAAGCAGTTTGGACTTCTTTAAGACCTAAGAATACCAAAGGACTCCATAAATTCTCATGAAAAAGAGCAAAGGCTATGGTAATTGTTGTGGTCTGACCAAGGCTATCAGGGATCCATCTTTTGGAAACTCAGCCATCAGGATAGGATTTTGGTCATACCACCTTTGGAAAGACTCAGATATTTTGCATGGGATCCAGTTTCCATGAAACTGGGTTATCATGTAAAGAGCAAGCCTGGCTTCTGAATGTCTTAGTATTCTTGTCTGACTATAATATACTGTACATGCTTTTACCATTGTGATATCATCCAGCATAAATTCATGAGCAAAAGCCAATGTCATAAAATGGGACAGAATAAGCTTTTTACTCTCTATTGTTTCTTTAAATCATTTTCTCACACAATATATATTGATCATGATTTCCCCTCTCTTACCTCTTCCCAGATTCTACCTAACTCTGTACCCGGCCAAATTTATGTGGTTTCTGTCTCTCTGTGGCCACAAAAAGACAAAACCACAAAAAGACAAAAACTAAAATCAAGTCAAATCAAAGCAAACAAACAATAAGACAAGAAATGCCTAAACAAAACAAAATGCAGTAAATGTCTGCAAACCAACCATGGAATTAGTTTTGTGTTGACCTATTACTACTCCTTGGCATGGGACCTGCCCTGGAGTGTGGTTGATTTACCCAGTGACACTCTGTTGTAGAAAATTGATCAATTGCAAAACACTTCTTGGTTGCAGATGGGACCAGGTACCTGCTTCTACTCTCAGTGCTGGGACCCTATACAGCCTGAACCTTTGAGATCTTGTATATGTTGCTGCAGTCTCTGAGTTCATATGTGTATCAGTCCATTTGTATACAGAAGATATTTCCTTCGAGTCATTCATCATTTCTTCCTCTTAAATTCTTTCTGCCCTGTCTTCTAAATAGCTACCTGAGTCTGATGGGAGGGGTTTGATAAAGACATCCTATTTTGGACTGGGTGTTCCAAAGTCTTTCACTCTGTTCACATTGTCCAGTTGTGGGTTTCTGTGTTAATTCCCATCTATTATAATGTGAAGCTTCTCTGATGACTGATGATCAAGGTACTGACCTTTGGATATAGCAGGATGTCATTGGAGTCATAGTAATGCTCTGTTTCTTTAGCAGAAATAGTAGATTTTTCTGCTAGACCAATGACATATCTCGTCTCAAGTTCTTGAACACTTTACCATGGTCATGCATATGTTCCATCTCATGGAGAGGGCCTTAAATAAAAACTAAAATAGTTGGTTACTCCCGTAACACTTTTGCCACTATTGTGTCACTGTGTCGTGTAGGTGGATCATTGTTATAAGTCACAGGGTTTGTAGCTGATGATATTGATTTATTTTCTCTTCCAGTAGCATGCAGAGAATTTTCCAGCACCATGAGTAAGTCACTAAGGTGAGACTTCTAGTTGGCAGCAGCTCAGCTTTTCCATGTTCAGTAATATATGTAAATGATGTCTTCAGCAATAGGGTCATATTGTCAATATTGAGTAATTTTAATGGCAATAAAATGGACACTGAAAGAAAATCACATATCTTCTCTCATCTGCAGTTCCCAGCTCCAAGTCTTCAGATGTGACTATATAACATACAGTAGCTACAGAGAGTAAAAGGGGATGGAAGAACAATAGAGAGGGAATAGCAAGGTACAAATGATATTAAGTGGGAGTAGAAAACTGGGGGTAGGCACTTTAATTGGGGAGGGCAGAATGTCTTAGTCAGTGTTTAATTGCTGTGACAAGACACCATGGCCACAGCAATTCTTATAAAGGAAAACATTTCACTGGGGTTTGCTTACAGTTTCAGAGCTTTAGTTCATTTTCTTTACGGGAGGGTACATGGCAACACACAGGCAGACGTGATGCTGGAAAAGGAGATGAATGTCCTACATGTGGATTCACAAGAGAAAGAGACTGTGGGTTTGGCATGGGCTTTGAAAACTCAGAGTCCTCCCCCAGTGTCACACTTTCTCCAAGAAGGCCATACCTCTTAATCCTTACAAATAATGCCATGCCCTGGTGACCAAGCATTTAATTCTATGATCCTATGGTGACCATTCTTATTTAAATCACCATAGCGAAGGAGATGAACACTCAAGAAGGGGAGAAGAGGATCAAACAACAGTAACAATGTCTGCAAAAGTCATGTTATCATAGCTCTCTCTCTCTCTCTCTCTCTCTCTCTGTATATATAGCTATATATACATACATGTAAGTTTGTGAATATACATACATATGCATATACATAATATACATATCTAGTTTAAATTGAATTTTCCCATCTGGGCTGACAGTGATCACATCAAGAGCCATAAACTTTCTAAAAAAAAAAAAACAAAAAACCCAACACCAGGCATGAGAGGCCCTCTTTCAAGTTGTTACTGAGGGTTGTCCAAGAGACTCCCAAAATATTTAAGGTTATTGCTGTTGCCCTTGGTTGTCTCCCTGAGTAGAAGGTAAGTCTCTATTGATGAAAACTAATGACTTTTGACATAAAATCCAGAAGATCTGAGGTGAATCTGACCTAACAACATTTTCCCCTGAGCACTAGCTTTCATGGTACCAGAAGGAATCATATAAGCTTCCAAGGGAGGGAACCAAATATTAGTGCTACACAACTATGACACTTGTGAACCACCATGATAACCAGCATGTCACAATTACCCTAATGGTGCAATAGTGGCATACTTTGGTAGTAACCAACAGTTCTCCAACACAGAAACTAAAACCTGGAGAGCACTGGGGTTGACTATAACAATGGCAAAACAGAAATTCCACTTATTTTCTGATTAGATTTATTGAAACACCTATCCTAACAGTGTATCAGAACAAAAGGTCTGCATGTTCACAATATTATCCTTATTTGTCTAGTCTCCACCATTGTTCTCATCATGGTATTAGTTAAATATCAGCAGGCACTCAAAAAACACCATAATAAGAATGGAAAAGACAGTGAGTGAGAAAACATTATGAAGTGGTAAAGAAATCAAGAGATGTTGCACGTGGTGGATTGGCCATCAGGACGTAGGAGTTTGGAAACTTGTTTTACACTATAATATAGAAAAGCAAAAAAATTTAAATAAAAATTACCACATCCAAAAACATAGAAATGAGTACTTAAGAATACATCTGACAATATATGAAGGGCATTTAAGGTGAAAATTGGAAACACTAATAAAAGAACAGCTGAAAAAGGCCTGACAATGAGAAGTTTGACTCTGATCATTTACCTGAAGACTTGGTAAGATGAAGGTTCTTCCCAAACTGCTATATAGAGTCAATTCAATGCCTACCCAAAGATAAGCATACTAATTTTATGGACATCAACAATTTTATTCCTATTGTCAAATTAATAGGCTGGGGAATCAGCAATAGTAAGATATATTGGGTTTTCTGGCCAGCTAGACTAATACGTTTGGAGAGTTCCAGGGCCAATGAGAAACTTCACAAAAGGTGGATAAGCCCAGAGTAACAATATTCAAGATCATCCTTTGATAGTAACACAAGCCTCTACACACATAGATACACACAACTTATATTGTTATATAACTTTATGGAAAAAGAAAAACACCTAGGATCAAATGTCCAGGGGATGTTAGCGGTAAGGTTATCATTAATGGAGCTAACTACTAAAATTTAGGTGATGAAAATATAATATATGTATTTCACCATATATATATCTATATTCAAGATCATTAAGCTCTCTATTTAAAATAAATGAATGTTTTTCTATGTAAATTGGATCCCAACAGTAATAGAACCACAAACAGAATTCTAATCTCTTTCTTGTACATCAAAACTGTTTTTAGTTGACTGAAACTTCCTCACTTCTCTGCTTTGAACACATCATCACACCATGTCTCATCTAAGGTTTTGTGGCTATTCTGATGAAACTGGTCTGTATATTGTTCTTCATACTGAAAACATATGAGTTAATTTTGATTTCTTTATTGTGCTCATTAAATGAACATTTCAATAAATTGTCGCATTTCCATAAATTGGCAATTCTTTTGAGTATAATTTCTCCTAAGTCTCCTGAGCCTATTCCTGTTCTCCACGCATTTTTGCTTTATTCTGTTTCTAGGCATTACTGAGTTTTCTCTTTGCTATCAAAACTGTTTCTTATAACATGTCTGAGCTGCTACCTGTCATGATTCTAATCACACACTTTTGTCAGGTTAATATTCTCAGCGAAGCACTACACGTATGTGCCTGGATCTAATATTTATCAGATATTTTTCTCAAGAAATTTACTTTTCTTTTATATTTCTCTTTCTTAAAATACACTCAATCATTTAGCGAATAAATATTTATTAAAAATTCATTGATAGGCAATGGTTCTAAGTCCTGCAGTGAAGGGTCCAAATCTCTGCTTTTGCTGAGATATTTTCTGACAGTGGAAGATGGAACAGGTATAAAATAATGTAAGAACAATAATTTTAGATGCTTGGTTAGTTCTCTGGAGAAACTATACTGAGATATGATGATATAGATTCCTCATGTAGTTGGAGGAAAGAGATTTTGTTTAATTGCTTTAGGCTTGGTATGTAGTCAAAAAGCTTTGATATTTTCAGTGGAATCCAGTAAAAGAATATGCTTGTCAAACTACAGTCATAAGCAGAGGTGGGAGGAAGCATTTGAGGAAGAAAATAGTAAGTACAAATGTCTTGAGGTGAGAAAGAGCTTGATAGGAAGAAAGAAGGTCAATCTGGCTGGAGTGGTAGGTAAATGAAACCAGAGAAAGGAAGATGAAAATGAGCTCAGGGAGCTGGCCTCAGCTTGCCAAAGACCTTCTGGAACATAAAATGCTGCTGTTTGACTGTCAAATGCCATACAACACAAATGGAGAAAGGTAAGCTTTGTGCTTAAGTAATTTGTTTTGTGTGTATAACTGTAACCCTAATAAAAAGGAATTCTCTATTAAGAGAATGCAAAAGAGACAGAAATATTATTAATTACAATAAATATAAAATAAATGTAGATAAAGGTAGGATGGTACTGGTAGACATGTTGAAAAGTGCATAGATTTGAATAGTTTTCGGTGTTGATCCTTCAGGGTTTGCTGTTGTACAAAGGCAAAAGAAGGGAACAAAAATCACATATTATTTTTAATATATTGACCTCAGCAGCTGGAGTGATGGTGCTACACTTCAATTTATTGACAAGAATTCAGTAGAAATCATTTTTGGGAAGGGATTCTAGAATTTGGCTTTGAAAACATTAATAATGAGGTGCCCAAGAAATATTCAAGTGGGTTCCTAAGCATAAATATACAAAAAGGAAACATTTGATAGCAGATTCTTGAGTTCAAGAAAGTAGTTAAGATTTCTGACATAAATTAGCAGCCATCATAAAATGTATGGAACTTTAAACCACAGGCACTGAAGATAATACATAGGCACAAAACATAGAATAGGCATAGCACTCACCTACTGAGAATTCAAAGTATAGATTTTCACTGGGGGAAGTTGAATACTACCCAAAATACACAGCATACATGTCAAATGGAGAACTCTACAAAGGGAAATAATAATCAAATATGTTCAATATCGTAAGTGCAACAGTGGATGTTTTAGGAAATCTTGGCAAACACTGGTTAGTTGAGAGCAGAAAGAAGTAGAAGCAGAATTTTTAAAGTCATGATTGAGTATATCTCTGTACCATGGATGAAGAAAGCTTCCTAAGAAATATATATATATATAGGAATAGGCGTAAACAAACACAGACTTAAGAGGCAGTTTGACAGGTTAGTTTGGCTTCTCTATCTGAATGGGAGGAATGACAAGAACTTCCGTAAGAAAATGGATTAGGAGAGGGAAAAGTAACAGCTGGCATTTTTAGTGTGGCTAGAAGCATACTACTAGTGTCAAAAGACAAAATTACAGCAAATAAACAGGATTAGTTAGCTTTTATTAGGAATTCATGAATTCCGGAAGCCCCCTTTCTACAGCATAGAAGGCTAGTTCCTGCTGGACAATAGCAGTCAGGTGGAAACACAAACAGAGCAGGAAAGGATGGAGCTTCACAAAGAAAGCCTATTTACTAGAGTGCATTCCTTCCTCAGTGTTTCAGTTCCACAGATTCTATGGCGTTTGTGATCATGGTATCATTTGGATTTGGTCTGGTCTTATGGAGTCTAGTACAGAATTTCAGTTCACAATAATGGTGTTTCATAATTTTTTAACGCGTCAATTTGTAAGTTATTTGTGCAATTAAGACAATGCCATGCATAGAATTATACTACAGCTTCCTTTTTTTCTTAGTGGAGACAAGAAAGTAGAGAAAAAAGGCATCTATGATTCTAAAACATTGGGAGTGTGTTCAGGAGTGCTCTTAACTTATAAGGACATTCCTTGTCTAGGGAAGTGATTCATCTAGTTGAAAGTTTCTGATTAATGAAACTCTTTAGCTAGGTTAAAATCTGGTAGTGTGTATTAATATAATGAAGGAAATTTACTTAAACCTCTTTTATTTTTCCTTATTTGCTCTGTACTAGCTTCTCAGTGACATTTATGTAATCCTTACTTATATGGAAATTTATGTTAATGACATAACTTACACTTAGAATCTAAATTGACAATGGGGTAAAGCAATGTATGGTGATGAAAGCTTTGTTGATGTTGGCCTTTTTGAAAGGAATCTTAAAATATCAATGGAATTAGTTATAGACCAGTTCATGTGGATTGAGTCTCTGGGGATTTTATTTTATATTTTACACTCATTTGCCATAATGGAGCTTTGTGAGCAAAGAGGTTTCTCGATATATATACTTAAAAAATGTAATAGATTTACTATCCATTCCTGCCATTCAAAACTTTCTACTCTTTTCTCTTTAAGTGGTTAGATAATAGTATAAATTAATTTGACCTTGTCTTTAATCAATGGTTGTCTTATCAAAAATGCTTATATAGAGCCATTTTGTTATTGTGGCAATATTATATAAACATGATATCACTTTTCGAATCATGCTCTTACTGCGGCCGTAGTTACCTGTACAAGACTTTCACAAAATAAAGACAGACAAAACCCTGGTAAGGATAGAATAGTTGATCTTCAGACCTACCCCATACTCAGAAGAGAGTGGCAGTGGATAGTTACTGAGGGAGGAAAAAACACTCTTTGTTGACGATATGGCCACAGGAACATTTCCCAAGCTCTTGTGAATAACCACACCCATGCAATTATGGACTCACAGGACTTAGTGGGTTCTCAACAAACAAACAAACAAAAACAGACATAAAGTAATGAGGGAGAATTATAGGAGAGATACAAGGAGGAGTTGTGGGGGGATAGGGTAGATATTGATTATATTTTATTGTGTACACATATGAAACTCTAAAAGAATTAATACTAGCTTGATAGTTCTATAAATGTGGCAAGAAAATAGATGCTTAATTGCATAGTTTGTAGAGAACTTTTCCAATGCCCTACTAGATATTAATATTGAATGAAAGGGTTATATAGTTTTGAAACACTGATGATACACACAAACTAAACTGAACTAAAATAAAATAAAATACATATAAAAATCAGCAAAAACAGAAACAAAATGTCCAAAACAACTCTGGCTCTTAGAAAAGCAAGCATTGAAGCAACTCCTGCAAAAAGCAATTGTATATTCTAAACAAAATAAATGTAAAAGGCATGCACATGCATACACACATGCACACACAGAGTTATTTGGAAGCATTTGAGAGTGACCAAAGCAGGAAAGACACTGGAGAGATTTCATTTCTTGAAATAATGAATGCTGAGTGTGCTTTGGTGTGATGCACTGAGATTAGAGCTCACACAGAGAGCTGTGGCTTTATCACCTAAGGAGTCCATGCTGGGAGAATGGAGTTGAAAAGCAGTTGGCAATTGAGGAAAGCTACACCAGAAATAAGAGAGCAATACAATCCAGAGCTCTCAAATCTGCATGTGCTGCCTGAAGTCTTTGGCAGGCCTCGATGCATGTATGAATACGACATTCTCCAGGTAGTCCAGTGGAACAATGGCTAAGTGAAAGATGGTCCTGAGGAGAGATTCTGCAGCTGATCTCTGTAGGGGAAAGAGCATTTGGAATTGGTCATATCAAGTTAGAGAGACCCTGAGACTAAGCAAAAACTTAAAGCAGATCGTCTGTTACAAAGTCTAAAACCAGGTTTTGACAAGGTCAAGAGAATCTATTAGTAACATTATTGGCTTGCAGAACAAAACTCAAGAAATTGACAGAGAAAGATGAAAGAATCTAGACTCTAGTATACCAAAATAACCAAAAAAATGGCCCAGGAGAAAAATGCATTAATAGAACAGAATGACAAGTAATCTTCATATTAGAATTATCAGTCAAAGGAAATAAAATTACCATGATAAATGCAACACCAAATACACATTGGAAGATATTTTGAGAGATGAACAGTTTGGAGTTGAAGAGATAGGGCAATGACTGGAGTGCTTGCTGAGCACTTAGGCACCCAATAAACTCTGGGTGCAGGAGAGCACTTCTGGAACCCCAGCATAGAAGGGCAGAAATAGGAAGATCCTGGGTACCAACAAGACCTCTAACAGAAATAGCAAGCTGCAGGTTCAGTGAAGAGACACTGTCTGGAATAATAAGGTAAAGAGCAAGAGAGGGAGGCACCCAGTATCAACCTGTGACCTCCACATGCACACCCATATATGTACACATACATGCATATATCATACATACACCAAAAGAAAAGAGAGAGGGGGGATTTGGTAAATTATGTGAAATTATTCAAAATATCCAGCTAGGAAATAAGGATTAGAAAATTAGCATTGGAAATTGAAAGCTTTGCTGAAGAGTTTAGTATCGAAAATATATGACACCATGATTTTGATGACTAATAAATAGAAATTAGCCAAGCCATAGCATAGTGTCTTTCTTGTGATCAAATACCCAGAAAAATACAATTCAAATGAGGAAGGATTTACTTTTGCTCAGTTTGCTGGTACAGTCAGTCCATCGTGATAGGAAAGTCAAGGCTGTAGAAACTCGAGCAGCTTGACGACGTTGCATTTTCTGTCAGGAAAAAGAGCAAGGACGCTTCTGCTGGGGTTGCTGTCTCCTTTCTATTCAATTCAGGACTCCAGTTCATGGAAGGCTGCATTCCACTTTTAGGGTGGATCTTTCTACCTCAATTAACCTCATCAGGATGATGGTCCCTCACAGGCAGACCCAGGGCTAAGCTAATCTAGATAACCCCTTATGTATACATGTATGCATGTATGTATGGACACTTGTCTCCTAGGTATTTCTAGGTGCTGTGAATTTGACAATCAATATTAAGTATCACAAATGAAGAAAAAACACAATAGGCTCAATTATGCATGGAAGAGTATAAAATGTCTAACAAGCAGACAAGCAGAATTCCAGCTAATGAAAAATATAATGATAAATCAAATGTTTGGGAAGATATTCACTGAAATAAAGCCTTAATTTGATAAGTCACAGTTGTTGGCAGATCTGTAAACCTTACCCCACTCTAACAGTATCAGCACAAAAGAAATCATACTTAATTACATCATACTTAATAAGGCATAATGAGGACATCTTCAAATAAAGTAGAGTTTTAGATTAAAAAAAAAAACAACAACAAAACCTACTACTGACATAGTGGGTTCTATTGATTACCAAGGACAGATACTAAATGTCATCAATTATTCCCCAGTTTAAGAGGGAAAGGAGCAGAGGGCAAAAGATCAAATAGCAAAAGAGACAAATGGAAAACAAATAGAAAGCTAGTAGTTTAAGTCCAAGTAATGTCATCACATTAAAATTAGATAGGCAAAAGGTTGTAAATTGGATGAATAACAAAACCAACTGTGTGATTTTTAAACAGACGTCTTTAAAAATAAAAGCAGACTAGAGTAAAAGAATATAAAAATATATCAGGGAAATCCAGAATATATGGAGAAATTGACATGGCTAAATATCTCAGCAGACTTTAAGACATAGAGAGAGGTGGCTTATTTGAAACACCCTTACAAAATACCTGACATACCACTCAGGAGGAAAGGATGGCTCTTGTCATTGTCATTGCTTAACTTCCTGGTTGCTGAGGGCCTGAGGTGAGGCAGAGTATTCCTGTCAGAAGCAGGTGGCAGAGCACAGATACGCCTTCAGAGATAAGAAGCAGGAAAGAGCCCCGGGAAGACCCAGGAACAAGGACAAGACACATGTCTCAAAAATAGGCCTCTAGCCTATCCAATATTTTTTTCCCCACCAGGACCTGTTTGTCTGCTAGTTTTTGTTGTTGTTTGTTTTGTTTGCTTTTTATTTTGTATTTGTGTCTAAAGTGGGCAATTTTTCCTTCAAGAATTGTGGGACCACAAAGAAGACTGAGCAGCAGGGAGAGCCAAGAACAGAAGTTGACCACAAATAGGAGAAGAGATGAGTTCTTAAACTAGCTCTGCTGCTTTTGGTATTGGATGGTTATAGATGACAAGTAAATGGAACGAGGGGGAACACTAACTAATCCTGTGAGGGGGTGAACACTGTCTTTTCTGGGATTCAGGTGCTACTCACTTCCTCACTTCCAGCCATTTTCATGACAACTTTGAACTTTCACAGCGCTGAAAGGCATGCCACTTAGCATGCAAATGAGATTCAAATGAAGTCAGAGGTTATCTGGAGGTCACTCTGGAAGCCATTTAAGACCCAACTCACATCCCTAGCCCACCTACGAAGGAGTTTCTGATCTACAGGTATCCTATCCTCAAAGATAAGTAAATTTGTAGGTAGATGATTAGAAGTTGAGCTAGTCACTGTGACATTTCTCAGGGTCTTCGACTACCTCTCTTCCTACGGGTTCCATAACTACCCTGCATGTCAACCAAATCTTTAGCACTGGTGTGTAGGAGATATTGCATATTCAGATGAAACCCTCTGTCAGCTCAAAGTCTCGATCTTCTAAGGCAAAATGCACTTACAACATCCTTAACAGTCTTCGACGTTTTTAAGTTTGGATAAAAATTATTCATTCCTTTATTTATTTTATGATTTTATGTATTCTTTGAGAACTCCATGAAATATGTTTTGATTCCATATATGTGAATGTGTGAATTTCATCTCCTACAGCTGCTCCCAGATCTTACCCCTCCCTCTCCACCCACATTCATGTTCTTTCTCTCTTAAACAAAAGCCAAAACAACATCCCCAACACACACACACACACACACACACACACACACACACACACACACACACGCTGTATAATTTGTGTTCACCAACTAAATAAGTACTCTGGAGCATGGGGCCTGACACAGAATATGGTTGAGATATCCAATGTTATCCCACTGAAGAAAACCAATTTTCCCTTTCTCAGTATCCAACAATTGCAAATAGTTTCTTGGCTAGTGGTGGAACTTTGTACCCACTTCCCTATTGTACTGGTGTTTTGTCTGGCTTGAGCATATACAGATCTTGTGTATGCTGTCTACTTTTCTGTTGGCTCATATGTAGTCTGGTAAACTCCGTTTCCTTAAAATTGTTGATCACCTCTGACTTTTAGAATCTTCCTCTAACCCCTCTTCTACATAGCTCCCTGATCCCTGTCGGGAGGGATTTAATGAAGATACCCATTTAGGACAGAGTGTCCCAAGGCCTCTCCCTCTGAATCTTGTTCAGCTGTGGATCTCTGTATTAGTTCCCATCTACATATAGCAAGAGGAGTCTTCTCTGTCGATGGCTTGGTGAGGCACTGATCTATGAGTATAACAATATGTCATAAGGAGTCATTTTATTGCTATGTTTCTTTAGCAGAAAAATAGTAACAGCTCTTCCCTTAGAGTCAATGGCCTATCTTGTGTCAGGTTCTTCTTAACTGACTTTGTCAGATGTTGGTTCCATCTCATGAAGCAGACTTTTAAGTCCAGCTGTGGTGGTTTAAATAAGAATGATCCAAAGGATCATATATTTGAATGCTTGGTCACCAGCGAGTGGCACTATTTGAAAGGATTAAGGGGTGTGGCCTTGCTGGAGGAAGCCTATCACTGGCTGTGGGCTTTAAGTTTGAGAAGCCCACACTAAACCCAGTGTCTCTCTCTTCCTGCTACCTTTGGATCTAGATGTAGAACTCTCAGCTTCTTTCTCCACCATCATGTCTGCCTGTGTGCTGCCGTGCTAACAATGGACTAAACCTCTGAACCTATAAGCCAGCCCCAATTAAATGGTTTCCTTTATAAGCATCGTTGTGGTCATGGTGTCTCTTCACAGCAATAGGACATTGATTAAGATGCTAATCAAAAAAATGTCAGTTCAGGGGGATTGCTTCTGATATTTAAGGCAAACCTTTAGGTGAGCTCTAAAAATCAGAAACAAGTTTACACTGTAAAGAATAAGCATTCTCACTCAAAATAGTAGAATATGGGCATAAGAAGAAAGAAAGAGATGGAAGTAAGACCAAATAATGCCTTGCTTATAGCACATGGGGTTATGATGTGCACTCCAAGGGTTGTGTCAGCCCCACCTCTGTGGCCATTTTGTTGCTAGCTACTTGTCTTCTCCCATGAGTTCCACTTCTCACCTGTGATGTTCCTTGACAGATATTCCACGTCCTGAAATCTCAATCTGTCCTGAGTCTCCACTGAAACTCAGGCTTCACTCTCAGAGTTTCATCCATTGCCCTCTCAGGAGCTGCTTGCTATGCACTGCCTGATTTTCAAGTTTTTCTTTGAAATCTGGGTCTAAGCTTCCATGACTTAGGTAACCACATTGCAGCCTGAACATGAGCTGCCTTGACATATCCTCCGAGATTAATTAGAGCATAACCTCTAAACTCAGTCTGCTTCAAAGTCTTGGGTCATGAGCAAAGTGTATCTAAACTCTTTTCTAGACTGTAACAAATGACTGCTAGTTCAATTTTCAAGTGAGTACCCACTTCCACTGAAGACCCCACATGCACTCTCCATATTTCTATCAAGGTTTCAGACTCCTAGGCTTTAACAAGAATCACTTATTAGATTCTGCTACAGAATGCTAGGGGTTCTTTTGCCCATAGGTCCAAACTCTTCTACATTCTTCACACAAACCAGTTCTGTGTGCTTTGGAATCACATTGTCAGGTTGTCATAGCAACTACCCCACTTCTCTGGTACACAGTTTTTGATTAGTTAGGTTTTCATTGCTGTGAAGAAATGCCTGACATAAACAATGTAAGGGGAGAATGATTTCATCCGGTCTCTGGTCAGCTTGCTCCATATCCATGAAGCAGATCATGGCAGAAGGGACACATGGTCATGCTGTTCACCTCACAACAGTGAGGACACAGATAAGAAACAGACTGAGAAGTGGCAAGGGAAAAGCTAACCCATTCCAAGCATTTCAGTGATCAACTTCATCCAACCAGGCCACCTTCTAAAATGTCCCCACTTCCCCACATACATTTGTGCTGATGATGGTATCACCTGGAGGAAGATAAAAACAAAATCAAAAGATCCCCTATTTGAATTTTAAAATGAACATACTAATTTTTCTTTCAATACAATCATTTGTGGGATACCCTCAGGAGCATTTTTACCCATTTATTTTAGTTGTGAAAAAGGCACGTGATGATGGAGATACATTGCTTTCTCCATACTCATATTCATGGAAAATGTCTGTAGAAATTGATCGTGCACATGAGAACATTGGAAATCTTCCAAACTAAGTAAGTCAATGGTCCCCGCCTACACGTACACTCGTGCATACTAGTTTTTAATTTCTTAGACCAATAAATACAATAATATGATTTTCATCTCAAACAACATCTTAATCACAGAAAGACTGATCAAAAGTATACCTGGTTGTTGATGGTTTGTGTGTGTGTGTGTGTGTGTGTAGGCTGGATGTCAGTCTGCGGTGGTTCCCCAGATGTCATCCACTTTTGTTGTTAATTTTGAGTCACTGAGATCCAGAGGTTGCATATTGAGCCAGGCTGGCCAGATAGTGATCCCAGGGACCTAACTGTCTCTGCCTCCTTGGTACAAGGATTAGGAACACATACCACCACATCCTGCTTTATTGATGTGGGTCTTGGGGAATCAAACTCAGTCCCTTTTGGCAGCATGGCTAGCTTTTCACCTACTGAGCTCTATCCACAGTCCCCATAGTAAGGGTGTTTTCTAATCATCTTTCTTTTTTTTTTTCTAGAAGACTATTCTGATCTTGCACACAATTATTACATGAAATAATTTCTTTCTTCTTTTTTCAAGAAAAAATGAGTTGTTGGTCTCTGATGCTCCCTTGCCATGTTTGCTGATAATTCAAAATCATACCACTGTTATTCCTTTAAGATTGCTTTATTTCCTCTTGACATCTGCTTTATGATTTTGGAGTGTTTTGTGAGGTTTTATTGCTAAACTCATGCAGTAACTCTAACCTACAATTAGATAAAATATGTTCACATTCATAAGGTCAATTGTTTCAGCTCCTTCCCGAAGAGTGCTTGGAGTATTCAACTCTCTAAAACTTATTTTACAGAATGATAAAAAGCTCGCCATTTTTGGTTCATGCCTGCAAATATTTTAATCACTTTCTCTCACACCTGTTCCCTCCACCCACTGATGGTTCATGTGCATCTGATTCCTTTAAATGGTATTTAATATCGAGTGTGCAGTTTTGAAGTTGCCCTGCCAGAATTGGAGCTACATCTGTTGCCTGTCTCATTGTAGCTCTGCCCAGCTTTGCAGCTCCTATTTTCAATAGTGCTGTGTGTAAAAGTTGAGTGTCATTATAATGTAGAGACCCATCCTCTGGCCCAGAGCCAAATAAGTCTAATTTGGGATCTAGGGAATGATAGACAAGAAAATTACAACTGGGCAAAAAGTACACACAGAATTCTAATTCAAAACAGGGCCTTTGGATGTCATGTTTTGTTGTGCATTTTGTTGTTGTTTGAGGAATTTAAAAACCTCTGATTCTGTTAAAAAATAGGACAAGACAGGTATAAAATTGTATATTTGATTCATTTTGGGGAGGCAATAGCTTAAAAATATCGGTGCTTCTTCTTCTTATAAATATGTTAGCATTCCCAGCAAATTCTGTTTCTTTTCTTTTATAGTTACATTAAGTAAAAACCTGACTTAACTGACAAATATTGGTAGACTATCTAACACACTGAAATCAAGTTTCCATTTTTCTTCTTGAAAGTAATCTCAGATTTAAGTCTGAGTTCACCTGTGTTTAGAGATGCAACCCTTGATCTATTGGTGGAAAATTAGAAGTTCTAAGATAAATTATATTATTTCAAAGTTAACGTATTTTTAACTGCCTCTTCTTTCTGTTCAAATTTACTTTTCTGTGACTGTGGCCACTTTCAAAAGTTTTGAAGGGTCTCTTGGATTTATTTCATTTTGTGTGTTTTAATGAGGACCATGTTCATAATTCTTTACTCTGAGTTTTATAGTTTTGTAAATCATGCTACCTTTTCTTATAATAGGAGCCTCTCATCCCCAGGTTTGGGTAAACCTTTCTCTGTTCTCAAACCCTCCCTCTAACCTTCCATATTTATGGGCATTCTCTAATCTACTGAACCCTAAACTTAGCTTATCTTTCTAAAAATACCTTATTTTTCTCTCAAGAGTATGCACCGAGTCTCTCATTACCTGTCTACTAAGGTGTTCTCTAGCAACATTTCACGTTCTCTCAGAGCAGTCCTCAGACGACCTCTCTTCTACGAACCTTTCCATCTCAGAACGTCTTTAGTAGCTCATAGGGTTAGATTAGAACCTACTGTCTGGGAACAATTAATCTGTAAGCACAATTTTAAGGAATACTTCTTCAATTCAGTGATGTTCTAAGAATGAAGTAAATCCTGATTTCGTATTCAGGCTGATTGTTTGGTAAAAATTGGTTCATAAAATTCTTCCCCAGGAACAGCTTCAGCTCCTGCAAGTGGTATGTGTTATTGTTTCTGGACTGTTTCCTTTATACCAGCTCATCACCCACACCTGGCGATTCTGCCCGCATGTGCTCACAATTTGGATTTGCAGCATCACTTTTGGAGAGTGCATTCATTTGTCTAACTAGAGGATGATAACGCATTTCTGCAGTTTTAAACCTAGAATGTAAATTCCATGAATTAGTAAAGCTGTCTGAAACTCACTCGTATAAAATGTGGTATAGAAGAGTAAATGGACCACCAGCGCCTAGCCCATGCTAGGCCATCCGGATACATTTCTCAAACTGAGGGCCACAGAGCATCCCTTGAGAGATGAATGAGAAATTAGATGTAGGAAAAGTGTGATCATATAACTAGGAGAATATTAACAACATCCTACGTGTGGAATTCTTGGAAGTTCCATATGCCAATGTATCCTAACGAAGAGGACAAATGTATGATGTTTCCTGAAGGTGTTATCAGTGAACTAGTGTCAATTTTGAGGGACACTTTGAAATGTGCTACCCTAGCTGAGGACCACTCCTCTTCCTTCAGCCTGGCTCCCCATTTCCTGAGCTGGGATTGTCTATCTCAGTGCTCTCATCTTACTGGATCTGGCATCACTCAGTCTTGTATCTTACATGTGGGCGTCCTCCCCTTTCACTAGTAGAGATTGTTATACACACTTACAACCGGTTAGACGTATTTTAAGCATAACAAATATATTTTGCAGATGTAAAATTTTTTAATATTTGAAAGTATTTTTGTTTTGTTCTCACCCTCATTTTTATTAGTTCTTCAGGAATTTCCTACAAGGTGTTCTGATCATATGTGCCACTCTCTCAACTCCCCCCAGATCCACCACCCTTCCTAATTCACCCAAGTGTGCCTTCTTAAAAAAAAAAAAAAACTGTTAATTGCAATTTATGCTGCCCACATACTCTTGGGTGTGTGGACTTCAACGAGGGTATTCAACCCACCAGGTACTATACCCTTGGATAAAACTAACTCTCCCAGCAGTTATCAGTTGCCAATAGCTTGTTAGCTAGGAATGGGACTTCATGCCCACCTCTCTTTGTGTACCAGTATTTGTCTAGCTGGAGCTTGCATAACTTTTGTGCACCTTGTCTCAACTGCTATGAATTAATATGTGTACTTGCCCTGAAGTGTCTTGAAATGAGGTAGTTATCCACTGCCTCTGGCTCTTAGTATCTTTCCACATTCTCTTTTATAATGATTCTTGAACCATGAGAGGAAGATGTGTGATGTCTTGTTTATGGTTGAGAATTCTACTCAAATAAGGAACAAATCATAGCTATATACTCATATCTCCTATTGAACATACTATTGGAACAATAAGAGTAAATTAAAGATATAAATGGGATACCAATAAAAAATGAAGGAGACAGAATATCTATATTTGCAGGTGATATGCTTCTATACACGAAAGTCCCCAAGGAATCTATCGAAAGTTTCAGAGCTAATAAGCATGTTCAGAAAAGTAACAGGATACAAAATTAACACACAAAAGTTAGTAGCCTACCTAAACACTAATAACAAACATACAGACAAAGAAATCAGAATAACAATTCCATTCACAACAGCATCCATAAAATAAAATATCTTGGAATAACTGTAAGGAAATGAAAGGCTTGTACACAGAACTTTAAGATCACGCTCATATAAAGTGTTTAGAATCTAGAAATATAGAATGCGTTGTTGGTTCCAAGAAAGACACTTTTGGAATTCACGTGTTTCCCTCTTAGGATACAAAGTATAAGAGACCTTTCACTTAATAATAAAATTAAAGCAAATGAATATTGAGCCCGACCTAAAAAGAAAAATAGCCCTATCCTAGTTTAGATTCACCAAGTTCTTATATGAAGTTGTGAATAACCAGTGTTTCACCTACTTTATACAGGTATCTACTTTTCGTCTGCTTATTACACCTAGATTTGTTAAGTTCAAGGACTTATCGTAAGTCTTCACACTCAACCTTTTTATATAACTTGTACATATCTGGTTAAAGCTGTTTATGTCAGAATGAGATCTATTGAACAGCACACTAATTTGATATTGAGATGGAAGTCTTAAGGTGTTTCTTAGAAGCACCACCTTCTGATTTGATGACAAAGTATAGCGGACAGCTACTCCTGTGCATTGTTCAACATAGTAAGTGAGATCACACCAATTACCAAGATTGTAACTGCCTTTCCTTGATATTTCTCAGGCCCTCAGTTTAGCCAGGATTTCACTCAAAGCTACATGTCAAGATTAAGAATGTTTCTACAAACTATTAATTTCTCTAAACAATACTTTTCTGCTGCCCCAATGTTTTGCGCAAGGAAAAGCACACTCACACTATTTTATGAGTTAATAGAATGTATTTCCCTATTGTTGGACATCTTGTTAGACTTTTTTTTTTTTTACTTCAGACAAACCAGTCTACATTTTCTACTCAATATTGGGCAAAAAAGAAATAAAAGTAAACTTATGTGTCTTGTGAGATAGTTTATAAGTGAGTCCCTGCACTGGGAGATGTTGTGTTTCCTAGGTTTCAGCAAAGTATTATTTTTTTCCCCTTTAGACCTTGCTCTGAATGGTTAACTGTAAAGGAATGGAGAGAACATTAAAAATGTAAAATTTTATGTATCTTTACGTTATTTCCAACATTAATGCTCAGAATTGCACATGTTTTGTGGATTCCGGGAGATAAGTAGTAAGGTAGTCAGGATGCCCAAGTGATGGACAGGAAACTCAATATGCTACCACTTGTCTGAAATGGTTTTCCATGTTTGTTATTCCTTACATGTTATGTAAATATCCAGAAGTTTGCAAGAAACATGTCTTCTGTGAATTTATTTTGAATTAAGGGTATGGCTTAATCTTTTCTTTTCAATTTAGAATGGGGCCAAGAAATACAAGCAGAGCCTCACAAGTGATGAAAAGAGAATTTAGATGTTAAACACCTGGAGACCAATTTTGTATTAGTAAGACATGGGTTTTATGGACCATATTCATTCCTTCAGGAATGTTATTGATATATCCTATGGTATGAATCTGAAATGCCCCTTGAAGACTCATATGTTAAAGGTCTCCTTGCCAGCTTACAGATTTGTGGGAAGGAATGGTCTCAGGAGGGCTCTGAATTTTTAAAGCATTATTAGAAGAAACTGAAAATTTTAAAAGGCCTTGCCTGAGGCCCAAAGTGATGATGCACTAGCCAACCATGGTCTCTGAAACCTCTGAAACTATGAGCCAAAAAAATATATTTTCTCCAGATTGTTTTGTCATACAATTTCATAACAAGAAAAACTAACACAGTATAGTGACTATTTTCCTGGCTGCAGTTACTGATCTCAACAGATCTTCTTTCTTCTGACAAGTAAGACCTAAACAAAGTAGGAGCTTTTATTGTGAAGACATTTGAACACCGAGATCCAAGAGCAGCAGTTAAAGCCTGGAAGCTTGACTGCATTTTATGGTGTTCTCAAGTCTTTAATGGTTATAGTTGTGCCTGAATGAGATGGAGCGTTTTCTACACTGTGTTAGGATCCCCCTTTCCATCCATAACTTATAATCAGAGAGATTTCTTTCAGATCTCTTTTATGAGATAATGGGTAGAATGCTAAGCTGAGGATTCTGATGCACATTATCAAGGTGTCTTTGAGAAAAAGCAATGTTCTCTTTTAAAAGACAGGCAGTCAAAATCATTCACATTCATGTAATGACAATTATATAGTGTTTTATATTGTGAAGGTCAATACTGAAGAAGTGCAAATAGACAAATTTTACGATTTTCTTATTATTATGCATTTATTTTGATGTAACACTCAGGACAAAGCCTGCCCCCCCTCTGTCTCTCTCTCTCTCTCTCTCTCTGTCTCTCTCTGTCTCTCTCTCTCTCTCTCACACACACACACACACACACACACCTCTGCTGTCAGATGGTAGGGAGACCACAGAAACACACTAAGTATTAAGCTAAATTTGTTAGCTCTATAGCAGATAATCTTTTAGATTCCCAAGAAGAAATACTAACATTCTGTGATGTTTTGGCATGACTACCTTAAAAAAAACTACTTTTATATATTTATTTGTGGTGTGTGCACTTGTGTATGTATGTGGTGTGTGTGTGTGTGTGTGTGTGTGTGTGTGTGTGATGTGTGTGTTGGGGTGTTTGTGTGCATGTGTGTGATGTGTAGACTCCAACCTGTCACAATATGCAGGTGGAGGTTAGAAGACAACTTTGAGGATTTGTTCTCCTCCACCATGAGAAACAAAGGGATCAAATTCAGGTCATTAGGACTGGCAGCAAGTACTCTTACTCACTGAGATATCTCACAAGCCCCAAGTATTGTAATGCTACTACCTTATTCATAATGGCCTAGTGATGGAAAAGGACTAAGGCTTGCCTCTTCCCTGATATGTTTTAGGAAACAGAGGCTCTTGTTATGGAGTGCTTCTCCTGTGTGCCTGGGGAAATCTATTCACCTGGCCCTAGATAGTGGCTTTGGTTTCCACTGCTAGATTTAATAGGCTCTTTCAGAGTGCCTGATGATCTCATAATCTATACGCCATTAGCTAAAGCTATCCAGAACCTATAATAATCAATCCCAGCATATGTGAGATCACGTTTTTAGTGCCGAAGAGTCAATAATGAATATGATTCCTCAATGTGACAAGAACGTAAAGGCTTCTAACTTCTTTGACCTTCTGACTGGATTATTTTGAAGAGTCTACTCTCTTTTTGGCAGCCCTCAAGCTATAACCATGGCAATAATAAACTGTTTTTAAGACATAACCTTATTGACTTGTTTGAAACAATTCAGTTTAGTTTTCTATCTGTTTGCTTTGTACTTCAATTTAATTTTAGTTCCTTTCTCGGTGAGGGAGTTGGTTAATCTATCTTCCTTTTTCCCATTTGGACGAACAATGGATATCTAATATGATATTTGACCTGCGGTCACTCTGTCTTCCTAAATGGATGAAAAGGTTATCTGTGTAGAGGAAGCCCAGAAGATTCCTGGGTATGAGATAACTCACAGAAGTAACATTGTACACAGTGCTTGTAGCATATGTCTCACAGTATATCATTCTTGATCAGGTTCTTTTTTATCTTGTCTTATAGTCTATGGAGAGAAATGTTTTCTATTTCAGTTTTATTATTTATTTCATTTAGCTTCATTATTGATTGTGAGGCATGTCGATTATTCCCAATGCAAGTGAAATGTAGTGAATGTAAGTGCATCTAAGGAAGCAGAAGTTTTGTCTTGCTGTCTTCAATATTCTCTGTTATCTCACTTGGAGATGGTGGGGCATAGAGATGTTCTTAAAACCAAGTAAGGCAGTGGTATTCCATGAAATGCTGTGTTGGTTACCTTCTTTCCCAGTCATCATACAATCTGGTAAGTCCATGCTTTTAGTTCTTAGTGGTGAGCTATTGTAAGGGTGACATCTGTCTCAGGGCTACCTTTCAGTGCTTTCTCTCCTTTTGTTCCCACAAGCTAGAGACTTTGCATTGGCATAGCAGGGGGACAAAAGTAAAGAAGTGTGGATTCTGGCATCAGTGCCTGGAAAATAGTTGCCATATCCTAGCGACATATTCACGTCATGTTCCCTAAGTCTATAATTATCTTTGTATGTGGGAGGAGTCAGCCTCTACACTACTACGCCTTAGCGGAGGTGTTGCATTAGCAAAATATTTCCTATCATATCCCTCTATAAAGATTCTTTTCAAGTGTTCTTTCATTTCCTTTCTGGGATCTATTACATGGTTAAGAGGATTGTTTTTATGTTCCTTTGGTTATATTCTTTCCAAATGGCCAAGCGATGAGCATGGAGATCTTCCTGTGCAGATCTTCACTATTATTCCTATCACCTTTCTCTCATAGTGAAATCTGCTAGGGCCACTCACAGTAGCGATATCTACAAGTGACACTGAAATTCCATCTGATCTAATTCACTTTATTTAGGCAATGTAGCATTAAAGTCACTCTAAGTAACAGTGATTCTTTTCCATGCATAGATATGTATTGTAGCATTTAGAATTGTAAGTGCATATGAACAAAATATCTTTCAATAGATATTAGTACAGGAGAATGCCCTAAATTATTATGATAACTATATCTTAAAACTGAAATGTTTGTTCATATTGGATGATACCATATCCAGCACAGTTCCAGGGTTGACCTAGGATGGTGAGGGAAGGAAGAAAATACAAACACACAGACATGCTGGGATTTGGACTGTGCTCTCTGATGAAAAAGTTGTAATATCCCAGAAGATCAACATATACAGTAGAACAATGAAGCAGGGTTATTGCATACAGATGAACAAAGGAAATAGAATTATTATATTCAGCTGAACAAGGATGTAGGTTTAGCTAATCTTGGGAAGTACAATCTCTGTAGGGAAGCAGTCTTTATGTTGTTAACATGGGTGTGAGGGAGAAAGCTATAGTGGACATCTTTTGCATATGCTTTCAGCACTTGCACTTGGACTAGGGAAGGCTTTGCCATCCCTCTGAGCCCCACCTGGTGTGGATAAGTCTGTGGCATTGGATCCCTGACACAGTCATACCCAAGTCAACAATACATATTCACTTAGAAATTTACTCAATCCCTACAGGGTGACATCGAAACATCTATAAAAGCATACTCCTTCATCAGATCATTTCTCCACAAGTTTTATTGCTCACAGGGCAGATATCTGCCTGTCAATTGTGATGTTGTAATCAAGGCCCTAAATTGGCTTCCCATCATATATTGGGAGAATTTAAAGTGGATATAAGTGAAAAGTAATATAGGGCTAGGAGTCCTTCGCTTCTAAATTGGTCATGTTGTTCTTATATATGCAGGGTTTATTCTGTTGGGATTTTGTTTACTCAGATTTGAATTTTAAAACTAATTTTTATTATTACTATTTTAAACTTCTCAATGACTATTTATGCCATTGAGACTTGCTGCCTAAACAGAGTAGCTGGCTTGAGAGGTATATGAAAACCACTGGAAGCAGGATCTGAAGAAGTTAGTTAGTTACTTCTTTACACATAAGAACACAGATTCTCCTTTTCCCTCACATAGGCACTAGGAAAAAAAAATAGGGTGGAAAAAGTCATAGAAAAGATTTTTTTTATAGCAAAATAAAATTATTTATCCTGTGCCCCAAATTAGATTAATCTAGAACATAGGTTATGGAAATATTATTTTATTAGTAAAATAGAGCTAAAATATGTTTCTGTTAAATATTCAGTTAAATCATCGATACATGATTACAAAGACTAGACAAAAGTAATAAGCTTTTTAAGCTTTTACATTAAGGAGAAAGTGCTAAAAGAAATAGAACTCTGATTTGTTATTTTTGTTAGGAAGCATTGACAGTATTTTAGAGTCTCTGTAAATAAACACACACCCACATGCACATAAGTATGTCTCCTTTCCCATCTCACCAAGATGACTCACCAAGTATAGATCCTTGCCATTAAGCCTGCAGATTCTAAATTCTGGCCTTAGAACCCACACAGTAGAAGAGGAGAACTGACTCCCACATTCACATCCACCCACCTACCCACCCCCGACACACACTAAATAAGTACATGTAAATTCCCATGAGTTCCTTCGCTGTGGGCTACCCAAGAATAATTTTCAAAACGCTCTAATTTGCAAACATACTTGCAAGCACACCATATAAATATCCTTGCTACTTTGCGTTCCCTCCGTTGTTGGTCCTTGACTCTTTTCTGCTCATATCTGTACATCTACATCCTTATCTCAAAGGAAAAAAAATCAGAAACTTCAGATTGGAATGATCCTATCTGCAAAAGAATTGCCTGCTGCCTCTGCAGCACAGCTGGGGTTTGCTTGGCTAAGCAGAAAAGTCATCTGGGTCAGCAATCAGATGGACCCAGAATGGCAAGACTGTGTCATGATCAGATCAATAGATCAAAGCATGTTTGACTTGCCATTCTTCAGGATTCAGATGCTTCTGATTATTCCAAACACAACACCCCTTTCTTTGTTCTTTCATTAGAAATTCTCTCTCCCTCTCTCTCTCTCTCTCTCTCTCTCTCTCTCTCTCTCTCTCTCTCTCTCTCTCTCCTTCTCTCTGTCTTTCTCTCTTTGTTTCTCTCTCTCTTTCTCTGTCTCTCTAGCTCACTTGCTCTTTCATTCTCCTTGACAAGGACTCACTCTGTACCCATGGTTCTATCCTGGAACTTGCTTTGTAGACCAGGCTGGCTGCAAACTCACAGAGATCTACCTATCTCTGCCTCCTAAGTGCTGGAATTAAAGTTGTAGGCCACTGCACCTGCAAAATTTCTGTTTCTTAAATCATATTTTCCAAGAAAACGATGCACTGTCCTAGAATTTGGCCACAGTATCCTTTCAAGA
The DNA here is from genome assembly GCA_026225945.1 of Cricetomys ansorgei. Classification (NCBI taxonomy): domain Eukaryota; kingdom Metazoa; phylum Chordata; class Mammalia; order Rodentia; family Nesomyidae; genus Cricetomys; species Cricetomys ansorgei. The sequence goes on from JAMJFZ010001796.1 coordinate 6,440,034, forward strand.
TGTTTGCTATTGACTGATTCTACCGCAACACAGTCTAAATGATTATGGACTACAGTTTATGGTGATGATTTGAAGTTTGAGTGAGATAACACATGCTGCATATTTTGTCAACAGTGTCTTTTGCTGTGCTGCAAGATGATTTTCTTTTGTTTGCTGGACAAGTCTTCATAATGGCCATATATCATTGTTAAATTTTTAGGAGTTCCTTTGAGCTTCTCTGAAAGGCACAGCTTTATGAAAAGTCATACCTTAATTTGATTTGAATTAACACAGAAACTCTTTCCTTTGTAAGATTTACTTAGGACAGTGGAAAACTATAAAGGATAAAATATAAATTGAATAGATCACATTGTCATTAAGTGTGTTTATAATAAATAATTTTAAAAATAAAAATAATGTTCTCAGAATTTGTGGCATTTGGTAACCTTTATTCATGTGATCTACAAAGAAAATCTATTATCCAACCAAAAAAGAATACAAAGAGTATAGAATTTGCATTCAGATACATCATTATAACTTCTAACAAGAAGGAAGAATAGATTATTTCACAGGTGGTCAGGTTGGGGTTGGAGAGATGACTTAATGGTTAAGAATATTTGATGCTCAGAAGACTTGGGTTTGGTTTCTAGCACCCATGTGGCAGCTTAAATTAAGTAAATCTTAAGAAGAATCCTGGAATATGTATAATCTGAGTTATTCTGGGATACGCCAAACTGCCTACTTGAGGTTGTCAATTTGTACTTTTCCTGGATGTATTTGAAAGTCCTGTTCCTCCTCCATTCTCTTCCCGATAGCTCACATTGTCAAATATTTTGATTTCCCTCTGTGTAATGATATGTCACTGTAGTCTCATGTTGCTTGCATTTCTTTATTTAGTTATGAGTCTGAACATCATTTGGGTTTTATCTCTTGGAGCTTCGGTGAAATACTCAGAGTTCTGCCTGACTTTAGACAGCTGCTTTTTTATTGTTGATTCAAAAGATATTAACCCTTTTAGGCTGTCTGTGTCATGTACATTTTCCTTCAGCTTATTTTTTTCCTCATTTCCTGCTAGATTTTAGTAAGCAAACTCTATTTTTCATTATTAATTATGTTTCTCTAAATGTTCTCCTGAAGATTTGTCTTTCACATTTAAGCCTTTAGTGTAGCAGGAATCAATTTTCACACTAATTGTGAGGTACAGATTTGCCTTTTTAAATCCCTAAGTGGAAAACCAAGTGTTTTGCTTTTCCATTTAGGAATAAATATATACTTACATATATAAAATGCAATACAGTATATATATAATATAACATATATTATATTTTACATAATATTTATATAAAATACAAAATATATATAAAATATAAATATATTTCTCTGTTATCTGCAGTGACAAAACTGTCATAAGTTCTATTTGTGTTTGGTCTGTTTATATTCTATTTAAGTGCCCAGTTGTCAGATCTTTACAGTGTCTCCCCTATTAGAACATTAAACAATATATGTCAATACATGTCAATAAATCATATAATTTATAATAGTTAAAATTTACGCCATTTACATATATTTCTAGATACTTCACATTTTGATTCTTGCTGTTAATGGTATCCCCAGCCTTATTTGATTTATTTAACTTTTCACAATATTACTGAGATCCTCTAGTTCAGGTGTGAATAGACGCAGTGCAGAGATGGCTTGGTTATTTACAATCTCCCTGTTGACCTAATTCCAAAGAAAAACCTTGTAGATTAATGGAAATTGCAATCCCAACAAGTTATCCATAAGTCTAATGTTAACATTAGACAATCAGTTTGTATGGAATGTAACTCTAGCTAAAATTACAGGATACAGACATGCTTTGGGGTTCAACTGACATTCTTGTACTAGAGAGTGTGCCTAACATAGCTGTTTAAGAAACTTGCTGGTGACTTGCAGTTTACTATTTGTTTACTATTTACTATTACTATTAAATCAAACAATGAGGATGATGGTTAATTTTGACTAGGGAAAAGAATAAAAAGAAACTCATTCTTAGATATCTAGCTTAAAAGCAGCCAGATAGCAATCAGTCTCTCTACTTGTAGGCTCCAGATGATGTGAGAGTTTCTGCTGTTCAGAAGTGGCACACGTTACTAATAGGTGTTTGCAAGAACTCTATTTTCTAAGCTGCCAAACCATGTCTGGCACACAATTTTTCTTTCAAGAAGGGCTTCATTGAGCAATGGAAGTAGATGACTGACTGAATTTTACATTGAACAATATTTCAACAATTTCCAGAAATAGTAAAGGATGAAGTAATTGCAAACACTTGACTACAGGGACTTAGGGAAATACAGAGAGAAAGAGTAAGAAGACAAAAAGATAAGAGGACAAGAGAGCAAAAGCATTTGTATGTGAGATATTTTGTTTATCTTTATATATATTGCTATGTATATTATATTTTTATATAATCCTTATATGTGTAAAACATTTACATTCCATTAATAATGCCCCCACTTCTTCATCTATACTACGTGATGTTATTAATAGGTGTTTGCAACAAACCCATTTTCTAAGCTGTCAAACCATGTCTACTACACAATTTATTTTCACTTCCTTTGCAACGTATTTATTTTCCAGATTATAATATAATTGCTACATTTCTCCCTTTCCTTTTCTTTCCCACCCCTCTCATGTACTCCTTCATGCTCACCTTCAAATTCATGGCATATTTTTCACTAATTGTTATTATATATATATGTATGTATGTATATATATATATATATATTCCTAAAAATAGCCTGCTCAGTCTGTATAATGTTACTTGTGTGTGTTTTCAGGACTGACCATTTGACACTGGACTTTAGTTTGTAGTTTATTCATTGATTGTAATGTAACATTTTTAATGGATGAAATATAAATGTGTATAGGCATAAGTGCATTTAAGCTATGTTTTGAAATATGCATAATATCTCTGTAGATCATATAAATATGATCACCCATTTACATGAGCCAGGCTAAGCTATCACTGTTAATTATCAAGGTAGAGATACATAAAACGTCAGTAGAGAAAGTAGAGGAAGCACATCTCCAACGTTGACCTGAAAAAGAATAGATCTAGGTGCTCTATTTCATTATATTTTTAACCTTTATGGGTCCATGGCATAATTTAGAAATGATGTTAATGATGAAAAGGGTACTCACTGGTGTTAATGGAGTGGCTCACTAAAAAGATATGTAACCACACTATTTACCGAATATTACCACCCTAATCATCCTTCAGCATTGAAATCTTTCAATCTATTTTTCAGACAAAAAAAAAAATACTAATACTCCACAGATAGCAATCTGGAATAATGGGAGTCTTGGAAACCAAATGAAAACCCAAGTGTTTTGATCCCAATATGTGTTCTCTCTACACTGGGGATCATTTATTGGGTTGAATCTAGAACTTAGATTTTACCTCACGAGTAGAGAGTTAATCCTTTCTGTTGGTTAGTTATTAGAAATTGCATTGATAATGAAGCAGAGACATTTGCCAATCATTTTCTGCAATACCCAATTATTCCTCTAGGGGGAGGTAGATGGTGCTTTCCTTTTGGATTAAGTCGTATATGCATCACGAGCATAATTCTAATTTCAGCATTTCCTCTTCAGACTTATTTTGGGCACAAGCTGTAATAGTATTAAAAAATAGTTTTCCTCTCAGAGCATAATGTTCAGGGTCCAGAACGAGGAATTCCATTTCTGTCTTCCTAACAGAATGTTTACTGATGTGGAAACCTCAGACTTGAACACCGCTGCAATCTAGGAGGAAATGTGGGCACTGTTGCAATCAAGGGCATTTTTCTGTCAGTGCCCCATATAGTGTGATGAATGGATTTTTAATCACCAGCATTGTTCCAGTGGAATACAACTCCATGAGTCTAGAAAACTCTATAAAGTCGAGTTTTACTGTGTTCCACTTAGCATCAAACATTCAGTGGCTCAGGCAGAGGTTTAGAGTATTCTGAAGTCATAATATGGCTGTTTCTTGATGTATGGCTCCAATTCTCTGGTTACCCTTCAATAAAATGTCCCATATCTTGAATGTTTTTAATGACCTAGACAAATGGAACTCACACTGGAATTTAGTGGGACACATTTGCTATTGGTGGGGTTTTCATGAGGTTTGTGACATTATCTATGAACAATGAGGTTTCAAGCATATTCACAGTGCTAAGAAAATTGGGCAACTTTTTCAGACTGCTCTATCCATGCCTGCCATCCTTCCTGCCTTCCCTCCCTCCCTGTATTTCATCAGCTATTGAGTGTCACCAATTTAAAAGCATTATGCATACTAACAGTAATCTTATTTTTGATACTGCCAAGTCCTGCACAATTCCATGAAACAAAAGAAGACACCCACAAGGTAAATGCACACTGGTTGTATTAGATAAGTGATGTAAAGCATTGAACAAGGAAAGGCGGAACAAGTGGTAGAAAGGCTATTATTTTAGGATGCTTCTGGAAAGGAACTGTGCTAAAAGTAACTTGAATGCATGAAGGGAGGAGCTATGATGTTACCTTTGCACTGAGCACCCTGAGACCCTGAGAAGAGGTAACAGGAATGCAATCACTTGCTTTGGATGTTTGAGTTTCAAAGTGTGGTTGCGCATTAAGGAGAAAGATAAGAAACTAGCTTAGGCAGCCCATTTGGGTCTTGCAAGCTCTGAGTAATGACAGATTTCCCCAACAAAGGTGGGAAGACAGAGCAAGATGTCAACTCATTAAACTTTTTTAAAACATATGGCTTTTCTGTGTGGAGAAAAAGAGCAGAATCAAGGGACATCAGGCTGATATTGGCCAACACTTGAGAGCTTTCTCTGTACTCATCACTGGGGAGCAGCTGTACAGATGCCAACTCCTGCTTTTACTTCTTAAAGAAACAAGTTTCAGAACTCTGTGTCTTTGATCTTCCCTTTATAAACAACTGGTTTGAAGTATAAGAGTAGCAGAAATAGGATAGTAAGGTCTTGGTGTATCTATGTCTACTACACAAAGGTGTCTGTATGGGTTTTAGCTGAGGACCCACAAGTCCTGTTTTCCGAGTTCTGTCTCTCACCCTTCCTTAAGACAACCTACTTTGTGCAGTGTCAGAGATGGTTATGCCAGGAAACCATTGTGACTGCAGTGGTTACAGGGGAAAGTCAAGTGAAAGATGAAATCTAAAAGTTAATCTAGTTGGAGAGCTGGGAAGTATACTATTTGGTATTTTGCAAGAACTACCTATGTCTGAGTTATTGATCTATGAAAGCCCTGCTAAGTTTTCAGAATGCCTACACATGATTCAACTTATTAGTGTCACTGTGAGCTACCAAAGTGCTCACGAGTAAGTAAAGCCATGTTTATTCCATTGTCAAGATATTTCCTTTTATAGTGATTTTAAAATGATTTCTTTTCTGATTGTATCTGAACAATTTTGAGAGTAGAGCCATTTTGAAAACAAATTACAGCATTGTTTTTATTTTGAAGCCATATTTATCAAGTGCCAACTTAGCCTTTCTTTAGTTAGTTAAAATACAACAATGTCAGAAATTTTCATGTGCTATCACATAACTTTAATCATGCCTATGTTTAATATATACACCTGTGATTCTTCTTGCACATTAAGAGTCTCTGTGAGTTTGGAAGTGACCTAAATGTATTCTACTATAAAGAAGATATTTACCAGGAAGACAAACTGTTTCACAACTGAAATATAATGGCTTTCCAATTTTAAAATATAATATTTGTGTAAATTCTTTGAGGGTATATGTCAATGTGGTACTGAGCAAGTGACTGTAAGTGTTCATGGAGTCCACAAGAGGATGTTGGATTCCAGGAGCTGGAGTTACAGGCAGTTGTCAAATGCCCAATGTGTGTGTTGGAAACCAAACTAGGTTCCTCTGTAAGAGCAATAAACCACTGAGCTATCTCTGGCCCTGACTTTACAGTTTTAATACCTAGTTATTGATGGATAGTTTTAACACTAGTTCTCATTATAAGATTTTTGGAAAGCATAATGTGTACTCATGGGTGGTCATTTTGCTAAGCAATATATTATTTTGAATCTCTTATGGTAATTTCATGTTTGACTTTCACTAGAGCTGTTACTGCACTTTTGAAATATTTATAGCATACAGAAAATTTAAAAGCTATAGCCTGGACTCATACGTAGTACTCACAAGCTGACTTTGAAGGTGAAATTGATTAGTTAATATCACTAAAATGTGGGGCAGACAAGAGCATTTTCTTTTGCCTGAAATTCCATAATTGAAAAATGAACATAGTTATACTTAAAAAGGAATTTAATATGAAAGTTGTAAAAATCTGTAATTTTCTATACATTAAAAAGAGATGTGTCAGGTAAAGGTGATTCTCACAGAGTTTTATGCTTTTTAAAAATGAGTTAAAATTGGTGTCATTTTAATCTGTTTTCAAAGACTCAGAAAAACTGTGGGTGAAATGGTGCATCTGCTAAGAAGCGAAATATTAGCACAGAGCTAATCTGAATAAGAAGATCTGTCTGCCAGTCTAGTTCATCGCTGACTTGCATCCTCCCCTAACACCCCACCATTTGCAATCACTGCAAGCTCATCTCATTGTACTGTAAATTCTTATCTGCTTGTCTGTCTTCCATACTCAACTATAAAGCACTTCCAAAAACTGCATTTAGTCACCTTTACACTTCAACATCACAGTGCCCACTAAAGGATGAGGTGATTTATTTTTTAATAATTAGTTTTGTATGAATGAACAGTACTCAAAGAACTAAAAAGAGACATGATACCAGAGGGATCACATTTTTAAATACAAACTACATAATTTTGGTCCACCTTCTATTCCAAACATGAATAGCAGCCAATTTTATACAGATGGGTCTCCCTAGGGCCTACTTTTTTTTTTCTCTAGAGATTTTCTGGCATTACAATGGTGATGACGGGGGGAGCATACCTACACTTGCTATGTGTTTATTCTGAGTAAAAGACATTGATTTTATTTTCTAGGACAATCATGTATCAATAGGGCCCAGTTGATAAGTAAGCATGGCATTTTTTGTTTCCTAAGTCATGAAGTCCACAGCACATCCTACGCCCAAGAAAGATCTCAGTTGGGTGGTACCTGAGATCCCATCAGTTAATGAGTATTCAGTTCCAGGGCTTTCTGTCCTGCCTGCCACTTCTGTGGCCTGAAATCGTTCTCTAAAATAAATCATTTCCACAACATCTCCTTTTAAGTTTAGTTTTGTTGTTGTTTGAGATATAATCTCCTGTATTTCAGGATGCCCTCAAGCCATTGTGTAGTCAAAAAATGGTCTTGATTCTGTGCTCTGTCTCTGCCTCTGGAATTCTGGGAATACAAGTATGTGCCACCACACTGGGGTTCCTTTGAGGTCCTTTATTAAAGGAGATTTAATGTTAAAATATCACCCAAAGAATGAATAAGACTTGTACAAATCACTAATGTTTTATTTTTATTATACCTAATAACTGATAAAGAATATACACTTTGCAACAATAAAAATCATCTCATCATGAACTTAGGTAGGAATAATATTCTAACTTTATTAGAGTTTTGTATCAAACTCAGAGAATTCTCTCAAGATCAGATTGGTACCTTTCATTTGCTTTTCAAATCTTCAGAGAAATAACACATGGCCTAAATATTACACAGGGAGGAGAAAAAGGTAACATTTTCAAAACACTTTTAAAATAGAATTCTTAAATATATAAGTGCAGTCCAGGTAAATCTGCATGTTATTTCCTTCACACACAATCCTGCTCTGGCTAAATAAAACCAAGAGTTGTCATATAAGCTTATTTTAATTTTTCCAATTGATTTATATTCAGTATTTTGAATATATACGTATACAAAGGGACCAAACTAGTTTTCTTTTCTTTTATTTGGTCATACTTTTGAATTATTATTATGTTACTTACATAAAATAAAATTACAATATTGTCTTACATTGTTATCTGTTATTCGACAACAAATTATATAATATAGGCACAACCTCCTTAAATAGTTGCCAATAACACTGGAGTTAATTAAAAGTAATCTATTAAAACACTTAATTTTTCCCATGGCAATGGGAACGTTTGCACGACCAAACTTTGCCAAGCCTTACCACCCTTGACTTTAGACAAATCTGTTTGGCAGAGTCCTCACTTATAAAATTAAGGTAAACAACAGTCTTATCACTAAGGGCTGCTCCAAGGACTCCATGAATTCATATATGCTTAATGCATGTGAATACTAGGATATGAAGTACTTGCCAGTGCCTGGATGGACATAGTAATAAAATGTTTCTTTTTTAGTTTTTGTAACTCTGTTATAACTCTGGCTGTCCTGGAACTTACTTTGTAGACCAGGCTGGCCTCGAATTTACAGAGAGCTGCTTGCCTCCGTCTCCCAAGTGCTGGAATTTAAGGCATGGGCTACCACTACCCTGCTAGAAATTAAAGTTTTATGTCTAGATAAAGATTTCAAAGAAATCACAACAGCTTCTGTACAGACTTCATCTGTATCTGATGCCACATGAGGAACTCAGAAAGCTCTCTGGAATATCAGGTCGTCACTGCAAATGAGGACTCTCTGTTAGACTGTGGTACTACTGCTGACATAATTCAAAACTGTTGCACAATTAAATCTAGAGAATTTCTTGATTGACTTTCCCTAGACTCAAAAGCTGTTTGTTATGGACATTAGTATTTTTCTATTGCTTTAGCAGAAATATATCTTATTAAATACCTGGCCCACTCCCCATGGAGGGTCAACGTTGAGGGTTTCCCTCCTGCAGACTTATGCTCTTGAAGAAGACACACTAATTATTGTTAGTAGGACTGACCTAGATAGGGATCTATCTCGGGATAGACCTAGAAAGACAGTTCAATTGATTTGGGGACCACGAACTACTTCAATGTGTGGACTGTGAGTCACTGTGAGAGAGCTTCAGATCATAGAACGATGGGGTTCAGTACAGTTTGCCCCAAAATGTAGTACCTTGACATAAGAAAAAAAATAGCAGAAGCAGCATTTCCATTTGACTCTCCACACCTCTGTCCTTGAAGCGGTCTATAAAAGAATTCTCCTACCTTTCTCTAAATATAGAGTATTTAGCCATCTTTTCAGAGGTTCTTCTGCTATTCAGAGAAAGGAAAAGTTATTTGGGGACAAAATGAAATCTGAGCAGCCAGGCTTTGCCAGGTGCTCTCTGTTTATTATCCTTCATCTTCTGATCATAGTTCTTCAAACAGCTTACAAAAACAGTTTACACTGTCTTCTTTACATAAATGATCTGCACCTACAATTAAATTTAATTCTGAAATATCTATATGCATATCAGCTTTGTAGAATGCGATCTCTTGTATTATAATTTTTACGGGGTCTATTACATGAAGAAACTGTGAGAATGTACACATATTTATGATCACATCTGACCTCTGTACAAAATTTGTATGTTCTAAATTTTTAATTTAATTTTCTATTTTTAGACAACACTGTCTTATGCTCTATGCATTTATTTTAAATCCTTCTCTCTGATTTCTCGGCTTCTTACTTGAGTTGTATTGCACTGGATCGGATGACAGAATATTAATTACTTGTGGTGATCCTTTTCTTGTATCTGATCTTCTGTGTAAATCCCCCTGTTATTGAGATAGGAAATCAGTTTAATTTCATATGCTCACTTCAGTCAGATCAGAGGCTGGTATGGGATTTTATGCTGAGAAAACATACTGACAGCACTATGATCAATTCACATTTTATATCACGGTCTATAAAGCAGATGAATTTTCACCAGACTAGAACTCAATGTAATGTTAGTTGTTGATTTTAAGTGCCTTTCATCACGGAATCCCCATATTCATAAGAAATTGTTAGCAAAATAAATTCCATCAGATAATCTTGTAGAAGGATGTCCATAATTTGATTCAGGATCATGTTCTCATTTGCTCTTTGCATTAGTAGTTGGGGAAGTTATGACATTAATGAAAGTAGAAGTGCCTCTACAAAGCACTCACAATTTATTCAGAGAAATATAGAGCCTTCAGATAACTGGAATGTGTCAAAAGCATATTTGTATCTTTGGTCCTGATCATATAACTTTCTTCATGTTTTAAATGTCTCATTTTCATTGTGAGCTAAATATTATCTCCTTTCTCAAGGTGGTTACTATAACAACAACAATTTATCCTGCTGTTGAGTACTTCCCAACAAACTGCAAATAATCTGACTAGCTAATATCTTTATAAGCATCCTACAACCCAGGAAACCTCCTTTGTCTCAGCAGAAAGGAAAGTTTAGCCTCCTTACTTTGATGCCACATTCCTCATTAGGCACCATTAAAGATTATGTTTTTTTTTTAAAGCAAATTTCATTGGGTTTTTAATGCACACACTGTTTCTCTGCCTCTCAGTCTCTGATGCACATGGGCTTTCATCCTAACTACTCTCTTAGGAAAGTTCTTATCAAAGTCACCAGTGGCATCTGTACACTAAACTCAATGGCCACTCTCCAGTCATCATCTTATTTGATCTGTCAGTTACATGTGATGTAGGTTAATCATTTTCCCATTTGGAACACTTTCTTCACTTGGCTTCCACAAAAATAATTTCTTGTGCTCTTCTGCTCATTTCTTTTCATTTTCCTTTCATGTTTCCTTAAAGTCTAAAATTGAAGGACCCTGAAACTCAGCCCTTATATATCTTTAATTTATAATAAATAATCAAAATAAACATGAACTTCTGAGGAAAGTAATAACACATGAGGGACTTCAACTAGTGAATCAAGATTCATCATGTTCTATGATGATTGATTTGGTGAGGTTTAAATCAAACACATTTCCTTTTTTTATGTCTTATCTGGTTTTTGTTCACATTTTTTTTTCTTCCAACTCTTGCTTGAATGCTTTTGTAACTCAGTTTTATCTCATTGAATACGGCTATTAATATGTATACTTTGCTCCGGTTATTTAGAAGGCTGATAATTCAGTTATTCATTTAGGATTTACAGTGTACATCATCACCTTATCAGAGCAGCTCTTTATGTGCTATACAACTTCACATGTAGCATAAAACTTTATAATAGTATATCTACCTTTGGTCTTTATATTTTTCTGATATTTTTGGTGAATATCTTACTTCTTGGTTTGTATGGACTATAAGGTGCATCGTTGCTTACATTAAACAAATGTAATTGAAAGAATTTTATTAGAAAAATTCATATTTATCCACATATATACTATAGTTACATATAGTTATATGTAGTTAATAATACAAGGTCAGTCATAAGTACAGCATCACGTAAGTATGGTAATATTTCTGCTTTTATACATTTATTGATTTTTATATCAATATACATCTGTCTCCTTTTCTTGCTCAAATATAAAAGGATTAGAAGTTGCTAATAAATGAAAATTGATTTTTTTATAAAGGAATGAGCAAACAGCCAGACATGTTTTGTTTCAAATTTTAAACTGAAATCTTCCAGAAAATAGAATGGATCATTAGTTTCCTACCTACACAGACACATCACAATAATAAATAGCACAGTTGATCTAACACAGAACCAAAGAGGAAAAACACAAGTGAAATGGCTGGTCAGAATAATAGACTGTGTGTCCTGTCTCTGAATTGTATGTCTGTCTATGTGTGTGGCTGCAAGTGAGCTTGTGCAAGTGTGCACACACTTTGGTGTGTAGAGATCAAGAGACAGCAGAAGATAAAAATGTACTAGGCAAACTGTAATTTTCTCTAAGGATCTAAGAAAGCACATGTGACAATTATGTGAATATAAATGCCATAGAAATCAAAGCTTTTATTATTTAATCTACTCACAGTTGCCTTTATTTTAAGCGTAGTTGAGATATATAAATATATATTATAGGATGGTGACTACTGAATTCCAATTGGTTACTAAGAATCCTGGGAAGACCTTTGTAGGATTTCATTAATTCATTGATCTCAAACTTGATTCTTTTGATTGCAATGCTGATTACACAGCCATTATAAAGTTCTGATTTTTTAATCTTAAATGGCTAAATCTCATGATAAAGATTTCTAAATCTCTCACAACAAATGATTATTAGGGTACCATTGTTATTATTTATGGCATCGGATCTCTGCTTCCATCTCTTACTAGATTTCAATCTTTGAAATCTGGAAAATAGGTGATTTTAATGTTTATTCTGTTGTTAAAAGCTTTTCTTTTTTTTCTTTCTCTTCCTTCCTTCCTTCCTTCCTTCCTTTCCTTCCTTCCTTCCTTCCTTCCTTCCTTCCTTTCCTTTCCTTCCTTCCTTCCTTCCTTTCCTTTCCTTCCTTCCTTCCTTCCTTCCTTCCTTCCTCCCTCCCTCCCTCCCTCCCTCCCTCCCTCCCTCCCTCCCTCCCTCCCTCCTTCTTTCTTTCTTTCTTTCTTTCTTTCTTTCTTTCTTTCTTTCTTTCTTTCTTTCTTTCTTTTTCTTTCCTTCTTCCTTGGTAGTAAAATACAATGGTTATCTAGTACTCCAGCTCTGGTATGGTTAATTTTCTTTGGTTTCACACATTAAATTTATATGGAGAAGTTGATTGCAAAAGAGAGACCAAAATTTTAGTTTCTTAATGGAGGTGCATATGTGCTTTTATTTTAAGATTTTATAGTATTAAGTTCTCCATGATTGCTTTTCTAATAATCATTTGCTGTCTTGTGACAATCCTAACATTTTAAATTCATTCTTTTTTGTGCATAAAGAAGTGAGTTTCACTGTGACATTTCCATGCATACATATTATTGTGCTTTGTCCTTATTTGCCCTCCATTGATCCCCATGCACCCAAGCCTTCTTGCTAGTCCCATTTCTCCAGAACAGTTCCTCCTCCCACTCTCATGGCACATATACTCCCTTACTAACCTGCCATCCTTTGTTATTCCATCTCTCGCTCTTCTGATTTTTACTCCCCTTCCAATACTTCTTTCTGTTTTCACCTCTTACACAACATGCACACACACACACACACACACACACACACATACACACCATAAAAACACAAAATCAGAAGCTACAATATTCAAACAGAAGAACAGTAAGATTAAAAAATGCTCAGAGCAATATGAGACAAAAGCTAAAAATACTGTTGAGTTCATTCTGTATTGGCCATCTACTCTTTGGAATGGAGTCTACCTTAATTTTTAATCTACCCAGTGATACTCCATTGGAGATAACTCACTTTTTTCTTTGCAAGGAGTCAATTGCAGATAGCTTCCTGGTTATGGCTGGGAACTTGCATCTCTTCTCCCATCTCAGTGTATGAAGTTTTTTAATTGTGATCTTTTGATATCTACTTTGTAGCTATCTTTCTCCTACTTGGTCCACATAGTCATTTTGGTATTGTTGGAATTTGCCATCCAAAAGTCAAGTTGAAATGCCATTACCATTCCAACAAAGTTGAAAGGTGAGAACTTCAAGACGAATTTGGACATAAGGGCACTGCTTTCATGAATGGATCAGTGCAACTGTTAAAAAAGTGTTCTCCATCAAACTAATGAGCTTGTCTCTTTTTCCCTCACTGTCTTCTGTGTTTCCCTTCTGCCATGTTGCGATGCAGCATGACCTCACAAGATACTCGTGTCATGGTAATGGGCTTACCAGCATTCTGAAAATAAAATTATTGTTTACAAAATACTTTTTCTAGAGCATCTGTTATAGGAGTGGAAAATAGTCTGAGGTTCTTTGTAGCTTGCTTGATCCACTACTCACCCCATTTTGTGCATTTCTTTCCTACTGGTCCTCTCTCTCTCTCTGTCTCTCTCTCTGTCTCTTTCTCTCTCTCTCTCTCTGTGCATCTTTTCTCTCTCTCTCTCTCTCTCTCTCTCTCTCTCTCTCTCTCTCTCTCTCTCTCTTTGTGTGTGTGTGTGTGTGTGTGTGTGTGTAATGAATGGAGCAATTACACTCACAGCAAAATTGAGCAGAAACAATAATTTTCATATACTTCCTCACACACAGTTTCTACTGTTATCAACATTCACTGGAGTGCTCCATTTGTAACAATGGATGAACTACATAAACATGTAATCACTCAAAGTTTTTTCTCAATTTTAGTTCCCAGCACCAATGTCCAGAGGCTTACGATCACCTGAAATTCCAGTTCTAGGGATCCTATGTCCCATTCTGACTGCCAGGGTTGCATTTCTGAACTAATGTGTATGTGGCCTTTCTTGTATTTCCATACGTATTAACAACATTTCAGGGACAATCACAGAAAACTTAGAATATACTGTCCATTGATCTGTCATCTGTCACTTTGAGTTTGAAATTCTAACGTCTAGAGAATTAACATAAGGAAGCAGCTGTAGTTTCCTGAAAGGGTTGTTGAAGTAACTTTAATCTTAAAGTACTCAAAGGAGATATTCATTTAAAGCCTTCATACAAGTATTTTTAAGAAAACTAGTTTCTAAAAATGTTAGTCTTGTGCATGTTAGAATTTTACATATTCTGGGTCAGGATAAAATAAAGATTTTTTGGATTGAATATCCATCACTCAACAACAATGCATGTAAGCATGTATCTCAAACAAAATGAAGTTGGGAAATAAAAAAAAGACTATCTATCTATTTATCATCTACCTATCTGTCTATATAGTGTTGAAACCAACCTAAAGAATGCTTACATGTATGTGGGCTATAATTCTACACAAGTAGATATGAATATAGACTAATTTCTTGAAATATACAGGATAGAACATTTCATGATGCTTAAAATGTCAGTTAACTTGGAATACTGAAATGATTCCATACAAGCATTCACTCACTATATTATAAATTCGAGTTATAATATAGGATATATAATATATAATATAATATATTATAATATCAGACTCAAAAATCAAGAAGAAATTAACACAATTGAAGGGGAGGTAAACTCTGAGACAGATGAAGCCATCTTAGTCACTCCTCAGTGTAGAAGTAGAGCAGATATCAGTCAATAAGGACACAGGTAAAACCCTGGCTTAAGAAGCCTACCAGGGTAATATTCCCAACAACTGCCATATTCTTTTTATTCCAAACCCTCATGTATCTTTCCTGAAACTGACCACAGACTGTGCCATGTAGCAAAATTAAGGTATTTTAAAATGCTTTTAATCCCACAGATCACTGACCATACTGGAATGAAATAAGAAATTCACAACAAAAGATTAAAAAAAAGCTACATAGCTTAAGTATCCAAAGATAAATATTTGGAAATTAGGCAGTATATTTGTAAATACCCCATAATCAAAAAAGATATTGCAAAAAGAGTAGAAAATGTTTACATTCAATAATAATAAAAATAAAGCATATTAAGAGCTGCATTTGGAGGAAATTATGCACATAAACAATGTATTTGATAGGCTTCGTATATGTGTGTATGTGCATGCATGTGTACATATGTGGTGTATAAATGCTTGTTATGTGATGTGTGTGCGTGTGTGTGTGTGTGTGTATGTGTGTGTGTGTATGTGTATGTGTTTGTTTCATAGTGGGGTATATGCATGCATCTGTGTGGGTGCATAAGGATGGTTGTATATATGATTGTGAAGACCAGTGATCAGTGTTAGGTGTCTTCTATTTATCTCCACTTTATAATTCGAGAGAGGATCTCTCACTGAAACTGGACTTCACTGATCAGCAAGATTAGTAGGCTAACAGAAGCTCTTGAGTTCCTCCTGTCTCTCCCTCCCAGGCTTGAGGATTAGAGGCACTATGCAGACCTTACATTTTGTGTAGGTGCTGGGGCTCCAAACTCAAGTCTTTATACATGTGTGGCAAGCAATTTACTGACTGAGCCTTTTCCCCACACCCTAGGCTGGCTTTTGGATATACTAACTGTATAATGTATATTTAAGAGCCTATTAAATCAGTGAAATATATATTTTAAGAAGTTACAAATTATAGAAAATTTCCCTTTACAAAGAAAACAAAAAGTGTTAGCATAATGCTCCAAAGTTGCTAGGAGAGCTGAAATTAAATGTGCTTATCATAAAATGATAGATATATAAAGTGATGAATACATTGTTTAGCTAGATATAATCATTTCAATATGTTTATGTATGTACATACATATGGTACATACACACACATAGGAAGAGGCGGCATAGATGAAGATCAAAAGATAAATTACATATTGAAAACTTATGAAAACTTTGTCAGTTATATCTTAATAACAAACAAAAAAGAACAATAAAATAAAGATAAATAATTGACACGTACAAATGATGGCTCCCTGAAAATAAAAATTGCTAGCACTGTTGAAAGCTAAGGCCCTCGCTACCACTGGTGTCTCTGTAATGGTGTCTGAGGTTGCATTTGGATGTTTATGGGACTGTGCCGATTAGTTCCTCATGATTCCAGCTGCCACTCTAGATGGAGAACTGTCCTTTGCTGTACCAAAGGCTCCTGGAATTAGAAGTTGTATCTCTATCACTTATTACAGCCAGTAGCCAATGCCAACTTGATACTCCTTTTCAAGCATTGATTAATACTACGGAACAAATTTTGTTCTCATGTTCTCTGTATCAGAATAAAGTTAATATCTCTAGTTTCTATACAGGGCTGTCTTTCCTTAAATTTTCCTCTGACCTTTAATGGTTATGTCATTTTCTTTTTCCCATAGTGAGTCAGTTTCTTAAGACTGAATGTGCAAGAAATTGGACTTAAAACAGTTGGTGCTAAACATGCCTACATCAGAACTTCTAGAGCTTGTCGACTATTGAGGAGATTTCACTCTGTGATGCAGAAGGACACAGGACAGAAAACTACTAGCTACATTAAGATCACTGGCATCTCAGAGCTGTGGGGGGAACATTTACTATGGGATTGTGATACTGAATGACTGTTGCTAAGAACTGCTAAAGAAAGAAAAGCACACCCTTAGATATATTAACACAGAATTTAAAGGGTTAGGGTAAGGGTTAAGTTGATAGCCAAGTGGCCTTCTTGGCCGTAAAGACACAGTTATCTCCAGCAGCCAGAAAGCAAACAGAGTATAAGGCCCGGCATGGATGCTTACTGTAAAAGTGGCCGACATTCAGAGAGGCACATTTGCCAGTGGAATTGAGAATATCCAATCTTAGTCTCCCCTACACAAATGTTATTTAGTGGTATTTTATTTTTTCTAGTTTGTTGAATATGATGGGTATTATAGTGTGAGTATATGTTATATGTAAAATTAGGTAAGTTTGGACCCGTGTCTCTCTTCGTGAAACCATGAGCCCAATCATGATAATCAACCTGTTATCATCTCCTCAAACTGACTCTTTCCCTCTTGTCTCTCCTAACATAGAAAAAATATGTTTTCACTAATGAGTTATGTTATCTGATTTCATATGTGCATAGAGGAAATTAAATATTAAATATTAGCAGATCTAAGCTTTCTTTATTGTCAGCATAAGATTGGTCCATAGCAGGGAGAATGCTGAGAACGGAGAGGCCGTGAGAGGATATACTAGATTATACAGTGTTAGAGTCATGATTGCTGGATGGAACATGAGAGATATTGGCTTGGGGTGACAGGTGCTGTGAAATAGACATGTACAGGGCAGGAAGTTATCATTCATGATTTGCCATCGATAACAAGGCCTTCATTTCCCAAGGACTGACTCTAACTTTAACTCTCTACATTTTGTAATCACTATAACCAATAATTATTCCCACTGAGTAACATCCATCAGGGTTTACTCTCAACTCAATTCTCTTGCTGGGTTTTAGACCTTGTAATGGGATGGAAACAACTTCTGGATAGGATCTTCTGCCCTCTTACCTTTACGTCTCTCTTTTGAATCAGCCGTATTATAGTTAATTCCCAAAAGGTGTTCTCAGTGACCAATGTGGGAATTCCTGGGCACCTGCCAAGCTTGAAGAATTCATGCCACGGCTACATATCATAGTCACTTTGAATTTATGTGAAATGGGCCCTAGACCCCTTAAACTTTTCATTTTCTCGAGGAAAAGACAACTAAAACATCCTTTTTTATCCTGGCTGTGGAATCTTTTTGAGTACCTTGAAGCAGCAGGAGTTTGTTATTTAAAAAAAATGCTGTTTTCAAGAATGTGCATCTCAGTGTGAAGAGGTGACACGGGGTTTGTTGCTGTTGTCCTCGAGTGGTCACACTGGTAGACCTTAATCATTGTATTTATTGTGCCTTGTCATATTGTTAGAATATTTTTCTATCTGTGCCCTAAGGTGTATAATTAAAATTGTTATTGTAACATAGGAAATGAAACAGAGATAAAAAAATCCCCTTGCATTTTGTTTTATCTAGCTTCTGTTTTCAAATCTGAATTTTCATGTATTGGTTGTTATTAAATTTTAATCCTTGGTCTTTCTCTTGATAGAGGAAAAGATAAGAAGCAAGTGTTTTGATTTTGATTCTTAGAAATACAAAGTTTATATCTACCAAAAACAAATGAATTATTTAACAGACTTTGAAATCAAGCCAAAACTATGTCTATCTAGAACCTCAGAATATTATCTTACATGGAATAAAGGCCTTTGGATGAAGTTGGGCCCCGATCCAAAATTTACTTTCCTTAAAAATGAAAGAAAAGGAAACTATAGACTCAGAAAAAAAAAAAAGGTCTACATAGGTGGGGACATGGGCTGGGATTATGCTAACACCCACAAATACCCAGAACCACCAATAGACAGAGATGCCTCTTCTTTAGAGCCTTTGGAGGGAGAGTGACTTTACCAATGCCTCAGTCTCCAGCTTCTGAGTCCTGAACACTACAAGATTCACACTTTTCTATTTTCTGCTATGCAGGTGTCAGGTATCTGGCTTGGTAGATGTATGACTTAAGTTCTGATATTGATAGTAGGAGATTAAGTGCTGCTCCAACCGTTGGTGAAAATACATAATTAATGTCCAGGCTGGGATGTGGATAACAGAGCAGAGAAGGCTTCTGCTGCCTGAGAGAACGTGTGAGTTGCTGTCAACACAATACTGCTGGTGGGAGATGAAAGATGGAATATCCATAGTCTTCTCCAGTGTGATCTTGGAAAGATGTTGTGGAAAACTGTGGGGGAAAATAGTCTGGTTTACAGTGGCATTTGGCTGCCTCCCATTCTGCTGCTGGGTGGGGGGTGGAATGCCCAGGTGATGCCCTGGCTGCCCATCTGAGGACTTTCCCATCAAGTTATTTAAATCACAGCTACTTTCTCCTTGCTGCTTGTACTGAAATCAGAGATAAAACAGATATATGGAGGGGAAAACTGTCCTGCACAAAGGAACCCAGACATGGCAGTTTGGGAGCTTCCTGGCCTATTTAGAATTCAAAAGATGCTAAAATTGGGAGATTCACTTTTGGAAATATTTGGCCTGGAGAGAGGGATGAAATCATTGATGGGCAACTTCTTGCTGAAGAAATGAGAATTTGGGGTACCTGAGAACCTGCTGGGTCCTCTCAACTAAAGCCATGAGTTATACCAGAAAGACTTGTAGAGAGTGAACCTTTCCAGTGATGTGAATTCCCATGACATATATGGGATTCTCACATGGCTGGGATTTTATACTAATAAAATGACTGCAAGCTTAGACTGACCAGAGTAGGACTGGGGGAAATAAGGAAATTTGTCAGACTGCCAGCATTAGACAGGCAGACAGAGCTGTTAAGCTGTAGAGGTGTGTTACTCTCCGAGAAAAAGACGAAATTACTGCAAGAGCAAAGCCTTTGCAGCAGAGGCCAAGGCCATTGGCCCAAAGGCAGAGGTTTGAGGTACAGAAGCAGAGGCAGAGGCAGGTGGCTCTGAAGGCCAGAGGGTAATGTGGTTGCTGCCTCCCCAGATACCTCAGCAAGCAACAACCGAAGGCCTAGAGTACGAAGCCAGGAGCCCCAAGGACACAATGATTACAACATATTTATATTTTCCTGAAGATATGTGAAGAAAATAGGGAAATGCTACAGGCTAAAACACCTAAAATTACAAAAAAAAAAATGTATCTTAAAATTATTTTTGTAAGTCAGGTCAGATCCAGAGCAGTATGCGAGATATGGAGCAGGCATTCTCTTAGGGCAGGTGGAAAAGTCTCAAGCCTGAAATTGCATGACTATATGCATATTACAGGAGAGAAATATTAGCAATCAGAATTGAGACTAGGCTGCATGCTAAAAAAAGCAACACAACTGAGTAAACCAGAGGAAATGTCCTACCCTGAAGTGGAAGGGGCAAGGCACTTGTTTGTTTTATTACAGATGTGAAAGAGGATACAAAAGCATGAGGCAGGCAAGACAGACAGACAGCTCAATGTGTCAAAGCATTTGCTGGGCAAGCATGAGACCTGGGATCAAACCCCAGAACCTACATAAAAAGCTGGAGCTAGCAAAACACTTACCTAGAATTCCAGCACTGTGTGGAAGGGGGCAGGAGAGTTGCTTTCTGCTCACCAGCCTAGCTCCAGGTTCAGTGAGAGACTTTGTTTCGAGGGAATAAGTAGAAAGGGGCAGACCCGAACACCCTGTGTTCTCCTCAGGCCTCCACATGTACATTATGGTACATACGTGCATATACACTTCTTGCACACCACACATACAAATACACGTGTATGCAGAAGAAGCAAGATACAGAATACAAAACAGACTATGTCTATATCTATATCCCCCTTAACAAAAGATATAATACCTAAAAGTAAATATGAAAATTATATTGTGTGTAGCTAAACCAAACACTTGCTGTGTTAATGAGCCTGGAGAATGATCTAGGAAATTTGAATCCACAAAAAGGCGGAGGGTGTTAGACATGAGCAAAGGAAGTTGGAATATTGAGCGAAACAATAAAACATACAATTAATTGAAGTTCTGGAAAGAGAGAAATAGAGGGAAAGGCCAGTAATATTTAAAGTGATAATGACTCAGATTTTTTTTTTCAAACCAGACTAAAGATAGAAATTTTTCACAAAAGCAATAAAAGCTTAGCCAGAAAGAATATAAAAAGAAGTTCATACTTAAAAACATCAATCAAAACTTGTAGGCTCAAAATAATTGAAAGGACTTTCAAAACCAAGCTGGAGAAAAAGAGATGAGAAATAACTGCATACATATTAATAAAGATGAATTATTATGTAGATACGTTCTGTTGTTATAAATGAACTCCTATCTAATTTAAGGGTTAAACATACACAAGTATAATCTTATGCTAAACGGAAGATACGGTAGATATAATCAGAATTCAGTTCACATCAATTTTACACTTTGTGTAGTTGGCTAGTGAGGATAATGTTTGAAAAAGTAAGAGGTGTATGTGTTTCAATTTAATGAGAAGGAGATACCAGCTAGCCCTGACATGACTATACAGAAGATTCTGCTTGTTTAATCTCAATGGTCTTAGGTGACTGCTCTGTCATCTGGCTTCCCACAGAAGTAACTAGGTATAGAGAGAGTAAATCAAGTTGCTCTGGGCCATAGAACTGGTAGGTGCTGATGCTGGGATGTGAACTCATCTGTCATTAGGATTCAAACTCTTTAGACTTGCTTTATTTTATTTTTTTACTTTTGTACATGAATGCTCTGCCTGCATGTATGTATATGTATCACACATGTGCTTGGTGTCCACATAGGCCACGAGGCCACCAGATACTCTGTAGCTGGATTTACATGCAGTTGTGAGCTGCCTAATGTGCATACTGGGAAACAAACTTAAGTCTTCTGCAAGCGCAGTGAGTATTCTCAACTGCTAACCCATATCTCTTGCCCCAACACTGGAGACTCTTATCCACCAAACACCACCGCATCTGCATGAAAAAAGACTTAGTGAAATCAAAGCAAGGGAACCAAAGACATTCACTCACTCATTCATTCAGGAAATATAACTCACTTACTTTGTCTCAGGTGCTAATCTGGAAATCCCCAGTGAGAAAACAAAGTCCAGGACCATATAGGATGTATTATCTCAAAGAAGTTAATACTCAAATTAAATGATAAAAGTTACACATGTAAAAAGATAAAACAAAAACAATTCTTAAAATACTTCTTAAAATAGGCACAATCTTGACAGAAATCAAATAGCTAAAATCTCATAGTGATTGCTTTTATGTTATTATCAGATGAGCTAGTTCATTGAGAAAGAATGGCATCAATGGATATGAAGAAGTCTACTTTGTTTCAATAAAGATTTTTTTATCAGGATGAAATTGCAATCCAAGTGTTCTATGTACCCCATAATATAGCTTTAAAACACAGCAAGTAAATTTGAAGTAACTAGAAGAAGGCTCTGAGACATACTGATTTTTAACACAGCTCTTATTTATAGATAGATCGAGCGGATAAAAAAAATCAACGAAAATATGGAGGATTTGATCTAGGCAATTAGCAGGCTTAGTCAAAAGGAATCCAGCAAGCACCACAATCCAACAACGTTCCTAGTACTTATTTTCCCAGTCCCGAATGGGGAAAATAAAAATCAAGACTTGGATTTTTATATGGACATTACAACCAACACACAAAGGAAAGATTACCATTATTTCACATTTCCTTGAGAACAGCTTAGAAAGGTGCCCAAACGGAGACCGGTGTTTTCTATGAAATATCAGCATCCACAAAAAAGAATCCCTCACACCAACACAGAACCAATGTTAAGAGAGATGACTGCTTCCTGATTTGTGCATTTGTCAGTGTTAGTTTTAAATTAAGGATCATTGTGTATTTAAAATATATATATATATTTTAAAATATTTGAATCACACCGTACATAAAAGAGTAGGCTCATGACCCAACCTTATCCTCACTGAGAGCCAAACATCCATAAAAGAGTTACTGGCAATACTTGCTCCTTCTCTTTCTTTCTCTCTTCCCTAGGCGATGGTGTATGACTTTACCCACCTGTCCTAAACAAACTGATGGTAGGATGCATGGTGCAAGTAACTTCAGCCCTTCCCTCTGATGAGCCCTGGTCTTATTCTGAAGAATCATATGTGCCACCAAACTACCAGATCACCAAAGGACACATTTCAGCCTGTTTCCTTGTCTCCTTTGTCCTTGTCTTTATTTATGAGAGCTGTGTCCTTACCTCGTAAGTTACAAATGTCAAGCTTCCCATCATCATCCAGAGACCTGAGGAGCTTGTCCTAGGTCCACAGACTAAAGGACACATTTTCAGAAGACAAATCTCTCTGCCTGCTTCTCATTCCATAACTCTTCCACCTACTTGATTAACGTAAGGCTCTTGATCCCATTATTCATGCACAGCAAAACTTCAGGGTCAGAGTTCACAGTGTCCGTTCACTGTTAAATAGTCCCTTTTTCTATGGGTGGAATAGCATTAGGACTCTGCCATATGACTATTCTTGGACATAAGGACCTTGAAAAAGTGATGTAGCAGAGTTTGTAGGAATTACAGGCTTTCCCAATGTATCTGATAGTGCTCTGAATTACTATCCTGAGGATGCGATATGAGCACATGGTCCCTCTATTATATATAAGCAGAATTCCTTACAGGCTTGGAGAATGGATCAAGGGATAGAACAAAGAATGTTAATAGTCTTGAAAGCTGTTACTTCTGCTGTTCTGGATGACAGTCAGCAAACAAACAGATAAATAAACAAATAGAGAACCGGAGACAACAACAGCAAGCTTATCACTTACATCAGTTTGGAAGTGGATGAATTTCTTTTTCAGAGTTTACTGAAAAGATTCCAACCGGCTGGCACCTTGATTTCAAAATAGTCAAAAATCCACTTGAACTTCGCCTGAACATCTGATTTGCAGATCTGTGAGGTAATGGATGTGTGCTATCGTAATGAGCAAAGTTTGGGTAATTTGTTATGGCTTCTATATAAAGCCCAGAGGAGAAATGGAATTTAAATAGGGGCTGGGGATAGTAGCAGAATCAGAACTGTGTGTAGAGATAGCATGAGGAAAAGAAAGACATGCGCTTGAGTAATAGGAAGGTGGAGAGGAATTGTGGTAGAGAAGAGAGAGAATGTGGAAGGATTGTCAAGTGATTACACCACGGGCAATACTTCTTCAGCTCTATGAAGGACTGATCAGGAACCCATGTGGGAGTCTGGAACTGAGTTCAACAACTGATACTATAGCAGTCATAGAGACAGCAAGGCAATGCGTTACTGCAGAGCCCCAATTTAAGAATTATAGACACAGCAGTGGGCTATCTGCATTGGGACTGCACATGTCTGGGTCTGTCAGCAGTCAACCGTGAAGAGTGGACTATCTTGTGGAGTTCCACTGTTTACGAAGAACTGTTAGCTACAGATGGATGCTTGGGAAGGAGGGGTCATTTTCTCCTATTGTAAAATCACTGTAACCCCACCAACCTTCACTGGCTAGTTCCACACCCACGAGCATGCAGACATCCATGGTTACACTCAGTGATTCACAAAACAAAACAGAAAGTCATGAGTGTGGGAAAAGAGGTTTGTAGGCGCATAGAGTGGGTGTAGATGAGGATGGGAGGAAAGATAAGAAGGGTGGGAGGTAAGATCAAACAGAACGAATCATATACATGCATGACATTGTGAAAGAATAGAGTTAATTAATAAAAAGTTAGTTACTGTTAATTGTAACTATAAATGGTTATTGGCCATTGCTGATCTTTAGAAGGCATGTTTCAGTCTGCTCTCTCTCTCTCTCTCTCTTTTTGACCATTTGTATAGTTTTACAACACAAAAACTAGTTTTACTTTATAATGGGAAAAATATTTTATCATTCAAAAATGAACTCACTGATTTTCATACTTTTCCCTGAGAAAAAGCATGAATCTGCAGGCTTAATCATGCTCTCTGAGGTTCCTGTCATCAGTGGCTCTTCTCGCCACAAAACAGTCACTGAGATGCCAGGTTAACAGTGATGTTCGTGTAACAGGTGCTGTGATTAAGTTCATTTTCTAGTTAGAGCTGAGTAAACCAAAACCCTCCTTTCATTCCCTTCCTTATTGTTGGCAACCTCAGGACATGGATGCATCTACTTTCTTATCTCGGTGAATGGGGTAGAATGAACGTAATCTATCCCTGTTTGTCACTGGGATGTGATAGGGTACACGTGTGGAGTAGAGATTTCAGTAGTAAGTGAATCTCTCTAGATTGTAAGTCAGAGTGGATAGATGCTTTACTCCTAGTTTTTGAGACTCTTCTCAGAAAACAGTTGGGTCAATTGTTGAGAAAATTGAAGCGAATTGTTGAGAGAATTAAGTGGCTTCATGGCTGTCACTTGTAACTGTGAACATATCAAAGATAATTTGTCTTTATGTCTGTGGATTGTAGAAAATAAGAGTTCCTAATGTATATAACACAAAATGATGTTACCTTGTAAAGCACATCAGATTGGCATAGATTTCACAATATTTATAAATGATGCCAATGCTGTAAGAGTAGTAACATATCTTAGCTTAGACCTCTCTCTGTCTTCTCTTTTTCTACAGTGAATTTCTCTTTAATCAATAGCCTCACATCCACTCTCTTTCTCAATTTGGATCATAAACATCCAAGCAAAGACCCATGTAATGAAGGCCGATATGGCAGTGCTATTGCATGTATGGCACCTCTGATTGGTCAGGGCTGGTAGGCAGCCTTAGGAGACTGAAGGCATAGTCTTAGGACAGTGTGATGCTATGGTGAGGGGAACAGCCTTCACAACCTGTCCCCAGCCTGATAGGCTATGTGGCCACAGACTCAAGAGTAATGGAACAGTGAACTCTAGAATGAGACCACCATACACTGTGAGCAAAACAAAGACTCTACCTTTTAAATATCCTGCCTCAGGTGTTTTGATGTAGTCACAGGAAGCTGACTAACACCCTGGTACTAAAATTTTATGTTCACACTATTCTGAGACAAGTTAGCAAAGGTCAGCCTGGGGCTAGATCAAGAGTGGTATGTCTGCAGAAGCAGCTTTGAGAAAGTGGTTAATTTTGTTCTTCATCTAAATACTGTGAGAATCTATTGTATGACTGTTTCCAATTGATCTGAGACATATTTATCTACCCCTTTGATTCTCTGTAATCACACATTTGGCCAATGATCACCTACTCCAAAGAAAAACACAATTACAAACACAGTCTCAAGGAAAGAGGATTCATTAAATTAATGGGAACAGTTTGAGTACTTTTTACAAAGTTTTTAAACACACTGATTGAAAAGTAAGCATATAGAAACTATTTCCACAGGTCGCACAGTACTCATTGTTTGCTGGCTGAGGCTGTACGGTTAAAATTCTCCTGAAATCTCATGCAGTTTAATGAGTGTGTCTTCCTACATTCCGTGGGGGAAGGAAAACAATAAATACTAAGTCCATTGATGCCGGAAGAGTGCAGTGGGAGTTGACCTGTGCTCCTCTGTAAAATCAATTTGGCGTTCACCCTCTGCTCTCCTGCACTCAGCCTGCCTCACCGCACTGCATTCCGTTGCCTCCCACATCCAACATTTCCCTACTGTTCTCTAAACTGCATTTGCCAACTACATGCGACCTTTCTGTTCTCACTCAGAAATCTTGTAGCCCTTTGACCTCTCAAAACTCCAACACTCTTCCCACATTGAAAGGCAGTGAAAACACACTTTAAAATAATATACCAGATAGTGATAACTCCCGAATGAGACACTCAGTAGACAGTGATAAGTATTCCATGTTAATAATGACAAGATTCACACAATGTCTGTGCACTAATATTGAAAGCGATAACGTGTCTTCCCATTATTATTTTACCTAAACATTAGTTTTTTAAAGGATTTTGTCTTTAGAACATATTGACTTGCAGCTCTATCACAAAAATGGAATTGAGTTCAGCCTCGCTGTGTCTTACCAAGTGCTCTGGGTAACTTATATAGTATGATTAGTATTGATCCTTAGGGAAATAAAACTAACTCTGCTCTTCTTGTTAAGTGAACGAGGTCCTTTTAGCCATCATTGTAAGTTTGTAAAGGTGAGTAAACTGAGGTCTTCAGATTACCTTATGCTTTTGCCCAGTATAGCTCCATGAAAATGAGTGAGATTTCCTGCTATAGCCTAAGATCCTGTTGAAAGACCTGCCAATCTAGTATATTCTAATAATAGGATAGTTATTGTCAAAATGGAAAGGAAAGATTTGGCTTATGTTACTACTATAATTCTTCAGACAAAGAAACTGACGTTGAAGATGTTGGCAGTTTAAAATGTTCTAAATAGGTACTTAAGAGTCATGCTAAGTCTGTTAAAAACCCCGAGTCACAAACACAGCAAAGCTATTAACACAGGAGACAAAGGAAGAAGTGCATTTTAAAACAGAAATCGAGAGTACAGATATTTACTTCTCTATTGTGTAGAAACATTTTGCTATTTTGTCCAAAGTGTCCATCTGGGAAAGCCTTTGTTTTGCTTCTGAAGTTTAACACTTTATTATGGTTTTGACCTTTTAAAAAATGATTCTAGTGAGTAGGAGTTAGGACTGTGAGGAGATTAAGTTTTAATGTTTCAAATTCCTTTAAAATGAAACATTTTTGCTCAGTTAATCGTACCATAGAGAGGATTGTAGGGATTTTAAAGGAGAAAAATGAAAATATTTGAATCCATAAGGGATTTAGGACATGGTGCTTACAGGTGTTTCCTGTACTGTCTCCATTTAGATTCTTGTTGTGGATGGAATGCTTGTGTCTTCTGTTTCTCAGGGGTCATAGACTGGAAAATAATTCCTAGTGCAAGAGGATACATGAGTGAGAACTTAGAGAGGATTGGGTCATGAGAGTGAAGTCCCTGGGATGTATATGGTTTGAGTTAACAACAGCAGATTTTCCTTATTGTGAAGACTCAATTTCTGTGCAGCAGTTTGGGGTCCAGAGCAAAACTGAGAACAAGGTATGATGATATCTTTATACTCTTTCTCCCTAATACTGTCTATCATTAAGAAGCCTAATGGGTACCTCATTGTTGCTAGCATTAATAGTATACATATAATTTTATTCCAGATGCTTTCATTTTTATGGATTGATGTTGTGGGATATTTTATAGTTACGGATAATATTCCTGTATGCTGTAGCACGTAAAGGATTTGCTTCCTACTTGTTTACACTTCTTTGGTAAGACTCTGATTAACCCCCCCCACCCCGCTTCAGACCCCTCCCCCCTTGCCAGGAGGTTCCCTACATTTGTTTATTGAGGGCCTGTGTGGAAACAGGAAGAAAAACACCTGGGGATGTGGAGGTGGAACAGAGAGGAGGAAAAAATGTAGTAGGAGGAGAACAGTGTGAAGAGGTCATGGAGTGAGCTCTGTGCTTAAGCCACCCGAGTATTAAATCCCTGAGATTTGTAATGCTTCGTGATTAATATATTGATAATATTTTAATAAATAGTTTTATAACAATTAACAATTGACAGTTATTAACAGATTGGGTTACTGTATACTGCAGGCAAGCACCTCATATTATATCATATAATATATATCATATAAGTATTTTCATCACCCTAACAATCTTTGTGCTTTTCCTAATCTGTCTCTCTCTGAACTTAACCCTTCTAACCACTGGCACTTTCACTGTCTTAACCATTTTTCTTTTCCCAGAATGCCATATATATATATATATATATATATACATACATATATATATACGTGTATATATATATATACAGTCATACAGTAAGTAGCCTTCATAGATTAACTTATTTCACTTAGAAATATTCATTTAAGAGTCCTCCATCATTCTCATAGTTTGAAATCTCATTCCTTTTAACACTGAATAATATTTCAATGTTTTAATGTACCACAGTTCATTCAGCTGCTGAAGAATAGTATGATTCTTTCCAGTTTGGATAATCATGAATAAAGTTGCTATTAGTGGCAATATGCAGGCTTTTGAATCAAAAGAAAAATTTAAAATTTCCCTTAAGTAATCGAAAATCAAAGATCAATGTTCTACAAATTATCAGGCTAAATTAGTGTGGTTAATATTTAAAATAATGTGAAAAGAATGCTGAGAAAAATCTGGTAGAAGTTACTGTGATCATAAAAGCAGAATTGCCATCAGTACTGAGACAAGTTGACAGCAAGTGTCCCTAATGTAACAAACTGAAGGAGCCACAGTATCAGTTCAATGGCATGCTGTCCATTCTCCAAAATACCATGTTCTTTTATACTCACTGTATTTCAAAAATATCAAGGTCAGGAGCTGGATGGATGGTTCAGCAGTTAAGAGCATTGCTGCTTTAGCAGTAGACTAGGATTTGCCTCGTGACTGCCTATAACTATAGTGCCAGGGAAACTAACATGGACTTTTGTCCTTCATGAACAACTGTATACATGTGGGGACACACATACATGCACACACACACACACACACACACACACACACACTGACCTACACCCATACACATAAATGCAATAAATGTGATAATAACATATAATGCAATAAAAATAATAAATATAATAAAATTTAAATGATTAAAAGCATAAGGCCAGTCACCCTTTCCAAAAAATGTTCTATATTAAAGTACAGAAATACAATACATTAATTCAACTCAAGAATCTTAATTGTGTCCTTGATTAGGAAAAATAGCATGGAGTATCATTGAAATAGTTTGAAAATGAATATGAGAAGAATCTTAGGTAA
Source organism: Cricetomys ansorgei (assembly GCA_026225945.1). Classification (NCBI taxonomy): domain Eukaryota; kingdom Metazoa; phylum Chordata; class Mammalia; order Rodentia; family Nesomyidae; genus Cricetomys; species Cricetomys ansorgei. Next base: position 6,469,543 of record JAMJFZ010001796.1, read on the forward strand.
TATTATTGTACCCATCCGTAGTCATCTGTGTTTGATCATCCCACTTTAAGAAATTCATACTGAAGAACGCAGAGAATAGGATACAGAGTCTAACATTTCTACGTGTGCCTCAATGAATAAATATAAATGTCCATGTTACCTAAAAATGAGTATCCGTGAAAGAAAATACAGCTGCAAAAGAGAAATGTGAAGATTGGTTGCAAAATCTCAGAAACTTGAGACTTATGTTAATTTATGGAATAGGTTAAGAGGAAGAGTAAAAGAATTTGAAAGATAGCTGAAGATCTTCCACGTGAGTCATGTAACAGTAGGATCCCAGCTCTCCCTTTGGGTCAGAATCTACCTGGAAGGATGTCATTCTTTACAGTTTTAAACGTACATGTTTTACATATCAATTACTTCTCTATGTATCAGCATTCAGTAATTTCATTATTTTAAAAGATGCCCTTGAGATCATCCCTTAGATTCTATAATGTACGCAAACTTTTGAAATTAATATAACACACATTATTATGACATGGTGGCCTCATCACCAAAAGAGCTGCGACCCCAGGAGTTGTTCTCTTTGTCAAGTAAGAATTTCCAGTAGTAAAGTGGTGCTTCTCACTAAAGTATTTTATTTCCAAGGTAAGGCAGGAAAAACTGGTCATGTGTGAAGTTTATTATTACCCCCATTACTTCATGGAGACCCATTATTTTCTCCTCTCTCTGTATCTATTGGCACCAATAGCCAACTTATACCCTTCCCGAGCCAGAGGGAACCTCACCATCTTGCATTTCTCCTTGAAACGTAGACCTACGTTTCAAGCATTGATCCCTACTCACAGATTACTCATATTCTCTACATAGGTCTCAATCTGAAGAACAGTCCGGTCTGTAATTTGTGCCAATCCTCTTGCCTCAGCCTCCCTGCTGTTAGAATTACTGGTGTGAACCACCATACCTGCCTTTATGGATCTTGAATCTTTTTTCCTTCTTTTCATCCTTCTGTTCTCACTCTTCTTTGTGGCCTAACCATATCTAAACCGCATTATAGAAGTAGACGCTACTAAATTATCTTGCTTCAATTCCCATTGAATCCATGTAAAGTAGTGTGGCATGAGCAGAAAGACATGCTTCCTAGCATCTTGTAGACTGAAACAATAATTTGTGAGCAAAATTATTGAGACACCTTCTATAGCAGGGCATTTAATATGAGGGTTGGGAGCCTCCACAGCTCTCCCTCATTCTAGCACTGATAATGAAAATAACTATTATCAGCTGAGTGACTATCGTTACCAGACATCCAAATATATATGTAACAACAGGTACGAAGTGATTGCTCTTTGGACTTGTTTGTTGTATGGTAAACTTCACAGATATTCTTTGTTCTGATGGAAGCCAATTGAATTGAAGCTATACATAATGAATATTTAAAACAACAGAGAAAAAGAAATGAACTAAATCACAGACTTCATTTAAGCCAGGAAAGTTTATCATTAGTAAAAATTAGTAAGTCTCATTATAATTATATGCATATTAGAAATATTGCAAGCATCATTAGCTCTTCCTGGTGTCATTAACGAGAGCTTCTTTATCCTTTGAAGCAGGAAAGGCCACAAGCAGCTTTATTCATAGGCCTTAGATTGCCCTGAGTATTCCAGAGAGAAGTCATTTCATACATGTTGAATACAAATATAACCCTACTTGTTTACAGAGAGAAAGTAGGAAGTGGAAAAAGACACTGGAGGTTGAGAGACCTCAGTGAAGAACAAAAGAGATTATGTGTGTGCTCTCAACTTTGTTCCAGGCACTCCTAGGAAATATAATACTAAAATGATGAAGGAATATTAGGGATATTAATAAACTGAAAGTGTAGTATTTCAATCAGCATCTAGGAAAGGTGTTTTATGATGAGAGCCTGCATAATGTTGTCATTATTGGTCCTATAATCATATCACATAGGCAGCTTCATAAAGCTTTAATATCAGCCCTTCCTTACAAAAGGCTGACAAAGTGCCATTAATGACATGTGTGGTATACAAAGAAATGCAGACATTCAATTAATGTTTGAATAAATGCAGCGTCTGAAAAGTAAATCAATGCTTCAAAGCAGAATTGTCCAGCATTAAGTAGTCCAAAACACAACAGATAAATGCAGATAAGTGCAGCAATTATGCAATGCACTGATTTCCCTAAATTCTTTGTATTTCTAAATAAGCACAACAAAGCCACCTGATTACAGTGAACAGAATATAAAAAAATGGGAAACTGCGTCTGCATCTGGGGACTGTAATTAGATCCCCTGGTTTATTTCCAATCAGGCACTTTTATGTTAGTGATATGAATAATACAACTGCAAAATTAAAATCAGTATATTTAAAATTATATTAAAATACCACTAAAAGAAAAAGAAATAGTATTTTCATGCAGATATTCACCATAATGAACACAATGCGAGAATTATTTTAACTGGTCAATATTGCTGATAGGTTCATAACTTAATCCCATATTTGCCAGCTGGCAATACTCACCACAAGAGGGCAGAGAGTGGATGCTGATAGCTTAGTATTTGTTATCCTGCCTAGTATAATCATATTCTGATAGCATCCTCAGAATAATATCATTAGAAAAAACTCTTATTATAAACACAGCCACCCCAATTTTATTTGTTCCTAAATTATTCTATTCAGATGGTCTAATTTTCTATCCATGACCATTGAAGATTGAGAGAGAGAGAGAGAGAGAAATAGAGAAAAAGAGAGAGAGAGAGGGAGAGAAAGGAAGAGAGAGACAGAGATGGAGCAAAGAAAGAAAGAATAATAGACTCGTTTTAATTATATTGATCCATACCCTTTGTATTATAGCAAATAAATGAAGGATTGTTAATACAAAATAAATAAAAAATAAATAATATTTATTACTTACTTATTTGAGGGATAAATTTAAAGGGAAATAGTCCCATAGTTTTGGTAGACTGTACTGAATTTGGGAATAAACATATTTTCAATAAATTTATTGTTATAACCAGAGAACACTTCCTACTTGAGGAGAAACAAAACTAATTAAACAAAAACTAATATTTCAATCAAGATTATAGTCAGCTCTAAACATGTTTGAGTGCAAGAAACAGACTCTATTTATCATATGAAAAACAAAAATATGTATATTCATCTTATAAATTAGTAGCATAAATAAAAACTGTCAGTGACCCTTACATTTAAAAATGCATCTCTTATTGCTAAGATGGATTAGTCTCTCAAAGCACTTTTTTTGTTATTGACTATTACCATCATGTAGAAAACCACAATAAATTGAATACTTTACAAATACTGATTTTCTGAAATAATATGCTAGGTCTCAAGCACAAATTTCTCAATTTGTTTTTACTGTTTTCTGGACAATTGTTCTTTCCAAGTGTAACCCTAGTTCAGAATGTAGATTTCTTTTGTTCAGAACCTGACTATATCTCTGCTTTCATCTCCTTTTCTTACACATTTTTCTCCAGGAAGAGTAGATATTGAGCATATATTATAGAGCTGTAAGCGATGTTGTATGTGTCAGGTCATTTTGTGAGCTCCTTCCAGGTCTTGCTTAAGAGAACATTAATAATGGGTTTGTGAATCAATCAGTTGGACTCTTTATTTTTCTGTCATTCAAATGTTTGTATTCAGTGAACAAATGCTATTAATATTAAACTAAAAAACAAATTTTGTTGTTATTCCAGGATGATTTATTTTACGCGTACTTTCATGTACAATACTGAAATACAGTCAGTGCTGAGGAAATCACCAAATCTTTCTGTGTTACTATCTAACAGAATTAATAGACAGTCAAGTTAGTATTTCTCTGGCCAATAATGTCTACAAATTCTGGTGCTATCTTAACTATTAGATACAGAAATTTTCCTTCAAAAAGAAGTATCTACTGCTTTACAAGCCTTTGTCTGAATATATTGCCTGCATTCCTCTGTGTTATAACAGCCTAAAATAGTCGAATTCTTACAATAGCCTTACAAGGTTATTAAGGTTCTATAGTATTCTGAGATCTGTATTAAATACTTTATATTATCACTTATGATTTGCCCTGTATTGCTGAAAGGAAAATAGGAAATCAAATAAGTCTGTTTGTTTTCTGATAAAGATTTTTCTTGGAAGCACTCAGCACCAGTCTCTTCCTGTTGGATTAAGCATGTGCCGTTGCCAAACCTGTTATGTCTGGAACAGGGAGTCACCCAGGAGCAACCTCATCAGGAAAAGGTGGGAAATTTCTGATATGAATTCATCTGTGGCATTTGATTAATGCAATTAATGGCATGCTCTATTGTCTTTTGGAGACCACAAAGTTTCCATGGAGAAAGTGATGTTCACAAAAATAAAAGAGCCTTCGAGGAATTAGGAACAACAGGTAATGACAGCAAATTGATGACACCAGCTGTGTCTGTGGATGAAGGAACAAATCAGCTTGATTGGAGCATAAAGTTAAGGCTAGGAGACAAGACTATGCAAAGATGTTTTTACTCCTTACTGTAGGATGTTTGGAAGGGGGGGCAGTGAGAGAAAGAGAGGAAGAACAATGGAGAGAGGAAGGGACAGAGGGAGGGAGAGAGAAAGAACACAGTGTTTGTATGTGCCTGTTAAAGGAATCAGGATTTGTAAGGTACACTGCAGTGAGGTTTGAACTGGGCTTTTGAAAGATTACCTAGAAGTGACAAACTAGATTTTAGAACTCTCTGTGGCAGAGAAGGTTAAAGGAGAAAGGAATGAAGACTATTTAAGGCAAAGAGTCCTTCTTTTGCTGCTTATTGCACAGCCCAAGGAGCAGCAATTGCAAACCAAAAAAAAAAAAAAAAAAAAGAAAGAAAACAAGCATAGAGAGAAGGAGAATATTGAAGGGAATTCAAGGACCAAATAAGATGTTCATAATGTAATTCTCCTTCTGCATAGAAACACTCTAGCTATAAATTGAAGTTTTGCAAAGCAAAATGACATTTGTTGCACAGTTTGCTCATGGAAAGTGGAAAACCAGGCGTGGTATCCACAGGATGTTCAGTGCTTTTCTTCTGACATGAGTTACAAAAGGGACATACACAGGTCGATTTTATAGGCAAAAGCTGGACGAAGAAATATTAACTTCGCTTGTATAAGTAGTTTGAACTGAACTTCACCTTACTATAAGAACAGGGACAAAAATTATAGGTGATTATTATTTTCTAAGTGGCTAAAATGAAAGGATTTTGAAGGCTTTTTATTTAGCTCAGAAAATTGTACAATATGAAACAAGCAAGAAGAAACAAAATCCCATTTCCTCAGGAATACACTAATTATTTATATTATGTCAGAGCTAAAAGAAAAAAATACAAGCTTTGATGCTTTCTCTCAAGGTTGTTTGGTTTGTGGATATGTTTTCCTTTTCTACAAAAATCTGAAAACCCAAATTGTTATTAACATCATGTACAGAAAATCTTCCTCTGCTATCTTCACACAGGAAGTATGTTTTAACCCATTCCCGGCTATTTGGATTATGTCTTTCCTATGTAGGTGTCATTTTAATAAATACTGGAAAGCTCCTATTAAAATAATTTTTATTATTAAATAATAATTAAAATAATTTTCCAGACTGGAAAGCTCCGTCTGGAACTTGACTTAGTGTCTGTGAGCTTTTATAGAGTTTCATTATCTACTTGGTGTTTCCCAGTGTGTGTAGTGGAATTGTGGTGACTGTCATCATGTACATATAGTGGCTAGAAGTTCCCACATTACTCTTTCTGAATGTTTAGAGTGAAATTGACCTGCCTAAGGCAAAATCATCAGTTGCTCCAAATTTTCTCTCTTGTACACTTAAAACTAGAATTTCACTTTAGATCTCATGCTGTCTCCACCTTAATACAAGGTTCTAAAAACTACATTATGCTATCAACCTGCAACAACATGCAATAATTGTGGTATCAGTAATACAAGTAGATGAATTTTATTTAGTGTGAAGAATTATTAAATGTGGCATGTTTAAGTCCAACAAGATGGCTAAACAGGAAAAGACCCTTGTTGCCAAGTCTGACATTTTGAGTTCATTCACAGACCATACATGTTGGAAGAAGAGAACCAACTTATTCAATTTGTGCTTGAGATTAGTATTAGAATTCTATGCCCAAAATTATGTTGGGGAAAATGAAGCCATTGACACATATGTCAGTATGTCCTTTATATAGAGTTTTTTCTAGGTGAGGCCATATGGTGGGCATGTACGCTTTTCATTCTACTTAATACACTCAACAGCCTAACAATGCAGACATTACCATTCCTGTTGTATTAATGGTAAAGATTAAATTAAGTTTGTTCAAAGAGAAGAAGATGAAATCAGAAAAAAATCCCCCAGATATCACTCCAATACAGTATGAAACATGACCAGCTCTGTCATGGAGGGATCTGGCCTTAGCAGGTCAGGTTGATGCATACCCTGCCCATATGGATTTCCCAAGGAAAGCAATGGTTTTTCTCAGAGAAACTGTCTATAAGTAACGGTGATAGAGCTGGATACTGAGCAAAAGGGCACAGCTCCAGCAAATCCCTCCAATACTTCTTTATTGGACTTCCACTCTTGATGGACCTTCTCTGGTCAGAGGTGAACTGAAAAACAGTCCCTCACAAATGAGTGTGGCATATCCAGACAATGTACCTAGGCATCAATATGAGAAACTACAAGACTAACAGTTTAAAACACAGAAGAAGTTAACCCTGGATTATGGATATGCTATGAAGTGGGTTCTTTTGAGAAAGGTATTTGTAGTCTGATCCAAGGATTTTTTCTTTCTTTTGTTATGAGAATCCATCAACATGCACTAGTTATGCAGAGACATGTGCTTCATTTCTTAATGCCATACCTCAAAAAGTTAATGAATTCTAATTGTATATTGTTTCTCTGTGATTTTGATTAAGAAAAGTCAGACTTAGAAAAAAAAGGTAAAATAGGCCAACGTGGGCAGACATCTTCTGCACCAGCTGATAAACATCTTCAGTGAAATAGATACCTACAAAATCAACCAAGAAATATCAGTAATCTTCCTGTATCAAATGACAAATGGACTAAGAAAGGAATCATGGGAACATCACCTTTCTCAATAGACACAAGTAACATAAAATGTCTTCGGCAACTCTAACCAAGCAAATGAAGGACTTGCATGACAAGAACTTCAAGTCTTTGAAGAAACAAATTGAAAAAGATCTCAGAAAATGGAAAAATCTCCCATGATCATAGATTGGTAGGATTAATATAGTAAAAATGACCATCTTACCAAAAGCAATATATAGATTCAATTAAATACCCATCAAAATCCCAACACAATACTTGAAAGGACAATACTCGACTTCATATAGAAAAACAAAACCCAGGATAGCTAAAACAATCTGAAAAATAGAAGAACATCCAGAGGTATTACCATTGCTGATCTCAAGCTGTACTACAGAGATATAGTAATAAAAACTGCATGGTGTTGGCATAAAAACAGACATGTTGATCAATGAAACCAAATTGAAGATCCAGACATAAATACACACTCTTATGGACAACAGATTTTCAATAAAGGAGTCAGAAATATACAATGGAAAATGAAAGCATCTTCAACAAATCGTGCTGGTCTAATTAGATGTCTGTATGTAGAAAACTGCAAATAGACCCATATTTATCACCCTGTATAAACTCAAGTCCAAGGAGATCAAAGGCATCTACATAAAAACCAGACGTGCTGAATCTGATAGAAGAGAAAGTGGGGAATGGCCTTGAAAGACAAGAGACAACTTCCTAAACAGTAGACCTAAAGCACAGTCATTAAGATTAACAAGTAATAAATGGGACCCCATTAAACTGAAAATATATTATAAGGCAAAGGACACTGTCAATAAGACAAAAGAGCAGCCCACAGAATGGGAAAAGAGTTTCACCAACTCCACTTCCAATAGAGGGCTAATAGGCAAAACATATAAAGAACTCAAGAAACTAGACATCAACAAAACACATCATCCAATTAAAAAAAATGGGCTACAGGTGTAAAGAGAGAATTCTCAAGAGGAATCTCAAATGGCTGAGAAACACTCAAAGAAATGTTCGACATCCTTAGCCATCAGGGAAGTGCAAATTAAAACCACTTTGAGATTCCCTCTTATACCTACCAGAATGGCTAAGATCAATAACACAAATGGCAGCTCATGCTGATGAGTATGTAGAGCAAGTTGAACACTCTTCAGTTGGTGGTGGGAGTGAAAACTTTGGTACAGCTTCTAAGGGAATCAATATGGCAATTCCTTGGGAAATTGGGAATCAACCGACCTCAGGACCCAGGCATGTATACAAAGGAAGCTCCATTCTACCACAAGGATACCTTCTCAACTACATTCATAGCACCTTTGTTCATAATAGCCAGAAACTGGAAACAACGTAGATGCCTATCAACTGATGAATGGATAAAGAAAATGTGGTACATTTACACAATTGAGTATTACTCAGCTATTAAATAAATGACATAGTGAAATGTGCAGGCAAATGAATGGAACTAGAAAAAATTCAGCCTGAGTGATGTAACCCCGATCCAGAAATGCAAACGTGGAATACACTCAGTTATAAGTGGATATTAGCTATTAAGTATAGGACAATTATAGTACAATCCACAGACCAGAGAGGACTATGCAGCAATGAGGGCCCCGGTGAGGACACACAAATCTCTCTGGGAAGGGGAATAAAACAACTGTCACAGAAAGCCTGTGGGAAGATGGGAATTGGAACAGGAAGGACCAGATGGGGGGATAGGGACAGAAGGAGAGAATATGGGAAGAGATGACCAGAATTAGAGGACTTTCAGGGAATCATCTGGAGATGTAGTGCAGTGGAAACTCCCTGAGATCTATGAGGGTGACCCTAGCAAGGACCCCTAGCAATGGTATATAGAGAGCTTGAACAGGCCATTTCCTGTAACCAGGAAAGGCTTCCAGCAGAGGGACCATCCCAGTCACAAATCTTCAACTTATAACCTATGCTGTCTGTAGGATCTGTTAGGCCAATGGAAAGGCAGAACTCCATGCCAAGGGAGGGAGCCCTACAGAACCCCATGCTTGACACTTCAAGGCTGGTAGGAACTAGATAACCAGGAGACGATTCTTAATGATACCTTACTCTGTTCATAGATAGGTGCCCAGAACAATCTACATTAGAGAGATTTCCTCTGGCAGCTAATGGGAGAATGAACAGAGACCCAGGCTCAAACAGCAGAGGGGAGTTCAGGGAAATCTACAGAAGATGGGAAGGAGAGATTTGAGGGACCAGAGGGGTCGAGGACACCAGGAGAACAAGCTCCACGGAGTCAACTGGCAAGTACTCTTAGAGGCTGACGAAACTGAAATGCAGACACGGAGCCTACATGGTCCCCTAGATATGTCTTTGTGGTTTTCTGGCTTGGTGTAGAATTCCTACAAATTGGAGTGAGTGTGTGGAGGGGGATCTCTGACCCTTTTACATGCCTTATTTTGGGACCCTTTTCCTTCTGCTGGGCTGCCTAATCCAACCTTGATGTAAGGATACATGCCTGGCCTGGTTCCACCTTGTTTTACCCTGTTCAAGTAGTAACCCTTGGAGGACTGCTCTTTTGTAAGAGGAAGCATATGTTGGGAGGAGGTGAATCTAGTGGAGAGAGGAGATGTGGCTAGCTGGGAGGAGTGGAGGCTGGGGAGGATAGAGGTCGGGATGTATTATACAAGGAAAGAAAAAAATAAAACGTAAAAAATTGAATTTATTTAAATTAAATTTCATCATTTTTTAAGCATAACCTAGAAAGTATTTAAAAACTACATTAATAATGGTGCTTTTCTGTTATGTTAAACATATATTATAGAAATGTAGCTGTTTTCAGAAAAATAAATCATTTTACAAAAATATGTATAATAAGAATGCAATGTTAAATGTGTGTGGAACAGTATACTGGTCAATTAACTGTGCTGACAATTTTTTTTAATTCATTCTGAATATAGGACATATTTCCTTGTCTTACTCCCTGTATGTACATATGTATGTGTACACATGCAGACATACCCACACATTTGAAAACAAATTCAATTTATTGAAAAATAAAATAAATTATTATCTGTAATTTCTTACTACATACAGAAAAAAAACTATGAAAAGAAAAACAATTATAAATTCAGATCACTCTAAATATGCAAGATTTACAAACTGATGAAAATTTCTCATGTAACTGAAAATTAAAGAATCAATATCTTCATTTCCAAAGTTACTGGCCTTGGAGGATGGCTTAATGGGTACAGTCCTTGCCTCACAGGCCTAAAAACTGGAATTCAATCTCTGAAGCCCATGTTTAAAAATCTCTGCATGTGACGATGCATATCTGTAATTTCAGCATTTATCAGTAAGATAGGAGGTGGAGACAGCTTTGTCCAGACGCCAATGGTTCAACTCGCCTAAAGTGACTTAGCAAGATGGAAAGGAAGAACCAACACTCAAATGTTGTCTTCTAACCTCCCCATGCACAATGTTGCATGCACACACACACACGCACACACACACACACACACACACACACACACAAATAAATAAATAAATAAATAAGTGTAACTGCAATCATTCATAAACAGCTATGGTCTTCAACAAGGAGAGAATAGGCAGTTCACAAAAAATATTGTTTCACAGGGGATTAGGGAAAGGTATTTTCAAGGAATAAATTAGATGCATTTTTTTTATATCTGTTAGTTACCAAGAATGGAAGCAAATTATGCTATGTTCCATGTTAAAGAAAAATATCTGTAGGAAAGGGTTAATCCGACTGACAGATGGAACTTGGCACCATCCCCTGAAGAACAGGACTACCTCATTGTGTGCACTGCATGTTCTGTAACCTGACAATTCTACCTTGGGGGATCTCTTCTGGGGATACTATTCTAACACTGAAGTACCACTGTGCAATTATATGGGAATGAAATGAGACTATTCACTGTAATATACTTCTATCTGAAAGTAATAGCAAAGACAATATAATTTATGTATAAAGGAGTACAGCAGGGCTTTAATATTTAAATGAAATTAATTTAACTTCAAGTAATAAGTAAAACATGCACACAAATTAAAATGCATGCAAATGACAAAGTTTTTTTTTCAGTCCTGTAAATGCAAAAGTTGATATACCATCTCTACAAGGCACTGGGAGGACTAGACTGAATTTCACCTTATGGTCTGCATAGTACAATGCTTAGTTTTCTGGATTCAGTTCAATATGTAGAGAGAGGTGATGTGTGACTAGGAAAATGGCTGAGGGCTGGGAGATTCCCACTTTTTAAAGAATTTGAGTCTGCAGAACTAAGTTTCATGTAAACCATACATAAATATTTTTAGTGGCCATTTGACAAACTGAATATTACTTAGACAAAGTCAAAAACAGATCTTACTAAAAAAGTTAATATTCTCTGGTGACTACACTGTGAATGAAGACTCATCAATTTGCTACTTAGAAAAAAATAAAATGATCATGCTTTTTAAAAGTGTTTTTCAGAAACTTCTCTATATCATGGCATGTTTTTGACTCAGTTTACCAAGCATAACATAATGACAGTAAATGCCTCTTGAAGTTGTAAAAATTAATAGCTATTTAATGCTATGTGAATATGACCAATGTTTACTATGTGAACATCAGCATTATAATGGATGTAAAAATCCTTATGTGGACCAGCAAGGATTAATGGAAACATATACCACCTTTTAATTTTTTTTGTCTCTTTGGATATATTTAAATTTATATTAGTTTTTAATTTTCTTAAAAAATATTTTGTTAATTTCTTTGTGTATTTTAACCATACTCACCTCCTTTCTCAGCTACTTCAAGATCCACCCTACATTTCTATCCCTTCCCCAGCTTTTCATTAAACTAGTAATAAGGAAGACCAGGCTGGGTGGATGCCAGAGATACAACAAGCCTACAGATTTTAGTTTTAGTTCTGGATCTTTTTTTTTCTTTTCTGGAGCGGAGAACTGAACCCAGGGCCTTAAGCTTGCTGGGTAAGCACTTTACCATTGAGCTACATCTCCAACTCCAGTCTTAGCTCTTTTTAAATGTTCAAAATGTTCTCACTAAAATTAAGATACATTAACATTTATTATCTATGGACTGTAGCTTTTGAATTACATTAGAATTATAAAATAATTAATATAGTTGAATTAAACAGGACAGAAAAGCAGGAGGTTAGAGAGCAGTAGATATGGCTTCCATATTTTACATTTTGGAATATTTGAAGACAAGTCCTATGACTCTCCTGTAAATTTCTCCTATGCCAAAAGGTGATATCAAAAAATCAATCTTATAGCTAGGCCTGGTGGAGCACAGCTGTAAATACAGCACTCAGGAATCAGAGACAGGAGAATCACCGCATGTTTGAGTTCCTTCTCTTCAGCCAGGGCTACATAATCAGACATTGTCTCAAAAATTCAGCCATTCATCCCTCCAATTACTTAGTATTAGGACCTTGTGTGTATTCTAGTTTTTCCACTTGGTCATCCATTGATTTTTATGAACTCAGAGAAGTCACAAATACTATCAGCCTCATTTATATATGCACTCTAATAAAACTGTAAAATGGATATGTTTTCTAGGTGATATGTACATTTCAGTTCAATCCAAATATGCTGGTTTTTAAAAGAGCATAATTTGATAAAAATTCAATCAGAGATCAACAGGAGTTTGGATAAAATCATCAAGGGACTTGAGACAGATGGCTCTAGGAACCTCTTCCTGTATAGAAGGATGGATATTAACAGTTGGCTTTAGAAGGAGAGATATCTTCAATAGAAGGAACATTTAATGCTGTTTTAAATCCCTGAGTGAACATTCACAGCCTGCCTCTCCATTTTCAGTAGATATGACTTTGGACTTTGCTTTTGATATAATGGCTCAGGGCAAGAAAAATGAATGTTTTATCCTTGGGGCACTTGGCACATCTGTCTGCCCCTGGAGGAGTGGGGATCAGAGAGAGAATGGTAGAGTAAGACTGTATTGTAAAGCCCTGCATCAAGAGAAAGGCTCCCAGAGTATTTGAGGAAGCTGAGAGGCCACTCCCCATCCACAAGTCTGGATCACATGACTTCTAGGCACTTCTGGAATGATCTCAGAAAACATATTCGGAAGTAAAAGAAGAAAAAAAAAGGAAGAGAATAGATACAGAAAGACAGTTTTATGACTTTTGGAAATAGAGATGACAATTCATTCATCTTTACAGGACTTAACAAATTCCTAGCTCATAAAAGACATTCTGATAGTTGAATTTGGAAAATGGCAGAAGAGAACCTTGAGAGATACCCAGAGATAGAGGGAAGTGCTGATTGCCTATAATGAATTGCTTCTCATCTCGAGAATAGCAGTTGTGTGCACACATGCACACAGGTGTGCAGCCTACCAGGGGAGCACTCTTCTCCCTGGTTTAAAGCTGAGGCACTAGGGGAGACATTCCTGTTGAAGTTAACAGTAACTGTTGTTGAAAACAATTGATCTGAGCATTCAATGTTCAAATTTTCCACTCTTGAGTTTTTCTAGACAATCCTTCCTTGATTTCTGACAACCTCTTCTTTTCTCTTTTTGTACTCCATAACTACATACTCAATGAAATCTGACATTTAAATGCAGAGGCTCTAGGAATTTATCAAAGAGAAGGGACATGTCCATGTGTGGTGGTTTGAATGAAAATGGCCCCCATTGGCCCATAGCATTTGGCATTATTAGTAAGTGTATCTTTGTTGGACTGGGTGTGGTCTTGTTGGAGGAAGTGAGTCACTGGGGTGAACTTTGAGATTTCAAGTGCTCAAGTCAGGCCCAGTGTCTCCCTCTCTCCCTCTCCCTCTCCCTCTCTCCCTCTCTCTCTCCGCCCCTTTCTCTCTTCCTGCTGCCTGCCAATCCAGATGTAGCACTCTCTGGACTCCTCCTCTAGTATCATGTCTGCCTGTGTGGCACCACGCTTTTTGCCATGGCAATAATGGACTAAACTGCTGAACCTGTAAGCCAGTCACAATTAAATGTTTCCTTTATAAGAGTTGCTGTGGTCATGGTGTCTCTTCACAGCAATAAAACCCTAAGGTACTGTGATATAAAAACCCAGTCTTGAATAACATTTGCAAAACTTAACAAATATAAATATGAGAAATTTCAATAGATGCACTTATCCAAATTCTTCTTGATGTTTTACACTGAGTGCATACATAAATGTTAAAAATTAACCAGATCGTTGCCCTCTATTTTTGTGTTCCTGAGTCACACAGTATAAGAACTGCTACTATTCATGAAACTGTGAATATTGTATTGTATTGTAATCACTGTTGTTATCACTAACTCACTCATGTGAGAGAGTTTTCTGGAGTAATAAGACGTCTTGAATCACCACATGTTTTATAAGGCTTAGTCTCGTTCAGAACATTGTAATGTTCTTCTGGGTTCCTTAGGACCAACTCTTCTGGGTTTCGGCATATTATTAATGGACCTATCACAAATAGTTAATTCTGCCTTGATCTGCACCAAGTCTTTCAGAGATGCTCTCTTGAGAATGCCCCCCTAAAGACTCATCAGACTCATAACCAGAAATGTCAACAAGGCAGCTTTGTATCTTTCCTGGTCACCCTAGAAGCAAGCTACTATTCACAGTAGCAGGACCCTAACCCCAAGTAGAGGACAGAAGTTATAGTTCTGAGAGAACAAAGCTGGATTTCCTTACAAGAGGAGAGGAGTCAGGACACATGAATGGAGAAAGGGCTGGCATAATCTAGATATCTCCTAAGCAGTCCATTTTCCTGCCTTAAAAGGGAACATCTAAGAAGCACAGATATGCAGGGGGATCAGAATGAGACTGAAGTGAACCATTCACATGTACTTACAGTTCCTGTGGATATTATAGGCAAGATCTCCACAGAAGGCTAGAATAGGGGATGATTACGGCAAAGAGTAGATTTAAGCATGAACTGCACACTGTTCTTTTAGTCTGCTGGTAATTTAATGCATCAATTTGAAAGAGCTGCCTTGCACTAGGAAAGACTATACAGAGATAACTCTGAAAAACGTATGCATGCATCTTTTGAATTTTGTGATCTCCATCCTATCCCTGCCTCTTTCCAGGCTTATCTGCTTATCTTGTCCCTGATTATTTGTCAGCAATCTGTATAATTTGAAGGTATGTAAATGACTTCAGTATACGTCTACTTTTTTATTTGACCCAAAGAAGTGTCAGTGAGTCTTGAGTAGTCTGTGAGATGAAATACAGTATATTGAAAACTGTAAGGATAATACTTTGGTATAAAAATAGGGTAAATAGTTACAATTCAGTATTCAAAATTTTGCAATTAAAAGTCTTTATGTGTTATTTTAATTTTCAGTAATAAATAAAATATGTAGAGAGAAACTGAAGAGAAAACTCAAAATCAATGAAAGAAATGAAAACAATTATACATTAGATGAGTAATGGAAATAAGAAGAATGTGAAATATTTCATATAGTGGTAGGACTTTGGTTACATTTTTAGCACTGTTTCCAGTCTAAATCAATATAACCAGTAAAAATAAAACGATCACTAAAAAAGGTTTTCTTTAGTTTCCTGTAGGAGTTCTCTGTAAACTTTATCAACCATTGGTTTAGAAATAAGAAGGTGGTATCCATCATTTAAACACTCAGTAATTGATGTTTTAATTTCTTTACACAAATGATGTTTTACCTTCCTTCCTCTGTTACCTTTTCTCTTTGGCATTTTTCAGCATTGTTTTGATAGGATAATAAATGGCATAGCCATTTATTTTAACATGATTTCTGATTCAGGATATCCTAAAAAGAGCCCCACTGTTATTGAAGAAAAGAACACTTCAACAATTAACAGTGAAATGCAGGTATAAATTAAGACTCCACATGTAGATAAATGAGTCTGTCACACGTATAATTGCCATGAAGAGTAGTTAGACATTCAGCTACTTGCGTGGATTTGCAACTTCTATTCTAAAATGATAAAGTATCATTTGTTCAGACATAGTTACTGCTTTTGCAGTTGAGGATGGAGTGCTCCACTGTGAAGCCCTTGTTCCTGGGTTTAAAGGAGAGAGGGGGTGGACACTCTCTTAGTGGTGTAACCATGTGCATTTCAACTCTAACATACAGGCTCTGGGGGATGATTTGTAATCATTCATGGACCAAAATGATTTTAAGAAAAGGAATTGTCATGTTCCAAGTGACACATGGCAGCAGAGTACTTTAACCCCAGAGAAAGTAACTCCTGAACTGGCAAAGCTGAAAACTGTGTGAGGTGTGAAAAGAAAGTGCTTTAATTTTAAGTACAGGTCACCTCAACATTGCTGCATACTGCTTGGATTCAGAATCTACAGGAAGCCTCTGATTTTAATGTTTCACTTCAAGATTTTCCTTTCCTTCTTGTTCCTTCTGCTTTCCTTTTTATTTATTTGCTGCCTGGTACTAAGACAGTAACACAAATGTTTTCATGGACTAATACAGTCACTGGATAAACCCATGATATTCCATGAAAAACAAGTGATTTAGCAGTCTACCTTTCAGTATGCTGCAATTAATTGGAGAGCCCCAGGCTACGTAAGCTTTGATACTTAAATGTCAGCGCTTTATTCAGGAATTCTATTTACATAATTTGTTTACTAATTGCTGACTCAGGGCATTTTCATGATATTGAGCCTTTGCAAAGTCTGGCTTTTGAGTCAGCTTTCCTCTCAAAGTTCTCAAGCGTGAAGAAATGAGAGCAGCAACCCACCACCAGTGATAAGAACTCACTGATTAAGTTAGAGTGGAAATAGCTATTTTGAGGTATCAGTGTTCCCCAAATAATTTTGTAATCCAGCACAGTGGATTTACAGCTTGGTGAGTACAAAGTCATCACAAGTTCATCCAAGAAATAAAGAGAGATGAGAGGTTTATCACCTACAGCCAGTTGACAGAACAGGGATATTATTTCCAAAGAAACACCTTCTTCAAAGACAGGAAGCATGGGAATTTTATTTGGGAAGGGTCTTGGATACTTTTCCATTGTTGTGGAAAATCCATTACTAAGCAACTTATAAAGAATGAGTTTATTCTGGATTTTCTCAGTTTCAGAAGTTAAGAGTCCATAAACATTATGGTAGAGAGCTTGACAGCAATCAGGCAAGCATAGTACTGAAACGGTAATTAAAATCCATGAGTAAAAGGCAGAGTGATAAAGAGCTAACCAGAAATGGTGTGACACACCTTCTCCAACAAGGCCACACCTCCAAATCCTTCCCAAGCAATTCACCAACCATGGATCAAATATATTCAAATACATGAGCTTGTGGGGGTGATTCTCATTCACACCATCACAGGGAGGGTATATATAGTCATAAAAAAAAAACATTTTAGGAACAGGCACATTCCTGAGCATGCTTGATTAAGAGGCATATTTCTAAAAATGTCCAATTTAGAGCCAGGGTTCAAGAAGTAAAGATAGCAGAAACATCTTGGGGTTATGGTTAGATCAGGGTCATGAATCACATGCTTGAAAGTTAAAGTGATGGATAGGAACACTTTTGGGCATGCTTAGCTTTCATCAAAATGGTTTGGCTGAAAAAAGGAAAGGTGTCTCTGAAAGTGTGCTAATAGAGGAGTATGCTTCTCCAAGTAGATAACAATTGTTTCTATCAATTTTGAAGTTACCATAAAGTTTGGAGGTTTATAGTGTAAGCATTCTAATGGCACATTCATTGTAACTTTTTGAGTAGATGTTGGTACTTTTTCTTTTTTCTATTTGTCAGTGTATATTGTAGGCAAATATTTCAATTGGAGACTTTTAGTTTATAGATGTTCAGAAAGAACAAATATAAGACAGTTTAGGGGTTTCTATAATTAAAGTATAATTACTAGAAAAAAAGTATTTAAATCTCAGAATCTATAATAAGTTAAACTGCATTGAATATTCAAAGTGTCTGAGAGGTGTTTGGACACAGCTCGGTGGTGAACGTGCTTAGAAGGCCCGGAGCTCAGTCTTCAGGACACACATACAAGTGAGGCCCATCTAAAGAAAGGGACTTGACAGAGCAAAAAAATATGTAACCCATGAAAAGATAATAAGAAATTAGAAGTAAAGATAGCAGAAACATCTTGGGGTTATGGTTAGATCAGGGTCTAAGAAATAAGAAGTATGTGGTCACGTAAAGGAGAATTCTCTCTGTCTCCCTACTTTCTCCTCTATATCAGTACAGAGAATGGGTAAAATACCACTTGGCTTTCATGTAATGTATGTATAAAAATGTAGCAAACACTGGACAAAAAAACTCCATAGCAAAATCCCATGCTGTGATGCCTGATGGTTATGAATATCAGTGAAGGCTATAAGTGACCCAGAATTATTCCAATTAGATGTAGGTAATTCTAGGTAATTTCAGAGGCTTACCATACTATAGGAAATTGTCTAATAGGAAATGTGTACAGCTACTATGAACAGGAACAAGATGGGGAAATCTTTTCCAATGGAGTTATTAAGCACTGTAGCTATTAGTGATGCAAGCCAACTACACATGAATTTCTCCACTAATGAGCAGGTTAGATTTAGAAGAGAACACATTTGAGAATAAGGCTATAAAAGATTCGATGTAAGGACTAATTATGTCATAACAGTTGGGCAAATGACCTTTGATTTGCATCTTCACTCAAATTTAATGCCCTTTCTCAAATATTTCTCCCAATTTTTCATCTGTGCTCCTTTATTTTTTCAACAATGCAGCTCAAAAACTCTTCCTTGCCAGGGAGACTGCATATTTAAATTCTTATTAAGAAAATACTTTCTCATTCCCATAGTACACAGACAGTCATTTTGGCCTCTATTAAGAAAACTGAACTTGATGTAAATGATGATGGAAAGTGCAAAGACTGTAGGAAGGAATGGTGAGCTTCTCATCTTCATCATCAAAATTAAGTTGAGTTAACATTTAATTTCTGTAATAACAATGATGTAGAACTTGGGCAACCCAAATATAGAATGACTCTCTTCAACTGTGATGAGGACACCTTCTTAATCTAGTGACTCCCACTGGCAAGTGCCAGATATCATAGTTCCATTCCTGCTACCTGTTTGCCATTCAGCTTTCATTTTCTCATAAGAATGTTAGCCACCCTCCTCATCCAAGCTTTTCTAAAGACACATTACAAATTACCTTTCCCCCTTCGCTGAAGCATTGGAAGTAACATTTTCTATAAATACCATTCTAAGTGAAAAAATTCTTTTAATATCTTTTAAGAAGACATTTCACAATTGCACAACCTATTCAATATTCTGGACTGCATGAACATTCAGTGTACGTAATCTCTGATTACTGCTGGCTCCAATAACTAATTGTTTCAAATAGGTTTCAGCAATGTAATTTAATTAGAATTTGAATGAATGCTTATTTGAAGCCAGAACTCAAGCTTTATTTCTGGAAGTGGTGCCATCCTTAATGATGAAGGAAAGTGCATAATAAATGACTGTTACAATGCTTCGAAATGAATTTAATATTTTAAGACAGTTATAGGGTAGGGAGTAGTTAGAGATGAAAGAAGGGAGGAAAATCAACCATCATGTGAGACAGCATGAGGTCATCTAGTGTTTGTGTGCACATTTGGGGTCTCAGTGTATTACCCTCCTTTCCTGGGAAAGGCTCATAGACTCACAGGAATGTATAGCAGAAAAATTAATCACTCCCTGGTAACATTCTGTACTCTGACTCAAAAGTGCTTCTTTAAATGCTAATGTGCCTTCCTTACCACTGTTTCCTAGGGCCAATTCCCTGAGTGGAATCCAGGTTGCCTCCTTAGTAGAAGATGATTTCCTGATCTTCATTCCGGGAAGGCTTACTTCAGCAGGAGTCCCAGGTGAGACTCTCATTTTACAATTTACTTTTATCTCCTCACTTAGAAGCAGATCATATGATAGGGTATTTTCCCCAGCCTCTTTATCGCTGATTTGAAAAAGGACTCTAATGCTGCTCAGAATTTAATTACTCTCTAGAATATGTGTAAAGAAATAATGGTCTGTGCAAGCCAAATAGCCTCTTTGTCAGTTTTAGTCCTACCCTGTTGTTAAAATATGCCTGTTGAGGCTTGGCGTGCTGCCTTCAGATGTGCATTACAGTGCTTCTCCTTATCTCTAAGATTGCTGATATCTACTATTGCTAACCTTAGTCCCTCTGGGCTTTAAGTTGTCGATCCTAAAACAGGTAAAACATAGCCTAGGCCAAAATAGACACAGTTTGGATACCAGCTATACATTGGCGAACCTAATCACATTATATCTCCTATTTGCTGATTGAGATGGTGGCACAATTTTTAATGAAGAAAAGGAAATAACTGTTTTCTAGAGAAATAATATCTCTCAAGAGTTTTTGACATGCAAAAATGACAGATGCCCATTCTGAAATAGTTATCTTCCAGATGTTTTATTTTCAATTAGATATTATAGTTTTTGGTAAATTGAAGTCTGAGCCACAAGCCAAATCTTCTGGTATTTGTTCTTGAACTCCATGAAATGTTATGTATTTAGAACCTTGTTTTGTTCAGTTATGTTCAATTTAACACATTTTTTTTCGTCTCTGACTGTGCAGAAGTGCAATGATGAATGTTCACTGACAAGAGATTGTACCCTTTAATGCATTTATACATTAGAAAGGATTTCCACAGATCTGGGCATAGGTATGATAGTTAATTAAGACTATGTAATGAATAAATGTGTAAGTGGAAATCAGAATAACAGAAACAGATTAATGAACAACTTTTCAAATTCTAGTGTGTATGATATTATATGATCCAGTAGTTTCAAATATGGTGTTGTACAACTGTTTGATCATGAAAAGTTTAGCATAAAGAATTATTAACTGTAAAAGAAATTGGAATTTGTTAACATAGTTTGTTAATACTAGAGAAAAAAAAGTATAATGAATTGCTTTAGTTATGGTTACTATTGCTGTGATGAAACACCAAGATCAAAGCAAATCAGGGAGAAAAGGGTTAATTTGGCTTACACTTCCATGCCGTAGTCAGGACAGGAACTCAAGTAGGAACCTATAAGCAGGAACTGATACAAAGACCATGGAGAGTTTCTTACTGGCTTGCTCATTGTGGGTTGCTCAGACTTCTTAAAGAACCCAGGACCACCAGCCGGTGGATGGTACCACCCACAATGGGCTGGAGCCTCCTCTATCAGTCGCTAATTAAAAAAAATTCCCTATAGCAGGATCTG
Source organism: Cricetomys ansorgei (assembly GCA_026225945.1). NCBI lineage: Eukaryota > Metazoa > Chordata > Mammalia > Rodentia > Nesomyidae > Cricetomys > Cricetomys ansorgei. The sequence goes on from JAMJFZ010001796.1 coordinate 6,490,782, forward strand.
TTGGAGAAAATTTCTCAATTGAGGTTTCCTCCTTTCAGATAACTCTAGCTTGTGTCAAGTTGACATAAAGCTAGCCAGCACAGAAATATAAATCGAAGAAATTATATATAATACAACTGTAGATATTACATATCTATGGCACATGGTAATCTTTACCACTAACGTTAATACTGGGTGCAAGAGTATAGCCAGACCCCTATTTCCTGTCCCATCCTCCTGACCTGGGCTGAAATCCAGATCTTAATACTCAGTGGTGAGAATTTCTGTTAATTGCTAGATGTCTGACTTTTAGGGCATTGTGGGAAACTGTTTATTGTGAGACATTTCACCAAATATACTTCCTGCAAAACTATGGGATTGTCTCCCCGCTAAGTAGATGGAGGGCATTTAAGACTGGGAGCTCTCATTCTGAAGAGTTGGCAGGAATCTGGCCCCTCCTTCCTCCACAGCAGACAGACCACAAGCCACAACAGGACACTGCCCCTTCCAAGGACACTCAATCTGGCAAAATTGTTTATCTGGAGTTGCAACTGAACCCTTCCATATAAGGTCTATCCCTCTGATCCCCAGAAGATACCTAAGCCCAAGCTGTAACCCTAATAAGCAAGTGGGACTGCCTGACCAATGAGCTTCCACTGACGTTCCTGTGATAGGGGCACCATTCCTCTGACTATAAATATGTAAGCCCTTCCTCCAAGAAATGAGTTCAAGCCCTCTCTATCCTTGGCTCCCGAGAATCAGATCTGTTCTTGTCAGCACACAGATCTCCAATGGGTGCACCATAGAACAATGCCTCCCTATGGCTTCCAGTCCGGGAGCCTGCCACTGGTTGTCTGGAGCTACCTCGCAGAACCAGGAAGCCGCTGGGGATAATATTTTTGTTTTTTTTTTAATTTTACAACACAGAACTACCTAAAATGGGAATTTGGGAACTTAGGGAATGCTACTGTTTCTGAATACTGCTGATGAGCATATATTATAGGGGCTAGTGCTGGAAACACTGTAGCTGGCAGAAGGCTTCCAGATTGGGCACATTGATCCACGAAGCAATCCACTTTTGCTTCTGCAATGGATCTCAAGTAACTTCTCATAGCAAAACTCTGATGCCAGTTGGCAAATAATCACTGACAGGGACTCCTATGCAATATTATAGAGCAGGCAAAAAGGGCAGATTGGTGAATAAGTAATACATTTGCAACTGGCACACTAACTAAGTCTTCAGTTAACATCAGGCTTGGCTGTTGTCTGACAGCTACTGCATCAGAAACTAATACTGGAACTACCTGATCAAATCCTCAGAGCTAAGAAAGAATCCAAGATATTGTTACTTTACTAGACTTTGGGTGTTTCCATTTCTTAGCAATCAATAGTTAGGACATATGGTATTTTCTTGTATGCTTTTTAATTTCTTTCTACTGTAACATAACTGGTAGTCTTGTTGGTAATTTTGAAATTCTACTTTTCCAAGTTGTCAACTGCAGTTTAAATATTATTTTCAAAAACGAAATCAACAGGCTGAAAAGAAAAGATGCTTCTTATACCAAAGATCTGTACCTTATGTCCCACCCTGAAATTTGGAGCTTACAGATGACATGTTGAATGCCTAAGGAATACTAGGGGGGCAGAACTCCATGAAGTGACTCAGTATTCATAGGAATGCTATCTATCATTTTTAATGGGTTGGAGATGGCTATACTCCTATCACTTCATATTATGAGAATCAAACTGTCAGTTAGTAATAAAATTTGTTCCTACCCAAACTTGAGTGGAGAAATTTATCAGACATGTATTGCTTTTATTTAAAAAAAAATGAGTCCATAAAGTCATTGAAGTTGTACAGATTGGGCAGTTGGATTTCAAACTTAGCTTTTGTTACTTATCAATCATTGGAACATTCTTATGTTCTTACCATCAAATCTACGCCCTCCTTCTGTAACTCCTTTCTCTTTATTACCCTACTGCATGTTAGAGAAGGCTGACCATTCTAACTGTGTATGGGAATTGAGGAGACAGTGTGAATAAAGCCAGTTCAGCAAGTAGAAATGGAAACTTGCAGAGCACACAGCACAAGAGCCCCCTTCTTCCATGTTATTCCTTCTCAATTAATAGCGCATTTCCTCTCTCACTCCTACAGTTTCACGCTTTTTACCATTTTACTCTTAGCATCTTAAATATGTGCGTGTATATATTCACTGGTTTGAAGAACAATCTACTCTTGCCCCTTACAACTCCATTTCTAGAAATTTAATAAACAAGTACAGACTGCAACTCATGACTAGTGAATGAGAGAAAGTAAACTGATGCATAGACACTGGTTAATAATAGTAGTCCAAAATGCAGTGTGACCGCCCAGCAGATTCAGTCATGGCAGTAACAACAAAACCAGTTTATGAACTTTTACATTACTTTTTTTTCTTCGTGCTCTTACTTAATATTCTTTCTGTGAGGAACCTGGGTAATTTCCCTTTTAAAATTACTTTTATTTTATATGTGAGTATTTTACCTGTATGTATATCTATGCTACATCCATGCTTGGTACCAATGAAGATCAGAAGAGAGCATTGGATCCCTTGGGATTGGATCCATTATAAATAGCTATGAGACACCATATAGGTACTGGGTATTTAACAAAATATCTCTTCAGAAGCAGCCAGTACTCATAACCTCTGCAGCATCTTTCCAGCCCACTAGTCCATTTTTTATACCTCTGTACTAAGTTTTTGGTAATGATCAGTAAGGATGATCAGTTCCTGGCTGACGTCCTTGTCTCTTCACTTCAGGGATGACAAGTTCTCATTTTTAATTCCTAGCACCATGCAGCTCTTTGGTTCCTTTGCTTCTTCTCTATGGACTATTTCTGTCAAAGTTGCTCTGAGTTCAGCCCTAAGCTGCATTTTCTTTTCTTACTATACTTTTGCTTAGGTGATCTAATTCGTTTCTATGACTTTCAAAATCATTTGTATTCTGGTGACTCACATTCATATTTCTTTCTCTGCTTTCTTTTCTGGGCTCCTAAATTTATATATCCAACTTGCCTATTTGAATGTGTCAGTGGAATTTCTAAAATTTGCATTCTGGAAGCAAGATCCATCCATTCTATACAAGAAGAGTTATATCGGTGTTTCCATATTTAAAATAAATGGCACATCAGTAACCATTGCCAGAGTTAGAAATCTGAGAATAACTCTTGACCTTTCCTGTTCCATAGACCTTCACATTTGATCTATTGATGGTAGCTGTACCTTCAAGACATACATGTTCCATCTGTTCCTACCCCTACTGAGACTACCAGGCCACCTGAGTCTTAGGCCTTCACCTAAGCTTTAGACCATGAAAGAACTGCTTAATGTTTGTTTTTTCATTTAATGTACCTGTCTCTTCCCATGTCCATTCTCTATATTGTAGCCATTTTATGTTAGTCTATATTCTATTGATGTAACAAATATGATAAACTTATAGAAAGAAGTTTCTTTGGGGGATGAACAGAGCTCACAGTTCTGAAATCTTCATCCATAATCAATAGGCTCCATTGCTTTTGGCAAGGGTAGTGGTGGAGTAGGATGCTGCCTTGGGAGCTCAGCAAACAAGACAGGGAGGCATATTCATATTTGCAAACTCTGTCATACCTCATCAGAGGGAACCACCATCATGGCAAGCACTGTACTGGACAGTGGAACCCTGATTGTCTGTGCTCAGGTGTTTTATTGATTCAGAAGTCCTTAGATGTTCTACTGATACCATGTGCAGATCATAAGCAATCAAACATCCCCCACAGAAATCTAACATCTGAAGACAATACATAAAGCCAAGGCCTATGCATTCCTTTTTCCAACAGTACACAAGAACAATTATTTTAAACACAACTAAAAATAAACTTCCACAGCATAGTAGTATATCGGAGTGGGAGATCATAACAAAGCAACAATCCTTGCCACATTGCCACCAACTGAAGACAAAAAGAACAAATATGGGGCTGGAGTCTCACAATCCCTTTTAGAGCATACTATTAATGAGATGAAAACATAGAAGACTTCAATACTCTGACCCTCGGATACAGTCCAGATCTAAATTATAACACATGCCAAAATTTTGGATAATGTACAAAAGATTATTCTGAAATTAATTCTGATCTTTATAGGTAGGTCTGTTTCTATAGGTCTTTCTTGCCCTTGGCATAATCTGTTAAGTTTTAAAGTATGCTCTCTGATGATGTACTGAGAGATCATCACTTTCATGCTTCAATTTCTCTTCTCTTCTTAAACCACCTGCTCTTTGCTTTATTTCCACTCACATTGTCCTTCTATCAGTTCCCAGGGTTCCCCACAGCTTTCACTAGCTCAAAGTACTTGCTTGTTTTGTATTTATTGATTAGGCTAACTGGAGAGACAGTTTTTATGCCTTTCTTAGCTGAAAACAACTTAAATGGCCATTTCAATGGGAAAGTTTAGAAAATTGTAAACAACCCATACCACAATTTCATATAATGAATACTGACCAGTATGCGACTGTTCTGGGGATAATTAGATTTTGTCATTTTTGCCATCATTTGTCATTAGATTTTAAAAATAAATCGAATTATAATTTCAAAAAATAAAAGCAATAACTTTTTTAGAGTAAGCTACAACTTTCCATGAATTGAAGAAAAGCATGCAATATGTATGCTCTTACATAATATATTAAAGTACAAAATATGTATAAAACAGGGTCTTCAGCCTGAGGATATAAAGTTCTTGTAATTAAAAAATAACAGATTATGATTTACAGAGTCATTGGTCAAATACCTTGAATTTTTGATATCTTATTTATTTTATCCACAGAGAGTTGAATTGGTTTCAAAAGTTTGGCAAAGTCTTTGCTGGGAAAAAGGCCTTCTTGCCAGATGTGATGTTGTATACTTGTTATCCAGCAGTGAGGAGGCAGTGACAGAAGGTTCACCACAAATTTGAGTGTAGCCTGGTCTACACAGTGAATCCCAGGCCAATTAGGGCTACATAATAAGGCCATGTTGAGAAAGAGAGAAAGGGAGATCTTTTAACTTTTCTTACTGCTTTCTAGTATATCATACACTAAAGGTAAATGACAGAAACTGTAATACAAAGTTCATTGTTATGGTTTGGATCTCAAATGTTCCTTGCAAGTCATATACAAAGCTCTCAGTCAGCAGCCTGTGATGCTACTGGGAGATGGCAACTTTGTGAGTAAGGCTCAAGAAGGTGGGTAGGTCACTGGAGCCATACCCTTGAAGGGAATGTTGAGATTCCAGCACCTTTTGTTGCCCTGCATTTCACCTGCTGTGATGTCCATAGATTATTTCCATCAGTGCACCATTTATGTGTTGGGCTACCACAAGGCCGAAGGAACAGACCCAAGCAACCATGGACAGAAACTCCCAAAGCAGTGAGTCAAATAAATCCTTCCTCTTTTCAAGTAGATTATGTCAAGCATTCTGTTACAGCAATGGGAAGTGTAATAAAAAGAAACTGTATATTTCATGCCAGCAGGGACTCTGACCAGCCCCTATTGGCTTATAATGACCTAGATCTGATTGTTCTCCACAAATGTAAATGCAAAGTGCCATCCTTATGAGTAAAGGAACATTTTCTAGACTAGCAATTATCTTTCTATTTATATTTCATGGAATCACACACTAATTCATATTCTTGCAGTACTCTGCAAAAAACAATATGAGAGGCACTGGAGTGGAAGGGGGATGACGTGTATGAGTACGGGCATGCACATGCGAGTATGTATTTATCAATCTTACTTTAGCAAAACAGAGAGGATAGAATTTAAATTTAAAATTTGTTGGGGTGTATCATAAAGAGACAGTAAATACATCCAGTGTGGTGCGAACAGTTCCACTGTCCATCCTCAGCCTCTTTTTCCAAAATGAACTCTACCCATTAAACAGTCACTACCTCCCCTCCCCAGTCACTACTCCCTCCTCTAAGCAAGTGGAAACCCCATTCTACTCTGAAAATAGAATATTTTAATTTAGCTCTGTGATCAAACTCCCATGTTTGACCTGAGGAAAATAATATTTGTCTCTACTTTATTTCACGTAAAATAAGGAACAAAATAATTCATCTGCTGTGTACGGACATGGGTGAGGATGACCGTGTGAGGATAGAGTATTCCTTTATTCCTCTCTATAGTTATAGGTATAGCACACTTACATACATATATGCACTTGTGTCTTTTATCAACTACAGCAATTCATTTATTTAAACTAACATATGTGAGGATTCCAAGGTGACTGCTGGGCAGTCTGCAGAGTCTGATAGGGCTCTGGCTGCCTTCCTCACTGGCCAACCAGTACAGTGGCCTCCAGCCCCTCACTTAATGGACACTGAGAAACTATTCTGTTGCCAAGTTCAGAAGAGAGAATTTTGAGAACTTAATGTGGTTGGAAAGACATGAGACCTGGAAAACCAACTGCCTGAGAGTGGAAAGAGGAGAGATGGTGGAATACAGCGAGGTATGCTGAAGAGATGTGGAGTGAGGGTCCCGGCTAAAGCAGAGGCATGGGTCCCTCTTGGAGATGGGGGCCACTGCCGTCACCCACCCACCCTGCCAAAGGCAGAGAGAATCTGAACAGGAAGCACAGTCTCAATTGCAGCTCTGGTACAACCAAGATGGTGGGAACTCAGGGCAAAGTGACACAGAGCTAGGGGCTCTGCAGGCTGGGGAAGAGTGACAAGAACTACTTAGAAATGTATAACTGGAGGTGGTAGCAAACACGGCAGTCCACCCAGGTTGGATGGGGAACAGTCCTCAGCAACCACCAGACTGGAGCCACTGCTCACTTTGATGAGGCTACTGCTCTTACTGCCCTGATGGGATGGGGAGAACATAAACTGAAGCACTATCTGTTGGCTGTGGGCTGCAGGCATAAGGCTTGAGGAAGCAGGACTATATTGGTGCCTGGGTCAGGGTGGCGACCAAGGACCTGGAGTCTGGCCTACAGGCATACTGCCAAGCCAGGAGATCAATTTGGGCCAGAGCAATTGGCAGGATATCCCAGCTGGGGAGTGTCTAACCATATGGGCAAGGTCTCCTAATGGAGGACTGGCCTTTGGGCTACTATTAGACCTGTCTAACATACCAGACACCGTCTGACCTAACAGAGCCAAGCTGCTGCTGCTTGCATAACTGTGGCTGTTGCTCATAGTGCCCTCTCTGATTGGGTGTTGGAGGGCAAAAACTGTAGAGATGCCAGTGGGCTATAGGTGCAAAGGACAAGGTGGCAGGATGGAAGGATGGTGCTGGGGTTCAGGCAGGGCCCAGCTGCCTGAAGTGTCAGTAAGTCCTGACACTAGAAAATGCTGCCAAACCTCAGGAGCACAGTAATTCTGACCAAGAGCAAGATGTTCCAGCCAAAGAATGTTTCATTGGTGGAGTTGAGCCTCCTTCCAGGAGGTTCTTTGACGGCCTCTGGATGCTTATCTGGACCAGGGTGATTAGAGCTCCATCTGCATTTCTGACACTGCCAGAGTTCACCTGGTGCTGGACCCTGGCTTCATGGGACACTGACTCAGGTGGGCAGTCTGGGGTGCTGGGTGATGTTTGGGTGCCTGCCTGAAGTGCGGTAGCTGGAATGGTGCCTGGAAGCTTTCAGGATGCTTGGTGCCTGTGGAATGCCAGGGAACCTTCAGGATTTCTAGGTGAATGTGAGATGACCAGAAGTCTTTAGGAGGACCAGGAGATGAAGATGTCTGGGTGCCTGAGGGATGGCCTGAGGGATATCAGGTACCTGCCTGATATCTAGGAACCGGTAGAAGTGGGTTGCTGGGTGTTTGTGGGATGGCCAGTGTCTGTGTGCTGTTTGGGTGTCTGAAGGATGCCCTGGTGTCTGCCAGAGGCTCTATCTCCTGTGGGATGCCCAGGCATCTGAGGGATGATGCCCTTGTACCCACAGTTACATCCTGGTGCCTATGGGATGTCTGGGTACCGTTAAGATGCCTAGGGGCCTGTGAATGCCCTGGTTCTTGCAAGGTGTCCGGGTGCCTGCACAATGTCTGGGTGTTTGCTGGTTGGTCCAGTGCCTGTATGATGCCTCGGTGTCTGCAGAATGCCCTGGAGCCTGAGGGATGTCCTGGTGCCTGCTAGATGTCCCAGAACCTGTGGGATTCCCTGGTGCATGTGGAAGGCCCAGGTGCCTGTAGAATGTCCGGATGACTGCAAGATGACCAGATGCCTGCAGGTGCCTGCAGTTTGCTTGAGTGCATGATGCCTGGGCATCTGTGAGACTTCATGGTTCCCATAGGAGGTCCTGGTGACTTTGGTAGGCCCTAGTGCCTGTGAGATGTCTGGGTGCATGCTGGATATCTGGGTGCCTGCAAAATGTTTGGGTTCCTGTGGGAGGCCCTGGTACCTGTGGGAAGTCCTAGTGTCTGCAGGATGTCTGGGCAACTGAAAGATGCCCTGGTGCCTATAGGTAGCTCTGGTGCCTGTGGGCAGGTGCCTTCTGGATGATCAGATGCCCATGGGTGCCTATGGGAAGACTGGCTGCTTGTGTGATATCTGGATGTCTGTGGGTAGTTTGAGTGCCTGTGTGATGCCTGGGTATCTGTGGGATTCCCTGGTACCCATGGGAGGTCCTGGTACCTGTGGGAGGCCCTGATTCCTGTGAGATATCTGGGTGCCTATGGTATATCCGGATCCCTGTGGAATGTCTGGGTGCCTGCAGGATGCCCTGGTACTTGTGGGGTACCAGGGACCCAGCTCAGTGTCTAGTTTTGGGCTGTGAGGCCCGGCTGGGTCAAACTTTGTCATGCTTCGTCTTGGGCTAATATGGGCCAGGTGAATATCCTTGATCAGAGTAGTCTTTTGCCTCCAAAGATCCATGCTCCTGCCACACATGTTTGACTTAATTTTCTTTAATTGCTGTTCTTTCTTTCATATTTTTAGAGGGCACAGGGGTGGGTGGGTGAAACAGAAAGGAATAGGAAGATAGTGTTATTGAGATACATTGTGTAAAACCCAAATTATTAATAAATGATTTATAAAAATATATGCAAAAAATAATTTTATCCTTTGTGACATTCACAAAGTGCTTTCTGTAAAACATAAATAAATAAAATATGTCAGATTTTGCAGCTTCGTGAAGTTGGTGACCCTAAAAAAAGCAGAAGTTCTTTAATTACCTAACATTTTCTTAATTATTTTCTGCTAAAATTGAAATTCAGATCTAGGAGCCCTTAAACTCGTTACCCTTATGCATATTCTACACATCTTTCACAAACCGGTGGGTTCATTGGCAGCCATCCTATGGTGATTTTAGTTGTTTTCTAATACTAACAGGACAGCTTTTACTTACAAAAGTTTTAGTACAAAAATTTAAATGTCAGCTATAAACTGAATAATTTTTAGATAACTGAACAGCTTTCACTTTTATTATGTCCTTAGAAAATAATTTGTCTTTTAAAAATAGATTATGCTTGATCAAATTTCTAAGCCCTGGTTCCTATTAAATACAATCAGAATAGACTTGTTCCTTTTTGCCCAAAACCAAATATTTTCACTTTAGAAAATGTTCTAGGCCTAAATATTTTATATCTAACTGAAATGAAACTCTTCTTCCTTAGATTATGTTTAAAATACCAGTATTTTTCAAAATAACTTCCTCATTGTGTGACTGGTCCAGCCATTACCAAACAACAGAGAAAGTATGTATTATAATAAAACCCCTAAGTGTGGAATGATGCTATATTTCTACTCTCTTCCGCTCCCTTTTATCGCTGATGTTCATTTGCTAATGTATTCCCACTTATTCCATATTGTTACTTCATATTTGCTCTTATTAAATGGAACCATCAGGGCACTGGGAGTGAAATTGAAGCAGGGATTTCATTCTCTACTTTTGTTTGGTGAGAGTATGGGTGAGTGTCAGGGAGTGAGGTACTACTATTTCCAATCTTTTCTCTCCAAGGCATTTCTGCATATTTAATTTTCTATGGCCAAGTGAAATATTACATTCTGCATGCAAAATGTTAGAAAATTTAGAGCTTTCTAAGTGCTAAAGAAACTTTATATAACAAAATACCGAGTTCCTCTTAAAGGCAATTTTGAAGCTTCGTACACGAGTAAGTGGGAATCTCCATTACAACTAACACCAGGCTGCCCCTGGTAATTGTCTGTTTTTATCATAGATGGAGCATTGTTCTCTCAAGTAGGACTAGAAAGAACAGTGCAAGAACTTCTCACATGTTTTTAACATAAAATAAATAACAATACATAAGCAAGAGGCCTAATCAGAATAAAAGAGACTACCAGACAATAATAAATTATTTTTAAATCTCAGTAACTTCCAGCTTCATTTCTAAGCTGTGCTTCAGTTGAAAGCTACGTTAGGCCAGCAGCAGGACTTTACAAAGCATAGCATCAGATTCAGAGCACCTGAGAGCCAACCATCTTGAACATAGTTAGAGTGTTTAAATCTCAGGAAAGTCACGTAGTAGCAATTAAGTGCATTAAAATAAAAAAAAAGCAAAAACAATAACAAAACAAAACAAAGCAAAAAAACTGTACTGGGCAGTGTGCACACCTTTAATCTCAGCACTTGGGAAACAGAGGCAGGCAGATCTCCGAGTCAGAGTCAATCCTGGTCTACAGAGTGAGTTTCAGGACTGCAAGAGTTACGACAGAGAAACTCTGTCACAAAACAAAACAAAAAAAGAAAACAAAAGAAGCATGAAATTTCTGTTCACAATTCAGTGGTCAAATACACCACACCAGTCCTATTGCCTACTCCAAATTTCACAGAGACAGGGAAATTCTCGGATTCTGAGGATTAGAAAAAAAATTAACTGTGCAATGACAGCTTCAGTTTGCAAGGCTAGGAACCCCACAGAACAGAGAGAATAAGTTCTGTTTTCCATATGTGTCTGTTCCTTCTGTGTCTGAGGAAGCAGCAGTCACTGACAGCAGGTGGGAGAAGCAGCATATGAGGAATGAACTGTGTGTGGATCGCCTAAGGGTTTACTTAGTTATGCTGGCATTGAGGTATGTAGATGAGACAGCCCAGTGAATATGATACATAAACATCTCCTTCATTCTTTTATTGTTGATGTTAAATAAAGTGTTGGTGGCTGTTGATTTTAGCTGAAACCCAGAGTAAGTTAGAAGGATCAAACCAACATGAAATTTAGTTCTGGTACCTCAAATGTACTTCATTACAAAGGCTTTGTTCTTTGACCATTTATTTGCCTCTGTACCTCATTTCTGACTCTATAAATCAGTTTTTTGATCACACTGTTAGAGTTCTCAGAGTTGCACTGCTTGTGGTAGTTGTCCATTTTCTATCATTTTATAGTATATATTAGTTGTACTAGGTTTCACTTTACTCCCACACAAGCATGTCATTACATATGGCTTCTGTCTTCTTCATCTTTAATAGTCCCATTATGACTTCTGTGACCTCTCTCCACTACATCATACACATACGAGAAAGCATTTGTTTTTGTGAACCTAGCTTATTTTGCTTAACATGGTGGTCTCCAGAGCCATCCCTTTTTTTCTATAAATGATATAGTTTTATTGTTTATGACTGAACAAAATTCCATTATGTGTTTTTCGTCTGTTCATCCCTTGCTGACTTTGCATCTTGACCTCATTGAGCAGTGCTACAGTACCCATGGGCATGCCTATGGCTCCCTGTATCTCTATATCATGTAGGCTTTTATTCTATTTGGTGTTTACACATAAGAGGCATTGCTAAATGGTAGTTCTGCTTTTTAACATTTAATAACTTCATATGGATTTCAAAGTGGCTAGACTAACATATTCCTACCAGCATTGTGTAAGGGCTCTTCCTCCCCTACATATTTTCCAACACTCATTGTTTTTATTTTCTTGATGACAGCCATGCTGACTAGACTGAAATAGAGTTTTAATGTAGCTTTGCATGTGTGTGTGTGTGTGTGCATGTGTTTGTTACTGAAAATTGAATATAATGTCTTATATGTAATTGGCAAGCACTATACTACTGAAATATTTCCCTGGGCCTTTTTGCATATTTTGTTTTTGAGATAGAGACCCAATAAGTTGCCCAGACTGGCCTTAAGTTTGTGATCCTCATGCCTCAGTTTCTGGTGTAGTGGAATTACAGCTTTCGCCAGGAAACCTTATTTCAATGTAATTTTGCTTTGCATTTCCCTGATGTCTAAAGATGCAGAATGTTTTCTCATGAATTTAATGGCCCATTGTACTTAATATTTGAAAAGTGTCTTTAGTTAATTTGCCCAATTGTTGGATGTTTTGTTCTTTGGTATTTAATTTTGAGCTCATTATATATTCTGGAGATTGACTTCACATGCAGGGAGTAGCAGGCAAAGATTTTCTCCCTTTCAGTTGCTTGTACTTCCACTGTTGTTTCTTTTTTTTTAACAGAAGCTTTTAAAAGTTTGTTGCTGCCCCACTTGTCAGCTCTTCCGATTCATTCCTACACCACTAGAACCCTGTCCAAAAAGCGCTTGACTCTGCCTACGTGTTGAAAGTTTTCTAATGTGCTTTTCTCAGGTTGCTTCTACAATTCAGAGCCTACATTGTTTTGTCTCTATTCTGAATTGATTTTCTTCAAGGTGAAAATTAGAAATTTGGTTTCATCCTTCTATATGTGGATCTCTGGATTTGACCACAAAGCAAAACCAAACCAAACAAACAAACAAACAAAAAAAAAAAACCCAAATCAAAGCAAACCAAAACAAAAAACTGCTATCTGAAGAGCATGGCTTTTTTATTCTAGTGAGTGCATTTGATGCCTTTGCTGAGAATCAGCCTGTACTGGGTTTTGGATTCATCTCCTCCCGTATCATCGTTGCTATTACTAGGCTCTGTAACACAGTCGGAAGCCATATCTGACACTGTTCTTTTGGATCAGTATTGATGTCATTTATTTAGGTTCTCACTTTTAATTTTTTATATCACTTTAACTACTTCCTTTTTTGCTTACATAAGATCTAATAAACCTAGCACTCTGCTCGTTCTAGTTTTAACTCCAGTTGTCACAGCTTTTCACATCCCTCTGTTGTCTTTATTTCATTTATGTATACTCTTTGGTGGTATCAAATGTTGCAAAATGTTAAAATGATTGACAGATATATAATGTCGAAGAGAATAGTTTTATATTTGTTCACTAAATATACTTTTCTGGGGATGGAGAGATAGCTCAGGGGTTACTAGTACTGTGGCTGCTATTCCACAGGATTGAGGGTTAATTCTCAGCACCCACGTGGCGACTCAAAACCATAAGTAAGTCCTGTCCCAGGTAATTGGATGCTCTTTCCTGGCCCACATGGTCACTGCATATACTTGATGCACAGACATGCACACAGGCAAAATATCCTCCCCTCCACACACACAAAAAGGTGAAAGCAAATTCAAAACACAAGCTTTCTCTGCCTATTCTGAGGAAAATGTACCCAAGAAAAAGTGTTAGAATGTAGATGTTCACATTAGCTTCCAAACAAAGAAACTACAATTGCACAATTTATCAGTATTTGTAGAATGAATAATTCTACCGTGACAAAATTATTCTGCTACCATAAAGCCATTGGGAAAAGATGCTTTGCTACATAATGAGTCAGTCCCAACACAGTCAAAGAGAAGAAACTTTTCATGGGGTCTTCCTTAATGTTTACCTTGATTTCTAAAATTCTTCTCTATTCTCCATCTCTATCTGTACACACATACATGCACTCATGTAAACACACAGAGCAGTAAGTATATAATGTAGAATCTTTAAGTAAGTAATAGAAATCTTTTCTTTATTATTTTACTTTGTTATTGTCTGAAAGCTATATCTCAAAAAACAGTGTCTATATATGTTATTATTGCCAAAAAAGAGTTAATTTACTTTTCTTATCCTTTACTTGCTAACTCATCTTCCTCCTTCAAGTCTGTTAGAATAAAATGTCAGGGATCATAAGTCTACTTATGAGTCTTCTGCTACATAAGTCATTTGATAAAGCTTTGACAACAGCTTTTGTAAACACTGTGTAAAATCTATTTGGGGAGCAGATGAATTACTTATTCCAGTCGATCATATTACTTCAGGCTCTGGGACCTAGGAACCATGGTAATATCCCCAGCTTGCATCCTGATGCTGAACTTCCTAACTGATGCAGACAAAACACTGCCTTCCCAGCCCTACGCCTGCTGCCAGGCCAGACTCTAACTCTTTTTCAATTGTTTCAACATCATTCAGGCCTTTAGACTTTCCTGTAGTTTTCTCCCTTGCAGCACTAAAAGAGGACGCAGCGCATCCTTTTTTTCTGATCTTCCAAACCTATAGAAACTCAGAATATTGCTGTTATGGTCCTGACTTCTACTTATGTGTATGGCTAACGCCCTTTGTGACTGCTTTGTATCATGGAGCTTCGATTTTGTAAAATATGCTTTGTATCAGATTTGTCAATATGTTCTATTGGTTTTATGTGTAATTGCTTTATGCACATGTTGCTCCTTTGAGAGGTTATAAACTTCGTACCATGCACTGTAATTCTCCTGTATTCCAATTACATTTAACATGGAGTTAGCTTCGACCCTTAATAAGAACTTTCAAAATTAAATTCCAGGCCCAACTCTTACATATTAAATTCTATTGTCATAAAATGAGAAACTTGAGATCACCCCTCCAGATAATCAGAGTGGCAAAATATAGAGGTGTAAGAGTTAGTGCTTCATAACTGCTGGGCATTAAAATTTAAACTGTAGAATTAATGCAAAAGGCATATTGACAACTTTAAATTTTTGTGCCAGTTTAGGGATAATCAATTTAGTTAATTCATTAGTTTTTTTTTCAGCCTCATGCTAAGACAACTTGTTGCCTGGCAGGATCTAGGTTTCATCTAGACCTAATTTTGTCTTAATGTCAGTATGTTTTCTTCAGCCACTTGTAATTATTTCTTCATAGAATTGTAAAAAATAATAACTTCCTGATGAAGTGACCTTACTGTTCTTGTTGGAGGATTTCATGGACTAAAAATGTGAAGTGTCATATTCTAGTATGAGATAATGATTGGTATTCATCTGAGCTAATCAAGCTGACATTTGTTCCATATCTACAGGTAGGAGAGATTAAGGAAAAAGGTTCAAAAGAGATGCAGCATTGCCTGCAAGTTTAGGAGCTGACATGTTTGCCAAACACACAATGCCAGCTTTACTGAGGCTAAGGACATACAACTAAACGTTTGTGAAGCTGAATGGTTTAATATATTAAGGAAGCTAGCATGAAGTGGTAGCTTTGAACCCAGTCTTTAATGGAAGATAAAACACTTAAATAAAAACAAGTCCTCCAGGAAATTCTCCTTTTGAAAATTTCAAAATAAACATAAAGAAAGAAGAATAAATATAATATCATTTTAGAGACAAAAATAATTAATGCAAGCTATTTATAAGGTACTTATAAATAACAACAAAAACCAAAAAGTACCCATTACAGTTCAGAGATCAAGTTGAAAGGTACTAAAGACATAGCTGACCTGATTAGGAACTCAGTGTGAGTGAGTTTTGAGAGTACCAAATCAAGACTTTTAAATGAAAAATAGAATCACTATAAACTTTACAATAAAAATACTACATTAAATAATATCTAAATGTGGCTTTAACTTGGAATTCTGTGTAAAATGATTAGGTTGAAGTATCTCAGGAAATATGCCACAAAACTTTTACAGATGTTGAACTGCTAATAAATGTGCATTTATGAAATGACTCTCTTTCTTTAATAATAACCTATTCCAAGTATATACAATGCTAACAAGAAAAACAACCAAAAAGCTTCTAGCATCTCAGTTACTCTTTTTACCAACACAGAGAGTCAGTAGAACTAAATTTAGCATGTAACAATGATCATTTAATTAAGAATTTCTCTCATAATTTTTTTTACTTTAACATCTTGATTCTTTTTCCTCCTCCTATCTTGAGCACACAGATATGAATATGTTTATTTAAAATACATAAAATGTAATAAGTTAATAAAATAGTTAAGAGTAAGAATCCGAAGTCTACTGCATGCACAAACACATATATCCTTTGAGAAAATAGAGACATTTTATAAGCCACTCAGCTCCTCATGCTCTCATCAGCAATATCTTAGGTATGCAAATTAGTTAAGAGAAAGGGGCATGCCCAGTTTTAAGCATTATAAAATTTAAAGAGAAAGAAATTATTAATTTCTTCTCCATAGATCTCTTTCTATTGGAATACACTTGATAAGAAGGAATAAATGCTAATAATTATGGCTTACAATGACAGTCAAAGCAGGAGTGGTAGCACATGCCCATAATCACAGTATTCTGGAGGCAGAGGTACCTGGAAGATATCAAAGTTATGGAGAATGGATCTAGGCATGAAACCCCACACTTAACTGTGGGGCTATTGGCAATTGTTAGCTGCTAAGAGAAGGGGTTGGTTTCTCTAAGAGTCTATCTCTTGGTAAGTCAACCATGCTCAGTGGAAGGCCACATATCCAAATTATACAAATTATCTTTGATGAGAATACAAAAGGACATAGGGCTCGGTGAATGGAGAAGAGGACTTGGATCTGGGAAGAATTGGGGAAGATATATGAATATGATCAAAACACATTGTACAAAAACTCAAAGACCTACTACAATTTTAATAAACATAAATAAATAAATAAATAAATGGTAGTCAATATCTTCAAGATACTCAAATATGTAAGTATTTTATTTTATATGAAAATAAAATCTTGCTTAATTGCAATTTCTCCTGGTTAATATTAAGTTCCGCATCGATTATGGGACAAGTTATTCTCATACTCTTGAGAAAATAAAGAAAAAAATTTGCACAGTTCACAAAATTGAATAATTTTTTTGGTCTTTAAGTATAAGCATATTGTCTCAACTCCTACACTTAGTTCAGATATACACACTCCATCTGAAAATGGCTATGTCCTGACTATCACTAGGAATACATTAGTTCTTTGCTAAATACAAGGGAACCTGAAGATTCCAAAGACTGAATTGTTAGTATACAATATGTGCACCAGATCCTCTAACCCTAGCTCACTTCATTCACTCAGAATTAGCATGTCCATTCCCTGTCACCCATGAGTCTCTCAATCTTCTGCTATCTACCAAACCAACTACCTGCACTGGCTTCAGGTCTTCACACATAGTTATTTTATTATTTTGATGGGTTTCAAAGTTAGGTTTTCAGCATCAGTAGTGTATACACATTGGGAGAAATAATGTGATATAGGTGACTAGATTACATTCTATTTGGAAGCTTTTATTTTCTGTGAAGTTTACTGTGGTATCTCTATCACCAAGGACAGTGATTCAGCAAATCAAGATGGAAGGGCATAGCTAAAGCCACAAATACCCAGGCATATTATGAAGAATTTATAACTTAATAACTTATTCATTTGGTATCTCAGTGGACAATCTGCCTGGAATCATAAACAATCTGAAAAGTCAGTAGTATAGAAGTACTCAAGTATGACAGAAGGGCTCCTGTGGGTGCATTTGCAAATGAGTATTAATATTCTTGGCTGAAAGTCTAAGGTGGAGAACACTACTGGTATTTAATACTAGAGAACAGTGATTCTCAACCTTCCTAATGCTGTGACACTTTAATGTAGTTCCTCATGTTGAGGTGAAACCTCAAACATAAAATTATTTTTGTTGTTAGTTAATAACTGTAATTTTGTCACTGTTATGAATCATAATGTAAATATCTGATATGAAAAATGTCTCGGGTAACCCTGTAAAAGGGTTGTGAGCACACAGGTTGAGAACCACTACTCTAGAACCTTAATATACCAACGTATGAAGTCTAGGACAGTCTCTTAAAATGAACTCTTGTTCATTCAAAAATTCAATAATGTTTTGAATTTTTAAGCAATCCCATTCCATCTCTGGGTTTAAATCCTGCCTGTTTTAAAAACCATCTAGCAGCCTCCTACATTAGACCCAAATCTTAGCCCTGACATACTCTGGACTTCTTACTTCATTCTGGTACAAGTGTGGAGCAGAGAAAATGTACAGGTAGACATGTGTTTCACAACCATCAGCACCCTCTTTCTCAAGCTGTCCAACTCTATACCTTATCCATACAACTTCCTAATTCTTCACTGATTCCTCTTCTCTTTGACACCTCAAGTCACAGGAAGACATATATTCTTATGAAATATGTATGTATATTCCTGTGAAAACCTCCTTTTTCTCCCAGCTAAGCAACTTGTTCTTAAAATTTCCTTAATATTTTGTTTCTCAACAATATACTTTTCCCATTCTTAAGATTTCCTAGTTAACTCGTGTCTTGTTTAAAGTATAGTGCTCTAAACCAACCTGAAAGTTCCATACAGAGCTGGAATCCCACAGGAAACACCTGAGACCTCGCATGTAGTAGTTACCTGGCTTTCTTTAATGTATCTTGTGATTATTTAGACACTTCTCGATTCTCCCTAGTTTTTCACTTGAGATGAACTGAGTACAGATGAAATTCCCTGTTGTTTTCCAGATCCCACCACACCCTACGTCTTAGCCATATCTCAACTTTGCCATATCACAATTCTAGCGTTCAATATGTACATCAATTTTTATTTTTGTTATCCCAATTCTATTGGATTTTTCTAATCAATATAATCTATAAGACTACTTTTTCTTTGACTTATTTCATAACCATATGATATTATTTCTCCTATAAATTTGATAAATATACCTTCAGCCTCCTAAATAAAAACTCAGATCATTTTTATTATGGCTGTGCCCAACAAGAGCAAGTAGAACTGCCAGGTGACATTTTTTCAACTGACATACAATCACTATTTCACCCAGGTAGTTATTTAATATGTTTTTTTTTTCTTTAACTGCACCTATCATTCTGTTTTGACAGTAAAACACTGCATATTACATTAAGTATCCTGCCAGGCTTCCAATATACCTTCTCCCACATATTTTTCCATGTCTAACCACTTTAATGTTGGCTCTAAAATTGAAGATAGATGAATTTGAACTGAGTTTGACTCCTGCAGCCTCATGGTAATTAGGGACCCCTTGCTGTCCACAAACTCTCCTGTCATTAGTGCTAGAATCTGAACTAAGATCAGGTTCCAGCAAACTAAGATCCAGGCTATGAAAAAGCTTCCACTGTTTTTGGAATCCAAAGGTATTTGTTTTTTAATCTTTTTTTCAACCATTTTCATTTTCCTAAATTTTTTACTATCACTGATAATAGTGATGCTGGTTCAGTAATGTTGGCTGTAGTTCAGTTGTAATCCTAAGAGTTAAGTAGTCTAGGTCCAGGAGAGAAGCCGTTGTAGGAAGGTGCTGCTTCCCCACTCTCTCTCTCTCTTATCTGGAGCCTCATTTTCCTTGTGTCAATATAGGTCAGACTTTTACCCTGTTTTTCTTTTTTTCTTTTTTCTTTTTTTTTAAGTTTACTCTTTGGCAGTTTCAAACATATATATGATACATTCTGATTATTCCCACTCACATCTCTTCTTCCCTCCCTCTCATCCTCATTAACCCCCTTATTCCCTACTAGATTTTTTCCCCCAGATTCAATTCTTTTTGTTTTGTTTTGTGACCTACTGAATTTAACCACGCTCATCTGTGTGACCAGTGGTTTAGACGATCCATTGGCATCCGTTGGGCTCACCAGGGAACACACAATTAACGGCAATGACTCCCACTCTCACACAGAGTCTCTCAGTAGCCAGTAGCTCGCAGTGAGGGGCAGGGTCCCTCAAACCCATCCCCAATTCATGCCCGTCTATTGAAGGGACCATTTTGTACAGGCACAGTGCAAACAACTACAACTGCTATGAGGTCCTTGTTGCCTCTGATGTATGCTACCCAGGTATTTTGTTCTTTAGAAAACATTTTAACATAAAATGGAATGCTAAATAAGCAACAAGGCATTTTTTGTTTCTCTTGATGTATTTCACATGAACCAATGACTAAAACTGCAGGCTTTGAAGGACACTGCCAGGTTTTCCTCACATTCTACCATGTACTATCATCCTCTAGCAGGATAATCTTGGGACTGTCCTTCACTGAATTTTAGACCTTTTTGTTTTATCGGCAAAATACAAAACATCAAGTATTTACTATGATCATGGATGTTGATTTTTTAACAGTGGTTAGAAGAATAGAAGAATTTTTTCTGTTAATCATAGTTAAAGTCCACATTTGTTTTCCTTCATTCTTATCTTTTTGTCTCTTATCACAGAGTTGAATAATATAGTTTTAAATGCATTTGATTACCGTTTATTAAGTAGATGAGAGATATTTGCATTTCCCTGTGCTGATGGTAAAGAAAATGCTACATCACAGGATGGAAATGATTAGGGGTATTTGTTGATGACTCAAGAAAAGAAAAGAGAAGAGAAAAGGAGAAAAGAAAAGATGGCTGAAACAAATAGTGGGAAAGAACAGTGGAAACAAAGATGAATTTTGCCTACTCCTCAACTTAGACCACATTTTCTTGTCCCTTCCTTTGTGTAAAAATCAAGACTTTTTGTGCATTGACAATTTGGATAACATTAAAAACGAATATAAATGGGTACAAATTTTACTGAGAAGAAGGTGACAATAAGGTTATTTTAATGTCATGACAAAGGGCTTTGTCATGGTGAGTGCAGTGGATATGATCCATCCAAGTGGACAACATTAGGTTGTTTTTCCTGATGGTGCTATCCCAGGTCACCTTCAGATTTCACATTTTCAAATAAAGAGTTCAGGGTCTATATTAGTAACAGAATCAGACAATAGGACATGATACAGGTATAAAATTACTCCAGAAATGTATTTGTTCTAATGCAGTAGGGGAAAAAGATGAATTTGGGAAAGCAATTGGGTTCAGGACTGAAATAATAAGAAAAGGGGGCTAGGTAGCTCCTCCTAGATAAGACTCTTTAGGAATGACTCACAGCAAGTAAAAAAAAAAAAACTTTTAAAATTTGTTTTCTTTGCAAATGGAAGCAACATTCAAGTAACTCATCTCTCATAGTAACCATACCATAAAGGAGCAGTAAAATGGGGTTCTTTTTGTACTGCTGCCATAGACCTATTTGAATGAATTTTTCTGAAAGTCAATTCTAAGAAATTTGTCTGTTCTCAAACCCCTCCCTCTCAATATACTTAAATTCCTGGGTGATTTTTGTCAATATTACTTTTTTTCTTACACAGATGCAGAGTCTACAAATAAAGAAAATGATGAAAAATCACCATTAAGATAAATGAGCTACAGATTCTTATTATTTTTATTTGAAAAACAGTGGGAATAATTGTGATTTTCCTATCGGAATCTTTTGAATGATGAAGCTTTAATGGGAAGATAAATAATACACATGAATCAAGGAAATGTCCCCTGAGTGTTAATATTGTGCTTTTTGTCTTTGGCTTTTATACGATGAGCCATTTGTAATTTTCAGAAAGCTTCCTGGGACGACAAATGTAATAATGTCTTGAACCCCTAGGCAGGAAAACACCACATAATTACATCTTTAAAATATTATTACTACACTACTATCCTAAAATTTTCGTTACTTACAGGGAAATCTTTTTGTAGGTGAACCCCCTCTGGCTATGCGGATTCTTTCCCTCTGTCCAGAAGTGTTTTAAATGATCTGCAAATGGTCTCTCAGTAAAGCAGTGTCTCCCCTTGGGAAGCAGCTGGATTCAGGCACTTGACCTTTCTGAGTTTGGTATTCAGAAATTGCCAATGAAGATCTTAGAGTAAAGGGAAGTGAGCTGACTGAAAATTCTGCCTCTTAAAGAATGACATAGCTTTGTTCACAGAATTTGCTCCAATTAACATGATTAAATTCTGGGATCTGAAATAGAGATAATTTCTTTCTGAAATGGATATACTTAGGATTGGGAGTCATGACAGTGTGGTTTTCAGGAGATAAGGTTGCTTTTTTTCTAGAATAATTTATTCATCATTTCAATAAATATTAACTGAATGTACTCTGTACTAATTACTTATAGAACAATAGCAAAGCAGACTATGGAGGTTATGGTCTGGTAGGAAGACAGACTTTTATCAGGTGAATATTATAATCATTTCCACACCATACAGCAGCACAGCATTATGGGAGAAAACAGCAGGCTCTCTGACCTCAGTGAAGACAGGTGGTGGTTAGGAAGACATACTGAAAATGTAGATGTAAGAGTGAATCAATATTATCATATCATTTTTAGCATAAGTCAATTTACTATCTAATCATGCTTTTCTTTGTTTCCAAGCGTGTTCTAAAATAGGTTAAATAGCAAGTGCTTAATTACGAGGCATCAAAAAGAAGCATGTGACTCTAGTCCTCTCTAGCCCTCTATCATCCAGTTGAATTATTGTGTTTTCATTTGCCATTTCTAAGTATTGATATAGTTAGTTCAATGGCAACATATTAAAATTTTACTCCTAATAAATGTCATTAGGATGACTAAGGTGAGACTGTCATCTTGTTCCTTTTCTCAGATTGTGAACTCTAGTAGGTGAAATAGCATCGATATTTTTATGTGCTTGATAAAGATAAACAGAAGGAGACTCAGCATTTGTATTAGCAGTCTGAGACTGTAGCACAAAGCTGTGTAGAGGTAGAGGTCACTCAGTTCTATGATGGACTATTTAACTCGTCCCATTGAGGAAAGTTTCCATTGCCACTCAACTGGACTGCACCTCTTCTGCAAGAATTGCTGTTCATTTTCATCTCTGTCATTCAAATATCGTTCATGAGTTAAGTTTTCCATTTTTAAAACATGGGACACATGAAAAATGCTATATAAAGTCAAAATCATTTTTATAATCTCTGATGGCATCTTCATCCTGTCACTGCTATTCTGGGATTCTGTAGCCATAACACAAAGAACAGCAATCAACAGCAGAATGCAAGATGAGATTAGAATTGCTGAGCTTAATCACCCAATCAAACGCTGTAGCTTCAGATCAGCACGTGCTTCTCTTATGGCTGTCCATTTGCAGAAATTACAAATAACCTTTTAATGTCTATATGCAATCATTGTAGTTCAACTTCCTTTCATTTTTTTTTTTCAATCTGGAGTTTAGTCAGACTCCAAAAAAAAAGTGAGTATTTTTGAGTTGAAACAGATCATTCTGTACAAACTTAGAAAGGAAGAATCACTTAAAGTTTTGCAGAAGAAAAAAAAAAAAACTAATGTGCTAATAAAAAAAATCCACTATGTTGGGCTGTTACACAGTTACACTAGGTGTGTAAATAATGTCTGTGATTTATGATATATCTTTATCAAGCCTCTCCCCTCAAGGTACAGGATTTATGCAAAAAAAAAAGAAAAAGGAAGAAAGAAGATTGTAAGAGCCGGAGATGGTGAATGATTCTTGTCTTCTTGATTCTTTTCAATTACTTTGTCTGTTTTGACTTTGTTGTTGATTTTTTAAGAAAGAAAGAGGAGAACATGACATTCTGTGGCTAGGGTTGTTGGAATGATCTGGGAAGAGCTGGGAAAGCAGAAGGAACATGATCAAAATATACTACATGATAAACTTCTTAATAAAAGCTATTTAAAAGATGCACTAAGGATGCATGGAAGAAATGACAATGAATTGGGAGAGCTAACTATGATCACACCTTCATACAAAAAATGCCTAGACCATAACAATTTAATACTACTAACATTTCTTCTCTTTTTTTGTTATCCAAATATTTAACCTACCTGTGAATTCTGTGTGTATTTCCCAATGAGGAAACCAGGATTAAGATATTTGCACAGAGCCATGAAATAGTGTAACAGCAGGTCATGAACTGTGATTCCGCATTCCTCCTTTGTGCTGTTGGATTACCCTAACCAGCTATACTGCCTTCCTCAATTAGTTAAGGTCACTACTTTTCAGACAAAATGCCAGAGCCACGGACCACTTGATGACCTTCACAAGGTCAAAACTAATTTTACGACAATGGATTACAAATATTAAAATAAGGCTTTTGATCTCCTTGTACTGTTATCAAATGTAATTTTTCCTCCAGCTCATCCATTAATTTATTCAATGAATATTTATTAAGAGGCATTATGTATCAAATATAGTACTTGACCTTAGTTGGATTTTAATGTTATATTTTAAAATTATTATAAACTACCAGACACGTATCTCACACCTGTGGGATGTGAGCACTCAGAAGGATGGGGCAAGAGGACTGTGAGTTTAAGGCCAGCCTGGGATATATGTAAATTCCAACCAATCCTGAACTACAAAATGAGTCTCTGTAGGTTGCAGAGCTATATTATTTATATATAATTTTCCACCACACATTAGAAAAATTAACATTCTACCTACCAACTGGGAGTCACTGAAAATTTGTTACTCAAAAGTGAAAAGACTGAGGATTCTCTCTTCCACTTTGCCTTCTCTGTCCTTAGAATGGCTTTCTTAGTTCTCACAATTCCCTACCTCTCTCTGAGGGCTCTGATTAGATATCGTGTATTTCATACCTCCAGTTCAATGTGCAGACCAGACACTAGGGGAAGACTATGAGAAGTTTATATATTTGCTCGGCATCAAAGCAAACAAGTAGGTGATGGTATAGAAATGCTGGTTAACTTTGAAACTGTTACAAAAAGCTTCAGCATTTTCCCCAACATCCTCCTCTCCTAAAGAAAGTAATGTAACACCACCTGAAATACTGTCTCTACCAAATGTTACCTGTTGAAGGCATTTTGATAACATCATAATGAAGCTCACGGTTGAATTTTTGAGAATCTTCAAGAAGAGTATTCTGGGACCACTTCGGGTCCTCATGCTTATTAATCAGTTTGTTGCTGTGAGCATCTTTCCGTTGCTGTATTTATAACCTAGCTATAAGCAGTTGTTTTCTAATGGATGTTATGTGTCTGTATATTTCTTTCCTAGGCACGAGCAATGTGAAAACTGTGAATTTAATTATCTGTCTCTGTTATTTCTTAACGTTAATATGATTGATGCCTGCTACATGGCAATAACCTAATAAAATAGAATTAGTTAAATTGATTTAATCTTTCTTCAAATATTTCCTCTGCTGTATTAATAACAAGATAAGCAGTGGTCTTGCTTGGATACTTGTCTCACAGCGTCAAGAAATACTAGCAAAGCATTTTGAAATCGCTATAACTCACAGTCTACTTCTTTTCCAAATATTACTGGTACCAGACGCCAATTTCTTCTCCTCCTCCTCCTCTTCCTCCTTCTCCATCTCCTCCTCTTCACCTCATTCATTCTTTATAGCCAGCATAGTCAACATCTACTCTGAGAAATAATCTGATCCCCAAAATTTCTTAAAGAAATACATTTAATATTTAGCCATGTGATTGCATAATGGTATATACTCTTCTAACAATGTACATCTCTTTGGTGTTTGTTACTGGGAAGGAAGTACATAGTTGGTTAGTGAAGGACTCTGCTTGATTACTATTGATCAAGTGCTTAATTATACCTCATCTACTTTGTTATTTTATTGTAAAACTCCTTAATTATTATTTTTGTTCATATCTCGATTTCTATCTCAATATAACATTTTTCTTGAAATGAATGTAATTCCTAGGACTAGTTTACCAAAACCATAGAGATTAGAGAGCAATGCTGTCTAAATTTATTTCAACCGTTATTTACCCAGTTGCTTCTTGGAAATCATATGTTTGATTCATCTTAAAATCCATGAAGATAACATATTAAAGTAATGAATTATATCCCACTTATATTCATATTGCTCTCTGCAAGCTTGTGACGCCATTTTGAACATAATGCATGAATTCAGATGTTGCAATACAATAGCTTTGGAAATTAAACATCCTTTTTTTATTCTATTCTATAAATAACAAGAGAAAGATAAAATTTCTTTACCACAAAGTAGGATCTAGTCCACATATTTTAAACGAATAATCAACTTTCCTAACTTATAAAGTATTTAATTGGCTTCTTTTATAAAGTATCACTTATGAAATGCTAATTTATTTTCCTAGTTTGAAGTGTGTGTGTGTGTGTGTGTGTGTGTGTGTGTGTGTTTGTGTGTGTGCATGTTTGTGTGTATGCAGGTATATACATGTGAGTTCAGGAGCCCACAGAGGTCAATTGACAACATCAGATCCCCTGGAGGTAGAATTACACACAGTTGTGAACTGCCCAATGTGGGTGCTGGAAACCAAACTTAGATCCTCTGCAAAGACAGTAAGTACTCTTAACTGCTGAGCCATCTCTCCATCCTCTCTACCTTATTGTCTGAGCTCATTCACTGGACTAGAAGCTCATCATTTTGTCTAGACTCCCTGGCCCATGCTGGAATTACAGCGGTGTACTAGAACACCTGGATTTGTTATGTGGATGCCGGACTCGGGTCCTTGTGCTTATACAGCGAGTACTTTACCCACAGAGTCATCTCTCCAACCCCAACAAGGAAAGTGAAATTATGTGGGTATTTGACTTTTTAATATTTGAGATTATAACATCATTGCATCATGTCCCCCTCCCCTCACTCTAAACCCTCCCATGTACCCCTTCTTATTCTCTTTCAAATCCATGACCTTGTTTTTATTAATTGTTCTTATATGCATACACGTATAGGTATGTATATATGTAGTCCTAAATATTACTGCTCAGAATGTATTATCATCTGTACAATGTTACTTGTACATATGTTTTCAGGGCTGAAAACCCAAGAGCACTTGGTGTGCTCTTCCCTGGGAAAGACAATTTCTACCATTCTTAGCATTCTTATTTGCCTGTAGTTCATTGTTCAGGGTTGAGGCCTTGGGGTCTTTTCTAATATTCCTTAGGTTATTTATGATTGTTGCTCTTGTTCAGCTCATGTGTGGCCAGTCATATTGGTGAGGTTTTTATGAGTGTAGTTTTTGACATCAATAGGAGATACAATCTCAACGCTGTTAAAACCTAATAGGAATTATTAGAAGTG
This sequence comes from Cricetomys ansorgei, assembly GCA_026225945.1. Taxonomy (NCBI): domain Eukaryota; kingdom Metazoa; phylum Chordata; class Mammalia; order Rodentia; family Nesomyidae; genus Cricetomys; species Cricetomys ansorgei. The sequence continues at coordinate 6,517,669 of JAMJFZ010001796.1, forward strand.
GACTAGATCATAGAAACAGTTTACACCCCAGGTAGGTCATGTATCTCTTCTTCTACAAAGATGCAGTCAAAAATCATTCTGAATGTCAAACCTAGATTTTGTGTCCTTCTTTAATGAGGAGAGGTGATAAAAGGATGATTTAAACATTGGTTCATAAAATATGCTCAATACCAGGCCTACCACTTATCTAACATTTATTAGATTGTTGTTTCTTCCATTACTTAAAATTATACTTCTTGTTACTTAGCAGGGATTTTAAAATGTCTTTATTTCCTGATATGTGAAATTCAAAGTTCAGAAAGGAATATATTGGAGAGCCACAGGAAAAGTGAGAAGGCTGCAGCAGATTCATATAAAATAACATTAGAAGCTATACTCAGAATTGTTTACAGTGTCTTTATCCCTCGCAAGTCAAACATTAGCAATGTAAAAGTAATCCCCAGAAAGACTCTAAACTGCAAGCATCCTAGCCCATTGCATTTGCATTTGAATGGTTTTATTCCCCTTATGCTCTCAGAAAGTATTACATTAAATATTAATGTAACATTTTGCTCCTATTATTGTTCAGTTTTGCTTCCGTGAAACAGTAATGACTAGACAAGAAGTAGGGAAGAAATGGTATTTACTGATAGAATATAGCCAATCTCAAGTTATCATTTTAGCTCCAAAACAGTTTATTGTATAATGCTGGCAACTCGAGAGAATGATACTGTTTGCATGAAGTTATCTTCAATACAGTTCTTTGCTTACGATGACATGCTTCTTTTCTACTCACTCTTTCTAAGACAGGGTTGTTGGAAAGGATAGCAATTATAATGCAAAATAGAAAACATCAACATATAGATGCTCCCTGTTTCTTTCTGCTGCAAATGCAGAAAATATAACAGAAATAAAATTTCTAGTAAATATTCACTTCACTGCAAAATAAGGCATTAGTTACATGAATTAGTTTAATAAAAGAGCTGAAAGTATAAACGTTTCATTCAAGAATGATGATAGAAATATAGAATTTTGAGAAATTGAACTTTTACTCACCAGATACTTTGTCATATTGTATTTCCTTGGACATTGATATTGGCTAGAATAACAGCAATCTGCGCCACCAACCCTAGGTAGATAAACTGATCCATTGACATTTTGCCCCATGTAATAATAAATAATGATAACAATAATAGCTGTGTAAGGTTGGGTGTCATTCTTACGGTTTACCCTTCACTAGTCACAACTAGGATCAGATTCCAATTAATATCCATAAACCTGCTATGCTAGACACGCAAAAAGACTGGCACTATTGTCTACCTGCTGCATAATTCTATCAAAATGATGGGTTGTGGATACAAAGTGATAGCACAACTTTGCCTGCTTCCCAGTCAAGTGTATAGTGGGTTTTCAACTAATAAAGATGGGACATCAATCATGTCTCTTCGCAATCATACTCTTTATCCAGGAAGGAGGTGCAAGATTGGCCTGCTTCACACTGAATGCATATTGACTGAGTGTCTAGCATGTGCAGTCAGCCAGTGGTCTGGTTACTACCACGTTAAACAGGTATGAAGTACAGACCTTTTATCTCAGGGATTTTTATCAAGTGGATAAGAGAGTCCATATAACCACAATTTGAGAATGATGTAATAAATTACTTGGCTTATTTGCTGAATATTGCACAAACAAGGAGTTTCACTTAATACTGAGAATTAAGGATCCTTTACAGGAGAGCCCAGACACAGGCCAGGCCCTCAAGAATACACTACTCTTCAGGAACATAAAAGTTAAGGTAGACGCAATCTGGAAGGGAGGTGTACCAAGTTTGTTTGGGAATACGTGTCTACACACCTAGCTTTCTCCCTCTTGTTCCTGTACTTTCTCATTTGCTTGTAGCCCAGAGTTATGTGTCATTTAAGAATAAATAGTGTCTGAATAATGTATGCTATATGTTGCTGGGGCTGAGGGATCAGGTGGGGTGGGATAGGCTCATTAGGATATTATGATGCTGATTTCAGGGCTCTAGCCAGTGAGAGTCTTGTTTCTGTAGTTGATGGGACTTTTCTTGGACATCCCTATTCAGGGATTACCTAGCGATTAGAGAATCTTTTGGTTCACAGCCATGTTCCATCCCTGACTGATTTATCTCCAATAGGTAATGAGGTCTAGGTATGAGCTATTGTTATAAAGAAGTTTATCATGGCCAAAATAGGCACTATTGTAAAGGGTGAGACTAGTTCTATAGTGTCCCTTCATTGGAAACCTTCAGGGATACAGAAAAGACCCTTAAAATTTCCAAATAATATTTATATTATTCCTGCATAAAACAATGACAGGTATTTTACATTCCACGGGTTACAGTATCACAGATTACAGATTACAGGGACTATTACCATAATACAGTCACCAGGGTGCCCACAAACACTTGTATGTGCTGTATTTAGCTTTAAAAATACAATGCTGTTAAGGTAGTTTATTCAAATATACACTCTTCCATTATTTATTTACAATTATAATGTTATTATTAAAGTGTATATCTTATTTTTAAATGCTTGATTTTTAATTAAAATAATAGTGCTATTATTAGGAAACATGGAAAACTAATAAGAAATGTAAAATGAAGTAAACTAATATAATATTATTATTTCATTATTGTATATGATTTTATGTAAATAACAATTTCTAGCATAAAAGTAATAAATGCTATCCATGCCATATGATGTGATTTGAATCAGTCTATGGACCATATGACAGACATTTAATCATTGAAGTTTCATATATTTATGTGATATAGAATATATGCCATAGGTATAATTTTACCTATAAACTTTAACAAAACACAATATTTGTATATAATTACAAGAACAAATAGGTATATAAAGTAAACCAGGCTCATCTAAGTAGGACTCTGATGGTTGATTGCAACTGTCACCTTGATAGGATCTAAAATCATCTAGGAGATAGGTCTCTGAACATGCCTGTGGGGTATTATCTTGCTAGGTGGAAAGACTTGTTTATTGTGAGTGGCACCATGCACTGGATTAGATTCTTGGATAATGATGAGATAAACACAATGTCATATCTCTTTGTTTCTTGAATATAGATGTAATATGACCAGCAGCTCAACTTCTAAACCATGATGGTGTATATACACTGGGGCAGTGAGACAAAGTATTTCTCCCTTTTGTTACTTGTTTTCCTTCCTTCCTTCTTTCCTTCCTTCCTTCCTTCCTTCCTTCCTTCCTTCCTTCCTTCCTTCCTTCCTTCCTTCCCTCCTTCCTTCCTTCCTTCCTCTTCCTTCTCCTCCCTCCTTTGTCCTTCCTTCCTTCCTTCCTTCCTTCCTTCCTTCCTTCCTTCCTTCCTTCCTTCCTTTCTTTCTTTCTTTCTTTCTTTCTTTCTTTCTTTCTTTCTTTCTTTCTTTCTTTCTTTCTTTCTTTCTTTCATTCCTGCCCTCCTGCTCCTTTCCCTCCTTCTGACATATGGTATCGCTATACAGCCTTGGCTACTCTGGAACTCACTATGTAGACCAGGATGGCCTCAAACTGGGATTAAAGGGATAGATACTATGCCCCACTCCCTTATGTTTTTTTTTTTATCACAGAAATAAGAAAAGAAATAAAATAAATAAAACAGAGACAATCCTCCAAGATTCACAGAAACTAGAGATAGAACCAGATATTTATAATCTGTACTATTTTTTTTCTAGTTGCACCCGACATTGCCACACAGTATCAGAGTTATTTTACCCTTAAGTGTTTTACACCCTGTTGTCTCCTTTATGTCTCTGATCTCATACTTTGAGCCATTACTAAGTAAAATAATGGTTACTTAAACACAAGCTCTAAGGTTTCCCAGCATTCTATCAGCTTCCAAGACAGCTACTTTGACTAAGGGGCTGGCATCAAAGTGTGCATACACAGACAAAGGGGCAACCATCCATCCCTTCCTGACAGGGAGAGAGGAGTGTATGATTTCATCGCAATGCTTGAAACACATATATTTTATATTTTTAGTATTTTCCATTTAATATTTGAAGAATTCAGTTAAATATAGATAACTAAAATGACATAAAAATCATAGTTAAACATAGGTAATTAAAACGACAGAAAATGCAGCCACAGATAAAAGTGATCTGTTATAAAAACACATACAAAAGCATACACATGCACAAAAATACAAATGAATGCACATTAGTCTTATTTTGTAACTCTAAAATCATAAACAACAGTAGCAAGTCTGTGCAGTAGCAATTTTGAGAGCCATGACAATTGTTTTTAACCACTATTTCCAGAGTATTCAGCTTATGTATTCATGAGTTCAGCCTGAGAATAGAACAGTGTGTAAATAGGCTGTACCCCCATGTTTCCAGGTGGCTTTTCTTTCTTGTTAGAATGTATGAGTTGTGTCATAGGACTTAATTACCACAGCCTCAGAACCTTTGCATTTTTCCCTGTCAATGGTCCTTGACTTCCTTATCACCAGCAGCATAGCTTGTGGTATATTTGCTGTCTGAGATTCTCTCACTTCCAAGAGTTTAAAAGTTTGTAATGTCCACATGACACAGAATAGGAAATGATCTGAAGAAAGACTGGGAACTCAAGTCATGTTCACATATTTGACCCAAATAGGAACAAATAATACTAGAACTCTAATTTTTAATTCTGCAAAGAAGGATTCTGCTCTTCTGTCAAAATAAGATAAGTCCAGGGTTCTTAATATATAGCGTGTTGGTAGAGTACATGTGAAAAATCCTATATTCAATGCTTGGCACTAAAATAAATACTCCAGCAATACAGTTTTTCCTGTGCCACTTATTTTTCCCACAGGCTGTTGTTATTTAGGACAAGTAGTTAAGACTTTTAGGGGAGAATCCAGATATCTGGCTAAATTGCATAAATTCTAGAGCATTTTGAGGAACAGCAAATTCATCAGGATCACTTCATTTTTCAAGGAATACATATTAAGGATCTCTACTGATCTCATCACCGCTCTTGTGTTGGGAAAATCACGACGAAATTAGGAATCAGTTTGTACTCTGGTAAGTGATTCTAGTACATATCTTTCTTGTTCATATAATAACACCTTTCTTTGACAACATTTATAAACTAATTGACTTAAATTTAGTCAAACGATGAAGCCATTGAGGACATTGATTGCTTTATATATATGCGTATATTCATATACATATATGCATGCATATATATTGTTGGATAATTTGTATTTTGAGCCTATTTATTCACCATTTACCTACCCAGCTCTCCCTGGATGTTGTCCCTCAACATTTACCACATCTAAATTCATGTCTTTTCCTCTTTTAAAACTATAATCCACTGAATCTAATTAGTGCTGCCCAATGTGCATAGGTGTGTTTATTTTAAAATCTTAATAGATCAGAAGAGAAGAACAACATTCTATAAGATAATTTAAAAAATTTTAAAGTCCACTGCAGTTTAGACATTCTTTGAATAGGCATACCCCCAAAGGGTCACAGCTGGGTAAGATTATTGATGGTTTTTCTCCCCAAGTAGTCTGTAGAGCATCTTCTGACACTGAAATCCTGCTAGCAGTAATGAAACTCTTAGGACAATACCAACTTGATTTCTTCAAGTATAACCAAAGTATATAGTGTCTCCAGCAATAGGGTATTATTATCGAGTTCTGGGGGTATAATTATTTTAAGTGGTAAATAACTGTCAAGAAATTTCTGTTTTAACAGAAAGCATAGTCTTACTGGATTTTAGGTGATGCTTGGTAAAGTTATACCCTTCCTGTACTATTGTTATTACTATATCTGCGATCAGCCGTGCTCAATCAAGAGCAATGTATTTATAAAACAGTATGTAATTCATTCCCAATTAATTCTCTTTTCCTGCCTTGTCTATTCTTTTCCAATCAAGCAAAAAAAAAAAAAAAGATTCTTGTGAAGATGTGATGAGGGATAAATCATCCTTCAAACTAAATTTTTCTTGACAGCTACTGGAGTAAAATAAGGTAATATTGTCAGTCTAAAACCAGTAAGATGTTAACAGAAAAAGGCAATATTTGATACTTTTATCCTTTTATTATGCTTTTATAATTTTCCATTCTATTTGGATTTAAGTTTGGTGATACGTACTATTTCATATAATAGTACAAGTAGAGATACCAAATAGAAGAATATTACCTCCAAATTAGCATTTCATATTTCCATTAACATATAAAATAACGAATAAAATAATACATTTATGACCCCCATGTTTTGAATGATTCTTTTAAAAAGATTGCTATCAAGTAAACTAACCTTGGTCCAATCATGTTGGTTGTTATTTAAAAAAAACAAAACCAAACAAACCAACTATTGTAAATTCTACTTGTCATTCGCTTACCAAAAGGTTCATTTAAAAATACGAATAGACCCACATAGAAGATCAACATTCTAGAAGGTGATAATGGATGGTTTTAAGATGAAACAGTGTTAGACAGTGAGTTTATTTTCTTTAATAGAATGTTGTCAAGAATTTAAACAATCTTTGTTCCTGAAGTACTATCCCTGAGCTGACTTGTTGTATATGGAGCCATAATTAAAACTTAATTGGTAAGAATATTAAATTATCTTTGCAAAAGTCTGTGACTTTCAAATGAAGCTAAGTTATAATAGGTTCAGACAGTGCTACATTTATCTACCCCATACTGTTTTCTAGATAATTGACCTTGCTCTCCACTTGACCTTAAATGAAAAGAGATGCTATGCCAGACAGGTCTACAACCTCTGAAGACCTGAAAATGCTGACATAGCCAGTCCACATATTTGCATTATGCATATTAAACTAACAGACAATAGTATTTACAAGGCTTTACTAAACGCCTAAATCTATTTTGTGGACAAAAGGATTTTTACGTTAATTCATTTTGTGGAGAGAATAATTTAACCAAGTTAGCATATTGTTGACAGAATTATGATGAAATTCATTTTGTCTACATAATTGATTGGACAGCTAGCAGAATGCATTTTTCCCTGGGATGAAGAATGTGCAAGGTTGTCAAATGGCATTTCCTCCCAGCTTCCCTATCATTGTGATAGCAAAATGAGTGCAAAATCCTTTCATTTACAAAATCGATATGGGTGTTAGTTATTGTCAAATAGATATCAAGTTCTTTTTTGTTAAGTATTGATAGTAAAACATTGCTGCCATTCACTGAGAAGATGTTAATCTCACGAAAGCATTGTTCTGAAAGAAGCTTACATCTAATCTGTGTAACAAGGTAGGTGTGTGGTTTGTTCACTTCATACTCAGCTACAAATGTGGAATAAGCATTCTGGCTACAAATTTTAAATGAATGGCTGGACTGAAAACCTACAAAACAATGTCAATGTTGAAAGGCAGAATAAAGAAGGGTCACGAATAGTACACGATTAGAAATATTGAAAGCTCCACAGCACGCTATCAACACTGAATGTAAATTTACACGGTTCTCCAGATGCACTTTTAATTGAATTAGATCATTGTATTATAATCCACTTAAGCCCAGAGGCTTGTACAATGAAGATGAGTGGTGTAGCCCAGCAATGACAATGGATTTCTGCCATGTGCTTCATGCTTCTCCACATTTGCATAGCACCTACTGCCAAAAGTCTGTGAATGCTCTGAAAAGATCCCTATGATGGTAGATAGCTTGGGCCACGCATGGGACACAGAAATATTGTAGATGCTCTTTAGGGAATCTCTTCGGTCTGCATGTCAGAACAAGGAAATCAGAATGCGAGAAGAGCATAACTGTGATGATGGCTGACCTTAAGATAAACACGGCACACATGTTAGGAATCTGGGATTATTTAGGGTCTATATTTGTCCTATCACAAGTAGAGATTACAAGAGCATGCCCAGTCAACTCCCAACTGTGTCTATTAGTTCCAAGGAAAATGTGGAGGTGGTAAAACATTAGTTTGAGTAGATGTATTGTTCACTATGGTGCACTTCAGGGCTACTTACATAATTTGTGTGCTCATGTTGTAAGACTAGATTTAACTATTTTCAGGAACACAATCATTCTTTCTTTGCATGATAATTGTGGATAACTTTCCATGTTCTGCTAGCTATTATTATTTTTCTAAAATACACACCATTTCATACTTTCAAGTTAATGGAATTAATGAGGATTGGGAACACCTCAGGTTACGGTGTTGAATTGTTTTGTGATAAATAAACAAATATTTAAGGACACTAAAGCTCAGTTGAAAGTGATTCACTCTGGCAGTCATAAATATTTAAATATAAAACTAGTAATGTTTAGGAAAATATATTTTAATAAGAATTTGGAGAAATTACACAAGAAGAAGAGGAGAAGCCATTGTGTAAAAATGAGTTATAAATACTGGGCCTGTGAGCAGAGCTGTATTGTCCGCTCCAAAGCCCAACTTGATATGACATTGAAAAACATTTTGAGAAGGAAACCTTGTTTGTATTTTTGCATTGATTACTTATCATCTCAAACTAATTTGATTTGAGAAGTGTATACAAAAGTTGTATAAGATATAATTTCCCTATTTCAATTTAGGAATAGAATATTTAATACGTGTTTAAGAAGCAGGTTTAATGGTGTGTGACAAATGTGTGTTAATATTAACACATACAGAGCATGTGTATTCTCTGTCTGTGTCCTAGCATAATAAGCCTAGAGACATGAATATTAATACAATTCAAAGCAAGATATGTAAGCTAAACCTATCTTTTTAGTTATATAGTAATACACTTAAAAACATATGCCCATCTTTAATCAAAACCCTTAAAAACACATGTAAAATAAAACAAGTCCACATGAAGCTTTTGAGGGAAGAAAATTTAATGAATATGAAACTATAAATGGGGCTGGATAGGAGGTGAGTATTCACTGTATAGGAAGCTGGACATTCACTCCTGCTAACTACACTGGCATCAAAACTTCAACCATCTCATTACGTTTGACATAAATATTTTAACATCCTTCCTTTTTCTGATGTTTAACACATTTATCTTTTGCCAAAAACTTCAAGGAAAAGTCTACTATTTATTTACTAAATTGATGATTTAACTTAGGACCTTAAATAGGCCAGGCAAGTGTTATACCACTGGGCTAACATTCCAATCCCTTCTTATGCATTATTTATTAAAATGTTAAGATAGGATCTCTCCTTATTACCCAGGCTGATCTTGCACTCACTATGTAGCCCAGGTTAGTCTTGAACTTAAGATCCACCTGCTTTTGCCTCCACATAGCTGGGATGATAGGAGTATACCATCACAGCCTGGTATCACTTCCATTTACCGATAAATGATGATACTCCTAAATCTTAGGTAACAAACCACCTAGGACTTCAGAGAAAACCAACCGAGCGAGCGAAGAAATAGACAGTACAAAACTCTAGTGCTTCAGAGACAAGTTCAGCTCTTGCTTCATCCCATTGTATATGATTTATAGTTAGAAATAAAACTTGAACTCAGTTCAAAAAAGATGATCAAAAGACTATTTTATATGATGCTAAGTTTAAAAAGCCATAACCTGAATAGCAGGTGAAAAAAATGAACTCAAAGTCTGGTAAACAGGTTTCGTAGATAGAGGTCTTAGTGTTCAGACTAGAGAATTATGTCTTACTGGAGGAAACAAAGTTTCAAAAAAGTTTCTAAAATGGAATGAGAATAATCTACATTACCAAAATTTCACTTTACAAGAGAGTTATAAGAAATTCAATATGCATACTGCTTGAGGTGTTTTAAGCTTCTTATAGAAAAAGTTGATGAGAGAATATTCTCTTCGATGTCTTTGGTATTTATTACATTTTTCAAGGGATTATTTAGAAATTAATATGGTACCATGGGGCATAAAATATCTCTAAGTATCAGACATAGGTCAAAGGAAAGCCCTGGCCATTCACAACAATAAATAAAGGGTATCAGAATGACTGGCAGCAATAACAAACTGAAAATTCTTTGGCTTCAAACTCACTTTACTTCTGAGAGGACCAAGAAAACACAACACAGCAATCATTCTATGTAAAGTACAATTATGTGGCATATGCATAAGAAAACTGTACTTTTACAAATAAACATAAAGGCAGGTTTTGAGGTAAAGATGACATTCAAGGTATATGAACTTTCTATTAATCTTCTGGACACTCCTCTAAATTGAGAGGAAAAGTTTATTTTCCAAAGTCACACATCCATAAGCTTGAGGGCATGGTAGAAGGGACTCTAGCAACAGTAGTGTTACTATTGGCAACAGACCTGAATAAATTTAATCCCAAGCCTGTGGTGAAGAGCTCTCAGAAGCCTCCTGATGGGATCAGGGTCATGAATCAGCAGCACCTAGCGCACCACCTATCTGTTGCTATATGGCAAACTATCACAAAACTTAGAGTAACACATTAAACATCTATTCTCTGTTCACAGTCTGTGGGTTGAGGATACAGCAAGATTTGTTGAATGGAATATGTTTGTTGATGCTCCATCTTCCTGATACCAAAATGAAGATGATTTTAATGGCAAAGGGTTACAGTAGCCAGATCTTTTGTTGTAGGATTAATGTCTATGTTGCTCCTCAAAATATTTACACTAGAGTCTGTTAACATGGGGCTGGAGGGATTGCTCAATGGTTAGGAACACTTGCTGCCCTTGAAGAAGACCCAGGTTTGGTTCTCAGTACACACATGGTGACTCATAACTATATAATATAGGACTGAGGTTTGGTTCTCAGTACACACAAGGCAGCTCATTAACTATTTATAGCTATTATAACTAATATAATCATGGGATCTGACACTATTTTATAGCCTCCATGGGCACCAGGAATATATGTGGTATTCATAAGTACAAGAATACATTCATACATAAAATTTTAAAATAAATCTTTTATAAGAAACCTATTCACAGATGTGACATTGTTTGGAGGAGTGGCTTTAGGGGGTGATCAGGTGAGGACTTGGTGGTTTTATGGACAGTGTTAGTGCCCTGATCAAACAGTTCCCAAAATGTCCTTTTGCTCCTAGTGCAAGTGGTGTCACCAGTGTCAGTTTCCTTTCCTGCTGCAATGATGAAACATCCATGATCTTATATATAAAGAAAATATAATCATGGATAAAAGATCAGAAATCATAACATTCTGGGACCTGTAAGTAGCAGTGGAACCAGGAAGAGATGGGAGAGATGCTTTCAACATTATGGAGGTAATACTTTCGTAATGTGAATTGTAACGCAGGCATAGTATTAGTCAAACAGGGGTGCACTGAAAATTTGGTCAGGCAAAGTCTGATAACTTTCCTTTCCTCATATCCATGCACAGATTGTTCTCTATCAAATAGGGGAGCACTCCAAGAAATATGTACCCACATGTCGAGAGAGAGAGAGAGAGAAAGAGAGAGAGAGAGAGAGAGAGAGAGAGAGAGAGAGAGAGAGAGAGAGAGAGAGAAAGAGAGAGAGAGAGAGAGAGAGATCCAAACACACCAAACACAGGAGGAGGATGCAGGGAACTGTCATGACGACAGCTCCAGGCCAGGCACAGAAGACAGCCAGTTCAGACCAGCAAAACAACAGAGGGAAGAGAAAGAGTCAAAGACCATGGGCCGGAGAAAGCAAGCAAATCAGAGTGGCTTTGGAAATGCATGTTTAAGTTACACAAGATATGTTTTTACACAAGATATAGAAAAGACTAGCAATTCACATGGTTCAGGAAGAGAATTCATAAAAAAGGTTCACATAGTGAGTCGCTTGATGAATTTGGATATTTGGAGAGAATATATAAGGCATGAGAGGAGGAATGTGAGGTAAGAATCATGGATGGAAAGCAACTAAAAATGAGCAAATCATTTTTTTAAATCTTGGGACAAAGAACAAAGAATTGCTTAGGGGAAAGGGTAACCTTGTTGATAGAGTCTAATTTCTGTTGCTATGACAGAATACCAGAGACTAAGGCAATTTACAAGTCATACAGCCTAACTCTGGCTTCTGCTCAGCTTCTGGTGAGCACCCTATGCTTTTTCAAGGCAGAGCATAGAATAGAAGGACCAGTGGATTCATGTAGAAGAGCTGGATCATGAAGGTGACCTTGATTTGTAACAATGGATTTCCTTGGTGACTATTCCAGTCCTGCAAGAGAAGCATTCATCCATTCATGAGGGTGATGTCACAAGACTTAATTACCTCCCAGTGGTCTCACCATCTCTCAACACCATTTTATTAACAATCACATTTCAGCTCAAGTTTTGGAAGGACAAATCATATCCACTGTGCAGTACACATATTAGCACATTACACATTATAGTTGACTTTGTAAAAATATAATCATTGGTAGTTACTGATCCAGAGATGATACTGAAAAGCTAGGGTGAAATTGGACTGAGGTTCAAGAATGTTCTTGGATAGGATTAAGAAGGGGAAGAAAACAGAACAGATTCCTTTCTTCTCTAGCTCCACATTATTTAAAGACATTGATTAAATTGCTAAAATAGCAATCCATGCAAGATCATAGTATTCTTTAGGAGTGTATTTGTTACTTTGTCTGGAGCTCAGCCAAAACAGCTAACAGGAAACAATTTAAGGGAAGAGAGGCTTATCTTGGCTCTGTCATAGAAGGGGATGCTTGGGAGCAGAGCTGGCTTGGTCTATGGTACCAACTACAAAGGGATGTGGCAGTGCACTTCTAGCTCTTTAAATAGTTCTTTGTTTAACCCTGAGCACCATTCTGTGGGGTAGTACCACTCACTGTCAGAGAAGGAATTTCCTTCTCAGACCTCTTTGGAGATGTGTCTCAAAGACACATCCAAAGGTTTGTCTCCTGGGTGAATCCAAATGGAGTCCGGTTGATGGTGAATATTAACTATACTAAGAGGGTCAGTTATTAATTCTTTGTATTGAAGTAAATAGGGAATTTTTTTTGCTTCAAAATTGCTTCTTCATAACTTATGCCCCTCTACCTCAGTCACGTTTTGTTTAGAATTAAAGCTAACACTGAGAGAAAGGATCAAAAGGTAGAGGGAGAGAACCATCCTATCAGAAGACATCATACAGTGATGTCGAATAATAGTATTGAGAACTGAGCAGAGATGCATATTTGTAATATCCATGACTCTTTAATCACTGATTACATAAACACACACATATATACACATCAATGCACACACACAGATACACATATTCACATGCATACATGAATATACATATAAACACCCGCCTCTACATGCACAAACACCCACGTGAACACATACATACATCCCCCCACACATGCACAGATACATGTCCATGCATACACATACACATATGTGCACAAACAAATACTTTCCAAGGACGATTTCAAAGCCCAAATGAATTATTGGATTTTCTAGGTTCAAAGCTGCTTTTGAATGTCAAAATTCCTAAGGACAGTAAGAAGGAAGGAAAGTTGTAGAAAAAGGAGGAAGAGAGACAGAGAAGATGTATGCTTTTTTAATGTATTTAAATTGCAACGTCATTACATGTCCTACTCAGTGTTTAGACACATGTGCACTGTCAGACCTCTAGATCTTCAAAGCAGGTTCTTCACTTTCCAAGGAATTCCAAATCTGAACACTTCTGTATTAATTTTGTGCTAACACACACACACACACACACACACACACACACACACACACATCACTGGCTGTGGAATTTTTGCCTGGTGTCTAAACTAATTTTAAATTCTCAATGTTTTATTATTTTAATCACCAGATATTTCCTGGTTGTGTTTCCTAACATGCTTGTTTCCTAATGACAATAAGGAAAGGAAAAGAGATGTAAGGAAATTATGTAAACTTAGTGTATCAGAATGATTTTAAGAGGGGTTGTTAATGGCTGGAGTTCAGGAACCATGCACACTCTGCATTTGGTGCCATTCTAGACTCTCATAGTTGTGAAAAAGGTCACCTGGAGGATGTTTTCATTGTTGTTTGTGGGATCCTAGCCTCAGCTAGAGGAATTGTGCAGAAGAGAGGGGCTGCTTGCTTCAATGGGAGGAAGTTTATTCATTTTTAAAATGCCTGTCAGCTACAAGGACACCATTATCTCCAAAGGCAAAGGCACATACTCTTAGTGTCTTGGACATACAAAAAATATTAGATTTCAAGAAAATATCTTACAGAAATGACCCTGAGGCATTGTCTTAACACAAAAGCCGACGAAGACAAGCTTGCGTTTTGAGTAAACTCAGCTCTGGCTAAAGTGAGGCGAGAGCATCTCAGCTAAGCTCGAGCAGACTGAGCCTTGTCTCATAATGAAAGTGTGACGTCTATTTCTGTAAAAAATGCAGTGTTTATTATAGCGGGAGAAATGCATATGGATCAAATTTACCCTTTCCCTCTGCTTCCAAGAGGACTGACATTCCTGTCTTCTCTGTCATAATTATTCTCCTTGTTAATGCCTCACAATGAGGGGAGAGATCAGTTGTGTCATTACACCTTGCTGCTAAACAGAAGCAACACAGCCGTTAATGACTTTAACATATGTTCATGTTTTCCTGGCCAATGGGATCTTCATTTATTTATTTCTCCTGGAGGAGGCAAGACATGTCTGTTAAGACGATGATTCTGAATGCCTTTTTCTGGGAATTTATAGTAAAATCAAAGTTTCCAGGTTTGGTATTAGAAGTGATGCAGTCGAGACCAAAGTGCCTACACCTTCCCCACTCCAAGGCATTTCTGGATTCATTACAGATCTGTCCGCTAGGTGGCGATATAAATATGTAATGGCTTGAAAAGAGGAAGTTGACAGGCTCTTCAAATGCAATGCAGAGGTTCATGATTTCAATAAAATGTGTGACACTAAGAAATCTCACATATATAAATAAGGGAGTTGGATAGAAAAGGAGAAAGAAACTGAATGAATGTGACCAGAAGACTTAAGGAGGGCATATTTGGGACGAAAAGGATCTGCCAGAGGGGAGTAAGAGGAAAGTAGAAGGCTATACCGACACAGGGCAAATAACGAAGTTTATTGATGTACATGTATAAAATGTCACAGGACACATTGTGTTGTATATAAATGTTGAAAAAAATTCAACAGGACAAGAGAGCTGGGTCAGTGGTTAGGAATGTGCACTGCTCCTGCAGAGGGCCAGAGTTCAGTTCCTAGCACCCAGGTCAGGAAGATCAGAGTGGCCTGTGACTCCAGCTCCGGGGAACTGACACTCTCTTCCAAGTTCTCCAGCATGTATGCTCACTGAACCCATTGAGCCTACAACCATCAATAAAAACATCAATAAAATCAGTTTTAAAACACACAAATTTCCTAAAACTAACTTGAGAGGCCATGGGTTTTACATCTGAAAGCTTGAGTTATTGTCAAGTAGTTAGCAATTTAAACCGCCCTTCCCTGTGCTCCCCCCACCCTGTGTGTAAAATACACACAGCTGTATTTTAATCTCACTTGAACTGTTTAGCTAATTGTTTTAGTTCTCAATTTTTCTTGTCAGTTCAGGTTAGTCTTGGTCAAATTACTTAACCTCTTCATATGTCTTATAGCAATATAATGTGAAGAAGCACTAATAAAAACCATTATAAAACACTTTGCAAATGTTAGTGCCCAAGACAACTACATTGCTTTGAAGTCACCAAAAGCATGTCAAGGATTCAGACAAGTACATAATTAAACTGTCCAAACTGCATTAGCGATTGACAGCATTTAACTAGGGCTGACTATTCCTATCAAGTGATGAGTTTAAATTATAGTGGCCTTGGGAGCTCTCAGAGATCTTACCAGAGTAGAACTAGGACAGGACACTTGAGCTTGAAAGTTTATGCATATCTTTTGCAGCAATAATGAAAACCTCATTGAATGGATGCCTCTTCAGTTTCTCTTTCGTTTTCCATAGAAGAAGCTGTAATTCAACTAGTTTTTATGGAAAAATATTGAATGTCATTGTACATAATATTAATAGCAATGTAGTTCAAAATGGGATGTCTTGGTGACCTAAATGTCCCATCCTTCAGCATAACTGAAGTCATATTAATAGTTGTGCCTATGTTTCTCTGGTGCCAAGCCCTCACCTGTTCGTACAGGAATTTTATCACCCATCAGTGTTTCTGAGAATGCTGACGCCGTGACTTCAGAGCATGCCACACTACTGGTCGTGCCCACTGCTTCTGATAATTGAAATAGACTGCAAAGCTGTTTCTATCACTAGAACAGCAAGGCTTTACGTGAGAGACCACTGAGCTGAATTTCAGAGAGGTAGATAGAAGTCACTGTTGTTGCTTAAAACAAGGAAGAGAGAGAGAGAGAGAGAGAGAGAGAGAGAGAGGGAGAATATGTGTACTTGTCTGAATCCTTGACATGTTTTTGGTGACTTCAAAGCAATGTAGTTGTCCTGGGCACTAACATTTGCAAAGTGGTTTTTTTTTTTATATTTGCATATAAATGTGTGGAGAGCAGAAGACAATCTCTGTTCCTCCTTCTCAAGAGGAAGTTTGTTTCATACAAGGTTTCTCACTGTCCTGGAACTCCCCAAATCTGCAAGTCTGTCTGGCCAGCAAGTTCCCATTCTTTGCCTCCCCAGGATTGAGACTATAAGCATCTTCTATCAAACCTGATAGAACCTGACAGGTTCTTGTGATCAAACTCAGGTGATCATGCTTCCAGAGCAAGCACTATACCAAGTGATCTATCTCCACAACCACATGATAACCACATAAATGGGAATTTAATAGCTAATTAGTGAGATAAAGACTAAGCATCCCAATATAGGCTCATGAACACCAAGATTAGCTGCAGATGAAACCGATAGTTCTCTCAACCCGTAGGGACTTTGGGAAATGGTCACAACATGAAGTTAAGAGCTAGGAAATCAGAGCTAAGGATGGAAGCTACAAACACAAGAGAATCCATCAGGAGCTGGACACATAAAAGAGGTTTGAGCATTGCCAAAAAGTCTGCCAGAAGCAGAGAAAGGAGAAGAATTCTCTAAGTTCTCTCTCCCTACCCAATTTCTCCCTGTTCTTTTAACTACCCTAATTCAGCTGAAAGCCAGCTGATGAGCATATAGCTGCAGGGAAAGTCATGGAAAGCCCTGATATAGAATAGGACAGGACTATAGTAGAAAATGGACCAGAGAGCACCCAGCACTGGATCTGGACAGGAAGGTGGGCTGCTCTTGCTGGAATCGATAGCCAACAAGCTTGTCTCTGGCTGCTGCTGTGGCCAGTTCTGCTGCCTGGCAGCTACTCTGCATTACCTACTCTGCTCCACAGAGATTTGTTTTACATGCCCTATTTCTAGAAGAGAAGTTGATTTTTTTTTAAGAAAAAACTTTGCAAATATATTAGATTTTTGTGGACTTTATTGTGTTTATCATACTATCAGTCGTAGCACAAAAATATCCATATACTCATAGGCAGGATGTAAAGAGTGAATCATGCCATGCTGTACCAAGACTTCTTTATGGTTTAAGCAGGTGGAATTGCCCTATGTCGGCTAACTTCCTCCTTAGAATAAGTGGCATCAGCTTTCTTGTAACTGAGCCAGATCCTGAAGCTGTTACCATTATTTTTCCAAGACTTAGGATCCTTCAGTGCTAACCAGGGAAGCAATGCCTCTTTCTTCTTTGGACCAGGAAAAACATTTTCCATGAGAATTCCTATGCCTTAGATAAACAGAGGCATAATATACATGTGTTTCACTTCTCAATAGTACTACAAAAGGAATGTCACATTTACGTGAATCAAATTGTATCTGACGTTGGGTCAATACATTAACAGCACATCAGCAGGTTCAAAGTCAGTCATTTTGGAAGCTACCAACTTCCTTCAAGAATCATGGAAAATATAAAAGAAAGATAATATTGAGAAAATGGAAAAAAAAACCCAAAACCTTCCATATTTATATTGTAGTCACCAGTAGCATTTTCATCATATAAGCAAAAGACATTCTTGAAGACAGGCAGTCAACTCTACAAAAGTCGAACGGTGGCCATGGGGAAAGTTTTGGCATTAAGCTCCCACAGTGCACAAATTCCAGTCTTGTCCACTCAGCACTCCCTGTTTCTAAGTGACTTCTGTGCTGTGGTCCTTTACAGTTAGGTCAACTCTGTCTTGAAGCCTGCACTATTCAGTTTACCACATGGAGCTTCATTAGTCAGGACCCACTCCTTTCGGAAATTCCGGGTTACTCCCATTGGAAGCAGGCACAACTTCATTTTGTTCTCCTTCAGTCGGCACATCTGTCTGAGAAACTAAACATTTATAGATAAAGATACAGTCAGATTCCCCAGATGAGTTTTTTTTTTTTTCTGGCTTTATTTGATTTTGAGACCTTCTACCAACTTCCATAACAGGGCCCAGAAACAATTGAGTTTGATGAAATTTCTGTTTGATTTTACTGTAGATTTGAAAACATCCCTTTGTATATGTGTTGCCATGGCTGATAACAAATCCTCTGACATGAGAGATAGACAAATTGGTATTTTGAGGGAGTTTGAGGCAATTAAGGTAGAAGTGAAGGGTGGCATGTTGTTGAATTAAGATGTTTGCATTTGCTTTCTCATGAGATTCACTACAATTTTAGTGTTCAAGGGAATATAGAATTAGTTGTCCCAAAATAATTCTGCAGGCCACCAGATGCAGTGTAGATGTTGGAGAAAAGGAGCAAATCATCAGCAAAAAGGAGAAAGAAATGTGAGCGTCAAGACAAGCTATTAAATGTGTTTCAGATCTGCTGTAGTTACATTAGATTTGTCAAGGATTTATTATAGATATGTTTTACGATTTGTCAACCTGGCATGTTGTACCTTCTTGGGCAATCTACAGGGAATAGAATTTGTTCTAGTCTGTCTGTAGAAATTTAGTTTACAGCTATGTGTGGTATTACAGACACAGCCACATTGAGAAGCTGTCTGGAGTTTTGCCTGATGTTGATATCTTCGAATCTGCTGTCCCCATATTTTCTGAGGGAGGCAGTTTGCTCCACAGACATGGTCAGCTGTTCTGTGCCCAGTGACTTTCTTCCATACTGAAGAGATCAGGATTCTATTTTAATATGGTAAGCTAAGATCCAAATATGGAACTCCCCATGAGTTCAGTAAGACCGTGTTGTCTAGAGTGAATCTGGTGACAGATGTTTCTACTTCTATACACAGTAACTAAAGGCCTGGAATCTGAGGAAAGAGTCTCTGAGAATACAAAACAGGACAGAAGCCAGAGGAGGATTTATAAGAGCTGAAAGCCTCTGTTATACTGTATAAAATGAAATAGGGAAACTGTGAATAGGTTGTAAATGCATGTCAGGATTTGGGAGAATTTTATTACCCACTAGAGTTACACTATTCTGTATTTTGATATTACCAGGTCTTTTCCGGAGAAAAATACACTTTAAAAATTTCCCCAACGATATCAAGGCAGTATTTGGCACAATAGAGGCTACTATGTCAAGAGTTATAGGTTTTACTTTTATTTTTACTTTAGTGAAGTCAGCAGTTTCAAAAGAGTCACCTCAAGCTATGTTTAAAGATCCATCTTCAGCAGTCAACATGAGTGCTGCATATGAGAGGAAGTGGAAAAATAAGCCAGCCATTGAATAAAACCACAATGCCAGTTTGATGTTCTAAAGAAATGTCAGTTGTTTTATGGTTCCCGTCAGGAAATGAGAAACACACAGACTTGATAGTTAAGATATATTTTCTAAATATAGTTTCTGGATATTCATTACAAAGCATGTGTTTCTTTGGGCAGGGGATTGTGTGTCCTCTGGTGTACATACGAAGGCAGGAGTACAACAAATAGGAGTCGGTTTTCTCCTTCATCCATGTGAGTCCTGGGATCAAACTCAGGTCAGCGTGCTTCATGGTCATGCCTTTATCTACAGAGCTAGCCCACTGGCCTAAGTCTGTGGAATTTTACATGCTGTCACATTGGAGACTGTTGAACCTGAGAGACAGTCTCTCTATTACCTCATTTTGTACTCATACAGGAGTCTTCTTGTCTAATCCCTGAAATATGGATATAGACAATGTCTGCTTCTAATGACTGCAAAACTGAGGCCTTCATATCACACAACCCCCCAGGATCACCCTCAGTTGAAGTGCCTAGACAGCTGAAACTTCTACCTTATATGTGTCTGAATCTCTTTCCTTGAAGCAGTTGAGCGTTTTCTCAGTAGTGATCATGGAAATATCAGAATAACACATATTTCTCCCTGAATTCCACCCGATAGCAAGACAAGACAACAATGGTAGAGGGATAGGTTGGATTAAATGAGATGTGTCAGATTCCAAAAAAATTTCCTGTTTACCCAAAAGATAACTTATTTACTTACTTGCATATGATTTCAAATTTAAATTTCCTTGTGCTATTTTGTCTTTTTACTCTGCATATTCTTTAAGTTAGTGTAAAATTCTTTCAGAGCTCCCCAGAGTGATATGTGTAACTTTGTTTCACAGTTAATGTTCCTGGAGGAATGCTGGTGAAGGAAAAGAGTCAACAAAAGGTGAAATGATAGCCTTGCTACTATGTACCATTGACTCTGACAAGCCAGAGATGATGAGGTGCATCTTTGTTATGGACTGTTTCAGATCTAGGAATTATCACAGTCAGTAATTTGAGATACTCTGTAGGTGTGCTGCCAAGTTTTATGTTAACTAGACACATGTCATTTTGGAAGAAGCAATCTCAACTGAGAAAATATTCCCAACAGACTGTTCTGTGGGCACACCTGTGTGCATTTACTTAATTGATACTCAATGTGAGAAGGTCCAGTTCACTGTGAACAGAGCTGCCCTTGGGCTGGTGGTGTATTCTAAGAAGGCAGGCTGAGAACAGCAAGAGGAGCTGTTCAGTGAGCAGCTCCCGTAAGAATGCCAGTAAGCAGCGTTCAGTTCTTGCATTCAGATTTCTGTCTTTGGTTCCTACCATGACTTCTCTGGTCTGAAAATTGTAAAATGAGATGAACCATTTCCTTCCCGAAGTTGCTTTTTTTTGGTTGTGGTGTTTTATTACAGCAATTGAAGCCCTAACTAAGATCGTAGGTAAATGCAATCTGGGTCAGCAGAGTTCCTTTCCTTTTCTATTTCCTTTTTCTTTCTATTTTCATTACTTGTATGATGGACATTAAGTGGGGAAACATGCAGTACTGGATGCAATGATTATGCTTCTCTGTCTCTTATTTATGCCAAGCTCTCAGAGCGAACATTGACAGTGACTAGGGACTGGAGGGAAACATAAATATTTTCTGTATTTTCTTAAAATAACACATTTGAAGGTAGCTCACAACCTACAGAAGCTTTTGTGGATGAAAGTAATTGTATAATTTCTTTCTAGGACACGTTCTGCATTCGTAGAAATGAAACTGTTGGCATCAGCAGCATTTATTAAGTTTTATCAATTGCACAAATATATTAAGAAGCATCATTCTTCCTAAAATTATTTTTGCAGCTTAAAAAGATGGCAGCATTGGAGAGAAAGCTCAGTGATTAAGGATATGTACTGCCTTGCAGAAGATCAAAGTTCACTTCTTAGTACCTTAAGGACAGCTCACAAAGGCCTATAACTCCAGCTCCAAGGGTATCTGAAGGCCTCCTCAGACATAGTAAATCATGTATATATATTTAATATAAGTAAACATTTTTAAAAGAAAAGAATGCCAGCATGGAGAATGGGGTGTGACCTATAAGGCGGGATAGGTTAAGCAAATCTAGAGAAAAGAAGACATATTTTAAAAAGGAAAACCTGAGACAGAATTTTTAGGATTATGGTGCATTGTGTGCTAGTTCATGATGTATTTCATTTAATTAAACAAGTAAAAAGAACAAGTCAATAGTCAACTTACAGAGCAAGACACAACATGGACCAGAACAAAAGAGGGATGTATCCGTGGAAGGACCTTTACACAACAGCAGAAATTAGTAACTTTAAATGCCCTACTCCTAGATTCTAGAACATGGCCATGCACAACCCAGTGTGTACTATGATCCTGTTCAAGACACTATCTCATTTTTATTTTATTTTTTATTGGAATGCATTCTATTTCCAGAACAACGTTGAAGTCCAGGAGGGAAAGGTTCACTACAGAAAATTCCCTAGAGAAAATGGGACTGAACTTGTGAATTTGTACCATTCTCTAAAAGTTAGCTAAAGCTTAGAGAGCTGTCTGTTGAAGTCTCTCTTTGCCATATTAAATATAGCCATCTGAAAAATTCCTTGAATTTTAGGAAGTAAGAAGTTTTCATTAAACTTTCTTTAAATTTTCCCCATAGGTTGGGGATCTGTGATTACCTCCTCATCTGGCATTGCTGGCACTCTTTCTTTAAATCCTGGGTACTGGCTGGTGCACGCAGATCTTCAAAGGACTGAAAATGCTACCTGGCATAGGGGGAGAAAGCATACATCCTCAGTCAGAATCAGACGTTTCCTTGTATTGCTGTGGGAGAGTCTTCGCGCTTACTCTTTTATTTCTTTTCTTTTTTATATTTCTCTTTTATTTTTCATCTTTACATTTTGTCCAGCATGATAAGGTTTATGCTTTCAAAACCAATGGAATTTAAGGAAAAAAATAAAACAACTCACTTCATTTTTAGCAATTGACAGAGAACACTTTAGAACCAAGACCCGCACATGGATTATTGGCAGAGAATATGTTTGCAGCTATTGCCAACTTGACACCAAAACCTATGAATGAAGTGTGATGCTTTTCTCTTTCTTTGGATATCAGAGAGGATTGAAGTGCTATTATGTAACTCTCTCACTCATCTCTATTTATCTGAATAGGAAAATGATTTTATTGAATTGTGGTTGCACATATGGCAAGTGTTATTTTTTTCTGGATGACTGGCAGCAAAATGCAACCTGGAAGCAGAGCAGGGTTAAAGCATGAGTAGGGCATTCTCTTTCCAGGATGTGATGCTATTCAGAGTAAGCCATACTGATTGCAAAGATCCCTCCAGTCCTTCCCTGTACCCCTGTGCTTTAGCGCACCTTTGCAGAGCCATGAGCGAGGTATTTCCTAACCTTGGTCTGAAATGGCCTGTGACTTCATTTGCCCAAGACAACAATGGTTTTCTATTTTGGAGCAGAGTCATCTATGATCTTATTTATTATTTCACTGTCTCCCACATCTATCCTAACCGAGAAGATAAACCACACTAGCATACTGTAGGATAAAAGTCCATATGGATGAGAGGCCAGAAGGCTGAGATCCTCCTAGACCAGCCAGCTCTGAGTCAATGCACCAGCTGGCCTAGACACAAGCCAGGCCAGCCAGAGTTGACTCTGGAATAAATCTCTGTAACCTCTCCAGCCAATCCATAGAGCCATAAGCTTAAGTCAATATTTTCTGTTGTCTGCAACTGGGAATTTGTGGTTATTTGTCAGGCAGTGTTACTGTGGCAAAAGATAACTGATATAGGATTATTTGTAAACTAGAAGTATTTTTCTCACACTTTCTAGTAAGGTAATAGATGCTCACAGGTGGCAGCTGGATGAGGTGCCGACTCTGTCCCTGTATATTTTTAAAAACTTCCAAAAGTTCCCAAGGAAAATATGCTGTCATGTATTTTTACATTTTCTTGCTCCTCTTTCTGTCCCAAATTATGCTCCCCAGAGTTTCCCAAAGAAAAAGTCTACAAAAAAGTCAGGTGGAATTCTAAGGTTTTTTTTTTTTTTTTTTAATTCTTTTAAAAACTTACCAAAGTTTCAGGACCCACGTGCCCCTTCCTTACCAGCTCCTGTTGGCTTACCCTCTTTTCCTGGATGGACATATGTATGAAAAGATACAAAATCTTATGATAGAATTAGCCTGTAAATGGGCCCAAGTGGTACACTGGTTTTCCTTCATTTATTTATAACTTAGGTCACTTGCATCAGTGTTGTCCTGGGGAGGCAAAGAAATGTGTATTCCTAAGTCCAACACAGATCTGCTGTTCCAGGAACAGGATCTTAAAGGATTCTGACTCAGCATCCAGCAGGAATTGTATTCCTTTGTTTGTCCTTAAATATTGCTTTCCACTGTTAAAATTGTAAAGTTAGGTCAGATCAGTAGTCGGCTCTTTCATTACCAAGAAGGAAACTTTGCTTACATGGAACTCCATCAAGGAAAAATTCATGATGTGTTTGGAACATGTAATTTACTTCTGGGCATAAAATTAGAAGACATTAAGAATTTCCCAGCTAGTCGCTACTAAAGGAGTTTAAGAGTTCTCAGTTAGGAAGCCTGGTCTCAGGAAGTAACACCTATTTTTTTTTTGTACCTTTTTTATCTACTGTTTTTATTTTATTTATTTATTTTTCTCTCATACAATATATCCAGATTGCAATTTCCCCTCCTTCCACTCTTCCCAGCTCTCACTCCACCCCTCCCCGCTTCCTCATTCAGAAAAGAGTAGGCCTCCCTAAGATAGTAACCCAACATGGCATAACAATATACAATAAGATAAGGCACTGAACCCTCACATCAAGACTGGAGGAGGCAACCCAGTGGAGGAAAAGGGTCCCAAGAGCGAGCAAAGAGTAAGAGATAACCCGTCTCCCACTGTTACGAGTCCCACAGAAATTCTGAGCTAACAATCATACCATTAATCGAGGTGACCTAGTACAGATCCATGCAGGCTCTGTGCCTACCACTTCAGTCTCTGTGAGCCCCCATGAGCCCTGCTTAGTTGATTCTGTGGGCTGTGTTCGCATGGTGTCCTCGAACAGTCTGGCTTCTGAGAGGACCTAAAAATAATTCCATTTTAGATGTTTGACTCAACCAAGAAACTTCCCCAGATTCTCTGTCCTTGAAAGAGAACAAAGAGTAAATGTCAGCTAGAAAGCAGAACTTAATTGCAACTCCTAGCAGCCTCCCCTCTTCCCCTAGAGAACATCAAGTCCAGCAGGGCATAGACCACCTGGGTCAACACAAAGATAAGAGGAACCTGGAGACAGGACTCTAGATAAAGATAAAAAGACTTAGTGCTTATTCACCCCTAGTCTTGTGAAAATGGCCCCAAGGTTGCTTAACTGCCTACTTGAAGGGAGACAGAGACCTATGCCACCTGCCTTACGCTCCCTGTTTTAATAGTAAGATTTACTTTATGTTGGCTTGCTTAAGTTTACAGCAATGTTTATGGTTTCTGCCTCATGTATTCTTTCCTCATGTATTTTTTGCTTCATATACTCTTGCAGACCCTTTTTAATTAATCATATGTAGAGACTCCCCCCAGTTTCTGAGAACGGGCTTATCAGGAAGTTCCCAAAATCTCTGTGCAAACACCAGACATGTTTCTTAAGACATTCGTAGATTTCCTGCCTCCTCACCCCCTTCCTTCTGGTACTGGTCACCAGGCTCGGTCAGCACCTACCAATCATTTTAAGAGTCAGTCCCCTGGGGCCAATCCTGAAATGCCAAGGCATGTGACTCCCTGCTTGTGTTTTTTTCCCTAATATAAACTCCAGGGCTCCAGCCACTCCTGCTGTGTCAAAGAGGTGTATAGCCCTGGCCCAAACCTGAATAAAGAGACCTGTGTGTTTTGCATCAACTCAGACTCCTTGGTGGTTTGGGGGGTTCCGAACGTGGGCACAACACTACAGTCCTTCTTCCCCATCTTTTACAGGTTCCCTGATCTCCAGTTTGTGCTTTCTCTCCTCTGCATCTACTCCCATAAGCTTCCCTAGGAATTCTCTCTCATATCGATTGGACAAGCCTAGAAAGTTAATTATTATATTGCTGCCTCTGCCAACAGCACAGGCATTTATGTACAATTGCATCTAGAGACTAACTCAGACTGTCTTTCTCATGTACTTTTTAGATTTTATGCAAGGGTCCTTCAGTAGTAGAGACTGCCTGACAGAGAGGAGATTCTATCAAAAGCAGTATTCAGTGTTTCCTCTGCAATGCAGAAATAGCCTTTAAGGAAACTGTTAAACAGGATGAACAGACAAAAGAAAGTCCAGAATATATATATACTGTCTCAGCGATTGTAGCGTTAAGCCTTAGGTAGGAAACTAGAAGAACTGTGAGTGATGGCTAAGTCGTGCTTTCGAATGACTTTTGTGAATCAGAACAGGGAATTGAGGTGGGAATTCTTCCTATACTCTATAGGGATTCACAAATTGGTCTTCACAGGGGCTTGATTGCTTTCTCTCTTTTTTTCCTTATGTTTGAAGTTCTCCCAGGAAGCTTTGCTAAGCATCACATTGTATTTTCTGGTTGTGTCACTGTGCTACCTCACCCCCAAACTCCATAAAAGGAGCAACATTCAGCACTGCTTTCTGATTTCATGCAAAATAATTGTACTTTGGCTTCTATCATATGGCCTCTTCTTAACCGCTCAATCAATACTTTCATAACTTTTGTATCCATTGAGTACAACCAGATTAAAACTCAATGTCAAATACCTCAAAATTCAGGCAAATAAAATACACTCTAGACAACAAAACACAAAACAGACTATACACAACTGTGTTGTCTTCTGATGGTGATGGGCAGATTTAAGAGATTTATATTCTGGCACCTGTCTGTAGCTAAATTCAAAGAGCTTTAGCAAAGGAATATGGAGAGACATGAACATCTATCGCAAATAAAAATAAAGGTCAAACATGTGACAGAGAATGGAAGCAATGGATGTGTGTCTAGAATTTTGTTTATATCATTTAATTAAATTTTTGCAAGTGTGAAGAATGAGTGCTGTGTGTTTTCAGTGGATGTTATGGTGGAGGGTGAGAGAAAATAATTAACAAAGTCCCCCATTTAATAAAAGATCCAGAAGTTAAATCTAGACCATCAGAATCTAGCTCTCTTGCTTTTCCTACTTCTAATTTCTGCCTCGGTAAACATAGTTTTGCAACATTTGAAGTCTTTTTGTTTTACAAAGAGAAACCTGAATTATTTTTCTGTCTTGTTATTGTTCTAACCACCACAGTACACTGGGAGAAGAAACTGCTCCCCGTAACAAATCTCTGACTTTGCAATCTGGTGATTCTGCTCACTTTCTGTGACCATTATTAATAAACTCTTACAAATCAATTTCTGTCTTAATTTATCATGGAGGACTTCTCTTTTAGTCTTTTTTGGTACAAATCCTTTCTCTCCACAGGGTTCCTTTTTTGGGGTGTGTACATTCTTAGTTCAAAGAACATGTCTGGCTCCTATTTGGGAAGTATAAACTGTAAAACACAAGAGCTCACTTTCTAGAATAACATGGAATATGGGCATGAAACCCAAGATTGGCCAACTAAAGCCTATACTCCAGAGTGGCGAGATGTGTCAGGGCGGGAAAGTCACAGAGACTACTTGAGGTCATTGATATTACAGAAAGCTCCTCCCTAAAACCATTTTTCCAGTCCTTATTTCATTCTTGCATTAACTTCTAACAATTCCCAATAGCAAATTTCCCATGGATTTTGTAAGTATAAACAACTGCTTTTTCCTTTCTTTTTTCATAGTTTTTGAGAATTTCATGCATGAGTACAGAGTAATTTGATCACTTCTGCTTCTGTGTGCCTCAGCTCCTTCTATGTCCCTATCCTCCTCCTCTAAATCTCATGTTGTTTCTGTAACTGATATGTGTGTGTGTGTGTGTGTGTGTGTGTGTGTGTGTATGTGTGTGCATGCTTACTAGTGCAATCAGTGTTGCCTGTGTGCACATAGATGTAAAGTTGACTGTTTCGATTAGCTTAACTCTGTTTCTGAGGTTTACAATTAAAGAATATGAATTAATACAGTCATCTCTCTCAGAATTTTAATGCATATTGCATTAAAATGTAAGACAATGGTATTAAAATAAAAAATAAGTTCGAAACTGGAAAGGAAAGTGTGCATTAGGTGTTTCTATTGAATTTAATGTATAGTGTACATATTAAATATGAATATTTTCTGTTTCAAGCAGCAGAATAAATTTCATTGTGTTTGAACCTCTTAGAAATAAAAGAAAAGAGAATGAAAAATGAGCAGGTAGTGGTATTGGCTGCTGCATAAATACATTGTAAGTGTGCCTCCACTAAAAGTTTCCTGGCCGTCTAAGCAAAACAATATTTTCATTTGCATAGATGAGAGAATTCCTAGCTGAAAATTCCTTGTGATTAGTTCTGATCCTAGATCTAAAGGAAACATGTAATCTCTGTGTTCTTATTTGAGAATTAGGTACAGTAAAGCAAATATTGTCTCTAGATGTACTTCTAGAGGAAGTCCTAGGTTCAGGCAGTTTTAATAACGTTTCTCAGTTTAAGTCAGTAGTGTAAAGTCAGAGTGAATTTTGCTAGGAGTAGTTCTGTGGGAGAAGAACATCTCATCCAAACATGAGCCTCTGCAGGTCTGTGATACATCACACATTTAGAACAATGAAAAGACTGTGGACATTCAAACATGTCTATAAAAGTAATGCTGAGAAATGAGTTCAAGGTTACATTTCCTCAGACTTTCTTGCTGGGCAAATAGTTTGCTTTGGATATAGAATAGATGGTTAGCCTGTCCCTTAGGCTGGAAGCTGAAAACAGACACAGTAACAGAAGGAAGTTATTTTTCTTTTGGAGAAGACACAATTATGTTTAAGCAAGTATTAGGCAATTTAAAATGAAGGAATAAAAACAGTATTTGCCATAGAAGAAAAATAGCAGTAAAACTTAAAAATAAGTTAAATAGTTTAATATTCTCAGTAGAATATATAAAAATATATATGATATATTTTATATGTATATTTATATGAAATATATATATGTATATGCACACACACACACACACACACACACACACACACACACACATATATATATGATACAATTCATCGTGTAAAAAAACAAGGAAGTTACTGACTAAGGAACAAGTATGATATAGAAAGCATACATTCAGAAAAATTAAAGGACATTTGTGTATGTCCATATATATATATATATATATATATATATATATATTCACCAATATAAAAAGAACTACAAAAATATGGATTAGAGTGATATTTCATAAAAAATATTAATTCTCAAATTTGACTACAAAAAATGGGAAGTTTTTAGGAAACTGGACATAGAGATTTTAGCCATATCAATAACTATGTAACAGATATATCAGTGCTTTCTGGTAAGTAGAATAATGAGTCCCCCATCAAGATGTGCACATATAATCCTTTGATCTTGTTTATGCCATGTTAAATGCAAAAGAATCCTGAAGATATGACTGAGGTTGTAAACCTCAAGATACAGAGATAATTTATTCTCTAGGTGGACCCAATATAATCTCATGACCTTTTCATGGTGGACAGCCTTTGTCAGCTATGTCTCAGGAAAAGTCTTGTTGATAGAATGGAGGCCATAGAGATCATGTATCTGTCTTATAAGATTGTAGATAGGAGTACCAATGCCAAGGAGTACAGGCACATTCTATCAGCCAAAAATAAAGCAATAAAGTAGCCTCACCTTATTCTCTCCTCTCTTAGATTCTCTCTCCTCTCTCTCCTGAAAGAAACACAACCCTCATGGTGTTTTGATTTTTAGATCAGCAAGGAAAAGTCTTAGATTTCTAACCTATAGAAATGAAAGAATATATTCATATATTGGTATCTAACTTTGTGACAACTTTTCAGAGGAAAAAAAAAACACACCACAGAAAATTTCAGTCTAGTTTTTTTAAGCTATAAAAAATATAGTTTTCAGAAGAGATATTTTAAATTTAAGGACTCTGGTACAGTGAAAAGATAGAGATGAACCATGCAAAAAGTTAACCAAAAATTGTTGGTATGGCTGTTTCAATATCAGATTAAATTTAATTCAAAGAGTATTACCTATTATAAAAGTAACTCCTTTAAGTGGCAAAAAAGTCTCTGCACAGGTAAGCATAATCTTAAATATGGTGTATAGCTGATAATACAGCTTTAAATAAATAAGGCAAAAATAGTAGAACTTAAAGGAGAAATATTCAAATTGAGGCCCTGGTTAGAAATTTTAATATAATTCTTCCTCAAATTAGATAAATAAGCTGCCAAAAAAATGAGGAAGTTATGAAAGATTTAAATAACTCCATTTACCAAGTTGACCAAATTCACCTATCTGTACTAGACAGCTACAGCTTATGAATTATTTTTAATAACTTACATTCACTAAAATTATATGTTGAGTCACAGAATGAAACTCAATAAATTCCAAAGCATTGAAATTACATAGAATATGTTTCTAATTAAAAATTAGAGGAGATGTAAACAAAAATAGTATTTACAGAATTTCTCAACTATTTGAATAGTAAGGAACACAGAATAGACAATTATGTGACTTAGCAAAATACAAAATATGAATGAAATGACAGAAAAGGTACATTCATACATTTACAGATATAAATAAACAAAAACTAAAGGATACTTTTAGCTTTCAATTTATATAGCAAAAGAGAAAATTATGATTTACTTAAAGTTTAATATTAAAGAATCTAAAAGAAATCACCAAATTTTATCAAAATAAAGCAGTCAGGAAACAAAAAATACAATTAAAAATAAAAGAAGATGTTTTAAATTGTGGTATCAATAAAGTCAAATTTCTTACTGTGTAAAAAGTAATTAAAATTTATTACTTTTTTAAAAGTAATAGCATAAAAAGGTAAAAAAAATGTCAAAGCTGATGTGTTGATACATGCCTATTAACCTAACCAGTTGAGAGGTAGAACAGACCTTGGCTATACAGAGAGATGGAGGCGTTCCTTGGACATATGACATCTTGTCTCAAAAAGACCAGAAGAAATAAATGAACAAGTGCTTTGAAACTGCCAAAATGGCAATGTCAGTACAAATCCTATTGATAGAAAAGAATCAGATGATATGAAGAATAAATTTATGGCAATGAACTTGACAACAATTTTAAAATGTACAAATTCCTTGACAAATAAATATACTAAATTCAACACCAGGTGATTCAGTAGCCCTGTGTCTACTAAATATACTTGTATGTTTAATTAGTCTCTCAAAAAAAACCTAAACCCTTGTCTTTTATCTATTGTACTCAGATCAATTTACTGATGAATTCTATCGAATATTTAAGAGAAAAAGTCCCCATTAAATCCCTTTTTAGAGTATCAAAAGGCAGTGTTTCTCATTGTTTCATATGTCCAGTGTGATACTGATAGGAAGATTCAGCCATAACATTGTAATTCATGAAAGAATTTTCTCACACAACATCACATAATATCACTCACGAACACAAATAGAAAAATATTGATCAAAAAGACACAAATAGGAAAATACTGAATTCATGGACCTTTTAAAAACACAGATTGCCATGACAAACACTGTTTACTTCCGAATCAATATCATGATTTAGCAATAGAAAATGAGTCAAAAGATTTCACCCACTTGACATAATAAAAGCAAAAATCCACTGGATTTTTATAAATGTACAGAAAGCACTATGAAATTCAATTTTTAGTTTAAGAAAAGCTCCTAGAAAACTAGAAATAGAAAAAAAAATTCAGTGTGAGAATTTAGAAAACTTCAATCAATACCATATAGCAATATTGAGTATTTTTGCCTCATCCAAGAAAAAATAAAGGTGTACACAGCCATCATGCTTATTGTGTATTATATTAGATTCCATATCACTAGATACTGAGAGAAACAGGAACAGAGCAGAGATATGGAGAAGTAGAGAATGGAAAAGCGGCAAAGAGAGAGACATATCTGGTGTGAAAATTAGTTTGTCATGTTATATATGACATATATTTTAAAAGTTCAAAGAATCTACAAACTATGAGAACTAATATGCGAACTCAGCAAGATCTCAGAAAATTCAGGTTCATATAAAAGTGTAAAAGATACAGAATTCAATTCTAAATAAATAGTAATATCATTGGTGTGCATCACATATTCATAAGAAAACTGTGGAAAGGACAGAATTTCTTAACAATCTGGAAATGTACTGACATATGTATAATACCTTGATGCATTCTTGAATGGAGAAACAGAAATCTTGAAAAGAATGATGCTGGAGACACTGGATATTTATTCAAAATAGAAAATTATCTTGTCTCTTTCCTGACTTTTGCCAAAATTCACTTGATAAAAGACAAAACCATTAACTATTAAAGGAAAAATATTGCAAATTGTATCTCACCAAAACTAAATATTTTATCATCCAAGAGAAAAGCAATCAATAGTTGTATCAAAGGGTGAACCATGAAAGCTGCAAAAATGACTGTCCTGAAAACATATGCCTGCGTATGCAATAGTGCCACAAATGTAATGGGCGTTAATAAGTACTTTATGATTAAACAGAAGATAGAACTTTGATTTTGAATGATATAGATAAAACCCATCATCCAAAGGAAATGTCTTTGAAGCAACTCTGTGCAGTGTTAAGATCCACTATTACAGTAAAGACTTTTCTAATTATCTATAGATTTTCTAACTCTTAGGCTCTAGGGAAATTAACACAAGGGTGGAAATAAGAAGACATGGGGCTTTGTTGTTTTGTTGTTTCATTCATTTACAATATTGAGAACATTTTTCCTAAGAATAATTAGCATGTAATGCTTGTGACATACAATCTCGGGTGAACATGTCACTCAGACTATTCACCCTTGCTACCTTTCACCACAAGTAGCTTCTATTTACTGATAGTTTGGCAGCACATTTTCCACAAAATATTAATTAACAATTATCCAACAGCTTCAAATGAGATCCCCAAAAATGTTTTGACAAGGCAAGTGTTCAGGTATACCTATGTCTATGTTGATAGGCTTTGCAATGACTAAGCTCATGTGAACAGATGTATAAAACATAATTTTTGTAATAAGGTGGATATTAACTGTGTTCAGATTTATAAGAAAACAATGTTTACTAGAATTCAACTATTTTAATAGGAATCTCTGCTTTGCACGTGCTCAAATTCTTTTCCTTCATAATCAATAAGGATTTCTAAATTCAGACACATATGTGTACATGTCTTAAAGAAAGTAAGTACCAAAATGTATGGCAAAGCTAATAAAGCTAATAAAATCCAACTGTGGTGATTATAATTCTCCATATTCTTAGATAGAAGTCCTACTCACTGAAGGATTCTATCTCAGAGCATCTTTAAGTATGTTGATTTTCCAGTTAACCTGAGCAACAGAAATAGGGGCACTGAGAATTATATACCCACACTTATGAGTACTTGCTTTGTATCACTCATTCTAAATGTTTAAATGTATAATATTATTTAATATTTATCAAAGACTTCTAATCTTTTTTCTCACACTAAAGCAATTGAGAATTATAGGTGCTATTAAATAAAGTACTTTCTGCTCTCAGACTACATAATGTGGTATGTGACCCACACTAATTTAATTGGGTTCACTTTCCAAGACTTCAGATGTTGATAGAATGATTCAATAACAATACTCAGAGATGACTCTTATAATTCCTTGGTGTGATTATTAGTTTTCTTCCCAGGCATATTAGAATGTATATGCCTGGGAAGTTAGTAAAACATAGATCTTGGGGTGGGGGGCAGGCTTTGATAGCTTTTCCTGAAGTAATTAGACTATGAAGACTCTGATCTAGTGAATGGATTGATCCCTTAATGGGTTCGTATTATGATGTCATGAGTGGCATGTAGTGAAAAGTTGGGCCTACCTGGAGGACCTATCACTGTTAATAGCAGTTTTACATACACCTGAGAACTCTGTTTGAGTAGTTGTTTTAAAATGTCTTGAAATTCATTATTAAATGGTGGTTAATTTAAGTGACAACTTGTATTTAGGATTACCTACAAATCAATAAAAGATAATTTTGGGTGTATCTGTTATGGTGCTTCGAGAGGAGCTTAGCTTAGCATATGTGGCTAAGTGTCCTAGACAGGAAAAATCAATTAAATAGAAGAGGAGTTTGCATATTCCTTCATCAGCTCCTACCCCTCATGAGGTAGGACACATTCAACTATCTGCTTGGTTATGAAAACTTGGGCTTGTTGACTTGGGACGTATGGTTATACACCAATGTTCCCACTCCAGGTAGTCATGCTTTTGGCCTTGAACTGGGGGTTAAACCATTAGATTCCCTGGTTTTTAGCACTTTAATTGGATCTGAGCCACAGGGTCTCCAGACCATGGTCAAACTCTTGAAGAACTTCTCAGCTATCATACTAAAAGGCACCTGCAATACACCTGCATATTAGTCTTATTGCCTCTGTCCCTCTGGGAAAATAGGGCCACTGTATGGGTCCCACAGAAATTTTATAACTTAACTTTTTAAAAAATACTCCAAATTATCTTCTAAGAAACATTTAAAATTATCTTCTGTTAGCATGCTTTTTATTCATTGTAAGTTCCTTTGTTGAAGAATACTACATGAAACTATTATTATTCTTTGTGGAGTCTACCTATTATTGTATAGCTTGAGTAGCTAGATTCTAGCTGCTAGACCTTTTTTCCCAGGAATGTGCTTTATTACTGGGAGAATATTACCCATTTATAATAAAGTTTTCCTCTTGCTGTTGAGAGTCACAATCATTTGTGAGGGTTATTCACCAGTTAAGACTAATCCCAATATGATTAGAATCAACCATTTCAAATTATCAGATTTCTAAAATCTCAAAAAAATCCTACTTTGAGAACAATAGAAGGTGCTTTT
This sequence comes from Cricetomys ansorgei, assembly GCA_026225945.1. Taxonomy (NCBI): domain Eukaryota; kingdom Metazoa; phylum Chordata; class Mammalia; order Rodentia; family Nesomyidae; genus Cricetomys; species Cricetomys ansorgei. The sequence continues at coordinate 6,552,148 of JAMJFZ010001796.1, forward strand.
CATATCTATTGCAATGCTGTTTTTTAGTGTTTGGTATGATCTGAAAGGTATTAATTCACATCCACACATCTTACAGTTTGACCTTAGATGAACTTTTTAAACACACTAAGCATTAATTTACTTTTATTTAGAAATAAGTTACCCTCTGAAATTTTATATTGCTGTTCTGAGCAACAGAAATGATTGTAGCAGTACACTACTGTGTGGGTCCACAAAGAAGAAAAGGAGACATTTTCATAGATGCAAACCCTGCCAGACCTCAGCAGAGGGAACTACCTGTCATAGAAGCACCATTGTAGGCAGTAGGACCCAGATCATCTGATCTCAGATGTTTTTATTGATACATAAACTCCTCAAGTGTTCTCTTGATCCAAAATCTCTGCCCCCTCACCCAAAGGCCTATTTGCATAATGATGGAAACCTGTAGCCTAATCTCATCCCACAATCCTTTAGCAGCTAAGTTATGTCACCTTTAGAGTAGGGGAACTCAAGGCCTAAGGGAAATGTTCTTCCCTTGCTGCCAGAGACTGTGAAAGTGGGACTACAAGAATTCCTCCACAGCAACTTTGCTCTTCTACAATGGCTCTGCCAGAGAGCAGTGAGCAGGTGCAGATCATGAGAAAGCAACCATCTTAGTCACAGACTAACATAAAGCCAACACCTTTGGATAATACACACTACCAAGACTTAGGCAGCCCTTCCCCAACAATGTACAAATAATTATTATAAACATAGCTATAAATAATCTTCTCCAACAAATGATCATGTAATTTTAAACGGAAAATTATTTTTGGATGGATGTTGAGTAGTTTAGAGAATTGCAGGAAAGGCAAGTGTTGAAGAGGTGTATAGGTATGGTCCAGCTTTTATTCAGGTGTCCAGTGTATTTTTTATGTTTTTATGGCTTTGGTCAGAACACCTAACCTCACATCTTAAGGGAAAATATTTATGATGACTCCTGGTTTTGATGTGTTAGCCTATCTTGGTGGAAATTGTGTGGCAGAGCATATACTACAGAATGAACAACACTTTACAGTGTGGAAACCAGTATGCAAATAAAGAGAATATAGGAAATGGCCACAGGAAAAAATGAACATGGAACCAATGAAAAGATAAAAAAGAAATCGCATGATAATGAGAACATTATACATGAGAATATTATACTGCCATTAAAAGGGAATAAAATACTGACATATGTCATGATGTACATCAACTTTAATTATGAAGAGAGAAAAGCCAGCATAAAAGACCAAATATTTCATGGCTTCCTAATTATCTCCTAATTTTATTTCTGTGATAGGATACCCTGAATAAAAGATGGTTAGGTGAGAAAGGGTTATTCTTAACTCTCAATTCCAGGCCCAAAGTAGCAGAGAAGTCAAGGCAATCAAAACTTAAAACAACTGGCCACATCACATCCACAGCCTTGGACAGAAAAAGTGAATGCAGCATGGTTAGTGCTCATCTCTTTCTCTACTCTTACACAAACTCAGAAAATGGTGCTGCCCACTTTTAGGCTATGCCTGCTCACAGTAATTAAACATAATCAAGACAGTCCCCAACAGGCATGCCAACAGAAAAATCCTTCATTCTGACTCTCTTCCCAGGTCATGCTAGAATTATGGTGGAAATTGGATAATTAAAATTATCAGGTATAGAAAATATCCAACATTAATACATCTGTGACAATGACCAGGGGAAGAACAGAATAGAGAGTGACTGTCCAATGCATCTGGGGTTTTCCTTGGGGAAGATACAAATGTTTTAGTACTAAACAGAGATGAGTTCACAACAAGGTGAGTGCAGTAATGAATTGAGTGCTTAAAATGGCTGATTTTGTGTGATGCAAGATTAAAAAAATAATAACAAGGGCTTCCTGTGTACTAAGTACTTGCCTAAGCACTTTCAATATAATAACCACAAAACCCTCAAAACTCCCTTATGAGGAACTTAATATTATTATCCACATCTTACAAATGGAGAAATTTAGAAAGAAAAGTAAGTTCTTTGCTTATGTCAATCACTTGGTAAAATAATGAAACTGAAATTCAAACTCTGGACTTATATTTTTCAACATTGTAGTTTTGACTCATCAAATAGTTTATAGTTTAGGTGATCATTGCCCAATGAAACCTACTACACTGATAAAAATACTATTTGCCTATGTAAGTATTTCATATCTATACTGCAAGATACTAGTTAAAAACCACTTAGCTACTAAGCAGTTGAAATGTGGGTAGGAGCAATGAATAAATGAATTTTTACTTGTGTGTAGTTTAAAGCTGTTTCAACAGGTAGTCTTGTATATTTGTGAGCTACGATTTTGAACTGTGCAGGTCAAGTTTTTGCTGATGCTTATAAGTTGTTTATTAAGAGTTTAAAAAGAGCTGTATTTTTCTTCTTGTGAAATGTGAAAGGGAAAGAGAAGAACTGGGGAGATGTAACCTAAACTTGTTTTTGCTCTGAAAATTTTTCAGGTTTGAGTGGTGGATGACAGATGTCAAGGACTTTCAGGTATATCACGGACCTCTCAGGTTTGTGGTATCAGCATTCCAGTCAAGCCGGGAAGGTCCTGACACTCACAGCTGGGGCTCAAAGTATAATGTATAATAAAGAAAGTCAGTGAGGGGAATATACAATACCATCCTGTCACTAACTTGCTGAGAAGCTAGCTGAAAAATCCCAGAGTAGGTACACTAGACAGTGGGTAAAAAAGTTGACATAAGCATAGTTATGGACCTTTCTCTACACTTCTTCATGCAAATCTCATTTACAGGTTCCCCTTGATTATAGGTTTCTCCTTTAAATCCATCCCCTCATGCTTCTTCCTTCCATAGAGTTGACCAGGGATCTAAAGATATAATAAATATTCTCCAGAAAAGACTGTCTCAGGCAAGCACTGGCATGTAACTTATAATCACTACTAAAATGATTCTCCAAAAAGCAAACAATAAATATTAACATCATCCTAGGATATAGTCACAGGTGCTGGTTTTCCACAGATTAACTTGGCACATAACATATGCAAACTATGGGTAAATAATTTTCATTTGTTCAACAAATATTTGTGTAAAAAAGCCAGGACAATGAAATGTAACAGTGACCAAAGCACACAAAATTCCATTTATGAAGCAAACGTTAGCTTACATTCGTAGAGAAAAGCATAGTTAGGCCTGTGTTGCAGGTACAGCTGCATAAAAACGTCTTTGTGGGTGAATACCAGATATTTAATATGAAACATACTAAACTTGATACATTTAAAATATATGTAAGGAGTTAGAGAGATGGATTGGTGGTTAAAAGCACTCACAACTCTTGCAGGGGCTCAGCACCCATGTAGTGGCCTACAACCATCCTTAACTCCAGTTCCTGAAGATCGAGTGACCAATTCTGACCTCTATGGCATCAGGCATGTATGTAGTACACAGGCATACATGGGAGCAAAACACCCAATACACATAAGAAATAAAAGAAACAAAATCTTTTTCAAAAAGCACCCATTAAAAAAAGACATGCAGATTTAGAAGTTGAGCGGACAGGTTTACTGAGGAAAAGGAGAAAAGCATGACAAGCAGGAGCATTCAGGATGAATGCAGAGTTCAAAGATGGGAATTAGAGTGCTGGATCAGCACAGATATATGAGGAGCCATAAAAACACTGAAACTTACTTTGAAACTAAAAGGCAAGGGTGGATTTTAGGCAGAGGAATTGTTTAACTTAGATGTATGTGTGTGAGTGTGTGTGTGTGTGTGTTGTGTAGATAAGACAAAAAGCCTGGAGTTTGATTTTAGGCTATAAAATTTTTGGTGTCTCATAAAATGCAAACACTTATGGAGCGGAGGGTAAAATGTGAGGTGTAGTACAGATGTGGGTTCAGCTGCAAAGTTCTGTGTTACTTGAAATCTGTCATCATAAGGTATTATAGGCCACGAGATAACATGAGATCGCTGAGTAAGTATGACTAGGGAAACAGTCAAGCCCCAAGTCACTGCAAATAACAGGTGGTTGATAAGAAACAGCAAGAGAACAGGAGGAAAGCAAGGAAAGCATAGGCCTCCAGAAACAGTGAGGAACATGTTTCTAGGAAAGAGGAGAGGAATCAGCTCTGAGAACTGGGTTGTGTATGCTTCTATCAGTAGGAAAGGCAACTTGTGGCTACCAGATTGACAAGAATATTTTATGGATTAGTTTGGCTCAAACCCCAATTGTAGTAATTTCAAAACCCAAAATGGGAAAATGATATTAGAAACATCAAGTTTATACAAACTAATCACTGACAATATAAATGTTGTCTCTCGGTTGATTAAAATCAGCACTAATTTCCAAAAACTTAACAACATATTAAGCTCAAACACAAAGTCCACCAAAATATTATTTGTAAGGGTCAAATATTGGGTACCAGAGATATGATTCAGGCATTAGAGCACTTGCTCCTCTTTCAGAGGACCTGAGTTTGGTCGGTAGCACCCGTATTGGACAGCCCCCACTTGTCTGTAACTCCAGGTCCAGGGAATCTGAAGCCCTCTTTTGGCATCTGTAGGTTCCTGCACACATGGAACACACACACACATACACACACACACACACACCATAAATAAAAATAACTCATTTTAAAACAATAAAATATAACAATTTGACTATGGTATAGATTGGTTAACTCAAAGATGACTTTCAAAGTGTGGTACAATTGTACTACAAATGAGTTACAGAGCTATTGATGAGAACAGGGCAAATCCTGTGTATTTTGACCTTGAAACTTCCCAAGATTTTTTTCATGAACACAGCTCACAACAGTGGACTGTTCTTAATACAGCTCTCCTGGTATATGCCTACATGTGAGTTTATTTAATTAGGTGAACTTGACAGAATACAATAATGAAAATTATTTTGGCCAGCAGTACTATACTACTGAGGTAGAAGAATACTGTAAAGTTTTGGGTATTAAAATATTCAGTGCAATCTGAGTCGGAACTTTCATCTTTCATCAAATTAAAGGTTTTTCTTCTTCTTTAATGTTCAACCTCCCCCCACCTTCCCCAGGGAAGCACCATTTGCCCTTTCAATTTTCTGGCACTTCTGCCTCACAGCCAGCAGCTGCTTCTGTTCTTCCAGGGTGGGAGTCAGATGGAAAGAAGTTAACACAATGCCTCTGGCTGGTTCTATTGTGCTTTAGTATCAGTTTTCCGAATGCTGCCTCCACAGAAGCATCTGTGGCTTCTTTGAAGACTCACTCACTGTGACTCTAGTACCACTGTTCCCTTACATGAGCCAAACACTGACCAGTTGGTGGCCTTACTGCTCACTTATTCCTGTATCTCAGACAGCTTCTTTCTTCTGTGTGGCCTGTCCATACCAGGGAATCATTTTAGAGAGATTTGCACACTGACCCAAGTCATTTTAGGGAGAGTGTCAAACTGATCCAAGTCAATATCGTTAGACACACAATTTCAGTTCTTTTGGTAAACAATGGACACCCCCTAAAAAAACTATGAGGTTGTTTTCAAGTTTTATTGAAAGTGTACCTCAGAAGAATTCCAATACATATGCATATCTATTAAGCAAATATTCAGAACTTGAAACTGTAAAGAAACTCTTACAATATCCTCTGAAAATGTCCACAGGTGTCCTAACATATGTGCCTAGAACTTATTTATAATATAATAATTCAGTTACTGTACTTTGAAAATACAGGATGTTGATCATCTTTTCTCTTGGGTTTGGAACATAGTAGGACCATTGCTTACAAATTTGATCTAGAAAAAGACAGCACCACTGCTTTCCTAGTGACTTTATTTAATCAATGCAATTGCTTCTCTCTAAGGCAGTGGTTAGACTTCAGAATTTAAAAGGTAAAATGTAGATTTATGCTGATGAGGCCACATGCCATCTTTCAGGGTCTTTTAAAACCACATGAATACCTTGTTCTTTGTAGCCCTAAAAATACCTCTTTGGGATTTACCTTGTATCCATTACAAATGTACATCCCATTCATTTGGAGCAGTTAGTTATTCATATTCCCCAGTTCAATTAGATAATGAAAAGTTGGTCTTTTGCTCAAGTGTTGATGCTTATGGGAAGTGGGGAAAAAAGATCCACATCAAATTGTAAAAGAGCAAATACTTACTCAGACCCCTAAAATTGATTGCATATTGCTGTATATCTGACTATTCCAATATCCTAAGTTTAAAAAGTAACTTTCAGTGTTTTCGGAGTTTTTATAGGTCAGGAATCTCAATGTGGCTCAGTTCATGCTTCTGTTTTAGTGTCTCAAAAGGCAGACATTTATTTGTCTTCTAGGGTTCAATAATCACAACATAAAAGACCTGTTTCCAAGCTCACTTGAATCATTGGCAGGCTTTTAGTGGCTACTGGCCAGAGTCATCCATTTGGTGCCATATAATTCTCTCTACGGGGTTATTTCAGAATGGCAGCTGGCTTCTCTAAGAAGCAAACGGAGTACTGGTTTGGAGATAAGTATAGGAGAGGCAAAAGAGGAGGGCTCCTGATGGGAGTCACAGGCTTTCTGTAAGCTTACTATAGATGTAACACTCCACGACTTTTCATGTGTCTCTTAGAAGTGAGTCACAGGTATCTAGCTGTCTGGGACCATCTTAAGCGATCCCTACAACTTACTTATTTTCTGTTTTTGCCTATTCTGTCCCACACCCTCGATAGATGTGCTACAGAACCTAATTCATTTCCTCAGCAGGGCAAATTTTCTCTATTTCCCACTGCAATCTTCTCAGTTTCAACACACATAATTTTGACAGAAGACAGCCATTTTATGTTCCCTAACTGGCCTCAGCAGTATAAATGGGATCATGTAAAGTTACTATTACATCATGCTTAGTATTAACTATGTCACATAACTAGATTACAATAAAGGCTATATTACTGAAACATATTTTTAGCCTTAAAATAATTGGATTTTGTAGGAAAGAAGCTGTGTTCAAATGAATTCTATCTTTTCGCTGGTTGTCATCTAGGGGAATTTCTCTGTAATGAGTTTGTGATCCTCAAGAGTTTTGTTGTTGTTGTTTCTTAAGTTAAATTTTATTCCAACAGCAATGTAAGTTTATTGCTTCCAAAGTCTTACTTTAATCCTCTCTGTGTGCCTAAGTACGAGTTCAATTACAATGAAGGAGAACACGAAGCTTTTGACATTTAGGCCAAGAACAATGTTGGTTATTAAACTCAATCATGCCTTGGAACAAGCTGCCTCATTACAAAATGCTTTGTTATGTTATCTTTTTATGTAGAGCCAGAAATGAATATTGCTCTTTAGCCTTGAGTGTTCTGTGACCAAATGACAGGAGCCTCTTGAAAGGTTTCATAGCCTAGTGGCTTCTTTGCTTTCACTCTTGATATTGTGATGTTTCTTACACTGTTAAATTCATGCCTTTCTAAAAACATTTTTCCAAAAATTTCAGAGATAATAAATTTGATTTTGTAAGTATTTTACAGGTGGATTACTCTTCTGATCATTTCTTTCTAGTTTGGAAGGCAATTATCCCTGACCTATGGAGAGGAGAAATCTACACTTACTCAGGATTATCTTACCCAGAATAATAACATTATTAGTTGTTTCAAGGCTATTTTGAAAATCTTAAACCCCATTTTTGTTTCACCATTGGGTTACTTAGCTAGCCATCATGGAAAGATTCAGGTCAAGGACTTGTTTGCCCAGGCCTTTCATGACTTGCTTGGAACTCTGGCTTTGGTATAGCCATAATGCTTGAATATTATGCCATGAATTTTGTTCATTCCCAAACAGACCTTTATGGTTAATGAATTACTGAAATCAGATCCCCAAAAGCTCACAAATATTTTCTCTTTGTTTATTCTTCAATTACCTAATTATAACATTTTATCTATAAATTTGTCATTTTATTTTCCTTTTCAAAACTTGTTTGTGTGTTTTGTTTTCTCAAGAAAAGACAGTTCCCTATTCTTCATCAAGAGGGCTGCTGGTGAACTGCCAACATCCTAATAGATGGCTCTATACCCATGTTCATAGGGTCAGCACTCATTGGATTCAGGAAGTTATGAATAATAAAATAATTTTAAAAGAAGACATTAAGTTGGGATATAGAATGAACAGAAAGATCTCTGGGAATTGCACGTAGGTAGTAGGGATAGATATAGTCAAAATTACACACACACACATACACACACACTATATATATATATATATATATATATATATATATATATATATATATATATATATATATATATGCGGTTGTAGCAGTGCATGTCTTTAATCTGAGCACTTAGGATGCAGAGAAAGGTGAATCTTTGTATGTTCCAGGCCAGGGTGTCTACATAATGACATAAATTCTAGGCTAGCCAGGGATACAGAGTGAGAACCTGTCTAAATAAAGTCAGAGGGATCAAAGACACATTGCGGGGCTGTCTCAGTAGTGAAGAATATGAAGTGCTTTTTGCAGAGAACCTGAATCCTGTCCAGAACCCATATTGGGTAGTTAAAAATACCATATAAATCTGGACCCAAGGAATCCTAGCCTTGTCTAGCCTCTGTGCATATTAGCATTCATATACACTTACCTACATACAGGCATACACACATACAGACACATAATTAAAAGTAAAGTGAAACATTAAGAAAAGTACAAAATATGGTGATACAGAGCAGGATGTAGGTGCTAAAGACTGTGTTGTGAATCCTGCTCTGCTCTATGAAGGATGTAACAATATACTCAAGCAGCCTCATCTGCAGGTGAGGTAGAAAACATGTCTCAGAAAAGTAGTACAAGTCTGTTCACCAAACATGTAGTTCTGAGATGACCTTTTACATTACCTCAACTGGTTTCTCTTGGAACTGGCCAACAGAATCATCAAGAATGAGTCAAGGCTATTTTTTCTGCATGGTGTAGGCTGCCATTAGGATACTGGATGTCTCCCTCTGGCCATGTGATAAAAGCTTGATCTACAAGGTGGCAGTATTGAAAGATGTCGAATCTTTAGAAGGTTAATGCTTGGTAGATCATGGGAACATTGGAAGGTAGTTCCATGAAAAACTGCTTATGAGATCAAGAGTTTGGATTCCAGAACTCTCTTTATTCCAGGTTTAAGATGTAATCACCCATTCTCTATAGATACATTCTCATATCATTACCAAGCTCCATGCTCTGTCAGGTCATTCTATAATAGATAATTCTAAAATCATTTTGCTAAACTATCAAAGCTTCAACTTAATCAGGATGCTGGCATTCACCTCGTATCTGTTTCTTTTACTTCAAGTCAATTTCTCACTCAAGTCTGCAAATAGGTGTGCTAATCATTCAAGAAATACTGTCTAAGAATGGTGATATCTAACCTATTTCACAAAGCTAAACACCAAGGACAAGAGCATCCAAGGTATTTTACAGTCAGCCTCTTTGTTCTTTCCTGGACTCTAGAAAAGGTGTCAAAAGGTCTCTGGTCATTGTCTTAAAGTTGCAGTCACCTCTAATTCTGGAAACAGCAGAGATCACCCTGAAAAATATGCTATGTCTCTGTTATGAAGACTAAAGTTGGTCACCATGCAGGAACAATGAGAATCAGACTGTCCATTGAACTAACTTAGAGAGCCAGAACCAAGACAATGACCAAGCAAAAAACAGTTTGGGCCAAACAGCTTAATTATACATACGTCTCACTTCAGCCCCAATTCCTTTTCTACTTAAAACCAAAGGAAATATCAATACCTAAAAGAGAAGCATAAATGCTTGCTATTCATTTTTATACAATGGCTATTTTGATTAAAATAATTTCTTGCCTTTTCCTATTTTGCTTGTTTTCGTAAGGCCCCAAAGCCAGGTTTCACATGTTAGAACCTCTAAAGTTGGGCTTCTTGCCTAGGACTCTGGTCACAGTGTTGTCTGGAAGACATTGTTTAATTGGAATCATTCATCTCCTCTGTCTTTCATAATCTTTCTGCCTCCTATCCCACAAAGCACCCTGATTCCTGAGGAGTGGGTTTGATGAAGACATCCCATTTATGACAGAGTGTTCCAACATCTCTTAATCTCTATACATTGTCCAGTTGTTGGTCTTTGTGTTGGTTCCCATCTATAGCAAGAAGAAGCTTCTCTGATGATTGCTTGAGCAAGACACTGATCTACAGGTATAGCAGAACGCTTTTAGGTGTCATTTTATTGATATGCTCCGTTAGCAGAACAGTAGCATTTGGTTTTCTCCTAGGCCCATGGCCTATCCATTCTCAGGTTCTTGGTCACCTAAGCAGTCTCAGGCATGAGTTCTAGCTTGCGGATTGGGCTTTAAATACAATAAGAGAGTAGTTAGTTAACATACCACACTGTGTTATATTGCAAGAGCATATCTTTTTAGTGTTGTCAAAGATTTCCCCTCACTGAACTATACCCTTAGTATGTTTAACTCTCCAAGCCTGTGAGCAAATACTTCTTTTGTTTCTTCTTAAGTAACCTAGTCTGTCTCAAGTATTTTGTTATGATGATAAAAGGCTAACAAATTAAGTCTCCTTTCATGAGTATGGAGGAAGGAACCAAGGTTGCTTAGTAATTGTATGAAAAATCTTCTACACCCATACAAATTGTAAGGCTTGCAGTGAGGCTCTTTGCTTTGCAGAAAATCTTTCATTAAGTGTTAATCTAAATAATCATAACTTCAAGGGGTTCACCAAAATGTTAGCTCTTTATAGGAACATGAAAGTACTAAATTGGTATTACTTTCATATATAAAAATAGGTGTGTGTATAATATAGTGTCCCTTTAAGAGTTCTTATTGAGCACAAACTGTTCTTACAGGTTTATATTGGCACTTTCATTGTAGCAGTATCTTTAACAATTCTGATGATCAATTATCTGTCTTCTTCAATTAGAAAAGAAAGCTATCACCCCTGTCCTTCTGTTGGACTTGTCATTGAACACCATGTGCTGCTCTTCAGAGGTGATCTTCTTCTTATTAGATATCTGCCACCTCAGTCACCAACACTCTCCACACTCAGCACTGTGGCACGTTTTCAAGTCCATTGAACTTCATTTGTGTCTAATCTAGAAGAGCATTTGACATTCGTTTATCAAGTTCTCAGCTTTCTTTATAAGAAAACATAGCAATGACATATTGAGTCTAAGGTGACATGAGACATCACTTCATTAAGTGAGGATAAGCAGAAAGATAGTTGTCTCCCCGTTAATATTACCATAAGAACTATAAATGAAGACACTGTTGTCTCTTCGGTTAACTTTTTCTCTTTTATCTATACTTGGTGCTACAAGACTTACAACCTGATTGTGCCACCAATTTCTAATTAATTTACCGTTTTCATTTGGAATAATCACTCATTATGTCAATTCTATTCCTAAAGCATTTGTCATACCTATGTCAATTCAGAAAATCATACCAAAATATAATATTTAAATTAGAATTTCTATCCCTTCATCTATCACAAGTTACAGAGAAATTAAAGATTCACTGTAACATGTACCTGTTTTTAAAAACTTACTTGGTTTAATTGTTCTGATAGAATATTCATTGTTTGGGATCTTTTTTGTAAAGAGTGTCACAGACATTTTATAAATGTTATAATAATTCAAAACTCATCTTTGGTTCCACTATTCATTTTTTGGTACTCAGAAAAATTTTCCATTAATCTTTTCTGGATTTATTTTGTAGAATTGTTCAAAAAAATCCCCTTCTAAATGAAAGCCAATGAAATGGTTGTTTTCTTATTAAAACCATGTCAATAGTCAATTTTCAAATGCTATATGAAAAGATAACTCTAAAATATAATTGGTGGAAACATGGTTCTTAATGTCAATGTAGGCTCACAAAGATAGTTCTTAAATAGAGCTCTGTTGGGTCATTTATCCAGTTGTTGGGAGTAGATGGCACAGCTGAGGGTTTGTGGCTCCTAAATCATCTCATTTGATTGTTGAAGGAATTGGTGAGGGGAAACTGGCATCATGTTAAAAAAAATAAACCCTAAAGAAACCTCCTGGATTACTCAAAATTCTTATCACTTAATCTTAATCTTTGATTCCTGATAATGACAACTCATATCACCACAAATTCAAGGGTGGTAGAAAAACATGCTTTAATAGGGGAGATTTCAATAATGTGTGGCAGTGCTTAATCCATCACACTCAGTAATAGCAATGCTAGGTAAAATGAGATTAGGAATTCAGTTGAATATAAATAAAAGTATGTTTGTAAGAATGGATTTTGCCCACAAGGAAAATAACTTAAACAAAAAAAAAATTCAGTGTTGAGCATTCAATCTCAAACTCAAACTATAATTATTCACAGTTTAATTAAATTGCAGAATGCCTGATCTGATATTTATATATAACCATCAGGCTTAAATATCTTGGCTCCTCTACTGAAATTTAAATTCAACATAAAGATTTTTTTTAGTTGTTTAAATAGATTGATGGAAGACTCTTGACAAAGGCAATTTATTTAAGGATTTATGAACATAGCAATCAAACTGAAATCCAACACATGACACATGAATATCTCTTTGGTGAAAAGCACATAAAATAATACGATTCTTAGCATGAACATGAAATATTAATTTCATGTTTCTTATTCTTTATTTAAATCTATCACAGAGGACTGAAACAATAATTGGGCACAGTCATTGCATATTAAATTCCAAATAGATTTTATGATTACTAAAAATATTCTTCCTTTGATGTCTGCTTGAAATTATTCAAAAGCTTTTTTTTTTAAGTACCTGCAAAATAATAGTGACTCTCTGAACCCAAATATCTCCTATTTAACAAAATTAAAAGTCATGGATCAGCAAAAAGACAAACAACACGTATCCAACTCTTCATCCTAACCAGAAACCAGAAAAGTTCAAATTAAATGTAGAGAATAAGCCACAAATTCCAACACAATTTGAGATGATACCTTTGCCAGCTATTCAGGGAAGATGTAATTTAGCTATTCCATGTATAAGAAGACTTAGACAATGCTCAGACAAAATCACCCACAGAAAGAAAACTCTGAAATGCCACAGTTCAGAATCTAGAACTGAAACTCTGGATAATCACAGCTATAGAAATGTTAAGTATTTATCATTACTCCTATTGGCTACTTACTTGTATAAATACGTAAGGAAAATCTGACACACAAATGATGGGATATTATTCATTTTTAAAGAAGAAAATTCCATTATTTATAACCACAGAAATTAATCTGTAGAACATTACATGAAACAAACAGGCAAAAGAATAGAATAATTTATAATCCCACTTATAATATGAAAATCAACTAATAAAGCAAAGAGTAGAATGGGGCCTTCTAGAGGCTGAAGGAGAAGTGTAAATGTGGGACAAATAATACAAAATTACAGTCAGGTAAGAGTATCCCCTGCATGAAATCCACTTAGAGAGTACCGGATAACCAATTGCTATGCTATTTCATGGGGAAGACTATTTTTCATGCTCACAGCATTGCTTAGTTGCCTGTAGTTCTTTGTCTAGAGTTGCGACCTCATGAGTCTTTTCCTCCAAGTTAGCATGCCTCTTGGTGTCACCTCTGTTCTGGTCTTGCTAGAAATCATTGATTTGTATTGACATAAATCCCTTTAGTAGCTGCCTAGAGTCTCAAGGCAGAGAAGTTGACAGAGGGAGAAGCAAAGAAACTGAAGTGATGATAAGGTTTTGCAATAATGAACATACCTTTAGATACATCTGGTGATTCTGAAAAACAAAACTCTAAAAACAGTTCGCTATCATCACTGAAGATGGATAGACTATCACTCTAATCTTGCACTATTACACTATGCTGTACTGATAGTCTGTCAAATAACTTGTCTGCAGTCTACAAAAAATTCCAAAACAACAACAAAAAACTTGTATCAAAAACTACCGATATCCACATACCATAAATAATTTATGGATATCAATATAAGGTTAAACACACACACACACACACACACACACACACACACCTATATATATATATATATATATATATATATATATATATATATATATATAAACTGGTTTCTTAAAACTCAATAAAGTCTTGGTTCTCTAATTTGTAAATAGATCTAAGTAAGCAGTAAGCATTTAAAAATAGATGTACGACAGGCAATGACCATTTGAAAAATAATCCTCAATGGTACAAAGGTTAATTCCTCTATGACACAGCATCACATATCCACTGAAATAACTAAAATTAAGCAGTCTCTAAATAGTGAGCTTGGGTGAGACAGTCCATCAATTAAAAATCCAGTGTTCTTTGTGAATTACCTGCAACTAAACATTTCCACATGTGAACTATATCCAAAATGAGCAAAAAGACATATGAACAAAATGACACAAAAACATTCAAAGTGATTGACATGAAGTGACCCAAAGCTCAGTGCTACCAAATTCATCTTAGCAACATACTAGATAAAAACACTGTGGTATACTTACTGAACAAGTGTCTCTGAGACAAGAGTGAGAGATTGATTATGACATTGAAATGCATACATCTGTTCAACAGACAAATACACTATCACCATATGAACACATCAAACCTCATTACCATATAAACACATACCACACATGCCCTAATAACACACACACACATACGTACACACACACACATGCTTCATCACCCTCCCCTATGCAAGATGAAAGTGGTGTGAGACAGAGGTTTACAGAGTGATTGTATGTATCAAATTCATGTACAGAATTTTGAAAAAGTTAAGATGTATTAATTATGAAATTAAGAAAATACCATTGTTACTTGACCATAAAGTGAGATAGTTGGAAAAAATTAAAAATCCTTCACTGTTAAAGATTAAATGATGTGTTCTAGTGAGGAGGTAACCTGCTACTGAAACAAGCAGGTTCCCTGACTGCTGTCTGGTTATTTTCCCATTTTTTAAACAAATGAATGATTTAAAACACTAACAGAAATGACTCCTGAATATCAAACAGAAGAAAGTAGTCCTGTTAGTCCTGTGCTTCCATTTTTAAATGGCTACTTCCATGTCCCTCTGATGAAATACAACGGACTCATTCTAACAGTAATGGAAAACTCCCAGAGCACCTGAGATTGTCCGCATCCTATTATTGTTTTATGTTTTAACTTAGCTTTTAGATTTCAGCTGATATTCATTACCCCCATGTTCAAAGTAGTAAACATAATAATGCACTTCTTAAAGTCTTGATAGTAAGAATGCATCCTATTTACTGCCATTTTTACCTTTTGGTTCAATATACCTTTATTAGTGGTCCTGGAGATGTTTTTCTCTATTCCAGATTAAGGAAATAAGTGGTTGGAGTGATCTCAAACAGTGTTTTTAAACCCCATGCTGCTTTAAGCCACCACTGCCTCAGAAAAACAAAAATGCACGTACAATTTCAAGAAGCTCAAAGACATAAGACTAAGACTATTGACTAAAGGACGTTCATGGAAAAGGAAAAGGAAAACCTACTCCCTAGCTGTGGTCATTGTGCTGAGAGTTGTGGCATGGCTTCTGTGTCAGCATGCTCTGGCCCTGGTGGAGAATTCTATTTTCTCAGATGAAACATGATTTTACATGTCACCCTAGTCAACTATGGCCATGAGTTCACATCCCCAACTTTCTATTCTTCCACCTCCCAAAAGTAAATAGCAGTCTTAAGGCTAAGCTCCTTATATTCCCTAGTATAAGCCAGCCTTGCTTTTTTTTTTTCACTCGTTCTTGTTTATTTAGTAATCTATTTGCTTGTGTCTCATTTTAGAAAAGAAATCCCAAACACTCTCAGTGTCCCATACCTGCTTTCCTTTGTCCCTAGAACTTTTTGGATGTCTTCATTACTAAGAAATAGTAAAAATGTTTAAACATTTGTGATCATGTCTCACTTAACTTTGAAGTTAAGTATGAACAATTGAGTTGTCAGTGGCCACACATGATGACTGACCTGCACCATGTCTTTGTGTCATGCTGAAACTGCTCATTCTGAGAAGATCTAATATCCATGGATAGCTATGAAGAATTGTCTCTGATTTCTAGTAGAAGCTTCTCTGTGTTTTCTTCTTTCCTGGTTGCAGTGACCAGATGGAACCCTGACTTATTTTTCCAGAAAGTCTATGAACAGGCAGAGTAAAGGTGACAGCTCACACAGGGTAGTGCCAGATGCTCTTGTTTATTCCAGAGTGTTAAGGGATCTTTGTTGGCTGAAGTTCAATGGCCTTTTCAAAGATTTTCCAAAGGGTATCTACTATTTTAGTTAAAATATGCTAGTGTGTACAGCCTAATAATGAAAACATACTTTGCCCACTAGACCTGGCTTTATTTCTGTTAGTTTATATTCTACCCTCCAAAAATAAAAAAGAATTTTTAAAGCTCAAATATGCAGTTTGTAGAAATGCCTAACTGTTTTCTACATGCTTTCTTTAGAAAAGTTGAAAACTGGTGCCCAGAACTATATCCTCGTCTTCTTTCAAGATTCTTCATTTTTTAAAACTGAACTACAATTTGATAGGAATAGAAGCTACTCAAATACACACACACACACACACACACACACACACGTGTGTGTGTGTGAGTAAATATATATATATATATATATATATATATATATATATATTCACACACATACATATAAATGCCAGGAGAGTTCTTATTTTACTGCAAACTAAAGCTTTATCAAGAATAGAAGACTAGGAATCATATCTAGCATAATGTGTTCTTCCATCAAACTGATTCCATGTAGAAGGAAGTATTATGATTATTTAAATGTAAAGGATTTGGGCTCTAAGTTTTGACACTCCATGATATCAATTTGGAAATGTTGCTTAACCACTCTATGTATCAATTTATTCCTAATTGAAAATCCTTGCAATAACAAATCTTTTGTTATTGATTCAAATCTTTACGAGGGCTAAAGAGTTATTTCATGAGAAATATTTGGAAATTTGTGTGGCACATAGAGATTCCCATTAAATATTAATTAGTAAATGTTCATCATAATCTCAGCGATCAGTGAATCTACATTTATTACATTGTAAAAGGCATGTTATTCCTGCTACAGAAACATTAATTTCAAGGAAAATGTTTAAAAAAAATATCCTGATTATTACAGATGATTGGAACCTCAAAGTCCTGTTTGTTTAACCTGGACCCTTATGAGTAAAGCACAGAAAAAATATTTTGTTGGGGAAATTTCAAAGGAATGTTTGTGTGTCTGTGTGTGTGTGTGTGTGTGTGTGTGTGTGTGTGTGTGTGTGTGTGACAGAGAGAGAGAGAGAGAGAGAGTGAGAGAAAGAGAGAGAGAGAGACTTTTAATAACTTATATAAACAATAAAATTATGGATCACATTCTGTATCTATACCTAAGTACATATATATCATTATTATAACACTATTCATTCAAAAAATTTAAAGTATTTTTAAAACAGTTAAAATCAATTAATAAAAATGAGAAGGCTTTTTACAAAATCATATTAATTTTATTGTTAACATTTTTTTCTTATATGACTATTTTTTTCAGTTTTACAAAGGTAAGCTTTAGTCTTACAGAGCTGGATATTAAATAACACTATCAGATAAAATATTTTTCAAGGTTTTGGCTTTAAACCATACGTGATTCAAAAGGAATAAATTTCCTTTATAAAGTTAACTTTAATGTAGTTTATAACAGATGTATTGGTGATATATAGATTTTCTTAAATTGGGTATTATGTCAAAATGCATCAGATTATCTCGAATATTTGTAAAAATCCAGAATGTTCAAAACTGCTAAAATATGACAGATAAAATTACACATGGCTTCAAATTACAGTTTAATAGTTTGTGGTGCCAACTTCAGCTATTTATTCACAAATAATTTTGACCTAGAATAACAATAGTATTTCTTGAAAGAATGAACTTAGAAGAGGAGGAAAGTCAGAGGCCCACAGTCTTAGAGACTGCCACAGTAACTGTGACTGCAGGGTACACCCACCTTTGTCTTCGCCCTTGCCATATGGCATTTCCTCCCAGATGGTTTGACTTCTCCCCTTTCTTCTCTTTCTCTATTGTTAAGAGTGTTATGGCTTTATTCCCTTCAATTCCAGCCAGCTGGGAAGCAAAAGAACATTTTTTTTCTGCATCACTTATTCTTGATTCTTTCTTTGAATCCCTTTCATTGTGTTACAAATTAACTTCATATGACCTTGTACATAATTAAGAGGATACAGTTCGTGAATACTGTTCTATTAGAAGGGTTTAAAAATTCATATTTCTCTCATTCTTCTCCATTTTACAATTATATATTGATATGGAGACTGAGGAGAAACTTGACTTTGTGATCTGAACATTTGCCAATAATACACACACACACACACACACACACACACGTATATATAGGTAGGTAATACCCACACATATGTATATGTATGTACATATGTGTGTATATGTATGTACATATATATGTATGTATACACACACACACACACAAACATGTGTGTGTGTGTGTATTACCTATATATTTGATACATATATATCTATAGGTGACTTTATATATAGTGGAAAATCCTAGAAAAATAGTCTACATTTTTTGTAAGGGCAGCTTCCTGATTGTAAATCACACTTGGCCATAAAAAGAGTGTTCGTATTCTGAATAAAAATTAATGGTTCCTTGTACTCATTCAATATAAATGTAAAAAGTAAAGGCTTTCTATATTATCTGATGATTGAAGATTATTCCTCACCTAAGTCATATGAAATGCTTCACTTTGTGCATATGACTTTTTTCCCCTGAAAGCAGCAACCGGAGCCCAGAGCAGCAGTAGGTTGATGGCACTTATTGAAAAGCCCCAGAGAGGTCCATGTAGCCACTTGTTTCTCACAACTGGTCTCCCAGGATTGCATGTATACCAGATGGGGAACACTTACTACAATCATAGAATTGTCCATTTTCTGGCCATAAATCTGAGAAATATTGATTCTCCAAAGGAAATTTTAACAAGGAGCTATTATTTTGAAACTGGAAAGTGATCAGTCATTTGCTGAAATAAGGAACAAAAATTATACCAAAACAACAACAAAATCTTTGTATTTTAAGAATATTTGAGATCCATCTGGGGAAAAGATTTTGAGTGATTCAGCTTTCTCTGAACTTGGGTCTGATAATTTATCTTATAGAGCTACGGTTTCAGAAGTATATCCTTCTGAATCATACACAGTCTTGGTCTAGTTCTCAATAGTTTTCTTTGAAAAATAATAGCTAATTGGTTTCCTAAATAGCAGGCTGGATTTTAAAAATTATATTGTTCGGGAGTTGAGAAGTAATGGTTTAGAGAGAAGAACGCATAACAAGAAATCTTGACTGCTATAAAAACAGTGGCTATGTCAAACTGCAGTTGGAATTAGCCAATGGTTCAAAATGAAACTTTTCCTTCATTATTAAGTTAGTGATTGTAAAGATATTTATTTAATAAATTTAGGGGATATTTAAAGTATTCTGCAAAAGACATTGAAGGCCAGGAATATACCAATCTATTTCTAAATGGATAGTCTGAAATGCTTTTCCTGAAAGACACCTTGAATAAATATTTTGTAGAAAACCAGAACTTTCTAGTGAAGATATGGATAGAAATAGGTACACACTCCTCAGATTTTCCAATTATCAAACCATCTTAACCCTTGTGTATAAGAGTAAGATAAAGAGATCATATTTAGATGCCTTGCTCCTTGAGTAACTGCATGATTTGGGAACTGAAATGTAAATCCATGTGAATGTTAGAATCTTGTCTGTACGTGCCCATAACCTTACAGGATGGTGGCACTGTCCAGCATCATGTGAACACCTCAATCCTCAGTTCTCTGGGCTGGGTTTATGTAAATATTATTTCACTTTCAGTACTATGAGTTTGCAATTTTTTGTACATATGAAATGGTGCTATGGTGTTTTAATGTCATAATATGTTTTCTACATTTTTCTTGATAAAGGGAAAGCATGACTCTAAAATAGGGTTCATAATCTGACATTTGGCTTCTTTCATATAATTAGTGTACATATAAAAGTCAGTTTAGACTTGATTTATCAACAGAAATCTGAGTCATGACTTTCTTTTTCTAATTTTCCACGTGTTTTAAGTTGGAGGAGTTAAGTTCAAGGTGAGTCCAAAATATTATTTAGAAATTGTATCTGTATGTATAAGTACTTACCAGAACACACCATGAAAGAAAAACTGCTACATATTGTTTTTCACTATGAATATTGGTTCTGGAAAGTACTAAGAAAAAAAATCTAATAAAAAATATTTTGTGTCTATCAGAGGTACAGAAAATAAGTGATCTAAACAGCTTTAAAATATGTTTTCATTTTTATTTTATTTATACAAGATGAAAATGTTCAGGAAAAGTTTGACAAGAAATATGCTTTGGAGTTTTTGCCTTAACACATTTAAATTCTTTTTATTTGGTAGATAACTCCATCCTCATGCCCATGATGGTAGCCCTGGTAAAAGTTCATGGGTCACAGAACATCGCAATAATAACAAAAATTACAGAGAAGGGGGATCTTTTTAATGAGGCGGGATGAGGATGGGACAGACATAAGTGTGGTGGGCTGGTGACTGTGCCTAACATATGATACACATGTATAAAATTTCAAAGAATAAGGTGTTTGAAAAATTAAAAATTCTGTTGAGATGCTATGAACAAAAGAAGACTCCATGACCTCACCAAATGCAAAGCTCAAGGGAAACACTTGCTTTAGACAGGGCCTCGTTCTTAAACATTACCCCACAATCCTGCTACTCATTATATTACTTAGCTCGATTATCCTCTATATTGCCTTCATTCTCTTATTCCATAATGTGACAAAGTAGCTGTCAACACCAGAAGATCCGCACTTTGTCAGGTTCAAGTACAATGGAAAAGAAGGAAAGAGTGCCTGCCTGAGTATGTTCCGGTGAGGATAATTATGCCAATAAATAGTCAAACCATCAACAACTACCAGACACATTTGCAAGCAAAGGGACCCAAGATAAGTGGGATGATAGTAGGAAAGAAATAGCTGCTTGGGTGAAAGCAGTGAAATGTTTACTGTGAGAAAAATAAGTGAATTTGACCATTGCATATGACATAATAAGTAAAATCAGAACATGATCAGAGGGTGCTCATGGTTTTCTTTTTTCTTGGCATATGCCTTTTCATTTAAAAAATTATGCAATTTTCTTATATGTTCCCACCTTTCCTCTTTCTTTATCTTAGCAGTACTTTTTACTCTTGTCTGAATACAGACAATTCAAATATCTGTGCATGAACTGTATAGAACAGTCATCTGTATTGCACAGAAAATGTCTCCCAAATTCAGCTTTATGACAGTAATTTGGGCTAGACTCAACTAAAACCTCTGATTGGTCTTTGTTAAGGTCAATTATACATTTCAGTCAACTGACTCACTGGTTGAAATGATGTCCATGTACACTGCATAATTGGACTCAGATTATTTTGCTAACATTGATATTATATGTGCACTTTTTCTTGCAGATGAGGAAAATGATTTTCCTTTTTTTAAGTGTATCTGTTTATAGAGTAAGCATTTTGTATCTGTTTTTATAACATCGGCTAATCTATGTACTTAATGTGACAACATGTTATAGATACCTATTGTTATAAATATTCTAATAAACTGTATATTCTGTTTCTACATTGGCATATCATCAGCTCTTATAAGTATTTGCCATCTGCTCAGTGTCCAGCAGACTATCTATGGGATTAATTGCCAAATACTTGCTGTGGCTGTAGCTGCTGCCTCTGTCACTTCTGTTAATTTCAAAGATGACATGTCAATCATGCTAGTAGTTCTTTCTGTGTACAATCCTGGGGGAAATCTGGGAGCATGTAAGTATGCCCAGGGGACCAATGTTTGAGAAGCCTAAATATTTGCAAGAAAAAATATTTCTTTCACAGCTTATCTCTGATTATACTTCCCACTACCAGCTACTATCTGGTATCAAATTCAAGAAATAACATTGTAACTATGACATATATACTATTTATTCTGAAAACAAATTACTTATTATTGAAGAATTATATTGAAAAATATAAAGGTGAATTGAAATAAATGTTAACTGAAACATGCATAAATTTCAAGAGGCAGACTATGTCTACTTTAATCTTCGCAGCCCTTCATAACTTTCATCCTTCCTACTATATAGTAAATACCCCATACTGTTGGTCTTCAACTCATGATGGTTTGACAGTTGTGTTAAAATAGTTTGTAAGAGTGGCATGAATTTAATAGAAACCATACTTAAATTCTGGATTTTGATTTCCTCTCCTTGGACTAACAATATGCTCCATGGTATTATATAGCAATGCTTGGTGGCAACAGCTAGTCATACTACACAGTCGAATAGCAATCATGACTACTCTACCATATATTGCATTGCACTGTGGTGTTCTGTAGGCAAAGGCTGCTAAGTGTTCTTTGTTGTGGTGGTGCCTGTTGTGCTGAGACTGGGTATATATAGATCTACCATGGAGCTACAGCATCAGCCTCTCACATGGATTTTTGACTCATAATATTTTAAGTCCATCATAGGTTATTAGGACATAGCTCTATCACAAGTCAGCATTCTTTGCTGAATCAATCAGTGAGTCAATAAATAAATTAATTTACTTTGACTATCTATGTTTCCCTAGGAATTTAAACATACAACAAATTGACCTCCTCCCATAGATTAATTATACTACTATCTGGGGAACAGTCCTTCCATTCGAAGGACTCATCAGGTGAAGAGATAGTTAAGTTTAACCATGCAAAGCAAATTTAAGGAGCACCAAGGTCATCATACGGAAGACAAAGGGGAGTTAGAGAGTTAAGCAACAATTGAACGATGTCTTCCCTTGTGGGCTATGAAAACAGCAAATGGTCAGTTCCAATAAACTGTCATTTATAAACAAATGATAAAATAAAACAGTTCTGAGGTCTGAACCCAGACACTTTCATATGCTAAGCAAGTTCTTTCCTATTGAGCTATGGCCCATCCACGTGTGATATTCTTAAACAGCATTCTGGCTGCAGGTAGTAAATGAAAATAGAAGTCAACAAAAGTAAAACTGAGGAATGCTTTAAGTCAGGACAAATGTTGTCTAGGAAGGGAATGTGAATGACTTAAAGTAGGATAGGACCAGTAGATATTGAGGAAAATGGTATAGATCTTTTTTTTTTCAAATGTAAGTAGACTCATCTTGACTAATGGCTACACTATTGATTGGGAAAGAATGAAATGTATCAAAGTAGACAAACTAATATATTTTTTATAGAAACAGAAAAGACTTGGGAAAGATAATTTAAAAAGAAAACCCCTGAACCATGTTATTTTGCACATGATGAATTTGAGAGAAGGAACAGAAATGTTTCTGACTGGGGAGCTAGACTCTGGCTGCTGCTCTGCATATCAGCAGGCAACTACTTCACATTTTGTGAATAAATTAAGGTAAAAAAGAACTGGGTGAATATATGTATCTTTATCTTGATACTGAACCCCAAGTTTTTAATCTGCAGTGTTGAGCAAAATCCCAATCTTAGGTCCTCCACTTTAGCCAAACTCATGCTTTCACTGAAATTTCTGCATCTTGCTTCTGCATAGTTATGTTTTATATTCTTTATAGATGGGGCTAATAACTTCTCATAACCTTTGAAACCTAACAACTCCTACTATCATTTTTCTTTTTCACATAACACTAGCTAAAATGAGTTTTATTATCTTAATTGTACATATCCATAGATAATTGTTTGACAATTTGAAACACGTATACAATGTGTAATGATCACATCAGTATAGTTAACAGCAAGCTAATTATTAAAACTTTATTGAAAATTAGGCTCCTTTAAGGCTATTCGCAGGTCCTTATTATTACTAACTATTATTCTTTTATTCACACTTGTAATAAATATGGCAGCTTCTGTCTGAATAGGGATGTTTCTTTTTTACAGACAAATGAATGGTTTCAATTAATATTTTGAAGGAAATAATTTGTGTATTTGGGGAGT
This sequence comes from Cricetomys ansorgei, assembly GCA_026225945.1. Taxonomy (NCBI): domain Eukaryota; kingdom Metazoa; phylum Chordata; class Mammalia; order Rodentia; family Nesomyidae; genus Cricetomys; species Cricetomys ansorgei. The sequence goes on from JAMJFZ010001796.1 coordinate 6,576,117, forward strand.
GTGGTTGGCTTACAGGTCCTGTAATTGTTATATTTGAATCATCTGACAGAAGCAACAAGGGTTTCTTTTTAGATCATGGCTTCAAAGAGTTCAATCCATTATGGCAGGGAAGACTGGCTGCATGATTGGCTTGGTCTTCCATGGTGAGAGGACCATCTCATGACATGAACTAGGAGGCAGAGGCCTCAGTCCAGAAACAGGGACAGGTATGATTTTAAAGTCTCTCCCTTAGTGACCTACTTCACTAGCCAGGCTTAAATCTTAAAGGCTCCACAAATTTCCAAATAACTGGGGACCAAGTGTTCATAACATGAGCCTGTTAGGAACATTTCGTATTCAAACTCAACGAGGTCCAAAGTGTCTTCAAGAAAGTCATGATCTAAAATTTCCCCAAAATACTATCTTTCAAAGAAGTTTTAAGAAAAATTCATAGATGGCTTGAGGGAGAGATGAATATTTCTGACCATTTTTCTGAAAAACAAAAAGAAGAATCTTCTAGAATAATTGCTTCGTTTAAAGGAGCATCTTCCTCATCAACATGGCAACATTCATTCTTCTGTTTAACATTCACTGAATGCCTAGAATAATACTGCATGAGGTCCTCCGATAAAATATGAAACAAAACCAGATTCAGTTATGGCTGCCAAATAATTAGTTGTCTAGTAGAAAATAAACATAATATGCATTGTAGCTGTGATTAATAAATCTTATGAGAATGATATAAAGGTTTGGTGGAAATAGAAATGAGAAATGCAAGTTTATATTTTAAAATTCATAAGGTATCAAAGACTGATACATCCTTGAGAACATGGCCTATTTCTTAGAAGAACTCTCTTAGAAGTTACCTTGATAAACAAATAAATTCAACAATGGGAAATAACTCTACAGATGATTTTATTTTAGGCTAACAAACACACAAATGTGCATGTATGTACTCATATGCATATGTGACACGTGTGATTGAAAGTCTCTTCCAGCAGAAAATTTACCTATTAACACTCATAAATGTAATTCTCATCCTAAATGCTAGAGGAGAAATTAAAGGGTATTTTTTATTGTGGTTATTGTTTGTTTGTTTTTGTTTTGTTTTATTTTTGTTTGCTTGTTTTTGGCAGTTGGGCTCTCTTATCTTCTTTTCAGCAATATGGCTTAGATAACCACAGTATGTATTTACAAAAAAACAGACACAGCATATGAACTTAGAAAATGTTGCTAACTGGTATTCTGCTCTTTATTTATTTTTATTTATTCTTCTCTCATACAATACATCCTAATACAATCCCACTGCAGAGGAGCTTTGATAGCCATATAATTGACTATGTAATAAGTGACAATAAATACCAAAAATGATTTTTCTTTTTATTTAAAAACAGTTTTTAAAAGGAAATCATGAGCTTGGTGGTTGCAGCTCATGCCTTTAATGCCAGCACTCTGAAGGCAGAGGCAGGAGAACTCTGTGTTTGAATCCAGCCTGCTCTACAAAGTGAATTCCAGGACAGTCAGAGTTACAACAGAGAAACCCAGTCTAGGAAAAACCAACCTCTCCCACACAAAAAAATTGAAAGGAAATCATGTCATTATTAGCTAGTCCTTTTATGGATGCTTTGATATGTTCATGGGCTCAGGCTTGTATGCAGTTCCTACATAGTATAATAAAGTGATGGAAAAATAAAGGTTTTTCCAATTACAAAACACAGAATGAACACAAACGTGGTTTTAGTTAGCTTGCCAACACTCTGCTCAAAAACTCCAGAACTTTTTTCTCTCTCTTTTTTTTTTTTATTAAGTCCCTTTGGGGAGAAAAAGTTCGTAATTATACTATCTGCTTCTGTTACTTTTACTCCTGACACATAATCAGAAAGGATTACGTGAACTCTCTTAACCATGAAAGCAAATGAACACTAGCAGCAGTCCCCTAAGATATTCTCAGACTTACTGGAGAAAAATAACAGATTTGGGTCTTAGCCTTTCGAAGATATTTCTTTCTCTGAGCTCATGTTTATCTGAAAATAAATCCATCTTGGCCATATCGACTGTGATAAATATGGAACAGGTTGTTGGGGATGCTGCACGGCTAGTGCAGCATGTGACTTCGGCAGCCCTCTGAATCTTCCCATTTGCTGAATAAAGAACTCAAATCTTTCGGGTTTGAGGTGGGGGAGGCATTTTTGTTTATTTTCCCTTTGTGTATTTTCCTCCTTTTATGGATAATTTTTTTTTCATCCTTCTGTTAACTTCTAGAGAGAGATGAAGTGAGGTTTGTCATTTCTGTGTTCATTGGATGTGAACTTTGGACTGATTTGCTGTTCTTAATCTCTTACTATGACTTCTCTTCTGTATGTCTGCATGTCTGTGTGAATGGACTTCAAAGGACAGACGCCACATTTTCCTAGTACTACTGGCTAGTGTTGGAATACGCTAGATATTAAAGTTGAGAAGTTGCATTTGCTTAGGGGTTTGAATAGAGCTTAATTTTTTTTTCCTAGCAAATCATAATTGTTGATAGCTACTTTCTTTTCCACACAAAGTTCGAAATATGTAAGACTATAAATGTGAGGATATCCTTAATAAAATTTTGTAGATGCTAATGAAAGACTGGAAAGAAGTTATGCATCATGTGGATAAGTCTATGAATGCAGTGATCCTATAGTTGATGAAACTCAAAATGCAGTCACTCATTGCATATATATATATATATATATATATATATATATATAATCATTTGCAATTTCAGGCGGATAACCCAAATTTTAACTGTTTTACAAGGAATGATTGTCTCTGAAACTTTAACTTGGTTATGGAGCTGTTTTATACTTCTATAGCTATGAAATGAAGATGAAATCAATGCTAACTGTTGTGATCTACTGTGCCTTCCTACTTCTGATAACCATAAGAATTGCATCCACCTTTTCCTATGGCTACTTTTTTAATCATTATTGCTGTCTTAGAGTTTGAACAAAAGATAGTATGTACGTGTGTGTGCATCTACACACACACACACACACACACACATGTGCACACATAAGAAATTTAAGCTAGTGTTAAATGGTATATTGTTAAATACATGGGTTTAGTTGGCTGATGAGATAAAGACCACAGAAGTACTCTTATCAGAAAGAATTGTAGTTCTCTGATAGCAAGTGTTTAAAACTGGGGCAATATGTAGCTAGTTCGGCAGCCAGGATGTGCAGGAGTTAAGTTTTTTCTTATTCTCTTATCTTCAACATGTAAGTTCCATTTTGTTGTTCAAATGTATGTCCTAGCAATCCTAGTGGGTAGAAAGAAGAACAGAGGGATACAAGAACTTACTCTATAAGAGTGACCAGGATGTTACTTATATTACTTCTTCTTTACTGCCATTGGCAAGTGCTTGATAATTTGACCACATCTAGCTGAAAGAGAGAGGAGAAATAATGGTCTTCAAAGTAAACCTTTTAAAAATAAGACTTTCTATAACTAAAGAAAAACTAGAAAAATGGACATTAACATTCAGTCAGTAGTGCTGCACACACACTAACATTGCTTAAACGTGCTTTCAAGATTATTGTATACAGAATATCCAAGGATAGTAGCCCACCTACAGAGCTTCTATCTTCACCTAGGGCCATTTTCATCTTTATTAGTTTTCTTCCTTCCTTCTTCCATTTCTTTTCTTATCATTTCTTACATTTAATTATTTTACTAACTTCTACATATTGGGCAAAGTTCTATACACTAAATTAGCATGTAGTCTAAATTTAGTAGTAGGACCATATATAGTCCTACACACTAAAATTCTAAGTGACAAGGTTATTTTCTATCTCATGGGGAGGAAAGCAAGAAGTCAGCATAACTTGGTGTCATTTTAACAATATGCTTCAAGAAGAGAGAACAAAGAATGTGTGGGATATTCAGATAATATCACTAATGGGTAATATTTGAATTTGATTGACATGGGGTAGGAGTTGCTGCTTGGTACCTGGTCTTCCTTCCTTTTTTATTTGCCTGAGCTCTAGCTCTTTCTATCAACATTAACAACCAGAGTACTAAAACCTGGAATTGAAGACCCTGGTACTTCTCACTATGTTTCCAGCTAACCTTGTTCTATGTACAGATTAGAACTGACCTTACTCAAAATCAAAAGTAGCCAAATGACTCATTATGACTAAAGATGCATGAACAGAATACAGAGGCGTCACTTTTAAGTAGACTGATGGAACAGTTGGTCTGTCCTTTCAGCACTGATCATCAACACAAACTTTGCTGAGCTATCAAATAAATGCAGGTCAGCTACCCTGGAGAGCTGCCCATACCTAAAGCACATTCTCAGAGAAATAAATTCTTGCTGGTTTAAGGCATAGAGATTTGTGGACTCTTTCTTAAGCAAAAGCACTCAGCCTACTGTCACTCATACATCAAAAACAAATTCCTCCTGCAGTCTACTTTTCTCCCATGCCCTGTCTTTTATGTTCTTGTATTCTTTTCTTTAACAGCCAGGTAATAGACCTAGAATAGGGTTAGAAATAGAACACATGAAAGATCTAAATTGTCCTCAATGTCATTCATTCCTAATTATGTTTAGATACTACAGTTTTATTGCACAACAGGGACATTTATTATCTTTGTACAAGTCACAAGGGTTCATTTTAAATAAGTAGAGTTGTACCTATTCTCTTAAAGATATCAAAAAAGGTCTTAGCTATCCAATAAACCTGGAGTACATTGCATTCACTCAAAATACAATGTTGCTTCAAAACTGAGAGATAGAAATGGGTAAAAACTTGATAAGATGGGCACTCCATATTTATATAATTTGATAATCATTGCATAATAAAAATCTATTAAAAGAGCTAATATTGTTGAAATTATCATCCCTGTAAGAGTTTCTATTTACCTACATAGAACCTATGGCATCAACAAGGTGAATTTGTATCATTTTTTAGCCTAGAAGAAACGTATCTTGGGAAGGAAAACAGTGAGGGCTTATGGTTTTGGAACTGGATCAGAGAATTGACTCTATGTAGTAATGACTCCCAAGCAACATGCTGGAGCTTTTGAGTTCCTTGTCTTTAGTGACCAAGCAAAGACAAAGCATCTCAGGATCTGATATGAGAGGTCATGGGGACATAGAAATAAAAGAGAAGAAAAATGCTAAAGAGAATCAGAAAAGCTCTTTCCTGAGTCTAGAAATGTCATGTAGATAATTGCTTGGTGGGACTTAATTTTCAAAGCTGCTTGTCCCTTAATAGAAGGAATGACACTATCTTGTAGTCTCTTAAAGTGTTATATCTTCTAAACGTACTCATACTTAAAAAATTAAATGCTTACCTATTTTTACATTGAAAATGTCTGCTATTCTTGTATTTGCTTGTATTTTTAATCACCAACTGTAATGATATGCTGGACACCTCTGCAAAATAAATCTGCTGGACACTTCTACAAAATAGTCTGACTGATATCAACAATCAGCAACATTTTATAGAAATGGAATAGACAAAACTTTTTTCTTTCTTCTTTTTTTATTTTATGTGTCTGGGTGTTTTGTCTGCATGTATGTCTGCCAGGCTTCACATGCATGCCTGATGCCAAGCAGCCATAAGAGGTGTCAGATTCCCCCAGTCCTGGAGTTGCAGACAGTTGTGAGCTGTCATGTGTGTGCTGAGAACTGAACCCAGATCCACTGGAAAATTATCCAGTTCTCTTAAACACTTAGCCATTGCTTTAGTACTATTACTCTTCTTTAATATGAAGCATATTCACAAATATTATGTCTTTACTTTGATATGATTTCATGTCAATTAGTCACAAGGATATTTGTCTTTAAAAATTAATATATGAATATATATATATATACATATATGTGTTTGATTATCATTGTTACTAATCATAAAAGTTTAAAATATTTACGAATAACAAATAGGATGACAGTACAAATTATAAATTCCTGAAATGAAGGGATGTAATATATGCCAAATCCAAGGTAGTTCTTGGTTTAGAAGTGAAGATGATGGTAACAAGGATGATACCAGGGCAAAGGGCATCCTAAGTTAAGTTTTATAAATTTTATTCCACAAGCTGGACTGAGGATGGGCATATTTTGTAATAATACTCTTTATAACATTTGAGTATTTGAGAGTTCACAATCATTTTTAAAACTCACATAACCTTTCTTTCATTCTCTTTCTGTTTCGAATCTATGAATTTTGTTTTAGAAAACATTGAGATAGTAAATCACTTTTAAGACAATTCACTGCCATCTTTCCATTTTGCTGCTATGATTGAATCTATTTGTTTCTTAATTCTTTCCGTTGCTTCAGAATCCATCAGATCAATTTTGGTGTATTAGAAATATTTTGTTGCTAACTCTAAAGAAAAATATTTTATTTTTTGACAGTGAAACAAAAAGATATTCTATAGGATACTTTTGATAACATAGATATAATGTAGATAAGAGCTCATGTTTAGTTTACATGGATGGTTTGAAGGGAATAAGTGATTGCAGGTTTGAGGGCACGAATATCTAAATAACTGCTATAACTTTCTTTGCCATTATAGATGAAGACATTGATATGACTGGCTCAGAGGACATGATGTCCATTTTCATTTCAGTGTTAACGTGTCTCATCTCCTCCCATCAGCTGAGAAGACATAGAATGGGTTATGTTTTTGATGACAGAGATTACTCCAGTTGAATTTCCTGTGGGCTAAGATAAGTGGGTCGGGCTTTGAATATTTATGAAAACTATGTGCAGATAGTGTAAACTGTGGATGTATTTTCTTGTATTAAACAGTGATTTATAATAGCTTGTTGTTAATATGGAGAAATGGCCTGTTCTCTCCATTTAACTGTGTTTGCTTCTCAGTGAAACTCCAACTTACTCTGCTTATGCATTTTGCACCTCCACTGTGCACACCTCCCTAGCTTGAGGGCTTTCTTTGTGAAAGGAGGGAGGACAAACTTGTCACATAGTCACAGGGTATGTCAGATGTCAGGTCATCTTCTTGGCTCATCTGGGAGCAAAGCATGCACATTTGCATTGTGACCTTTGAAAAGCCAAAGAGAGAAGGTGATATGAGGGTCACTTCTTAAGCCCAGATAATGAACTGATTATCCCCCAAAGCCTGGTTGTCTGAATAACAATGAAGAGAATAAAGTTCACATTAAATCCTGAGGGGGAAAATAAATCCCTGAAGTGGCATTTTTAATAAACCAGTTGTATATTACAATCAGTATTTTAATTTTTTGTTGCTGGGATACCCAATGCCAAGAGATCAAATTGTTGCCCTAAAGAGTACCATTGTATTAAAACTTATATTATCTCATTTTTCTTGAGAAATATGCTATATTTTTCTATTGCTATAATCTATCTTGTCTTCTCTCTCTCTCTCTCTCTCTCTCTCTCTCTCTCTCTCTCTCTCTCTCTCTCTCTCTGCATATTAATATATGAAAAAAAATTTCCAGAATACTTATAGGTTAGAAAATTTGTACGCATTTCAGTTAAGCTACATTTGTTCTCTAGGGCTAACTAATATGTAAATGAATTAAGAATATTGCTATTACTATTCTCTCTCCACATAATTTCTGTACAAGCATATAGTATACTTCTAGATTAGTATTGTTTTAATTGGTTGTAATAGAAATGTTGTTTGCATAATTTCATCAGATAAATCCTCCTTATCAGAAAAAAATTAAAAATAAGAAGAAATGGGTTACACTGGGAATTTTAGGGCCAGTTGGAAAAACCAACTTGTAGCTCTTCTGAGCCCCCACGATCATTGAGGTTATCAGAAGGAGAAATACTGATCTATGACAGAACATCATTTTACATGTTTAGATATGTGAAGGAAATATTCCTCAACTGACTGATTGAATAATTGGTGAATGCTGATAACACAGCTGATTGTTTTCTATGTATATCCTAAGCAGTTGTATGCTAATTTTTCCAGTGACTGTTTCAAATATTGATCAGTTTGGTCAGTTATATGATCAGCGAGTAACTCAATGGAAAACAGTGTTCCAAATCCTATTCTTTGAATATAACTTGTTATGACATCTGTGATTTCCTGGTATTATATTTGTTTTGTAGTAAAGGAAATATAATAAAAGAAATTACAAGTAGTTTTAAGGTGATAAAAATGGACTAATTCTTCTTTTAAAACTCTACTAGTCCATAATATGTATTTACCTGGATCTTCTCTGATTTCCATGAAATTCTCTCACTATACCTTGGTTACTTGTCCAATTGTTATGATAAAATGCCCTAGCAAAGACAACCTATGGTACAAAGAGTTTATTTTGGTTGACAGTTTGATGCTGCAGTTCATTATGGCAGGAAGTCAAGATGACAGGAGTTTGAGATGATATTACATGTACATGCGGGAAGCAGAGGATGATGAATGTTTGTATGCAATCTGTTTTCATGTTTTTATTCAGTCCAGGATTCAAGCCTAGGGAATGGTGTCACCCACAGCAGAGTAGAGTGTCTTCTCACTCCAGTGAGTGCAATCAAGGTAATCCCTACCAGGCATACCCAGAAGCTTGTCTCTTTGGAGTTGACAATATAGTTATCACACTGTGCATTTCCTGTTGTGCATTCCAAATTGTATTCTTTCTGGGATGTCACTTCCTGGACTGATAGCATCAGTCCATATATAGTCAATAATCCTTGCAAGATTTCTTTTACTTTGTATAACTTTTATTGTAATTCAAGAAATACAGGTTTAAAATTACAATCAACTTATATTTTCTTCTATCAACTTATTATTTTCTTTTATCAAAAACATTTTTTTCTCAAATAGTGTAAGCTGTTTAAGGTTTCCCCTCCCTCTACTATTTCTAGTTCTTCCCCACCTCCCATCCCATCTGAATCAACTTCCTTTCTGTTTCTCATTAGAAAACAGTCTTCTAGAGGGATAATATAATATAATATGATATGATAAAACAAAAATTAAGACAATAGGAAAAAAACAAACAGAAGAAATAGAGCCTAAGAAAAGACACAAGAAACAGATATAGTTGCAGAAATCCACTTGTCCACACACTCAGGAATCCCATAAAAATGCTAAACTGGAAGCCATAATATATGCACAAATAACATGTAGGATAAAAAAGGGAGAAGAAAAAAAAATAAAATAAGAATAAACAAAATGGCAATTAAAAATAAAAATAAAAATAAAAGAAAATATCCTGGCATGACATTATGACAAGGAACCGCCAAAGATACCACTGAGTTCATTTTCTGTTGGCCATCTACTGTTGGGCTTGCAGCCTACTCTTCAGCATAGTTTGTTTCCCCAGTGAGGTTCCCATATAGAAAACTAAATTTTCATTTGAAAGTAATAACCCTTTCAAGTTTTAATAAAGATCTTAACCTCTCCCAAATGACTCTATTACCAATATGCTATACTGGTCCTAAAATGGAGCCCAAGTCTCTCCTACTTTCTTTCATGTAAATTGAATCAATATCCACTTAATAAATTGGGTAGAAAATTGCTTTTCCTCACCTGCTTCTTCCCTCAGGACCTAACAAGTCACCCAGTACTCTCTCTTCAGTGAAGATACATTTCTTGATGTCACTTTCTGCTCTACATTCCAATAACCACTAAATTAATTTTCTCCCTGACTAAATTCTAATCAGCTAGTCCTTTTAATATATCCTGAATTCTGCATTCAGAATTGATTATTCCACCTATTTCAAATCACTATTTTTTGATTAAATGCAACTGGTAATTTCACTGAATCCTTGCTCCATGAGAAAAATCCCATGATCTACAGCGTGTTGTGACCAATTCATCTGTGGTTTCTAGATTTCCCTCCTGTGAATTTCCCTTTCATTGTGCCACTGTAGGCAGTGTCCCTTGGACAAAGAATACCTTCTCCAGAAAGTTTTTTCCTAACTGATTATATGGGAAGAATTAGTTCTTCTTTTTTCAATGTTTCTTTTTTCTTTTGGAGAATATTTAGGCAGCTGTAATAGTTATTATTCTAAATTTTCAATTAAAAGGTTTTAAAAATATTCCACAAATTGTGGTGATGTATTTTCACCATCTATTAATTAAACCATTCCTTGGTCTCATGTCGTAATTTATGTTTGGATAGGTGAGTTGTGCAAAAGTTTGGTTATGTTTGATTAGTAAATGTTTTGAATTCCAGTTTTAGAATTAACTTCTAGCTTAGGTTCCTGGACGGAAAGTACACTCTGAATTATTTTAGCCTTTAATGCCTGATCAGGTATATTTTCTTAATTGTTCTGTGTCAAGTTCAGAGGAGTATGCACTTTTACAACATTACAAGTAACACTCCAGAGAGAAAAAATGGCGATACTGAGAAAACCCCACTTTGGAGACATGGAGCTGGAGCGATGGCTCTTGCAGAAGAGCTATTTTTGGTTCTCACTACTGTACTAGGTGGCTCAAAACTGCCTGTAACTTCAGCTCCAGGGGTTCAAAGACCCCCTTCTTGGTTCTATGGTCACCTTCACTCACATCCAGCCACATGCCCATGTACACATACACACTGTAAACTACAACAAATATTGTTTTTAATTAGGAATTATTTTCCAATTTTACTTTGAACACTTCTGTGTATTACTATAAAGAGTTCTGTTAATACAAAATATATGCATTTACTATATTTTTTGATATTTTATTGCATTCTAACTTAAATTATTATAGTGTTTAAGATATTAATCTAAGATTTGAAATTAGTTGAACTTGTTTTTGAATAGTTGTGACAGTTTTCAAATTATTCTATATGTGGTTGAGAATGTACTAATTCTCTAATTGTTGGGTTCAAGATGCCATATATATCATTTAAACTAATTTTGTTGTGCTTTGAAATATTTTATATCCTTATTAATTTAGTATCTGACTCATCTGTCACTTACTGAGAAAATACTCTACCATCTCCCCCACTAAAATGCCCCATTTCTGCTATTTATACACACATGTATTCATCTGTTAAGGCTATGCTATTAGCTGTATTCACTTTTAAATTACATAGCTTCCAACCTAGCCTTCGTTCCTACAGTTGAGTCTTAATTCTTTTGTTTCTAAAATCTCTAGTTTGATGTGAAAGCGAGTTTTATTATTTTATAAAAATTGTATATCAGACACTTTTCTTTCCTTCTATTTCAAATGTTCTTTTCTTATATTTCTAATTTTTATTCTGTAGATATAATACTGCTAGAATTTAAGGAATAATCTTAGTTCTATATTTTGTTTTTTCTTTTGTGTCTTCATCAGACACTGGGAATATATGACCTGAAGACAAAACAAGTTAGGACATGTGAATTTATAAATAATTCTACAATAGAGCAAAGCAATGCCCGTTCATGTATACCCTATCTTTCTCTTTCCTTCCATAATGAGGTAGTTGAATAATCATGACAGAGAATGCAGTGACTAAACCACTTACTTCCATCATTTTTACCAAAGAAGTTGTGCTTATCCACAGAGCAGTGGACTTATAATTATTGGTATGGTTATGTTTAATTTTTCTATTTTCTGTTATGAGTTTAAAAAAATCTATTTTCTCAGTTCTAGGAAACTGGAAGTCAAACTCTTTCTTGTTTTTGTCACACTTAGTTCTGGTTACAAAACTCAAGGACCACCTTTTTAGTGTCTCAGCCTTCCTGAAGAGTAATATGGGGTTCCCAACTGCTGTAAATGTTTTCTCTGCAGTGTTACTTACCTGACCTTCTCACCAATCTGTATTTTCCTGAAAGACAGACATTAATGAAACATCTATACTCTCTTAGTCATATTTATCTACTTTTTCCCAATATACTTGCTGTCAATTATGTTTTACCTATCATATCTTCAGTTTGGTTTAATTTTATATCTTAAGAGTTACAGTATCTTCATTGTTTATAGGAAGACACTGACGACTTTCAGGTTATTTATTCTTTATTATAGCATATTTAGTTCATATAATTTTGAAGAAACTGCAACCTTACACTGGTATTTCTTTTTTTTTCTGATATTTTGAAAACTATCCCTCCACTATCTTTTGGTTCCTTCTCTTTTCTTTGATGGAGTTTGAGATCAAGTCATTGTTTTCTCCTTTGTTCTATAAGTCTACTATAAGATGTCTCTGAGTAGATTTATTTTATTTTCATGTATCTGATAATATATGACGTTTTTCTTTAAAAAATTCTGATATTGAGTCTTCAATATGTTTTCTCTTCTGTTCTCCCTTCTCTTCTTTTGACCCTTAATTTACATACATTTGCATTCAGTCCCTCTTGATGTGAGCCTCTTCTATGTCTGCCTCTATGGTATATTCTAGATAACTGCTCTGGAGATACCTTCCAGTTCTAATCACTCTAATTTCTCACTAATTACTCAGAATTTATTGTCAAACCTATCCAACAAATACTATTTTATGTATTTATGTCACACTTCTGTATGTTTTTTGCATATTTTTCATGTATATCTTATACATCAGGATAACATTTTGTGCATCTTTTTTCATTCTCTATTATCATTTGTAAAAATATTTTACAAGTACTTATTTTTAATTTCAGGAGTTCTTGAGAGAATAATCTCTTGTCTGTAATTTAAAATGACTAATACTAATGACAATGGATGTCCCTGTGTCTCACAATCCTGATTTGTGAACATTTGGCTAGGTTATCAAGAATGCAATAAAGCCTGATTTGTAAGTACCTCCAGAGAAAATGGGATATTTTGAACAAGAAATCACTGATTTATAAGTTGAGATTTTTATAGAAAAAGTGTTCTTATTTGAAAGAAGGGCTAAATCTTAAAAGATTCTGGAAGAAGAATATTTTCTTTACTTAAAGTTTTTTAGCTATATAAACTTCCATTGTATATATGTACAACATTTTCATTACTCATTCATCAGTTGATGAACACCTAGGCTGTTTACATTTCCTGGGTATTATGAACAGAGTGGTATTGAAAATGGATAAGAAAGTATCTCTGTACTAGACATACAGTCTTTGGGTATATGCAAAGACATAATATAATTGAACCATATGGTAGATCTATTTCTAAATTTTTGAAGAATCTCTGCACTGGTTTCCATAGTGGACACAGTAGTTAGCACTCATAACAACAGTGAATAGTTCCCATTTTCCCATATCTGCTCCAGCTCTTGGTTACTTGTTTTGTTGTTGTTGTTTTTTGGGGGGGGGGGGTCCTAGCCAGTAGGACTCAGATAAATATGTCAAAGTAGATTTAATTTGAATTTACAAGATAGTTAGAGATATTGAACATTTTAGTTTTTCTTTTTAAAACCCTTTACTAAAACTAATAGTCCACTTTTAAAATTACATTGTTTGTTTCCTCTGTTTAGTGTCTTGAGTGTATAGTATAGACATGAAATCTCTGTCAAAAGTCCAGCCAGTATATCCCATTTTGTAGGCTGCTTCTGCATTCATTTAATGGTGTTCTTTGCAGGAAATAAGCTTTTTAATTTTTGAGCTTCATTTGTCAGTTGTTGGTCTAATTCTGGTATGACTGGAGCCATTCAGAAAGCCTTTACTTGTGCCTATGAGGTGAAGCATACTAACTATTTTTCCTTCTTACAGAATGATATTACCAGTTTTATGTTGAGGTCCTTGACTCATTTGGCATTGAGCATTAGATAGAGTGAGAGATAACATCTTATTTCTTGCTTCTACATATAGCTATCTAGTTTGATTAGCACTATTTGGTGAATATGCTGTTGTTTTTCCAATATGTGTTTTTATCCTTTTTTTAAAATAATAATGTTTCTGTAGGAGTGTGGATTTAAATCTGAGTCCTCATTCTATTCTATTGATCAGTGTGCCTGTTTTTATGCCAGTACCATGCTGGTTTTACTACCATAGTTCTAGAGTTTAATTTGAACTACTATCAGGGATAGTAATACTTTTAGCAATTCTTTGATTGTTCAGGATTTTTGGCCATCCTGGGTCTTTGTGTTTTCATAGGAATTTTAAGTTTGATTTTTCAATTTTTCTGAAAAAATTACATTGGGATTTTGATGAGTATTGTACTGAACCTGTCAATTAATTTTATTGATATGTCCTTTTTCACATATTAATCCTTCAGTCTTTGAGCAGTGGTTGGGTTGTTCTTCAATCTTCAGGTGTAGTCTTCAATATCTTCCTTGTATTTTCAAGTATTCATTGTGCAGGTCTTTCACTTCTTGTTTAGAGTTGTCCCATGATATGGTCTAATGATAGACTGTTATGTGGTCTAATGTGGTTGGGATTGTTTTCCTGTTTCTTTCTCAGTATATCATTGGTATAGAGCCCAGTGACTTTGTGCTCTAAAGTTGTATCCTGCCATTTTGCAAAAGTGTTTATCAGCTCTAGAAGTTTTCTTTTGAAGTCTTCAGTGTCTTTTGTATAGAGAACCATGTTATTTGCAAATTAGAACTCTTTGGCTTCTTCCATAATTATTTGTATCTCTTTTATTTCCCTCTCTTACCTAGTTGCTCTAGATAGCCCTTAAGTATTATACTGAATAGGAGTTGAGAGAATGGGCATGCTTGCCTTGATCCTGATTTTAGTAGAAATGCATCCAGTTTTTCTGTACAGATGATGCTGACTAAACTTTTATACTGCCTTTATTATGTTGAGATATGTTCCTTGTATCCCTAGTCTTTCCTGGATTTTTATCATGAAGAGACATTCAATTTTATTGAAAGTCTTTTCTATATCTAGTGAGATGATCACTTGGTTTTTGTCCTTCAGTCTATTTATGTGGTGTATTACATTTAATGTTTTATAAATATTGAAACATCCCTGCTTCTCTTGATTAATCTTAATTCATCATGATAGATGATCTTTTATTTTATTCATAATATTTTAAGTATTTTATTCATAGTTTTTGTGTCTATTTCCATCAGGGAGATTGGTTCTATAATTTTTCTTTTTTGTGATTGTTCTTTTGTCATTATCTGGTTTAGTTATCAGTATAATGTTTGCTTTGATATTATATGTATGAGTTTGTGTGTGTGTGTGTATTCTTTCCTTTTGAATTTTTCTGGAATAGTTTGAAAAGTATCAGTTTTATTTCTCTAAAATTCGATAAATTTGTGGTTTCAATTACTGTTAATATTTCACCTTATTCTCTAATCAGATAAAATACAAGGAGTTATTCCAATATTTGTTGAGACATGCTTTACCTTGCAATGTGTGGTCTAATTACTGAAAGTTCTGTGAACTGCTAAGAGGAATGTATATTCTCTGGTGTTTGAATGGGATGCTGGTAGGTCCATTTAGTTAACCTATGATGTTATCTAGTTTGTTGGTGAATGCAGGGCATTGATGTCATCTACTATTCATGTGTTTAGGCTCATCTGTTGATTTATGTCTAAGTAGTATTTGCTTTATAAAGTTGAGTGCATATATGTTTAGGGTTACAATGTCCTCTTGATAGGCTGTTCTTTTGAACAGTATGAAGTGATCTTTATCTCTTCTAGTTAGTTTTGGTTTAAAGTCTATTTTGTGAGATATTAGAATAGCAACTCCTATTTATACATTCGTTCCATTTGTTTCTAATTCTTTTTGTCCATCCCCTTTACGCTAAATAATGTCTCTCTGTGGTAGGTAAGCTGTGTTTCTTGAAGTCATCAAAAGGACAAAACCTGAGGTATTTTTGTTGTTGTTGTTTTGTTTTTAGTCCAATGTGCTAATCTATTTCTTTTGCAGTTGGAACCATTGATAGTCAAATTTATTCCTGAAAGATGTGTGTTGTTTCCTGTCATCTTAATGAAAATATGGTACTTTTTTCGTAGTCCTAATTTGTTTAATGGCTAACCTAACTCTGTTATTTTTTTCACTGCCATCTCTTGAATATGTTTATTTTTCCTTACTCTGAAGGATTTCATTCAATAGTCCCTATAGGATTAGCTTGGTGGTCACAGGTTCCTTTAACAATTTTTATTGTGTAAAGATTTCTCTTTTCAAGTATGACAGATACTTGTTTTGTTGGGCATAGTAGCATTCCAGCATCTGTGCTGCAATCTGTGGTCTTTCAGAACTTATAATACACCAGTCTGAAGCCTTCTGGATTTTAAAGTCTCTATTGCAAGCTCACTATTCTGATATGACTACCTTTATATGTGTCTTGGCCTTTTTCTAGTACAGTTTTTTTAATATCCTGTCCTTGCTCTGAACATTTAGTATTTTGTTTATTTTATTTTATGTGTATGTATGTGTTGTTTGCATAAATATATACATATATATATATATATATCTGTGACCATATTTGTGCATTGTGTGTGGAAGTGAGAAAGGAGTGTGCAATCTCCTAGAACTGAAGTTAGAGATGGCTGTAGGTTGTAGGTTGCTGTATGGGTGCTAGTAATCAAAATCAGGTCTCTACAAGTGTAGCCAGTGCTCTTAACTGCTAAACCACATCATTAGCCCCCTAGGTTTAGTGTTATGTGATATTATGTGATATAGGGAGTATTATATGATATGGGGAATTTCTTCCCAGGCCCTGTTTGTATGCCTTCTGTGCCTAGATAGACAATTCTTTCCCTGGGTTTGGAAAACTGTTCTCTATAATTTTGTTGAAAGTATTTATTTACTTTTTGATGTAGATTTTTCTCTCCTTCTTCTTGTAGGTTTGGTCCTTTATACTGTTACAGAATTCCTACATGTTCATTCAGTGGTTTTATTTTAGTGGTGGTGGTGGTGTGATTTATCATTTTCATTGTGATCCCATCCCTCTACCCTTTATATTCTCCCTTCAAGTTGTTCTATTCTACTTGTAAAAATATCTGTTCAATTTTTATTAGACTTATTGAGTTTTTATTTCAATTAATGTGTCTTTAATGAAATTATATCCTTAATTGTATTTCTTATTTCATTCCTGTTTATTTATTTTCATCTTAATACAGCATTTTTTCATAGCCTCTTTGAGTTCCTTGAACATATTTATAATTGCTACTTGAGTCCACTGTCTATTGTGTCATTTAGTTTACTTTCTACAAAGTACATTTCTATAGGAATATTAATTTTTAAAGGAAATATGCTGTCTTCTTTTCTTATGTTGTGTCTTTACGATAGTATCTGGGAATCTGGAGTTAGATCATTGGATTTGTCTTTTATTATGGATATCTGATCCACTATTGGTTCATGTCTTATTCACTGTTCTATTACTGTGAAAAAACACCATAGCCGAAGGAACTCTTAGAAAAGAAAGCATTTAATTGGAGGCCTGCTTAGAGTTTCAGAGGTTTAGTCCATTATCATCATGGTAGGGAGCATGGCAGCATGTATCTCATTAGAGCAGTAGCTGAAAGCTATATCCTGATCAACAAGCTGAAAGAGAGGAAGAGTGAAAACACTGGCCTAATCAACAGGCTTATAGAAGAATACTTAATCTTTTAATATGGCAGCATGGCTTCTCTAAGATAGAAAAATGTTGGTACACACCTTTAATCACAGTATTCAGAAGGCAGTGGTGGTACATGCCTTTAATCCTAGTACTTGGGAGACAAGAAGAGCTCAGAAGGAGTCAGTGTCAGGCATGTAAGTGACTTCTGAGATGAGTCTGAGTGAAGGGCAGGCAAAGTGATGAATCAGAGGAAGAGTTGACAGAGTCACAGTGGGGACATGCCCAACTCTCATGATAGAAAAAGCAGGCTCTCAGCCCAGAGAACACGCAGTGGATAAGACATAGAGGGGACAAGACACAGATAGAAAGAAGTGTTCTGACTGAGGACAAGGCAGAGAAGCAGAGAGGCTGATTGAGGTAGCATGGAATAGTGAGACCTCAGAGAAGGACAAGACACAGAGGCAGAGACACAGGAGCACTCTGAGCAGTCTGAGGCAGACACACAAAGGTCGGTATCAGACAGGAAGAGTGTTTCAGTTTGAAGCAAGTAGAATAGTTTAGTCTGAAGCATACAGAGAATCAGCCAGAGTCTGCAGCATCAGAGAAGTTTGGTCAGAAACAGTTAGCCAGTTCAAAAGACCAGCCCAAACTGGTCAACTTGGAGAACAGTTTGAGCCAGTAAAAGGAGTGAGTTGAACCAGAAGAATGAGTTGATCAGTACAGCTCTGAGTCCAGAAGGAGTTTGTCAGAGTGGTTTAGTCAGCAGTAAGTCTTCTAGTCTTAAACATTCTAGATTGTACAGAGAGTAATGCTGAAGCCTTTCAGTTCTAATAGCTTAAATATTTTAGATTGTACAGAGGCAAAAACATTCTGGGGCTCCAGGACTAAGGACCCATGATTGAATTAGACAAAGTAATAAATGAGCCTTTGCCCTGAATCAACGGCTATGTCTATAGCTGCATAGACTTAAGAAAGAGAAGAAAGTATGGACTTTGAAAACCATCAGTGGCATAATTCCTTCATCAATGTCACACCTCCTAATCCTTCTAAACATTATCAAACAGTTCTATTCCTTGGAGACTAAGCATTCAAATACTTGAGACTGTGGTGGAGGAATCCTATTCAAACCACCACATGTAGAGAGTGCCTGGATCTCTATTTGTTATTACCTCAGCTTGGCAGGTTTGGAAATATCTGTCCTGAATATTAATCCTGAATCACCCAGTACTGATGTGTTTTGGGTATCAGAAGTTAAAGTGGCTCAGTTAGGACAAGTGACAGATTCTGACCACATCAGCAAATGAGCTCAAAAGTTCCAACTGAAGTACTTCAAAAGTCCAGGTTGGAGTTCTAGAAAGAGACCAAGGTAAGAGTCGGTAATGTGTCACTTAGGCACTGAGCACAGATTTTCAACAACTGTTAATGTCCCATTGGAAAGGGGCAGAGGAGGGCTTCCTTCGAATATGCCCTAAGGGCTCTACATTCAGGTCTTCAGAAGATGGGGGCTTGGGTCACAGGGGATGGAGCTTTGATGCAGATTTGAGGTCACAAAGGGTGAGAGACTAGGGACTTAAAGAGGTCAGGTAGGTGAAATTGTGGAATGTATGCAACTCAACATGCCAGTCCTCAGAAGGCATGGGGTTGGGTCATGAAGTGGAGCAGATCTTCTTGTGGGATGTGTACATAGTCTGGCTCAATGTGAACTTTCTTGGCAGTAGTTTATGGTTGAGGGGAGATCTCATGTAATTCTTAAATATTATTTCCATCTTTTATTGAAAGAAACGTCTTAGAAGGTTTGGATATATTCAGTATTCAATCCCTTATTCTGTACAGCAGGTCCTCATTTCCCTGTTCTCCACACACACTTTTATAGTCTGTCATTACTCACATGAGCAATGTTCTTAAAGAAACTTGCACAAAAAAAACTCATTGCTGTAGTTTACAAGTTGCTTTTCTTGTTTTTTTCCCATAAAGCATTAGTGAGATAGTTAAGAGAATACTTAGAACATCTGATGCAATACTTTTAGGTACTATAATAATTAAAGTTTTGCAGGGCATCTATTTTATTAAGTGTTATAAGGATGAATGATATAAGAATGTATGTCATAAAATAATTCATTCCTGACATTTAATATTTAGATTTTATTATCTGTTTTCAGAGCTGTCTCTTTCAGCTACATAGTAAATTTCCTAAGGACAGAACTGATATAATTCATCATTTTATTCAGAATGTAGCATATGTCTTATTC
Source organism: Cricetomys ansorgei (assembly GCA_026225945.1). Taxonomy (NCBI): domain Eukaryota; kingdom Metazoa; phylum Chordata; class Mammalia; order Rodentia; family Nesomyidae; genus Cricetomys; species Cricetomys ansorgei. The sequence goes on from JAMJFZ010001796.1 coordinate 6,595,649, forward strand.
ATATACAGAAAAAACTAAATAAATGATTGCTGGGTCTCTTTAAATGGATTACCCCATTCATCTCATGCTATGTATTAAATTATAATATTGAGAATCATTACACTTTGCAGATGCATTATTATTTTTACATTTCTAATAGTTTCCAGATAACCAGCATATATTTACTTCATTTAGTCACCTTTTTATAATATAAATTATGTTAATTTTAATTATAAATATTTAGATGCTGGATTGGTGGATTTAATAAAGTATACGAGTATTGGTATATGACAATATCAAAGCAAATCAGTGGTAAAAATGTCATCCTTAACCTATCTCAGTTAGTTTAATAAAAGCACCCTCCAATGTAACATCCATTGACTTAGCATTTGTCTGAGTTACTTGAAACTATGTAAAAGAACAACACAGGGTCTAAAATGATAAGTTAGATTGGTACAAATAATAAAGCTCCTGTAGGGCAGTACTAAATTCTTGAAAAGCCTGACTATTGGTGAATGAAACAAAGCAGCATGTGATGGTTGAAATAAAAAAGGAATTTTTAACTTTGATACATTTTAGCACTCTGAACTGCTTCTCCCATCACCAACTGAGACTATAAATTACTAGGGAAAAGTCAGTTAGTGTCTTCCCAAGTAGCTCCCAAACTTGTGTGTTGCTTTGAGGACTGAAAATATTGTTGCCTGTGGTGGTAGTTCCTTTAGTAAAAGAAAAGTCAGCTGAAGTGATAGTGGAAGTTCCCCAAGTTGTGCTACCAGCAGTGCGAGCTTGTATTCCCATCCTCACGTTAACCTTAAAATGCATTGTGGTGAAAGAGGGCTATGAACCAACCACCTCAATGCTTTTCAGAGTCCAGAAATGTGGTAATGTTGACATTGTAGTAGAAAGAAATCTGTTTATCCATATTTAAAGCAAGATGCACTGAAATTATCTATATTGAACCAAGTGTTCAAATACAGGAGCCTATGTGGACATTTCTCATTCCAACCACCACAAGACACATGTAGAATTTGATTAAGATAAGTCTTTATCCTGGTTAAGAATAGAAAGTGAAGCTATATGATTGAAGCAAGTGTATATACAGTTGATGAATGCACTAAAGACAATTTCTGGAAATACATTTTGCTTAACATTGTTTGACAGACACATCCATAACACAGGTGTTCATTTTTGATGGTTCTCAAAATAAGCCCCAAATGAGACTCCTACTGCTCCACACTTGCTACATAGAGAAGGGTATACTAGCATACAAGTAGAATTCTTCAGATTTAGCAATGATGTACTGTATTCCAATTTAATTATCTGGGTATTTTTAGTACAAGAGTCTTTTAAAGCAAGTGTCCTGAAGACAAAGGTGTTATCTATTTAAATTTAAGGTTTGAAATTCAAAAAGACAAAATTGTGTACAAGATTATAAAGCAGATACATATCCGTTTGCTCTAGTATTTGTGTATCTGTAAGGTGTGTGTTCTACTTGCACTTGAGTGTGTGGGTGCCTGCATAACATGAGTACATGCAGAGCCAGAGGTGGACTTATATTGCTTTCCTCTATCTCTGCCTTCCTGCTTTGAGATAGGGTCTCTCACTGAACTAGGAGCTTGCCATTTTGTCTAGTCTGGCTGGACAGTAGTAAGCTTTTGAAATCAGCTCCTGTGTCAACCCTGTATTGAGGTTACAGGCATGTACAGCCATTCCTAACTTATTTCAGTGATAAGCATTTGAACTCAGCTCCTCGTGCTTGTAGAACAAGCACTCTTACCTACTCAACCGTTTCTCCAGCCCAACTCCAACATTTCTGACCTTTAGCAACATACCCATGTGGAGAAAGAGTATCCTTTTGTTGAGGAGTTCTCCTTAACATTTTGCTTTGTGCTCTGTGCTCTATCAGCTAGATATTAGCAGAATCCTTTCCCTGGTTTCAATAAGCACAATTGTCTCTAGATATTCTGAAATGTCTCTGGAGTTAGATTTCCCATGACTGACAACTATTATCTTGCTTTACCAGTCTCCTCCCAGTCATCAGTACATAATTTCCCAGAAAATAGTTCCATCAATTCCTTCAGTATTATCCCTCTAGAGGTTCTTAATGTGGATACCTCTTTCTACATAAAAACTCGTATATGGAAGATAAGGTTCTGATCCTCCCTTTGGCATTAAAAGAATTTTAGGGCACAATTAAAATTTGGGAATTTATAATTTTTGATATTTTTAACATTTGTATTGATTTCAATTTAAGTCTTTTAAATACATAAATATGTATTCATCATTTCATATGCATGTAAATAGAACAAGAGGCCAAAAGTGCTATTTGAATGGAAAGAATATGTTTGTTTACTTCTCATGCACATTGCTACATTTCCCTGTAAAGATATCAATTTATGCTCTACCAACAGGACAGATTAACTAAAAGTAGCATCCATGTGTTAGTAGAATCGGTTATGCTCTTATGTGATTTTTGTTGTTCCAGCTTTGTTTTGTTTAATTTGTAGAAGAAAATACCAGAAAATATTGAACCTTACTATTTCCAATTTCACCATGTAGTTTCTTTTATTAAAACTAAGGTATAAGTAAAGGTTTAGTGAGGTGACTTGGTAAACAAAATGATTTGCAGAAAGAGAGAGAGAAATGTTAAGTTGCAGGAGATAAGGTCACAGCCTCTGGAGATGTTGATAAAACATTCTTAAACTCTGTTTATCCAATGAAAAAAGGCTATCGTGCAATGGTCCAGAGTAATACTACAAGGAAAGTTCAAGCAGAAAATTTCAGTCATAAACCTACTAAGCATTTCATCTTTCTCAGGCAAACAGGGGCAGCTAAATTGTGCTAGGAGTGAAAAATAAACCTGAAACCAGATTTGAAGTACAAACAGACTGGTTGGTGAAGCTTGTGACTCTTTTAACCTTTAGAGAAAGCCTGGTTCGTAGCAAGCTTCGTCTGTTTTGCTTTCTTCCTTCTTTTCTTCCTTTCTTCCTTCTCTTTTCCCTCCCTGCCTCAGCCCCCTTTCTTTCTTTCTTTCTTTCTTTCTTTCTTTCTTTCTTTCTTTCTTTCTTTCTTTCTTTCTTTCTTTCTTTCTTTCTTTCTTTCTTTCTTTCTTCCTTCCTTCCTTCCTTCCTTCCTTTCTTTTCTTCCTTCCTTCCTTCCTTTCTTTTCTTTCTTTTCTTTCTTTCTTTCTTTCTTTCTTTCTTTCTTTCTTTCTTTCTTTCTTTCTTTCTTTCTTTCTTTCTTTCTTTCTTTCTTTCTTCCTTCCTTCCTTCCTTCCTTCCTTCCTTCCTTCCTTCCTTTTTCTTTCTTTCTTTCTTTCTTTCTTTCTTTCTTTCTTTCTTTCTTTCTTTCTTTCTTTCTTTCTTTCCTTTCTTTCCTTTTGGAGATAGAGTACAGTTATAGAGCCCAAATTAGGCTTGAACTCAGGATCCTATTGCCCCAGTCTCCCAGGTGCTAAGGTCACAGGCTTGTACCATTAAACACATGATTTAACTAATGAGTCCACTAAATCGTATTTGCCCTCATTCTGTGAGAATTTGCCCACTAAACAGTTATTCCTAAGAATGCTTTTCCTATTCTTAGGTAGTAAAAGAATTCTTATACAGTAATATCAGTTTGAGTCAAAAGTTTCCTTTCTTTTTCATCATAAATTGTAATTCTTTTTCCTAAACTTTCAACAAAGAAAGGTTATCAGAAGAACAAACACTACATTTAATTTTTTTCAAATACTGTGAGTTCATTGGAATATATTTACACAATGTTCATTACCATGTGATACTTACGCTTATTTTGATAAAAGCTATTCCCTTGTATTACAATTATAGTATGATTACTATGGATGCTTTGAAAGGTTTGTAATACTATAGTTAGTGGAACTCATAGTACTGAAGTATTCATTTTCATGGCTGTAAAATTGAATGCAATTATTTATAAATGATTATGCTCTTTCAACTATCTTCTCTGAGCCAAGACAATATTAAAGTCATCATGTCATCAACAATGATGGCATGAAAGAATCTCTAAAATGAAGAACATGACTGAGTACCTTTTATGTCTATAAATCTGAAACTACTTAGAAGGTTCTGAAATTTATGGGTACTTTAGGTATTATAAATTTTTATCAAGTGTCGCCTTTAAAGCTTAAGTTTTTATTCATGTTATGTGAGACTTTTATATAGCTTATTTTGGTTGAAACCAACTTACTGTATGAACCTTGATTGCTAGAAACCAGGTTCTTTGATAATCCCATGTCCTGCAAGCAATCACTGTGAACTTAGTCCAAGACTAACTTCACTTGTAATCATCAACTAAAGGCCTTCATGGTAGGGGGTGATGGGGGTAGGGGGTGGGGTGTACTCAGCAATCTATCATGCTATTTTCCCATATAGCCTTAACAATAATTCTTAGAAAGTCTCTCCAAATCAGTTTGCTCTTAGGTAACAATGTTGGAATGTCTTTCCTTTCCTGGGGAAAAAAGGAAAGAAATGAAATTAACTAGAGACATGTAAAATTTTATGACTTTATTTATTTTAAAAAATGGAAAGTTTCTCTAATAATTATGCTTTGTGCATCGTGGTATAGACTACTAGGTCTTTCATACTTTATAGCAGAGTACATGTCAGCTCTTAAAATTGCAGCACTTCCTTGATAATGTTTCCATTTAATGTTTCTTGTTGACTAGATGTAGAAAGGTAGCTTAGGAATATTTCCTTTTCTAGCAATACAGAATACATTAGATTGTCTAAAATCAATGGTTGAAGATGCACATATCTATAATCAGAGGGAAAGAATTCTGTAATTTAAGAGTTCCCAAGGGAAAGTCTGAGAATTCAAGATTTTTAAATTCTTCAAGCCAGATTCTCCTCCTTCATGCCCATGGACTCTAATCCTTCCCAATCATTAAGCTCCTCTTGGGTCTTATATACATCCTTTAGAAATAATTAATTTACCTTGAGTTTTTATTGGCCTTTATCAATTTGTCTATTACTTGAAATTAGAGTTATCTAATTTTGTAGATTTTATGACTGCAACTTCCTCTAAAGTCTCACAATCCTGAACTGTTGTACTTACTGATGTCTTTACTTGTACTGATGTACTTCCTGTTAAGTATAAGTAAAGTATCATCAATGTCATTGCTACCTTATAAGGGGTGGGATACCCATCTACCACAGGAACAAGCTTTCCAGCCAGAAAATTATATGAGTTTAAACTCTTTACACTCTGCATTTTAGGGTTGTTCTTGGTATCAGTGGTCACAAGTTTTACTTCCAGGGTGAGTCTGAAATAGCAGTTTTCAATACAAGAGATATTTGGAAGAATGTTCTTAGGAATAACATCTGTATGGAAACAAGGAAAACAAGGGAAACAAAACTAAGTTAACTATTAGTGTTCACAGAGACATCAGCTGTTCAGTTAGAGATGGAGAAATGGGATAGAGTCCATTCTTTTTTCTCCCTTTTTCTGCCCTGTCCTCTTCTGTCTTTTCTCTACTTCGTATAGATTTTAAAGTGTAAGATTCAGATCTTGCCCTGTCATTAAATGTCTGACATTATCCAAGTTACATAATTTCTCTGAGTCTATATGTTTTTGTTATTGTCTGTAAATGAATGACAGTATCTTCCATAGGATGATTATCATAAATTGGTGAGATGATATGAATTATGTTCTATAGTAAGAACTACAAGCTTAATAATTAGTCTTAAAATTATTGATTTCTCTGTACCCTTGCTCAATTTGCTCCTTTTTTATTTCAGAGACTCTTTGAAGTCTTCAGTGATTCCTAGCTTTTTTGTTTCATTTGTTCTTAGCCAAAAGTTTGAGAGGGAACATTTTTCTACGTCAATTGAAAAACCCATTGTATACAATCAAGTTGTGTAACTTTTATTAGAAGCACCTACAATTTAAATAAACCTCTCTGAAGAACACTTCTGTGCAGCTGAAACTAGGGCGCTCTTGAATAGAAGGTGCTGTTATCAGCTATGGGAAGACAGTGAGCTATGCACTTTAACTTTTAAGGGAACAACCGAGACTAATAATTGTACACCAAATTTATGGTAAATTTCTGTATAGAATGACAACTGTGTTTATGCCTAGCAAAATTTACTTGCATATTATTTCTGAAACAATTTCTCTAAGGTGATTTTATTTTGTGTTATTTGATGGAGTTGCCCTACACATACCTTCTTCCCTTCTATTCCTTCCACAACAGCAGGTATTTAACCCCAGTTGAGCCAATTAAGTACTTTTTCTCCTAAAATGATTTGTTGAGGGATGATCCATAACAAGGCCAATCAGAGCTTTCTGTAGGATTTATGGTGCTGAAGGAGAAAATGCCTCTCATTCTTTGGCTCACAAAGCAATAAAATGTGGATGGGGCTGTCAATTTCTTTCTTTCCATCACAGATCAAGCTTTCTTGGAAGGAAACCTACACAGAGTAAGGCATGTGTTCTGAGGCAGAACAAAGATCCTGAAAGCAGTGCTCTAAATCCAACTGTGCCCAAATCTACTTCTATTTTTTATCTTCCCAATTGCACAGGCTAATCCATCTTCTTTAAAGTATTTTTGTTAGGATTATGTTATTTCCATCAAAATTATCACAAATGGAACATATATAAAATCATTATTTGGATACTTTAAAGTGTTGATTATTGAGAGTTTGATTTCAGCCATAAATGTTATCCGTAGTAGCCTTGATGCCTGGAATTATTTCCACCATAGTATATAAATTAACAAGAATTAGTGGGATTTTATAACTTAGGAGCATAAAAATCACCCTCAATTGTGCAATGTAGAACATTAAGGAAGAAGAAAATGTGTGTGTGTGTGTGTGTGTGTGTGTGTGTGTGTGTTCTTGTTCTTTGCATGTTGATCAGTGGTAGTTCTCTGTGTTAATCACATCTATAAAAAGAAGTTTTCTCATGAGGCCCATTAATCTATACATGTAAACACAGGAACTTAAGGGTAGTTCATGAGTATGTCCATTTAGCAGAACAACAGTAGGTTCCCCTCTAAGGCCCATGACCTGGACAGCCAGAGTTACAATAGAGAAACCCCGTCTCATAAAATAAAAAATTAAAAAAAAAAGAATTTTGATTGCCTCAGTATTCTCCCTCAGTATCATACAGCCTTCTGGAATTATAAAAGCTGGTCAGTAAGAGTGAAACCTTCTGGGAAGTACCAGCTTGACTTCTATGGTATCTTCATTGATGGGGTCTTACCATCAAGTTCTGTAACGGTGTCCAACAGCAACGCAATAGTCTGTAATATTGGAGGAAACTCTGGGATCCCATTGACTAACAACTCAAGTACAGATAATCAAACCTGATGCTGAGAATTTTGACTGATAACTTGGGATGTCTGAGCGAAGCATGCCACCGCCCCATAAAGCAACTCCTTTTATATTTGTATGAATGTTAGGAGACTTCTACAATAGTGGGTTTTCATGTGACATTTTCAGAGATCTTTAGTTTAGTTCTTTCTCCCCACACTCCCTGCTTTACCCCACCCTACCCCATTTAACTTTTCCTGTGTCACCATACCATATCATATCATATCATTCCCTTCCCCTCTTTCTGCAACGAGATAGTTTTAAACACTAAAACAAAAAATAATGTTATAAACATTTGAAAAGAATCCCTCTTTGAATCCCACTGTTATATATGCTTATTCTAAAAATACTCTTCTTTTAAATAATTAATTTATTAGGATGAGGGATGGATTGCTTGTAGCTCATTCTGAACACTTTTGGGGGAACCTACTTGCTGTGCCCAGAACCTCAGCATTGAAAGCCGGTGGGTGGGCTGCAAACCAGGCATCTGTGATCGCTCACACTGCCAGTGAGATGCACATCTTTCTGTTTGCTGTTCTTTTAATCTTTTTCTGTTTCTGTTTTGTCATTTGGTTCCCAAGAAGATTTTCAGTTTTCAGTAATGTACGAAGGTCCACCTCATATCTTCTTGTTCTTCTCATAATGTCCACCAGATCCACTTCATATCTTCTTGTTAATCTATTCATTGACACCCTTATTTTTGGAGTCTCCTAAGTAGATATTCCAAGAGCCGTTTGGGTGCTGAGGCACTCATGTTGAGATGGTATCAGTCAAATTGTTTAGTAATCACTCAAAGCGTAGCCCTTTGTCTCTCGTAGAAGTTGTGCTTATATTGTATTTTAAAGAAAACTAAATCAGTCATGATCTTTTGATAATATCCGAATCGTACCTTAATCTTATTCATACATACAAAAGGTGCTTCTATAATTTATTTATAGTTCATAGTTCACTGGGTTCACTTACTGGAGACCAAGAAAATAATTTTCAACAAAAGAAATAGCATAATTTTCTTAATTTAATAAATCATGACTATAGATAATGATAATGTGTATCTCAAAAAGTAGCAAAAACTGACTTTGGGGGCAGGAGAGATGGCTCAATGAATAACACACCTGCCATGTGAATATGAGGACCTGCATTTTGATCCCCATCACCCTTATAAAAGCCTGCAAGGCAGCAGCAAGCATCTGTAACTTCAGCACTGGATGAGGGTAGAGCCAGTAGAAGTCCTGGAGCTCATTGGTCAGCCACCTAGCAACAACAGTGAGCTCCAGATTTTGGGAGACTCTGTCTCAGAATGTTCGATGAAAAGCAACAAAACAAGACACCTGACATTGACCTTTGTCATCTACACATACACATTTACACACGTCCACCAGAACATTTATTATGTACTCATGCAGAAACACAGGACTTTGTAAGTTTTGCCACACACAACAAAGATATACATTTGAATACACATACACATACACACACACGTTTGTTCTGATGTTAGTATAACTATATATGCATATATGGTATATATCTTAAAGTACCACATAAATACGTAAACGTTCTCTGTCAATTAAAGTATTAAAACATAAAAGTAATAGACACTATTGAGTTTCAACATCTGAGAGATTATTACCAGAGGCTAAGAATTTGCTTGCTTACTTGTTTTGGGTTACTCTTCTCTATTTACTAACTTCTACTAGTGAATTGATACTGAAAGCTTATGTCATTAGATAGAAATGCTTTCTGTAAGTGGAATATTTATCCTACTTCTGTCTTTGTCAGTGTCTGATGCATGATATTCATATGTTTTTATAATATGTGACACAGATGAATGATATTTTACTGAAGAATTTTATCTTCCTCTACTTATATAAATCATTTGAATCGTATTTATCTCAATATATTATTCCATGCTTTACTGTGGAAATTTCTTATTGCTTTCTAACTTTTCATTTGAGAATATCTACCAAAATATAGTGAGAGTGTTGAGGTGATTTTTTTTTCCCACAGAAGCAATTGTTTCCAGCTGCTGATAACATCAAATCTCATTTTTTTTCAATGCCAAAAGCACTAATTAATAACACAGTGGAATGTAATAAAACTTCACCACTATTACTCTGTGAAGGTAACTGAATCCATTATGTTGTTTTAATTCAGAGTTTAGATAAACAAGAATTCAACTGATACTAGAGTAGGACAAATGCATGTTGCTATGGATTGATGTAGTGTAACTCCTTCAGGAAATTTCTAATCATTCTTTCGGGGTGTGATTACTCAGAAACACACACTAACATTGCAACCTGAATAATACTAAGTGAGTTTTTAAGTTTCTGTTTCTTCACTGAAGCTTGAGCTTGAAAAAATAGCAATGAGACATGGTACGTGGAATTAAACTGTTTGAAAATTACAACCTGACCATCTGTGCTGGGCGCTACTTTATTCATGTGTGTGCAGACGTGCAAGGATAAATTCAACCTGGGATGTTTTCAGAGATCCATAAATGATTGATTATTTAGGAATATATGTTCTTTACTTTACAGCTCTAACATATTCCCCCACATCCCTGACTAGTGCGTCCAACCTTAGGCTTCTGTTCCTAACTGGAAGTTGGAGCCGTATTTGACAATGGCTCAAATCCAGTGCATTTCTTCAGTGTGTGAGCCACTCATTGTTTTCCCTTATGGTGGACACTCGTCTTTAACGGTTTCTTCTGATGACCAGTGCCACCATCAGATTTGTTGGTTGAATCCTTTCTTGGCTTGAGGCTCTAGTTCTGTCTTTAAAGTCCATACTTATTCAAGTCCTATACTAATTGACTGATGGTGATGATGCCCTTATTTAAAATGATTTCAAGGCCTAGGAATGACCAATCTGGAAGGCAATTTAAAGGTTACTAGACTTAAGAATGGACAAAAGTCTGAACCGAGACTAAGTCAAAAACATTAACTTAGATTTTCACAGTAAATGCTACATTTAAACTGGATAGGGAAAATCAGCAGTCACTTCCATAACTACACTCTGTATTTATGTATTTTAAAATGCTGTGCTCTATTCATGTTTTACAATAGTTAATAAATTATATAAAATGTTTATTATACAATGTTAGAACCTTTTCATTTAAATTTTGGTTTGGCTCAAAATGTCACTGGTTCTAACACTCATTTGGATATTGCAAGTAAAGACTTTCAACATTTGCCTTTGTTACTCTCTTTTCCTCATTGGGAAATACAAGTTGAGTATGTTTGTTAAATAAAGGTCATTTAGGGAGAAAGCTCCTTTTGAAAAACGCCTGCTGCACAGGCATTGGGGATCTGAATTTAGATCCTCCAAATGATATGAAAAGCCAGGCACAGATGTATCCCCTACACTTGAGTGAGCTAGAGACAGGGAAATCCCTAAAAATCACTAGCTAGTTAGCCTAGCCAAATCGATAAGCTTTAGGTTCGGTGAGAGACCATTTCAAAAATAAAGGTAGAAAGTTATTGAAGAAAGACACTCAACATACACTTGTGATTTTCACATGCACATGTTCACATTTGCATGTACATCCAAAAGCACAAGTACACACACCTACATGTACCACACACACACACACACACACACACACACACACACACACACAGATCATCTCAATAAAGACTATATCATGTGATTGTGTGAGAGTAGATTCACAAACCTACTAAATGTCTGCCCAGATCCCAGATCTAAACTGACAATAACTTTCTCTAAATAATTCTGTGATTTAGGGCAAAGTGGCAATCCATTCCTGAGGCTAACATTGAAAGAATACAGTCTCTGTACCTTCCTGGCTGTGAATTTCCTCAAATGGTAGTGTTTAAGTCATGGGGATTGTTTTTCATTTTGGATAGCACACAATGATCCAGAGGCAGGGGAGATCTACTTCATGGTACGTGATTTAATTCACTCTTACACTTTTACATATAAGGACACATTCCAAATGGAAAACATGTAAAAGAAATTTCATTGAAGTTATCTTTGTAATATCAGAAATCATGATGATGGTCACTTTGCATACACCTACAGCCCTAAGAAGAAATTGAGATTTAAAACAAATTATGTGTATATGCAACTATCTGAGGTGTGAGTGGAATGTGCATATGCAGAGGGCAAAAGTGGTATCAGATTACTTGGAGCTGAAATTACAAGTGGTTGTGAGCTGAACTAAGGTTTTGCAAGAGCAGCAAATGCTCTTAGCTACTGACCCATCCCTCCAACCCAAAAAGTAAGATTGTGATAGAGACGGTTACATTTCATGGATACTTATAGAAACTAGAAGATTCAGTTTCTAAGTAATGTTTCCATGAGCTGCTAGGAATTAAGGCTGCCTGACTGATCTATTATTTTAGGTAAGATTTGTAATAATAGTAACTCCATGATGTGATATACCACCTGAATATCACATGATATCAGCCCTCTCAGATGAAATTATGTTCAGAGGGACTGATTCTCAGTGTCTAATTACAGAGGAAGAAACAGGTAGCAGATAAGTGGAAAGTCAATTTCTGGATTTCTGATGTCAGCTATATCTATCAAGGTAACCAATACCTGCCATATCTCTTGATTCTTCCTCCTGATAGTAGAAGAACTCTAGACATCCAGATCACTTCTGGGGAGGCTGATCACTGTGCACTGGGCCAAAAAGAAAAGGGAGTCGCTGCCTTTGTGCACAGTCCTGTGACATAAAATTCCCCTATTGGGGGTTTGGTTCACAATGGGATTATTATGACCACAGTAGCCCTGTATCTGTATCTGAGTGCGTAATTGGAGAATTTCATATAATTTGCATTTCTATTTTATTGCACTATCAAAGTAAATTGTGTACAGTTGGTAACTCTTGCCTTCAGGCTATGAAAATGAGGAAAATCCATTGTTGATTTATTTGGTGTCGAGTGTGCATTTTTTAAACTTTAATAAAAATGCCACATTTCTAATATTTTAAAATTCTTTATAACTAGGGTCAGGATATTACTAATTTTATTCTTTCTCATACATTATCAGTGTTTAGCCTTTTGCCACCTAACCCATTCCCTCCTCACAATGTCAACTTCAGTGGAACTATATCGTATACCCTTGGCCACTTATCCAGATGCTGCCCTTACAACTTCTATGTAAGTTTTATGTTGGTTAGGGTCGGAAACCAGCCCTGCATGAAAATCAGACTACCGTCTTACCCATGAGCTATACTCCATCCGTGAAAAGATATAAATCTTCATGAGATAAAAACAATGTCCACATTACCTATGTCACCTGCAACCTTCAGAACAGCATTAATATCAGAAGTTACTAAAAATAGAAATTCTGCTTTACTAGGAATAGTCTTTCTAAGCCAAATACTTTTTAGTGAGAACACAAATGGGAATCAGAATTAAAGATTCAGGTGAATCTGAGCATTGTCCTAAACATCTCTAATCTTGGCACTTATGAGACAGAGGCAGGATTGCTACAAGTTTAATGTCATACTAATCTACATAGTGAATTCTGGGCGATCAAAACCCTGCCTAGAAAACAAACTAAAATAACAATAACAATAGAAAATTCAAACCAGTATTTTTAAAGAGGATTTGAAATTAATGTTACAGGAGAAAAGACTGATAGTTTGGGGGGTATGAAGTCACATGGCAATATTTAATTTAAGGACTATTTTTGTATTATCATGTGAAATCACTCTCACCTTGTTCTGGATTATCATTTATTTTATTTTATGCTCAACTGTCTCCATCACAGAATCCTTAGCTGTGGATCTCTGATAGTGCCAAGAATTTGGGGTGAGCCACTGTGCTGCTTTCTGTCCAGGCTTGGGGTATGGGAACACATCAGCGGAGCTGACCCCACCAAAACACCACATAAAAAGCACCTTATGACCGAGACTTAGATGCTACTCTGGGGACATTGTTTTTCAGACCTCAGGTTGCTTAAAATGAAAGATTAGTTCAAATATAAAAGAAAAATAAAATTCTGGTTATTATCTAGTGGAATCTGTGAAGAAAGTAGCCACTTTCATCCTCAGGAAAACACAGGACACAGTTTACAGACAAGCAGAGGACGTCACAGAGCAGGGAAAGGCTTACTTGAGGTCCTTCTATCCTACCTTGAGCCTTTCCTGATGTTCATCTAATATGTAAATGAGGGAGACTGTTTTAAATTAATTATCAGAGAACCCACATGTTTCTCAGGATTAAAACTACTTGACAACATATTCTCTGAATAATATTAAAAAAAAACTCTTGAAAATGAAGAAAGATATTATCTGTAATTTTACTTATCCCTAAATATTTGGGTCATATATTTAATTTTCTTAACCTTTAAAAATATCTATTATACTTTTTCTGCATTTATATGATTGAGTCATTTTTATACTATGTATAATATTTTAAAATATTTTTAAAACTATTAACACATTTTGAATGTCATCACCAAATTTTAAATCATGTCTAGATGCATGTCATAGCCTTTCATGAAGAAATATATTTAATAACTATCCAAAAGTCATAAGTTCTACTTATTTTTATTTAAACTATTATCATTATAGAAGCTTTAAATGTCCAGATTTTTAGTGAATTCTTCATTCCTTCTTCAGATTAAAAAAAAACTTAGAAGTTAATTATTGAATCAGAGTTTTTTATTTAAATTAAGTAGCTCTCCAAAAAGGTGATACCAGTTTCCACTTTAGAAAGAGTTAAAACACGTATACACAGACACACACAGACATACATACACACACACACACACACACACACACACACAAACACATGTAAACACACACACAGACATATACAGATACACACAGAGACACATACACACAGATAAATACACACAAACACACAAACAGACACACACAGACAGACACACAGAGATACACACGGATACACACACACATAGGTACACATACAAACAGACACAGAGACACACACAGAGATACACACATACAGATACACACAGGTATACACACATACACACAAAGACTCACACACAGACACAGGGCACACATACACACACACACACACATACACACACACACACAAGCTAAAGAAGACCTAGACTCATTTAAAACAGGTATAGGAATCATAATCAAATTTTATTTAAATAGCTCTTTAAAAATCATGCCACAGTTAGGACTCTTTAAGTTTGTGCTGTGTGATTCAGTCAGTGAGAGCAAATCTTGCTCTAGCAAATCTTGCTCTGTCTAAATTTTAATCCTGTTCAGGCTTTGCTGTCCTTGGAGAGCAAAGCTGTGTTGAGGTTTGTTTTTGTCTTGCTACTTTTGTCTAGTTAGCTAGCTGAAGTGGTCTGATTTTTTTTTCTTTAATAAATGAGCAATCCTGTAGGATTTCTATAAGAAAATGCAGCAAAACAATTTAAGTTCTTTGTGCTACACCAAACAAAACACATAAATTGCTTTATTTATGGCCTTTTCTACTTCTTAAAACATTTTGATGAATAGGATAGTAACAGAAATAACTAAGGTGTAGTCAGAATCTGCAAGTTTAACATAAGGTTTATGTTTGGTTAATGGACATTCAAATTGGAGGGTAAGCTCATAGGGTCGGTTGTCCAGTCTGGATTGCCACCTTAAATAATTGCCAGGTTTTCCTTGATTGAAACTAGAGATTTTCACAGGAAAAGACAGAGATGCCTGCTAATTATTTCTGTCCCTGGCATTAGGGGAGCTATTATTGTCTTTGACATGGATAGAGTTGATATGTATGATGAAGAAAGGTGTAATTTTTCTATAATAAACTGACCTTTAAAAAATAAGAACCTTGCTTCATTATCCCATTGCTTTGTCTCAGCCACCAGCACCTGAAAGCACTCTATACCTGGAGTCCTGCTGACCATGCCAGCATGAGAATCAGATATCAATAACTAGAGGCACACATACTTGGCAACCCACCCGGCACGGCACACTGGTCTGAGAATCAAGTAGGTGAACTTGAGTGTCCTTTCTGTTCTCCATTTCCATGTCCCCAGTCTCACCCCAAGCTCTGTATTAGACTACCTGTGGGAGCCTGTTTTCCTTCACTGCTTCCATTCCCTGGTGTCTCCAAAGAGCTCTATGCAGACCCAGGTTTCTTTACTCCTATAGATCATCTAAGTCCTCTGCCCCACTGCTAGCTCATCCCCATTCCTTCATGTCAGGTCCCATCACCTAGAAATGTGTTCTACTCAGAACACATCCCCCTGCAGATGCCTGGGCATCAGAATAAAAACACAATCAACAGTAGCCAGGACAATATGTCTTCACCAGAACCCAGCAACCCAATTACAGTAGGCTCTGAGAAATGCAATATAGCTGAAACACAAGACAAGAATGTCGAAATAGCTATAATAAATGCGTTCAAGGATCTTAAAGAAGATAGCAATAAATCCATTAAGAAAAATAAGCAAACAGTGAAATGAAATCAAGACAACAGTTCAAGACATGGAAGTAGAACTAGAATCACTAAAGAGAACCCAAACTGAGGGAAAATGGGAAATGAAACATTTATGAGCTCATATCAAAATCTCAGAGATAAGCGTCACCAACAGAATATAAGAAATGGAAGAAAGAATATCAGGCACTTAAAACAAGATAGAAGAAATGGATATCTAAGTCATTAAAAAATGTTAAATCTAAAAGAAAACCGTATATATATATATATATATATATATATATATATATAAAACATCCAGAAAATCTGGGGCATAATATAATTAAAAGACCAAATCTAGGAACAATAGGAATGGAGAAAGAAGAAAAAAACCCATGTCAAAAGCACAGAAAATAGTTCTTTAAAAAAATCATAGAAGAAAACATTCCTATCCTAAAGAAGGCCATGCCTATCAAAATACTAGAAGCATAAAGAACACCAAGGAGACTGGACCAGAAATATTTTCCCTACAACATATAATAATCAAAACATGGAATGTATATTTGAAAAAATAGACTTCAAACCAAAACTAATCAGGAAGGACAAGAAAGAACACTTCACACTCATCAAAGGAAAAATTGACGAAGCGGGTATTACAATTCTAAAGATCTATGCATCAAACACAAGAACACCCAAGTTTATAAAGGAAACACTACTGTTTTGGAAGTTTATTTTTAGTTATGTATAAAATGTTTTACGCACTGTTGAGTGAGGGGCTGGCCTAGGTCTTGGAATTCTGTATTATCTGCAGGTGTTGGATTTCTGTGGGGGTTGTTTAATTGCTAATGATCTGTATATGCTATCAGTAGAACTACTGAAGAGTTCTGAAAGAATAAAAACACCTGAGCTTAGAGGCTCAAGGTTCCATTGTCAATCCAGAATGGTGCTGGTCAGGATGGTTCTCTCTGCTAAGGTCTGGCAAAGTTTGCAAGTATGAAAATGCCTCCTTGTCTTCTGTGCTGAGTCACCTCATAGGTTTACTGCAATATACTACTACAGCTTAAATCACATATTGTCCTGACACAGTGATAGTGAATGACTTCAGTACTCCACTCTTTATAATAGACAGATCATCCAGACAGAAACTTAACAGGAAACACTGGAGCTAACTGATATTATAAAACGAATGGACCTAAATGATATTTACAGTTCACTCCACACAAACACAAACAAATAACATACTTTATTTTCAGCACCTCACAGAACTTACTCCAAAATCGACATGCTTGTACACAAATCACTTCTTAATAAATGCAAGGAAATTGAAGTAACACCCTGCATCCTATCTGACCACTACTGATTAAAGCTGGATAGCAAAAAACAACAGAGAGCTGACAAATTCAGGGAAACTGAGCAACTAACTACTTAATGAAAAATGGGTCAAGAAAGAAATTATAAACTTTTTAGAATTGAATGAAAATGAAAGTGCAGTGTATACAAACTCATGGGACACAATGAAGGCAGTCCTCAGAGGCAAGTTCATAGCACTAAGTAACAGCATAACAAAATTGGAGAGATCTCACCTAAAAGCTCTAGAACAAAAAGAGAGAAACAATACTCAAAAAGAGTAGATGGCAAGAAATAATCAAACTCAAGGCTGAAATAAACAAATAGAAACAACATGAAAAACAATACAAGAATCAATGAAACAAAGTTGATTTTTTGAGAAAAATCAATATGATCAACAAAACATTAGCCAACTTTACTATAAGACAAAAAAAAGATTCAAACTAACAAAATTATAGACAAAAAAGGGAGGCATAAAAACAAAAACCTCTACTGCACAAAACAGGAAAATCTAAAAGAAATGGATAACTTCTGGATATATATTACCTATCCAAGTTAAGTCAAGATCAGATAAGCAATTTAAAATAACATGACCCCCTAATGTTTTAGTGCAGAACTCTATGAGAATTTCAAAGAAGAATTAACATCAATACTCTTCAAATGATTACTCAAAATAGAAATTGAAGGAGCATTGCCCCCAATTCATTTAATGAGGCCATAGTTTTCTTCATGCCTAAGTCACATAAAGACCCAACAAAGAAAGCGATTTACATACCAATTTCTTTCATGAACATAGGAGCAACAATTCTCAATAAAATACTTGCAAACAGAATATAGGGATACATAAATGATCATCCACCATGATTAAGTAAGTAAGCTTCATCTCAGATATTCAAGGCTGGCACAACATATGTAAATTGATAAATGTAATCTACCATATAAGCAGACTATAAGACAAAAACCACATGATCATCTCATTAGATGTACAAAAGGCCTTTGAAAAAATTCTAACACCTTTTCATAATAAAAGTCCTAGAGATACTAGGGGTACAAGGGACATACCTCAACTTAATGAAGGCAATTCGCAGCAAGCCCACAGCTAACATCAGCAAAAATGGAAACAATCTCAAAGCATTTTTACTAAAATCAGGAACAAGACCAGGTTTTCCACCCTCTCATACAGATCCAATATAGTTCTTGAAGTCTTAGCAACTGAAGAAGCTCAGGGTATACAAATGGAAAAGAGGATGTCAAAATATCTGTATCTACATAAAATATAACTATATATATATATATATATATATATATATATATATATGACCCTTTCCACCAGAAAACTCTTAAAGCTAATAAGCACTCTCAGCAGGATACAATATTAACACTCAAAAACCAATAACCTTCCTATATACAAAAGACAAATGGAATCTACAGATGCAGTGCAATCCCCATTAAAATTCCAACCCAATTATTCACAGATCTTGAAAGATCAATCTTCTGTTTCATATGGAAACACACACACACACACACACACACACACACATACATCAAACAAACAGCAACAACAACAAAAACAGGATAGCTAAAAGAAATCTGAATAAGAAAGGAACAGTTGGGGGCATCATCACCTTCAATTTCAAGTTGTACTACAGAGCTACAGTAGTAAAAACAGCATGGTATTGTCACAAAAGCAGACATGTTGATCACTGGAATAGCGTTGAAGACCCAGAAATAAGTCCACACACCTATGGAGACCTGTTTTTTGTTTGTTCGTTTGTTGTTGTTGTTTTTTTAAATTAACAAGTCAGAAATACATATTGGGAAAAGACAACATCTTCAACAAATTGTGTTGGTCAAACTAGTGGGCTGTGTGTAGAAGAATCCAAATTGATTCATATTCATCACCCTGCATGAAATTCAACTCCAAATGCATCAGGAACTTCAATATAAAGCCAGATCCACTGAATCTGATAGAAGAGAATGTGGAGAATAACCTTGAACTTGTTAGCCAATAGCATAGGCACTAAGAATAAAAATTAATAAATGGTGCCTCATGACACTGAGAAACTTCTGTATGGCAGAGGACACAATCACCAGGAAAAAAAATAGCAGGCTACAGAATGGGAAAGGATTTTTACCAACTCCACATCTGAAAAAATTCTAATACTAAAAATATATAGAACTCAAAAAACTAGAGTTCAAAAAATCAAATAACCCAATTAAAAAAATAGGTTATAGGGCCAAACAGAAAATTCTCAAAATGTGTGAGAAGCACTTCAAGAATTGTTAAAAGTTCTTAGTCATCAGGGATAGGCAAATCAAAACTACTTTAAGATTTTATCTTACACCAGTCAGAATGACCAAGATCAATAAAACAAATAATGGTTCATACTGATGAGGATATGGAATAAGGAGAACACTCATTCAGTGGTGGTGGGAGTGCAAACTTGGACAGCCACCCTGGAAATCAGTGAAGCAACTCTTCAGAAAGCTGGAATAGGTCTTCCTCAAGATCTAGATATACCACTCCTGTGCAAATAGCCAAAAGGACTCTCCATCATACTATGGAGACGTTTTCTCAATCATATTTGCTTTTGCTCTATTTATAATAGCTGGAAATTGGGAAAAGCCTAAATGTTTGTCAAAAGGATGAATGGATAGAGAAAATGTGGTACATTTACAAAATGGAATAATATTAGCTGTTTAAAAAATGAAATTATAAGATGTGCAGTAAATGGGTGGAGCTAGAAAAAAATCATCCTGAGTGAAGTAATCCAGACCTAGAAAGACAAATATGTCATATATTAACTCATATATTGATGTTAGCTGTTAAATCATAGATAGAATCCATATAACCACAGATGTTAGGTATAGAATAAGAGTCTAAGGGGAGAGGAATGGAACTACTTAGGAAGAGGAAATAGAATAGATAATTATGGATTGATGTAGGGTAACTGTTTGCAAAGGAAAAATTGATGTTTTCTTCAACAGTCTCACTGGTTACACAACCATTCTTAAGGAAAGACTCCATGCCCAACAGTAGATTGCTACAAAAAACGAATTCAATGGCATTTTTGGAGTTTGTCTTGTGAAGCTTTTTCAGAGCATATTTTTTTCTTTTTCTCCTCCTATCTCCCCTCCTCCTCCCTCTCTCTCCCCTTCCCCCTTTCTCTCCTCCTTCCCCTCCTTCTCCTCCTCCTCCTTCTCCTTTTATAGATCTTTTGCATATATATTATGGTTTCTGGTTTTGTGTTTTTATGGGATTTCTCTCTGTGTATGAATGTGTTTGTCTCTATAAATTTGTGTTTCTTGTGCTTTTTTGGCTGTATTTTTTCTGTACGTTTTTACACATTCTGGTTTGTTTGTTTTTATTTAGAATTATTTTATTTTATTATTATTTATTGTATGGCTGTTTTCTAAGTAGTGAGAGAAAGAAAGGATGTGGATTTGAATAAGGGGTGATGGTGAGAATCTGGGAAGATTTGGGGAGGGGAAGTTACAATCAGAATACGTTGCATGAGAAAATGTATTTTCAGTAAAAAATATATATCTAACATACAAAGACACACACACACACACACACACAAAACCACGAGATCATAAAACTTCATTAGGATGTAAGTTGTATAAATACAACACTGAAGCTATTCAAAAGAACCCTTCTAGAGTCCTGCACACAGTTCACACAATCTGCAAACTTTGCATATCCCAGTAGGTGTGCCATTTATCTTGAATCCAGTCTTGGTTTATTTATTCTTCTTTGCTTTGTTAGCCATATTTCCTTTCACCTTCAATTCTTTGTGTTAAAACTCTTTGATGGTAGTTTCCAATCTGAGTAGGAGCACTATCTAATAAAAAACTATTGAATTTTACTTAATATCTTTGATTTCTTGCTATTTTACATATCACTACTAGTAATACTGTTAAGAGAAAGGCAGTGTTGTCCTTTCTTAATAATAGGTAAGTTGGAGTCTGTGCCGCTAATATTTTCCTTTAAGAACATTTACAGCAAAACAAAGACATAAGATTACAGTCTGCGGGTATGTGTTCTAAATCCTGACCTCTTTACTACTACAGTAATAAATACAGAAAACTATTACAAAAGTAGTTTCAGGAGCTCACAGCACACAAACCTTCTGGAAAATCTTTAAATGAAAATGCACAATAAGCCAGGAACTCAAGAGAGTTAGCACATTACTTTAACATGTTAGTTCAACAGGTTTTCTCAGTGGAGAGATCACATTGAAAATCGTTGGCAAGCGTCCAGATCTGAAATGCTGAATTATAAATGAAACTCCTTTCTTGATTCTTCCTGAAATCATTTGGCCTTAATCTCCTTCCCCCTTTCCTTCATCTTCCGTATCCTCCTATCTCCTCTGCCTCTTCATTCTTTTTCTATTATTACTTGTATTACTGTTATTTTAACTTTACAGCTATAAAAATGTGCATTATAAAAAAAATCAACTAAAAATAAACGGAACCTGTTATATAGCAATTTCCTTCAGGAAGGAGCCCAGAGGCTCATGGGACTCAGCAAGCAAACAAAGAAAACAGTTCTATGAGAATTGTAACTGACAATATTTGCTAGGCATTTTCCTGAGGTGGTAGGTTGGGAGTGGGGGGACTATGAGGAGAGGAGCTGCCCAGAAGACAGTAAAACTATCTGTAAGTAGTGAAGCTTTAGTGAGTCAGCATCCATGGTGGGTGGGCCGTCACCCCAATAAATGCATCCATTTATCCAGTTGGACATTGGTATAATCTTTACTTTGGTTTGCTGCAGGTTCCCCATCTAGGGTCAATAGATGTTTGTGCTGTGTTTCCCCGGGGAAGATATCTCACAAGAACATACACTTACATTAATAAAGTCATTGCCCTTACTCTGCTTTCATTTGATAAAGATTCATGTCTTTAAGAAATGTAATAGAATAATGTTAAGACACTTGAGCATTTGTAAGAATGTAATGTTAGCATCCTGCTGCTGTTCAGGAAACAATACCTGTATCAGCTTTCCCCTCTCACAGATAAACACAGACACTGAGACACTGAGAGTTCCCAGCCAAACAGACTCCCATGTGACAGGATCTCCCACCAAAGGAAATCAGTTTACATCAAAGGAGGTATTGATGCCCACACATCCTGCTCCCCTCCACCTTCCTACATCCTGCCTGGGAGTCAGAGAGCCTAGCTACAGGCTTGTGCTTTTATATTTCTCCTATCTTCCAAATGAATAAGAATAGACACCCACTTCTACTAGAAGGGCTCTGATCCCTCTCTTCAGAGATCCTGTCATGATATCTGTGTGTCTGAATCCTGAACCTGAATATAACCTGAGAGTCCCCACCATGGTGTCGACTGTCTCTGTCTATGGTGTTAATAACTCTTCAAATAAACTTATCCCAAATTTCTGTTTCAATGTCCCTCTTCAACTTTCCTGAGACCTTTCACTTTTGGTAGTACAATTGACCTAAATGAAAATAATCAACCAAAAGAGAATAAATTTATGTAAGTAGAATTAAAGTGTTAAAGTCTTATGCAATGATTACAGTGTCAAAATTGAAAGAGTACTGGAAAGCTCTGAAAAGTTAGGAAGCACTCTCTGAAAACATGTGGAAATACATGAATGTACTTCCTACTATTCTATTAGAAATGGTTACCCTTTATTCCTGCTCAATAATAAATCATTTCTTCCCTCAATAGTAAATCATTATATCCCTCTAGCCATTGGTCAATGTAATTTATCTTTCCAATACATTCCATAGCAAATTACAGATTTCTTCCAAATATCTCTATGTATGCTACCCTTAGGCTTAAATGTTCCCAATAGCTTACATGTCAAAGGCATAGTTTCACACAGCTCACATGTTCAAGGCATGCTTCCTAGCAGCAGATACCACTAGGAGGTGGTGGAAAATTTGTGAGCTGAGGCCTAGGTGGAGGACATTGGATATTTGTTTTTAGAGAGTATCTTCAGATCCTGACTCCTCCCTCTCCTTTCTTTCTTTCTCTCTCCCTCTCCCTCTCCCTCTCCCTCTCTCTCTCTCTCTGTCTCTCTCTCTCTGTCTCTCTCTCTCTTCTTCACATTCTTAGCCAGGAAGCACCTATCCTTCTCCCAGGCTAACTAGAGACACTATTGTTCTATTGGTTCTACACACACACACACACACACACACACACTATCAAACAATGTGTAATCAGTCATCTGTAGGAGACTTCTTTGAATCAATGTCTTTGAGATCTATTGATGTTGTTGAGTGTATCATCAGTATTTTCTACATATTCCCTAATAGTTCTGTGTCTGAGCACAGGGAGACTTATCTAATTTTCTGTCAGTGGACCCCTTAGGCAGTTTCTAATCTTAAGATATTATGAATGAAGCTGCTAATGATATAAATCTTTTTATGAAATTACATGCTTTATCTTTCTGGAAATGAAAATTTGAGCCTAAGGGAATTGTATTCATGGCTTTATAAAAAAAATTTTTTTCAAAGTGGTTGAATCATTTTATAGTCCAAAAATATACTTCAGTTTTAGTCATTCTATATTTCCGCCGATGTTAGTGCATCTCCCAGATATCCCCAAGATGGTGATGAGTAACAAAAAGACAGCCAGACATAAATTAAGTTCCAGCCTCTCTCAGACACACAGGCCTGTCTCTCAGAAATCCTTCTACAGCAACCCTGCCTTTTTCCAAAAAGTCCACATGTCCTCTTCTTTGTTCCTTGCCCAGCCAGTCAGACACAGCCACCCCAAACAATCTCCAACTGTACCTCCCTTTCTTCTGTTCCTGCCTGGAGCCCTTTATAATCCACCATTTGCCTAAGGGCCACATCTGTTTCCACTTTATCCAGTTCATTGTCCCTCCTGGGGCAAATACTTGTTTTCCCTTAACTCTTCCTCCTACCCCTGCTCCTTGTTCCTTGTCCCCTGCCCTTTGTGCCTCTGGGACAATTACATTTCCTTTGTGCTAAGAATCTGGTGTCTGGGTGTATTCTATGCTGACTCTAAAGTCCTTTTAGTCAATACATGATGTTATATTCTGTTGTAGAAGTCAGACTTTTCGTTGTTGTGACAAATACTTGAAATATTTTAAAGGAGGAAAGATTAATTTTGGCTCACTGTTTCAGTTCATTCAGTCCATGGTAGAAGGTTCTCTGTCCATCATGGTGGAAGGATATACTGGAACGGAGCTGCTCAACTCATGACAACCAGGAAATAGAGCAGAACAGCAGCGGGAAGTAACCTGAGCAACATAAACCCTTCAATACATTGTCTAGTGAGCCTCCTCCTTCAGTTAAGTCCCATTTACATCAGTTCTATCTCTTCACAATAGTTATTCAGATTTTAAATCACCAATGGATTAAGCCATTCACTGGGTCAAAGACATCATAATCTAATGTCTCTGGGAACACTTTCACAGATATACTCAGATATGCTTTATGAATTTTCTATGCATCTGTCATTCTAGCCAACTGGATAGTCAAGATGAATTCCCACACCAATTATCACCATTCTTCTGGTGAAGAGAGGTTTTTGGTAGTCAGTGTCACCTCTAACAATGGCATAGAAAGTTGTACATCCCTGGGGACAAGTGACCTAGAACAGGATTGTATATGTTGACTGCTACTTGTGCAATCTTCCTTTCTGAAGGAAAATTTCTCCATATTTGTTGGATTGTTTCCCTTTTTATTATTGAATTGTAAAATACTTTGTCTCCCCATTTTTGTCTAATCTACTCAATTTTTAATGGTATTTTTATTAACTAGAAGAATTTCTCATAAAATTATAATTGGTCTTTTGTTTTGTTTTCAGTGTTTTTTTCTAAGAAGACTTTGTCTGCCTGAAGAGACAAATACACTAGCCTATGCTTTCTTATAACACTTTTTTAAAATTTTATGTTTATGTCAATACATACACACACAAACACACACACACACAGACACACACACCATTATCCTTCCTAAGCAAGTATTAGTATATCAAACACAGAAAACAACAAAATATTGGAAAGAGTGATCTTAGGACCAAATTGAATTTATCTTGGGAATATGACATTGGGCTCATTTTTTAAAAATTCTATCAATATAATTCATCACATTAACAGAGGAATAGAAAACACTATGTGATCATTTCAATAAATGCAAAAAACATTATATAAAACCTAGGAGTTCAAAGAAGCCTTATAAATCTGTTTAAATGTAGGTATGGAAAATGTATAGTTCTAACAACTTAATCATACTTATGGTAGCATATTGAATGTTCTTTTTCAAGCTCTAATCTGCATGTGTACATCTGGAATGTCTCCCAAAGCCCCAGGTACTGTAATCTGAATATGGTATGCCCCAAGGGCCCAGTGTATTATAGAAATATTGTAGAACCTTTAAGACATGAGAAGTAAAGAACTCTTTTGGGCCACTGGGACTATGCCTTTGAAGGGTATATGGAACTGTTTTCTCTAGCAGTTTTTCTCTTTTTCTTTGCTCCTTGGTTGTCTGGAAGTGAGAAACTTCATGCTCCCCAAAATGTATTGTCTCACCATATGCCCCAAAGCAATAAATCCATCTAGTCTAACCTTGGAATGAAACCTCTAACACTATGACCCTTTCCTCTTTCAAAGTTCATTATCTTGGGAATTATGTTTTTTACAGTAATCCAAAGATAACTAATACAGCCTCTGTTATCCATTAATAAATTTATCTCATTATGTGTAAAAGTATTGTGATGGCCTAAATACTTCCTAAGTTTTTCTTATTGTTCTCCAAATTACAAGTAAATCAAGAGAGAATTGTGAGCTAACAAAAGAGAAAACAAAGTTCATATTGGTTCCAAACTTAATAATGCAGGGAATCAGCCCAGGAGTGTGAGATAGATGTCTTTGTCAACTTGATTGGATTTACAATCTTCTAGCAGAATGAGGCACATCTCTTGATAGGTTTATAAGAGTGATTCAAGAGAATATAACAAAAAGGCAAAGACTCATCAGCTAAATGCGAGGAACACCTATCTGTGAACTAAGGCAAAGATGGAATAAGAAGGGGAGAACAAAGTCAAACCACTCCCACCATTCCCCTTCCCGTTGTTTCCTGGCCCACATCATGTCAGCAGCTCTGTTCTGTCATATTCTTCTGCCATGAGGAAGTAAGTGTCACCTCTGAAAGAAGCATGAGTTGAAATGAGTCCTTCCTCCCTTAAATGGTTCTTCTCTCAAATATTTTTGGTATATTTGTTGAGCCTAAATAATTCCGGGAGGTAGGGTCTAGTCTCGTTATTTATGGTTGCTTTCTAGACCCTAATGATGAATGGTAGAGGAAAATTTGACAGTAGGAAACAAAAATGTCTATGAGAATGTAGAAACTTAAAAACTCATAATTTCCACATTGCTCTTACTGGAAAAGCATTTGTTTTAAGCATACACAGTATTGTGCAATTTAGTAGTATGAATAATATACAAATTTTATAAGTTTAAAAGAACAAGTCCCCTGTAGACTTCATTAACTGTTAGAGTACATTTAATTAAAATTAAAATCAAGTTGTATAAAAGAACAAACATTTAATAATTAAACAAAAATCTAAAGATGCCATTAATCAAAGTGTAATTTATATGAAAATTAGAAATATAGAAACTTGAATAATGACAACACTGGATTTTACTAATATCAACCAAATATTGCATGAGAAAACTTGGAACTTCAAATGCATTTTCGATGAATAAAGAAGCATTAAGTGGTAATGAATTACTTACACTTAAATTAAAAAAATAAAAACCAAGAGAATTGTATTAACATGAAAAAAATTTAAAACTTAAAATATAGACCACAGGTAATATTAATTGAGTCTTAGAAAGTTAAAACTTGATTGGATGAAATGACTAAAATGTTTGACCAACCTCTGGAAAGACTATTCAAAATTTTTCAAAGTGTAAATAAATTATATTAGAAATAAAAAGAAAAGATACAGATTTTAAAAAGTATAGATTAATAAAACTTTCAAGTAAAATGTATACCAATAATCATGAGTAGTATCAGCTATAACTTTCTATAACCAAAGTAAGAAAAGAGAAATAAGAGAGTCAAATAATTCTATAATAACTAAGAAATAAAATTAGTAATCAAAATCTTCAATCTTATCACATTCACTACAAGTATAATCATAAAACACTGTGACCAATTTCCAGAGTTTTGAGAGCATCATACAATGTAAACCCAGAGCTTCTTTGATTTCCTTTCATAAGACTATCCTAAATATTTACTGTCCAAAATTAAAATAAACAACCACACAAAATACGTACAAAGTGTTTATATGAGTTATACTAACAATAGGAAAAATCTCAAAGCAGTCTAAATACCCACTGGCAGGTGAAGAGATTGAATTGTGGCTATTTACATAAAAGAATTTCACTTAGCAATAAAAAGGAACACACTGCAGGAAGCATCATTAGTGAACCCCAGGACACTAAACTGAGTTAAAAACAATAAACACAATAAAGCACTTTCTATAAGAATCCATTCACATGAAGTTTCAAGGCAGACAAAATGAATTAAGATATGAGTGTCACATTCAAAATATTAAAGAAGACCTAGGTGTGACAAATGCCTCTGATACAGTACTCAAGAGGCAAGGCCAGTCATTGTGAAGTCAAGGGTAATCTGGCTCACAGTAAGATCATGAGAAGAACAAAGAAGATTCAGTTGAAGGGAGGAGAGAATTGTTGGATTTTATTTTTTGGTGCTGAGAACTACACTTCTCCCTTCAACCTAATTCTTAAGGAAATCTTTAGTAAATTGCAATTAAAAGGAACTTCCTTGAACTGATAGGAGTACCTACTGAATTTCACAGAAAAAAAAAAATTAACAATACGTAGTTAGAAATATAATTTTAAAATGAGAGCTCAGACACGAAAGATAACTCCAATGATTTTCTTCAACAATGTTTCGAAGTCTCAACAATATAGAAAGAGAACAAATAAAAACTAAAGGATTAATATTAACATTAACGTATGCCTGATAATTCTAGAATACCCTATAGGTAAATTTTTAGAATTTAGCAAGAGTATAAAATATTAATTAACAAGTAGAATGCAATTGAATATTTATATGATAGTAAGAAAATTATAGATGATAATGATTTCTAACCACAGTTAAAAACTAACAAAAATATAACAACTAGCAACAAATACAACAAATGTACAATTGTTTATGAAAAAGTACATTACTTTATTGAAATACTATTTCAAAAACTATGGAAACACGTATTCAGAGAAAATGAGATGAAACATCATCAAGGTTTAAGTCCCTCAAGGTTAATCTCACTCAAGTGAGATTCGCAGTTTCCATACAACTTCAGTGAAAAAACTTTTTGTAAAAAAGAGATTTTTGTAAAAGTCCAGAAAAAATTTAAAAAGTAATTATTATTATTCTGTAGAGAAGAAACGATGCCAATAAGGAAGTCCCACAGAGTCTGTTTGCTCTGGTGGAGTTTAATCCTGCTCATAAATCTATGGTAGGTAATAACATGTGGTACTGACCATACATAGACCAGTTGAGCCTTAGAATACAGCCGTGACAGTTTTGGTGGGGTGGGGGAGTTCGATTCACAAGAAAGTGGAGACATAAAGAGATGATAAAATATTGGCTATTCATTAAAGATATTGAGTGAGTTTATCCAAAAGGGAAAAAAACAAAAACTGTAGCTGAAACTGGATTCTATACATACTATAAACAAAGTTAGTTACAGGTAGATTGTATATGAATATGTAACCAAGACTTTATTTTTAAAGGAGATAAAATTTATCTTTATAAATTTGATATTTCTTATATCAAGCAAAAATAAGCATAAAGAAATTGAATTGCTTGAGGTTAGGAACTTATCTTAATACAAAGGGCTTATTGAACTAAAAGATAAACTGAATCATCAGATCTTTGCTTAAGAAAAACATGGAGCACCAGACAGTGGTGGCCACACCTTTAATCCTAGCACTCGGGAGACAGAGGCAGGCAGATTTCTGAGTTCGAGGCCAGCCTGGTCTACAGAATGAGTTCCAGGACAGCCCTATTTACAACAGAGAAACAAAACAAAACAAGGGGAAACAAAACAAAACAAAACATGGAGCCTTAATGTCTCTACCAGAGGGAAAACATCAGACAATAGTGTCCTGAAGAGGTACAAGAAAGATGACAAAGTTAAGAACACCAGAGGTGGAAGCCATTTTTCATCACTGAAGAGCCAGACAACTCCATGATGTCATCAGTGAAAGTGCAACTGATGCCAATAGTTAGTTCCTGCAGCTCATAAGAAAACAGTCATGGAGGCACTTGCATAAAGACCAGAAGGAGACAGCAACAGAGGTAGGAGTAAGACTGGAGCTCTCTTCTCTCAGGGACTAACTGTCTGATAGTCCCTGCCTGGAGACTGTGGCCTTTGCTAAAATGAAGTGTACTACTCGACTCTCCAACCGTGACAATGGTGGCCTGGTACTATGTATATCAATGAGTAGTTTGTACCACAAGCTGACAAAAGTAGGGAAGAATGAAGATTTCCTTCCATCTTCAAAGAAAATACAATTGTTTCTTAAATACTTTTATATATTTCTTTCAGATTTTTCTGCCTTCTTTATTTCTGATGTGGTTTAAAGAGGGCAATACCAACCTGCTAATAGGATTGTAGAGATGAATAATTAGGATGCACAAAAGGCAGTTAACATTTTACTAGGAAATAAATATGACAATAATTACTAATTCTGTTTATTTTACTTGGGATATCTTCTTCTTGCATATTCCTATATCAAGATTCTCTACACTTGTGAGATATAAACGTAACATAAAGCAGATGACTTTAATTTCAATTTGTTTTAAATTTATATTATATAATAGATTTAAAATATGTGTCCTAGTTAATTTTAATTGTTAACTTGACACAGCTTACAGTTATCTAAAGGAAAGCCTTGGTTGAGGAATTACCTAGATCAGAAAGGCCTGTGGGCTTGTCTTCTGGGAGATATCCTGATTA
Organism: Cricetomys ansorgei; assembly: GCA_026225945.1. Lineage (NCBI taxonomy): Eukaryota > Metazoa > Chordata > Mammalia > Rodentia > Nesomyidae > Cricetomys > Cricetomys ansorgei. Next base: position 6,625,665 of record JAMJFZ010001796.1, read on the forward strand.
TTAATTGATTCAAGAGGGCCCAGCACACTATGGGCATCTCTATTACTTAGCAGGTAGTCCTAGGCTATATAAAGAAGCCAACTGAGTATAAGCCTAACTCTAAACCGGAGAATGAACTAGTAAGCAGCATTCCTCCAGGGGCCTGACTCCAGGTTCCTGAGGACAGAAATCAGATAAAAGGTGCTAAATCAACTTACAAATAAAATCAATAGGACATTGAAAACAATTGTAGAACACTATATCCATTAGACCCATTATATAAATATTAATCTAATTAATATTTATAGAAAAATTCCATATATCCTAGGTATGTAGGCATACTATGCTGCTTTGTATCTTTATACTCACAGTTCATGCATTATTTTTTTGATTAAGAGTTACTGTGTCTAACATTTCTTATATATTTAGATAAGCTAGTCTAGAAAGATATTCCTGGTCTGGAAAATCATTTCAACAGTACAACCTTATCAGTGATGTCTCTAGGGTAGCTACTGAACTTATTACATACTACAACAATCAGGAAAAACATCCCAACCTGGATATGGAGTTTGAACACACCAAAAATTAGCTATCATATTAATAACATTAATAAAATAATAAGTCATACCTAACATGGAAGGTAATCTATGTTTTTTCGTGATTTATATAGCCTGGCTGAATTTAAGTAAAGCCATTAACTTGGGAGATTAAAAACATCATGGGTAGTGAACTATGAAATGCGGTTCTTATGAAGGCAATAGCATCAGAAAACTTTATCGTAGTGAAATTGCCTCTCCTTGGAAGTACATCATAAGATTTTTCAAATGAATGAGCCATGTTGATAGTAAGGTACAATTATCAACTCTGTCTTGAAAGAGGTAGCATAACACACAAATGCAAACAAGCACTAGGAGGTTATTTGTCTGTTACTGCTATTGTTATATTCTGAGTAGAGTCTATGAAACCATAAGCACATTGTGTAGGAACTGGATACATATTCTGTTTCCTAAAACCATCACTATCTAAACTTTTAATTTCTCACCTTTTAATTTTTCTATTTCTATTAAAAGTTTCTCATAGATTCATTTTCCTCACGAGCCCTTCTTTCTTGCGGGATTTTTCTCCATGCTATCCCCGTCATTGATGATAATGGAGAACATGTCTATGGCTTAATTCTGGGACAGACTTGAACATAAACATTTTAAACAGTATCTTACTTAATTCCCTCAAAAAAATGGAAAATTATAGTTTACTAATATCCTATTTTACAGATAAGGAAATGCCCGGTTAAAATACATAGATTATGTAATTTGACCAAGATCACATAGCTGGTGTGTGTGTAAATGTCATACTTTTATTTGCTTTTACTTAGTATATTTTAATGCAAATTTAATCTCATTTAACTACCAAATGCTCATTCTTAATTAGCTTATATCTTCTTTGTTTCTCATATAGTCCTGTTTCTCTTTCCTCTCCAATACTGTTTAAAGCAATTGCCATCTGTCTCATTATTTATTTGTATATTCTTGAATATATCTATAAAATATAAGGAAATTTCATAAACATAACAACAATACCACAACTAAAACTAGGATTTTATAATCATTTTTCAGAATCTCATCAATGTATACATTTCCATGGTTGCCACCCAGAAAAGCTGTCTCCAAACTGGGAGTGAAATTAGAATCTTTTTCAATACAATTCTTGAGGCAGCTGTTATCGAAAGTAATGGATTTGGCACTTGTGATGATTCCTGAGGCTGAATCTAGACTCAGCAAGAAAGAGTGCCATGATTGATTAGCCATGTCTGCCATTAGCTCAAAACTAGGGACAAAGCCTGCCAGTTACTTGCTGACAACAGCTTAGAAGTTTTACTTGGTCATGCAAACCTTCTTAAAGGACTGGTTTGTTGATACTCAGGTCAGAATAAATTTTATTTAAACTTTTTTTATGTCTTAAATCCTACTTATACTTAATATGAATATATTTCTGATACAAGGGCTATCTTTTATATTTCATCTATATCCTCTTTATATTAAGCAGCATAATTGTAGAATGTTTTTTGGATTTATAACTATATTTAATTATTTCTTTACACTTATAAAGTAGTTGAGATATTTGCAAATAATAATAGTTCTGTTACTGTTAATGCTTTGGTCTTAATATCTAAATGCTCATTACTGACATAATCATGTTCCTTCTTGGAAAAGAGCTGATTGCATCAATTCATGTTTGTACCAGTTTAAAAAAAATTCTCTGAGAGTGTCATATATACACACATATATACATATCACTATATATATAACATATTATTATCATATCTAGTCCCCATTCTACCACTCCAATTTCTCCCCCAACCTCCCCAACACATCTCCTTCCCAATTTCATGTTCTTTTAAACATACATGTGTGTGTTTCACTGATCCAATTAGTGCTGCCTGTATGTGAATGGGTATGGGGCCATCTACTGAACATGAGCAACCAACCAGTGGCCATAACTCCAAAAAAAAATGACTACCCTTTCCTCAGCAGTCATCATCTGCCAATGGTTCCTTAGCTAAGGCTGAAGGACTTCATGAGCCCCTCATCAATCCTTGACAGAATTTTAGATGGTTACTCTTACACAAATCTTGTATAGGCAGCCACAGCTACTAAGATTTCATGAGAACAAGAGTCGTGTCATGTCTTGAAGACAGCATTGCAGAACACCCCTTCCTATTCCCAGCTTTTACCTTCTTTCTGATCCCTCTTCTGCAGTGTGCCCTCAGTAATGAGATAAGAGGACTTGGTATAGCTGGCTCATTTAATGCTGAGAATTCATATTTGCTAATTCTCAATAGTTTGATCTGTTACGAATCTCAGCAATAACCATTACCAACTGCACAGACGCTTCACTGACAAGGGCTGAAAGCGATTCAGATGTAAAGATATAAACTTATATATTAAGAAGGCAGTTTGACAACATACTCATTTATCTAAGTAGCAACAATAAACTACCTGCTTGGGTTTCTGACCTCCCCATCCATAGGCTTTAATCAAAGTTCATAGTACTTGGCATGAATTCTTTTTTTGTGGAGAAGGCCTGGAATCCATTCAGTAAACAGTTGGTTACTTTATAACAGTTTGTCCACTGTTGTGCCAGTGGGAATATGTTGCCTGGAATGTAAGTATTGTGGCATGGATGGTACAGAATTTGGAAAGATCACTGATGACAGTTGTCCCCTAGTCATCTGCATAGCACTTTCCAGCACTGTAAAACCTATCAGAGTTTCCTGGTCATCTCTAGATTGATTTCTGTATGCCCTGCAATGAGAAGATGTGGTATCTTCATCAGTGGAATCCTATCATATAGTTGTGGTGGGCAACCAAGGGCAATGACAATACCTTATATTGTTTGCAGACCTCCCTAATTGATAACTAGTAGAAAACTACTCTGTGGCTGGCACTGTGAGTTTTGTTAAATAACCCATTTTCTTTGAAGATCATCATTAACCACACATGCAGAGCTCCCTTATTCAAATTCATGTATCTATATGTGTGTGTGTGTGTGTGTGTGTGTGTGTGTGTGTGTGTGTAATATATACATATATATTACACTAGTGGTTTTCCATGAGGCTTTTCTATACATACTTAGCTTTGGTTATCCTACTCTCTATCCCCTCTTCTCCTCCTCATTCCTGCCCCACCCCATTTAAGCTGATAACTACTATATTACCCTCTTCTTTCATATTACATCTTCTACTATCCCTTTCAATTACATTTAATTGGGTTTCAAGGTATTTCAGTGTAGTAGGTTTCCATATTTTTTTTAGACCTCTTTGCAATTCAGTTAAGATTTTTGTGTTAATACATATTTGCCTGAATTAGATGGTATCTACCTCATTGTCAGTGCTTCACAGGGGTCTGAATGTGTGGGTTTTATTTCCCTGTAGGTGAAGAAAAGTGGTAGCAAAAGAAAAGCACTGGAAGACTAAGGAAAGCATCAATTTGAGACAAAGCACTCAACTGCTGTGTAAAGTCTGAAAAGATAGGGCAGTAGAGGAAGGAAAGATTTAGGGAGGAATTCCAGGCTATCAATTATTTGGGTTGGAATTTTCCTTTGTCTTGAAATGGCAGACATACCCCAGGGGTCATGTTCAATCACCCCAAGAACACTCCAGCTGGAGTTCATTGGCAAGATGACTAATAGACAATTAGGGCACAATGGAGGCCATTTATTTTCTAAACATGTCTCTAATTTGCCAGTCAGTCGAATCTTTGGAGCAATAAACTCACTGTTTAGTGGGTGTTTCTGGTAGCTGGGCTGAAGCATCTGAGTGTGCACCCCTTGTGATAACGCTTCACACATCAAAAACAGAATATGAAGACAACTAGGTATTTTTAACAGACTTAATTTTAAATGTACTAGAACAAAAATAGCTTTGCAATTAATTCATTCTAATGCTATTAAGACATTATCATAAATGCATGTCATTCTTCATAAGGTTTTGGTTGTCATTTCATTTTCTAAAAGCATATTTTTCCTTTTGTTGAGAATGTTTCTAAATGTGTGTTGAATCAGTTGAAACTATAGTTTAAATGTGTGTGTGTGTGTGTGTATATATATATATATATATATATATATATATATATATAGTAAATCAAGATTCCAAGAAAAATAGACCCATCACATGCATTAAAAGCATCAAAACCAGAAAATTTTCATTGGAATTTGAAGGAACCTGTCTTTTAATGGGATATTACTATCTAAATAAAAGCCCAAGCAAAACTGATTTTATTAATAATCTGTCACTGGTATTTTAATATTGGCTTCAAAAGTACAGTCATGATAAACCAGTACCTTGATTCCTATGAGCCGATCAACAGAATAGGAACTTTCTAGAAGTAGAAAGTGTTCATAATGGCTTCTGTCTGTACATAAGGGATTATTGGGCTTGAGATCAGTGTTCTTTCTTTCACTACATTTAAAAATCATTTGCCACCACTGGAAAACTTATTTTACTAAGATGATCAATATTTCCATGAAATGTAAGAGACACCCAGGTTAATGCAGGAAAGGGAAATAATATTAAGATAGCAATGTTCTTAAGAGAAATCCAGTGTCCATCTAAGTGGATGTTCAGGACTGTGTCAAAACATTTTTTAATAGTCTGGGAAATAACTACCCAGTAGAGAATACTACTAAAAAATAGTTTACCAAAGTAGAAAGTCTGAACATCCTCTCCAAAAGTGTCTAAATCTATCAGGGCACCTTCCCTACATGCAACAGAATGAACACAATTGCCACTGGAAAAAATCTATCATGGCAGATATAATTGTTTTATCAAACATATATCAAAATATATCCATGATAAAATATATCATAATGTGATTGTTTTATCAAATAAAAGGAATTTTTCTTAGAGCAGTTTAACATCTTATCTATATTTTAATTGTGAAAACAGTCAATTTTGTCAAATCTCAGAAAGATAGTTGTTAATCTTTTCATTTGGTAGGTTTAATTTCTTTCTCTGAAAAAATTATTTAATTTCTATCCTTTCCATTCAGCTTTAAATTGAATTCGGTAGCATATAGAAAGAATGTCTCTCCTTCTTTATTCATTTACAAAAAAGATAAAAATGAGTTTCTTTGTTTTAAAATCCAATCCTATACTAACTGGACTTAATTTTATTTATTTATTTATTTTTTGAGGGCCTGGGCAGGACCGTGGAACAGGGAGGAATGGGAAGAGGGTGTTATCAAGATACATTATATGAAATTCAAATTATTAATAAAATTATTATAAAAATTAATTCTAGAACCATTATTATATCATATATCATGGTCACTAACCAACTGAAACACAAACCAGCCCAGTGATTTTTGTAATTAGCAAGCACTGTCTTCATTCATCTCTACAAAACATCTATGAACAGTGGTTTTCCTAGACACGAAAACATCCTTCTGAAGAATAAGTGACAGGAATGTCTCTGAAATTTAAAACAAGAAAAAATTTTAAACCAAATCAAGAAAAATAAAGATATGAAATTACAAATGGCTTTTGACTATTAAGAGTGAGTCGCTTTTGGTTCTATTTGTCAATAGTTGTTCTCTATCTCCAATGTGATGGCATTGATTCTGGCACCCCTATGAAAAGAAAGTTATCAGTGTCACTTTCCTCTTATGATGACTCAGAAAGATGCAAACGTTGAAATCTCACAACAATGCTGTTCTTGAGTTTATTTTCCCCTGAGGATTAATTCATGTTAAAAAATAATAATACAATGATGCACAAAATGAAGAAAAAAAAACTTTCCAAAATTCATGGAGGTGTCCAACTCTATGTGAACCCAGACCATAATCTTGACTCTAAAAATATGTGCATTTTCAAATGTATTAAGGGTCTCTATTTTATTTCACTCTAACCAACTCAGCTATATGCATACCCACATACCCCAAATATGGTGTCTTGTATTTTAGATTTCAGCCCAAACATGGTAAAAGAGGACAGGCTCAAAATGTCCAAAGTAATTTTAGTAAATAATAACAGGAAAAAAAAATATATGCAGCAAATTCTAGAAGTAAAACAATACTTGAGCTTACAAAATGGAACTACCCAATTCTACCACCAGTCCCTGTTATTCAGCACTTGTTTTACATAGGGCAAATGCATGCCATACAACACCACAGCTTCCTTCAATTGCCTTAAATCACTCATTTCTATTAGGTGCCATCCTATTTCATTATCCCCATGGAGTTATCCCCATCAGGAATATGCTGGATCACTAGTGGAAATGCTGAAGGTTATTTTGTGACCCTAGGATGCCTTTCTTCCACCTCAGGTGTAGCTAAGGATTCAAAATTAGACAGCTCTTTCGAAAAGGGTTGTCTTACGTGATACTCTCCTGTGCACACTTTTCTCTAATATTCCTAACAGGACCATCATCCTGTACAATCTCCTTCGTTTTATCTACCCAGGGGAAAATCCTTTTTTCTGTCTCTGGGAATGAACCCAGTTGTGTTCTCAGTTCTTCAGTTTTCTGTCTCTCTGTCCTTTCAAATTTCCCCAATATTTCTTTTAATAGCACCACCAAATATCTTTCTAATTCCCCTCTTATTTCTTCTAGTAACTCTGCCAATTCCTTTTTGATAAGTTCCTTTTTCGAAGAGAAAGAAAAAGATGGAGGCCCCTCACTTTTGCTTTCACTCTGCCTTCCTCTCTTGGCCCTTTTCAATTCCCCACAGCTCTTCAAGTTGCATAGACACTTCCTTAACCTTTTTGAAATGAAATAGAATCAAAAGAGGAAAAGGAAAAAGAAAATCACTACTGAGAGCAAAATGGTGTATATTCCAGTGCTAACAGCTGCTATAAATATTTTGCTGGCCTCTTCAACAAAAGTATCCATTCCTTCATCCTCTGTCTTTCCCTCTACTACACTTGAAATCAAATTTCCTATTATCCTTTTTTACCCTTATTTTCCTGCCACTCATTTAGATGCCACTTGTAACTGAAAGTTACTGTAACAGATTCCTAACTTGTAACTGATTCCTAACTTGTAACAGATTCTCACTGTGCCTTTTACCCTCTAGTTCAGGAAGGACAGACAGAAAGAAATCTTTACCACTCTTGCAGGTGACCTTGAAAGAGAGAAAGAGAGAACAGAAAAGAAATGTTCACTGCCCCTTTTGGCTGTCCTTAGCTTGGATAATAGGAGCTGCAGAGAGAACTAGTATCTATCTGAAAGCACTGAACTAGCATCTCACAAAACAGCCCACCAACTGTCAACTGCCAACTACCCTCTGCCTTCTTTATATCTCTGTAAGCAAAGTTCCCAGAAGTCCAAGTGGCATCTATTCATAAAGAAGACTGCATAGGACAAATAACTTATTCAAAACCTCCTGCTACAATATTATGTGATTCCTAACTCTGATATTACCCCCATCCTATTGCTTATACATTTCTATTTTAAAGAAGAAATTACTTTTAGAGAGGCAGCAAGGATAAACTAGATTGAGACTGAGGAGATAGCACCACCACCATAGCGTTCAGGATTCCCTTCCTTGTAAGGATTGGACTTTTCTACCCTGTATCAATAATCAGTTGTGGCCAGGCTCTGCAATTCAACTCAAGAGGGTATCTGAGAGAGCAGAGGCCTAAAAACAACTTTAGCAAGCAGGAAAGCAAGCAAAATAACAAATGAACAAAATCTCGTTTCATTAATTTTATGGTCAGATAGAGACATTTTTTTAGGGTCAGATAGAGAAATGCTTTTACTTTTTTTTTTTTAGGTTTTCAAAATTTGTGAACCTTTGTACTTTATGGAAATTGAATGGGAAAAGAAACTACGTAGTTTCCCTTTAAAAGAAGAAAATAATTTTGTTTTTTTTTTTTTTTAATTCTCTTTCCTAGCAACTTCATTCCCAAACTGATACAGGTCTGAATGTTGCATGTCTATGATCCTCTCTTACTTGATTTCATAACTGAAAATTTAAAATCTTTTTATCTTTCTAATTATGGAAAGATTCCTAAGAATGAGTCTGATGCATCTCAAGTATCAGTGAAAATTTTGCTAAGTAATGATTTTGGTAGATTACAAGCTATGTTGTGTTTCCCTACATGGAGTCAATTTTATCTTTTGAAGCTCCCAGGTTGAAAGCTGGCATCTAAGAGAATTTTTGAAATGTACTAGCACCTAGACTTGAGACTGGATAAAGCAGGTCTGCTGGCTTAGGAGGAATAGGCTTTCCCCCAAATCAAGCAGTGTGGAAATCACTGTGAATTTCTTTTTCTTTGCTGGGCAGAAGCATATTTCAGACTTGGCCACTGACAAGGGTCAATCCAGGAGTAGGCTGCTGCTATCACCAGGTAAAGGTTTAGAATTCAGGACACCTGGCCTTGGGTAAACATATGGATGCCTTGGGCCACAAATGAGAACATGGGACAGCAGGGAGCATTGGTCTGAGTACAGCTGGAGGTTGGGTACCTTGCAGCTGGTTGTTGTTCTTTCCAGGTGAAATAGTCTGATCCAGAAACTTTTACAACTACCTTCTAGGCTCTAAAATTATAACCACGTTGCTTAAATGACATGCTTTCAGACAGGTACACACTAATTATATAACTCTAATATTAGACTCAAAAATGAAATTAGTAAGAAGGAGAAATTAGCAAATTTCATTTGAATGTTCGAAATCTGATCTTCAAAATTGAGGAAAGAATAAATCTTCATCCAAAAACTTTTTAGGAAAACAATAGTTGATGTTGGATATTTTCTTTTATCAAGTACATTTTATAAAACATCCTTCGAAAGTGAATTCTAGAAAAAGCTACAAATGAGCTCATTCTGGAAATGTATACCTGCAAAAACAGAAGATAATATTCATGTGAGTCAAATTGCTTTTCATTTTGAGGCTAAAGTATGATGCCCATTTTTTTTTCTTATTAGCTGAAAGATAATGGAAGCAAATATCTCAAATCAATTTCATGAAACTCAATAAAACTGCATTTTATGTTTCATGTAGGGATGTTTATGAAACAAGGCATTCCATCTAGGAGGAAGTGTTTGTTAAGCAAAAAAAAAAAAAAAAAAGAAAAAGATTTTGTTGTGGAGGCATATGGGTTAATGTTGAGATTAGCCTTTTTGGAAAAATAAAATAATATTTAAGTTGTAGAGCTGAAAGAAAAATATGCTATTTCCATAAAAAAGGAATGGTATTTAAGGAAATTGAGGAGCTCTGAAGTAATAATATAGATCTAATAGTCTACATTCCACTGATAATAAGCTCATTTACAAATATGCAATTTTATAGAGGATACTTCTTAGTTTAGCATAATGTATATAAATAGATAATCTTATAATATATAATATATAATAATAATATATCTTATATTAATAATAATTAATAATAATAGTCTTATAATGTAATAGATAAACTTACTTGGTATGTTAAGCTACAAATTTAGACTAAAAGGGGTGTTTAAACATTAGTTAGGGTTTAAAATATTTTTATTGGTGTGTATATTGCCAGTCTATACGTGGGTTTGTACATGTGAATGGAGTCCCAAGGAGACCAAAGGGGGTCTCAGTTCTACTGGAAGTTTGTTGACAGTTATTTGGGAGCCATAGGAAAGGATACTGAGGACCAGACTTCTGTCCTCTGCAAGAGTGGTGCATCACTGTGAACTGATGAGCTATTCCTCTAGACTCCATTAAAACTAATAAAAAATTATCCTTAAAAAATGTAAGAACTGATTTCCAGCAACTTTGGTGAATTCTGATTCTTAAATATTAGAAGGAGTCTATTCTTTTAACATATATCATTTCTTCACATATACTTTTAAAATGTTAATCCCAGACTTAGATTTTTGGGACCATTGATGTATTTGCAAGGTCTTTCCTGTAGAAACATGCAGAGGTATTAAGTGAGAGATATGGTTTAGAATCTCTTATGACCTAATTCAAATAGGAAAATTTACCTAGTGGGAGATAGTATGACTGCTATTCATGGTTGCTGTTTCATAAGGCATCTTGATGATAAGAAAGGTAACAGTGGTTTTTGTTATCCAGCATGGTTAATCAGTGAGATTGTGCAGGTTACACTCCATAGAGAGGCACTCCACAGAGTGTGTAGATCTGGGAAGAAGAAACTGTGAGCTGCAGCCAACCTGCAGAAAAGTCCTCATTTTTCCCAATTTCCCCAGAAGGGGAACTCTATTAAATGGTCCAACAATTAGACTCTCCAACTTAACTATTTCTGTACAATGGACATAAAGAATTCTTTTTGGACACAAGTGTGTGACCACACATACAAACAAGCATCCAATCAATAGATTGTGAAAACCATACTAAAAAAATTAAAAGCATATTATTACAGAATTAATTTTCATTCATTTCTTTTAATATAACTTCTATACTTAGGTTGTGGAGACTTTTTTGGGTTCGTATTTGCTGTCAGTGCTCAAGATACTATGAAAAATATTGGCTACAAAAATTTCTGTCTTCACTGTGAATATAGGCTTACAGTGACAGAATATTTTTAGCTAGTGGGAAAAATTATTTCATCTTCTGTTCAGTTCTAAAAACATCTACTGTTTAAAACTTAAAGAGAGACTTAAGTTTCATTTTATTCTTTGCCAGCGTGGATGGCAGCTGGCCTTACTTTGTACCTGGAAAGTATGCTTATGTAGTGTGGCTTTTACTCTTCGATTTGATTAGTTTTCCAAGATCAGTTCTTGTGTAAATAATGTCCTACATCACAGAATCCAAGCCTTGTCCATGTACCATGGGCACATCTGTTCCTCCCAACTCCATGACTGCAGTAGCAGCCATTCTTGAAATAAACATTAGTCCAGTGAGGAGGCACATGTCTATGATCCCAGAACTAGGGAGATGGACCAGAAGTTCAAGACAAGTCTCTGTTACACAGGCAGTTTGAGCCCAGCCTGGACTACATGTGATTATGTCTTCAAAAAAAACAAACAACAAAAGTCTTCAGGAGACCAAAATACTACCAGTTGACCACCTTAATTAGGCAGAGCCCACAGTGACCAGCACAGCATTTCTTGATTCATACGGATCCCAGATCCTCACAGAAACAGAAATCCTTCCTGGGCATCAATAAGTTTTACTCTGAACACAGAAGACCCTATGTACAGACCTGGCTCAAAGGCATTTAATTGTATAAGCAGGAACTTATTTTTAAGAGGAACAATTCTGTCACACGTTATTTCGATGCAGTGTCTAAAACAGAAAACATTTTATATACAAGTGTTCAGATTCAGTTTTGTTGCCATGGTCTCCCTAAATTTGCAATAAATATTTATTTCAGTTGACAAGATCAGGAATCAGAATTTGCTGGAGCCTTCTGTGACGGACAGCTGCAGAGGAATTGGATGGAGTCATTGTCTAGCACAACCCTCATATGCTGCAAAAGCCTAGAGAGGGTATCAGAGTGTCTCCTGTATGGCTCTCTGCCCTCCTTGCCAGGTGTTGTAGGTTAAGCCTCCCTTGTTTCTGTCCAGCCCAGACTACATGAAGCAGAGTTAAAGTTGTTGCAGATGCTCTTGATTCAAATGCATGCTGAGCTCTCCCTGATCGGCTTGTTCCTTTGGGCAATATCACAATTTCATCTTGTTCAAGCTGTCTGCATTCCCGTTTACTCAGGTTTGCAAATAGAACTTTAACACTCAAATTAGTCCTGACAGAACAACCTGCAAGGGTTCTAAATCCTCATTTGCCTTCATTCCAAGGGACAGAGCTCTATTTTCAGAGCAATATTGTTTTATATAAAAATTGCTCTCGTGACATGAAAACAAAATGACGTGAAAACGCTTGGCACGAGAACTCTGCATTCCCAATTTTAAATGTGGTGATCCGGGTGTGAAAGTCAACACCCAAGGGTATCTAATTCCTTGGCCAACCTTGTTTTTCTTTCTTTTGCACTGCCTGCTTCTTTTATGGGGCAAGAAGTCATGTGCAAATAAGATAAAAATATTTGTAGGGCAGTATTTCAATACTACAATGGAAATTATGCTTCTCAAGCTCCCTAATATCTGAACAACAATTAACTATAAAATGTCTCTCTGCTAGGGCTCTAGTCAGTCTGTCTGATTCAGTGTCATAATTCAATGTCAGTGTGACTGAACACAAGTCACACTGCCTATAAAAGGCAGGATTGTATGCAGGAGTATTAAAGAATTGAAAGAAACAACTGCTTCCCATGGCTTTGTCTTATTGGATAGAAAGACTTACTCAGGCTCATCTCACTTTCTCAAAGGTGGTCAATATGTTTGATAACAGTAGTCCTTGCCTCTGACTACACAAGAGAACATTCTCAGGGTCTTTCGTAAAATCTGGGTGCTTGGATGTTATCTTAACTACTTTAAATGATCCTTTCTAGGTTCGGGGCCAGGATACTAGTGTATGGTTTCTATGTATCCTGATTGCTGCAGCAGACTGGCTGAAGAGGAGTAAATATCTTCTCTGTGCAGACAAAGAAACATCCTCCTATTTTCAATGCCATGCCTCACATGGGATGCTAGACATAAATTATTGAGGCTTTTTGAAGTTCCACAACATAAATAGCTTTGCTTCTCACTGGAGCTCTCCATGCGTTCCATTGTCCTGTTTTCCTCTTTGCAAATGACCATCCACTTTCTCGCTTTTTAAAAATGATTTCTCATCTATTACCTGACATCATCTTTTCATTCTGATGGATCATTGCCCTCTTTCTCCTTTTCTATCATCTTAATGGAGTTTTGAAAAGAAGAGATCTAAGTATTTGACCCACAGTATTCACCTACACACTTTCCATTTGAACTTCTCATTGTCTCTGAAAGGCCTTGACAAAGTGTTCCAGCTTGCCCTGATACCAAGAGCTCTGTGCTGGACTCAAAAGCCCCACTGCCTTCTTTCTCCATGAAGAATCCTCAATCAACCCAATGTCCCTAGAGCTGCAAACTCACCTGTTACACACCCTTAGTTTCTTCTGCAGTTGTGAAGAAGAGGAAGTTTCGGCACTATTCCTGACATGTCTGTTTCTCATGTATCTCTCTTTCCCCTCCCTAAACCTATCACTCCCCTTGCCTGTGTTTCCCTTCACAAGCTCTACTCTTATTCAGACTTTCTGTGCAAAACCTGCACTGTATCTAAAATATCTAAGAAGATGATTGGAATGTTATAAAGGGAAGATTTGCTTTTGTTGTTGTACTAACAACAACTGAAAAGAAATCTTTTAAAGATAACCAAGAAAGACATAGAAATATTGTTTACTTCTTAAAAATGAAAGTGATGAGACATATAGTCAAAACACTCAGGGTATGGAGTACACATAAGTCTAACAGATTTCTATTTCTCTTCACAAACTTCCACCCCAAGATTAACATCTGTTAACTGAAATTTATTATTTTGTTCCTTGACATATTTGTTCATAGAGAAAATATACAGTTCTGTATGTCTATGCTACTAGCATATCAATTTTTGCTGCTTAAAAAGAATTGTGCTACTCTATTTTGAAGCCTCCCCCTTTTTATTTAATATGCAATTTAGAAATACCTCAAGCCTTCATGTTCAACGGGATAACTTTGTAGATGTCTGCAGAAGGTAGATTTCATGAGGGAACATATAATATGCAGATGAGAGTATTCCATCTCTGAAAATCTGGGAACTCTCAACACTTTTGAATAAAATTATAACCTTTTTCAGTCTCAAGCTACTTGTTGGTGTTGGTTTAATTACAATTTTAATTATCCTTTCCTTACTTTTTTCTTCAGTTAGCAGTAATGGAAAATTCAGATGGATTACTGATGCCACCCCTGGAGAGGTCCCTGAATTCTGCTCAACACAAAATCACCATGATCGGTAAACACTTTAATAAGCTCACTGAAGCTTAATAACTTCAATTGTTTCCATCATCACATATGTCCCTAAAAGCACTCTAATTTCATACATTTTACAAATGTAACAAAAATAATTATTGTCAACTCCAAGATTGTGAAGCCCTTCCAGGAGCAAAAAATATTAGCAGACTAAACACAATCTACCTGCCTACCAATATTTTAAAAGACTTAAATTTTCTTCTCTGTAGTTTGAAGCATATTGTTATTGTGGGCTGTGTGTGTGTGCACGTGTGTGTGCACGTGCATGCGTGTATGCGTGTGTGTGTGTGTATGCGTGTGTGTGTGTGTGTGTGTGTGTGTGTTCTCCAGATAATTAGAAACAATAAAATTTGCATCATAGGGAGAGATAGAGAAGTTCCGCAACCTGCACTGGGCAAACAGGAAACCCAAGAGAATTGATAAGAAATGATTATCCTGATAAGAAATGATCTGATGTCAGGGCCCAAGAATGAGCGTATCTACCAGGGTGAGTACCCGTTCATATCATAAGTTCAGAAGCATAGAAACTGATGACTCAGCTAATAGACCTTCAGGCCCAGAGTAGAGGGTTCTCTTGTTTTATTTAAATCTTTGGCAGATGGGATCAGGCATACCCACACTGGGGAGAGGAATGTGCCTTACTCAGTTATGGATTAAAATGTTTATCTCCCCATGAACATATCCAGGATAGACTCAGAATGATATTCAGCAAGGCTTCTGAAGATCCTGTGGACACATAAAACCGGTCTTTACAATGTTTATGTATAGTTGCATAAGGATACACACACACACGTACACACACATACATACACACGTACATATATACATATGTATGTATATATATATATATATATATATATATATATATAATATTTCTCCATTCTGTATACACACCCATAATTTTTTCATGTTGTCTTTAGAGAAATAAAAGTGGAGATCACTGAAAGTATTTTAGATATAATCATATCATTTTTCCTATCATAAACAGCAGACATGCCTTTAGGTGTTTTAAACTTCATTATGATTCCGTAAAGAGCATGAATTAAAGAGTTCCACTTAAATTTAGAATAGTAGATGTCTTCTAGACATCTCATAGGGTGGATGTGAGGTTCTATTTTTATCCTTTCAAATACTTTTCATATGTGACTACCTCACAAGTAAACCTACACTAGGCCCCTTGGCTGCCATGTCCACCGAGTGCATAATGGGGCAGCTCTGATTGTCAGACGAGTCTAGGTAAGTCATTTTATTTTCACTTAGGCTTTAATGGGAATTATAAAAATGGTTAGGAACTATGGAATATGAAAGGACTTTGCCCAGAAAATCAGAACTGGATTTTAGTAATTCAGAAACAAAAAGGGATATTAGTGATTATGTTATACAAATGTAGCTAATTAACTTGAAAACAGCGAGGCGGTTCAGTTTACCAACCTGCTCTTGAACACTTACACTGTGTATTCAGTCTGATAGGATAAATGAAAGAGATGATTTCCTGTAATTAACAATATTTCTGGTTTCAGAAATTAGATAGAAAACACAAATCAACTTTCAAAATAAAAAGCATGTGATTTTGAACATGAGGAAGGTGGTGATTAATACTGACAAGGCTGGCAAAAAGAACACCATTGACATGGCACTTCCTTGTGCAACTCATAATCTCTTTTCTCTCTGGTCCAGGATGTAGCCCTTTGTTCCTTCTTGGACCATCTTCATCTTCCCATGGGTTGGCCCCCTTTTATGCAGACCTATTCTTTAAATTCAAGGAGGAGACCATCAGCAATGCCATCACACAGCTTTATACATATAGAAGTGGCCTTGTATAGAGGGTATTTGTAAGCCACTTTTCTCTTTGTCTTTCCTAAATTCCATCTCTATGCTGTGTGTGCCTATGAAACACCCCAAGTTCCTATGAAAATGGATCTATGTTTTTCCAGATCAACTGTTGCAAGACATATGCACCTAGATATGGATTTTTAAAAGTACAACTCTACTTTTCCAGCTTCTCAAAGAAAGTCCAAAAGCACAATAAAACTTTATGACTGACTTCAAATTTGTTAAATAAATTAATATGAAAATTGCGAATCCAGTACAATACATGAGTTTCTCACTATATTTCAAAACAATGTATTAACAGAGTAAGGATAAAAGAATGGGGGAAAGCCTCTGCCTCATCACTAAATATGTAGGAGTGATGCGCCTTGATTTCCATTTATGCTGTGGCTGCGTTGTTTCTGGTTGGTGCTGCGCTTGCAAGGAAATCAGTTGTGATTAATTAACTCCATTAGGAAACTCAAGTATGAAATATTTCAAATCAACTCAAAGTGCATATTTGAAAATTATAAATGGTTCTAAACTTTAAAGCCAATCTATCATCGTCTCAAGAACTGTTTTCCCCAGTATTAAGGCTGCCTCCAATTATGCACATTTTTGCACATGACTATTAACTACAGATTTTACAGGGTAAAGACTCAGGCTCAAGTTTGCAATTTTAAGATGAGTTATCCATCATTCTTATTCACAGAAAAATTATGAGTATAGTACGTATAGCTTCCTCTGTGTGGTGTTGGTGCCAGCATTCATTCTGGGAACTCTCACATAAGATGTGTCTTACAAAAGGTGGCTTTGCTCAGCGACAACTGATGGCCCCAGCTCTTCTGCCACTGCACTGACTACCCCCTATGCATCAAGTCCCATCTCTGCTCAGGATGCTGCCCAGTTAATGACGGGAGGTGATCTTTGCTGGGGGACTTCCCGAGGCATTCTGAGAAGCACACTGCAGTATGAACATATGCCAACCCACCCAGCCCTTCTTCCCTTTCCCTTTCAGTTTTCAGGCTCACATTTTGTACACCGTTCCCCTCCAACTTCTTTTTACCCTACATTTTACCTGTTACAAATGTCTGCCTCCCAACACATTGCCAATAAAGTGTTCACATATAATCTAATATTTTCTTCTTAGAAATATTGTCTTCTTTATAAAAGTTCTGACTTATCTTTAAAATATTCGTGCTCTCACAGTTTCATCTTCTCTCCTTTTTACTTTAGTCCATCATTTGTTGAAGCTACTCACATATATCAATACAGCACCCATTTTGTTATACATCTATCTTAGTTACCTTTCGGTTGCTGTGACAAAACACCGTGACCAAAGTAGCTTACAAAAGAAGCACTTAACAGGGATCATGGTTCCAGAGCATAGTAGTGTTCACGACCTTCATGGCTAGGAGCATGGCAACAGGCAGGCAGGCAGAGTGCTGGAGCAAAATCTGGGTTTACACATTCAAACAATAACAAAGTGGCAAAGGAGAGGGGCATGGAGTGGCATGGGCTTTTGGACCCTCAAAGCCCACCCACGAATGACACACCTCCTCCAAAAGAGCTACACCTCATAAAATTTTTTAAACAGCTTCACTAACTGAACACCAAGTATTTAAATATATGAGCTCATGGATGCCATTCTCATTCAAAACAGCACAGCACACATCTCTAGCACAAATTACTTTCTGAACAACCAGACCATGAGTATTAGACATATTTATTTACAAAACCTACAGATACTGCAAGAACAAGAAATTCACACTCTACACATCATTACTTTGAACCCACCAAACCTACTGTTTGTCTTGTATTAGCCAGAACAGTAAATTCCAACACCTGCCACTAACTGAAACTCATCTGCTCAGGTGAGGAAGCTCCTATTCATCTCTGAATTCCTACAACCCATTACCCAGCCATCTAAGTCTGTCTGTTTCCCTTTCGTTACATCTTGGACATTTATTCTTTTCATGTCATGTCTCGGCCAGATATGGACACCATGAAGCCTTCAGGGAAAAAGAAAAATGAGTGCCAAGTAACTGCAAAGAGGACTTCAGTAGGGGCGGAGGCATTTCAGAACCCAGCATCTCCTAAAATCTCAAAACCAGAAGTACCATTTGTCTCTGATATCCATGTAACTTGGAGGCCCAGAGGAAAGTGACTGTTTAAATGTCCTTCCAAGGAGCTTTAGTCTTTGCATATCCGGCAATTCCTAGAGCCTGGAAATTTCTTCTGTGGATAAAATGAAGCAGATGTTTTCAGATATAAGTAGACATGAACTGGATAGTTTGTTAGAACACACTTTCCAACCCCATTCTCAGTATGCCTCTGGTAAGACTCAAGAATTGGTATTTTTAGAAGTTCAGTGGGGGACGCTGCTGGTTTGATTTAGAAATCACTCACTGGAAGATATACCAGCTGTTGGGCTAGATGGACTGGCCCTTTCCTTACAGGTAGACTTAATTTCAATAAGCCCTTCCATAACAACATTTGGGATGCAACATAGGTAAAAGTAGAGGAAGCTCAGCTTTCCCTTTTCCACTCTTCCACTGAAGAGAAGTCTGTATTTATTTTCCCCTCCTCCCTTGCTGTCTCTCCAAAGGAACTTTTGCCTAATGAAGAGTCTCAGTTAATCTACATCATAAGAATTAGCTTTTGATTTACCATAAAAAAAGAAGTTACAGATGCTTTAATATGTAAGTGATTTGATACATAAAATGGAAGAAACTAATTTCATTTTTGGCTCCAGGATAATTGACTATGGTTTTTTAATAAGTGAATATATGGGGACATCCCATTTTCCTGAGTTATCCAACAGGTGCCAAGAATAAACAACAAGGAATCTTGGAGCCGTAAAATAAGCTTTTCCCCACTCAGAGAGAAGAGTGTTGTAACTATTACCTAGGGGTAGGAAGTCAGAACTGAGTATAGAGCCAAATAAGAAGGGCTCTGTGTTAATTCATCTGCAATTGATCCCTAAGCCCACAGGAGCAGTCTTAGAACACTCAGCCAGATGCAAATAGAATTAGCCTGTATTAATCCTTGTTCTCCAAAGAGGAAAAATATCATTCTTAAGTACCCTAAATAAAAAGTCACTGAAAAATAAATTTAGGTAATCCTATCAACACACACTTATCCCTCATTATAATACTCCATCCTAAATCATAATATTCCAGTAATCCTATTCAATGCTGTGATATGCTGCTACCAGTTCAGTGCACACAAAAATGAAGTATAACTTTTGAGGAACTGGGCACGGTGGTGGGGTGGAAGGATGGATTCTTCCCATCATAAGCCTTCACATTTTTCTAGTGTTTGATCTACTTCTGCAAAGCACTTTCACATCTGTCATACCTCTAATTTTTAGTATTATAGCTGAAAAGAGATGCCTAGTTTTGTTTCCTTGAGGGAATCCCTGACTTACTGTATTTCCTAAAGTAGTGCCCATTCATTGCAGGATAAATCTCTAGTCCCTCTGCCCATCTAATTGCTGGAATACAGGCATTAAGGCTAATCTCCTTTACTACTAGCTCTCCCGTAAGGCAACTTTACATGAGCAGGGAGATCAGCATGTCCAAATCTCCTCATTTGCAGTAGTGAACAGACTGGCAACCTTCTCCGACTTCTGCCTATAGAGGCAAGGCTCAGTGCGAAGCTTTGTGGATGAAGATTCAAAAGACTGTAGAAGCCAGTGGGTAGATGCTTTTCATTATGTCTCCAAGGAAGCAGCTTCCTTTTCAGTGACACCATGAGGAACTGCTTCTCTCAAAGTGTAAGCATATATCCTAAGTTAGCGGGAAGTAGGGGAATGGATAATCTCATTTCTAATTTACATATGTATATAGTTCATTTTAAATGTAAATGCTTGAGAAATTCATACATGAATATTTTACTTGCTTTCTACTCCTCTTCCTCTTCACCTCAGTTCCTCCCATGTTTCCCTCCACTCCCTCTCAAGTTCATGATCCCTTCTTTATCATTATTATATACATATATATACAAAAATATGTATATATTTACTGAGTCAGCTTAGTGTTTTTTGTATGTATATGTGCTTAGGGCTGACCCTTGGGAATCCAATAGGTTTATCAGGGGGCTTTATCATACCTGGAGAAAAACTGATTCTCTCTCTCTCTCTCAGCAGCCAATGATTGCCTATAGCTCTTAATCTAGGATTGGGGACTTATGACATTTCTACTATCCACATTGGCATGTCAGTTGGTGTTGTCATTATGCAGGTCTTGTTTAGGCAATGATATTGTTGAGATTTCATGGGTGAAAATTCACTGCCATGTCTAGAAGACACTGTCTAACAACATAAATCCTACTTTTCTGCCTCTTATATTCTTTTTTGCCCCTCTTCCATAATGTTCCCTGATTAGATACAGGGATTATGTAATAGATCTATCACTTGGGTTTGGATACCACACATTCATTTACTCTCTGCATTTTCAACAATTGTTGATCTCCACAGTAGTCTACATCTATTGCAAAAAGAAGCATTTTTTGATAAGGGGTGAGAGCTACCTATCTGTGGGTGTATGAATAAGTAATTAGGCTACAGTAAGAAAGCATATTGGTTTAAAAACATGATAGTAGTAAGTTTTCCTTTTGCCTCTAGGATCTCTCCAGTCACTTATAGAGGGCCAGGTTTTTAGTACTAGGCATGAATTCATTCCTATTGATCAGGCCTTAAGTCCAATTAAACAGTTGTTGGTTACCCCCAAGATAAAAATGCCAGTATTGGCACTACTGGGGATATTTGTTGGTCCAGTCATTGCTGTGGTTCATAGACTTTACAGCTCTGTGAGACTACTGATTACTTTTCTCTCTTGGCAGCTTGTGTAGCACCTTCTGATATTATGAGAGCTAATCCTCGGGGAGGAGGTTTACAGATCAGTTTCAGTTTTTCCAATTATAAATCTGAAACAATAATGCATGTCTTACCTTCTTCACAGTATAATAAACTTAGATGTACATCAAGTGTTTTGTCTTAAATGCCACAAGAATAGGAGCATTACACTTAACATGTTTCTCTGGGGAAATATCCTTCTTACAAGATCACACTAGAATAGTCTTGGTAGTATATTCCATCCAGGTGATCCCCAGTCCCTTAACCAAGGAGAGAGCTTATAGCACAATAATACTTTCTTGAATTAAGAATGTAGTTACAAAAGGGCTACAAATGTGTGTGCTGGGTTCATTCTATAAACAACAATGACCCATTTATAATTGCCTCTGAATTCTTCTATTTAAAGGACTAAAGATAAGAACCCGCAGTCAGCTGAAAATAAAGTGAGTCAGTAATTTTATTCTTGAATAATTTCATAGGCATAGGTAGACATAAATTCTCCATAATAGAGTGTGTACTCCAATGGAAGCAGACACAGATTAGTGTCTTCTTTTTTATACTTGAATGTGAAAACACCTTGCAAGATACCTAGCATGTTCATCAATACACATTTTTAGCTTCGCTGGAAGAATAAGGTGAAATGAAATGTTCAAGGGGGCAGGCCAGATTTCATGGAACACTATAGACTGTGGTAAAATAATGGATTCTATTGCCTCTAAACACCAGATGCTTTCAACCAAGGTTGTTGTGATCATAGCTGAAAATTAAACTGAATGCCTGTATCTCATAATTCTCATGTCCCACATTTGACTTTTATTGAAGCCACAGAATTACAATAACATCTAAAATTAGGTTATGAAAGTTGTAGAGATAGAGGAAAATAGTAAGAAACTAAAACATTAAAGATAGTACAAATTTCATTTGTCTATTTCAAATATCAAATGATTTGCAGAATTATTATTAATAACAAGTTTTTATTAAATCACATGGGGAAGAGGGGGCATCTCATTTCAAACTATCCCATATAGTTTCTTATAAACAGTTTCTGGATTTATCTGATTTTACAGTCTCCCTTCCTGGTGAAAGGAAGATGTAATTTCCCAAAGTGAATTGACCTTCTCTGCCATATTTTGATGCAGAATTAAAGTTACAATGTCTCTGAAATTAGAATACTTTCCTCCATCAAACATCTTTAAGAATAAGTGGACAATATTTGGGAGTTTAAATTCTCCCTTCTCAAATAACCTATCAATGTGACATAATGGTATAAAATATGCCATTGATAGAACTTTTCAAAATAATTTTAGTACCTATTTTAAGTAATGTGAATATCATCTAAATATTTTTGTGAGTAGCAGTAAGAATGGGGTACTTGGCCATAAAAAAATAAAATAAAATAAGGCTATATTTTGGAGCTTATTAATTCAAAATCCTCATATTAATTTAAATATATTAATTTAAGATACAAGAATTTTCAAGGAGAGTAGGGGAGTTAAGTGTATATTAGTGTCAGCTAAACTAGACTTCAGAGCAAAGTAAGCTGCTCAAGACAAACAGATATTATATGTTAAAGAGCACAACCTGTCATGAAGTCATAGTAAATGTAAACCTACAGGCACCAAAGATCCTCAAAACCTATACGGAAAACTCAATAGAGGTAAATGGTTAAATAAGCAAATATACAATATAAAAACATTGGAGAAATCATAGAAACTTTAGATATAAAGTAAGCAAGAATGTGGCTGAATAATGCAATCAACTTGCAGGATCTACTTGGCACATATAGACATAATATTCCAGCCAACAGCAATAGAATGGATAGTTTCATGTCTGTAGGATATTCTAACAAATAGACCACATGTTAGTTACCAGTATGCACTGATAGATTCAAAGGAGTTGAAATCATGCACTGTATTCTTTAATGACAATGAAATCAATGTAGAACTCCTTAACAGAAAGATAAGGGAAACTGTCTAAATCATAAGGCATTTTTAAAAACGTATTTCCAAGCTATCCAACAATTAAAGACAATGTCTCAAAATTAATAAAATGTTCACAGAAATAAATGGGAATTAAAATAAAGCACTGAAGTGTTTGGGATGTAGCTAAAGTTTTGCTGAGATGCTTAGATGTCTTAGGTGCCTACCTTTAAAATAACGGAAAGTTTCAAATCATAACCTAAGATAAACTATAAAGGAGGAAGTATTTCCTCACATACTTCACAAACTAGAATTATTCTAATTTGGAAACTAGAAAAAAGAGAGGAGGCAGAGGAACAAATAAGTTAGAAGGGAAAATCATCTCAAGCAGGACCCAAGCCCATACCACACGGACACAAAAACAAGAGTCCTAATGACTTGATCAGGTAGAAGTGGACATTACTGCCATTCCAACCAGTAAAGGGTGCTGATAATTGCCAGGTATGGTGTGCACATTTTTAATGCTTCCTACCCACAGAGAATTAACTTGGAAATTGCAAGTTCCAATGGTACCACCTTCAATCTTCAAGTGTATTTGAGAGAATGCATAGGGGTTTTAAAATGACACTGCCCAAATATTGCTAAGAAACAGACCTCCTGTCACCAGAAATTCTGCTATTTGTACTACTTAGGGAGCATTACATATCCTGTAAATGTGGTTCCTTTCTTTTGATATTGTGTTCAGTGACCTGCTCCATTGCTTCCAAAGGACTCAGGGGACCTTGAAAAGTATGGACACAACCACCTCCAATCGTTCTTGAAAGACTTGGCTGGCACTGCACAATGAATTGATGGGGAGATCCCACCACTCCATCTGCTTTTAAAGTTTCAGGTGTCAAGCCATGGACACACCACACCAAACTAAGGTTGCTATGGACTCCAGCCAGGAATGGACTGTGAAAAACAACCAGAACCAACTTCTTAATCTTGACCATTTCCAAGTGACCTTGGAATGGAGACAATGATCTAGCTTCTATTCTGACTCCTCATGTCCTTCCAGATCCTATGGATGTGCATCTGAGCTGTTCCTTCTTCAGCCTCTCTGATCTTGTCTTTTAATTAGTTCAGAGGGCATCCTTGTTTCAAGGCACCTCAAATTCTAGACATTCATCAACACAACCAACTACCACCCCCAGAGAGATTCTAACTTAACTCTTTCAGGTACTGCTACTTGGAAAGAGGACTGTCACAGATCATTCCTCAAACTCCATCATACCATGGAACTGCCTATGCCAGGAAAACAGACTTTGATTACTTTTGGAGATGTTTCGTCTAGTGGCAGCCTGTAGACAAGTGGCTAGAGTACAAAATAACAATTGTGGGGTAACCTATTTGGTCCTGTCTTTAATACTGGTACTGTATGGACTCCCACAACAAGGGGCTGGAAGGGAGCTCCCACAGGAGGAAAAGATGTTAAGGTAAAAACAGGCCTTAAGGGAAGAAGCCTAGGAGAAATAATATTGGAACAAACTGTAGAAAACACCTCTCTGTGAAAAAGCCACGACCTCCAGATGAGTTAGTCTGTCATGGGGATAAAGAGACCCCCTCTAATAATCGCACAATTGGTTATCATACCAGTCACTATGATGGTATCAATTAGCAGAGTTAACACTCTACACCCCTGGGCTCTCACCTCAGCCCCTGAATCAGTCCACACACAAGACAAAGGTAAACAAAACAAAGCCAACCTATTTGTTCCTGAAGTTCTTCTTCTCAAAATGCTGGCTTTAGGAAATACCAGTCATGAACTCCTTAACCTAAGTTAGGACTGATGAATATGCAAGCCAGGTTACTTACATTGGAGTAGGAATAAATAACAAAACCCTGACTCACAACAGGAAAGGGGCATGTTTACCTGGGCCATCTGATCAAATCATAGAAGTCCAAAGTATCAGACTACTTAAAAGGTAGCTCCTAATGCTATACATTGTGCCTGCCCCATGAGTAATATACCTGCTACCCAGGAGACAGTTGCAGATTGGTAGTCTTGGCCTCTGACTTAAATGTACTCCCAGGAAGCAAGGTCCAGCAATACTTACATCCCTTAGATTCAATAAATAAGAGAACTCGTGTACTTTTACCAGGCCTGCTGGGATTGGGCCTGACAGGGTCCATGACCACAGATGTTCTAGCCAGCTCTCTACTCAGATAAATAAAGACTTAATGAGTGTTCAACAAAACATAGTCACTCTTCATAACGAAATAGATTCTTTGACAGCAATGATCCTCTAGAATCCTAGAGGATTAGATTTCATTACCACTGAAAAAGGAATTTACACGGTTTTAAATAAAAAAAAGAAAAACAAAAAACAAAAAAACCCTGCTGTTTTATACTAATCAATCAGAAATAATACAAAAATGTATCAAAAATTTATTAAAAAGGATAAAGACTAGAGGTACACATGAAAGCCAATGGAATATAATATGATATAATATACCAGGAGTACCAACACATTTCTTTAAGGTAAATTCATAGAGTGTTATGAAGGTGAAGAGAAGTAGAAAAAGGTAGAAAAGACCAATTATTAGACACTGGCTTATTGATTTATTTAGCGATCTATTTAAAGCACTGCTTGTACTGCTTTTTTGCCAAGCCTGACTTCACTTGCTACCAGAAACAGAATGACCTGGAGGAATAACTGAAATGATGGGTCATTGCCCTTAATAATTTGTTGCTTGACATGTATGCTACAGTAAACTCTTGCTTGCTTGTTCACCTGATCTTGTGCTATTAGAATATAAAATGGGAATACCAACTGAACCTGGCATTGAAGCTTCTCAGGAGATATCCTGGCTTCAGTCCACTGGTGACATCTCTCTTCAACTCTCATTGTTGTATAAATGTGTATCCCAGAAAGATCCCACAACAGAACAAGAAACTACTGCTTCTCTTTCCAGACCAGGTAATACTCCCTGCAGTATCTGATGTCACTCAGATGAGTACTCTCTAATCTCAGCTGCACTGAAGCATCAGCGAGACAGAACTATCGCCATATACATGAGAGCATAACATCCTTCTAAGTTATCCTTCTAAACTCTTAAGGCAGAGCAAAGTTAAGTTGATAGAGCTAAGATTTCTTTAAACATAATAAATATATAAATGCTTTCTTGAAAATGGCTTTAGAGGTTAGGCTACATTATTCCAATCTCTATATTACCCAGGGTATCAGTTCTCAGGAGAAAAGAAAAGAGTAACATTCACTCAATGAGCAACAACAACAACAACAAGAAAAAAGAAACCAAAAAAAAAAAAAAAAAAAAACAACTGGGTGTTGACTCTGAAAAAAAAAATAGTTGCTGTAAATGTGTTTACATTTTTACTTTTCAATTAAATTATAAGAATCCTTCCAGGTTTCTAGCACAATTTTAAAGAGTACAGATGCTAGACAAAAATTTAAAAGTTTTGATCTTCAACTTAATAGTGTATGGCTCTGGAAAATTTTGTTAATCCTTCTAACAGAAAATCCATTTTCTCATCAGCAAAATTAGAATAATTACTTTAAAGTGCTTATCACAGCAACTGTACAAATTAAGCAATCAATAGATGGAAGCTATCATTTTTATATGAAATTAACTCAGTGGGATATTGACCAGCAAGTCAATATATATGTAAATAGGCTTCTCATTCAAGAGGAAAGTGTTGAATTAATTATAAAGTTAATTCAAGATAAAATACACATGGATACTTATAATTGAGATATTTGGTAATTATTTACAGATTATTCTGAGTTTTCTGCTAATGAAAGATTAAATGATAAAATTAATTTTGGTTCATTTCCTTTTACATTTTAACACATTATTAGGAGATACATAAAGAATAAAAACTTCACCTCTGCCTTCCAAGAACATATAATTTATTTCAATAACTGCTTATAAAACGATTTGATTTGTATTTCTTAGGTTAAAATTCACCAGCACACAATGAGAGTCAGATTACAGTCGCAACCAGTCCTTGGCCCAACTCCTGAGATTTAGGAAAGACTAACTCATTTCACAGAAAAAACAAAAGTCATTCTCATAGACTAAAGTGAGATGAAGGTGTAAAACCTTTCAAAGGGAAACTAAAGATCCTTTTCTAAGAAACATGTGAAAAGCAAAGCTGACTGTATCTTCAAAGAATGCTCTGACACCCCTCTCTATCCTCACTTCTTTAAAAACACGTTAGAAAGAGAAAAATGAATGTCTGCATATTGATCACCATGGAATATTTAGAGACTCAAATTGTGAGCCCTTCGTGCGACAGAGAATTTCCATCTTCACCCTCAAATCACTCTGAAAATTCAGTTTGCTTCCAGCAGTTTAGCTGACTACAGATTGAAACAGGAAAATGTATATATTTTATGAGAACATTTCATTTTTCTGCTTGAAAAACCCTCAGAATAGCCATCTAGAGGAACTGATGGTCTACAGGGCATGTTTTAGTTGAAGTGTCTTTACTTTTGAATCAATTTTGGAAACAGTGGTAGGCAGAGAAACATCGTCTTTTCCTTTTGCCTCTGCTTATGAAGTGATGGATTGTGGAACAAGCACAGGCACACTGCACGTGTGTGGGTATATGATCAACAATAATATCAAAACAGAGCTGAAGTCCAGTGTTTCCCATCAGTGCTATGACACAGGTGAAATAATGCAAGGAGACTACACCTGTGCAAATGAAAAGGAGATGAATTACTGAACTCTTTTGAGATCTCGTACTATAAAAAAATATTAATAATCAGATAAAGTAACATAATAAGGAAATACTCTGATTCAAAATTCTTGGTTTAAATTAATTTTATTTGAGGTATTCCCTAGATCAGCAGTTCTCTTCTTGTGGGTCACGCCCTTTTGGGTGTGGAAGGGCCCTTTCACAGGAGGGCCTAAGACAATCTGCATATCAGATATTTACATTATGATTCGTAACAGTAGCAAAACTATAGTTATGAAGTAGCAGTGAAAAAACTTCTATGGTTGGTGGTCACCACAACATGAAGAAGTATATTAAAGGGTCACAACTTTAGGAAGACTGGGAACCATTACGCTAGATGGTTCAGGTTCAGTTAATAAATACATGATGTTAATTATTTATTTTCTCAATCTTGTGAAACACCCAAATATTATTTCTCTCACTAATTTTTCCTTCATGGGATGACTCTGGTATTAACAATCTTTCAAGCCAAGAAAGCTTAGTTAGCATAGAGAATGTGAATTTAAAAGTTTAGCTGAAAAACAGGAACATCAGGTTTTGACAAGGAAAAAAACCTCTCAATCACAAACATTCCCAAACATTTGCTCCCTTGATTTGGAATTAAGTTTTACATGGTCACATTTTCCAATAATTCTCTAATGAAAGTTCAGAGAAAGAATAGATAGACTAGGAAACTTGTTTACTACTTGGAGAAGAAGCACAACTTCATAAAACATATAATTTTAATATCAGATATGTGGACTGTGGCAGGAATTACAAAGTGGACATATGAAAACAGCCAGTGTCTCAACTAGGTTCTCATACCAAAAGCTAACTAAGGTCTATTTTTCTTTGGATTCAACAGATTGGATTTCCATTTCCTTTGCACAGAAACAGATAAGCTTTTCTGTAGCACTCCAACACTGCGTTAACTTAAAAACAACCAGGGCAGATGGTTTCAATGGCTTACATTTTGTCACATCAGCCGTGCAGCTGCATTATTACAGCTGTTTTTCCCCTTAATAGAGGAAAGTTATTCTTAAATTGTAGTTGTGTCATGACTTGATCTCATGACATCCAAAGACATTGGCAGTGTTTGGACTCCCTACATTTGGGAAACTAAAGGTCAATAACCCTGTGTAGCAGAATAATTTCTGTCATGAGATCAAAAGCAATGTCCACCTCTGTTTTTATTGGATTTGCAAAATTGTGATATTCTTTCATGTGTCTCCCTTTTCTTATTGGTAAAGAAGCACTTCCCATTATACCTTCTGAGCATCAGCTCATTGTTAGGCTCTTACCTCTGTCTTTCTCTGTGTCTGTTGCTACTGTTGTTGAAATGTCTCTTGAGCGTCTCCTAGCCATAGTCCCTGCTCCATGTTCTCCATCCTCAGAAACTCCATCATTATCATCCCCAGAGTTCAGTTTATCCTAGTCATCCCTTTTCTTAACAGTAACTAATTTTCATCTTACAGCTGTTTTTCCCTAGACAAGACACTGATGCCTCTGTTAACGCATTTATTGTTAATATTTTTACTCAGAATTAACAAGGCTAATATTATAATGCCATTTGTGGAAGACAAATATCTCTAGTTATCTATATGATATGTGCTATGATATCCATGCCCAAGGAACACTAGCCACATTGTCCTGCAAGTACAAAAACAAGTATCAGGTCTTAGGAAAGAGGTTGTCCCTCAAGCAGAAGATGATAGTAGAGTAATCTTCCTTCTGATAAAGGGTGATAAGCCAGAATATTTAGGAAGATCTGACAAAGAACTAGAATCTACTTCTTCAAATACCAGACTAAGTTCATTAGTAAGTACAAGTCACTTTTGTATATTTCTGTCATGTGAGTTGTCTATTCAACCCTCTGTGTTTGCAACTTCATTTTGAAGGTATTATCCCAAGTGTTTTCATTGATTCTTTTTATGACTTACTTTGTTTCTCTGCAACCAGCATGCTCTTCTATGAACATGGGTTATTTTGACCATATTTTAAAATGTGGTCTTAAGACTTAACACAGTGCAGATATTTTCTCAGCATTTTTGGTTGGTTTGTTGTTGTTGTTGTTTTGGTTTTGTTTTTTGTTTTGTTTTGTTTTGTTTTTACCGCATTCATTACAATGAATTCTTACTGCACTCAAAAGTGACATATTATTCAAAAAAAGTGACAATTTATTCAAAAAAAGTGACAATTTATTCAAAAGTGACATATCATGATAATGAAAGTGTATAACTACTAGTGACACAACCTGTTGCATGGATAGATTGACGGGTACATAGATGTGTAGATGATACAAAAAAATATCACAGGAGATTGTCTTAACTTGTAGTGGGCTGGCCAGGGAACTCTGAGTTGGAGATGGAAAATGTGGAAACACCAGAGGAATCTGATATTTTCATTTAGTCACAGCCCCAAAGTGAAATTTCTTGTAGAAAATTTTCAATCTTATTCATCATGCCTTCAGGTTGAATCTTCAGATTATCTAAAATAACCTTGTTTATATAAAGGCAATTTAATATAAATACTAATCACATTCTTAGAATACCCTCACAGCAACACTTAGTGTTACATAGGAAAATGTGATACCTTAGCTGAGCCAGGATCATTTTAAAACTGACCATCATAGAGACTCAGAAATTATTATGAATTCCTGTAGTGCCTTGTTTGGGGGGCATCTGCTGTTGCTTCTAGCCTCAGCCATAAGAGTGATTAGAATTACCCACAAAGGATAAAGGAGAAGGGTGATAACACTATTTTGTATTCCTAATCTAGATGTAGAAAATGATAAATGTAAATACTTGTTACTTATACCCAACTGTGATTACTACCATAGCAAAGTCTCAAAATATGACACCATCAACAATGATGAAACAGTATAGCCCGATAAAATCAATTTCTCTAGAATAATATAAGAAATGCCCAGAATATTTTCTAGTACCCACTTTTTGAAAATACAATATATAATTTAATAAACCCACCAAATAAAGTAATATATAAAGATGCCCCAAATAGATTTACATTTTCTTTCTTGGTACTTTATGCCACTCAAGTGTTTGTAATATGCATCTAGCATATCACAGATGACACAATATGACAAGAAAATGCCCACTTATTAGTCAGTGGGTAATGTCTGATATCAAAAGAGAGACTTTACTATCATGCCATTTAATGTGAATATTTAGGAAGGCACTTAAAATATAATATTTTAATTCTTTACTTTTTAAGTAGACTTCCTTTGATGTATTAGACATAAATTTTAAACCATGAGTCATCTTCTATTCCCAATTGTTTCCAAATGTGACATCTTTGACTTACCATATATTTGAAATCCATATTTCCCCTTTCAATATAAAGGGATAATAGAATATGAACTTATAGGAAGGGTGAACAATATTGGGATTAGTTATGTTTCACACCTTATGAAACACTTAAGAAGCTGTTTACAGAACAATATCCTGTGAAAAGCAAGTTCAAGAAGGGTGCTCTATGCCATTGACACTGTTCCATAAGATACCCAGAAGGAGGGAGGCTATTGGCTTGTGTAACATTCTCCCAAATATGTGTGCATGCATCTGACACTTTGCCTCTCCTGACCCTAAAGCCATCCTACATTCCTCATTTTCAAGGTCTATTATAGAAACTACATTAATTAGTTCTCTTTTTTTCATTTTTACCAAAATACCTGACTGATATTACTTAAGGGAGGAAAGATTTATTTTGGCTCTTAATTTGAGAGTGTACAGCTGTGGTCCCATTCATTGAGGTGCTGCTTCTTGCATGGAACTGACCAAGAAGCTATGCCATAACCTAACCACTCCATCCCCTGTGGATCTACCAACAGGTCTTACCTAGTTCTTACCCCTTAAAGGTTCTATAACTTCTCCAAACAGTATTGTTCATTGGAAACTAAGTGTTTAAACACAAAAACTTATGGAAAAGATTTCACATTCAAACTATAAGATTCTGCCCCTGTCCCTATTAGGTTTGTAGCCATTTCATAATAAGATATAAATTCAGTCCAACTTCAAGTATCCCCACAGTCCTAGCAATACCAATACTGTTCAAAATACCGTAGTCTCTTCTGAGACCTGCATTGTGAGCCCCTGTAATATCAAAATATGAATTACATATTTCTAATTTACAATAGTATAGAGCAAACATTGTACTTCCAGAAGAAAGGAACAAGGTGTTATGGTTTCCTTTCTGTTGCTGTAGGTAAAAACACTCTAAGAAAAGCAAATTATAGAAGAAGGAGGCAACTTTTGCTTATGATTCCAGAGAGATAGAGTTCATTATAGCAGAGAAGGCATGGGACATTCAGGAAAAACATGGAAGCAGGAGCAAGAAGTTAGCTGGTCACAGTTTGATCCACACAGAAAGCAGAGTGATAGAGAGAAGGAAATGGGTTCAAATTACAAAGCCTCAAAGTCTACCTGTAGTGAAGTGCTCCCACCGTCAGCAAGCCTCCATCTCCTAAAGCTTAAAGCCTGCATAACCTTTTCAAACAGGGTGCTCAAATACATGAGACTATGGGGACATTCTCATTCAAACAACAACAGAGGCACAGCAAAGATGGAACCCAAGCAAGCTCTGCTGGACACACACCACACCTTGTAGTTCCACATCTAACTTTCGCTGCTCTTGGTGGTATCATCTGGGTTCCAGGTGCTTAAGCAGCCTTAGCTTCCAGCTTCTCTCACTGGAGCATACACAGATTATTTCTAGAGCTTTCACTTCTCGGTGCCAGCAGCTTTCCTTGATAGATATATCACATATCACATACCATCTACTGCAGTCTTGGATCTCTAAAAAACTTGAGCTCCACCTTCATAGCCCCACTTGTAATCATTCTAGAGCTGAACATAGCAATACCAAAAGCTCTCATGAGCTTTTTCTCTGGATCCATGTTGCAGACTCACATAACCCCACAAATCTGGTATCCGGAAGGCTTGAAAAACTAACACTGTGTTCTGCTGGATGCCCAAAATGCACCCTGGATCCCTGGTCCATAATTGTAACAGTCTCAGAGGTGTGACTTCACAGCTGAACAGAAAGAATATCATTTGAGTCATTTTCCTAGTACGCAACACTGGAGGCTCTATCTTTTCAGGTGCACACCTTTAAAATGCATAGTCTTCCAAAGAATTTACATTACTAGACTCCAGTCTCTTGAAGAATGGAATCTTGCCCTCAAAGTATCTCGTCTATAATCATGGTGAAGAGTCTACTTTTTGACCTTAATGGCACCCATCTCTTTAGAAATTATAACTATTTTGTTCACATACAGCCTATCTTTAACTTTATTCTGTACGTTTTCTACTTTTCTGGTCCTGGTTCTCTCTCTCTCTCTCTCTCTCTCTCTCTCTCTCTCTCTCTCTTTCTCTCTTTCTCTCTTTCTCTTTCTCTCCCTACCACTGTAAATTTGACTAAGAGCAGTGAGTAGTGACTATGTTATTTCTTGAATGCCATTCTTTCCAGAAATTTCTTTTGCCTAATAAATAAATGCATTTTGTTTTGTTTTGTTTTTGTTTTCAAGACATGGGCAGAATATAGCCAGAGTCTTTGGCATAATACAACACAAATGACCTCTTGAGTATTTTCAAATTTCAAACTCCTCACTGTCCTCTGAAACTTGGAAGACACTCTCTCTCCTGTCTGTGCATCTATAGGTGTTCTTGTTTCCTTACTCCCACCAGAATGGTTTGCTTATGTATTTTGTTGCAGCACTCTAGGGATTTGTTAGCCCATATAGTCCACATTCCTCCCACAATCTAGTTTCAAATTCCTATAAACTACAGGTCAGGTTGATCACAACATTAGTTTTAATTATAGTACCAATTTTCTATATTATTTGGCTTTCCTCATCACTTTAAACAAATACCAGACAGAACAACTTGAGGAAGGGAGGATTGATTTGGTCTGTGGTTTGAGATGTTAAAGCCCATCATGTCAAGGAAGACATAGTGGCTGTCTTTCTATCTGATGGAGATCAGATGGAGGTAGGTATCACCACAGGGGTGTTCTGCATGACTAACTTCCAAAAGCTAGGCATCATCTTTGAAGGTTTCACAACCTCCCCAAACAGCACTACAGGCTGGAGACCAAGTGTTCAAACACATGTGATTTTCTGGGACATTTTCCAATCAAACAATGAGAAGATTTTTAAAGGCTCCACCTAAAACACTTATGGAGCTCCCCTTTCCCCTTTGCTAAAGTATCAAGGCTCTGTAATAACAAGAAATATTTCAATTTATATGGGTAACATTCTTGAACCCATCTATTAGCTCTACTCTGCCTGTTTCAGAGTTTACTGTGGTTTATAGAAGTATCAATTTTCTTCTATATTTGTCCCCGTTTTCTTATCCACATACACTAGTAATTTCCAAGCTTGAAAGCACATTAACTGTTAGTAGCCATAAACATTCTATGTCTGTTATGTGTATCAACAGAGAAAATGATGGGAAAACCCTTTATCTCATATATTCTGGTCACTAATGTCTTCTCTATTTCATCTCTTTTATCCATGAATTACTCAAATTTCCTATCTTAAATTTACCTTGTGATTTAATCTAAAAGGAAAGAAATGCATGCACATGTGTAACTGCAATGTAAGATTGTAAGAGGCTTAGTTTCCCAAAATGTGGCAAGTATCAGGGTTACCAATATAGGGCACGATCAGAACCTGCTCAATTTTACTAAATGAATAGCCACCAACTTCACACCTACTTTGCTTAAATTCAAGAAAATCTTGGAAAGTATAAATCAGTGCTCCTTACATAAGCCGCTTAGCTGCAAGCAGATTGGTGAGGTCTTGAGGCTTATGTCATTGTCATATCCAAGTGACTTGTATTGAGCAGAGATAAGGCATGCTGTGAAACATCTTACAGAACACAGAAAGACTCCAGTCAGTAAGGAAGTGTCTCATTCTAAAAGCAATGGTGCTGAAGTTGTAAAACCCTAAGATAGGCAAAAAGTAAAAGCTATGACAGGTGAAGAAGTGACTGAGGGGTAGAACACTTTAATAGTACATAAAAGGCCCCAGGTTCAATCTCCAGTGCCTTCAGAGGAGAACAAACTGTGAGGGAAGAGGGGATACAGATAAGTGATAAAGACACAGGTGAATTATCAATTTTCAAGTTTCTTCTAAAGAGAAAATAAGTTCAAATTTCAGACATACGCTATTAGGCTAAAAAAAGTGTTTGATTCAGACGTGTTCGAGCAAATATCTTGAGTGTGTTGAAATTTTTTGTAAATGTTTTCTGTATGTCCCTGCCTAAAGGCAGTATATAGATATGAAAATGATTCAGGGTTGTTAGAGTATTCTTGGCACTCTGATAACAATACCAGTTCACCGAATAAACAAAGCTATAAGTGCATGTTACTGCTCTGGATTTATCCTTGATTGTCTTTTGTTACTGTTGGTTATGACATTGTCATCTTCATACATCCATGTAATGGCTCCAGTGTCCTCATTGCAGGCTATGATGTTGGGTATTACCAATAAAATAACCTAATGATTGACATAAAATCTTATCTTCTCATGATCTGCATTTGTGTTACCTTGATCTAAATAGTTGCAATTCCCTTACTCTTTGGAGATAATTTTGTGTTCAGCTGTTTGGAGCTGATTTGTGCTCTTAAACACATGGGCAATAAATTATCCCTTTAATTGACAGCTATTTTTAACATAATACAGTCAAGAATGTGGCTTCAGAATAGTGTGATTGCCGGCGGGCACCTTTCTATTTTTGAAAAACGAGAGCTCATTCTAAAGAGTGTGCATTCCCTTCATGTCCTTGCTCGCTTTGATTAAAAGCAATTAAAAACCCTTTTTAGTAGAAAGTTTAAGTAATTTACTCATGTTGAAAGTGAAGAACTTTTCAACAATTATGAATTACAATATTTTAAGTTATAGAATGTTACTAAATCCAACAGAATGTGGAATTTATGGGTTACTTTGAGCAATCATTATGGAGTATCTTAACATATTCTATTATACCCTTATATTAGTAACTTCTGCCTCTACTACAAGCTATATTTCAGGTAACTATGCCTCTTCTGTTTTTTTATTTGTTTGTTTGTTTGGTGTTTTTCCTCTTTCTGTCTTAAAATACACTTATGTGTGTGTATATCTTTGTCTTCCTTTAGGATTGCAAATAAGAATGAAGAAATATGTGCCCTTCTCAAATTTCTGTCTCTTAGCCAAATGTCTATAAATTAGAGGTGCTTATACAAAGTGTGAATCTTCTAAATGTACAATAAGATGAAACTGAATTGAGGCTCTAATAGAAAAATCCGATGTAAAATTCAGAGCTTTCTAGGACTCTGTATTAATGATCTATGTGACCCTAGGGAAGTTGCATAATCTCTTCAGGCATCAAGTCTAATAATCTATGTGTGATTTTTTTTTCACAACACATCTACACAGATACAAAATGAGCAAGAATTCCTGTCCTACTTTCTCTCAGAGATAAGTAGAAATGAAGATTCTGTATTGAATCAAAACTACTTGCTGCAGCCAGCTTTAATCAGGTAGGATTAATATCTGGCAGCTTCTAGCATAAATAGAAGAAAATTCAGTGGGTCTCAACCTTCCTAATGATGCGACCCTTTAATACAGTTCCTCATGTTGTGGTGCCCCTAACCATGAAATTATTTTTGCTGCTACTCGATAGCTGTAATTTTTATACGGTTATGAATCATAATGTAAATATATGATATGCAAATGGTCTTAGGTGACCACCGTTGAAAGGCCATTTGAACCCCATCAAAGCTGTTGCAACCCACAGGTTGAGAGCACCTTCTAACAAATAACAGCGTCCAGGAACCTCTTGGCAGTTATAGCTTAATGGGTCTTTATAGAGTTTTCTTTTGTGTGTTCAACTCAGAAGGTGACTGGAACTCACTTCTAGAAAAATACACAGGTAGCCAAGAGAAGTGCAACCCTTCAGAAGTCAGATGAAGCTTTCAAGCAGCAAATGCTGATAGTGGAGCTCCTGATCGATCAGGACAATTTGTCTTGAAAAAGAGCCCATCTTTGCCATTTCGACAGAAACTCTTGAGATGAGTCTAAAGGAATTCACCAGGTATAAGAATCATCGGCTCTGCACTCTGTAGCTTTTTTGATGAGATTTCTGGACCAGAACCACAAACATACCTGAGAACTAGTAGAAATATAAGTACTTCATTTTTTCCTGTTCCTTTGCTTCAGAAACTCTGGAAGTAGAGCTCAGTCATCTATGTTTCAACAAGGCCTCCAGGAGATGCTGTTATGTGCTACAGTTTAAGAGCTGTTGCTTTGTGTAATCAAGGATCTATCTCTTCATCTGGTTTATTGCATCAATTTTCTTTTACGAGGTGGTCATGTTTAAGAGCTGTTCAGGAGAAACAGCTATGTGTTTTTGCCATAGGAAAAAAATAGCCAAGACCAGCTTCTTGGACACCATCAGGCAAACAAACAGTCTCTGTAACTCTTTTATAATCTTCAAGCCGTTAGAGTGTAAAAGGCCAATATTTCCACCCATTCCTTCTATATGTTCTGAAACAAATGAGATATGCATAAAGAGAAAGATAGAAACAAAAATACCACTTTAGGGGCTAGAGCAATAGCACAGTAGTTAAAGCTAAGTGAGTACTTCTCTTCCAGAGAACTGGAGCTCAGTTTCCAGCTATGACATCAGGTAGCGAACAAACACCTGTAACCCCAGCTCCAGGGATTCAATGCTCTCTCTCTGGCCCCACTGGCAGCCATACTCATATGCACATATCCCCTTACAATCACGTATACAAACTCTCAATTACAAATTAAAACTACAATCTCTATAGCCAGTAACTCAGACCTGTGATTAAAAACTGAGGCAATGGCTTGTGAATTAGCAGATTCCCTCCAAATCCCCTCATCCAGTGAGTTACCTAGAAAGGGGTAGGCCTTCTCCTAGAGGGCCAAGTGGCTACTGTGGACAAGAGGTAAACTTCTGACATATGGGTCATCAAAAGAGAGTGGAGGGATTACTGAAAATAATGTTCCCAGTTTCTTCATCTGAAATTGTGAAAAAGAAAGTTCTCCCTTGTCTTCTGAGAAACAGGTAGTAAAGAGACAAACAGCAAGAATGGAAGCCTAAGGGATTTTCCCAGAATGCACTACGATCGATTGATATCACAAGTCTTGAATGTTCTCCACTCAATTCAAACGAAATGGACACTTAATGGCTCAAGAATTATGAAAGAATGAAAAAAGGCACAAGCAATGGAATTAGAATGACGAAAGCTTTCTATAAATTTACTCATGGCCAAAGCTTGTCTTTTAAAACAACCAAACTGAATATTTTGCTCTTTATTCAAAAGTTTTATTTATTGTCTTTAAGTGTTAAGAAGCATTATGGTAATATAGTCAACACAGACATTCCAGTCACCCTTGTGAAGCAAAACATAATAGTAAATATTCCATCAATACATAATTTTAATTAATTAATTAATTCTGCTTTAATCATAGTAGTCTACCTGGTATATTTCTTTGTATTCTGTCTTTCGAGCCCAAATATCTGCAAGTAATCTCCAGGAGAAAGTTCCTGTGAGGAGCCTATCAAAGAACAATGTGCAAGTGAAAAGAATTATTGTTAGAAGTCTGAGCTAGGTAAATCAGAAGAGCAGACTCCATGTGCAAATCCAAACAATTTCAACATCATTCCAGATCCTTAAAATATTCATACAGACAAAAATAAATGTTAATTCAAAAATAAGCTTTGCATACTGACAATAAATCGCTTGCTATTTATAGTAAAGGCAGGAGATTTCAAAGCTAAAGAGAAAATTGCTCTTCTAGCACTAAAAGATGTTTATCAAAATGTGACAGGATAGGGTTATACATTCAAATGCAACAAGATTTGGCTGTGGATTCCCAAAGTGGAAAAAACGTGTTCAGCAGAAATGACCTTTGCATTGGCTGTTGAACTCTTTGGGGATTAATTCTGTTTATCTTTGGCATCATCTGTAGCTGGTGCAACTGATGATTTTCAGTGTGAAAAAACCCTAAACTCTTGTTTATAAAATGTGATACTTTTTTATCATACTCATGCTTGACCTAATTACCTTTATTGCACAATGAGACTTAAAATGAAATGTGCCATGTGTGCCACATGCACACGTGGCATATGTATGTGTATGAGTGTGTATGTTTGTGGGTGCACTCACCCCTGAATGAGTGCATGGAATCCAGAAGCCAACGGTGAAGTGTTCTAGCATTCTCCACATTGTGTCTTGGGCCAGTGTCCCTTACTGAACTCAGAGCTTACCATTAAGGTTAGACTGGCTGACCAATAAGCAGCTTGGATCTGCCTGTCTCCACTCTCTTCCTCACCCATACTGGAGTTACAAGCCATGCCTAGCACTTTATGTGGATGCTAAGGACTCAAATTCAGGTCTTCATGCTTATAATTTTCCCAGCAAACATTTCACCCACCAAACCATCTTCCTAACCCTAACATGTTTTTCATTAAGCTTGATTTTTATGTTTGCACTAAATGTAAAAACCTCACCTCACAAGAATGTGCACATATATGCAAAAGATGCTTATTTTTGAAAAGGTCTGCATTTTACTGTTCATTCATATGTAATGTATAATATTTAATTGTTGTTTAGTGAAGGAAATCTTGGAAAATTTTAAAGTTTGATTTGTGCTTTTGTAAATGACTTGATAGGTGAGTAAAATAAAATCTGATCACATTTTAATTCTGCAATTTTACAAAGTAAAGCAAAAAAAAAAAGAAGGCAAAAAATGCATATGAACCATCACCTTCATGTCATATGTGTTTTAGATAGCTTTGGCCAGCCTTGCAATCAGCAAAAATGTTCCCTGCACTTTGCTTAAACGTAAGTAGCATCAGGAAATACTTCTGTCAACTAGCATGTTTGTGTATGTTTTAGTAGCTGCAGATTAAATAGGAGCTATTGGACAAAGTCATAGTATGGGACAACTATGTGTGATAGATGTGCAGAGGACATGGTATTGAGACCTCTACAAGATTAAAAAACAGAGCTTAACAATGACAGAATCTCAGTGACAGAGTTGGCTGAAAACTGACTGAAACAATGTCAATGGCAGTGAATATAAAAATCAATGTGAGATCACATGGTGTGTGTCTCTGTGCCTGGCTTATTTCACTCAGCATGATGCTGTCAGGTTTCATCCATATCGATGCATCTAACTAAGCTTTCTTCCTTTTGATGGTTGGATAATATTTTGTAGCATGTATACCTACATTCTGATTGTCCCTTGTCCAGTTGAAGGACATATTGTTTGTTTCAACTTTTTGGTAAGTAGGAATGATGCTTCAGTGAACACTGATATACTTCTATCTGTCTGTGTCCTCACTTAGGTGTTGGGATTTGAATGTGAAACAACTCTCCTAAAGGCTCAAGTCCTCAGTTAGGAAAGGTTGTGGAGCCTCTAAGAGGTGGAGACTTGCTAGAGGAAGTGCACCACTGGGGCTGGGCCTTGGCTTTAGAGCCTGGTTCCAGGTGTTGCTCACTCTGTTTCTTGACTGCAGAAGCATTGAGACCAGCCAGCCTCCTACTGCCATGGGATTGCCTTCCTCATTGCAGTGGGCTATATCTTCTCAAGTTGTAATCAAAAGTACACTTTTCTTTCCTTAAGTAGCATTTATCCAGCATTAATCATAGCAACAAGAAAAGTAATACACCAGGTTACATTGTAATTTCAAAGTTAGCTTTTAGAAGAAACAGCCCAACTGTTTTTCAAAGTTGTCACACCAGTTTCCAATTCTATTGGGAAAGCACCAAGGCTCCATTTTCTCTATCTCTTCTTCATGGCATCTTACTCCTTTTCTTCCATTACAGCTACATTTAGATTTTCTACTTGTGTGATTAAAAGGTTCTAAATCTAGAGAGTGATGATGCTAAGCATTGTCAATAAAATTCTTTAACTATTATATAAACATCACTGTCTCAGTTCTGTACTTAAAATAATTGTATACTTAAGGTAGCATACACACATACACTAAGATAGCATATACACATACACACATACATCATACACATTGAAAATCACTTTGGAGGGGCTGGCTCCAAAGATGGCGCAGCAGTTAAAAAGCACTA
This sequence comes from Cricetomys ansorgei, assembly GCA_026225945.1. Taxonomy (NCBI): domain Eukaryota; kingdom Metazoa; phylum Chordata; class Mammalia; order Rodentia; family Nesomyidae; genus Cricetomys; species Cricetomys ansorgei. The sequence goes on from JAMJFZ010001796.1 coordinate 6,666,427, forward strand.
TTTTTTCTTCCAGAGGACTGGGATTTTACTCACATTGCCCATATGATAGCTCACAACTATCTATAATTCCGGTTCCAGGGAATCAAATCCCTCTTTCTGAGCTCTACAGGCATTGTATACATGTGGTACACAGGCATACATGCAGGAAAAACACCCATACACACAAAATAGATAAAAATAAAATTATAACACTTTGACAAACAGAATAGGACACACAAGTTATCAATTACATTTTATTTTATTTTATTGTACTGAGTATTGCATAAGGCCATTTTCATATAAGTAAACTGTGTACTGAGCATACCCCAAGCTCTGCTATACTTGCCTACATCTTCTCTTATTAGTTCCCTTTATTCCTTAGATAGTTTAGTTTCTATTTTCATACCATCTGTACATATATGATTTTATGTAATTATATTAATCTGGAGTCTACAAGTGAGGAAAAGCATATTTGACTCTCTGAGACTTCCCTAATTCACCTTGTGTGACTATTTCCAGTTGCACTCATTTAGAAGACATTGAGAAATTAAAACTAATAAATAACTAAATGACATTTTAGCCACAATATTTCTAAACCTAAACAAAACAACTTAAAATTTCATACTGTTTTGCTTTTAGGAGATGAAGGAAAATATACAAACCAAGTCAGAAATTGGATTTTAGCCACATATTCAGTGAATTGAAGACATTAAAACTGCTTCATGATCTTCTTTTGCTGTCTTCATAATATGCTAAAGCAGCAATTCTCAACCTGTGGGTCCCAACACCTCTGTGGGACACCTAAGACCATCTGCATATCAGATATTTGCATTACATTTAATAACTAGCAAAATTATAGCTATAGAGTAGCAACTAAAATAATTTTATGATGGGGGTCACCACAACAAGAGGAATTGTATTAAGGGGTTACAGTATTAGGAAGGTTGAGAACTACTGCTTTAAAATAAAGATTTTAATTAAAGAGTTAAATAAAGATTTCAAATAAAGATTTCAACATCATAATCCCACAAATTTATCTGAAATAAAATAGTAAACGATATTCAATCTAAGGAGAAAAGGTCTTTTTACCTCCTATGCCCAAAGGGTAAAGTAATATAGATCCATCCTATATGTAACCTTGAAGTGCTAACACTGAGTAAAAATGAAGTCTCTTGACAGGATTTTGTTCGAAATTTCTATAACATCTTTGTTGTTGCTAGTCCTTTTAATAGTATTAAAATTAGGGCCAGAGAAATGGCTCAGCAGTTAAAAGCCCTTGTTTTTGCAGAGTACCAGAGTTCAGTTCCCAACACAACTCACTAGCCTCATTAACTCCAGTCTCAGTTCCTCTTCTGGCCTCTGCAGACACCAGACATGAGCTTATACATGTGCCGGAAAAAGCTAAAACTAAAAACTAAAGTAAATCTAAACACAATTATTTAAAATCAAATAATTTAAATTATTAAATTATTTTTTTAAAATAATGAAAAAATTATTTAGAATTAAAATCAAGTGAAGTGTGTTGACACAGCCCTAGAGTTCCCGACTGAAGTGAGATTTGAGGTTCAAAGCCATCTTGGGTACAGAGTGAATTTGAGGCAAGCCTTGGCGACTTAGTAAATGTTGCTTCAAGATTAAAAGTTGAAGGAGAAGAGGAAAAGGAGGAGGAGGAGAGGGGGGAGGAAGGGGAGGAAGATGAAAAATACTTGAGGCCTGGAGGCATAGCTCAGTGAGAGAGACAGAGAAAAAGATTGAAAGAGAAAGAGAGAGAGAGAGAGAGAAGGCAAGAGAGTGAAAAGCTCTAGTGTTATGTCCTTTCCTCTACTCTGAGCTGAGGCACCATGGATCTCTGTGATTGGCTGAGACATATTTTCTCCTAAGACACCATCCATTTGTTGGCTTTGTCTCGTTAATCCTTTATCCCTAAAGTGTTATGTGAGATTTATAATGTCAGATTCCCTTTCCCTGTGTTGATTAGGTGATTCTTACACCCTATCGTTACTCTGTGCATTATCATTGTATTTGTTAAACTTGTTGGTCTCTCCAGTGCATCAGTTCTTTAAATAAGTCGTAAGACACAGTACTCCACATTTCTAGGCATAATTCTTGTTATGTGCTGTGATTAAGTGAATAATCTCATTTTATCTAAGTTGCAAAGCTATAATTTCAACATGAGTCTGTTTTGTCCAAAAGCCTATTATTTTTTTTCTACTCTATTGTGACACCTAGTAAATGAATGTATAAACAATTGAAAATGTGCATAAAACAAGCTATATCAAAATGTACAAGATAGATGCTCATGTATGATAGAATACAATTCAAATAACAGATTTGTTAGAGTAACCTCTAAATGCCTTAAAATCATTATAATCCATTCTCACACATGTAGAATACACATTGCTCTCCAAATAAGTCCTCTTAGCAGGATCTTTTTGACAAGTAGAGATAGAGACAAAGTTACTTTTCTCTCGTAGAAGCAAGTATCCCCAAAGCTAACTCAGTCTCCCTTGCCTCTTTCATTGTTTTTCAGGCTGAGAACCTACAATTTATAATTCTTAATATCCATCAGTTGTGAAATCAAAGAGATGGAAGACTTTAATAGTTCGTGGGCAACTTTAGAATATGAAAGCATGGAAAATGGTATTTACTAAAGTTTACTTTTTATCGTCATCATAATTATTGACATATCAGCTCAAATAGTCACTGCTTGGTATCCTATATTCTTTGAAAATGTCCAGTCCCACAATGAACTTTAGGTTCTGCTTTAAAAAAAAAAAAAAGGCTCAAATGGTTCCATCTCCAATTAAAGCTCTCTATGCGGGTAATAGCACCTGCTCTGCCACATCACAAGAGTCATAATGATGATCCCCATGGAGAGGCTGCTGAGGGGATGACACCAACAGGATAGAGCTGTTGTGAGAGAGCAGTGGGAGGCAGAGACACACAAAGGATTAGAAGCAGGATGGTACTGACTTGATTCCCAATCTATATCGGATCAGATGATCCCTCCAGGGTAAATCAGCAGAGTGGCAGTCTGTTCATGCTGAATATAGGAGAGAAAAAGGACAGGAAATTTCATTTTCTAAAGTAGAAATTGATAAAGTGGGCGGATTATTATCTATCTTCTTCTGAAACAGCACTAGGGGATTGAGGCTTGATTGTGCTAATCATCCTTGATTTTTCTGGCTTTGAATCGAATTTAGAAAGAATGCTGAGAGCGATTTGTGCATTCATCACTTTGCTGTTATTGCTCAAACTCTTCATAATCTCGTGAAAGTCTATGTCTGAGTGGGATCTCTTATGGCTCCTGGTCCACAGTCTTTTCCTTGCCAGTGATGGCTTACTTGATGCTTCTTAAAGCTGCCTTCTCATTACCCCGAATTAATATCTTACCCACAGTTCATAAAACCCTCCTTTCCTTCAGAGTGACAACAACAGACCATTGCTGTACAGACAGCGTATGACCCAGAGCAGGGACCAAATAAACATTTGTTGAATAAATGAATATTTATTGGCTAGCTTCGGAGTTCAGTTTTATTCACTCTTTAAGTCTAAAATGGAGAATGGTCACAGGTATTGTAGTCACAGGAGACCTTGTCATGTCAAAGAATCAAGTCACAATATTTTGTTAAAGGAATTTCTTCAAAGCTTCCTCATATACTACTTTTACACTTAATAGCCTTTGTCTGAGATAGGGATTCAGAGGGATAAACTAGTTTATGCCAGGGGAGAGAAAAAAATGAGAAAATGATTACTGATAAGGGAGATTTTCTAACTGATAAGAAACCCAAGGCTATTAGCTTAGATTCTATATCAGGGAACTCTATGATGATGACAAAAGCAATGTGTGGCACCTCCGTGATACCGGGAAGTGACACAAGTGCTTCTGAACTGTCTTTTTTCACCTACTAGATTTAGATATTGTGGACCTTACAAAGTTGTTATTGGTAATCAATAAATAATGTTAGTAAAATTGTGTAGTGCAGTAACTAACATCATATGCATTAAGTAAATGACTGTGACTCCTGTTCTGTATGGGCATAGAGTTCAACATGACTTAGGCATTATATGATGGTGACACAATTATATCACATCTTTAATATTTAAAACATAAATTTTTAAAGGACATAAGGTTTATGCAGTCTAACAACTTTATTTTATACATTAAGATGAATTTGAAAAATATTAATAATTATCTATTTCAATATTATATCTTCAATTTTATTCTGTGTTTCATTGCTTATTTAAAACCTACATATATGGAATTTTTGATGGAGAGTAAATTTTATTAATTTTTAAAGAAATATAATAATATTAAATTAAATATATCTATAATGTTTGACTTAAAGCTGAGTAGGTAGCTTCAGATCCTATCAGTATTGAACACGAGATGTAGATGTGGCTTAACATAGGAAGATAGCATGACAATATCTCCAGCTGTCAATAAAAATGGGAAAGAGAGTTTATTGGGGAAAAAATTAATAGAACTGGGTAAATGTTGGCCAATTTGATTGATTGCTGTCTAGGATTTTAAATTATTTTCAGCACTACTCATGTGTAAAGGGAATGGAATTTAAAGGTTTGTCTAGTTAAAACTTCTGATAACAGAACTTTCCTACCATTCCCTTACAGACCAAAGCTGTTGGGGTTATGACCAGCCCAGAGAAGATTAATCAATATGCTTTTGGGAATCTTAAGAGATTTATTGAAAACTTAAACATTGCTCAGATGGATATGTCTGGAATAGAGTTTATGTAAGTTAAAGACAATAGCCAATTATAGTAACTGCCATGATTAATATGGTGCATTTTTTTCATTTGACTTCAAATATTTAATTTATGCTTCACCATAGCTCTCACACAGTAGGCATTATCATTGATGTCATAAGATAAAGAAATATAGGCTTGAGTCTTAAATTGTTCCAATCATATAGTTAATGGGAGGTTGGAACTGGGAACTTGCCTGAAATGCTGTGATTCCAGAACCTGATCTCAGCAATTTCACTAAACTGAAGCAAGTCGTAGATTGCCACCTCCTCTGTTACTGTGTAAATTGGCGTCCCATGACAAACAGCAGGGTGTGTAAGCATGGGATCTGAACTCTACTTCTGCCTGTGTGCTATTTGATCCATCATAATTTGAAGAAGTGTTTTAGAAGTTTCATTTTATCTTTTTGTGCCATAAGCATCTGCCCATAAGTGCTAGGTAGATGTATGAATGCAGGTACCAATAGTGCCACTTGTTATTAATTTCCACCCACCTCTAAGTAAAACATTAAAATCATAGTGTGATTGAGGAATTGAGAGAAGAGGATTTTGAGGAGATAGCAAGTCATGTAGTAGGATACGTGAGTTATAGATTATCCAGTGGTGACTCTATATAACATTTAGGAAATTGCAGATGAGAGTCATATAAACCTTGTAACTTTGCAAGCTTTACAGATTATTCTTGATAAGTCACTTGTTCTCCCCTTTTCCTGCTTATAGTTCCAAGAATAACTTTAGAATACACCGGGAATATAACATCCTAAAATGAGAAGGAACTCTCAAGAATAGCTTAGACTTTCTTCTGGTCCATTTGAAAACAAGATTTTCTATAACATTTTAGCCCGGATCGGTATGCTGTTCTCGATGGATAAAACTAGCTCAACTAATTTGGGCCCCTTCAGTGTTACATGGAGAGTAGACAGATGAGAGTTGATTCTCCTTGAGCAGGTTTCCCTAAATCCTAGGTTTCTGCTCTTTCTTTCTTCTGATATCTATGTAACAAAGTTGCTTTTCTTTCTTTGTTGCATGTTATGAGACTCATGCAAGTGTACTGACACTGTTACATGATACTGGCAATGTTCAGAATCCTCCCTTGTGATTGACAACAATCCACAGTGAACCTCTACACAGGAAAGTAGAACAAGTCATCAGAGATCCTTCTAGATAATAAGGAGCTCATTGAAGCAATCCTAATTCCAGCTGAAATCTATACTTAGTGTGAGGTCCGTAAGTGTCTATAAACAATAGAATAAGCCATGGAGGGCAGGAAAGATATCCTACCCCCAAAAAGAATCTTAGAAGTGAATGAACGCCAGCTTCTAAACTTGTAGGATAGGATGGATGCCCGATGATGTTGTCAACCTACTGGACAAGGTCTCACACATGCTCACACGAGTGCGTGCGCATGCACACACACACACACACACACACACACACACTCAGCTAATATCCTGTTGGCAATTTAAATAGTTCAGTCTTAGAGTTTTCTGGCACCATATGCAACTATAATGATAGAGTGAGGGAAAAAGAAAAAGTTCATAGAGAGAATTGGTAAATGAAATTATTCTATAAAGCTGATCAGTGGTGGCAAACACCTTTAATCCCAGCATTTGGGAGGCAGAGGCAGGAGGATCTCTGTGAGTTCAAGGCTAGACTGGTCTACAGAGTGAGTTCCATGGCAGCCAGAGTTACAGTAGAAAAACCCTGTCTCAAAAAATTACTCCATGATATATAGCAGGTGGTTAGGGTATCTAGGTAATTCATAATAGATATCCCAAAGGAAAAACTTGTTTCTCTGTGGTTCATGAAGACATTGTTATGCATAGACATCCCTATCCACTATCCTGTTGAATTATTCTATGTCCCATATGATAAGCTGTTAGCCTAATATGGAATTTGAGCTATGATTCTGTATTTTTTACTTATTTTACTTTACTTGTATTGATTACTTCAACCTACAGACATAACTAAGAAATATAGAGAACAGAAAACAAAAGCCATGGACTGTATTTACTCACAAATGAGTTTTTGTAGTTTACAGCTATAACCATCTCATGGTTAACAGGATAAGCCACATACATTATAAAATAGTGGTTAGGTGCCCAGTATCTGGGGTAAGATATTATAGGTTCAAATTCTCATTGCCTCACTTATCATTGGATTAACCATGGTGGTTACTTTCCTCATTTGTTTAACATAGGTAATTCTAACATCTATCTCAGGTTATTATGAGAGCTGTGTAAATGATTACATATAAAATCGTTAAAACTATTTCTTCTGTAAAATACATCAACTATCATTATTATTATATTCTGATTAGGCTAACCATGACATATACACATGAAAAAAAAGATTATAGCCCTCCGGGGAAACACTGGACTGTTGGAGTACTCTGTGTGATTTCCCTGGGTGAAGACACAAGTCTGAGTTCCCTTATCACACTGTAGACAAACATGAGATGCCCCTTTCTTCTGCATAACGTTTCAGAAATCAGAGCTAAGATATCTATGTACCTACTGTCATTTTTACCTCCCAATCCATTCTGCCCAGTTGCACTTAAAAGAATGCTCTTCAAATTCATTTGATCATACTAACGTTGTAGTTGTTTGTTATTTGATTCTTATGATACTGACCAAACACAAAATATTGTCCATAAGTAGGTGTCTTAGTTAGGTTTTGTTGTTGATATTTTTCTTTTTTTCTTTCCTTCTTTTTTTTTTTCTTTTTTTGCTGTGAAGAGACACTATGATCAAGGCAACTCTTATAAAGGAAAACTAACTGAGGCTGGCTTGCAGTTCAGAGGATTACTCCATTATTTTCATGACAGGAAGCATCAGGAAGCATGCAAGGTGGCATGCAGGCAGACATGGTGCTAGAGAGGTAGCTGAGAGTTCTACATCCAGATTGGCAGGCAGCAGGAAGAGAGAAAAAGAGACTGGGTCTGGCTTGGGCTTCTGAAAGCCCAAAGCCCACACCCAGTGACAAGACCAGAAGACCACACCTTCCAATAGTGCCAATTGCTATGAGCCTATGGGGGCCATTTTCATTCAAATCACCAGAGTAGGTAATCATATAATTGGCCATCCAAAGCAAGATATTTTATAAGTAAAGCAGGCAGGTTTTACTTATTACAAAACAATTGTAACCCAGGACCACACAAAACAGAGGGTCATCTGTTCACTGTATCTATTAAGCCCTGTGAAGTTATATAACCTGGCTCTTTTCTGTGCCAGCCCCATTTTATTTCGTTTCCTTTACTTAGCCTTCATCTCCAGCCATACAGTTCATCTTTTTATTTTCCTTCAGTATATTCTCCTGCCATAAGGCCTTTGTACATAGTGATCTACCTAATCCAACTCTACCCTTTTACTTTGTTACTCTGTCTCTCCTTTCAAATTTCTGCTTACCTTTCTTTTTAGACAAGCTTTCTTGGACTAATTCAATACCTATGACCAATGCTCTCTTTATTTCTTTTCCTTCATATTTCCTACAGCAGATTTTAATACCTTGCTTATACTTTGAGTAGTTGCTTCCCAGTTAAGCTCTAAGCTCTATGAGGGTGGGAACTCATGTCTAATTTTCTCACTCTCCTTTATATCTCAGACTGGTGTCTAATACAACATAAGTGACCAGTGGAAGTATGTCATATTTGCCTCTGCAATTAAAGTACACCAACACTGGGATGTGACTAAACGTTACCTGCTATTCTATAGTTCCAGAAGAACAGTAGCAACCATGATTAAAGGAGTGACTACTAGCCATGCGGTAGTGGTACACACCTTTAATACCAGCACTTGGCCAGGGAAACAGGTAAGCAATCTTCACTCTCCTCCTTTCCTCCTATTCTAATCCCCCAGCCTCATCCTCAGCTCTGTAGAAGACCACCTGCTGTGGCCCTCCCTCCCTCTCTGTCCCCATTCCCAGGAAAATAAGCAGATACAGGTGGCATACCATGTGTTCCTCCCTCCAATGGACACCTTCAGTCCCCTTCTCTAGCCCATCCCCATTCCTAGATGTCAGTACCCAATACCTAGAAACACATTCTACCCAGAATCCCCAGTGGCTGCAATTGGCAGTATTTCAGAAGCATTCCTTATCAGGCAACACACAGCCACCACACTCTCTTAAGAACCAGAGAGGGCAACAGAAACATAGGAACAAAATACCCACCCAAAAAGAACAAGACCAGATATCAGCACATAGATTACAATTATTCCAAACCCATGTACCTAGATAGAATCATAAAAATACGATTAATAACAGCTAGAATAATATGTCTCTACTAGAAACCAGAAACTCCACTGCAGTGGGCCCTGAGAATTGCAACATAGCTGAAATACTTTACGAAGACTTCAAAATACCCTTTATAAATATGTTAAAGGTCCTCAAAAAGGATATGGATAAATCCATTAATTAAATCCTTGAAAACATAAACAGTGAAAAGAAATGAAGAAGACCATTTAAGATATGAAAGTAGAAATAGAATCTATAAAGAAAACCCCAACTGAGGGAAATCTGAAAATGAAAAATTTAGGAACTCAAACAGGAATCTAAGAGGCAAGCTTCACTGACAGAATACAAGAGTTGGAAGCAATAATCTAAGACATTAAAGACACTATAGAGTATAATAAATCTAAAAAAAAAAAAAATCCAGCCACAAAACATCCAGGAAATCTGGAACACTATGGAAAGACCAAATCTATGAATAATAGAAACAGAGGAAGAAGAAACCTAGATCAAAGGATGGAAAATATTTTCAGCAAAAACATAGAAGAAAATTTCCCTAACCTAAAGAAGGAGATGCCTATCAAGGTTCAAGAAGTATACAGAATACCAAATAGACTGGACCAGAAAAGGAAAATTATTATCTCCTCAGGACATAATAATTAAAACATTAAACATACAGAACTGAGAAATAGTATTGAAAACTGCAAAGGAAAATGACCAAGAAATACATAAAGGCTGACCTATTAGAATAACACCTGGCTTTTCAATGGGCAATTTAAAACACAGAAAGACCTGGGAAGTTTTTACAAATTCTAAGAGACCACAGTCCAGACTACTATACCTAGCAAAACTTTCAATCACAATAGATGGAGAAAGACACTCCATGATAAAATCAAACTTAAACAGTGCAGATCTACAAATCCAGCCCTGCAAAAGACACTAGAAGAAAAGCTCCAACCTGAAGAGGTTAGTCACATCAAAAAACAAAAACAAAAACAAAACCCATGGAATAAATAACCAGACCAGTAAATCCAAAGAGGGCAACACACACACACACACACACACACACACACACACACCACAGCAAAATAACAGTAATGAACAAACATTGCTCATTGATAACTTTGCATTAATGGTCTTAATTCCTCAATAAAAAGACGCAGACTAAGAGAGGATGTGACAACAGGATCCATCCTTCTGCCAACATAAAATAAACTCATCAGACTCTTTGGATATTCTGTGTCTCTCAATGTTGTGCAAGGGTGTATATATATATATATATACACACACACACACACACACACGTATCTATACATATATATGTATCTTATAGCTCTTTTGCCTATATAGCAAGGCTTCCAATTTTTGTGTTTTTATGGCTTCCTGTGTGTGCGAACATGTGTGACTCTCTGTGTCTATATGTATTTCTCATGCTTTTTTACTTTGGCTTTTTTTTTTTCTGTTGGTTTGTTTTGTTTTATTCCAATTTGTGTGCTTTTGTTTTATCTTATTTTATTTTACTATTATTCTATTATTCCTTATGCCCATCTGTTTTCTAAGGAGAAACAGAAAGTGTGTGGATCTAGATGGAGGAGAAGGTAGGGAAGACTTAGGAGCAATTGGAAAAGGGGTAATTATAATCAGAACATGTTATATGAAAAAAAATCTATTTTCTATAAAAGAAAAATCCTTATACTTAGTTTTCTCACCTAACATTTATTCCAGCTCTAGGACCTGGAATTAAAACAGCTTCCTTCTCTCCCACTACTTTCTGAATGAACAGATAGTTAAACCTCACTACAAACATTCTTAGTACAGAAAGATTTTAACTTTTTCAAACATACTGAGCTTCCTGCTTCCCTCCAAGCCTTTATGCTCTATCTAGTCTCTTTTACCCTCCTCTAAAAAAACCCTTATCTACACTGATGTTTTTTCCTCTTAAAGGATCATAGTCCTCTTGTGTTTGCATATCTCGTGAATATAATGGCTGATTTGAAAGCTACCATACTGTGTATAAGTAGAAAATGTGAGCTCAGATAACAAGTGTGACATCTGAGTGGGTGGAGACACACTTTCAGATAAGATAAGGACAAAACTAAAAGGCCAACTTCTACTGAAATCATTTAATTTCTTCTAATCTGAGTCCTAGGGTTTAGGACAGTTTGTTCCTAATGGAAATGGAAAAAGATGGAAGTGAACTTGAGCAAGAAGGAGTAAATGTGGGTGAAGTCATTTTTCTGAATCAAATTTCTCAAACATACAGAGGAAAGCAACAGCCATAGTATCTGTGCATGTGCTGCCACGCAGGTAGTGACCAGTCCTCTTCTCTGAATCCCACTAAAAGGACCTTCTGTGTGGAGAAGACAAAATCTTGAGAAACTTATTTGATACGGTGATCTCTGTGAACCTGAGTTGCAAGCATTACAGAAATCTTAATATCTACAAAATACCATGAATATCTTAACAGTATTGGTTAATCCATAAAAGACAAATATAAAATGAACAGTTTCATTTGCAAAAGAAGTAAGGTGTATTCAGGAACTAGGTGCTATTTTTAAAATATCCATAGTTCATTTTACATAAATGATTAACATTAAAGTGTTCAAATTATATGAGGCAGTATACTAACATGGTATATGCCATTGTATTGTACTTTCCATTACCCACATAAACCTTGTCTTCTATGAAACTTAAACTCAAAAGTATAATAGAAAAAGGTGGAGTAGACTATGCATTATTATCTTTCCCCATCATTAAATACACTTCCTCCTACTCTGCTGCTTGTCTGTTTTTCTTGTGCATTTCAATGTTGAGAAGCCAGTTGGCAATGATGAATGCTTTCCCATGGAGAAACTGCAAGTGAAGTCATTACAGGGAAACTTTTGTATATCAACCTAAAATTATTTCATCTTTTAAGGAAATCGAGCCTTAAAATTATTAGTGTTTGCCTTGTGTTGACTGCAGTGAATACCTTTTATTTAATTCTGCCTTAAGTGGAAATTTGTTCCTTGAACTCTAATATCATTCTTGCACTGGAAAAGAAAAAGTACACAATTGCAGAACTGTTTCTTCCCAGAAAGCCTGTAAATTTTACTGAAAAATCAAGCCAAGATAATTACTTCAAATTTTAGTCACTAAAATAGTACGAGTTGAATGCTACCATACAATGCTGGAATGGGTTATTTCTAGTAAGTCTGGTGCAAGTTATTTACAAAAAGGCCTTGATTTCTAGGAGACTAATTCTTTTATTAATTATTCTCACTTATTATACCATGAGCTTCCTTGGAGAAGAGCAGTTGAATGACAAGATTTCTTTCAAAAGCACCATGTGAATAGAATATGTAGTTGGAAAAAATGAAGAAGGAGGGGGGGGAAGAGAATGAGGAGGAAGAGAAGGAAGAAAAAGAGGAGGAGGTAAAGGAGAAGGAGGAGGAGGAGGAGGAGGAGGAGGAGGAGGAGGAGGAGGAGGAGGAGGAGGAGAAATGACTTACCATTTTGATGGAACCCCCGTGAAAGCACTCATTGCATTTTGCTCAGCTATCCCTGAGGGATGAGCACGATCAACTGGGATTCAAGTTGCTTGTGTGATCCATCATCCTTTCTTACAGATTTGATTCTATCATCTCAGTATAGCTTCATCATTATGTAGAGCCACCTCTCAGATTACACAAATCTTATTTCAAGTAATGGCTGTCATTTTACGACAGACTTTTCATTTATTTATTTATTTATTTACCCTTCATTCACATTCCCATCCCCAACTTCCCCTCTCTCCCTGTTCCACTCCCCTTCTGCTTCTCTTTAGAAAAGAGCAGACCTCCCAGAGATATCAGCCAAACATAGCACAATAGGATGCAATCACATGAGGCACCAACTCTCATATCAAGGCTGGACAAGGCAACCCAATAGGAAGAAAAGGGCCCCAGGGGCAGGCAAAAGGGTCAGAGGTATACTCCTACTGTTAGAAGTCCCATAAAAACACCAAGCTAACAATGATAACATATATTCGGAGAACCTAGTGCAGACCCATTCAGGCCCCGTGATTGCAGTCTCTGTCTTTGTGAACCCTTTTGAGCCCTGCTTAGTTGATTCTATGAGCCATGCTCTCCTGATAAGCTCAACCCCCCTGGCTCTTAAAATCCTTTCTTGTCCTTATCAGTGGGGTTCACCAATATCAGACTGGAGATATCCAATTTGAACTCTCTTTCTACTTAATGTTTGTCTGTGGGACTCTGCATCTGCTCCCATTAGCTGCTGGCAGGAGCCTCTCTGTTAATGACTGGGCCACGCACTAGTCTATGAGTATAGCAGAATGTCATTAGGAATCATTTAATTTTTTTCCAGCCTTGTTTGGTTTTACCCAAGGTCTCAATGCTATCCAGCCTCCAGTTCCTGGCCATCCAGGCAGTGTCGGGCTTGGGCTCCTTCTCATGGCATGAATCTCAGACCAGCCATTGATTGGCAGCTTTCGCTAGATCTGTGTCACCTTTGCCCCAGCACATGTTGCAGGAAAAACAGAGTGTAGATGAAAGGTTTTGTGGCTGAGTTAGTGACCCTGTCTCAACACTGAAAGTTTTGCCCAGTTACAGAAGCTGGCCTGTTTAGGCTCCCTATCCTTTATTACTAGGAGGCGTAATATGGTCACCTTCATAATCTCTAGGGAGTTTCCATTGCATTAGGTTTCCATATCTCCTCTGAAATATCTCCTAATTCTTGTCTCTCACATACTTTCTCCCTCCCTCCTCTCCTCCTTCAGCTGATCCCTCCTGTTCCCATTTCCATCTACCCCCCATTTACCTGTTCTATTTCCCCTTCCCAGGGAGATCCATGGATCCCTCCATAGTCCTTGTTACCAAGCCTCTCTGGATCTGTGAATTGTAGCATGATTATCTTTTACATAATAGCTAATATCCATTTATAAGTGAGTACATATCATGCTTGTCTTTCTGGGTTACTTCACTCAGTATGATTTTTTTCCTAGTTCCTTTCATTTGCTTGAAAATGTAAGGATGTCATTTTGTTAATTGCTGAGTAATACTTCATTGTGTGTATGTACTATATTTTCTGTATCCATTCTTGATTGAGGAATATCTACATCCTCTCCAGTTTCTGGCTATTATGGATAAAGCAGCTATGAGCATATTTAAGCAACCATCCTTGTTGTAGGATCAAGTGTCTTTTTGGTATATTCCCAAGAGTGAAATAGCTGGAACTTGAGGTAGATTGATTCCCAGTTTTCTGAGGAATTGTCACATTGATTTCCATAATGGCTGTATAAATTTGCACTCCCACTAACAATGGAGGACTATTCCCTTTGCTCCAGATCTTTGCCAACACAAGCTGTCACTTGCATTATTAATCTTAGTCATTCTGACAAGTATAAGATGGACTCTCAAAGTAGTTTTGATTTGCATTTCCCTGATGGCTAAGGATGTTAAATATTTCTTTAAGTGTTTCTCAGCCACTTGAGATTCCTCTATTGGGAATTCTCTTATTGGATCTATACCACATTATTTAATTGAGTTATTTGGTTTATTGATATCTAGTTTCTCCAGGACTTTACATATTTTGGATATTTATCTTTTATCAGATGTGGATTGATGAAAATCTTTTCCCATTCTGAAGGCTACTGTTTTGTCTTATTGGTGCTGTTCTTTGCCTTACAAAAGTTTTGAAGCTTCATGAGGTCCCATTTTTTAATCATTGACCTCAGTGGCTGTGCCATTAGTGTTCTGTTTAGTTCAGGAAGTTATCTCCTGTGCAAATGAGTTCCAGACTATTTCCCACTTTCTCTTCTAATAGGTTTAGTGAATCTGGTTTTATGTTGAGGTCTTTGATCCATGTGAATTTGAATTTTGTGCAAGGTGATAAGTATGGATCTATTTGCATTCTTCTACGTGCAGACATCTAATTAGACCAGCACTATTTGTTGAAGATACTTTCTTTTTTCCATTTTATGTTTCTGGCTTGTTTTTCAAAATCTAGTGTCCACAGGTGTGTGGATTTATGTCCAGGTCCTCATTCCAAATACATTGATCAATGTGCCTATTATTGTGACAATACCATGTGGTTTTTATTACTTTAGCTCTGGAGTATAACATAAAATTGGAGACGGTGATACCTCTGGAAGTTCTTTTATATTGTTCAGATTGTTTTAGCTAGCCTGGTTTTTGTTTGTATGACCCTTTTTCCAAATAAAGTTGAGTATTGTCCTTTCAAGGTCTTTGTGTTGGAGATGTGTTGGAACTTTTTGGGGGATTGCATTGAATCTGTAGATTGCATTTAGTAAAATGGCCATTTTTACTATGTTAATCCTTCTGATTCACCAGCATGTGGGATCTTTCCATCTTCTGCTATCTTCTTCAGTTTCTTTCTGCAAAAACTTTAAGTTTTTGTCATATAAGTTTTTCATTTGCTTGGTTAGATTTATCCCAAGATATTTTATATTATTTGTGTCTATTGTGAAAGGTGTTGTTTCCCTAATTTCTTTCTCAACTCATTTGTCATTTCTGTATAGGGGAGCTACTGATTTTTTTTTTTTGAGTTAATATTGTATCCAGCCATTTTGCTGAAGATATTTATCACCTGTATGAGCTCCCTGGTAGAATTTTTGGGATTACTTATATAGACTATCATATGATTTGTAACACAATTGTACTTTGGCTTCTTCCTTAACAATTTGTATTCTCTTGATTTCCTTTAGTTGTCTTACAAATCTAGCTAAAACTTCTAGTACTTTATTGAATAATATGGAAGTAGTCGACAACCTTGCTTTATTCCTGAATTTAGTGAAATTGCTTTAATTTCTCTCCATTTAATTTGATACTGGCTACAGGACTGCTGTAAATTGCCTTTATTATGTTTAGGTTTGTCCCTTGGATCCCTAATCTCTCTAAGACCTTTGTCATGAAAGGATGTTGAATTTTGTCAAAGGCTTTTTCAGCATCCAATGAGACAATCATGAGTTGTTGGAATTTTTTGTTGTTGTTGTTTTGTTTTTGTTTTTCTCTTTGTTTTTTCATTTCTTTTCAGTTTGTTTCTATGGTGGATTACATTGAACGGATTGTCTTATGTTGAACTGTCCCTGCATCTCTGGGATGAAGCCTACTTGGTAGGTAATCTTTTTGATGTGTTTTTGATTCATTTTGCCAGTATTTTATTGACTATTTTTGCATCTATGTTCATAAATGAAATCTGATGTGGATTTTATACTTGAACCTTCCGGGATCTTAGAAGCTCACATCTCTACCATAAAATATTTACTAGTCAGTTTTGTTAGTCAAATATAAAATACACAGTAGAGATAGCCAATGCATAAAGCGAAAAAGGTTGATTGCAGCTCATGATTTTAAAATTTCTAGTCTGTGACCAGGAAGGTAAATGACTTTGATATCTGTGCTGGAGTTCCATGTGGCAATGGTGAGATATGCATGGTGAGAAAACTGCTTGCTAATGACCAGGAAACCACAAATAAAAAGGAAAGAACTGAGGGTTTGCAACCCCCATAGAGTTACACCCAATGACCTAAGGACTCCCATAAATCCCACCTCCTAAAGTCCTACCACCTTCCAGTAACAGTACTCCCTTGCTGCTCTTCCCAGAAGACTTAACATGTCTGTGTTCATCATAATAAACTGTTCTTTGGGTTCTGATTCAGTTTGTCCTTCTTTCATTTTTCTTTGACTATTAGTCAAGGTTTATCATAGACAAACCTACAAACAACTCTATCACCTCTGTGGCTATGATATCCTTTATCTTATTTACATAAAGTCAAGACCTCTAATAAAAACCCTAATCTTTTCCCTTCTATAAGGTTCTAAAACCTGCTCCCACCATTATTATTATTAATAATCAAATCTTCCAAGTACAGTGTTTGCCATTCTCTTTCCTCAGTGAAACACCAGTTCCTTGAAATTACATTCATTTTAGAAAGCTTTAGATTTGTCCATATCAAACTGGAATAAGGGAAGAAGCTAGCATAGAGAGTCATTTCTAAGTCTTTAAAGAAAAATTCGATGGAACCCCACAAAAACTAAGAGAATCTCTATGATATACCACCATTGATCACAACCTTTAATATTCATAAATCTCATCTGTCACCTTGCTAATAACATAGGCTTCTAGTCTCTATCCCAGCAATTCCAATTCCCTAGCTATGGAAATGAACCCACGAGATGTGGACTTTAGAGATCTCTTCAGCTTTCTCTTATTCACATAGCCTCGAATCTTACTTAAGGTGTTCATAAATTAGCCATGTGCTATTAAATTGTTAAGTTTCTTTGTGCTTCAGTGTCACATATAACTGATTTTTAAAAACTTCTAGTTCTGCTGTTTTGTGACTGTATAATTATATCGCCACTCGACATAAACAGAACACAAAATTAAAGTGTTTTACGTGAATATAGTAGAATCAAAATGATGTGAGACCTAGGGGAGAATGAAAGAGCCAATAAGAGAAAAATGATGAAGAAATATAGAATCTCTTTTATTCATTAGCTAAGGTTAAATGTAGTACATTGATAAATAAATGTTTCTGGTCTTGGCAACTGCATCTTATAAAACTGAGTTATCAAATCTTTTTAAGACTTTGAGACCATCCTATCCAGGTAGCTCCTAAACATAGGAACCAGCATGAAATGTAGGAATATGTCTTAATCTCTGTTCTATTGCTGTGAAGAGGCACAATGACTAAGGAAACTTATAAAAGAAAGCATTTAATTGGGATCTTGCTGACAGTTTCAGAGGGTGAGTTCATGACCATCACGGTTCATGTTGGGGAACACAACATCAGGCAGGCAGGCAAGGCACTAAAGTAGTAGCTGAAAGCTTCTTCTTTTTTTTAGAAAAAAGAAAAAATTTTAATTTATTTTTTCTCTTGTATAATACATCCTGACTTGACCCCATCCTCTCCTCCTTCCACTCCTCCCAGATCTCCTCATCTCCTTTTTCCCCAGATCCAACCTGCATCCCACCCCACAGGCCACATGCCACACCCCCATCCTAACCCCATTTCCCATCAGAACAGAGCAGGCCTCCCAGGGTTACCACTCAAACAAGGCATATCAATGTGGAACAAGGCATGGTGTGAACCCCTACAGCAAAGTTGAATTAGGGAGCCACCAGCAGAAAGGGTCCCAAAGGAAGGCAAAAGTCCCAGAGATACCCCCCAACTTTTAGGAGACCTCAACATAAAACCAGATGCACTGAACCTGATAGACAAGTGTGGGACCCGGGGGCTGGAAAGCAGTAGAAGTCAAGGCCAAGTGCCCCTACTCCCTGAGAAAGGTGACGAAGAATGAGACGCTGGCAGACTCCTGCTCTCCCAGCCCGGGAAGGTCCCTAGCCAGAATAATATAACTTGCTCACTTCACAAGAAGCTAAAGGAACATGTTTGTCTGCATTGGGGCGGGTCCCTTGCTTAGGAACACTCTGCCCCATGCTAATTAAGGCTTCCCCGCTTGAGGGGAGAAGCCATGCCTTTATGAGGAGAGATTATTTATTGGGGAAGAAGCCCTTGAATAAACGAGTTCAGGTCCACCAGATGCCGTCTCCGTCTTGTGTTCGTTCTCAGCAAGCGGGGTCAGGTGGCACCACGAGGCCCAAGGAACCCACGTCCCAAGCGTCCCCAGTGCTTCCCCACAGCTTTCGGCTTGCCTCTTCTCACCCCTGGCCAGGGTGGGAACCAAGTGGCTTCCTAGCCAGCTCCGGGCTGGGATAGGGTGGTGGCGGAACGTGCCGGGGAGACTGAAAACTAAAAACAACAGACAAGAAAGTGGGGAATAGCTTTGAATACATTGGCCCAGAAGAAAACTTCCTGAACAGAACATCTGTAGCTCAGGCACTATGATCAACAATTAACAAATGGGACTTCATGAAACTGAGAAGCTTCTGTAAGGCAATAGACAGGGTCCATAAGACAAAATGGCAGCCTACAGAATGGGAAAAGATTTTCACCAACTCCACTTCTGATAGCGGGCTAATATCCAAAATATATAAAGAACTCCAGAAACTTAGACATTAACAAACCAAATAATCCAATCAAAAAATGGGGTACAGATCTAAACAAAGAATTCTTAAAATGGGAATCCTGAATGGCTGATAACACTTAAATAAATGAACATCCTTAGCCATTAGGGAGATACAAATCAAAACTACTCTGAGATTCCATCTTACACCTGTCAGAATGGCTGAGAGCCTTCATTTTATCTGTAAACAGCAGTAAGAGAACATGAGACTGGGATGGTGTGGGCTTTTGAAAAGCCCAGCCCCAGTGACATGCCTTTTCTCATAGGGCCACATCTTCTTCAACAAGGCCACACTTCTTCCTATAAGGCCACACCTTCTAATTCTTCCTAAACAATCCACCAACTGAGAACCACTAATTCAAATATATGAGCCCATGGGGTGCCATTCTTATTCAAAGTACTACAGAAAAAAATGTCTGGAAGCACAATGTAGGGTCAGGTCATTCAAAATCGACTTTCCAAGAAGGCAAAAGTTAGGGCTACTGTTTCAGGGTGCCAGATTTCTTTGTGAAAATGGCCAAGTTTGCCTGGGTTTTTTGTTTGTTTGTTTGGTTGGTTGGTTGTTTTGTTTTGTTTTTTGAATAAGGACAAAGAATGTTTTCTTCATTGAGGCTTCTTTGTGATAGCTTTCGCAGTGTGTAGACATCTCCTCTGAATTACAATGATGACTTGTGACCTCCCGCCCCAAATCCCACTCACGCACAGCCTCTTATTTCTTCCATGCAGCTGCTTGCATACAGTGGCAATGAGAGAATTTTATGAAATAATTATCTTCAGAATAACTTTGAAAATTTATGAAATTAAATGCTATTTCTTCATTAACATTTGAAAAACCAGAAATATCTTTCCATCTGCCTTTGATGAAATCAGCCTTTATTCAGTTCGGTATTACCACAAATGAGCCCTCTTGCTGTCACAGCTTTTCGTGTTTTCCGTTTCCTTTAACTCTTAAAAGTGATGTGTTTTATAGCTTAAAGACAATGGTCTGTGCTGAAGCAATCACAGAATTATGGATAGACAATACCGGATCCTTAATAAGCTGAACAGAGGTATTTACAATATGCATCTATGCATGGCTGTCTGAACACTTTTGCTTACATTTCATATTTTCTTTTGATGACTGGTTTGATGGAAGTCTTAGGAGAGTAATACCATTCTGTAGCTCTTCATGATTACTATTGTACTCAGTTATAAATTGCATATTATTCATTTAGATATGCTAAACAGTTTTTTTCTCTTTTAATAATGTGGAAAATATCTTTTTATACAATACTGAGAATGAAAATTAATATTAATATTGTTCTCCTCTGGGTTAGTGAAATGAATTTCAATAACTTCAACCAACAGTGAAGGAGAAAAGATGTTGAAATAAATGGACAAGACTTGGTTGTGAATTTTGAAAGTGTTTAGCTGATAATGATCTTCAGCAAATGATGTTTTCCTTAATCTGCAAACATAAAGGGCTTTCATAAGAAATCCAAATGTGTAAAGTAAGTGAATTCATTTGGTTAGATTCAAACAGGCATTGCTGGCATAGTACCGGAGCCCATTTTGAAATAGAAAGGAACTTCAGACAGGCAGTTCTCCATGAGACATGGGTGATTTTATTTCCCAGACTTTCTTTCTCTCCTTTTCAGCAAATTAATGTCAATACTACTACAACTATTGATGTGCCTTTCATAATTGACTTCTTTTTCTTTATTTTGATGGTTGCCAGATATTTTCTGCCATCTTCCCAGTTAAATGTGAGCTCCTAAGCAATCATAATGGATGATAGTTCTTTGTCTTACCTAATGTGTAGGAATGAGAAAAGCATTGGCCATTTTTGAACTATGTATTTTTTTCTGTCTAAGATTTTCAAGATATATTATTACAAATGTCATTCTCATTATGCTAAAATATCTACAGCATTCCTTTATCTTCACAAGCTTTGTCCCATAAAATGTATGTGCAATCACCAACAAAAGTGAATGTCATATAATCTCTAAGAATGTGAGCCAATAAGCAGGCTGCCAAACCAGTGTGGATTAACAAATGAAGTCCAGAGAAAAATCTGATCCCATATTTCAGTGTGATTAGGAATATTTATTTCCCTGCCTTAAAAATTGGGGAACTTGTTAGTCTTTCACTACTTTTAAGTAAGTGCTTA
Organism: Cricetomys ansorgei; assembly: GCA_026225945.1. Classification (NCBI taxonomy): domain Eukaryota; kingdom Metazoa; phylum Chordata; class Mammalia; order Rodentia; family Nesomyidae; genus Cricetomys; species Cricetomys ansorgei. The sequence goes on from JAMJFZ010001796.1 coordinate 6,687,572, forward strand.
GTTAAGTACATTATTGAATGGATGTTGATAGTCTCAAGATAATATTAATAAAACCTTAGTCATTGACCTATTTGTTGGTACAATCTCTGGTTTGAGTTGAGTATGAACTAAAGTGTATTATATGTCCTCTGAAATATTTTAAGTAAAAAATTACATGAGCTAACATAGGCTTGCAAAAATATAGGCAGCTTAAGAAACCACAAAGAAAATACAAAGCTTAGCTGCCTGATCCCAGGTTCTGGGAGAGAATATTTTATAGAACAGATGGGAAGGGCTGCACCGCCTACTTGCTCCCACCTAACTACAGAGGTTAATAGAATCACAGAGTGCAACCTACTCACAAGCACATCTATGCCAATGAGAAGTGAAGCAGCCAGGCCACTCACTTGCTGTAAAACAGAGACTGTCAGTGCTGCCTACTTTCTGTGATTTTTTAGGGTTGCTACATTTCTCAGGTTCCATTTCCAGTCATTATTTAACTATTGAGAATCCATTCCCTATTGATTTCAGTTCGCCATGGAGCCATGATGTGGCAGAGTCAGCCTGTTCAGCTCAGAGAAGAACAGCAACAGGAAAGGGCCACTGGAAGAGAGGTCCAAGACCCACTGCCTCCAAACAGGCTCCACCTTCCACGGTTCCAACTCCCAGTAGTCTTTCCAGGTTTTTTAATTCATCAGTGAATTAAAACATTCACAAGATAAGATTCATCATGATTTTTATTATTTCTGAAAGTGCTTTCAAGAGAAACCCAGAGTATTCTTTACTAATCTATCAGATACTTATCAATCCAATCAACTTGAAAGTTAAGAATTACTATCAAAACAAGTAATGTTAGTGCCAGGAAAACCATGACTCAGTTATCTGTGAAACCGTATGACACTTGGGTGCTAAATATTATTTTCTGAAAGATACTATTTATATATAATATATACAGAATATAGATATGAATTTATATGGTTTGAAATTCTGTAGAAATTGTTGTAAGAAAATAAATTAAAGTCCTCCTTAGTATATTAGACAGAATCACATACACAGCAGGCTTACTGAAATCTAACCCATGACTTTTGACTTACATGACATTTGGGGAACTATTGTTTCAAACACTGTATTATATGAAACAAGCTCCAATTGCATGTCTATACATTTAGAAAATATGAGGCTTGAAGTTAGGGTTTCCATTGACATTTTAGACAAAGCAATCCTCTGTTATGGGAGTAAAAATTATAGAATATTTCAAAGCATCCATGACCTCTACCTATTAGCTGCCAACAAGTGCCCTGTGTCTCCAATTATTATGTCCAAAAATGTCTCACTCATTGTCAAACACTGGCATGGGGGAGCATGCCAAAATCTCTCCTCCTTAATGATTGCTGTCTTAAGAGAATATTAGGTAGTTATTTAGGTGATAGTTAAAAAAAACTGAATCATAATTATTTCTTATAATGAAAGATTATAAAAAAAAAAAAGACAGTTGATCTTTCACTCTGACAAAGCAAAAAGAAGCAAAGAGGAGCATGGAACAAAGACTCAGCAGTTAAGAGTGCTGGCTGCTCTTTCAGAGGACCCTGGTTCAATTCCCAGCACCGAAGTGGTGGCTCGCAGCTGTCTGTAACTCTAGTTCTAGGAACTCTGATACCACCTCTTTACCTCTGTAGGCGCCGTACATACATGTAACTATAACTCCCATATATACAAAATAAAATTAAAAAAATGCACCAGAAAAGAAAAGAAATCAGACAGGATAGGAAAAATATTTCTGAAAGCATGTGTTTCCAAATAGGCATCCATGGCAAGTACAAACAAAGTTCACCCTTTAGTGAACAAGAATTTGCTTTAAATGGAGACAGGTTTAGAACATTTCTATCATTTTTATTAAATACTTCATACATATTCTAAAATTAGTAAGAAAATAGATTCCATGCATGTACTGCCCACTCAAATTTAACACCATTTAGCCCTATTTCTTTCTGTTTGCCTTTCCCTCCTTCTTTTCTCCCTCCCTTCCTCCTTCCCTTCATTCCTTGCTTCCTTCCTTCTTTCTTTCCTTCATTTCTTCCTCCCTCTCTTTTTAAAATATGGTAGTTACTCTTTGAATGTTATCTTGCCTAATTTTTCTATGGGCCCTTTCTAGGAAGGGATGATAAAGCTACCTAAATTCCTTCTCTGTGTTGCTTTTGTTGTTTTGTTTTTGAGTCTCATACCCCAGGATGTAGGGATGGTTAGCCCAGAACTTCTGAGGGCTTTGCTTCTGCCTCCTGAACCCAAACATTATATGCACACACCACCACATCCAGATTCTGTGTGTGTTTTTATTTCAGGTTTTGATAGTATACTGTACCCAAAACAGAGGGTTAGGTTCCTGCTGCTTTGTGTGTGTTTTTGCATAAATGGCATCTCTCTGTGAATATCACTTTATGTTTTGTTTATCATTTGATTTTAAATTTGCAGGATTTATCCATTTCAGCTCATATAGATATTTGCACAGCAGGTTACAATGAAGTACTGTGAAGCAATTAGAATGAATGAAGTAGTTTAATCAATTATAAATAGTGCAGCTACAGACTAAATAAGGAAAGTGTATAAGGTTGTGTAGTGTATTTATATCCTAAACTTGGCAGTTACACTAAAGAATGGGTATTTCAGAAGTGAATGTTTGGTTGGAATGACTGTAACATGTAAAGGAAGAAGAGCAGAAACACAGAAAAATATCTGTCCTGCTTTTCTAATTTGCTATTCTAGGACAGCAGTCCTCAACTTGTGAGACACAACCCTTTTGGCGTTCGAAAGACCCTATTACAGGATATTTACATTATTCATAATAGTAGCAAAATTACAGTTACAAAGTAGCAACAAGAATACTTTTGTGGTTAGGGGTTACCACAACATGAGGAACTGTATTAAAGGGTCACAGCATTAGGAAGGTTGAGGACTACCATTTTAGGGGAACTACATCGGCTTTACAGATTCTACAGGAGACGTGGTGGACAGCCATAGAGACTGGGTGGACAAGAAAACCTGACTCCAGACTTCTATGAGGAAATGAGGCCTGAGTGCCTATACAATGACCTCACTAGATTAAAACAATAAACATGTAGAAGAGCCACTGGGAAAGAACTCTCAACTCAGTAGTAGCCTTGAGTATCTGCTCAGTCCTGGCCTGTCTTTGTTGTTCAGAGCCTCAGCATGAAGCCCAGAAACAGCAAGCATTTCAGGACATCTGAGCACTAGAGACACTGAGTTTGGAAAGGCACTTTCCAGGCCTTAGCCTTGTGCCAAGAGGGATTGAACCTACTAAGAACAGCTCCAGTGACAGTGGACGCTGCAAGAGGTTACAGTCACCTTGATGGGGAGGAAACAGGCATATGGCCATGATTGACAGCTGTACTCACTTAAGTCAGATCCAGACTCTGGAACTGCTTTAGGACACTACTCAAAGTGAGCGACACCTGAAGGAGGCTCAGTAGCCCCTCCACCTACTAACAAGTGGCTATAATTTTGTTATTATTATTTTACTCAATTTTAATCATATGTGATGGGGTGTAGGGGGGTGGGGGGAGGTTGTGAGAGTGCACACACACACAAATGCTGAGTCAGGCTCAACTGCCATTGCTCAGGAGCCATTTCCCTTATTCACTACATTAGCCTGAGGCTTACTGATTACTCTAGGGTGGCTTGCTAGCAAGACCTGCCTGCCTCTGCCTTGCCAGCATTGGGGTTATAGCTGCACCCCACCGTGCCTCACTGGAATTTTTGTTGTTGTTTTGTTTTTTATTTATACATCTTTTGGAAATTGGATTCAGATTCTTGTACTTGTGAGACAGGTACTACCCTGACTGAACATCTCTCCAGCCTCTTTTCTCCTTTTATAAAATCAGTTTTTTTAAGTTAACCTAAAAAGTAGTGGGTTTTATTTGACATTTTCGTGCATGTGTGTCATTACACTTTGCTCTAATTCTCCCCACACAGCCTGCATTCCCTTGTTCTCCTGGACCTCTCTTTCTGGTCTGTTTCCTGTTCCCAAATAGCACCTTCTTCTGCTTCCACATAGCATCCCCTCACCTCTCCCTTTAAAACCTCCTCTCTTCTCATGATCCTTTCAGCAGTAGCCCCCCCACACATACACACACATGCACACACACACACACACACACACACACACACACACTTATGTATGTACAAACACACACTTAAATCTAGGGTCTGCATATGCAGTGTTTGTTTTTCTGATCTTTTGAGGCTCTAGTTTTATTTGCACTGCTTTGGATTGTGCACTCAATTTAAAGTCCTCTGGTTCATAGGGTCTTGGAGAACATGTAAGACTCTCTAAAACAAGGAACATGCTTTTAAGATTGGGTAAACATGTCATATAGAATTTTAATGTTCATTAATATCTTTTTGAAAATAAACCTTTGGTTTATCAGCTCAGTATAACTGATGTACCTAAGAATGTTCAAACTGTAATTTCCCTGAGCTGATTATATAACCTTTCTAAATATTTTAGTAACAAGAAGGAACATAATCTCCTAACCATCAAATTTAAAATCTCTTTTTTTTGTTTTGTTTTGTTTTTTGGTTTTTCAAATAAAATTAGGAAGTTGCATTAATTTGGGTTCACCACAAAAGAAGCGTAGGATACACTGGCTTTCATTCCAGTGACTTATTTAGAAAGGGTGGCCTAGGAGAGGGAAAAAGAGAAGAAAATTTCAAAGCACCTATGTTATAAAGTTGAACATGTCTCAGTCTTGCCAAGGCCCCCTAGGAATATGTGCTGTAGCACTGCCCATGGAAGAGATGAACATTTCTCATGAATGCAGGGTGCTGAGACCCACCCCACACCTTAGCTGTATATGCCTGAGCACAACACAGGGTACTACAACAACCCCAACTATCAAGGAAGATGCAGGTCGGAAGTTAGAGAACTCTCGCACACTGAAGTGAACTCTCCATTAGCACAGCCCACGAGCACAAAGCCACAGTGGTGGTGGAAGTAAATGGTAGAATGATGGGCTGATAGACTGCAAGGGACTTTGAGATAAAAAATCTGTCATTTTCAAAATCACATTTGCAGACCAACTCCAAGTTATTAAAATGTAATTATTTCAAGACCAGAAATGAGTATGTCTCATCCAATTCTCAACTGGAAAAGGAATTTATCTTAGAGCTAGATGATCTGTGTGTTTCTTACTGAGTCTAAAATGCTCTATGCAAAAGAGATTGGCCGTAGATAACTTTCGGCTGAGGCACATTTTTAAGTTGCAGTGATTTAGGTTTTGCATTAAGTTAACCAAAGGAACTGACAAAACATAGCATTTTATAGGAAAGTTTTGAAAAGGCTTATCAGTAAGAATTTGTGCATGGTTGGCAATCAGATCCCAAAGGAAAAGTGAAGATTTTATCCTGAACCAAGCCATCACACTGTCATCAGGAGTGCTACAGGTGAGGTAGTAACCTGCAGCCAGGAAAACCACATCTTACGGCTCTGTGCTGAAAATTCACTTTTCAACGGGCAGAGTGACAGAATCACACTATACTTTTTCTTTCCACCAGCCGCCTATGATTCAAAAGATGAGGGCCACAAAATGCAGATGGAGGTAACCTAGTGCCCCCACCCACAGTCCTTACTAATTTGAAAAATGGTCTAATGGAATTCGATGGGAAAGAAAAGAGAAAACAAGGAAGTGAGTAAAAGGAGCTCCTTCAGCTCCATTTAAATAGTGCTGAATAACGAGCCCTGAGTTTTGTTGCTAACGCAGCAAGTACACTGATCAATATGGCACAAAAACCAGAGGTAGTAAACTGCAAGTCAAATGCTATTTTAGAATATTTCATCATTTTTGCAAACCTTGTGCATTGCTCAAAATTGGAAATGTTTCATATGGTTTGAGCCATAGCAAACTTCTTGAACTTTGAGTATCAATAAAAGCTTCAAGATAAACTATCAAAAGACAGGGAAATTCATTCTAAATTTAACGTTATAAAAGACAAAAGTGAATATTTAGGTTTTCTTGTGTAAGTACAGTATTTGCTGTTGGGGAAGTTTATTCTTAGTTATGTTTAAATAATTGTTTTTGTGCACTGTTGGAAAACAGTGCATAGGTGTTGGCATTTTGTATTGTCTTCAGGTGCTGGATTTTGTGGGGGGATGTTTGATTGCTTATGGTCTGCACCTGGGGAATTCTGAATCACTAAATGACCTGAGCTCAGATGCTTAGGATTCCACTCTTGAGAATGGTGCTGGCCATGATGGTGGTTCCCTCTGCTGAGGTCTGGCAGAATTTGCACCAATGAATATTGCCTCCATCTCTTCCTGGCTGAGCCATCCCCAGTGGCAAACTACTACAATTTCCAGTAAGACAGAAATTAAGCCAATATTTATATAACTTTTATGCTTTTTGGTTGGTTTGGAAGGGAAAATCATATATGGTTACATTAGTCATTAAAACATCAATTGATGAGTTGAAGGGACAGCCCAGTGATAGTGGGCAATTACTGCTTTTCCAGAGTTCCCAGCCTGTAGCTTCATCTCCAGGGAATTCAGTGTCTTATTCTCCCTTCAGCAGACACCTGCACACATACACATAAGCTATTTATAAAAATTAATCTTGAGACTGGTTTAGTGTTAAGAGCAATGGCTGTTCTTCTTGAAGATTTGAGTTTAGTTCCCAGAACCTACCTAGTGACTTAGAACCATCTATAATTTCATTTGCAAGGAGTCTGACCCCATAGGCACCAGGCAGACACTTGGTGCACTGACATAAATACAGACAAAATAAATGCCCAATACATAAAATAAAAACAAGTAAATAAATAAATCGAACAAACCTTCAAAACTCTCTCAACTAAAATTCTCATTATAAACTTGAACCAACCACTAGCACTTAAACAGACTTTTAGCTATGTTTGTTAAGACTTTGGTAGTCAAAATGGCAGAGACTAATGCCATTAGTCTAATGTCTAGATATTAGACATAGGCTAATGTCTAGATATTAATAAGTGGTAGATTGATATTAAACTATGTAGTGATAGCTAATAGATAACTTTATATGCTATATCACTCTGCAGAGAAGTATTTCAAAGCTAATATAATAACAGTGACTATAATATGTAAAAGTTCTCCCCTTCCCGTTGCTACTTCCCAACCACTGGACTCCTTTGGAGTCGCAAGACCCAACATCCAGTTCTAAAAGTACATAAACTGATAGGGATTAGAGAACATTTTAGATTTGAAATTTAACTTCTCTGGCGATTTACAAAAATCCTCATCACTAATATTTGATGGAATTAGACGTATATTTTCTTAATATATGATAATACCTGACGAGTGTAAAAGCAAAATGTGAAACAATTTGAAAGCATGTTCTATGTCAAAGAGGCATGTTCTGTACATAATCAAAGCCTTCTGAAGCACAGAATTATAGAGCCTCGAGTCAGAATATCACTGTAAAATATTTCCAAATTAATGTTAATTCCACACCCAGGTGTAGAACCAGCAAAGCTGTCCAACTGGAAATTCATGCCAAAAAATATCACAAGACAAATGGCATACTGCAAAATGCTTGACTTTCTAAGCAAGTGTCATGTCTATGAGATTAACAAAGCAAAAAAAAATCATGTAATAAATTCTAAATTTACCTGTGATCAATAATAACACAATCGTTGAGCTAGCAATGTCAACATAGAGGGGGAAAAAATGACCATTGCCATTTGAGTGCTCAGAAGCATGAAGGAGACTTAGAAGCTTAAAATCCATTCACTGGGTAGGAGTTTCTGACCTGCGCTGTCTGTACAGGATCCTTAGCAGCCCACTGGTCAGGGAGGAATCTTGCTTAATTTTCCTCTCTTTGAAGCTAATGTAAACTGTCTATAAAATGTAAGTTATCAAAAACTCTGCTTTTAGAAACCTGCTCCACTTTCATATGCAGTGCAGAGGAGAGAACAAACATAGTCTCATTCAGATGGAACAACTAGCAAATCATCAAAAGTCCCTCAAGTGCCTATTTGATTCTAAGAAATTAATGTGGCTAAAACATTTATTTGATTGTTCTCTGTTCTTTTGTCTGAGTGAGTGACAGACCTTTCACTTTTGTTCATTTGAATAATTTCAACATATACAATGAATCATTGTACTCTGATTGTATATTTTTTTTCTATAACCCTGAGTTTTATATTTAACCATAGTTAATTATTTGGTCTGCAAATGCTTATAGATGGTGCAATTTGTTCTGAATGTCTTAGCTTTCCTCTTCATTCACACAGCTGGAGTGGAACATGTAGACTCCATGGAGCACTTCTCTCTGGGTGAACATTTAAAAAAAATCACGACTAGTAGGCAAAAAGCCATTTCCTCTAGTAAGGCTGTGGTTATCTTGATCTAGCATGACAAATTGGTGTTCCCAGAGTGGCTGCAAAGTAATCAGACTGTGACAAATGGTTTACTTATAGCAATTTGTTTCCATTTTACTGAAAATTTCCACAGTGTTAAAAAAAAAGAAAAAGATTTTTAAATGGTATTTGAACATGGGTGAGACTGAACTGCTTGAAACAGTCAACACAGCAGTCTAGAGTCACTGTGCTCACCTGTGAGATAAGACCAGAAATGTGGCTTCCTGAGTCAGGGATCATCACAAGGCAATATTCCCTCAGCCCATTGGTGACAAGAGTGGGGAGCCCGAATGATGACTCTTCCCTGCTCCACTGAGAAAACTTAAGGGCGCTTCAAGATTCTGTTTACATTCTGAAGGTTCTGGTCATTTAGTTCTATTTAATTTGTCTTAGTTACCATATGCCTGAAACCTTCAAGACCCATGCCCGCTGCAATAAAGGGCTGTTCATGAGAGGCAGGATTTCTACCGCCCAGTCCCCTCATCTCAGAACGACATTTCCGCATCGCTGCTGTCCCTTGTTGTCTTTGAGCAATCCCTATGCTTCTCCCCGACTGTGGCTCACAATCTGATGTTTTCTCTCTATTTGGATATACTGGCTCCACCATCAGTGCTGGCGTTTCTCTCTCACTGCAGTGAATCTGTGCACCTCCTGCAAATCTTTGGAGATCTTCCCTCTTCTGCCCTCTTCCAAGCAGGAAGATCAGGATAGGACTTATGAAGGACAGGGTGCAGTGTGACTACTGTCTCTGTGCTAGTAGACAAATAAATAGATGCTCTAGAGTTGAACTATCTTATCCTATGAAGCCAGTCCCTTCTCCCTGCATTTTATAAATGAAATGGTCTGGAAATCCAGACCAATGATCTTAGATATCTGCGACATCTCCTTTCTACTTTCTCAAAAACACAGCCCATTTTTAGTCTCTCGGTTCAGAGGTCACATGTGCGGCAATTATTCTTTCCCATCTGTCTGTGTCGTCAGTTACCACCGCGAACACCCTCCAAAAATGTGAGAAAATATCAACATGTTACTGTAATAACCCAGATATGGGGTAAGGAATAAAAGCAGTAAATTCTTTAAGCTATGATACTGTTTCCTCTGACACACATCTTTATGTCTGATTCTTACTTCTCTTAAAAAGAACAGAAATATAAAATATCTTTGCCATTTAGATAAGACCGAAGATTCCTATTTTTTTGTTGTAGCTGACAGTGTTTTGTTTCACCTTGTTTTGTTATCTCAGGGACCTTTCTTAGAACTTAAAGAAAAGAGAAAGTCTAAAATGATTCACATGTATTATGCCTGATGAGTAATCAGATAATGAACAGTAAAAAAAAATAAACAAATAATTTTAAAAGTAGATAAAAAAGGGAGCATAACTTGTAAAGGCAATCATGAATTGTGACTCAGTTATTTTTCAGTAACTGGAAACCCCATGGTAATACAAAGAGTTTGGAATAATTATTAGGAAAAACTACGAACATGTGAAAAATCACCATGTGAACATTATAAATAAGTCTATGAAGATACACTACGAAGAATAAAAATTGAATTTCTTCTTGGGACGTTTTTCTTTTTCAGTACTTAAAACTGAAGAGATAATGTAATATAAAAGTCGCCAGTGAGCATGGGGTGGTGTGAGTGGCTTTTAGTACGATGTGTGTCAGATGGGGCTGACTGCTTCCAAATTTTAATCTTGCTGTCAGATATGGGTTTTGTATTTATCGTCAGGGTGCTTTCACTTTCATGTATACCTTTCTTTTATTTTTTAATGTATGTATGTATATATGTATGTATGTATTACTTTAGGTTTTTTGAGACAAGGTTTCTTCATGTAGCCCTGGCTGTCCTGGAACTCACTCTGTAGACCAGGTGGACTTTGAACTCACAGAGATCTGCCTACCTCTGCTCCTGAGTGTTGGGATTAAAGGCATAAGCCACCACTACCTTTATATCAAATGACCTTCACATTGTATTGCATATTTGTATTTTGGAGATTTTTTTTCTAATTGTTCAAAAGTTAAGAATTTCTTTTGTATCTTCTCTTCTTTACTGATTCCGATGTGTGTTGTGGCTTACTTAACTATTCTCTCCAAAATTCATGTTGAAGATTAATTTCCATAGGAAGAGACTATAGATTAGAAGTTCAGAAGTTCAGGCTATAACAAAGTTTAGAGTTCGTTATTACTGTTCGGTCTACTTTTCATTGGATTCTTTACAAAGTATGCCTTGCCCTACATTAGTTATATACAATGTGTAATTTTCTGGTTTAAAAAAACTTAAAGAATTCAGTGTCCTACAAGTTTATTAATTTTAAAAATGTGGCCTAAGATCCTGAACTCAGTGGTCAAAACTAAAATGCCTCTCTTCCCACCTCTTCCAGTAGCATTTCTAATGAGCCACATTTATGCAAGGAAATAAATAACACAGCATACAGAGTAACCTGATTTTCCCAACTTGCTCTGTCCACAAACTCCAAATCAGGTTATCTTTCTTTGCATTGTTCTGCTGTAACAGAATACCACAGCCTATGCAATTTGTAATGAATAGAAATCCAGTGATTACTAGTCCGGTATCTTTATGATTGTAGTAACCATGATGATAACACATTCAAATATGCCTCTCTTACCTGTCATAATTTGCTACCAACCCAAATTCAAGGTCCTTTGGTCAATTATCCTCTCGCTTAGAAACACATCATGCAATTACCCTCTCCGGTCCTCTTCTCCCTTTCACAATTGGCTTTGTTCCTTTTTACAGCCAGAGCACACATGTTTTCCGCACACTGCTGTGCATCTTCAGTCATTTCTCTGAAAAATCCTTCCACCTATTTATTGATTTGAAAGCTAGGTTTTTCTCTGAAAAATACTTCTTTTCATCAAGCCCACATGAGTCATGCTTTTTACTCTTCTGGTTCCAGCAAGGTGGCTTAGAGAGGGATGCTGGTAATTTTCTAGTTCCTAAATACTTTTTATCCTCAAGTAAAGATCATGCTTTCATTAAATTTCATGATAACTGGGTAAGCCTGTCATTTGCTGGTCTCTGTGGATGTCAGCCTCTGAAATCTTCACTACCTTTATTCACTCTCTGTAGACTTGGAGATGTGACTCTCAGCCTTCTTTACTCTTACAGGAAAATCAGTCATCATCAGCTGGGCAATTCCAACATGTAGATGACCTTTCCCACAAATAACCTTAAAACACCTTGACATTAATGTCACTATCTTCACCCATGCTTCCTAGTTTCTAAAGCATAGCCACAAAAATACTGTGAGATTTATCACTTGGACTACTTTACATGAAATATTAAAATTAAAAAAATAAGTGTCCTACTATAATTGTTCCTTAGAGATTAGAGGATACCATGCTGAGAGTGAAAAGGGAAGTCCCAAGAGCCTTGGCCTCTAGTGATAGACAAAAGAGCTATCTCCTAGTTCTAGTAACTTGAGAACTCTGCTAAATCTACCTGTGCTTGTTTCCTATCTTTAGTTCATCTTTTCCATCAATTATAACACTGCTGTAGGCAAGATAGAGACAAATGAATAATTTCCTTCATTCCACTTCTAACACAAACTGTGTTTAAATCCAATTTTCCTCTCCCAACTTCAGTCTCTTGATTTTTTTTCAGTAGAGCACCACACCTCATGAACCTTAATTCCAGTAACACCACCAAATCCCCTGATCTTTTGGGTCTTTTGCTCTTGTTCTCTTCATTTGTGGAGAATTATGGATTTCTTTTCCTTCCTCTTATTCACAGTCTAAGGTTTAACACTCTCATGGTGTTATTTTATTTCCTTCCTTTGCCTGACACCTTGGTACTTCAACTCACTATCTGTGTTAATGTCCTAAAGCTCTCATTCCTTCACCTGACAATCACAAAAGCTTTTGGATCATCTGTTCTCTTCCCAACCATCCATCTTGTCAATCGATGTATCCAGAATTTTGATTTTGTTGGAGACAATAAAGTGATTTTATGAATCAGTGTCAACTATTTGGTCTCCAGATGGTTCCCAGCAGAGATCAGCAAATCTTTTTCAAGGCTCTGGTTCTGTTTCCTTTCCGGTTTCCTCTACTTGTCATTTCTAAACAAACTGATAACTTTGTACTTTCTACAGCACCACTATTTCCCTTACTATCAAGCAGAAAACTTGTTTCTTATTTAAAAGCAATTGGGCATTATTTTGTATGATTTTGTTTTGTACACCCATAGTCACAAATCTGTGATATTGTCATAGACTATGGTCAATGAACTTGTTCTTTCTCCCTGTTCTTTCCTCAACACGTTCCATTATAGAGATTATTCTAACTGGAGGAGTGGAGGAGTAAAAGAAGTTGCCTTTATGTTGTTATTGTTTGATTTTCAAAGTTGAGATGAACTAGGAGATTGTTGTACATAACTTTGAACACAATAACTTTTCTTAGAAAGTAAGAACAGATCTATACCTAGCAAAATATCCTTCAAAGTAAAAAGTAAATAAAATTACGAAGTTTTCTAAGAAAATAAAATCTGAAAGAATTCATCATCAAAAGATTTATCTTTTCATAAATGGTAAAGGTTAAAAGAGACGAACCTAAGAAAAGCACAGACCTGGAAGATGGAATGAAGAACTTAAAAAATGCCAAATATGTTCACTAAATAGAGTTAATTAGTAACTGTTTAAAATGATGACCATCATGCAAATGGTTTATGGGATTGCTATGCAATTGTGAAAATAATCAAAATACAAAGGAAGGGCTTAAGTCTATTTAAACTAGTATAAAATTTTACTGAAATTGATTACTGAATGCTGTAGTTTCTGGAGAAAGTATCAAAGAAAGATAGAAAATCTAGTTCTTAAAAAAGTAATTAGAATAATAATAAAAGGAATAAAGGCAAAAAAATTGATGAATTTAAAAAGGACAAACAAAAATAACAATTTTTACCTTTATAATTAAATAAGTCAATAATGACATTACATAGACCAAGAGTTCCAATGACAAGATTAGATATAAAGTAATTCAATTCAGATTGAAGGCTATCAAAACATGTTACCCAAACTTTCCTACTTTGACATCAACCCTTTGAAATTGACAGCAATTGAGGAGCTGGCATGAGCAAAGCTCTCTGCCCTTGGAATATTCAATGAAAAAAGTAGATACATTTACAAAGGTCTCTCTCAGGCACGCTCTACAGAAAAGACAAAAGATAATCACTAGAAATGCTTGCCAACTAGAAGGAGGATAGCAAGTTCTATTTACCAATCCTTATCTAACATTAGTTTCCCATATAGTTGTTCTTCCATAATTGGCTAACCCCAGAAACTCATGGTCATTTTCTTTTGTCCTGTAACTTCTTTAAAGTTGTATTGTTCTTTGTTAGAGATGGTATACAATCAAGAGCGTTAAACCAATTATTTATGTTTTACCCATTTTCCTGGGTATCTCCAGGGAGATATGAGTATGTATGTAGTACACTGATTACTGAATGTCTGTTTGTTTCTCTTTTATGTCTCAATGTTGTTGACATGTTTAATTTGAGAGTTGTTATTCCCCAGCTGAGAACGTGGAAGGATAGAAATTTTTTTTTCTTTCCCATAGCAACTATATGCTTTTTGACAACATATAATTTGTAACAAGTAAATATAAAGGAAGGATAAGAATGAAAAACATACTAGAGAAAAATAGTCTACCTCAGACAAATAACATTTGAGATAAGAAGCATATTAAAGGCTCAGAGGTTTTTTTTCCCCAAATTATCAAAGAAAATCAAATACTAGAATACATTCTAAAATTTACGTATTTTAAATAATGGCTACCAAGGTGACTTTAAGTTTTTTTTTAAAGTGACATTGTTACACAATAGAAGAAAATGAGCAGTCAAAATGAGTGGCCTACTGTTGGTTACCAAATAAGAAGTTCACAGATAAAATGTGTCAAGCTCAGAGTTCATGGAGACAAAGCTGTAAAACAAGCAAACTTAATCTGCAGTGAAGGAAGTCAAAAGGGTCTCCTCTCTTAGGGAGGAGCATTGCCTTCCAGTATCAGCAGTTGGGCTTCCTGTTACTGCTAATGTCTGTCTCCTGATTCAGACTGTGTATTCTTGTTATAAAGACTTTTCTCAATTATAGAGTTGGAATTTCATTTGAGAAAGTATTTCAGAGTACTTGTAGAATCCAGGAAACTAAAGAGGGTCCATGGGTGAGGAATGGAAACATTTTAAAGGACAGTAGAAAACAGATGATATGAAGGGGAGTAGAGGGGAAGAGTGGGGCAGAGAAGGGGTTTGGATGAAAATGTAAGCTGTGTGTGTGCGTGTGTGTGCGTGTGTTTGTGTGTTCATATTAGAATTTTACTGAAGGTATACACTGCAAGGTCTTATGCTCATCCCAGAAGCCATAGGTTACCAAATAAAAAGCCCAATAACAGGTGTGGGATCCCTCTCCTTTTTGTTGGTCAGAGGTGTCTCAGGGGACCCCAAAACAATAGAGCTTATTGCTATTGCTCTTGGTTACTTACTGAAATATGATGGTAAGACACTATGTTAAAGACATCTTATACACTGATCACAAAACATGAAGAAATCAAGGTGGTACTGACCAGGAAGCCTACTCCTTGATAAATGCCTGTCATGTACTGGAAGATGCTATGTAGGCATCTGTGGTGAGAAAAGTCATCAACACTCTTACGTAGCTGTGAACCCTATGAACTACAATAATGAGCATCATGGCACAATGTGCCCATGGGTAAATAGTGACATAAATTTTATGGGAATACCCAACTGCTTTCTGATTGGGTTTAAGTCTTGCTACACAGGAGAAAATGCATGCTACTGTATGTCTAGCCAAGAACCCATAGTTTGGAAACTCACATTCCCCGGGAAAGAATCTACTACTGTTATTATACTGAGAAAATATGCTACCAAGCTGCTCTTTAAATACATATCTCTCTATTCATAGATAAGTGAAGTTCTCAGACTTCTTCAGTGAAGTTTCCTTGTGTGATGGGAGGCAGTTAACACTGAAATTTATGACTGGTCAAAGTGCAAACAATCAGTATCATTAGAGTACTTATCCACAAGTTACAGATCTGTATCACATACCTCCCAGGCTCAGGGATCATCACAGAAAAGGGTGCAGAAAGATTATAAAGAGCCAGAGGTCATGGAGGACCAGACTGCAGCTGGGTCTCCTGAATGTGACAGAACGACTTCAGCTGTCATTACTCACATAAAGCTGGAAGAAGCCCAATCCAACAACATTCTAGCATAGAGGGGGTGGGGGTCTTATGAGCCTTCATCCCTACCTGAGGAGTTATGGCCAATTGGTGCCCTTGGGAGGAGGGGAGTCACTATTCTTTAAGGATGTGGCCCCTGGTAAGTCAACCATGCTCCAATGCATGGTCCCAAGCATTTATGAGCAGCACAAAGAGGACTTGATGGGCTTTTTTCCTTTGTTGTTAAAAAGGAAAAAAAATAGGACATGAAGGGGTATATCTGGAGGAGTTGTGGGGGGAATTGGGAAAACTATGACCAAAATACATTATAGGAAATTCTCAAAGAATTAAAAAATTATTTTTAAAGAAGATAGTTGGAAGGATAACAGGGGAGAAAGAAAAAGAGATTGATGTATGTCTTATCTGGCAGTATAGTTAAGTAGAATCTAGGTATATTGTGTGTTTCATATGTGTGTGTGTGTGTGTGTGTGTGTGTGTGTGTGTGTGTATGCGTGTGTGTATATGTGTGTGTCTTCACTGCGTCAACCATTTCAGGTTCAGATATTTGTGGTTTGCCATTCTAAGAAATTTTAGAAAAAAAATTAGTCTTCCAGGAATATTTTTTGTCTCTACTATAACCTTAAAGAAGAAGCACAGATACACATTTGTAGGCACATCCTAGAGAGAGAAAAACAACTCTATATTTGACTCCTTCAACATAATAATTCTTCTACTGAGCATAATATTGTACCTTTCAATTTTGATATCAACCAAACAGAAACAAGTTTAACATATCCTCACAATCCTGGTTAGCCTCAATACAAACACCAGGAAAAAAAAACCCAAGGGATGAAATAACCATGGAGAACTGGACAGCAAGAAGTAAAGATGGTCCCGCTGAGTATAGTTTCTTGAGATGAGCACGGCAGTCAGTATCTTGAATGGCATTAAAAAAAAGAGAGATTCTAAAATTTTACTTCAAAGAGTACAAAAATAATCAGCAGGTAATTCTAAGAGTTCAGGAATCTTCAAACTGTGTGCATTGGTTCCCCTACATTACCATTTAATCTTGCCCAGTGCCTACCTCTAGGCCATATTCAGAGCTTCCAGGTATTCTAAAGATAGTTCCAACTCCACAAAACATTAGGAGGAAAAAAAGATTTAACTTAAAACTAGAAGTCAGAGGAAAATAGCATAGTATAATACATATTAAAAAGTTAATTAAATTTCCTATAGATATCTCCATTTTCATTAAAAATGTTCCCCTCCCTCTGGTTTTCTCATCTTTTTCTTACTTTTGGTCTTTTCTCTTTTTTCCAAAAATGATAAAAAAAAAAAAAAAAATCCCACTAGCAATAAAATTTTGTGTTTGACTCAGCACGTAGTCAGTTCTATAGTCAGCTGAGCAAAGTATTTTAAGTATTCTGGTAACGGCTCTCAGTTCATACAAGCTACTTGGTTGTTTTCATTACAAGTTATGGTTTGTGTCTTCATGTTTCTAAATCAACAGCTAACCCATCAAGATGTAAAATGACTTTCCCTGAGCCTATATTAAATAATTAGGCTTAGAATTGAATTTTGATCTAGTTCCTCTGAATTTACCTTTTTTGTCACTCACTAGGTTCTTTGTATAAGGTGATGTACTGAATGTCTATGAAGACAAGGGCTAATCATATACAGTTTCATTTACGTGTGTAGAGAGTAGGATCATGTTATCAGAAATGAGGGAATGAGAGAACAGACAGTTACTGGTCACAAGGGCATGAATTTCAGACAGAAGAGCTATATTTAGGGATCTATTGCATAGTATTATGTATTCACAAAATTATGTGTGTATTCAACAAAATAACCAAGGGAGTCAATTTTGAATTATGTTTATCAGAGAAAAGATAGTAATATAATCAAGTTGATGTGGTAACTAGCTGGGCCTACTAATTTTATATTGCATGTGCACCCTCAAAACATCACACCACACTCCATAGAAACATAAAATTGTGATTTGTCGATTTAAAATAATTCTAATAAAAAACTGGATTAATGAAATAATACTATCTACTTTAAAATGTTTTTTTTAATATTGGGGGGAAAAAGAAAGACAAATGTAGAGATGACTATAATCTAGTATTATATGGAACATTATATAATAAAGGGGAGATGTCATTGAACCATAAAGAAAAAAAAGGATAATTCTAGAAAAAGAAAGCAATGATGGGTCTGAGAGAGAAAATACTTCATGTGCTAAACACTTTGTTTTGTATGGCTGTCAATAATTTATATTGCTTTCTAAAATAATGTATAATGCTGTTTAATGAGATATACATTCTAGTTTTATTTTCTTTCTAATAAATAATTAAATCATAGAAAATTTCCCTAAATTTTTCATTTCATTTAGTTTCCAAAAGTATTATGCCATTCTTCAGAGCCACATTATTTTTAAAAAACATGCAAAGCCATACAACTTTATGGGGAAAAAAATGTGTGTGTGTGTGTGTGTGTGTGTGTGTGTGTGTGTGTTTGTGTGATGCCCTGAAATTCAACATTTTATTTCAATTTGTTTTATGTGTCCTCTGACGACTACCTCATAGGTGAATCTGGCATCAGTCCAGAACAAGTATTAATGTTAAATACTCAGAAAAACAGGTTATTGATCATATATACATAGGATGCTTTCATTTTTCTTTAAATTCTAATATTCACAGTATGATTGAAATATAATAGTAAATTTCATTTTATAGACTATTGGTATGAGGCTTTCTCTAGTTGTAATCTATAAAACATCAGGAAAATTATAAAAATGAAAACACAAACAACCAATCAAAAATAAACCCATTGTTAACACTTTTCTCCTTGTGAGCTAAAGACTAAGTCATTTTATTCTTCCTGTTATGATAATTCAAATATCACTATTTGCCATCCGCTATCTGTATTAGCTCCCAACTACTACTATATCAAATTGCCATATACTTTTAACCCAGAATATGTGTATTCTTTGAGTTCTAGAGGCCAAAAGTGCTACAAGAATCTCACTTAGTCAAAGCCCAGGTCTATGCATGGCTTTGTTTCTTCTGGAAGTGTTAAAGACATACCTATTTTTTTGCCTTTGCCAGCTTCTAGAGGCTTCTAGCATTCCTTTGTTCACTGCCTGTTTCCTTCATTTTCAAAGCCAGCAGCGCAATGTCTTCAAGTCCAATTCAGATCTCCTCTTCTACTTCTCTCCATTGTAAATGACCGTGATGATTGCAGTGGTCCACCCAGATAATACCTAGCAATCAGCTAATTATGAGCCTCAATTCTATGTGCTACTGAAAATACATATTATAAAAATATAAAGAAAATAGGTTAATTTCAACTAACAATTCTGGTCCAATATTGAGCATATGAGCCTGGTGATGGCTTCAGAGAGCAGAAACCATGCATGGCATTATACATAGCAAGGGCAGTTAGGGAAAAAGCTTTCTCTCTTCCAATATCCTTTTCTCCTTTTAAATTCACTAATATTCATTCATTGTGGCTCCATCTGGTAGTCGCATCTCATTCAACTTACCCCTCAAGGGCCCTGCATCTAAAATGTCATAGGAGGTTGAATTGCCAACTTCTTATTAGCTCACAAGAAGTATCAAATTCAATATGAGTTTCGAAGGGGAAAATCATACTCGCACCACAGAACAAGGTAACATAATGTGTTCCTGGGTCTGGGGACATGGACACTTTGGGTGGAGATCATTTCCAGCACATTAATTACATTCATAATTTTGGTGACTACCAACCCTGTTTTAGATTTCTGGTCGACTTTTTACTACTTTCCACACTGGTATTCCTCTCTAATTACACCACCATCAGAATGATTTTTTCATGCAATCCATGCACTTTCCATATCACTGGACTATCATTAATATCCCTAGCATGGCCATCAAGGCCAAGAGAAGAAAGGAGTTGAGAACATTATTGGAAAGTAAGATAAGGACAAAGATGAGAAAGTAAGACTAGAAGAAAATACAATAAACTTATGAACAAACTCTCTCTGTGTAACCTTTGATATTTAAATAGTGGTCACATCAGGAGAGGGAGTAGGAACATCCTCTATTCTAATCTCTTCTATTTACTATTTTAATTAACATGGAGTAAACTAAATTAAGTTTATATAGGGAATGATTTCATTACCTATCATTTGTAAAATAGGAATCAAAAACCATATTGTGTGGTGTTCTTCTTATAATGTACATGTAACAGACACTGAATTAGGACTGCACTGTTCTCATTTAAGAGTTAGTTTCTTTATTGGCAAATCATTGGAAACAACTGGGTTGTTAAGTGAGGCTTGACAGCAACCAAGCCTGAGAGTGTTCTGATAATAGTACTTGCAGAGGGACTCATTGGAAAAGTGTGAACATCTTTTGTCATAGTTGAAACTGAAACACATGATCTCCTTTCCTGGAGATAGCTGGACCAGCAGGACATGAAATGAGCTACATAAGTTAATTAGGCAGTCAGAAGACTGGTAGAGAGGACAGACTAGCTGATAGCAGCTTACACACTAAAGGGAGTAATAATCCCATGCACCTGGTCAGATTCTTTCTCTCTGCATATCCCGCAGATCCTCTGTTCTCCTCCGTCCACCCACCAGCTTCTAAGGAAGAAAAGATTTGTCATTTGGAGTCTGGCATTTGGAATAAGCTGGTCATAAAAGGCATTCCCAGCTAGTCAAGCAGGAGCTCAACTTCAGAGACCAGAGTCTGGCAGGGGCAGTATTGATTGCTGACAGACACCCACAGGCATCATGGAGATTGGTGGTCTGGAGGTTGACAATCGAGCAAAAAACAACCTAGTTGGAGGACAAAACTCAAAAGATCAGAAGAATGGTGACAAATAAGACAGCAGGTCAGTATGATTGCAACCCCTCATAGGGATGTGAATGTGGGAATCCCATTAACCTTCTCCCCCTTTTCCTGACTTTAACTCCCACACAAAGTGCTCAAGGAGCCAGAGACTTCTAAAGGAATGCTCACGAAAGCAGCAGCAATAATAGCAATAATAACCAATAACCTCTATCTAATACTTAATAATACTCTCTCAGGAGCTCCTTATAGCAATCATGTAAGATTGAAACTATACTATGGTGCTGCTCATTTTTATAAGGCAAATAATGCCCAAAGCACTTTGTGTCAAGAATTGAGAGCCAAGATTTTGCTCAAATTCACTCTTTCATTCATGAAAATACACTAGCAATGAAAAGTAAATAAATCATTTTTTCTTTCTTTCCTTCATGTCCCATGAAAGAGTAGAACAGGGGCTACACCTATGTTATTATCATTGGAGGAAAGGGGCTTAAAAATTAATTTGGCTTTAGCATTCTAACCATCCAAATTCCAGAGTTAGGAAAACACACACACACACACACACATTTTCATACTTGGAGAAATAAACTCTCCAGTGGGAACTTCCCTTGGACACTTTAGCACTAGTCACTGTGTGCGTGTGGCCCATCAGTGAGACATAACCTCTCCAGTTGGGCAGAGAACTCTGCTGCTCAGCTCCTCTAATGAGCAGTCACACAGGGCCTTCTCACCACATGTCATGACTTGTCCAAATCCTTTGCCTAGGCAGTCAGTACACCTCAGTTGTCCAGCTGAGAGTCCCATGCCTGTAAGAAAGGCACTGTCCCTCTTCGTGGGCTCTGAAGTTACTCTCCCCATGTGGAAGTGTGACCTTGAGATCTCTAGGCTAGCTCATTTCTCATGTGATTTTCACATTTCCAAAGTAGCCACAGGTCCAGCAAACAGCCTTGAAACTGAATTTCCTCTCTTTGGGGCTGCCTCGGTTTTGCCTTTGAAGTGGAAAACTGGGAATGGTTATCTGCTAGGCAAGATAAGCACTCCCAGGGCTTTCACAGGAGGCCAATCCTAACAAAGGAGGGATCAGACCTCTGAGTGTGCTTTGCCATTCACCAACTCACAGTGGAGAAGAGAGTAATCAGGGCTCTTTACACAGAGTGCTCCAGGAGTGAATCCAATCAAATTAAAAGAAAGTCAAAGGAAAAAAAAAAAAAATCATGAAATAGCTTCAAAGGAGAACCGCCCCCCCCCCATAGCTGTAGACTTGCCTGTCAATCAGCAGGAGTCACAAGCCAATCAGAGGTGAAGTTAAAAAAAATATTTTTTTTTCTTCAAAGAAAGTGCATTTGAGTCAGCTGCATTCCCTAGGAGTAGAGCAAAGAAGAGAAAATTGCTCAGCCCAACTGTCACAGCCCACTGAAGACTGATAATCATCAACTGGCACATCTAAGCATGCTATGGAAGATGGCATGTGCCCATCTGAATCACAGGACTTTCAGTCTTTCTCATAGTTCGTGATTTCACAAATGTACCCAAGATGTCAAGCATGCAAGCTTGTGGTAGGAATATTAAGTTTAGTTCTTTGTGGGAGTTTTTCCCCTCAGTGGTATAGGAACATGTTTACCCATCTAAAGCAAGTCTCTTGATATCCATATTGCTAATTATAAGGAGTTTCATGCCCAGTTTCAAATAACAGAACTCAAAATAGTCTTCAGAGACAAAACTATAGTTTGTTTTCAGAAATAACTAGGCTCATTTGGAGCAAAGGAGCTGGGTAACCTGTGGGTAGGAGGGAACCAGAGGGTTTAGAGAAGTCAGGTATGGCCATGTCAGATGAACCTGATTAGCTTGCTGAAATGGAATCATGATAAAATTTGTAGCATTTGCATGGTGGCGGTAGTGACCTCCAGTCATGCAGCATCATCCATGAGAGATGGCAGTGGAAAGGATACTTTAGAACAGAATGGAGGCCTGTGGTAATTTTAATGAAAATGGCCCCCCTAGGCCCATAGCAAGTGGCACTATTAAGAGGTGTGACATTGGAGGAAGTCTGACACTTGAGGCAGGGGTGGGCTTTGAGGTTTCAGAAGTTCAAGCCAGGCCCAGTGGCTCACTCTCTCTTCCTGCTACCTTCAGATCTAGATATAGAACTCCTTCACCAGTATCATGTCCACCTGCCTGCTGTCTTTTTTCCTGCCATGATGACAATGGATGAAACCTCTGAACTGTAAGCCAGCCCCAAATAAATGTTTTTCTTTAATAAAAGTTGCCGTGGTCATAGTGTCTCCTCACAGTATTAGAAACCCTAACTAAGACTCAGCCTTAACTAGACTTCAATGTATTGCTGTTGGCTGCAGTCAGTGGAATGTATTGCCCAGTGGGGAATTATGTCCTCTTGGAATTCCAAAACTTGGCCTAAGGCACAATAGTAAAGGTAGCAGCAGTTGAGTATCCCAGAGAAGCCCAGCCTGTTTATTTTCTTGCATTTCAGTAGGCAGAAAAGGCTGAAAAATGGTCTTCAAAGCCTAATCTCCAGAATCTGTGACTGTTGTGTTTTTGCAAATGTTACTTTAAAGCTTGGATCAAGTGAAGGGTCTTGAGACAGCGCTTCTAGCACAGATTGTGTAAGAGAGAGACATAATGTCAGAATCAGAAATGGAAATGCAACTGACAGATACAATCAGAGAGCAAGAGAACCAATGATGATCACTGGCAACTTAAAACATGGAAGAAGAAAGCACACTACAAGAAATGAAGTCCAATTCTAGAAGCTTGAAAATGGAAGAGACAAATTCTGCTGACTGAGTTTTTGAACTCCAGAAATGTGAAAGAAAATGCTATCTGAAAACAAAATGTGTGGTGATCTGATACAGCATCAACAGAAACTAATATAGGCAATTCTAAAAAATATTAATTCTTGGGTAAGTTGTGGTCTCATGCATACCATAATTAAACTTAGATTAAGTATTTTTTATAATCATAGATACATGACAAAAATTAAGTATTATATATAATCACAGATACACGATAAAAATTATGGTTTGGGAAATTAGAGAATATTTGCTTTTACATAGAAAGCACACTCTGTGTGACTAAATAGCACATCTGGTGTAAAGATACCACTATTTAACTCAAAAATAAGAGGAATTTTTTTGTTGATGTGAACAGATGCTCAACATTTTTATCAGCAAGAAAACATAAACTTACCAAAACAATATCCCTAGAAAGATTCTCAACATGGCATGGTGATGCATGCCAATAGTCACAGGCCTGGAATACAGGCAACTTTTACAATGAATATTCTTTACTAATATATGACATTACAAAACTCCAATTCTTTTAAAAGTAACAGACTGAGCATGCACAGAGAGCCATGACCTTAAGCAACTCAGCGCTGAGTAGATGCTGTAGCAAGAACAAGCCTAGAGCACTACATCTATTACAAAAACAGTACTACATGTTCTAAATACATGTAGATCTAAAATGCCAGTAGGCTTGCTGGTGGCCTAGGGGCACAGAAATGTGAGTTAGGAGGGAATTGATTAATCATGAATGCAATTATCTCCACTTTCTCTGTCTTGGTTTCAAAATTCTTTAAACACAAAGAGAACAAGAGCAGAAAAGCATACAACTGGCTCACTGTATTTTAAAATGGGAATTAAAACTATCTTAGCAGCACTAGATGGAAAACTTATGCCAAATGCAAAACCAGAAAGGAATTGCAATTGAAAGTGGAGAGCAGACTACCCAGGGGGAGTTACCACATCTAGAGTTAAACAGCATTAACCAGCAGTCAGCTTGCCACATGGGAATGTTGCTTATTGATGATTTTTTTTTCATAATAATTTTATTAATTGAATTTCATACATTGTATCTCAATCACACCCTCTTCCCTTTCCTCCTAATCTATCCTCCCACCCCTCTGTCCTTAAGAAGAAAATGATGATGATGATTGAATTATTCAGAAAAAAAAAAGAGCATCTCCTAGGTTTTGAAAATCTTTTCTTTAAGTAATAATTGCATCTGGATCTGGATAGTTGAATTTGAAAATAATTAATAATAATTAATAAATTAGTTTATCTTTATTTGGTTAACATGAGAATGTCTATGTTTGTATCTATGTGTCTATGTGGTCATATCTATTTTTGCTAATTACAAGAGTATCTTTAAGGGAACTATTAGATTTGCAAAGGAAAAGTCCCTTTTATTCAAACATAGCATGAACATTGTGGATGGCATCAATAAAATTTCAGAAATTGTATATATAATTTTCCTGAAAAGTTATATCATCAGCAGAATTCTTGCTGGTCATTAGGACATTGTGAACACAGTTAGGTCTGTATGTTAGTCTCACTGATCAAGAAGTGAAAGGGGAGATGTTGGTTTTCTTTCTCCTGTAGCCAAGATGTTCTCCTCTATCCCAAAGGTATCTAACATGCAGTCTATTCATGAAAGACTTTGAAAATATAGAAACCATAGTGTTTCTGCACTAAAGAATGACTCCTGAGAATTAACTAATTCTAGGCAGGAAAAGAATTAACCTTACTGTCATTTCAGGCATCTAGAACATAGTTTTATAATGTTGATTGACAACTGAAAACCTGTAAATGCTGGGAGAACAATGGATATATCATACTCAAGACAGGGGCTTTTGATTCTTGGTAGAGGAGCAGTAATTCTGTCCAGCTTTTCACAGAATATGAATTTTTTTTTTACAAAAGGAAATTAACTTCCCAAGAAAGTTGGGTTTGTTTTCTGGTGAAGATAATTCTCCTCACAAAAATGAATCAAATTGTTCAATAAATCATCCCATCAAAAAGACAGGTGAGTTGCAAACATTATTAGACTCACCTCTATCCAAAGAAATGACCTCAAGTATGATGAAGAATGAACTAAAAGAAAAATGATCCTTTGAAATGTTTTTTATTATTTTAAAAACCAGATATAGGCTGCTTTCTTTGTTGGACTATATCGTACACAAGTATACTTTCTTCTGTACAGAGTCTATCTTTGAAGTCATCTCTCAATAGTGGCCTTTCTCACTGGGGAATCCAGACATAATGGTATTGATATATGCTTGAATTATTTTCCAGAATGTAACTGAGTTACTCTAATAAATAGTTTGATTGAATGTGGGCTTCTTTTGCATTTAGAACTCTTTTAATTTGTTGATGATAATAAACTATTATGTTTCCATTGTTGTTATTATTGCATTTAGTGTTTGTGTGTGTGTATGTGTGTGTGTGTACTCAGTTAAGAGGACAACTTTCAAGGTCTATTCACTTCTTCTATCATATGGATTCCAAGAATCAACCTCAAGTTGTGCAGATTGGCAGAAAGTACCTTCACTGCTAAGGCACCTCAATAACCTCACATTTTAACTTGATTGGACATATTCTGAATAATGCCTGAGTGGTTTTTTTAATGTAGGGGAGTTATACTGTACATTTTCACAAAATTATATGAAAATGAGCTTTAATGATATTTTTTTCCACAAATGATCATTGTGTCTTTGTAAGACAATAGATTTTGACAATGTATATGATTTAAATGATAGGATTGTTTTACTGGTTTGGAACTAACACATTCCACTTCTATTGACAAATTAAACCCAGGAAAGATGTGAAGGCACTATAGCTCTTATTTGGCCCTCCACTTGAGTTAACTGATTCAAAGGATAATAAGCGGAGGATAATAATACATCATCTTACAAATAATATGGATCTATGTGATCTTACAGAAAGTCAGAAAACATCAATATTTTCATCTTTCGTTGTCTCTTCAAATCTATTGTTGCTCAGTGCTTCCTTCTGCCCTTGACTGACCAATCTAACAGGACTCTTAGAGTTTCAAGTTGTATTTATGTCTTAAGACTTCAAGTCATGTAGCCCAATATCAATGAGTAAATAGTTTTTCAGTCTCAAAATGTAATCAAAGTCAAAACTTCAATTTTACTTTGAAGTTTCACTTTCTCTCCATTGTCCCAGTCTGCCCTGTGCAATATAAAATCCTCCTTCTCTGGCCTGCTTCTTCGCCTTAAAGACTCTCAAATCTCCACCTATGCTATTGATCTTTGCATAGTCAAAACTATGGCCATTTACTTCTTTGCCTGCATTTTTGTATTAGAAATATTTTTTCTAGTTCCTTCATATAAGTTTACTAGACTTTACAAAGTCCAAATATTCTGTTTGTTGGCTGGATTTGCTTTGTTTTGTTTCTGTTTTCATTTGTTCTGGGTACTATTGTGCTTTTTGAAGAATGACTTGTACAAAAAAATACAAAAAAGTTACTACAGAGGATATAGTCTCAATATTTAGTTAAATAGTCTCCCCAATATTTTGGTAAGTTGGTGTTGTTTGCCCAAATCTGTATACTTCCTCTTTGATTCATTTGAAAGATCTCATTTTGCATTTGTTTTTTAAGATGAACTTACCAGATGTTTGTTTGACTCTGGCATTACCAGTTTTCTCTCTGTCACTCTGTCTCTCTGTCTCTGTCTCTGTCAGATTCATTCTCTCTCTCTCTCTCTCTCTCTCTCTCTCTCTCTCTCTCCCTCTCCCTCTCCCTCTTCTCTCCTCTCTCTTTAATTTCTGAGATAGAGTCTCCTGGCTGGCCTGGAACTCTTTACATGGTTCAGACTGCTCTTGAACTCACAGAGATCACCCTGCTTCCCAAGTGCAGGGAATAAAGATGTGTGACACCACAGCTGACTGATATTCAATTTTTCATGCTTCCATTTTACTCGTTTTATAAATAACACAATACTCAAGCACAAAGATTTACCTGCCCATAATCTGCCTTTAGATGTAGCTGTACATTTTTAATATGACAAATTTTTCCCATTATGAGTTGAGAAAAGAATGGCAGTGAAGGTGAAACTTAGGGATAGGAAATATTGGTGTTTCATCTTATGTACTCTGACAAAACTAACTTTCTGAATTGCCGTCAAGTTCTCCTCCATACCATGTGTCCCTGCTCATTCCTACCATTCTAGGTCAGTTCTGTTGCCTGACGTCTGTCACCTGCCCCTGGCAGCTAAGTTCTGTGATGTTGTCAACAAGGCTACCTAGAATTATCAGTGGAAGGAATGTACCATAGGTAAAATTAATAGTTGCCCATTCCAATGCTCTGCTAAACTTCATAGAGAAGCACTCTTTTCTAGTCTGTGTGGCTGAGACTATCTCTGATACAGGTTCCTTATTTCACTCAAATTCAGTGCTGAGCCTGAAATTCACCTTGGCCTTTGTCCTTAGATGACATGTTAATCACTTAGTCCCAGTCCTGACAATTTACTCTGTGTCATTTGAAGAAGATCCTAGCCTTGTACATGTCAAAATTAGCTAAAATCTCACTCCTAGCAAAATGGGTCAGCCTGTGCTGTCAAGAAACTTCTTCCCTAACTATAGTTTAGGTAATATGCCTGAATAGGGGCTAAACACCAAGTCTCTTTCACCAATTTAGGCTGGGCTCAGCTAAGCCATTGTTTGGTCTTTTCTAGTCACAAAAAATCATCATTCAACAACAATTCAGGTTCTGGAATGGGTACATCTATACCAACAGAACACCTTGTGTTTGTTCTAATAGAAGATGGATGAATTCAAGACAGAGAACAATTCAAAGACTTTTGAAAAGGAGAATCATTAAAAGAAACAACAACAAACATAACCAATTTTTACTGTGTAGTCTCAGATGTCCTAGAACTCTCTATGTAGATAAGGTTGACTTTGAATTTGAGTCCCGCTACTACAGACATGCCTTACAAAGACTGACAAGAATCGTTACTGGCACATCATAACTTCTGCCACATTGTTTTTAGCAAAGTGTCTCAGTTACAGTTACTATTGCTTTGATGAGACACTATGATGAAAAGCAACTTGGGGAGAAAAGGGTTTATTTGGAACTCAAACCATGGAAGAACCTGAGGCAGGAGCTGATACAAAGTCCATGGAGAAGTGCAGCTTACTCCCTTACTTTTCATGGCTTTTTCAGCCTACTTTCCTATGACATCCAGGACCACTAGTTCAGGGGTAGCACCATCCAGAATAGGCCGATCCCTCTCGCATCAATCACTAATTAAGAAAATGCCCTGTAGGATTGCCTACAGCTGAATTTTATGTAGGCAATTTCTCAGTTAAGATTCCTTCTTTCTTGAATGACTCTAGTGTGTGTGTGTCAAGTTGACCTCAAACTAGCTAACATACCAAGTGACAAAGATAATCACTATTCTATTTCAAAAATAGGTAAATAAATGCTACTTCTTCATAGGAGAAAATACAATCTAATAAAATTTAAAAGACTTAAGTTGAAGAAAAAAGGCTTTTTATAATGAATGTACTACAGTGTTACTTAGAAACACTACTGAATCTCAACTCATTCTGGACTACTTTAAATACTAGAACTGGTTGGATCTCACCTCATTTCGTAAGCTCTTTTTGAATACCATATATGGACTTGTGGCTTCTTACGAGAGTGGATGGGGAAAGGTAGCAATATCTCTGATTTATCCATCTCCTTTCCTAATCCTACTCACTTCCAGACTTGTTATTTTCCCCAATGAATCTTTCCTTTCATACTGCTTCTAGTTGGCTGTCAAGCAGTAATTAAAAATGCTTATATTAATATTTTGGAAGGTTCTCCCAACTCTTTGGAGCATCACCTTAGGGAAATAAGATCAGAAGTGCTTATGAAAGCCTGAGTCAATCAAAACTCCTCAATTTGCCATAATTTAAGATCTTAAGTAATTAGAAGAATAGTCTTGTGGGCTATCTAAAGCATTCTGTCATTCTGTTCCCTCCATTCCAGGAACATTTCTTAGGTTCTACCAAGTCTGAATAGTCAAGATCAAGGTCAATAGTGGATCCCTATCGTTAGAAAAAACACAAAAAGAAAAACTTGAATTTTTCCTATGGACTGGGAATAAAATTCTTAATATGAATAAACAAAGTTAAAAGCTATTTTGCCATCTCTGATATTATTTGACATTTGATTTGATGTCTAATTATATGGCCACAGAATTAAACGAGTGACAGACTATATGTGAGTATATCCAAAGCAGGAAAGAATTAATTCAAAATAAATTTACTGTTTTGTTATATTAGTAATGGTCAGTTTTGAGCACTAGCTTGAACATTTCTTGTAATTTTTCAAATGTAATCTTTATAATCCACAAGCAAGTATCATTGCCAACAACTTATAGACAATAAAATAGTGTTTGCAATACCTTAATCAATTTGCTGAAAAATTATACAGCTGATTATTTAAACTCAACTTGTTAGATTTGAACTCTAGGCTACTTGCCCTTTTAAGCCTGTGTTCTTGATCATGGTATTATAGCATTTGAGTCATGTGGAATGCTTTAAAAAATAAAAATCAGAGATGGAGAGATAGCTCAGTGGTGAAGAGTGCCTGGTGCTCATTTCAGAGGACCTTAATTTGGCTCTCAGTAGCCAGAAATATCACAACCACATGTAACTCCAGCCTCAGTATCTTGTACCTTCTGTCCTCCAATGGCATCTGTAAACATAGGCTTACATATATAATATACATATAAGAAATAAAATAAAGCTGAAACACTAAAAACCTTAGCTGAAACTTAGTTGAAATGGAAACTTCTTCAATAATCTGTAGACACCCATCTCTGTTAACTTAAAATCCTGCATTTCAAAAAATTCCTGAGATTATAGACAAGTTCTCAGCCATAAATATGAATGGATTCTCCCTTCTCTAAACTTCTCATTTCCAAAACTTGTGTTTCCAATATTTCCATCCAATGCTAGTTCTAGCCTGTCTTGTATCAAAGTTCATATTGAATTTCCTGAAAGAGCATAAAATTTCTGGAAAACATTCCACAGAAGCATGTTGGTAACTGCATATCTTCACCTCTGTCTTCTCAACTTGAAATCTAATTAACCAAGCTCATTCCCAACTCAGTAGCAGACCACCCGATATAGCCTCCTCTTCTCTGCCATCTCCAGCAGATTATGTTTCTCCTCCAAACTTCTTCCCCACTCATCATGTTATCCCAGTCCCCAGCTCCAACAGGCATTCCCAGGGAACCCACCAGCCACGCCTTCCAGAGAAGCAAGTAGTTCAGAGAAGTAGGTAGGTAAGCTTCAGATTTTAATCTTCTTCCACTCCTCCAAGTCCAATCCCCCAGACTCATCTCCAACTTTGTAGCAGACTAACTGTTCTGACTTCTTCATACTCTCTTCCCCTATCCTGGGGGGACTAAGTAGATCCTGGTGGAAACCCTGATTTCCTACCTCTTGTGGTCTCCCTCATTCCCTGTCCTGCCTCATCCTCATTTCTAATTGTCAGCTCTCAATACCTAGAAAGAACATTTTACCCAGAACCTCCAGTGGTCACCCTCTCAAGATCCCAGAAGAGTTCTCTATCAGGCAATGCACAGCCACCATGCCCTCCTAAGAATCAGAGACAAAAACAGAAATCAAGGAATAAAACACCTACCCAACAAACACAAGACAAGATATCAGCACCTAGGATTACAGCCTTCCTAAACCCAGAAGCCTGCACACCATCATAAAACACAATCAGTAACAACCAGGACAATATATATCAACTAGAGCCCAGAAACTCTACCACAATAGGCTCTGAGAATTGCAAAAAAGCAGAAGACAAAGACTTTAAAATGACTGGTAGGAATATGATATAGGTACTTTAACGGGAAATTAGTAAATCCCTTTAAAAATCTATGAAAACACAAACAGCTAAAGGAAATGAATAAAACAGAGAAAGAAATAGAAATAGAAATAGAATCAATAAAGGAAACCAAAACTGAGAGGAATCTGGAAGTGAAAAATTTAAGAACTGAAAGAGGAATCTCAGAGACAAATCTCACCAACAGAATATAAGAGATGGATGAAAGAATCTCAGGCATTGAAGACACAATAAAAAAATACATACATTGGTCAAAGAAAAAATTAAATCTAAAAAAAAATCCTGGCACAAGATATCCAGGAAATCTGAAACAGTATGAAAAAGATCAAATCTAAACATAATGAATAAAGGAAGAAGAAACCCAGATCAAAGGCACAGAAAATACTTTCAACAAAATCAAAGAAAATTTCCTAAACCTAAAGAATGTGATGCCTATCAAGGTAAAAGAAGCATGCAGAATACCAAATAGACTGGATCCATAAGGAAATTACCCTTGCTACATAATAATCAAAACTCTAAACATACAGAACAAAGAAAGAATGCCAAAAGATGCAAAGGAAAAAGATCAAGTGACATACAAAGGCAGACCTATCAGACTAACACAGGACTTCTCAATGGAAACTGTAAGAGCCAGAAGAACCTGGAGAGATATTCTACTGACTCTAAGAGATCTCAGATAACAAAGCAGATTATTATATAGCAAAACTTTTAATCACAATTGATGGAGGAAATAAGACCTTCTAAAATAAAAACAAATTTCAGCAATATCTATCTATTAATCCAGCCCAAAGAAGGCTTTAAAAGGAAAACTTCAATTTAAAGATGTAAACTATCTCCAAGACAAGGATATAATACAAGGAATAAATAATTCCAAACCATCAAATCAAAAGGAGAGGAAATACACACACACCACCACGACCACCACGACCACCACCACTGCAACAACAACAACAACAAGTTAACAAGCTCTACTCCTTGATATCTCTCAACATCAGTGGTTTCAATTTCCTAATAAAAGGACACTGACTAAGAGAATGGATATGTGTGGCTTTCTCTCTGTGGGCTTTCCTCCCTGGGTGGTAGCTAGGCCAGGGCCCATGACACAGCTCTGGGGAAAAAGAGGTCTGGTCCATGTGGGTGAGAAGCTGAGAGCTATGGGAAACAGGGTCATGGGAGACTGTTGTCAGTGGAACATCTCAGTTTACTGAAGCAAGGGTGGTTACATTCATAGGAAAAAGGCAGGAGAGGGTCAATGGTGCCCAGGGACAGGGGCCATTGGTTAAGACAGAGATACTGGAGTAGCCCCATTTGCTTGTGGAGCTTGCTGTCTAAGAGTCAAAGTCTTGTAAAGACTCTCTTTCATAAGGTGTGGTCCCACAGGGAAAAGAGGAAGACACTTTATCAGAAAATAGGCTCAACCCTACACTTCAGCTACAATGTTCAGATAAGCACAGATCATTCCTTCGCCAATTACCTGCTCTGAAGCAGGCAGCATTTAGAATTTAGCTGGGTTTTGCCTGGGCATTTGCCAGAAAATGCCTTCTGTTCTCAGGGTGAAAATTCTAGGGTTCCAAGAATGCTTTGACCCACTCCTAGCACTATGACAGCCCCACAGACGTGAAAAAAGAATCCATCATTTTGCTGCATCCAAGAAACATGCCCTCAACATCAAGGATAGTTGTTATCTCAGGGTAAAAGGTTGGAAAAATATATTTCAAGCAAATAGAGCTAAGAAGCAAGCTGATGCTCTCATTTTAATATCTGACAAATAGATTTCAAATCAAAGTTAATCAGAAGAGATAGGGAAGGATGCTACATAGTCATCAAAGAAAAAAAAACACCAAAAGGATATTAAAATTTTTAATGTCCATGCACCAAACCCTAGGGCACTCAGGTTATAAAAGAAACACTACTACAGCTTAAATCTTGTATGATTCTCACACAATGATAGCAAGAGAACTCAATAACCCACTCTCATCAATAGACACATCATACAGACAAAAACTAAAGAGAAAAATACTGGACCTAAATGGCATGATAAACCAAATGGATCAATTTACAGAATGTTTTACACAAACAGAAAAGAATATATCTTCTTCTGAGAACTTCATAGAACTTTCTCCAAAATTGACTACATACTCAGATACAAAGAAAATCTGAATAGATATAAAAAATTTGAAACGGAATCCTGCATCCTACCTGACGGCCATGTATTGAAGCTGGATATTAACAACAACAGAAAAACAGAAAGCTTAAAAATTCATGAAAAGTGAACAACTAGCTACGGAATGAAAAATGGGTCAAGGCAGGAATCAAAAAAGAAATTAAAGACTTTCTAGAACTGAATAAAAATGAATACACAATATATGCAAACTTATGGGACACAATGAAGGTGTTTCTAAGAGACAAGTTACAGCAGTAAATTCCTACATTAAAAAAAAAAAGGAGAGACCTTATAGTAGTAACTCAACAGGATATTAGAAAGCTCTAGAAAAGAGAGAAAGAAAAAAAAAGAAAGAGAGAGAGAGAAAGAAAAGGAAAGAAAGAATCATATTCAAAGGGAGTTACCAGAAACTCAAGGTTGAAACCAATGAAATACAAACAAACAAAAAAAAAATACAAACAAACAAAATAAAAGAATCAATGAAACAAATAATTGATTCTTTGACAAAATCAACAATATTGACAAAACTTTATTCAAATCAACTAGAAAGAGGAGAGAGACTATCTAAACTAATAAAGTTGGAAATGAAAAGAGGGACTTAAGACACTGATGGAATTCAGAGAATCATAAGGACCTACTTTAACATCTACATAACTTTTACTCCAACAAATTGGAAAATCTAAAATACACGGATAATTTTCTCAATACGGACAACTTACTACAGTTAAACCAAGCTCAGATAAATATAATGCCTAGTGAAATAGAGGCCCTAATTAAAAGTCTCCAAACCAGAAAAAGCTCAGGGATAAATGGTTTTAGTGCCAAATTCTACCAGAATTTTAAAGAATAACATCAATACTCCTCAAATTATTCCACAAAATGGAAACAGAAGGAACATTGCCCAATTTGTTTTATAAGACCAGAGTCATCCTGATACCCAAACTACATAAAGACCCAACAAAGAAAGAGATTATAGACCAATTTCCTTTATGAACATAGCTACAAAAATTTTCAATAATATATTTGCAAACCAATCCACGAACACATCAAAAAGCTCATCTACCATACTCAAGTAGGCTTTATTCTAGAGATGCAGGGGTGGTTCAACATACATATATCAATAAATGTAATCCACTGTAAAAACAAACTGAAAGACAAACAAACAAAAAAAAAAAACCACAGGATTATCTTATTAGATGCAGAAAAGGCCTTTGAAAAAAATCTAGCACCCCTTCATGATAAAACTCCTGGAGAGGTAGGGATAGAAGGGACATAAACATAATAAAGGCAAGTCCATAGCCAGCATTAAATTAAATGGAGGGAAACTCAAAGCAATTCCACTGAAATCAGGAACAAGACAAGGTTGTACAGTCTCTCCATATCTATTCAGTATAGAACTTGAAGTCTTAGCTACAGCTATAAGACAACTGAAGGAGATCAAAAGGATACAAATTGGAAAGGAAGAAGTCAAGGTATCCTTATTTGCAGATGATATAGTATATATAATAGTATACATAAGTGACCTTAAAAATTCCACTGGGAGAATCTACTGCTGATAAACACTTTCAGCAAAGTTGCAGGAGGCAAAATTAACACACAAAAATCAGTAGCTTTCTCATATACAAATGACAAATGGACTGAGAAAGAAACCGTGGAAGCAACACCTTTCACAATAGCCTCAAACAATGTAAAATATCTTAGTTTAACTTGAACCAAGCAA
This sequence comes from Cricetomys ansorgei, assembly GCA_026225945.1. Taxonomy (NCBI): domain Eukaryota; kingdom Metazoa; phylum Chordata; class Mammalia; order Rodentia; family Nesomyidae; genus Cricetomys; species Cricetomys ansorgei. The sequence continues at coordinate 6,722,537 of JAMJFZ010001796.1, forward strand.
GTCAAGGACATGTATGATAAAAATTCTAAGACACTGAAGGAAGAATTTGAAGAAGATATTAGAAGATAGAAAGATCTCTATGTAGATGTATTTTCAGGAAAAAAGCAGTTTATTCTTTTCTAATTCCATCCCCCAGTCCTTAGGGGGTTTCAGCCTCCCTATACAACCTCATCTGAAGCCTAAGTCTAAAACATTTTAGTCTCAGAGATGTACTGCTGACTGACTCACTCTGATTAGCCTTCTGAACTCAAAGCTGAACTTAACTCAACTGACTCTGCTGGTTGACTGATTCAACTCTGTCACTGTTCTGGCTCAAAATCTTCACGCTTCTGGTTCAAACTGACATTCTGAACCAGTTTACTGTTTCTGACTGAACTGTTCTGAATGTGGCTGACTTTGGCTGATTCCTGCAACTTCTCTGACTGAACTACTCTGCTAGGCTTCAAACTGACTCTTGCTGTTAGCTGACTCTGTCAAACTTACTCTGCTTCTTCTGAACTGTCTCTGCGTCTCTGCCTCAGACACAATAGTCAACTGAATCAAATTGAAGACCTAGACATAAATCATTAGACCTATGGAGACATGATTTTTTATGAAGAAACATACACACTGAAGAAAAGAATAGATCTTTTACAAATGGTGCTAGTCAAATTGGATGTCCACATGTAGAAGAATGCAAATATATTCATACTTACCACCCTGCACAAAACTCAACTGCAGATGGATCAAGACCTCACCATAAAACAAAGTACAATGAACCTGGTAAAAGAGAACGTGGGGAATAGCCTTGAACTCATTAGCACAGGTAAAGACTTTCTGAATAAAACACCATTAGCAGAATCATTAAGACCAGTAATTAATAATTTGGATCACATAAAACTGTAAAGCTTCTGTGCAACAAAGGACACTATTGTTTAGACAATTTGGCATCCTACAGATTGGGGAAAGATTTTTATCAACTACATGTCCATATCTGTTAGAATGATCTTGGGTCTTCTGGAAGACCAACTAGTGTTCCTAATCTCTGAGCCATCGCTGCAGCTCATGACCACTTAGGAATTAGAAGTAGATTTCAGTTGCCTGAAAAATCTAGCCATCTAGAGGTCTGTTCTTCCATGTTTAATGTCTCCCATTGGAGAAGTGTGGCAAAGAAAATACATTTGACCTGGAAACATATCATGAAGCAAACCAGAAATGTTCTCTTAATTAACACTGAAACACTATAAACTGGTAGGCCTAACACTCAGGTAGTGGCATTTCTGGGGAAAATCCTTTTCTAAGAGACAAATTAACATCTATTCAAGTAAATAATTATGAAGTTTTAAAAGCAAATGGATCCACTGGGCACACTTACACGCTTGTAAAAAAAAAAAAATAGAGAAAGAACATTTTAATTAACTCCATTGTTTTGGTGCCTTACTCAGCTGCTAGCAAAACACACTAGCATCTGAACATAACAATGGATTTTCTCCTGTAGTCTTTTTAGATGTTTACAATTTCATTAAAAAAATAAAATAAGCAAAATAACATTTTATTAACTACATCCTTTGTCTAGAGACAATTACTAGTAACAAATTATTGAGAAATGGTTTAAGAAATTATCTATAAGTCTCTAAAACAAAATGTATCCTTATTTTTTTGAATTTTTTAAGCAAATAGACTTTTTAAGCAAATTGACTTTCATATTCTATTCTGCGTATTGTTTTTCATACTTACTCACTTATAAATAAATGTTCTTTATTACTACAGAAAAAGTTTCCTCATTCATATATTTGGCTGCATAGTATTCCTTTGCATAAATAGATATACTTTCATATTAAATGCTGTTTTTCTTATTCAGTCTCTGTAACTCCACAAATAAGTGTTATTGATAACAACATATAAACAAGAAAAGAGGGGGAGCAAAAAATCTAGTAATTTTCATAAAAAACATATATAGCTAACAAATGGTTGAAATTATTTTATCTGAATTCTTTATTTATAGCCTGCTTCTGGACTTCCATTTGCCTACAATATATAAATGCATACCTCATAGTGGTCTTTAATGTACATTGTATGTATAACTATCCTTATGGGAAAATACTGAAAGATCAGATGTTCTATATTACAGGATGTACAAGTAACCTCTGCTGAACACTACTAACAACTTGTATTCACTTACATGATCACCAGCAAGCAAGAGAGTACCAGTCTCAGTACAGCCTTGCCAGCAAAATTATCAGGGATTTTGGCCTTTTAAAATGTGGCTGTCTATAAATGGCCACTGATGTATTTTTTATTATTCCACCATAAATCTGCTTGTTACTGAGTGGGACTCAACATCTTTCACTATTTTTAATTTTATCATCATTTTTCTATTTGTTTTATAATTATGACTGCACATGCCTTTAATTCATGAGAAAATATAACTTTTCATCTGATTTATCTAACTTACAGCAGCATTTTCTTTTGATTGTTCTTCAGTTCTCATTTGTTGTTCACTCATTTTTATATTTTTCTCGTAGTGTGTTTTATTTGATCTTTGTGGATTCTTTGGAGGTAATCCACATAAATAAGGTAAAATTTCCTGCAGAATGTTATAAAGAGCAAATAGAAGTAGCTGTTTTACTAAAAAGAATTTCCTTTTTTATTGTATTGGTTTTATCTTGACTTTTCTTTAACCACAGATAAATGCAAAGAACTGTTAATCTAGTAATATTATCTCTCTTCTCTAACCTCGAACTTTGTCCCCAGTTGATGGAACTATTTAGGAAAGATTAGGTGTGGCTCTGTTGGGAGAGATGTGTCACTAGGAGTGGGTGTGGTGGCTTGGATAGGAATGGGTCCCATGGGCTCATATATTTGAATGCTTGCTTATTAGGGAGTGGTGCTACTTGGAAGGGATTAGAAGATATGGCCTTATTGGAGTAGGTGTGGCCTTATTGGAGGAAAGGTGTCACTGGGGGTGGACTTTGTGATTTCAAAATCTCAAGCCAGGCCCAGTGTCTTTTTTTTCCTACTGTGTTTGGATCTGGATATAGAATTCTTAGCTCCCTCTATAGCACCATGTCTGCCTGGATACCACCATGTTTCTCACCATGATGATAATGGACTAGGTCTCTGAAACTATAAGCAAGCTCCAGTTAAATGCTTTCTTTTATAAGAATTGACTTGATCGTAGTGTCTCTTTTTCAAAGCAATAGAACAAGGACTAAGACAGTAGACTTAGAGGTTGCAAAACATCATGCCTTTCCTAGTTAGTTCTCTCTTTATGTCTTGTGGTTGTTGTTTTAATATATAAGCTCTTTGTTACTGCCCTAGCACAGTGCCTGCCTCTGCCTGCTGCCATGCCCCCTGTCATGATGGTAATTGATTCACTCCTGAAACTGTAAGCAAGCCCCTACTTAATTGCTTTCTTTTATAAGTTGCCTATTCATGGGGCCCTCTTCACATCAATAGAACAGTAACTAAGACAAGCCCCAATAATATAACAACTATTGAGAAATGATTCGATACAAATATAGTTATTAAGGATATTGGACAATTTAATAATTTTTTCAGAGAGCTTAGCATAAAACAAAGAAAGAAGTCATGAACAAAATGACTGAGAAAGGTTTAATAAAATAAAAAGCAAATATACTAAACAAAATATTAAAAGAGCAAGCTGGAAATTCTGATTTGTGATAGTTGTGATATATTAAACATAAATAATTTAATATATAAATAGTTTTAGAAATCAATATTAGAAAGACCATTTCATTATAAAAATACCAAAAGAAAAGTTTTCGATAACACTGATCATGACAAATTATGTATTTAGCACAAACTATTTCTTATGGTCTATGGTATTTTATCTGACATTGGTATGTGTTTAGGGAAGGTTTGTCAAAATGAGAATATGATGTCATCTTGACAAGGAGAAATTGACTTGGCTGTAGTATTCATTAGGTTTTTTTTTTTGTTTTTTTTTTTTTTTTGTCTCCATGAGAAGTAACTGATTAAATCAAGTTAATGAAGAAAAAAAAAATTACTTAGTTCTTGATTTCAGAGATTTCAGTCTGTGATGCTTTGAATGAAAATGACCCCCGTAGATTAATAGTGAGTGGCCCTATTAGGAGATGTTGCCTTGTTGGAATAGGTGTGGCCTTGTGAGAAAGAATATCACTGGAGGCAGGCTTTGAGATTTCAGAAGCTCAATCCAGGCCTAGTGTCACTCTCTCTTACTGCTTCCTGCCAATCCAGATGTAGTCTTGGCGAGTTCTCTAGCACCACATCTGTCTACAGACAGCAATGTTTCCTGCTATGATGATAATAGACTAAACCTCTGAGCTGTAAGCTAACCTCAATTACATGATTTCCTTTATAAGAGTTGCCGAGGTTATGGTGTCTATTCACAGAATAGACACCCTAACTAAGACAGAAGTTCCAGGGAATGGAATATTGCTGTGATAGGCCTGAACATGTTTTTTCCTGGAGAAATATGGAACACTTTAGGACTTTAAACTAGAAAAGCAAATGGATGTTTTTATGGGGATTAATGGGCCATACTAGTAAGAGCATGGAAGACAGTGGTACTGAAGGCGATTTGAGCTGTGGGGCCTGACTGAAGAGGTTTTAGAGGAGAAGAACATTACTATGTGGCCTAGAAATCATTCTTGTGATATTTTGTGAGATATGTGGCTGATTTCTGCCTTTATCCAAAAAAAAAATCTGCAAACCAGACTCTATCTTAAAATCTGGAAAGTGTTTCCTCAGAGTCAGCACACAGAAACTGTCTTCCAGAACTGGCCAAGGTTATATCTCATGCTGGTAGCCAAACTTGGTACTGTAAGAGTCACCCAGGTATTACTGGTTTTGAAGGCATGAGAATGTCTTTGGAGAACAGCTAAGGCTTGGCACTGTGAGAGGCCAGTTGAGGCCATTAATAAATGTTCACCCTCACTCGCAGTTGAAAGCCCAAATTGAAGGGTCATACAGAGAAGTTGAGACTTGGTACCATGAAGAGATCCAGGAGAGGCCATTGGTGAAGGTGGAGGCTCAGTAGCCATTGAAGGCCCAGATAGAAGGGGTCATGTAAAGAAGTTGAGGCTTGCCACAATGAAGAGAGCCCAGGAGAGACTATTGGTGAACATGCAGCCCAGTTGCAGCAAGGGACCCCAACAGTTTTGGGGATGCCAGTACCATAGGATGATCACCAAACAGTAGAGTGGATCAGTCAGAGCCTGAAGGACGAGTTGTATGTGCAGCAGAGGGCAGATCCAGATCCAAGAACTTTAGACGAGCCCAGAAGATCGTGAGTGAATTCCAGATAATTGGACATTGATAATGTTTTTCTGCTGTCTAAAGAAAGACATTGTGAAAAGCTTTATTGATGTTTGGTTTCATTAACAACCCTCATTGTTCCTCTTGTAAATGATTTTGCTGGTGTAGTGTTAAATTGTATTATAGAGATAAAGCAGATTTTTTTTGGATTGACTTATACAGAAAGGGGAAATTGTTGTAGAATGCTTTTTTTAGTTGTGTTTAAAATATTGTTCTGTGAACTGTTGAGTGAGGGGCTGTTTAGGCCTGGAATTTTATATTATCTATAGGTATTGAATTAATGTGAGGATGTTTAATCGGTCATGATCTGCATGTACTATCAGTAGAACACCTGAGGAGTTCTAAATTGATAAAAACACCTGAGCTCAAATCCTTGGGGTTCTACTGTTGAGTATGGCATTGGCCATGACAGTGGTTCACTCTGCTGAGGTCTACCAGAGTAAACACATATGAAAATATGCCTCCTTGTCTCCTTGCAGAGTCATGATAGCAGCAAACTACTACACTTATGGCTTTACTATTTATCTCTGTTGCTATAATGAACTTGAATGTGTTCATGTTTACTAGCTCTTACAGTTTAAAAATTAAATAGCCCCACAGGCTAATGGGTGGCAGGTATGATCTCTAGCTGAGTGTGCTGTTTTGGAAAGAGATGTAAACTTTAGGAAGCAGGGCCTGGGTGGAAAAGGCAGGTCAGTAGGCAGTGCTTTTGAAGGCCACACCTCATCTGCTCCTTCCTGTGGTTAACCCTGCCGCAATGTTGAACCTTACCAAATGACCATGGACTCTGTTTTAGTCAGGCTTCCTACTGTTGTGAAGAGACACCATGATCACACCAAATCTTATAAGGAAATCATTTAAACGATGTTGAGACTTTGATAGACTAGAGGGACCTGTGAAGTTGTACTAATGCATTTTGCATTATGATATGGCTACAAGCCTATGGGGACCTGGGAGTGGAATGTGAGTGAATGAAATTGAATGAAAATGGCACCTACAGCCTCATAGAGAGTGGCACTATTAGGAAGGGTGGCCTTGTTGGAATAGATGTGGCCTTTGATGGAGGAAGTATGTCACCGAGGACAGGCTTTCAGATGCTCAAGCCAGGCCCAGTGACACTCTTTCTTCCTTCTATTTGCCCATCCAGATGTAGAACTCTTGATGCATTCTCTAGCATCATGTCTGCTCACCATGATGATAATGACCTAAAGCTCTGAACTAATTAGCCAGGCCCAATTAAATCTGTCTGAGGCTAAATTGAAGAATGATGTATTAACAGCTTTGACAGAACACATTTCCAAACAACCTAGCACTGACTGTATTGTGTAGCTATTATAATGCCCAGTCTTATGCAGATCTATAATGAAAAGGAGCAAGCTGAGCAAGGAAACATACAAAATGTACAGTAGGAAAAGAAAAAGGAGCAACAGGAAATGTAAACAGATTACAGAAAACCCTGAAGCTAAGTGAAATAAAGGGAACAAGACTCTACCTGCCTCAGCTTCCAACTTGGGGAAAGGAATTAAAAAATAGTGAAAAAGAATTAAAGAGAATCTTAGGGCCAGGTGTGGTAGTACATAGCTTTAATACTAGCAGGCAGAGGCTAGTGGATCTCTGAGTTCAAGGCCAGCCTGATCTACAGAGAGGTACAAACTCTTCCAGACCTCAGCAGAAGGAATCACCATTCTAACTGGCACCATACTGGACAGTGGAACCTCAAGCATCTGAGCTCAGATGTTTTCATTGATTTAGAACTCCTCAGGTATGGTCATAAGCAATCAAACATGCCCCACATAAACCCAACACCTGCAGACAATACAAAATGCCAAGACCTAAACACCTCACCAACAGTTCACAAAACAATATTTTAAATGCAACTAAAATAAACTTCTACAAGATATAAGGCATGTGTTCTTGTATTATATTGGTAACGTTATAGAGGTAGGCAATGGTCACATCAAAGAAAGGGAATTTCTCATGAAATGTAAACCAGAATATAAGTTGTTATTTAAATTTTGACAGTTGAAAAACATTCAAATTGTTTCAGCTATTTTGATTCAGAAATTAAATTCCTATAAATTAACCTTTGAAAATTGTGTACTAAGATGCCATTTACACTATTCTTTATTTCATTGAAAATTGGAATAATCCAAATATCCAATAATCAGGAACTAATTAAATAAATTATGGATATTACTATAGTTGAATATACAGCAATTAAAAATAATAGATGGACAAAAACATGAGCAAGCAATATATACAATATAAAATTGTTTTAAAAGCATATGCATTTCAAACATGTACAAACAGAACGTTCTTAATTTATTATGTTACCCAAACATCTGCCATCTTAATGTGTTCTAAAATACTCTAAGATCATTTTTTTTTTACGTTTAAGTAAGTTTCCTTGAGTCCATCCAAAATTATATGGATAATCTAGTTTTCTACTCAATATTTCAGGGATTATCAAAAAGTTGACATTTTTTTCCTCTTACAAAGCTTCTCAATTTTTGGTCTTATGTTCTGAAACAGCTCATTTTTTATTGTCCATGTGGAATGTTTCTGTCTTCGTTGTCTAGAAAGAACATATGTGTCTGCTGAGAAATAGGTAAAGGAAATTCTAACATGACCAGAAAATTGACATTTGGTTCTAAACCTTCAAGTCACTGACATCATTTCTGGGTAACCTCACTTGCAGATCAGTTACTCTCCCCACAGGCTTCTTCTATCCTGTTGTCTTGCCAGACTTTTCCTCTTTAGAGAAGCTGTCTGCTTCTGACTATTCTATCAGTTTCTGATACTGCCCTGGCTAATTGTATGTTAACTTGAAACAAGCTAGCATCGTTTCAGAAGAGAGAACTTCACTTGAGAAAATTCCTTACTATACTGGCCTGTAGTTCATTTTGTCAGTTAGTAGTTGATGTGAGAGGACCCAGACCACCGCGAGGGGTGCCATCTTTGGGCTAGAGATCCTGGGTGCTATGAGAAAGCTGAACAAATCAGTACACGATGTTCCTCTACTGCCTCTGTAACAGTTCTTGCCTCTGAGTTCCTTTCCTGACCTCCCTCAGCGATGGAGGGTGATGTGGAACGAAGCTAACATAAACTCTGTCTGCCCCAAGTTTTTTTTGCCACAGCGTTTTATCAGCAATGAAAAGGCTAAGACAGATACAAACCAGTGACAAGAAAGGACTCAGAATTTAAGTAATCTTCTATTATATTGGCTACATCAACTTAAGAGCTCTTCACCTGTTTGTTTCTCGGGGTTTTTTTTTTTTTTTTGGTTTTGTTTTATAATAACTTCTAGTTGGTTATTACAAAACTAGCTGCTGTTTACCTCTAGTTGGTGACATAAACTGGACGAGCAGGGCCTAAAAGAGAGGAGGACTAAAGTTTCATGCAATAGCCAGCTTTATTCAGAGTATCAGACAGTTTGTGCTCTGGGGGTTAAGAAGAGTCACATGAGTAAGGTATTCAATCACAAGGACAAGATGCACATGGCAAAACCATGTTTTTCCATATAGGCATATGAATCACAGCAGCTGTTGTAGGCTCACTCTTATCCACCACACCTGGGAGGGGCACAGAAATACATCCCAAGAACAGTTTTGTGTTTTGAAGAAACTGAGGTGTTACAGGCTCTTGTTTTGTTTACTTGGAGTTTTTCTCACAAGCACTCAGAATTCTCACATGAGTTTATTCTTGGACCGTGTTCTGACAATAACCCTCTCCTTTCAGGCTATATCTAGAAGCCTAACATTTGGCAGTTAAAAGGTATTTGATAAAAAGAGCCATTTCTCCCTAAAAATAATTACATGGATCTCACAGGATCCAAGTATCTCACATGGATCCAACACAAAACACAATAAGCTTTTTAAAGGAGCTTTTAGTTTTCTCTAAGACAAGCCAGATATTCACAGAAATAAATAATTAAAATATAATAAAAATAATATAATATATTTATATATAATTTATTAAATATAATATATTTATATATAAAATATAATTTATAATATATAAAAATATTATATAATAATACAATATAAATAAATAATTCTCTGTGTGTACATATGTGAGCTGAAAGGATACATTCCAAAATGTGTATGAAGCTGTACTCTAGTAGAGGAATTGGGGTTTGGGAAGAACTAGACATGTGAAAATTTAAAAAATTGCATGCTTACTTGTGTGTGCATTAACAATCAATAGACAGTGAATAACTTTTAGGAAGCTTATATATAGTTCAACACTAAATTTAGTGACATCTCAGATAAACTTGAATAGATCATACAGACTTCTCAGCTGCATGTGTCCAGAGGAGAAACAGATTCACCATCTCTTGCTACTGTTTGTTCCAGTCAAGAACACAGAAAGAAACTGATGTCAGTCCTAGAGCAATCTTCCTTGTGTGTAAATGGAGAGTATTACTCCCCTCCCTCAGTACTGTGTCACTTAACTTTGCTCCTTGGAGCATGCTGTGGTGCGGTAGAGCCCTAGGGTTAGCTGCACAACCAATGGAGTCAAAATACCACCTAGCTGTGGAAAACTCAAATATGGCTAGCTTAACGGAGAAGCTGATTAGTTTATATCACTTAATTTTAATATTTTTTCAGTTTTAATTTTAAAACGTGTTTTCAATTTAGTCAATTAAAAAATTCTTAGGGGTCTTGAAGATATACAAATGTAATTTTTCAACTTTAAGTTTTGTGAAATCTAAATTCAGGGCAAATATTTCTTATGAAAATTTAGTCTCCTGATTAATAGGATTTTATAATTGTAAAATGCATATATTTCATGGATGTAGTATGAATGTAGACTGTAGTATGACCAAATAGTATAAAATACCTTATAAATAATATTATATTAATTATATGTTGACAATATATGCTGGATAAATTGAATTAAAGAAACAACATGAGTTATGTTCACTTCACTCATTTTTATTTTACTTTATAAAAATAAATATAAGCACTTGAAATCTTTAAATTACACATATGGATCACATCCAACTTACGTGAACAATGCTATGCTTTCTAAGGGTGAAAACATCATAAACACATTTACTGAGAAAGTACTTAGCATAAAGATTCTTGTTTTTCATTTGTGCACAGTTTGTAATTATATGTAATAACTGCAGCAGTTTATGTTGAGAATGTTATATTTAATTTTTGAGAAATCCTAATATCTAGCTTTCCCTAAACAAGTAGAAAACAGGACAAAACTATTGATTCTTGCATCGCAACAACTTGATGGAATGGACAGACCCTGTCCTACTATTTAGCACAAAGCTCTTTGTTTTTCATAACATACCCTTTCAATAAAATAATATACCACTTTAAAAGACCTCCAAAAACATTTGGGTTTGAGGTCCCTGAGTCAAGTGGCAGGACGATGTAGAAGTAAGCTGTTTACCCACTAACTTTGTTATAACAGGAGTTCTCTGTTTTGGATGGTTCTCCATTTTTGTTTTTCAGCCACAAAAATTGATCAACATTTTACAAGGTGGAAATCCCACTGAAGAGCTTAACAGTTGCCCATAAATCAAGTAACAAAATCAGAGTGAAACAACATCTTGCATCGTGATGCAGAAAACCCTAAATTAAGTCAGAGTCTGTCCCTTTAAATCTGAGGAAGCTCCTAAGTCCCCTCTGCGCTGTTGGCCTGTGCAACAGGCTTTAATTAGCACAGATTTTTCACGTTCATGGATAGATTAGAAATTTGGAAGTGCTTAATGAAAAAGGTCTGTTACCTTGACCAGGCTGAAATTGCAGTTAGAGGACATTTGCAGGCTCCAAAGGCTGACTGCATACAAATATATGAATATTTACACTCTGCACACAAAAGTGAAGTTTTTGGATTGTTCACTAAAGCAATATTCATTTTTATTTGCTGTTAATACCCTGAAAATGTGAACTATATCTTTAATAACTTTGAGCTAGATATAACTAGACTTTCTATGCCCATTCAAGCATCTTAACTTTCCCTTTGCCCATTGAATTAAAGTAGATATGAAAACAGACCACTGCATGCTTTAATACTGCTCATTCTCCATATGTGGCTTACAGTCTAACTATAGAAAAATAAGTGTAGAAAAATTCATCCATACATACAAAGTAAATAACTGGAATATCCACAACTTATTTTAAGTGCAATAATGAAATAGGGAGTGAGTGAGATAGACTGATAGTATAGTGCTGATGTTCAATGTCACAGGAACTGGAATCACCTAGGAGACAAGGTACAGGCATATCCTGAGAAATTATTTATATTACATAATCCTTCAGGCATATCCATAGGGATTATATTTTTTAGGTGAAATGATATGGCCAGACCTATCTTAAAGAAGGGTGGTATCATTCCCTGGTTTGGGTTTCTAGACTGAATATAAAAAAGGAAGCTAGCTGAGCATGAGCCAAGACAATTCCTTCCTTACTGATTGTGAAGGCATTGTGAACAGCTACATCAAGACTCTACCTATTGTCATGATTTTCCCACCAATGGGGACATTACTTAGAACTGTGAGCCCAAATGAAACCCTTCCTTTCTGAAGACGTTTTGTATCAGGATATTTTATCATAGCAACAGGAAAAGTAACTAAACAGAGACAGTTAGAGAAGATGTCTTTGAAGTACAGAATTTGAGGTGAAACTTGTAAAGATAAAGAGCTACGGAAGAAGCAGAGGAATACTCCAGGTGGAGGGAAGAACATGTATAACTGAAAGGCAACTGGTATCAAAAGCTGTGCGCTGGAAACATGCTCAACTGGACACCACCCTCTTGATTCTGGAAAGGCATACTTATAATTGAACATAACCTAGATGAGCCCCCTCCATGCTCAGGATAAGCTATGCCCAGGCCAACATTCACCTAAGCCCAGGAGCCCCAGATTTCACCACCCATTCTAGAGTTGTCCTTAGTTTATTTGGGGGATTGTTTGCTTTTGAGGAAATACTTCCTATACCTCTTGGCTAGGTTTCTTATCTAGAGCCAATACTCTGTGCTAAATTTTGTGGGGTTTGGGTTTTTGTTTTTTTTTGGGGGGGGGTTGGTTTTTTGTTTTGTTTTGTTTTGTTTTCTAGAAATGGAAACTTTTGCACACTCAGATCATTCTTTGGTCACTGGGCCTTTATTTTTCTCCTTAATATGTGAATAGAAGAATTTACAGAGGATGTGCTATCGATGAATTGTAAAGCAGAAAAAATTAGAGAACAGGAAAAATAATCTTACTAACTCCCAGAAGTCCTTGGTTACAATAAACTCTGTTGCAAAAGTCTAATCAACCAACACAAGAAAAGTAGAAGTTGAAAGCAAGTATATTCCCTGCATGTGTGGGAAATAGTCAGAGAATACTAGTGCTCACACAGGTAGCTTTGGATTCCAGCTGATAGCACAACCTCAGCAAGTGATTCAAGTTATTGGGGGAATAACAAAAAGGATTCTGAGTAGGAAGACACATAATGGCAGGTGGAGGCCAATTAGTGCAGCTCATTAATGAACATTCTGCCTGTTCCATCTCTAGGCCAAGAAGGACCTGAGATGACCATGAATAGCAAACTTTCTTCTCCTGACAGGAAGTAGAATAGGGATGGCTTTGTCTTAGAAATCTATGTCCTGATTTTAAGCAAAGAGATGAAGGGCAGAGAGTTCCTGTTGTTCATTTACATCTAAATTTCCTTCATCTCAACAATCATAGAGCACACACAAAGAATTAAGGGTGACTTTTAGATGCAAAGTTCTCACTCTCATCCCTAAAGTGCTGGTGACAATAACTTAAATAGAAGGACTTTGGTTGAGTAAGCAGAAAGATTGTACACAAGCCTAAAGGCAGATTCCTGTTGCCAGAAACCACCTTTAATCCTCCAGGAACTTTCCTTAACCTTCTACCAAAGGTAACTAACTACCTGGTTGTAAGGACAACTTCCTAAAAAACCCCAACATCCTGTATCAGCTCAGATCCCCTCCTTGATGATCATCATTTAAAATCTGCTTGTTTTTTCCACCAATTTTCTCTTCTCTCTGCCCCCATCTCCAAGAGATAGCTTTGGCAGTTTGATCCCAATAAATCTTTCTTCCTACAGAGTGGTCTAGTTCAATAATTCCTCTGTACCATCACTTGTTGTAGAGGAATAGGCCTGTGTAAAATCTAGGAAGGGTTTATATTCCAGGGGTCTGCATATTCAGAGATCTATGTGGTCCAGATCGAAAGTAGAAAGAATGTTAAGAATGTTGGTACACTCCTTTAATTCTAATAAAGCAGTGGTAGCAAATCTTTAATCCCAGTATTCAGAAGATAGTGTGGTCCACACCTTTAATCCCTAAGACAGAAACAGTGTGGTAGTAGACACAGGAGGTGGAGGTAGTAGACACAGGAGGTGGAGTATCAGTTAAGGAGTGACATTTGAGGATCTGAGTAAAGGACAGGCAAAGTGGAAGAATTAGCAGATTGAGTCAGAGTGAGGATGTGCTCAACTCTCATGAAAGAAAGATGGGGGTCTCACCTCAGAGCAGAGTCAGTTACAGCAGCAGTCAGTTACAAAGTCAGTTACAGATGCACTATGGAGCAGTGAGAGCTCAGAGAATAAGAGACAATGAAGCAGTCTGGCTGAGGATAAGCAGAAAGGCTGACTGAGGCAGACTGCTTCTGTAAAAGACACAGAGACACAGAAACAGCTCAGCAGAAGTCAATATCAGTCCAGAAATGTGAGTCAGTTTGAAGCTGAGCAGAGCAGTTCAATTTGAGGCAGTCAGACAGCCAACCAGAGTCAGTCAGACTCAGAAAAGTTTGGTCAGAAATAATAAGCCAGCTCAGAAGATCAGTTTGAACCAGGTGACTTGTAGAAGAGTTCAAGCCAGAATTCGAGCAAGTAAGTTGAACCATAAGAGTCAGAGTTCAGAAGGAGCTAGTCAGAGTGGTTCAGTTAGCAGTAAGTCATGGAGAATTAAGACTAGATTACACTGAGGTTTAAAGGTTTTAGATTATATGGAGGCTGGGGATGAAGCCTTCCAGTTCTAGACTTAAGACTAAAATTTAAAGAGGCTGAAATACTCCAGGGCTACAAGCTAGAACCAGTGATTTAAATAGCCAAAGAATAAACAGCTTTTGTCCTGAATCAATATCTACATCTGGTGAATCTACAAATTGTTGTGGTATAGTTTCGTCTTCCAGAATCATTAAAATGTTTGACTTAGAATTAGAGACACTGTTCAGTGGTTAAGAGTGTTTACTGTGTAACTAGGCATAGTGGTGCATGTCTTAAAACCCAGTACCTAGGTGACAAAGACAGTCTGATTGCTTTGAGTTCAAGGCCAGCCTGCATTCATCCACAGAATTATTTCCAGGTCCGCCAGAGGTACTTTGTGAGACCCTATTTCAATAACAAATAAGCAAACAGAAAGAGTGCTTGTTGTACATTCATCAGGACCAGAATTTAGGTCCTAGCACCCTTTCTGACATCCTGAGCATGCCTGTAATCTCATCCTCAAAGGACTAAGAAAGGAGCAAACAATAGGAGACAACCAATGCTTTCATTTGGCCCATGAACACAGTCACAGAGAGGTATATATTCCCCACCCCTTTACACATGCTCATACACACCTCTGCTCATGCACACACATTAATTAATTAATTAAAAATAGTTTGGGGTCATTTTAGTGTTAACTAAGTTTATTGAAAAATAATAAGAAAAAGTGCAATAAATGGTGTTTACATTGTTCTCTCTAAAATGCAAACAGAAACGTTTGAAGATGGGAAGAAGTGGAGCAGGGACCAGCAAGGAAGGGGTATGGGTCTGGTTACAAGGAGTTAGTTGAAGAAGCAAGATCAACATGTCAAATTAGTGAAATCATAATAACAACAAATGTTAGCAACTTCAACAATTGATGACAAGAAAAAAAAATCAATATTTATTGAGTGCAAGCTGCTTGAGATATCTCCTATACCAAACCCTATTCAAGCTTATGAGTGTGTTTGATTAACTTATTTTTCAGTTAAGAAAATTTGCACTGGACCACTGCCTAAAATCACACAGCAAGTTGATTGAGACCAAATCAGACTGTTGCATCACTAAGCTCACACTCTTACATATATAAGCTTAATTAACAAACACTACTGAGAAGTTGTTATTTATGCAGTGATGCACTGTTACTAATGAAAATCAGAAAAGTTGTAGTAAGTTTGTTTACTATTATTCAATGAAAACATAAGATGTATTTTGTGAAAAATAGAGATATAAATTTATAATTCAAATGCCCCTGTTTTATTTTCTCTTATCATCCATGATATACTATAGCTTTATATCTAAACAATTGCTTCAAATTTTTATGTGAAGGTAATTAAGGAAGCCACATAAATCTAGCAGGTGGTACCTTTGAAAAACCCTACTGAGGAGATTCTGGCCTCTTAAAGCTAAGGAGAGATTAGAGATAGTGGAGGAAATCAAGCCATGATCTAAATAAAGTACTATTGATTTGTTAGTAGCTCTGCTCAAACTCATCTTGTTGGGTGACTAAACATTCCAGGCACTAGACAGGAAGATGAATGACCATTTTTGTCGTTACAAAAACAAGTCACCTTTTGATCCAAATCAGAAACATGCACTTGTTTTTAACACCTTACTTCATTGCTCAGCAATGTTCAAAGTGCCATCTGGAGTAAATGAGATAGAATTCATTTTATGTTCTAAGCATACTGCTAGGTAGCTAATCACACATTAGCATTAGACTTGGTCATTAAGGATGGACCTTCCTTCATAATCAGCTTTGAGCCCCACCTCTACGTCCCTGGTAGTACATTAATTTTAAGTAAAAAGGAGACTATCACAATTACATCTCTTTAGAATTTGAAATATTGTATGCATGAGGAAGGATGAATCTCAATGTTTCCCAGGATATATAATAATATATAAAGGGGAGGCAGGAGGACGCAACAGGACTTTGTTGAAGCCCATTATAGGAAGCTTACTTCTTGACAATTTTATAGATATATTTTTATTTTCCTTTAATTATTTCTAATCTCTGTTGAATAATATTTAATCGAAAGGATAGTGGAATCTGAGTAATACCTCTGGCCCTGAGGAGACATGCTACTCTAAACTGCTCAAACTATTGTAAGAGAGCAAAGAGATGCCATTTCCCCTCCTGCAGGAAAAAATACAAATGGGTCCTGTCAATCATCTAGACTGTCAAACATCTAGAAGTGTTTTTCTAAACACCTCTCAGAAAAGATGTTTGTTTCAGAAACAAAATACTCGTAAGGAATCTTAAGACAGCAGAAGTAACTATTCTTTAAATGAGATATCTATGTATTTACACATCAAGAAGCTTCTCCCTCCATGCAGTAGTTTAGAGATCATCACTGATAAGTCTAATCTCTCTCCTTTTACCTTTATTATTTTCTTTTTTTAAAATCTCCCCTTTTCAGATACTGGCCTAAACGCCACCCTGACACTCTGGGACTCCCCACCACCACCATGCAGCTTTCAGACTTCTATTGATGTACTTGATCGGTTTTCCTGATTTTTTACTCAAAAAACTAACTTTTCTTCACTTTAGCCATCTCCCTGCGCCTGGAAACTGTGATGATCTTCAGCTTATATGCCCTGGTGTTGTCTTTTCTCTCCCTCAAACGTCAATAAACTTTCTCAGATTTTCCTTCTAAGTCACTTTTAAATCCTATTATCTATGAGACTAAGAATCTGCTAAAAGGACTCCATATTTCTCAGTGAACAAGATCCCTTGCTATGGGATAGGGTCTTAAAAATCTTCTGTGATGGACATCCAGGTTCTTTATATCTTAGGCGAGTAATTGGGCAAGATACGGAAAAGCAGTAGTAAAAGCATGGATTTACTAAGAATGAGAAGGAAGCATAAAGTACACTCCCCAGAATGGAAACTTGCTCAAACAAGCTGTGCCTCTTTATCCTAATTGACAGACACCCTTGTATTTAACTTTGGACTATCTGTGTATGTTCCTGCCACACATTCCATAATTTTAAGCATAGGTGTACTCTGTCATGCATATGCCAACAATGGTAAGAAGAGGTTGTTTTTTTGATTGTTTTTTCTCCTGACAGGTGACTTCAATTACCAGTACCCAACACTGGCATAAACCCACCTCTTAAACCTTTCCTTTTACCACAGTGCACCTACAAGAGGGGAGGTGCTGAAAGGAGCAGAGAAGACTATTTCTTGTAAGGGGCAGTGTGTGGATGACTGTGTATCCCTATTCTCATCTGCCTTACCCTCATTGGAACTTTTATTCTATGCATCCTAGTTTGTTTGATTGCTTACTTAACTTTTAATCTCAAGTCGCAAGATTTGATCTGTATCATTTTAGTCCATTTACTAAGGCAAGTGCGTGCAACCATTGGAATAGAGATGCAAGTGTGTTTTGCCTTCTAAGATCTTTCATAGGACACTCACATCTGGCTTGGCTATGATATCTTCCATGCTTTGGGCTGTCATCGGTAAAAATATCTGCTGTCTCAGATGGTGCATTGGTGAAGGAAACGTTTTGTTTAAAATCACAGTTTTCAACAACATTGGAGTTCCTCCTTCCCTTCTGCCCCTGCTTCATAGCCCATCCTGGAAGACAGGCCCAATGGAAATGCCTCATTTCTGCCTCAACCTCAACTTCCATGAAATTAATTAAATGATGTCATGCTTCATTTTATCTGATTTGGAAGCAATTCATCACCTTTTTTGCTCATTGTATTAGCCCAAGCAATCAGAATATTAATTCATTTGTGAGAATAAGCTCAAGGGTAATTATAGTGAGGTTTAACGTCTAAATGTGTTAATGTCTGCAATCAGAAGTACGTTCTCAGTGTGAACAATTGTTAGACAATTATGGTTGGATATGATTGCCCCACAGACAATCGATGTGTGTCAAGAGAAATAGCAAGAGCTTGTTTTGCAAGTTCTGCATTATCAACAAATTCTTTTCCCCCCACCAAATACTTCCTAAAATGTTCAGCTCATGTCAATCCATTCTCTTGCTTGCTCTTCACATTGTGAACTAAGAAAACATAAGTTGTATTTCTTATGTAAAAGATTCACAAGAGACGACTTGGCATTTATGAATGTCTTAATCTTTCTTATCTGCTTTCCCCCCACAGTGCTTTGATTTGTTTATATTCAAAGAATTACCAATTTAATTGTATCCACTTATTTTTCAATATGCACCATAGTCTCTGTTACCTGATAAATATATTTACCTGAACATATATATATATATATATATATATATATATATATATATATATATATATATATATGCCTGTAATGAAAAGATTCTTAAGTCTTCTCATTACAAAATGCACAATATCTTAACAAAGTCCATCTAAATTAACAAAATGCAATGAATTGGATACAGAGTAGAAAGTGAATATTGACTATCACTCTTTTCTCTAAAAAAGTGATTTTGAATGTGAGTTTAAATTTGATCTCTGTTACTTTTAAATTTTATCTTCTTGAAAGGTCTGTGACAATTTTCGAATGGTAATGGTATGAGGTGATGGTTTCCTTGCTATATAGCATTGTTTTCAGGATCTCTTTGAAGTATGTGCAGAGATGTATCTACTTAAAAGAAAAGAAAAAACAAAACTGAATCTAGTAATGTGAATAAACCATGAACAGGTTGCATTGCTCCATGTAATTAGCATATCTGAGCTAGAGGAAGTTTAAACACGTTCCCATCAATGCTACTTGCAGATCCTTTTTACCTATAATTCTTAGCACTTGAACATTTTCAATACTTTTTTCATCAAACTGTCTTACCCTCTGCTCCCAAATGGCCATAACATCCCTAGCCCTCTGGTCTGCATGCTGCTTTCACTGTGTGCTTTTGCAAACAGCTATCCAAGATCAAGCAGCATTATCAGAAATTTAGGGGAGTATTACCTTGGGTGCCCCATGATAGTAGGGAAAATTGAGTTCATTCTTGGGGTTCATAGTCATCTTAATAAAAATAATTTAAGAAAAGACTCAGAAAGAAACTAAAAGATTTTTTTTTTAATTTGAAATACAAAAAAAAAAAAAAAATCTCAGGACTAGCCAGCTATGGGTCTCAGCATCTGTTTGCAAGAGGAGGATGCAGGAGAGAAGAAAACCATGGCTCTTGGATTAGGCCAACATGTCCACTAATAGAGACTAGTAAATAGCAACACAGCAGGCAAACAACCCCATGGACTAAAGGAGGTGGGGGGGCACACTAGAGAAAAGATGAGGAAGCTCAAAGTGTTAGAAAAAAAGCTGTGTAGAAAAGAGCTAGGAAGAAGAAAAGGGAAGAATATGTTTTCCTAAGTATTTCAGAATATCAGGCAGACTTAAAGCCGCTTGGCTTGCTCCATAAGCACCACATAGAAGACAGGAACTGTGAATAGGATATCATACTAAAGGTTTTAATTACTCCCCCCTCCCATCTCTTTAGAATAGTGACAGGTGAGTCTGCCTTCTGGGTAGTAGACCCTTAGCCAGGGGATTAATGACTTGAATCGAACTTAGGTAATTTACAATATGAAAGTTCCATTCAGGTCAGATAGATTCCATTCTTTTGTCAAGAGTGAAATAGCTTTCCCTTGGTGGGAGGTGGGGGCAGGGCACTCTCAATCCTGCTGTTACAGTAGTTTAGGTTACCTAGATTTGATCTGTAAGCCATATATCTCTTGATGATATTTTCCCATTTCTCTCATAAACATGAGTTCAAATAACAATCAGAGCTAAAGAAAAGATGGCTTTTATTCTGTTTTCCTTTTATAGTTTGGGTTGTAGGTTATTATTTATATTTGTGTTGTTATTATTACTCATGATGATGCTATGGTCTTTTAAAGTGTGTAGTAGTATTAATGCTTTGCTGGATGGGTAGAACATGGAAATAGTTTTCTTCTGCAATTATATCATTAGAGTAGCATCTCAACTTTATAATATTCCGCTAAGCAGCAGATTTTTATGACACCGCATGTGAATGGTAAGATGAAAGTTGATGTTTCTCCCAAAGGCTGAGAGATCCCTCCACTGTTTCCTCACATCTGTATATTTCCTACATGAAAGGTTTTAGCAATAGGAAAAATCTCTTCTTCAAACACGAGGTGGACTTCTTGCAGTCAGCTTCCTTAAGAGCCCTGAGTTCTTTTTCTGCATTGTCTTTATGAGTCTACCCAGGGGAAGGAGCCGATTCCCAGGAGTGAGAATGGGAAAGACCCTGAGCCACAGATGTGCTCATATTAGAATCACAACATTATTTAATCAGTTTCTGACTTTTAATTAATACCCATGTAAAGTACTTGGACAGTACTAAGAATTATTTATTTAGGTTATTTAATAAAGGTCCGTTACTGTTATCAGTAATGGCAGTATTGTTGACACTGCTGTAGACAGCTGCACACATAAAATTTATTTTTTACCAAGTCTCTGCTATGAGAAGAAATGGCTTACACTCTGTGTTTAAGTGACATACCTTCCTCTGCAGAACAATAGAGAATAACTACAGAGTGAGAGTGGGCTGTGTGTAGAGGAATATTTAATCAAATCTGAGTTTGAAAAAGATTCTCAGCTTGGAATATCTGTTTTGCCAGACCTATCAAGTGCTGCAGAAGCAAGTAAAATGGGATTCATTCTCTGTATATGTGATATATATATATATATATATATATATATATATATATATATATATATCATATATATATCTGGTAGATAGATAGATAGATAGATAGATAGATAGATAGATAGATAGATAGATAGATGATAGATAGATAGATGTGTCTTGGTTTTTTTGAGGCAAGGTTTCTCTGTTGTAACTCCGGCTGTCCTCAAACTCACAGAGCTCTGCCTACGTCTGCCTCCCAATTGCTAGGATTAAAGGCATATGCTACCACTGCTCGGCTGTGATGTGTTTTAATATAGAGCTGTTCCCAACTATGAGGGAAAGCTATGGGTGAAGGCCAGCAAAGCTCAAATGATTTCTGAGTTTGGACCACTAAGCCAGTAACTCTCAAAGGCTCTCTGGGATTGTTGTGTTGCCTATGCCCTGTGCTCCTGGAGAAAAACAAAACAAAACAAAACAAAACAAAAAAACTCCTTTCCTTTCTTTTCTGCCGTCAAAGTCTTTCTTCGCCTCTAATTAGTAAGTTCTAATCAGGCATCTTCTTGTGACACTTTATATTGAAGTGATGCTGATAAAGGTGATACAGATGATTTATCACAAAATATATTAAGGTAGGTTTCTGATGACATCCATTCATTTATCATTTATTTATTAATATGCAAAATATTGTCCAACCATCATAGTTGTGATGGCTAATCTTGGTTGTCAACTTGTCTATACCTGAAACTAACTAAAATCCAAGCAGTTGGGCACACCTTTGAGGGATTATTCTTTTTTTTGGGGGGGGGGTGTTATTGAGATGGAAAACCTACCCTAAATCTGGATCATCTAAGGTCAGAAGAGTCACCCTAAATCCAAGTCACACCTTAAAGGGCGTGAAGGAAAGAAGCTTTTGCTTTTTGCCTGCTTGCCCCACTCTCACTGGCAAGTTCATCGATTGTGTTCCTGAGCCATTCCTTCCAGAAGAAATTGCTTCTTCTGGATTCCAAAGGAGACTGAAATGTGAAGCTCTATAGGAATTCCCTGGGACTCCAGACCCACAAAGAGACTGCTGAGACATCCAGTCACATGTACTGAACCACTGGATCCTTGGCCTTAGCTTTTCCATTAAAAGACAGCCATTCAGCCATACTTGAACCACATCCTATAAGCCACTCTTCTTAATCCCATAATCATATCTATATCTATACATCTATAGATAGGTACATAGATACACACACACACACACGTGTGTGTGTGTGTATATAGTATCAAGGTCTTTTAACCATATATATGTATAGCTGTATATATACAGATGTATATGTGTATGTGTGTGTGTGTATGTTTATTCTATCCTTTCTTCTACCTTATAGCATTCTGTAAGTATAATAGTTATCCAGTTTAGAATATCTTCACATACTTGTCTCAAAATATTTATCTATAACCTGTCACTCTTCAATCCTGTTACCTCCCACTTCTCATATCTAGGTAATCAATCATCTTTCTGTATCTCTATATTTAGTCTAGATATTTTATCTAAATGGAGTCCTTACAATAATTTGCTCTTCTATGAATAGGATCATTCATTAACCATATGCTCATCAGTTTCGTTCATGCTGTGGTGTGTATCAGTGTTTTGTTTTGTTTTGAACCCTACCCCATTTTACAGCTATACCACACTTTTTGGCTATTATTCATAGTACATTTTTTGGTCTGTTTTTGTAAGATGTGGTTTCATAATGTAGCTCTGGCTGTCCTGAAACTCACTATATAAACCAGGATGTCTTTGAACTCTCGGGAATCTGCCTGCTCTGCTTCCTAGAATTCTTCCTGATTGCATCAAGATTGTAAGTTCCTAGCCTTTGTTTTACTGAAGTCACTTTTCAGGATTCTTCATAGAGCTGACTTGCTTTCCTATTTGCTATAAAATCAAGGGATTCCCTCAAGTGCTAAGTTATGTCAGCTGCAGCCCAGACTGACTGCGTCTACTGTGGTGCACTTGGGTAGACTTGGGAAAAGGAAGCTCATTAACTATGCTGATGCTTGCACTGCTTGCAATACTGATCAGCCACTGTGGTCTGAGCGGTTAATCTCACTATATTCAGTGCTATGGCATGTTCACTATGTGTCATCCTCATAGAGTTATGAACATTAATAATGTCATATAAAACCTATCTAAGAGTCTGAAAGTAAGCCACTAAGATGGAACAGTGAGTGGTAGGGAAGTGAGGTCACTTGCCTTTGGTCACAAAACTAATTAGGTTACAAGCTAATTACAAATAATGGCCCCCCTCACCTGTACCTAGTGCTTCTCTCATGCTTTCCTTAATTAGAAGTAGGTAAGAACCACAAAAAGTAGGTCCCACGTACCCGAACTGGAGACAATTTTTTACCTAAACAGGAGGTAAAGGAGACCTGAGAGGATAAAAATCCACCTCAGAACTAGAGCATCTCAAGTTGTCGTTATTTAATTCTTGGATATATGGGTTAGTTCCTCATTTTCCAAATTTCGTATTTTGTATTTGGGTATTTTCTACTTTTCAGAGAAAGTCTAGGTTGGTCTACTCAGTGCAGAGCAAACATATGAATCCCTGATCTTTGCCTAGATCTTCTGACTATTATATTTAATATTTTTTACTTGTCCTTAAAACACACTAGTCTTTCCTGACCTAGTAGAATGCTGTCATGACTCAGACATGGTGATAAAGCTGATGTCCAGGACACCTATGTTAGTGTATCAAGGCCTTTTAACTAAACAGAAAATTTTACAGTGAAAAAGTACTAATTGGAAACTCTTCTTAATACACGTTGAATTCTGGAAGCCTTCAGGATTTGTGTTGTACAGTGTCCACTCCTATTAGCTGTATGACAATGCTCTGCACCCCTGTTAATACAATCATTCAGATCTGATTTTGAGCTACTAATGTGAAACACATTTGCCCAGAAGGATGTGACATGTACAAAACAAAAGCAAAGAATTTAATGAGCTCTGGCTTAGAGTTGGAAGCCTTAAACGGTTCAGACCCTGGGCAGCACCTATTCTAATGCCTACAGTCAGATTTCTCCAGTCTTCCGCAGCTGCCCTAAGTTTTTCCTCACCTTGAGATCACACTCTGAGATCATTTTCTTCACATTCTTTCACTTCCATGGTGGGCTGGGGGCAGGTGCGCGGGCGCCACAGAGAACATATCTAAGGTAGTTACTCTTGTAGATTACTGTCAAATTCGAAAAACCATGCTACTGTATACTACGTAACTTTTCTTATTACCTTCTCTTTCTAATAGAAAAACATTTCTAGTCCAATGTGGTGGTGCACACCTTTACTCAGTGAAGAGGTAGAGGCAGGCAGGTGGATCTCTGTGAGTTCAAGGCCAGCCTGGCCTACACACTGATTCCCAAGCCAGTCAGCACTACATAGTGACCATAGTGATGCTCTGTAACAAAACAAAACAATCATCAAAAATGTGTTTCTTCTCCAGAGGCAGCTCACTACTACATGTTGGCTGTTATGTTTGGTTTTAATCAGCAGGCTCACTTTTGTACTTGCCATTTTCTCCACTTTATTCGTCTTTTCTATTAACATTTAAACAAGCTTCATGCCACATATGTCACAAACCACTTCTCCCTTGCTTTGTATTTTTCCATCTAGACCCACATTCATCATTATTTTATGTTAATTTAGTAAAAGTGAATGAGTTTATTCAACTGTACCAAACTCTGGAGATACATTAACAAGAAAATACAATATAAAGTGACTACGTGGTATGCACTCAACAAATGAAGGCTTTCTAAAGTAGTAACGAGCTCTAGAGGGATGGAGTCCTGGCCACAGGTTCTCAGAAGGGAGGATTAATGTGCAAATTACAGAGTCTGGAAAATGCTCTCACAATCCTGAGATGGAGAAGAAAAGGAGGTGCTGGTGCAAGGAGAGCACGTAGAAGTGGGTGCCTGTGCCACCTCAGTGCCCTCCCCTTAATTGCTAGACATGCCACAGAGATTCCTTAATCACAACTGCTATCTGGAAAAAACAAATGTGAAACGCATACATTTAATTTCTAGGTTATACACTTATGTTGTAATTATGATATAGTATATCCACCTATGTCATTCTCTCCTTAGGACTGTCAAAAATGTATGTGTTTTTAAACCACTTTTCGAAAGAGTTTTTATCATTTAGGGTTTCTTCTTTTGCTTTTCCTAAGCAGTTGGGTCGGGTGTCGATGAGAATAAAAGTTCCTCTTGGTTTGTTTCCACTCTAAGTCCATTTGATTTATTGTTTGCTTGTTTTTCACACCTCATTGCTCAAATTTGTGAAAGAAATAATAAAATAACTCCAACAGGTTTCAAACTAATTTTTGATGAAAAATGACTTGCTTTTGTTTTTGTTCACAAGGTAGTTAGTGCCCTGTAGAGAGAGAGAAAAAATGTCATCAAGAAGAGAATTTAGAGGTTACTAGGGAATTCTTGTTTCCACGGTGACAACTACACTTCCATTACTTCCTTAAAGAAGTATACTTTGATTTACAAAATTGAAAATATTTCTAGCATGATATATGAAATTACTAAAAAATACTCCATTTCTATCCCCTGTGAGCAATCAAACAAATGCTAAGCTATCTTTTGTAAGTTTCTGACTTGATATGTTTTTATTATGTGGCTGTAACTTGCATTACGAAAAGGAAACTTACTGGAATATTTTAAGAAATGATAAGATTTCCTACAACACAAAAGGTTTTTGTTGTGCTTTGAACATTGTTCCTCATACTCAAGTTTCATTGTCAATGTAACAGGAGCCAGAGGTAATCAGATTCCTAGGAGATTCCTAGGAGATTCCTAGGGTCTTTAAGAAGGATTAGGATGCTGGAGAGATGGCTCTTGCAGAGATGCTGAAGAGAACCCTGCTTCAGTTCCTAGCACATATATTATAGCTCAGAACTATCTGCAACTCCATTTCCAGGGTACCTTGTCACTCCTTTCTGGCCTTCCTGGTCTCCTGCAGAGAGTGCACATACATACTCTCAGGCACGCTCATATAAAATAATAAAGCAAATAATTTTTGAAAAGAAGAGTTGGCTTCAAAGGTTCTTCCTTTATGTGTGGATTTAGAATCTTAAGTAAAGATAGAAGTTTAAAATTAACTTTCTCTCTCTCCTCTACTACCACCACTATTAGAAGACCCTTGTCAAACACCAGCATTGAATTTAAATTTGGCCTATCTATCATATGTAACTATAGTATATATAAGAGCTAACCCAAACCCTGTTGAACTTCTGTCCAAACAACTTCTGTCCATGATGTCACTCATCCTGTGCTTCTATGTTATTGCAACACAAAATGAAAAACAGAATATTCATAAAGATAACTTGCCTCCTGATATAAACCTGTAATTTGAAACCATTTTCTAAATAATAATAATGAATAATAATTTGACCTAAATTATTTCCCTGTATTTTATTTTTCTCATGACAATACATTATTATGGAAAAATATTGTTTAGAACAGACAATGATTTACTAAACATCTTGAGAATGTAGTTGTGACAGAGTATTTGTCTAGGGTATAGAAAGCTCTGGATTTAATCCCTAGCAATACAAAGAATAAAAACAAACCAAAACATTTCCTTTTTAATTACAAATGTACAAAAATATTAAAAGAAATGCTTGTTTTAAATAAATCTTAAAAATGGAAACAACAAAAACAGAAACATTTTTAAAGAAAATGAATGTTATTTAATGATAATAAAATAACAAATGGAAGCTTATTATTATGCTTAGGTGAGTGTTGATTTATTATTCAAACACCAATTTTCTAAGAATAAATTATAGTGATAAAAATAATTCTCAACTATATAGTCATTTTTTCAATAGAAAATTGATTTATTTCATTGCTATACAAATTATTTCTAAAACACAAAAACTGTATAACTACATGAATATCACAGTAAAATAAATCTTTATAATTCATTAATTTAACATAAAAAAATAGCTCCAAGGAAATAATTCTTGTTATGTAGTCAACTTCTTTAAATAATATCCAGATCATATCTACTTCTAATGTTTTGCTATTTTGTGAATATCAAATAGCTTGAAGCCATATTTTAATTTTTTATAAAATTGCCTCCTTTCCAGTCATACTTAACCCACTGAAAATGTGAACACCCTGATTCAGCCTTCTTTTTAGGCCATGATGTTTTCAACAAAATAGACATTCTTCCAAAAATTAGGGGGCAAAAGTGGTGAAAATTCTTTTTTTTCCCTCATTAAAGTGTGCAAATATTTCAACTGAAATGAGTCTCACGTATTTCGTCTTTTTACATTGTTATGATCCTTAATGAATATTTTGATCACACAATACTTGTCAAACAAGTTTAGTCTATTCATAATGTCTTGAAAATGCCTTTTAATTTAGATAGTTTAAATCACATGTCCTCAATGTTAGTTGACATAAAATATATCCAATTAAGTATACCTTCAAATATTATGTGAAAATATTTCAAACCCTAGTGATATATTCTAATGTCATATCTTCTATATTATTGAGCTCTTGTGGTTCTCGTGATTAAAAATTGGCAGAAAATGAATATTCTTAGTTATTTCTTAACATTTAATCCCATATTACAAAGGAAATTTGTTGAACATTAATCTCTCACACCACTAAGTTATACCATGAAGGAAAGTGAAAACCCAAAGCAGAGGCTGTCACGTTTTCCTAACTTAGTATGACTATTAGTAATAACATAATGTTGAAGGAATTTTTAAGTGCACACAAGTCACCAATTATATAACACATTAAGACTGAAGGCATTAATGAGGAATGTTCCCACCAAACCAAGTTTTAGAATTATACAACTGATAGCATATATATTCATCTAAAACGAAAAGCATCTTTATTTAAATTATCTGGGCTGGAGAGATGCTCAGTGGGTGAAAGCACAAGCATGAGACACGTAGATCCTAGACACAGCTTTAGTGAGAGAACCTGGCTCAAAAGAATAGGGCAAAAAGGTTCTCCTTCTGACCTTTGCATGCAGAGACAATAAACACTCACACATATGAGTACATACATCACACAAGTACATACCACATAAACAGGCACCAAGGTCACACACACAATATATATAATATAAAAATATGAAAAATGTATTTTTCCTTGTTACCATGGACAGAATATTTTTATTCCCTTAAAATTCACATCTTGAAACCAAATCCTGAGTATGAAGGTATTTGGGAGGTAATCTTTAGCAGGTATTAGGGAGGAAGGTGAGCTCTTGTAAATGGGACTGGTATTCTTTTAGATACTATAGCCCAGTACGGTGGCACAGAACTATGATCCCAACAGTAGGATGGTGAACTGAGGCAGGAGGATCACAATTCAAGGCTAGCCTGAACTACAAAATAAGACCCTGTCATGACTGGGGGAGAGAGAAAGGGAGAGATAGACAGAGATAGAGAGGACAATTCTTTGTAGACCAAGAAACCTACTGTCATTCCACACCGCATCTATCCATGTGTTAATTTTGGATTTTCCACCTTCCATAACTAGTAGAAAGAAGTTTCTTCTCACCACAGTTGAGTTAACAAAAAGAAAAATAAATAAAAAACCTCCCTGCACTCTCATGTATATATCCACCAGATGGGCAAGATGTCCTTAAACCAAAATCTGACATATTAGTGTTTGTGACTAATATTTCTTACATCTAAATGTTGAATTCGTGACAGTACTTTGAAGCCACTTCCCATGGCTCACAGAGGCAATCTCCATTACAACATCATTTCTGAATTTTTCATTTTCTCCCATGGGCTGATCACATTTTCTCTATCCATTTAATTTTCCCCAGACAGCTTACTTCAGTAAACTCAAAGAATTGTATAAAAAACATGTCTCGAGTCAAAATAACTGCTGTTCTCTGAAAATTTCTAGGAAGCTAGTCAAAGAAGAAAACAAGAGAGTTTTCTCTACATATGACATTGAGGATACAGACTGGCTTTTCTACACTAGCTAACCAGTATATTTGTGCCTCTGTGGTGAGCTGCCAAATACATTTACCAGAGTGAAGATGAAACCTCAGATTCTAGCCATTAAACTTCTCTACTTTATATGAGGCATAATGACTCCTTCATATAACCTAAGCACTTCGGAGGCCAAGGCAGAGGCAGGAGGCTCAGGAGTGTATCGCCCACCTGAGTTATATGAACAAAATAAAGATTAAAAAACTCAAATCCTTTTCTTTGTTCATTTATTCCCTAGCCATGGACAAAGCGATCATCCAGTCAAACAATTCAATGTGCCTTGTGAGATGTGCGAAGTATTCTGAACTCTGAAAACGACTGAGGTACTGCTTTGTCTTCAAAGGTATATATATTTGCCTCTCTGCACTGTCTGCCCTCAGATTTTTCTCTTCTGTTTTTGAGTTTATGATAATCATTTTAGTATATTTTTTGCTAATGTTATTATTTTCTTACTTTAGGAGATTCTCTAGCTTTTCTGGAATAAAATAAAATCCATTTTTGTGTGGATCCAGCAATCCTTCTGGAAACAGATCAGTACAATCTTGCTGTGAATTAATTATTCATTACTGTCTTGAGATCCACACTGTGCTCATTCTTAAGCTCTGCACCTCTCCAATTCTTTAACTTCTTGTCAGGTGATTCTATGTCTGACATCCATAATAGATTCTCCTCACATTTATCTTTCTTGCTCAGACTTGTCCTTAGAGTCCTAAGCTGGCTTGTAGAACTGCTTGAGCCGTAGTTCCTGGTTTCACTAAAGCATCCTGTATACAACTGAATTCAATGTTATCTCTCTCAATCAATAAATGGCTTGGTTTTTCCTTATTTCAACAAAGAAAACACTGTCTATTCAGTTAAAATGACTGATTCATAAATCTTCCTTGATATCTCATCAATTCCAATTGAGAGAGACACTAACAGAGAGAGAAAACATAGAGACATGTGTGTGTGTTTCTATATTCATAGTGGGCTTCTGCTATGACATCCTCTAAATAGCCCTTCTGCCCACAGAATAACAGCTTCCAAATAGAAACACAATCATTTTATTTCTCAGTTGCAACTCCATCAATGACTTCCCATTGCTACAGTGAAGTTTGGAATCACTGCCTTATCTTGAATACTCTGCAATCTGAGTTTTATTTTCCAGCATCATTAGGACTGTTTATGACTTATCATTAGCCCAGACCTGCACATTGTTTCTCAGCACCCTTTTGACCTGAACCTTGTGCACTCTGCCCTTTCATTGGTGCCCTTTCCTCCTCTTCTTTACCTCTTGACACAAATAATTGCAATGCATCTCTATTTTAGCTCAAGCTATCAGTTCTTAGAGAAATTTTACCCAGCTCTCTCACTGTCTCTTACTTCCATCACAAACTTCCACAACACCAGACATTTCTCTTTGCCGCTCTTGTAAATTAACATTTTTCTGTCTCCTCAAATTATGATCTCCGAGTATAAGGAAATACATTTGTCCTCATATAGTTACTAACACATCTGTAATTCCTAATAAGAGATATTGGTTAAAATATATGCAAGTCATGAGTGAATGCTGATTGTGTGTGTGTGTGTATTTGTGTATGTACATATGTGTGTGAGTGTCTGTGTGGTAGGCAAGGAAGAAATTATTAACAGAATACATAGATGAGAACACATCCAATATTTGAAGTGATGTTCTAAAATTTGCAGAATGATTGCCTTATACTTGGCATTAGCCTAAGGATTTTTCATACATTTGATGAATGTCTTTCTTTTTTGCTCCATTTTTCCCCCTAGGAGAAACTGAATCTTCATTCAAAGAGGGATGACAGTTTATATTCAGTTGTTATGCTTTGAATGTGACATGTCCACCACAGGCTCATATGTAACAGTATGTTTCTGTGGCTCAGCAAGGAAGACACAGAAGCATTCTCCTACAAGAAAACTCTGCCAGACCTCAGCAAAGGGAACCACTATCTTGTCCAGCACCATACTCGATTGACCATGGAACCCTGAGCATCTGAGCTCAGGTGCTTTTATTCATTCATAACTCCTCAGGTGCACATCATAAGGAATCAAACATCCCCCACAGAAATCTAACACCTGCAGACAATACAAAATGCCAAGGCCTTTGCATCCCTTCTTCCAATAGTGCATGAAAATAATTATTTTAAACATAACTAAAATTAAACTTCCCCAACATTTCCAGTAGAAAAACATTATCAATGTCCAATTATCTGGAATTCACTCATGATTTTCTGAGCTCCCCCAAAGGGCTTAAATCACTTCTTTGTCTCTGCCCTCTGCAGCAGTTTGTCTTCCAGGCTCTGGCTGGCTTCACTCCACTGCAGCTGCTGTTCTTGGTGGTCATCCCATGGCATCTTCAGAATACTAGAGTCTTCTGCCGCAACTGGGCTGCACTTTCACCAATAATCTCTCCTGGGCTCTTTTCATGGTGCCAAGCCTCAACTTCTTTAGACAACCCCTTCAATCTGGGCCTTCAACTGCCACTGGCCTCTCCTGGCCTCTCATAGTGCCAAGCCTCAGCAGCTCTCCATGACTACTTCATGCCCTCAAAACCAGCATCAGCTGGCTAAATCTTCAAGTTTTGCTTCCAGCACAAGATAAAACCTCAGCCAGTTCTGGAAGGCGGCTTCTGTGTGCTGACCCTGAGGAAACACTTCCACGATTTTAAGATAGAGTCTGGTTTGCTGGAAAAATAACTAGTCCTTGTCTGCAGGAAGAGTTCCCTCATGGGTGGAGTTCTCATCACCATCACCAGTACCTGGACCACTTGTCTTTCTCTTAGTTAGGTTTGCAAAAAAGAAAAAACAAAAAAAAAAAAACTGATCAGTTTAACTAAGTGGCTTTTTGGTTCCAAGCTGTAGCTTCCACAACAGCAGGGGGTCCTGGGTCAGCGGGAAGAATCTCTGGTTGAAACATTCTGGTGGTTTGGCAACTTTTTTCACCACCACCAAGGGGAAATACACAACCCCTTCCATAGATCTCAAACATAACATCTCAAGCTTCACACATATTCAACACAACTATCAGAAAACTCAGTTTGTGAAAAAGTATGCTACCACCAGTGGTTGGAGGGAGTGTGGGCTCCATTATCAGGAAAAGGAGTAAGAATCTTACTTTTTCCTGATCCCAGCCGAATTCTTTATCTCTAAAGGCCTCCGTTCTGTGGCTATCATCTCAGAGCTTTTTTTTTTTCCTCATTTATTTATTAATTTCACAGCCTTTTCTCTTCATAAAGACATTTTTTCCCCTTTCTCTCTCTCCTCTTCCTTCAGGAGCCTTCAATTAATACCTTAAATCTCTATCCTCTGGTAGCTTCTCTGAGAGTACTTACTAATCTCTGCAAGGTCTGGAGTTTCTTTCTCTTGTTCCTTGTCTTCAAGTTGGATTAGCTGGTGTGATGTTGTGCCCCATATTTGGTGCCATTTGTAGTAGTATGCTGCTGTGGCTAAGCAAAGAAGACACAGAGGCATCTCCTACATGCAAACTCTGCCAGACCTCAGCAGAGGGAACCACTGTCCTTACCAGCACCATACTTGATTGACCATGGAACCCTGAGCATCTGAGCTTAGGTGCTTTTATTCATTCTGAATGCCTCAGGTGCAGATCATAAGCAATTAAACACCCCTCCCCCCAGAAATCTAACAGCTGCAGACAATACAATTACCAAGATCTATGCATCCCTTTTTCCAATAGTGCACAAAAACAATTATTTTAAACACAACTAAAAATAAATTTCCACAACACTCATACATTATTAAGAGCTTGGTTGGCAGCTAATGAACTTTTGAGAAGCGTTTAGATCTTGAAAGTTGTATCCCCCCACCAGTAGACGAGTTCCTTGATGGATTTCTAATATGATATTTTTGGAAAGTGGCAAAAAAAGGAGCCAAAGCCTAGTTGGAGAAAGTAGGTTACTGGTATTATGTCCCAGGAAAAAGTATCTAATCCTCTAGCTCCTCCTTTTACCTGTGCCTCCTGGCCACCAAGAGGTGAGCAATTTTGCTTCTTGTCACTCTTGCCCCCATGATGTCCCCTCTCACCTAATGCCCACAGCAAATGAACAATCCCACCATAGGACAAAAATATCCTAACCTGTGAGCCCAAACAAATCTTTCTTCCTATGAAGAGTTCCCTAGGTATTTGTCTGGAGGATGAAAGGACACCAGTAACCCCTGACCATATATTGCCTTTTACACACCCAGGCTTTGCTGGACATACATGACTAGAAAGTAGTTTTTTTTTTGTTTTTTTTTTTTTTTGCCAGTGAGAATTAGTTAACACTGAACCTTTACTCTGATAGCCTGTGCTAGTCCATTTGTACAGTATTCATTTATTTCTCATAAACTAAGATTCACTATCTATATCTCTTACCTTCATGTAACAATTGTCAAGGCTTGCCTCTCTATGTATTCCAAAACAATGCCTAGAATAATGGTTTAATCAATAGGGTAAGAAACATTAAATTGACATAGAACAATGCTTGTTAAATTGAGTTTAGCTATGAAAAAAATAGTGGTACTTAAAGAAATCTGTATTCCTAGGCTCCATCACATGTAAAATGTTACTCAATATAATGAGATATGACTCCAGTGTTTGTTTTGGGATTTCTGGGATTATTCTAAGCATAATATGTTTCAGGGACTTATTGTAACTTAAGACTACTCCAGCTCAGAGAGTTGGAGTCCAAAGCATGAGGTTACTTGGTCAAAGTGTTCTTGATTTACTAGACTAGAGATTAGATTAGAGGCAGTGAGATCATCACTTCTCAGTTTTGGAGCTTTGCTTCTTGCATTTCATGTGCCCAGTATGGTATAAATTGAAGAGTCTTACTTTAATTCAGAGATAATATGAAAATAGCATAAAGATTTCATTAATATAATCTATTTCCCTAAAGTGAAGTTACACTAAAACTAACTATATCCTGATTCTTGCTTTTAAATGGTGTCTTTTTAAAACTCAAATGCTAAGTTGCACAAATTAACACTTATTTTTTGGGAGATTGAGGGAGATTGAGACAAGTCTCTCTATGTAGCTCTGGCTGTCCTGGAACTCATTATCTAGACAAGGTTGGTCAAACTTACAGAGATCCTCCTGCCTTTATCTCCTAAGTGTTCACAATAAACACATGGGCCACCATTCCTAGCCCCAATTAATACTTATGATCTGACATTGAGTAATAAGTCTGCTTCATCTGAAGTTGGTGTAGTTGTTGTCTCTTTTACCAGAGTCCATTCTTTTTAATAAGACCCATTCTTCTGCAGTGCTCATGTTCTATTATATAAAGATGTGAAATTATCTTAAGGTTCACAATACAACATGAATAATGTATTACTTTTCTATTGCTGCTGTAAAGATCACTACAAAGTAGCTTTTTAAAAGCACATATTTGTATCTTAAAACTCTGGAGGCAAGAAGTACAAAAACAAGTTTCATCTTGTATTAAAATGAGGATGTTGATAGGATTTTTTGTTGTTGTTGTTGGAGGCTCTAGGGAGAATGTTTCTACAGGGTACCTGCATTCCTTGGCTCATAGTCCTCTTCTAGAATGGCATCATTCTGACTCTAGATTCTGTTATCTTTTTCTTTAGTTTTAATCCCCCTTTCTGTCCTCCTTTCAGAAACTCTGAGAGATGGGTGTGCTAACGCACATCTTTAGTCCCAGCACTCAGGAGGCAGAAGTATGTGGATCTCTGTGAGTTATAGACTATCCTGGTCTACATGGCAAGTTCCAGGGCAGTCAAGGATCCATAGAAAGATTCTATCTCAAAGTACAAACAAGCAAACAGAAAGAACTTTTGTGAGCCAGGTGTGGTAGAGGCAGGAGGATCAGGCATCCAAAAATTTCACCCTTAGCTACATAGTGAGTTTCAGGTTCTGAGCTACTTTGTGAGAAAGATGGACAAAGCAAGGAGTAACATAGGAAAATTTGTGATTACACTGAAATCATCTGGGGACTGGAGAGATAGCCCAGCAGTTAAGAGCACTGGTTGCTTCTCCTCTTTCACAGGACCCAAATTCAATTCCCTGCACCTGCATGGCAGCTCACAGCTGTTTGTAACTTCAGTTCCAGAGGATCTGGTACCCTAACACAGGCATACATGAAGGTAAAACACCAATGTACATAAAATGAAATAATAATAATCATTTTAACAAAGCATTACAAAAAAAAATCCTCTGAAAAACCTGGACTCCATCTGAAAATCTTGAATCTCATTTGCAAAAACAGTTCTATTTTTAAGGTAACATATTTACAGATTTCTGAGAATTGGGGCATGGATGTCACTGAGGGCCATAATTCTACCTACTACACACACACACACACACACACACACACACACACACACACACACACACAAACAACTCTCAATTATAAGTCTGCTTAATGACTGATACATCAAATAAAGCATTTGAAATGGTAGCTTTAACTCGTCTCAGTCAATGATCTTTGTAAAAAAATATGTGTGCATATTGTATAGGTAGGAAATTGATAGGGGTGAATACATATACAGATGTGTACACTCATAAGAGCACACACATGCACACACGCACACACACACACCTGCATAAGCGTACACACATACATAAACATGCAAGCACAAACACACAGGCACACACACACACACACACACATGTGTGTCCACGTGCACATACAGAATTGACAAATTTTCAAATCCTCTTGAATCAATAGCTAGAAACATCTTGAGATAACCAAAGAAAGCAGCTGAAACTCAGAGACATCAAGAGAGAGATTCTTCTGTGAACATTCCACTTCCTTTCATAGAACAGGAGCTCCAAATTCCAAACACTTATGGTTTAATTTCACAAAATTAAGAAAATCACTTCTTTTTACCTTTTTAAAAGGATCCAATAAAGAGTTTTGTTATGCACAGGTGTGGAGGAGCAACATGCCTCCTAAATTCTCAAGCAACTAAAGATCATTCAAAAGAAATCAGAAGTCATTGAAGAAAAGCTTGGAGCTTTGTTTTGTTTTTCTTTGCATTCTCCATTGGTCATGACTAAAAGTTTAGAGTTAACTAGATATATTTTTGTGAATTTTTCAGTGTTTAAAGTCAAATAATTTCTGTGGGGTTTTATTCTTCTTAAAGTCTTTAAGCTTAAGATTCGAATCCCGAGGGCAGATCTGAAAAGGCCTGGGTATTATTGTCCAATGTCAAATGATCAGCCCTGAAAACATAGGTAGAGGTAGTATTATACAGACTGAACAGATTATATTTAGAAATATATATGTATACATATATACATATATGCATGTAATAACAACCAGGGAAAAAAGAGGCATGAATTCGAAAGAGAATGGGGAGGGTTTAAAGGGAGGAAAGGGAAGGGAGAAATGCAATTAAATTATAATCTCAAAAATAAAAATATGTTATTATTTATCTTTTCTTCTTGGGTAAGAGTTACTCTCTGCTCCTGAAACATATCTGAATGGATGTGAGATTGTAAGCAAAATCTGTAATGATTTGAAACAGGCTTTCCCCTAGTGCTGGAGCACTCCTGTATCTTGACTTTATTTAACTAAAATAAGAGATTGTGTTAATCTGATTACCTATCTCTTTTATTATGAGAGACTGAGCTCGAGGGTTTTTTTTAATGCTGCTTTTTCAAAGCATGCTGTGAAAATTTACAAAAATGCCTCTGAGAAGCAGAGTATCCATCATTCTGACAAGTTCTAACCCTGAGCTCAATTTCTAGTGAATGCTTAAAGATCACCCTTCTTGAGTTAATTTTATAATGTTTCTTGCTAAAAGGCTGTGCTCATTAGGTTTGTGACAAAGAGTAATCATGTCTTAAGCCAGTTAGTCCTTGGCTTTCCTGGCTTCATCAGATACCTTTCACTCTCCACACCAACCCATGGCCCAACTCCACCAGTCTATTGTTACCAATCTTGGTCCAGCAGTGGTGGTATTCACTAGTATTTAGATCATCTAACCCTTAGTGCTACTGAAAATGTTAATTGAACCACCTACTTCAACAAATTGATGACTGTGTCGCATGTATGTTTGTATGTATATGGGTATGTATGTCTTTGTGTTCGTAAGTGTATGTGTATGCATGTTTGTGTTTGTACATATTTGTGTGTTGATGAATGTGTGTGTGAGTGTGTATGTGTGTGTGTGGTGGGGGGAGATGGAGAGCGCTCTACCTTCAGAATCTCCTTGATTGAAAAACTGTACATTTGGAGACTGAGGCTTTAAGGATGGAGAACCATATAATGAATGCTTTAGATTCACTGCTTCTGTCTGACATTTATCCAGCAGAATTTATAGGAAAAAAATCATTTAAAGTGGTTCTCTGCCTGGTATGTCATTCTTGTTGATCTGTTAAGAGCTGTTTTTCTTTCAAACCACCACTTTCCTTTTAAAGTACTACTGTAATATTTTGAAAAACCCAATACATCTTTTCCTCCCCTTGTTAGGACAAAGAATACCTACCTATCTTATTGAGCCATAATTCCAGAAATCATAAATAAATGCTAAAAAAGTTTCATGGTAGTCTACCTTAAACTATAATGGCCCTTGGAAAATATTTCTTCAGAGAAATACATTAAAGATATATGGATCTGTCCAAGAGCTAATAGTGTGTTGAAGCTGACTTGAACCCTGAGTCACCCCTAGAGGATGAGGACAGAAGGTGTCGTTGCTCCACACCTTAGACCTGGCCTAAACCCAGCTAAATTATTAGACATGAATCTTCTCTGAAGCAAACATGCTTTGTCTGCTCTGCAGGCTGGAAACTCAGGCTCAAACTCCATACACAAGCAAGGCCTCTCCCAGCATAGGCTGTCCTAACCAATGGGCATTCTCGGGGTGGCTGGCTCCTCCCTTGTCTGTACCCCTATAAATATACCCTGCACCCTACATTACAGTTGAGACCACGCTCTGACGTATGTTTCCCGAGTTCCTGTGTACTCATCCAGCTCACAGAGGTCCACCAAAGGCCCAGATTGCCGTAGACCCACGGCAGCTATGCTTCGTGGGCAGCTGCCGTGCTCTCTGGGGTCATGCTCATGGCGGGAGGATTCCACTTGAAACCACAATGATACATTACTTTTAATGGAACAAAATAAATCTCACAATTTCCCTATTTGTATCTATAAATTTCCCTATAAACAACAGAAAGGCAAATTTTCAAAAGGGCCTGAGATGTTATTGAATAATTTTTCACCTCTTAACGTTTGCACAGTGAAAGAACAGAGGTGACTATGAGACGGTGGAGACAAGTTCACCGGAACATTAAGGGCAAATTAGTCTCACAGAGAACCATCTACTATTAGGAACTGAGGGATCACATACAGTGGGGTGTGAGAGAAATACACCTCCGAAGGTAGGTAATTGCTTAAGTTCTTATCCCTGGAGGAAAACAAGGACCCAGGACACACAGAACCTGCCTGTCATGTTAAGTTTTCAGCCTTTGTTACTAGGCAGATTCTCATTGCAAAAGACGGACAATGCTATATTTTTCCACAGTAAGAAATCTGTCAAATTTATAACAGTGCTATGTTGTAGGACTTGGAAAATCAAGTATAATTATGGCTGAATATTAAACAGTCATGAAGTATTTTCATTAGTTACTTTTCAGTATTTTCTGAAATGACATCCAGTCTGCGATTATTTCTGATACTTGGTAATTTGTTTTGCGCTAGAGCTTTGAGATTGCTACTTCTACAAATACGGCAACAAAATTTAAACCTCAATTGCTGGATAAGTTAGACTTGTGTGAAGATGGCATTAAAATTTGACAGTGATCTATATACCATCCAGGACTGCTACAAGTGAAACTCATTCCTCATCATTTTTGAATATAACTTAACTATTTAAACTATATATGCATATAGGTATGTCATGTTTGTGTATATGCACATAGCCACATATGTACTTTTATATTCATGTTTGATTAATTTCTACCTCAGTGAACAACAATATAAACAACAGCCATCAACAGATATACTACATATAACTTACAGAAGTTTGATAAGAGCATGTGCGCACATTTTGCTTTTATCATTTAATTTTATGTATGTGAGAAATGTTTTGCCTGTATGTCTATGCACCATGTTCATGTAGTATCCTCAGAGGCCAGAAGAGGGTGTCAGATTCCCTGAGATTGGAGTTGTGAGCTTCCAAGTGGAGGTTAGGCATTGAACCCAGGTCCTCTGAAAGAAGAGCTAGTGCTTTT
Source organism: Cricetomys ansorgei (assembly GCA_026225945.1). Taxonomy (NCBI): domain Eukaryota; kingdom Metazoa; phylum Chordata; class Mammalia; order Rodentia; family Nesomyidae; genus Cricetomys; species Cricetomys ansorgei. The sequence goes on from JAMJFZ010001796.1 coordinate 6,761,624, forward strand.
AAGTTCTGTGCTGTTGTTACAACTCCAATGTGCCCATATTTTTTTAAATACAGTATTCTTTAGCTCTATGTCTTAAAACTTAATAGCTATTCAAACATTTCCCCGTCTTCATTAAATATAGATTAGTTAGGGGCAACATTCCTAATCATTATTCACAGAAAGTAGTTTAACTTAGACTATGATTTCCTCAGTATTGTATGAGGAAAGTTAGTGATAATAACGTTACCAAAGGTCAGAATCCAACCAAGAGTCAGTAACAGCAAAACTATTGTCATGTGAAATCATACTTCAGACCTTTCAGTTCTATGAAATATCAAAGCTTGACTTTCAAATGGTCAATAGACATCAGGAGCTGAAACTAAAGTCTGTCAATTTTATATGATAGCCGAAAATACTTTTCAAAGTCCATGAAGACTCCTGCCAGGGAAGTAGGCAGGCTAACTGCAGATCTTCCTTCCCCTCTTCCTCCATTACTCCAAGTGCAGTTCCCCCAGACTCATCCCCAGTTCTGTAGCCAACCTCCCACTCCAGCCCATCTCCCGGACTCTCATATAGAATGAAACAGGTAGCCTAACTGCAAATCTTCACAGCTCCTTCTGATCCTCTAAATCCAATTCCTCAGTCTCACCTACAATTCTCTACCACCTGCTGTAGCCTCCCACGCCTCTCTGCCCCATCTCAGCAGATCATTCAGACCTCCTCCAATCTTCTTCCCCACTCCTCCTGTTATCCCAGGCTCCAAACCCAGCAGGCATTCCCAGGAAACCCACCAGCCAACCCTGCCAGAAAAGCAGGTAGGGAGCAAAGCAGGTAGGCAAACTGAAGATCTTCTCTCTCCCTCTCTCCTCTCCTCCAAATCGAACACCTGAGTCTCATCCTTAGCTCTGTAGCAGACCACCTGCAATAGCCTTTCCTTACTCTCTGCCCCTATTTCAAGGGAATTAAGCAGGTCCTGATGAAATACACTTTTTTTTCTCCCTCCCATGGACCCCCTCAGTACCCCACCCATGCCCATCCTTGTTCCTAAGTGTCACAAGTGCTCAGATTAAAGGCATGCACTACCACCACAGGGCTGACATTGCAATTCTTAACATTCAAGTACCAAACAAAAGGGCACCCAAGTTCATAAAAGAAATACTACTTTATCTTAAATAACATATTGACCTTCATGCAATGGTAGTGGAAGATTTCAAAACCTTACTCTTGCCAATAGATAGATCACCTAGACAAAAAATAAACAGAGAAATGCTGGAGCTAACTGATATTATAAAATAAATGGACCTAACAGATACTTGCAGAACATTTCACCCAAACACAAAAGAATATGCCTTCCTTCAGCAGTTCATGGAATGTTCTCCAAAATTTATCACATACTTGGACAACAAGCAAGCCTCAACAGATATAAGAAAACTAAAATAACACCCTGAATCCTATCTGACCACCACAAATTACAGATGGATATCAACAACAACAGAAACAACATAAAGATACATACTCGTGAAAACTGAACAACTCTCTACTGAATGAAAAATGGGTTAAGAAAAAAAAATTAAAACTTTCTATAATTGATAAACATGAATACACAAAATACTCAAAAAAGAAAGAAAAAGGGGCAGAGGGAAGAAATACAGGGAGAGACAGCTAAAATTAAGGGCTATTGAGAGGTTATATGGAAACCTGATATACTAGAAGCCTCCTAAAACGTATCATTCATGAAAGTGATCTAAAGAAAATCACCAAATAATGGGGGAGACAAAGCCCCAACTGGCCATCTTTTGTTACCAAATGAAGCTTCTAGTGTCAAAACTGGGTTTCATCTAACTGAGTTATTGCCAAAGGGGGCTTATAGGAACCCTCAAACAAACCAGGCTGTTGCCAAGTTTAGAGGTTCCTCTCCAGGAACTGACCCTCAGGACCCACTGCTAAAGACAATATGGAGGAGTAGAGGTCGTACCTACATAGAACTTTCATACCTACATTCTAGCATCTTTGATACAGGAAAGTTCTCTGCAGGCTATCAAAGGAGAAATTGTACACCTCAACCCAGCCACAAAGGCTTTGATCTAAAATGATGTCCTGCTTGAGGGATATGCTAGGGCAATGGTGGTTCAAAGTTTTGATTAGAGTAACCAAACAATATCTGATGTGATTGAATACCCACTCCATGACATGGCACTCATACTTACACTGTTTTAGTCACCAAGAACCTGAGACTAGATAGCCCAGGGACCTGGGGTAAAACAAAATACTGCATTTTTTTAATGCAGTGCAGCAAGAAAATGACTCCTAATGGCATCCTGCTATATTTAGCTCATTACCTTGTTCAACCATCATCGGAGAAGCTTCTTCCACAGCAGATGGGAACAAATGCAGAGAACCATAGCCAGACATGCAGAGAGTGAAAGATCTTGAAACATTCAGCCCTAAATGGAATGTCTCCATCAAACTCTTCCCTCAAGGCTCTTCTTGTAGAAGAAAGGCAGAAAGCATCTAAGAGAAAGAAAGGATGTATGATATCAAGAAAACAGGGCCCTCTACATCAACATGGTCAAAGCTCATGTGAGCTAGCAGGTAGCATTAACAGTGACTTCACTGGTCTGCCATAGGTGGAGTCTAAAACCTGAAAGGAGAAGTGGACACACGCTCCCATCCCTAACCCAGAAAATAATCTCCCACTGATAGTCACATGAATATGAAAATTAAATTTCCTTGAAGGAAACATACTCTTAAGGGTAGGTTGCATACCCAGAAGTATCTAGCCTATAGAATATAAACTCATTGGCATCTTTGGAAGTTCCTTATTTCATAATGTCATGCCAGGGCTCTTCCTTTAAAAATAAATCTTTTATTATTTATTTATTTAATTTTCTTCTCTATTTCTACCCTACAGGTCCTTTGCATTTATATTATAGCTTGCAGTTTACTGTTTTTATTGGAATTGTGTGTGTGTTAACAAGTGGTTCTCTGTTTCTTGTGCCTTCTCTTGGGTTCCTTTCCTTCCATTTGTTTGTTTTCTCCAATTCTGAAGTGTTAGCTTTTGTTTTATCTCACTGTATCTTATTTTGTTATATTTTATTATTATCCCTTAGAAGCTTGTTCATTTTCTAATGAGAGACAGAAAGGAAGTACACTGGGATGGAAGGGAAGGGGCAGAGGAACTGGGAGAATTAGAGTGAAGGGAAACAGCAATCAGGTTATATTATATGAGAAAAAATATAGGAAAGAGAAAGTCCATGGAATTTACTATTTTTAGCGATTTGAGTTGAGAGTGACCATGACAGTCTCTTGGAATTAATTCCTTACGTCACAAATTAAAGAGTTTCTATTTGTTAGAGACATCTCCAAAAAGAGTAAATGACACCCAAGTTCATCTTTTAGAAGCCACACCCTTTCCTTTCAGCATCCAGAATAAAAATGTTTTGTGTGGATATGATGGCAACTGCTCCAGAGGTAAAACAATATTTTTTATATATGTCTTAAATTCATACTCTTTCAAAGTATAAAAAAATATCCACCTTTAGAAGATTCACTTGGAAAATATAATAGCTGTGGGCAGTATTCAATAATAGAATTGAGAGATTGTTCAAGAAATTAGCTCTGTAATTTTCAAATGAAAAATTATGTGGACATGGACAAAATTAAAGAGACTGGGAACACTGTATACAGGCATATATATGAAATTATACTACTTAGGTTGATAAGAGTATCCCCAAGCCCAAGAGTCACAGGCTCTCTAACAAAATCTTCAGTAATAGACATGAGAACTTCCTTTTCAGTTGCTGGTCAGGGGAGTTCAAGAGACTCCAAATAATATAGCCTATTGCTATTGTATTTGGTTGCCTCCAAGAAGTTGAAGGTATGTCCCTATTATTGAACACACCACTCAATTTGGACATGGGACTCAGATGATGTAAGCTGGGACTCACCATAAAGCTGCCTTCCCAAGGATTAGCTGTTATAGTACAGTAAGGTGATATGCAAGCTGCCAAACAAGGGAGAGAGCCAATCAATAATCCTACCCAGCTGTAATGCCTAGGAACCATAACAATGACGAGCTTGACAAAACATCCCTAAAGGTACAGTAGGAGCAGTTATATCTTGGTAGTAACCAATAGCTGTTTAATTGGCCTCAAGGCCCTCTAAACAGGAGGAAACATATGCCCATTACTGTAAACTTAGCCATGACTAGGGAAGTCACTAGAGGAGAACCTGTTATGGGGTACCTAAAGAAAAAAAAAAAACACTTTTAAGATACCCAACTAAATCAAATAGAGCAAATAGAGTATTATTAACCCTGGGCTGGGCTGTTCCAAGCAGATTGTGGGAGCAGCCTCTGCCTCCAGTTGTTCGAGTTTTGTGTCATATAAAGTCACCTTTGGACATCAGCAACAAACAAGCATTGTTTACAGAAGCAAAGAGATAACAATAAATGTCCAAGCAGTTAATCACTCAGGGTCACACTGTATAGGTATTTAGACCTGGTCCAGAGACCAGTTTACCTTAGGAATCGATGGCTGGTTCAGAGACCAGTTTTACCCAAGATAGTCTGAGCACTTAAAGTATTCTTAGTAATACTTTCATGAGATGGCATAACTACAGTGGACTACTACAAATCTGCTGTCACCACTTTCCTAAACCAGTATAACTCCTAACTGCGTTCTAAATATTTAACCTCATAACCACAATAAAGTGTAGATCTCAGTCCAATGCAATACATCTAGAGCATAACTCCTTCACCTGAGGCTCAGAAGACTGTGAAAGTTGGAAAGATTATAAGAGCCAAAGATCAGAGACTCTGCTGTGAAATTGTGCCTTCTAGTTATGACAGAGAATCTATATCCATAAAAAATTAACAAAATGGCTACCTAAAAAGTACCTGGACAACCCAAAAAAGAGACATTCTAAGTAGATGAAGAAAATCTCCCAGAATTCCACTTCTACATGACAAGCTATAAGAAATTAACAACTACTAAGTGAGAAATGAGGTCCCTACCTGTTATCTAATATGATGTGTTCACCCATAGAAATATAGGAGTATATATAATACACTATATAATATATAGTAGACAACATTGAATCAACTCAACTGGTTGTGTTTATATGTTTATTTCTTTTATATGTATATATAACAACGATAGTTAAAGAAAAGGAGGCCTTGAGTTTGGAAGGGTGGAGCAGATCTGGGAGGGATGGATAGAGAAGAGGGGGCAGGTATAAGAGAACAAGTTATGTTTTAAATTTTAATAAATGCCAGAGAGAGTCACAGTGAGGACACACTCTCTGCACAGAGAGTCAAAGAGGCACAGAGTGTAAGAGACAGAGAGAGGACAAGACACAGCAATGAAGCCTTCTTACTAAGACTAAGGCAGAGAAGGAGAGAGGCTGATTGAGGCAGTGTGGAGCAGTGAGAGCTTGGAGAGGGACAAGACACAGAGGCAAAGAGAGGAGTATGAGGCAGATACAGGTAGCTCAGCAGAAATCGGTATCAGATGGGATGAGCAAGTCAGTTTGAAGTCAAGCAGTGCAGTTAAGTCAGAGAAGTTGCCAGAGTTAGCCAGAGTCTGCCAAAGACAGAAGAGTTCAGTCAGAAACAGTCAGCTGGTTCAGAAGATCATTTTGAGTCAGCAGCTTGGAGTTGAACAGTGAGCTAGTTGAGTTGAATCAACTCAAGGAGACAGTTGAGATCAGTACAGCTTTGAGTTCAGAAGGAGCTAGTCAGAGTGGCTGTCAACAGTAAGTCTCAGAGATTGATTAGATTGTACAGAGGCTTAAATGTTCTAGATTGTACGGAGGCTGAGGTCAAAGACTTCTAGTTCTAGGTTTAAGACTAGATTGCTCCAAGGCTTGAGGATTATGACTCAGTATTGAATTAGACAAAAGAATAAACTTTCCTTTGCCCTGATTTTAATCAATCTGGTGAATCTACAGCTACATGGCTGTTCTGGAACTCCTTGTGTAGACCAGCTTGGCCTTGAACTTAAAGAGATCAGCTTACCTCTGCCTTCCAATTTCTGGGATAATATTTTAATTAAAGTTAAAGAGGAATGAAAAAAAAATAAAGACAGAAAAAGTAACCTCTTCTAAATAGTTCTACCTAAAGGAGCAATTAATGCATCCTTCCTACCTTCCTGCTGAGTCACTAAGGTAAAGTGGGGAGACCAGGTTTTCTGTCATCCTGGGTGACCACATTCAATGGATTACTTTCCACATCCTCCAGGAAGACAGTTTAGTCTTAGGCAGCAAAATCATCAAGTGGCTTTTAAAATTTTTTCATCTCAAAGAGGCAGAAAAAAGCATTTGCAAAGGCAAGTTTTCTAAAGAAAACACTCAAGGACAGGGAAGTCAAGGCTCCACAGTTTAGAGACTAGAAGAAGTCTACAAAGCCTGGCTATGCTGAGAGACCTAGCTAAGGTCACTTTTCAGACAGAATACCATTAACAAGCCCATAGAAAAACTACACAGGTTATCACAATTTTAATTAAAGTCAGGCAAAATAACTGAATAGAAAATTATTGTATTATAGAAATTTTGTTAAAGCATTGTGGACTAAATCAACCCCCTCCCTATAATTTTGTCTACACCGCTTGTGATTTTGTGATGATGTATTAACTGGTTTCTGTGATCTCAGTAACTACCATAAAAGATAGCTAGATTTGGGAATGATGAAGGTCATTAGATAGTCTCTAACCCTATCAATTTAATTAACTGAAGAATAAATTTGTTCCCTATCCTGTGCTCTCAAAGAATAATTGCTGACAACAGCAACAATCATTTAGACTTATCTATATTGTTATATCTACCTTAAAATGACTTACTTAGAGACAGTTTTTGCCTCTTACCAGCTTGCTAAAATCTTATAAATAAAATAATAGTATTCATAATAAAGAAGGAATAGAGAAGAGGGAAAGGCAGGGAGCATTGTAAGCCTCCGGCAAATTGAAATGGAATACCATAGTCAAAACATTTACTTGCCTCAGGGTGGGAAGCAAGAATTAAAAGAAGGTCAGAGAGAAATAGTGAAAAGAAAAATAGGTAGGTAGAAGATGGATTAAGTTTGTTCCAGATCTAGCTAGCTCTTCCAATAAGATTTACAAAATATTTACCAGGAAATAATACATCTATATTCAGTGTGACTCATATATGTAAACATTGAAGTTGTGTCACTAAAGGTAAATGTAAAAAAAATTATTATTTACCGTAAGACAAAGGAATCATTGTAAAAATTTACCAGCACAATGGGTATAAGAAGCAGTTAAAGTAGCTTAAAAATTAAATACTGTTCTATTTAAATTTAATCAAAAGTCTTTTTACCTGTCAATAGATACCTGTTTAATGAGTGTCTGTTTTGTGATAAGGTCTTACTTAGCTTAGGCTGGCCTTGAACTCCTAATCCTTTTGCCCGCCTGTTCCAAATGCTGAGACTTTACTCACACTATTACATTTGAAATTTGTAAGACTTCCTGAATCATCTTTTAGAAGAGTCACATGTGTTTAGGTATCTCTTTTATGTTTTCCTTAAACATCATGAGAGATAAACAGGAAAAAAAAAATATACCAAGTGAACTTTGGGAAGCACAAAGTGCTTTCCCTAGTGGTACTAAGCTCAATGTGATTGTAACATGATTTGTAAAAAAATATCTCAATGATTTTGTAAATAAATAGAAATAATCTTTGGAGTAGAGTAAACTTTGGAGGAAGGAGCTTGAGGGTGGCTGATTTAGTTGTTGTGCTGCCTAGACTTGGCATTAGAACTGAGCCTTAGGACAGCAGTCCACTTCTAAATAAGTTCCCTAGGACCTGGGAGATGTTATAAACACCCCAGAAGTGACTGCATTATAATTAGCCATCAGCTCGTACTCTGCAAGGATTACATTGACACCTAATAGGGATAGCCCTATGCGATCAACCCTTTGAGGAATAAAGGGAATCTTTGTTGACTGTGGATTTTTGTCTTGTCCTTACATAAGGGGAGCACAATTCTGTGTTTTCTCTTGGCTTCTATAGCAAAGAACTTCACATAGCTGACTGAATTGATTTACTCTTCACCTGGCATTTTCTAAACTAGAAGTGAAAAAAAAAATCTTAAATTCTTTGGAATGGCTGGCAGACCCTAACTCCTTGCTTATTGATTTTTATGTTATTGCTCCTGGTTATGAATTATGGATTAAAAACCTTTTATGATAGGTAATAAAAGAGAAAGCCAAGAGAAAATCCACCCCTTATCTCATACCACACCATTTGGGTTTTTTTTTTCTTCTTTTTTATATTAATCTATAAGCAGAATGGGGAGAATGTCATAACAATCCAATTTGTGTCACAGAAAGGCATGAGGAGATTCTTAAGTCATAAGGACACTGTATGAAAAGGTAAATGAGAAACATACCATCTCTCCTGCAGTCAGAAGCAGGTGAAGCACTATTCTCTGAAACATGTCTGATGATCAATAGCAAAGCTCTTTGCATGTACCAATCATATTTCTTTTATCCAGGAAGGAGTGTGTGATGCTTAATATTTAAGATGCATAGTTGTAATGCAGACAGCTAAGTTCTTGGATACCATGCAGCTGCTAAGCCGCACAACTGCTGTGAAACCAGTGTCAGGCTCTAGCACCAATGAGCACTGCTCAGTTTAGAATGTCACTGCTCAGATCTTCAGACTCCGAAAGACAGACAAAGTAGACACATTAAATTCTAACATTCTTTTAAAAGAAGAGTTCTTTTGTTATTTCAACCTTTTCACTCTCTGGTGTAATTCTATGTGTTTCTCCTTTACATACTTATGGATACACAGCCCCACACCCCACCCACACATACCCTTTTGCACCATAACCTTTTCATTCTCTTCTCTTATTTTCCTTTCAAATAACTAGTTCCTTGACATATTCCCTCAGGTTCATCTTGCCTTCTGGATAACACAGATAATATAAATTCTTGACCTCTATGTAATTAAATTTTGTTACAAATTCCTCCCTTCTCATATTCAATAACCTGTGCACTATATCTCCATATCGATTTACCCAGAACATCTTTAATTACTGCTTTATACTCCAGTCAGCTAAATGCTACTGAGACTCACACTGTGCTTTTGCAGATACTATGGTGGTTCATAAAAACAAAGAAATCGAGGTAGATTCTGCAAGATGAGCAGAATTTTATGAAGTCCTGAGGCTAGGGGTGGGAGTATGGGGAGGGGGTATTCCTACTATGTGTCTCTATCAAGAAGCACACTTCCATGCCTGGAAAAAAAGGACAAGTAAAAATCCTACTCCATTCTGTAGCTCTAGCTGGCCTGGAACTTACTATGTAGATCAGGCTCGAACTCACAGAAATCCACCTGCCTCAGCCTCTGGAGTTATGGGATTAAAGGTGTGCCACCATGTCTGGCATAGCCTTGAACTCTTGATTCCTCTGTCTTGAAAAGACCCCTGCCCCATGCCCCACAGTGCGAGCCCCTGTCAGGGTCTACCTGTGAGAGACAACCTCCAAAGAAAACCCATGAGACTTAGGATCGATGCAACAGCATGAGGCTTTTAATATCTGGCCCATAGGGGTTCACCTTCTGCAAGTCTCCAGGCAGGGAAAATGGAAGGTGAACCCCGATTCCTTTGTCTTTTAGCATTTTATGGCTTGCAGGGGAAGGGGGCTGGAGATAGGGCATGCACAACTTTGATTGGCTCAGATTCCCGTGCAGGAATCTGCCTTTTTTATTTTTTAAACTGATTGGCTCTGTTTGTCTGCTGCGGGGGTAGGGGTGTCCCTTACAGTATGTGACAGCTAGCACCAGGGCAATGAAGCCTGAGGAAGTTTGTTGCTTAATCCTGAGGGGTCATTGATTAACTCAGGAATCTGATCCTGGTTCTGAATCTGAATCTGAACCCCAGGTTCCCAGGCCCTTTCAATCTCTCTCTGCCTCTGCCTCTGCCTTTGCCTCTGCTTCCCAGGTGCTGGGATTACATGCGTTTGCCACTTCACTGGACTACAATTCCCATTTTCAGAGTACTTATATTCTAGTGTGCGTTGGATATACACACAACAAAGACAAACAAAATACAATTAGGAAGTGAAAAAGAAAATGCCACTCCAGCTTCTCTTACTCATTTTCTGTTTTGTGGCTAATGGCACAGATCTCCAGAGAAAACAGGAGTGTTAGGTACACAGGATTGTCTCTCCAATGGGAAAAACGAAAAGCCTGTTCTTCCATCCAGAAAATTGAGAGTTGGAAGTAATAGTCTGGTGATCTATATTAACTATTGGGCCTGGCCATATGAAACTCCTACAAGCAGGACCAGTCGCTGGTAATCTAAGTGACCCTTCAGTAGAGGTTATCCAAGCTCCCACAAGCACGAACAGAGATACCTAATATCTAAATAACCCTATAGCTAGGCGCTCTCCAAACTCTCACAACCAGGACCAGAGGTTGCTAATAGCCCAAATGACCTCTACGTTATCAATATAGTCTGGACCAGGCCAGACCCTTAGGCCCTTGAACTAGTACAGGGAGCCTATCTCTAGAACCCATCTTCTTAGGAAATGACATCTACCCTGAATTGAATCAGGTGTTATATTACTCCAGGGAACTTTTTTTCAAAATTATACTTGCCTAAATATGTTGGGAGTAAACAGCCTGGTATCAGACTCCCTGAAGTTTTGATCTAGGCTGACAAAGTAATCTGAAAACCAGTTTTCAGGTTTTCATTCTTATCTCTTCAAGTGGTTGCTTCTCTGCCTGACACCTGCAGGGATCTCCTCCTGTGTGTGCTTTTTCCCACTTGCATCAGTGTTGATTGGATAATTGGGCCACATTTATTTTCTCGTAGCTGTTGTTCACAAAATGGAGTGCCCATCATTCAGAATACCATCTCCTTTAGATCACTTAGATAAGCTTTATCTATGTGATGATTCTGGATGAAGGCACACAATTCGGTTGCCATTGTCCAGTGAAATTAGATGCCATTAAGAGTAAAGAAACCAGGTTTGGAGGACACGTTGGTCTCTATCATCTTTTCAACCACTATCTTTCTGGTTTTCCTGGAAGTCTTCTGCCATAGTAGTCATTTATATTTAATTCTCATTATGACATTTTTATTTTTCCAAGCAAATATGAAATGTGCTATCTTTGTTCAGCTTAATTTCTTACATAGTGTTTGAAATATAAGCAAGTAAATGGTAAGGGTGAACTTAAAAGAAAGTTAGTGTTGTGCTTGAATTTGAATGAGAATGAGAGTGGCTTCCATAGGCTCACATGTTTGAATTCTTGGTCCCCAGTTGATAAACTGTTTAGCAAAGATTAGGAGGCTTGGCCTTGTTGGAGGAAGTATATTACTGGGGGTAGGCTTTGAGATTTCAAAATGCCCATACCAGGCCCAGTCTCTCTCTCTCTCTCTGCTTCCAACTTGAAGGATCAGGATGTGAGCTCTCAGCTACTGCTCTAACACTATTCTGCCTGTTTGCTGCTCTCTTTCCCACTGTGATGGTCAAGAACTCATCCTCTGAAACTATAAATGCATGAGGCTTTTATTAACCAGCGCGTGTCCGGGTCCTGCCTATCCCACGCAGGAGATAAGCATGGCGGGCCTGATTCCTTCCCCCCAGGCACTTTTATGGGGTTCAGGGGAAAGGGGTCTGAGGATGGGGGCTCATGCAGCTCTGATTGGCTCAGAGCTCTCTATGTTAGACTAATTGGGAGTTTCGCATGTGCGGGATCCAGGGGGGGGGGTTGGTATTCGTGCCCTTGGACTAGTCCCTTGAGACAGGGTGGCGCCTGGGAAGGAAGAATCCCTGCTGATAGGTGGTGGGGAGGAGGCTGGGGAGGCTGTTCCTGGGAAGACATCCCCCTTCCCCAACAAGTGACTGCTAGCACTCAGGTGCATTCCTAGGTTTTATATTTCTTAAATCCTTTCACTAGGAGAAAAAGGATCTCAAGGACTAGTAAAATGGTCAGAGACACCCCCACATCAGCCTGTAGGATTTTTTCAAGAACACCAATCTAGACAGCCATGTGATATATTTAGTGGATCCTACAGGTTCTGCTTTAGTCTCTGTGGGCCCCTAAGAGTGCTATTCAATTGACAATGTGGGGCTTGTTCTCCTGGTTTTACCTGTATATTTAAATATGGATTTAAGTGTAAACTGGTAGAGTTGTCTACAAGTTTATATATATATGTATGTATATGTATATATAAATATATAGATATACATGCAATACACATGTAGATATACATACATACACACATGCATATAACCATGATATAATTTTGTCAACCTCTTAGCTTAAGGTTAAAATATATATACATATGTATATATGTATATATATATAGTAGTTAAATCAGAATTAAAATATATTGTTTTGTCCTTTGTTCCTGTAAGAATTCAATATCCATGGACTCAGAGATTTTGATCAGACTTTTGTCCCACCTTTAAATGGTGCACTTCATTACTATGCCTCTTTGAGTGCTTGAGGGAATAATAGCAATCGATATAAATTAAAATTTCATAAAAATTTGCTCAAGTTCACCAGTTTAAGTGTGGCTTAATTTCCCAACTCACTGAAAATTTCATGTAAATGATTAGGTACAAATATTAGCTGATCCACAAGATTGTCAAAACAGACAACAGCAAAAGACTGAAACAGAAAGGAATGTAGAATTGGACAAGAATAGGGTTGGTGGGAGAGAATCCATGCAGAATTATTGTAAGGGGAGATCTCAGACTTCAGGGGAAAGAGGCTATTATTGTACAGTGATAGAAAAGGACACTGTCACAATAAAAGGGAAGGGGCTGTTCCAGTAAGGAGGTCACACCAACAACAGAGCTAGAAGTGACTCAGTTTCACAAAGAGAAAGCATTTCTTTAAAAGAGGAGTAAACTATTAGAAAACATACAAACAGAAAACAGATATGGGAAATGACTGGGCAAGTGCTGTCATCAGACAATGGAGGAGAAAATTCTTCTCCTCTCAAAAGAGGAGAATGGCAAGAGAACCATGGTATAATACTTCCTTAGGCTCAAGAGCGGGCCAAAGTTCAGGCTCTTTGAGAGGGAGAAAAATCATATTAAATAAACAGATATTTTGTGAAGCTAAATCAGTACAGATAAACAGGAAAACTAATCATTCATGAGGCACAGTAGGAATTTGTCTGGTAGCTGTCTGGTCTTCCCCTGAGTTTTATCTAAGTGGTAGCCCTTTTTCAGGCTGCTATGACAGAATATTATACACTAGGGAATTTATAACAAAAGAACTGCGTTTCAAATGGGCAAAGAAATCCACTATCTAGTCAGATCATGATTGACAAGGGGCCCAGTGAGAGGAAGAAATACAGATTTCTCCTCTTCTTATAAAGCTCCTTATCTGATCCTGAGAGCCTCGCCTTCATGAGGTAATCAAATACAAATCACCTCCTGGATCTGAATAGTGTGCTAGTTTGACTAAGAATGGCATCCATAGGCTTATGATTTTACATGCTTAGCCTTGAGGGAGTATTATATGAGAAGGGTTAGGAGGCTTGCCCTTGTTGGCGTAGACATGGCCTTGTTGGAGGAAGTGTATAACTGGGGTGGGGGGGTTGTTAGAGCCAGGTCTAGTGTCTCCCCCCTCCCACACTCCCCCCCTTCTGTTTGTGGATCCAGAGTCAAACTTCGAGACATTTCTCCAGGACTGTGTCCACCTGTGTGCCACTATGCTTCCCACCATGATGACAATGAACTATAAACAACTATAAACAAGCCCCAATTAAATGCTTTCTTTTATAAATAAATGCTGTGGTCATGGTGCCTCTTTACAGCAATTGAACATTGACAAAGACAGCCATCACTGAAGAATTCAGCAATTAACTTTTCAACACATGGAGAACACATCCGAACTACAGTTGTAAGTCATATGGGGAAGGATAATTCTCAGCAGTAAGCCATTTCCCACAATGAAAAGAAAAAAAAAAGGGAGATGTCTATTCTTTTTGTTTTCCAAAATCAACAGGCTCAGGTAAGCTTTGATATTATTGGGGTTTGCTCAGGTTAAATAAGAAACAGAGGTGTTATCTTTTTCATCTGAGAACTGCATTTCATTGGACACATTTTCATAATTGCAAGAAGTAAATGTTGCCAACCAAAGTTCCCAGGATAAAACCTCACACCTGTGAGGCTGATTGACTGCTAGAATGTCAACGATGACAGAGAGCTGGAGCGTTATTGATTAGGAGCCAAATTATCTTGGGCTATTTAGCCTCCTAAATAGCCACTTCTTGCCCTCTTCTGTGGGAAACATAAACACACAAGCTTCTACCAACCTAGAGGCTAAGCATGCCATCAAATGGCATCTGAGGGCTATAGTAGAGGGTTTCAGGCTCTGCTCGTAACCCAGCTGTTGTTTCCACGGTGCGTTTGAAAAGTGTCTTTGCTTACGATTTTCTTTTCTCTGTTACTGTAAAAACTTCATGAAAGGATTACTACATAGAGGCATAAATTTGAGGCAACTTAAATTTGTATTTCTGGGTCATGGTCACTCACATTCAGCTCTAGGGTAAACTATCTCTTTGAGGTGAGACATTTTTGCTGTTGTTGCTTTGACAATCCCTTGTAATTGTGAATCTGTTTAAGTGATGAATTTCTCATTTTTTCTTTTCCAATCTCTGCAATCCATAAGAAAACATTACAGCATTCAATTATGCCTTTTCTCATTTGTTTATCTGTTCAGCAAGTGAACCAAGGAGACATGTACAAGAAAAAGAACATGTGTGCATCACACTGAATGCATTGTGGTATAAACAGGAGATGGGGAGATTTATCAAAGGCAGCTGAGGTTTTATTAATGAAAGCAGCTGTTGGCTTCCCCACTGTCCTTGAGATCACTTCTTAAGCCACAGTTGCTAAAGGACCTTGCTTTACTTTCTCCTACCACCCACTGGTGTGAGCTTTGGTCCTGGTAAAGAGAAGAAGATCAAAGAAGAGCCTGCCAAGTTCTCAGAGCCTTTTTCTCAACAGTCTAGGACAGCACCTGCTGCTCTCTCTTGGGGCACAGATACTTGTCATGAGAAGTAATAATGGAAGGCGATGGGCCCAGATTCACCTTGGATTTTATCAACTAATAAGGACATCATCCCCCTTTTCTTTTACTTATTGTATGATAATCTAAAGTTTTATCACATAACAGTGTTTCCTTTAAAGTTATTGTGCAAAAATAAAGTAATTGCTAAACTCAACATTAAAGGTGGGTTTTTTTTTGTTGTTGTTATTTTTTGAAACAATTCTCCATAGCATTCATTCAGAAATAATTCTACCTTATGCAGTTATAATTTAGAATAATTGCAGTCATGCTAGCTGCATTTTGGAATTGAAGAACAGTAACCTGAAGGTTGCCAAATGGTAAATTAATTTGTTAGCCACAGTGGGAGCTGTTGGCTTGTTCTGTTGCCAAGTCTCCCAGTTGTCTTCTCCAGTCTGCAACGAGATTAATGACAGAAAGAAAAATATTTGATTTTTTAAAATGTGTGTAAGGACCATGAATTATTTTTCACCTCCAGCAGTACTAAGGTTATACCAGCACTGGCTTCTGGAATGTTAGAAGTAAAGCATCTAGATCATAGGTGGCAGAATCTACTTTGCAGTAATTGGAAAGTCAAGTCCCTTCTTGGGAGTGCTTATACAGTGTAGCAGAGATGAACTTACACCTATATGTAGACACATGTGACACATTTCACATCTGTTTCCTGTTGCTCTGAAATTTTACATCAATCTTTGCAGATGATCCCAAGTAATAAACATGTTTCTATGGAGCAAACTAATAAAGAACTACTATTCCAATTATAACCCACATATATGAATAACTACTCTGTTATAGTCTTGTGGGCTCATTACTCAAACCTACATGGATCTTCAATGGCTAGTATTCAGTGGTTCCCTTAATTCTATGTTGTTATCTGATAGTGGGAACACTGCCCCAGTGGGAGTCATGGCCCAGCCACCCTGACACTTAAGTATGTTCATTCTCCTAGATATTTTGCTATTTCTTTAACGCCTTATAAAAGCATTCATGGTCTCCAAATACTGTTCATTGCTTAGCCTCAAACATGATCCAATCTCCTGCCTGTTAGAAAGGCAAAGGTAAAATCACAGAACACACAAATAGCTCTTAATTCTTATACAGCAAAGAAAGCCATACATGAATGACCATACTAACACATTTCCCTACTACCTGGATCTAATTGACTAAAAGAGATTCAAGTCAGTGAGGTCCCAGAATAAGGAATTTCAAACATCTTCCTTCATCTAACATAAGTAAACAGATGGATGGGGCAAAATCATATAGCTAGATTCCTATTTGAGCCACTGATTTAGTGTTTTATTTACAGAAAGTAGGCTAGGAGGTCAGAGCTAAGACTCATCTCAGTCCACACTTAAAACAATTTGGCTTGGTATCAGAACACAGTCCAATCAGTCTTAAGCATCTTACTCTTATAAAGTAAAGTATTATGTAAATTATGCTATATGAAATTAAATATTTCCTAAGCAGCTGGAAATACACTTTATATTGGGAAGTCTGTGTAATACTAAGAATCTAACAATTTTCTTTTCTGAAGCCAAATGAAAATTCTCTGACAGAAATAAGGCAAACGTGATCTATTTCCTATGGGAAGCTCTAGCAATAGTCTGGGACATCAATTGTTTCTACAAAACTCTAACCTAGGGATACAATTGATGGCTTAAGATTTTGGTCTCTCATGCTATAAACTTTAAGTTAAAGGCCACATTAGTTGTTTATGAGCCTTCCGTATGCTTTTCTCTAAAGTTTGGAGCTTCAAGGTGTTAGAAAACAGAAACTAATGCCAGCAAAAAGAACTCATAACAAGGCAGCCTGCAGGGAGTGTGAGGATGACAAAGATGGATATTAGGAAAAGGAAACTGGAATCCTGGTCTATCAGTTGATTGCCTTTGTTTGGCTCTTCTATCCTTGGTGTCTCACAGCGTCTAAGAAATGGTGTTGCCTATTATCTCCAGTCAAGTAAAATTTAGTTGCGAGTATCCTGACAGCTTAGCTCATTCAATTTCTCCTGCAAGTGAGCTGTAACCTCTTGCGGCAAGATGAATAACAGAAGGAGAGGAAGGTGAGCAAGGACCTGAAAAGCCCGGTCCTGTTTTTGTACAATAATGATTTTAAAGTTGTACAGTCACTTAGCATTTCTGTTATCCATTTATCTCTTTGCACATTGTATTAGTAGGTCTATTGAATAAGCATCTTTCATAAAATATCACATTCATTAATTGGATTTAGTGTGTGCTTGATGAAGTAATATAACATGTGAACAAAATAACTAACTGTAATATTAAGATAAGTTATTAGACAGGTGTACAAATTTAGACTTCTGTCCCCAGGCATAAAGTCCCTAGCCAAAATAATTTTGAAAAGAAGAAACCACTAGAGACAGTGTTGAGGAACACCACGAAGTTTACCATCAAATATTACCACAGGCTATGGAGGTGGTGACAGTATTGTTTCAGATGTTTGATTGGGTTTGTCTTTCAGGCTTCCCTTTTCCTCTTTAGGCAGATAGAATGTTACCTTGCCTCAGGACCAGATACAGATGAGTAGGTAAAATGTGGAACAAACTTCAATGTCATTTACTTTGTTTTTCAAAACCTAAATTCACAAAAGGGTTTCTCTAGCTTAACATCAAGATTCCCCAAACAGCTAGCACCTCTGAGGGGGTCATTTTAATTGTTATTACAGGTTCCTGGAGGCCAGCAAAGGGCTGATTTTGGAAAGTAGAAGATGGACTTCTGATATCTCCTTGGGAGTCCACATGGCTAATCAGTTAATAACAGATTTCAAGGTCATTGAGGTTGGAGTCTTCCCTCTAATCAGCAACTTGTAAAAGCAGGAACTAAAACTTCATGACTTTGATTACTGCTCAAAAGAATGAGGTCTGAGTCCTATCTCTGGCTCCAGGAGACAGGATATTCTCACCTGTTTAAAGGATCTTAAAATGACTGTCAGAGCCCAGCAGTTCTCAACCTGTGGGTTGGGAAGTAAGAACAAAAGTTAAGTTTGAAATTTTAATTACTGTTCCTAAAAGATCTTCAGAAAAAGGACAGATAACTTCCTGGAATGTTGGGTGGGGACTGTCTAGATTCCATTTGGTTAATCCTATTGCACTGGATGTTTTCCAAATGCACCGGGCATACTTAGTCACTTGTAGGCAGGAGATAACCCAGGCAGAAAGTATGTCAGAATAGATGCTTGCTGCTGATTGAACCTGGTGGGAAGTATATAGTCTTTTGTGTTCTGCCTTTTGAAGCATATATTCCACGTGACTCAGGGCCACTTTGTGGGAACTTCAGAGGTGGCAGATCCACTCTATGGCAACCTCAAAATAGTCCTGGACAGAGTCCATCTTCCTGGTCAGTATTTAATTAATTTATCCAAAACACATTTCAAATTTGGCACAATTGTTGTGATGGTCTTAATTCTCGACTGGTAGGATTTACAAGATCCCTTTCAGGGGTCTCCTAAGACCATCTGCATATCAGATTTTTACATTATGATTCATAATAGTAGCAAATTATAGTTATGAAGTAGCAAAGAAAAATAATTTTGTTGTTGGGTGTCACTATGTTGGACTTCAGGGATCCAAACTGGGACCCCCAGGGTCCAAATCCCCACAGAGACTCACAGACGGGATATCGATGCAAATAGCAAGAGGCTTTAATGAACCAGCGCGCTGGGGTCACCCTCACATAAGTGAAAATGGCGACCCCGAAGAACAAGCTTCCATCAGTTTTATACAGTACAGAGGCAGTATTCCAGATACAGGTTGGGTGGGTACATTCCGATAGGTTCACCGTAATGGTGAGCTAGTCCCTTGAACAGGGAGGGTCTGGAAAGTATTTTTTTACTTCCTTGTTCCTGGTGTTGACTGCCAGGAGCAGGAAACTTAGGCCTAGTAAAAGCTGACTTACATTCCCTCACATTCTTTCACATTCCTTCACACAGTCATTTGAATCTATTCCCCTGGACTCAAGAACAGGGTGGGGGGAAGACCCTTAGCCCGAGGCCATGGGCTGTCTACGTGGGGAAACTCTTTTAGCCCAAGGCCATCACACTGCCCCTGCCTTGGGCCTACACAATTTTGGTGCTCTTAGAAGCCTGACTAAAGTTTGGCTGCTTCCTTTCAACTACAACTTGAGGAACTGTATTAAAGTGTCACAGCATTAAGAAGGTAGTCTAGCCTAAGCTTTCTGAGTCATGTCTCTGTTTGCTTTCTTAAGAGTTAATCTGAATGGGCCTACCAGACACTTGAACAGAAGGATACTCTTCCAGAAGCTGGCTGCTACAGAAGCATTAAGAAAAAATGCAAGATCTACTTAAACAGGTAGCTTGGCACAATGATCCACTCTTGCCCCATGAGAGTGTTTTCCTCCACAATAATTCCTATTGTCACTGTCCAATCTCATCTGTGAGAGACTTCATATTATTCTGTAACAAATTCGGTTTTCTACATCACATTCTATGTATCCATATTTATTCAACTGAAATTCTAAGGATGGGGAGTTGAAGGGAGGCCAGAGGGAAATGTGGGTATAGCAAAAACTCAACAGAAACCAGAGGCTTGGTTTCTTAGTGTCCAGATAGGCTACTTCCTCTGCTATGTGCAAACACTAGAATCAGGACCCTGACGACAGCATTTGAACTGGGCCAATTCATTCCTTGGTGATAGGTGTAGACTGTTTAGTGATAATCCAAAAGTCTCACCTAAGCCTAACATTGAGATCTGTCTACTTCTCCAAGTAGTGACAGGCCCATTTGAATTTATTTATCCATTTGACAAGCATAATCAGTACTTGCTGTCGACATTAGATTGACTGTGAGAAAAGTGTTATTTCTTGTCCACCTGAATTATGAGATCTCTTAAAATACAAGTAATAAAACAGAAGCCAATTCAATTGGCAAATATATCTCTTCTTCTTGCCAAAACCAACCTGCAATACATTCTATTACTATAGAGCATTTCATTGTGATTAATTGATCAATCAAACATGTTTGAGCCATCCAGCTAGTAGTTTACTTAATATTTATTGAAAATTCTCCATGAACATAATAGCACTGAGAGTGGGAATAATTTAGTTATTACATGGTGACTCAATTAATTTCATAAATAGTTTTTATTCTGCATGCCTCTCCACCATCATGGTAATTATGTGCTTGAATAAAGTAAATCTCTAAACTGTTATTGAATCAATCAAAATTCCCCAAACAACATTTTAATCACAACTGTTAATAAGTAACAATGCAAATTACATTGAATCTGTTCTTTTCATGTAAAATAATAAAATTTTAAAGCAGAAAATAACTGCCAAGAGCACCTATGACTACTTCTTCCCTGACTCTCCTATTTGACAAATATTGGTAAATTAATAACTTAAGATGTGTATCCAACATTAAATTAGCAGAATTAAAATAGGGACAGAAAGAGGGAGCTCAAGACTTCTGACTCTTCACTTTTCTTTGTCCTTTTAGATTTTCTGCCTATATGAGACCTTATCCAAGATTTTATATATATATATATATATATATATATATATACTTATCTGTGTTTATATGCATTTAATGACTATATATATATATATATATGTATGATTAAATATTGTAAGAACCACTATTAGCTTAAAGTTTTCGCTGTTGCTTTTGTTCTTTGAGACAGAGTGTCATGTAAGTCTGGCTGGCCTTGAGCTCACTATAGACATGGATGGACAGATGACCATCAACTCTGAGCTTCCTCCCACTACTCTCTAGGGCTGGGATTACAGGCATGTAAGACCATACTACTTTTCTATGGTATGATGCTGGATTCAAACCCAAAACTTTATGCATGCTAGACAAACAGTCTACCCATTAAACTAGGCCACTTGTTGAGTTTTTACTGAATGAAGTTTAGCATCTCATTCTGAAAACACCCTGAGATGTAAGTAGTTTCAGTGCTTTCGGACTTCAAGAGGAATAAACTCACATGGTTAATAAGTGGAGGTCCCAGGTCCCAAATGATAGAAAATTGACCAGACATGTGTGCCATTAGTTCACCTGAAAACAGTTAAGTGTTTACTGCTTTTATTGTCCAATACTGACAGAAACTCTATTGATAAGCTGGTAAATGAGAGGAAATCCAGGGAGCTGTCAACTTTGTATTCAAATATTTGGCAGGTGTATTTTGAGTGCAAGGAACAAAGTAACATCGGTGTCCTCGATTGCTAGGAGATTCATTTAAATGTTGTTCAGAAGATTAAAAAAAAAAAAAAGAAAAATACACATCAGAAAATAGATTCCACAGATGCACAGATGCACACTCAGGCATGCTGAGTGTTCTTGCTATAGGAATGGCTTTCAAACCCTCAACACCTCTAGCAACCTCATGTGCTTTCCTTAAGCTAGTATCTACTAAGAAAGCGTTCCTCACCAGGAAGAGGAATCACAGCCACTGGCCACACCTCCTCACTAGTTCCTCTCTTCTTGTTTTGTTACCTATGAGGTCAACTACTTTTTCTTGTCCAATCAAAAGGAGAAGTAGGACTGCAGAAACTGACGAGATAGCTCACTGGTGAAGGTTGGAGCTCCCACACCTGACAGTAGAGGTTGGATTCCTGGAACTCACATGGTAGAATAAGAACTCCTGCAGCTTGTTCTTTGACTTTTATATATGCATCGTGACACCCCCTACACACATATGTATAAATAAATAAATAAATGCATTTTTTAAAAAGTTGAACTATCTCATTTTCCTGGCTTACTTTCCTAGGTCTACAAAAGCACGTCCAGTCACAAAACTCCAGAATATGTGTTGTTCCTCAACCTTCCCCAAAATGACCACTGTACGACCTTCCACAGGAGGCACTTGTTCAAGAAGGGAAAATTTAAGGTAAAATTGATCTCCCTGTATGTGATTCCTGATTTCATTCACCAACTACTTTGCTTTTAGCTGGTGCAACCCTGATATAACCTAGGACCTATTTTATGTCAAAGGAGGTGCTACATAGCCAAGAAATACCTCAATGGTTGGCCATGATGGTACATGCTGAGTACAATCCAGTACTCGGGAGGCAGAGCCAAAGTAGATCTCTGAGTTCCAGGCTACGGCTATGTAGTGAGACTCTGTAGAAAGCAAGGAAGGAAGGAAGAAAGGAAGGAAGGAAGGAAGGAAGGAAGGAAGGAAGGAAGGAAGGAAGGAAGGAAAGAGTACCTCAGATATTTCCAAGTCGCCCATGCTCTTCAGCATGCTTACTTTTGTTATTTTGGCTTCTTCTTCTAAAGAGTACTTTTGCTCACAAGCCTGCTGAGAATCCTCTAAGATTCTAATAACAATGAAGCCTTAAAACCAAAAAGAAACAAGCCTGACCTTGCTTACAAAATCACCACGCGGGAGAATCAATCTATTCGTTTTTCGGCTCTGAGTCATCTTTGTGTAGTTCACAATGTTTCCATAAGAGTCCGTGACCAGATCCACTGACACTGTGTGATACAGAGTAGGCCTTTCCAGTACAACTGCCACACCTTGTCACGACAGTGGCCAGCTACCGGATGGCTTTATGCTGATTCTTAAGGAGCTAACTTTGCCAAGGCACAACCACAACACAGAGATAGAGTCTATGAGAACCATATCCTGAATAATTGCAATAGTCAAATTACATACACTGTAAAGATTTGCTCATAATTACTTTGACCACATAAATCATTATTTAAAATAAACATATATTAAGGATTAACTCAGACCATATAGGTAGAACTATTGAGCCAACACATTATTTGCACTCAAACTTATTTATCTTGATCTGATTTATTTAGCTGAGATACAAAAAAATGGTTTTATATAAACTCTTGGTTTTTATTACTTTAATACAGTCATTTCTGATAACCTTTGTTCCTTTATATAATACACTTTTTACGTTTCTGAAGATGAGGATTCAAGATTAAAAGTAGGTCACAGTCCTCATCCCATGAGGTCCCAAGGGTGTCAGGAAAGAAAATAAACAAGGATAATTGAGAAAATAAAGATGCAGTTTAGAAATTGTGGGGGCCCATGCTGCTGAGCTGGACCTGGGAAGAACAGAGAATGCATCTCTTTGGAACAATGCCTGAACTGCATGGAGCCAGGGAAAACAAGGCAGAGGAGAAAAGCATTCTATGCTCTAGAGAAGGTAATACAGATGTGGCACAATGTGCCTGCAACATCTGTTATCCCAATGATCACCCATTGAGAAGGTACATACATCAGCAGCAGGCAAAAGAAAACAAAGCACCTATGAGCCAAATGGAGTGATTTAAAATATCTACTGTGCCAGCTGGTTTTACATCAACTAGATATAAGCTAGAGTCATTGGAGAGAAGGGAGCCTCAGTGAGAAAATATTTCCATAAGACCAGGCTTTAGGCAAGCCTGTAAGGGCATTTTCTTAAGTAGTGATTGATATGGGAGGGCCCAGCCCATTGTGGTGGGCATGCCTTTGGGCTGGTGGTTCTGGGCTGAACAAGCCATGAAGAACAAGTCAGGAAGCAGCACTCCTCCATACAACCATTTATGCTTCTAGGTCCTTGTCCTGTTTGAGTTCTTGTTCTGACCTCTTCTAAAGATAAACAGTGGCATAGAAGTATAAGTTAAATCAGCCCTTTCTTTCCCAAATTGCTTCTATTGATGGTTCTCATCAGAGCCAATGTAACCCTAAGACATCTCCCATGCAGAGTTTGTAGATAAAAGAAGATTTGTAAAGAAAAGACAGTAGAACTCTAATTCCTCCAAATTCTTTATGTTCTCCCCAGGACATTGTAAAGGTTTTGCAGAATTGATAGAATTCTCAACAAAGAAAACTTGAGCTTTAAAAATTGTTCCAGTAGGGCATGGGGCGATGATTCAGGATTTTAAAATGTGTGCTGCTCTTCCAAGTAATTCTAGTTCATACCCAGCACCAATGTGCCAGCTCACAACCATAGAGAACTCCAGTTCCAGGGCATCCTGTGGCCTCTTCTGTCCTCTGAGGACACCAGGCATGCACATGGTACACATTCATATATGCAGGCAAAACAGTCATACACAAAAAATAAATAAGTCAACTTAAAAATTGTTCTAGTAATAACATACAAAGACCAACAGGAGAGCTCCACATCTAAGCTAGGGAGACTGTGACAGATACGGAAAAGTTATGCTAGGGTATTATACTGCATTTTTCTCTCTTCATGTCCATCCAGGTGCCTGGACTTACTTTTCTTTGTTTTGTGAGAGATCTTTAAGAACTCACTACACACAACTTGCCTTCAACGGCTTGTAACTTTTTAAATTCAGAGATACATTCGGGACAATGCTAAGGGCCTTTGAAATTATAGAACAGGTAAGAAGGATATTTTTAAGGAGATCAAAAGAACAAAGGGAGACATTTCTTAGAGCACTAGAGTGACATGTCCGTGTCGGCTGGCTGCTGTGTCTCTGATGAGCATATTATAAATGGGTTTGAAAACATTCTGCTACAATGAAGACACATACTTGTGACACACTGAAAGGGGCTGCTGTGCCTTTACCGGGAGTATGTCAGAACAATTATACTTGACTGGAACTTGGGAATCTTTGCTCTGTTTCTGGATCGTATCTTAAGATGGTTGCATTTGAAATTACCTGTTGCCCTAAAATGGAGTATCTTCATAAGGGTACAATGTTATTTTAATCTATGATGAAAGTCAAATGAAATTTGACTTTTATTCAAAATAGTAATCAACAATGATAATGACAGTATCTGTATATTAGTTTGAAGTCTATAATTTGTATTGCAACTATTGGCTAAGAAATGATTAAAAAATAAACTAATGTGGATCCAAATTGACTAACAAAGGAGAGGAGGCAATATAGATGGATTTAAGAATTATTAGAACAGTTACTAGAACTTGGTGATTAATTGGTCATAGAGTTACAGAGGCCATAATCAGGGCCTTCCCTTTCTCTTCCGGGTCTACTCTAGAGGTCATCTGTAACAGTGGCACAGCAGGAGGGCCAGAGAGTGAGTGCCCATTATACAGTCTATCTAAGGATAATGGGCATGGATAAGGACACTTATAACATCGAGAGCTATGGAATCTATGTTCTGGAATGTTTTAAATGCAGATGATGCAAGATCAAAATACTTGCCTTTGTCTGAGAAAGTCAATCATTTTTGTTGAAAGTATACAATAAGATTCCGGCTCTTGAGCATTTTAATTTTACCACTTTGGGGGAATCTCCTAATTAATCATTGAGTTAGGTCCTAAGCATTAAAAGCTGAATAAATCCATAGCCTGTGGTCCTATGGATGTGATATCATGCAGAGATAGAACCACAAATACGTAATTCCAGAGGGGAAAAATATGTGTTCCAATTGCTGAGTAGGAAGTGAGGGCAGCAGGTGAAGTCAGATGATAGGACAGGCTTAGTCTATCCTGAGGAGTTCTTTTGTTGTTCTGTGGAAGTTGGTCAGCATTCACAGAGCAGAAAACTGAAAACAGTAGTGTGTCCTCTCCTTCCTCTGTACCTTCAGTCATGCATTCCCATGTCAGGTCATACAGTGTTGCTGCTCACAACTAAGTTCTCTCAACCACTCTCTCACACACACACAAAATGTGACACACTACGGATGGGTATGGTTCATATTTTAAAAATTCCATATCCGAGGACTAAGAATCACTCTGACAGTTATTTATCACCAGGATTTGGAATGAAGTCGCTCAGCTGACCCTGGATAACTATTATGCCCTCACCTCCTTCATTTGAGAGCTAGTAGACCTACACTGAACAACGCACTGCAGACTTCACTGATAGGCCTCAGACGTGATTATTTTAGCATCCTTAAATTTAGAAAGGCAGTTTCCATGGATAGTTCTAGTTGATTGTGAAAATTACCATCTTCTGAGGACCTACGAGAAATCAGGCACGGCACTACGTAATGAGCAAGACCTTTGAAATGATTTTACTCCTTAAAATGCATTTTTGAGATGTAAGAATGTGTTTTTTCCCCCCGGAGAATGAAAAAAATTCATAGACCTCAAAGTCAGAGCTATTTGGGTTAAAAATCCTAGCTTTACCAAGTACTTGTGGCTATACCTATAAAATGTATCTCACTGCCTTAAGTTCTTTTGTTTCTAGTGGTGAAACTGTGGAAAATAATAGTCTTGTAATAATTTCAGTGCCTATTTAATAAGCTAACATATGTAAATATCAAATGTTGTGGTAATCTATAGTAGTGTACTAAACAGCCCAACAATTTATTGGCTTAAAACATCGCTTTATTATATGGCTGTTTTATGAGAGTCAGGAATTTGGGCAGTAGAGGTTATTTGTGTCTCTCCTTCATTTGAGTTTTGCTGGGAAAACTTGAAGACTAGGGGTGGCTGAGAGATGAAGGTGGGTTAATGTGAAAACATCTTCATGTAGGTCACATGAATCAGAATCTCATGTCTGCCTGGTAATCAGTTGGCAGGGACCTCAGCCAGGGCTGCCAGCTGCAAATCTCAAGTGGCCCTCCATATGTTCTGAATATCTTCATAGCAAAGTGTTGTTAAAATTTTTACATCCTAGCTTAGGTTTCCAAAGATGAGAACTCCTGTAGAATAACTGTCACTATTTATAACCTGATCTAAGAAGCTATAGAGCCTCACTTTGCTCTGGGCACAAACTCATCCAGTTTCACAGGTGGAGAACATAGGACCCATCTCTAAGGAGATAATTGTCAACGTCCTATCATCGGAGAAGCACCCAGACAGCAGATATTTTCAAGACTAATTTAAAGAAATCCAATCTACAGTCGTAGCCAATACAAGATTACTCTTAATAGTTTTCTCCCCTTTCTCCTATCGGGACTTTACAGTCAAATTTTGGTTCAAAGTCAATCTACATAATTGATTCTTCAATTCATCTAATAATCTATCAGCCCCTGGAGGTCTTTACTAGGAAGTTAGTTTTTACTGATTATGCATCATGCACTTTACCTGCATTGCTCCTTTTCATTTTAAGACATGTTTAACAGGTGAGTTTTTAATGACCCCTAACTCAGAAAAGGGCTAACTGAAGTACTGAGAAATTGAATAACTTTTCTTTGCAATTGGCTAGGTCAGGAATTGAATCTGGTAGCATGGCCCTAGGGAACACTTTTAGCCATTCATTGTACCGTGTCTTGTTTTCACTAATGTCCAAGTTAATATTGTGAAACATGGCTTTATTGATTTGTGACATTATTGTAAAATGTCTAAAAGATGGAAATTATATTGCATAATGAATAAATCGATTTTTTTAGAAACACTAAAACTGTTTTAAATTCAAGCTCTACCAGAAAATCTCTGGAGTACAGACATCTCATTCATACATTATTATTGTGAAAAAAAGAACTAATATTTGTTGACCTTTAATGTTTCCCAAACTGTGCTAGACTCTCTTTGAGAAATAATGATAAATATGGTAAATACTGCTAGTCTCATTTCATTGGTTGCCGTTTATTCTCTCTCTTCTCTTTTTATGCAATTATTATGCTCTTATTTGATATGTGTCCTCTTCTATACTTAACAAAGATTCCCTCTGCATGCTTTGCTAAGTTCATACTCTTGAGTTTTAACATATATACGGCCCCTGCCTTCAAGGAACTACAATTTATCTGAAACAATAGACGAAGAGGTTATCACAATAAAGCATGTAAAAATTCTGTGATGGCGTTTTAGTAAAAACAAATATGTGAGTCCATATTAATGTTAGAGTAAAATGAAGAGGCTGGGCCCACTTGGGATGAGAAATAAAAGTGTTTACTGCTTAGGTCTGAGATAGTGAAACTGACTAGGTAAAAAGAAGGGTAAGGGTCTAGGGAAAGAGAGCAGCATTGGTTTTGAAGGTCTCCAGCTGGCTACCATGAAACACCACCATGAACCCAGGAATGTATGCTAGGCACTTTGTCCTCTCATGTATTCTTGCATCCATGCATCTAATTACAGCAGACAAAATTGTGGCATGGCTTCCAAGAAAGCTTCTACTGCTTAAATTTTTGCTTTAAGCCATTTCTAAAGGAGAGGAGACTCTATGTTAACATATTACCTACATATGTGATTGGGGTTATTGTGCTAAAGTCATAGATACACTGGACAAAAGATTAGGGCAGAAAGGAGCTGGTATTGCCTACCATTCTCTGAATGCTTTAACATTCTCCTTGCAATATTCATAAAAATTTAATATTTGCCCAGTGGTGGTGGCACATGCCTTTAATCTTAGCCTGCTGGTCTAAGTGAGTTCCAGGACAGCCAGAGTTAAAACAGGCAAACCCTGAAGTCCATACCACTCTCTCTTTGGAATGCATGCTTTGCTCAGCTTTGTTTCTGTTGTTGTGCTAAATAAACATGCACTCAAACTGCTCATGTCAGAACCGAATTAATTTCTTCAAGAAGACAGAAACTGAGAGAGCCTTTTAACATCTGTACTGTTGAGGGGATTGCTGGGAGCCAGGGAGTCCATTGTTGAGAGCTAGTCTTGTTCAGGGATGATTATTAAAGCAGCCTCATGCATGTGGTAATAAAGCTTCGATATAAAGAAAGGAGGTGAAAGAATAGCAGATAAAACATTATGAATGTATATTGTCTTGTGTTTCTTTCCCTGTATGTTTATTTCATCAATAAAAAGGTAGATATGAAAACGAAAAGCAAGTTTTGCACAGTTGTCTTAGTATTCCTTAGTATAATAAGAAAACCTGAATCTCAAGCCCAGTTGGTACCAAATGAACCTGATTAAATACATTAATAGGAAGAAACAGACTAGGAAAAAGTCGTGTGTGTGTGTGTGTGTGTGTGTGTGTGTGTGTGTCTGTGTGTTTTATTTATTTCAGTATTCATTGAAATTCCTTTTACTGTTTGAAAATTTCTTACGTTACCATAATGTGTTTTTGATAAAATCCATTGCCCACTCCAACACCTCACATGCTTCCCCATCCCCTCCACAACTCCTCCTTCCCAATTTCATGTGCTCTTTTGTCCCTTTAACCCATTGAGTCTATTTAGTACTGGTATAGGTGTGTGGGTGCGGGACCATCTAAGCAAGGGGCCTATCGGGGGCCATGTGCTTGAAAAAAGCTCACCCTCCCTAGCAACCATCAATTGCCAATAGTTCTCAGGTAGTGGTGGGACTTTCCAACCCCACCTGTGGTTCCATATAGGTTATAAATGCAATCACAGCTGCTGTGACCTTAGGAGTGCCAAGGTCAGTCTTGTCATGTCCTACAAATACTGTCTCACAGCCAACACCTACTACTTCTATCTCAAACAATCTTTCCACTCCCTTTAGGTCAGTGGTTCTTGACCTGTGGGTCACGACCCCTTTGGGGATCAAATGACCCCTTCACAGGGGTCACCCAGACCATCCTGCATTTCAGATATTTACATTACAATTCACAACAGTAGCAAAATTACAGTTATAAAATAGCAACAAAAATAATTTTATGGTTGGGGATCACCACTGAAGGGCTCGGACAGGCCCAAATAGAGCACCTGCCTCTCCTTTCTCCTTTTTTGTGAAATTAGTTTTCATACCTCAAGCGGGGCCATCTCCTAAAATCAAATGATTCAGAAAAGTTGGTCACATGTGTTATCTGGGACTAGTGTCTTCAAACAGGGACAACACAAGAAACAGTGATCTAGCAGTTTCACGGATTTTATAAATTTTATAATTGCTGTGGAAAGGCATTTTAAAGGAACAAATTGACTTTATCCAACTTTTTAAAACAGACTGTGAAACTATAAATATAGATGGGATTAGAGAGATGGCTGAGTAGGTAAAGTAACTGTGAAAGGCCAAGGATGTGAGTTCAGATGCTGAGTGCCCACACAGAAGGCAGGGTTGGGTGGTGCTGAGGTGGCGAAGGCAGGTGGATCCCTAGAGCTCACTGGTAACCTATTCTAGCTGAATCCCACGAACTCCAGGCTCAATGAGAGACCTCTGGAAAGTATTAAAAAAATACACTGAATTTTTGACCTTTGTCCTCCAACTGCATATCACACACCCACACAAACCTGTGATGCATTATAGATATTACATATATTCTACACACACACACACAGCATAGGTGCTTTAAATTAGAAAATTCTGTGCTGAATTTTTTCCCATCCCCAAATGCTAAGTAAGGTATGGAATTCATGGAGGATTGGTCTGGCTGGTAAGTTTGGTATTTCAACACTCAAATAAGAAAAGTTAAGAAAAATAAAGTTTCAAAAACAGAGTTTAACAGGAAGGATCTAAAAACAGATACAAAAGCAGCCATATCATCCAACATGCAACTTAGATCCCTGTTTCTGTGTAAGTTACCACACCCCTCTCTCTCTCATATGTCGCACGAACATTAACAAATCTTAGATTTCAAGCAAATGTTGAGAAACATGGACACTTCCAGTTAAGAAAATTAAATTTCAAAGAAATGACCTTTCCAGGCTAGTGAATAGAAAATATGGAGGT
The DNA here is from genome assembly GCA_026225945.1 of Cricetomys ansorgei. Taxonomy (NCBI): domain Eukaryota; kingdom Metazoa; phylum Chordata; class Mammalia; order Rodentia; family Nesomyidae; genus Cricetomys; species Cricetomys ansorgei. The sequence goes on from JAMJFZ010001796.1 coordinate 6,792,092, forward strand.
TGTTCAAGAAAAAACAAATAGTTGGCACCTCAGGAAATTGGAATATTTAAAAATATGCCTGGAAGAGCTAAATGACCTTTACTTTTTCCTCACTAAATATAAAATGCTCACCTGCGTCCAGATTGCACATTTGTGGAGAGTTTGATTCGTGTCGTTCAAGCATTTAGACTTAGGCCATTTGACTTGCCAAAATTCACAACATTAAAACAAAGGGAAGCTTGCCATGTTCAGATTTTTATCTGTCTAGCTAATACCCAAAGGTAGGGGTGGGGAGGGAGCTTGATGTAAGACACAAAGCACAAAGCAGCCAGTACTTTTCACTGATGAAGGACCCTTGTAGTCAATGGGATGCACTTTCTACTGCATGCAGATTTGACCACGGGACTCAGGGGTTATGGCAAATTAAAGAGCCATGTACCCCCCCATTAGAAAAAAAACCACACAATTAGCAGTACTTATTTCCATCCTCAAGCCTTACAGAGTAGGAGAAACCTTTATTTTCTCCCTACTCTTACATTCAGTGCCTGAATAGCTTGAATTAAGCAAACGAAAGACAGAGTAACAGGAGAAAGAAGTGCACAAGTACTCCATAACTAAGTAGCAGGCTTGGTTAGTGGTTTAAATCCCAATCTTAGCTACTTATACATTAAATACAGGAAATGGGGAGTGGAGAATGGTTTCTGTGTAAGAATAAATAAAATAGTCTTCTTTTAGAAAGACAAATGAAGCTGGCTGAATCTCGGTACTCGAAAAACAGAGGTAGATGGATCTCTGTGAGTTCAAGGCCACCCTAGTTTACAAAGCAAGTTCCAGAACAGCATGGACTACTTTGCAGGCATCTCTGGTCTCTCCATTTTCTTCAGGGATATAAAACACCCGGAGGAGACTTCTGTTAGGTCTTTATCACATTCTCTGTCCTGAGGAGAAGAAGGCATTTATGGCAGTCCTCATTTCTGCATTTAGTCAGATAAGAACCTATGGAAAGTTGTCTTCACACATCTATTGAATTGTAAATGTCTTTTAGCTTAAAATAATCTTCATGCCAATTCTGAACTCCTAGTGGGCCCCCAAATTTCATGTTGTGTTTCAAGCATTTACTTGAGAATACTATAAATTAATATTCTTCATTTCTACACTAAAAATAAATAATGCCTATTGAATATTTAGGAAAGAATTTTTATAAAAGTCAAATTAATGTCTCTGCCATATCAGAAGGACCATAATAGAGGTTGAATAGCTCCCGATTTTTCAGGATCTTGATCTTCCTCATATGTTACTTCAAAGTTTATTTTGGGGGTGGGATGGGGGGTGGCATTCAGACACTTAGAAGAAAAGTCCATACTATTTGATGATTTCAGAATTTCTCTGCTTTAGTTCTTAAATTTGTGTTTCTTTTCTTTTCTCTTTTTTCCCTGTTTCTTTTTCTTTTCTTTCTTTCACTATGTAGCTTTGCTAGCTTGAAACTCACTATTTGGACCAGGTTGCCTTAAACTCTTCTAGATTTGAGTGCTGGGATTAAAGGCCTGTACCATCATATCAAGTCAATCTATGTTCCTTTTATACTACTCAAAAAATGAAGTGTCAGTGTGACAAATTAAGTATTAAAGGAATGATGTCATTGTAAAGGGGTAGACAAAAGCAGGGAAGCATACTCAATGACCATTTGTGAGGCTATTATGTTCAGTCCTTTCAAATGACTAGCAAGGTCTCGTTGGTATTTTGAATATGCGTGATGATTTAAAATGTTTGCATTTGTAAGGTTTCATGTGGGAGTTCATATTCTGCTGCTAATTAATTTTGTTACTTTGCAAGGAACTCTCACCCATTATGACTACTTATTATAGAAAAAAATAAAGATATTTTCATAATCTGTATAGTTTCTTTTTCCTTTTTCTTTCTTTTATTTTTTCCCTTAGGTTCTGAAAATTGATCCCATCATGTCCTCTCTTCCTTCTCACAGAGAGACACAAACAACTTCTTCCCTTCCTTGTAAGATCCCAGTGACAAACCTAAGCAGGAATCAAACAAAGTTCACTCTGGGGAATCAGTGACTTTATTGATCTTACCTACAGAGCATAGGTGAGCAGTTGCATGCAGTGTTGTGTGCTCTTCTCCCAGAAAGCCACAGCAGAAAGTTTGCCCAGCAGAGACTATGGCTTCCCAACAGCTGCATACGTGGAGCCTCTCTCCTGAGGCAGAGTCTTCCTGAGTCTATATATTCCAGCCCTTCACCAATGTCACATGCAGTAGGGCAGCAATGAGTACAACAGGAGGGAGGGAAGAGCTGGGTTCTGAGTTAAGGATTCTATGACCTTTCCCTCCCATCTATAAGGAGATGTAAGCAGCCCAGAAGACCAGCCAAGTTGACCTTTTGCTATCAGGCACGGATGAGTGACCCATGTTGACCTTTTGCTATCAGGCACAGATGAGTGACCCATGTTGGGGGTTGCTTGGTTTGGAGGACAGTCCTATACCACAGACTCATGTCTGCTAAGCATGCTTGTTCTCTGTCAGTGCTCTAACCCTCCAGCCCTAAAAGTAGAACTTTAAGCCAAGTGTATACAACAATGTGATATATCAATAAAGAAAAAGCTAGTAAGAGCCAAATTCGTGTGTGTGTGTGTGTGTGTGTGTGTGTGTTGATGCTGGAGACTGAACTAAGTGTCTCATATAAGCTAAGCATGCACTCTACTACTAAGCTAAACACACCCTAGTTTCTTACCTAGTTTTATCTTTAAACTGTGTAAGTGAATGTAAGGATGTATTATTGGCCATCACAGTGAAGTTATTAAATATGAATACTCTTTAAATTAGGAAAGAGATGTGATCTGTTATCCTTTCTGGCATACAGAAATTGCAGTTGATCAGGGTCATCTTAAAAACAAACAAACAAACAAACAAACAAAAACAGAACATTGATTAAAAAAATAGATCCCAAAGCACAGTAGTACCACCATCCTCTGGCATTTTAAAGAGACATGAAAAGAGTGTGGAAGGAAGGTGTTTCAGGTCTTCCAAGAGACAAGTAGAAGGCCCCAATGCAAAGCTGGAGTTATTATATATGGTTGAGGGTGAACTAATTCAGATCAGGGCATGAGAGGGGTAGGGGGTAGGGGGATGGGGGGTGGGGGTGTGGGGGGTGGAACCCCCTCCCCCATGTGGTTGTATGCTGCTTTGACTTCTGGGAACAACTTGGAGGGAGGTCTAAAAAAGGAAGAGTTGAAAGCAGTTGACAGAAGTTAAGAATTAGAGCTAAGAGTTACTGCAGAGTTGCTGCAGGATAGGGAAAGAGAGGGCACAAAAGCAGATGATAGGGAAGCAGGCAGAAATAAGGAGAGATAACTTGAACTAACTGGGGTTTTAGAAAAGTTACAATTTAGATCTTCTCACTAACTGCCCTTCTGGGAGAAGCTGAACCACAGTGGGACAGAGTTAGTTCAGTTCCCCAGACAGGCAGATTAAGACAGCAAAAAAAAGGGGCAGCAAAGATTTCTTCCCTTCCTATCCTTTCATTTCCTCCCTAACCCTATGAGCTAACTGAAGTTTTAAAATGTTACAAGTTAGAAATCTAGCAGCTGGAAACAGAGTCGGAGTCAAGTAGCCCATGAGAGAAAAGCTGCTTTTGAGAGCCCAGATTCAAATGGCAAAAACAGCCAAACCCACACCCTATTTAACTAGAAAAACTGTTACATTTTCAGATATATTTTAAAATACCTTTTACATTTTGGCAGCATTTACAAAATCTTTTTTATACAGTTACCACATCCAGTTATCTGCTCTTCCCAATGTGATGCATGTGTTGAACCACTTCTTTATGTTTTAGCACTCATTAGTCATCTCCTCAATTGTCATTTGGGACTAGTAACCTAACCTAGCTTATTGGTATAGGAATAAAGGATTTTGCTCAAAAATTTTGTTTCAATAACATCTATGGTTCACAAGACTCTCATGCCAATCATATCTTCTCAGACTAAATTCTTAGAAATGTAATTTGGAGTGTTTATATAGTTAAGGAACTGTAAAAGAATATTTCCTTTGGTTCTTCCTTGCAAGTGCTGGGATTAAAGGCATGTGTCACCAACACCCAGCAGAGAGACTACTTTTATATTGTGAGAGTTGGGCGTGTTCTCACTCTGACTCACTGCTAATTCTGCCTGCACTTCACTATAATTCATCTTCCTGTCTGACACTGACTCCTTCTACTCTGCTTCACGTCTCTGCTTCCTCCTCTAGTTCTACATGCCTCTCTCTTGAGGATTAAAGGCATGTGCCATCTCTGTTTTCTAGGTTGGGATTAAAGGTGTGCTATGTTGCCTTAACCGCAGAAATCCTTTTCACCTAGCATTCGCACAAAGAACAGGATTAGTCTGGCTAACATTCTTTCTGCATTCCATCCAGATCACACAGGGCTTGAATATGATCCTTTCCCAGAGCAGCCATGTTGCTGGATTAAAAGATTAAATATTCCTCTCTAAGAGAGAGCAAACTAGAATTGGCTGGAAGCTTTTTCACTCAATGCCCTCTTTCAGTGGCACACTTTCTCCAACCAGGTGTCACTATATAAATATCTTCCCAAAGCACCACTAACCTGGGACCAAGTTTTTAATTGTCAGAGACTATGGGAGGCGTTTCCCACACGTCACCACAGTAGTGAAAGGGAATAAAAGGAGATTTATTCACTGTGGCTACTTTGGGAAGAAGGACAAAGAAATCTAATGACAGCCAAAGACTATCTTCAGAATGCTGGCATGAAGTTTTGGTTTGAGTGAGTACTGGAAGGATTCATAGCTAAGCAGTTTAAGTCAGGTGAAGGTTTAATTCCAGCCATCATTTACCCATCACTATGCAGTCTCTCCTGTAAGGTAGTCTGCCAAGTTGTCAGAGCTGAATGAAATCTCTCTCAAAGAGACAAATTCCTCCTGTGGCTGGCAACAGACATCATCTATTTTCTCTCCGCATGAGAGTGCTAGGAAAATCCCATTTTTGGGGGGACATTTTCTTATCAAAAAAGGAGTTAATAAATCTCTCTTTAGAATACCATCACTCCTGTCAGATGGGTTACATTAGCACATCAGTTTTTGTTGTTCAATGGTGGCATGTCTCCTGGGGAGCAGTTATCCGTGGCTAACTGCAGGAGATATGGCCCTCAGATTGCACTTCATGGAACTATTATAGATGTTGTTATGTATACCTGAAGCAATTAGGCATATTTTATCAACTTCCCAGGACTGGTAAGAAATAATGTGTACAAACATCAAGATTGATGATGTTCCTGGTTTTATTGGTAAGGCTCTGAATTTATTACAATGGTTATCTGCACAGCAGGATGTACCTACAGGATCAGTCCTTCATAGAAACCTTGGGTCCTGACATTCCAGCAGGTTTCCCTAGGCAGAGATTCTTCAGATTAGTTCTATTCTTCCACATTGAGGGAGAAGCAGATCTTATGAGAATGTAGAAAGGCAAGAACTCAATAGCTTTCCTCTAAATTCTCTAGCCTATTTCTAAAGCATATCCTCTTCCTGTTGCTCTTACCCTATTGCTGTAATAAACCTCAGCTTTGAATATAACCTGCTCTTGAGTCCTGTAGAGTATTTCTAGTGAATGAAGCAACAAAGGTATTACAAAGCATAAACCATTTGTTCCACCATAACTTCCTAGGCCAGGTAGTTAATTCATATTGTCATTTGTTTTCTACCGAAGTGACTTTTTTATTTGTCTATATTCCTGTATTTACAACTAAAGCCAAAAAGCTCACTTGAAAGGCCTAGCTATTATCCAGAGTCATGACTTTGTGCTTCAACACCTCCAGCCAAAGAACTTACAAAACAAAAGCTGTGAACCAAAGAGTGACACAGTGTTGATATGTACGTTTGGAATTCAGGAGAGAATGCCATAGAATGTTCCAGGCTAGGAACTGTGAATATGGGGCTGCCACGAACATGAACAACCAGAGGACTCAAATAAAAACAGGACAATGTGTGGGTGCTGCTGTTGCTGGCTGTGCTGCTTCTTTTGGTCCTTGGTGTCAATTGATTTGGACAGTTATTTAGAAAGTATGGTCACCAGTGCTCACGTCACTTGTCCAATAGCTTCTCCTTCCTGGAGAGTTAAGGCTCTCTTCAGCATTCAGCTTTTCCACCCAGAAAACAATTTTTAGACTGTGAATTATTTGTTGAACTTTTCTGAGCTGTTTTCTAATTTCGTGTCTTTAGGTGCAGAGCTCAACTGTGGCTGTGTTGTAGTAGCTCTTACAGAGTTGCCCGGTAGAAAGCCAGTGACTTCCATTCCTGTGCTGGCCTATTATCCTGAGGCATTTCTCAGATTGTATCCCTTACCTAGACCCATCTGTAGTTGAGAGAACAAGTTCTTAAAGGAGAGCTTATGCAGAATGCACACACAGTTTTGAAGTTCTGCCTTGTGGGCACTGTGAATCTGAAATCTAGGAATCTGGCTATCAAAATGGTGAAGATGATTGATAATCATTGCTCTTAAATATATTTAACAATTTTAAAGGCATTTAAAAAGGTATAGTAAAGCTAAACGTACTAGCATGTTCTAACCTGCATAGTTTGAAGAACATAAATTCATCTGGGGTTGTTTAACCACCAGGTTCTATTAAATTTTATTTCTCTGGTTGAAAGCACCATACTCTTGTCTCTCAATATATTCTCTCTTTCTTCAATTTAAAAATCAACTGGACTATCTGACTAGTCAGGAAACCACAGAATTCCAGATTGTACAACGTCAGGTGCTCTTTGATGACAGTAGCAGAATTGCTTCTACATATAATGGGAATTCTAGTTCGGTCTACATCATGTTACATTTTCCTACAATGTTCCTTCTAAGCTCAACAAAATGATATCAACATCTTTCATTATGTGTTCTTCAGCTTATACAATTTTGAATTAGCTGAAGAAATTAGAAAATACTAGAAAAAATTCTGGGATCTTTTACAGAATAGGAAAGTTGACCCACCAGAATATGGGACTATGAAATGCCTTAGGGAAGCTACTCTTTGATGTGGCGTTTAGTAAGGGATGGAAGAATTCATCATGAGCTAGGAGTAAGGTTAAGCATTTTCTGTAGAATGCTTAGAAGTTACTGTGAACAGGAAAATAGTTTTAAAAATTGTTCAAGGCCTCTAAGGTGGCTTAGGAAGTAAAGGTGTTTGCTAATAACTGTAAGGACCCTGAGGAGCAGGCAGCTAGGCCCTGTCACACCAACCCCCCACTACTCTAAACTGCTATTACAGTCCCTTGAGGCAGGAGAGTGGCCAGGCCCTATAGGGAAAAAAAAAAAAAAAAAGTTCAAGTTCAGGCCATAAAATTCCACCAATCCCTGAGCTTGCCCCAAGATCAGGCCATAGAATCTCACCAATCCCAGACCACCCTAGAAAGCTCTGCCATACCCTGCTGAAACCCTATATAAGGTCTGCTTCTAGTTCAGCTCTCTGCAGTTTCTCTCCTAATAAGAGGCTGCCTCTACCACCCTTGTGTTTTTCCCAATAAATCCCTTGTATAGGTTTGTTGTGTGCTGTGACTTTGTGGTATTCCCTGGCTCCCAAGTGCCAGGATACCATCGAAGCAGGAACACTTCACTAATACCCTGCGTTCAATCCCTAGGATCTACATCATAGAAGAGACTGACTTCTTCAAAATTTCCTCTGACTCCCACTAATACCATGGCATAGGCCTTCCCTTACATGTAAATTAGTTATTTAAAGTTTGTTCTATAATGTCGTACATTTTATTTCATACATTGTGTATAAAAATACTTTTACCAGATTTATAACTATAATGGCTATAATACTTTTAAAAGATTTTTTAAAATCATTGTTGATCATGTGTTTGTTGTAGGTTGTAGGTAGATGTGGATGTTGACTTCTCTAGCTTGAGGACAGTTTATGCTTTGCTAATTCAATCCCTGGTCCTAGAAGGCTTCAGCCTTCATATAATTTAATCTTCAAGTCTAAACCTAGAACGTTTCAGTCTCCTAGACATACTGGTGACTAAGTTCACTCTGACTGGCTGTCTTCTGAACTCCAAACTGGAAATCGTAAACTTTCTGCTTCTGGATCTCTGCTTTCTCTTAGTTTATTTCAGACTGGCTCTGCTCTTCCTACTTCTTCTGAACTGAACTGAACTGTGAGCTAACTGCACTCACACTGCCTGACTGAACTCTCTCTCTTGCTCCTTCTCTGAACACTGCCTCTACCTCCTGCACCTGCTCTCTGAGCTCTCACTGCTTCTTGTCTGCTTCCTGTCTGCTTTCACCACTTGTCTGAGCTCTGCTTCCACACTGCTTCTACCTTGCTTCATTATCTGAACTCTGAAGGCTGCCTCTACTCTCTGCTTCTCCCTCTGAACCTTGGCCTCCCAAGTGCTGGTATTAAAGAAGTACACCATCACTGCTTTCTAAATTGGAATTAAAGGTGTGTGCTACATTAGGGTTAAAAGACCTGTATTAACATTCTTTCTACCCTAGAGCAGGCATGCTACCAGATTAAAAGATTGAATGTTCCTCTACAGTATGTCTGTATGAATATCCACTCATGAGTGCAGGTGCCCTCAGAGGCCAGAAGCATTAGATTGCCCTGGAGCAGGAGTTATGGGCAGCTTGAGCCAATAAGCACAGGTTCTAGGAATCAAACTTGGATCCCTCTGCAAGAACAAAATGCATTTTTAATCACATGCCATTTCTCCAGCCCCATCATTATATTATTAACATAAAGACTTAATAAGTCCAAATCTTTCATATGTTTTTACATAAGCAATTATTCTCTTTTCTCTCAGATGCCTCCCTTTCTCATTCCTGAGACTCTAGGGAACAAGTGGTGACCAATCATCTAAAGTGTAAAAGGTCAAATGAGCCAAGATTTGGGAAGTGTGGCCATGAATGCCTGAGAGGTGAGTGCCCAGAATCTCAGCACACACTGGCTTCCAGTAAGCATGCGAATGCTACAGCAAGACAGCACTGAGCAGTCCAAAGCAAGGAGTAAAAAACAAAAACAAAAAACCAAACCATCACCAACAAAAAAAACCTGACCTTAGCAGAATATCTGAACCTATTTCCTGTAATCACTATCTGCGCAGTGAATACTCTTGTAACTTTAAGAGAATTGCTTTTTATAGCTGCTGGAGGAAAGGGAACTCCCTGAAGCTTTTGGAGTCTGTTTCTCTCTGTAAGGGCTGTTTTGGCGTCAGTAACTTAAGAACTTGCTTCCTAGTAGCCTGTACCTAGTCATAGTTCTTGGCTAAAAAAAAAAAATGGATGTTCAAAATACCTGGACATCTGAAATCTTCATGTTAAAGACATTTGTTTACGACATTGACATGAAGAGTCCTTATCCGTCTTTGCTGCCCTTCTGCAGCCAGAATCCAGGGAACACCTTGGATTCTTCCACCTTGACTTCAGAATTCTTGGTGCCAAGTTGGCTGGCTGAAGCTGCTAGGTGTGAGGTTCTGTTCATTAATGCAAGTAAGGCTTTTGTATCAGTAGGGAAGAGCTTTCAATCACTAAATTACCTGGAGGCCACATGCTTAGGGTCAGTCCATGGTAGAAGCTGGACCCTCTGCCAAAGTGGTTCAGCCTTAACACATCAGAAATTGTCTTCTGATCTTTGTTGAAATAATTACATCTACACCTGACTACTAGTCTACAAATAGGAGTGTGAGAGAGCAGTTCCATTTTCAGGCATCTGAGCTAAAATCCAGGTAGGCCTTGGTTGAGATCCAACCTTGGTTTGGATCCAGCCTTAGTTGGGTTCCCACCTCAGGACTGACTACTATGGTATTTTGGTTAAGAAAACTAAAGCTTGTGAATTTCAGTTACTTTACCCAGAAAGGAAAAAGCCATATGAGCTTATAATATGTTTTGCAGATTTTGTCCTGACACAGAATTGAGACAATTCCTAGGGTCTCTGAAGGCCTTGTCAAAATGTGTTTGCTGAGCCTATGCCACAGTCCTTCCCCTGGGTGACATTCATTCCAGGATTACACCATATACACCCCAACTGCCAGAGGTCTTAACAGCTATATACCCAGGGATGGATAGGATACTCCATCAATGAAACACCACTGAAAGGCAGCTGTCTCCAACCAGATTGCTATATCAAAGCTGCCTTCTGGGGTTCTAGTTTGTGGACAATCTTCTCCAAGCTCACCCTGCCCTGTTGCCCTGCACAGCAATCTTCTCTTAGAGCCTTACTATAGAATCATAAGTAATATTTTCTGCCTTCTATCCACCCATGTTGTCCTACTAGTTTCTACAGTGTCAGAATGGCATGTGTATTAAAGAAGAGCTCTTTCCTTACAATGTGTAAAGATTGGGTGACTAAGCCCATGCAATCTGCTTAGCACATTGCCTTGTGAATAGCTGTTCTTCCCCTTTCCAACATCCCCTCTTCACCTTCCTCTGAAGGATTCTTCCTGAGGCAACATCACAGGAGAACTTCATGATAAGGGGAAATAGAACTAGAAAAGAACAAACAACAAACAAAAGCATCTAACTAAATTTTGGTTGGGAAAATGGTAATTTTATTTATACCATTCTTCAAAATCCTTTTTCTAGATCAATTCCACTTTCCATCCTACAAGACTTTCAGATCTCAGAAGAAATGATGAATATAGGGAAATGACAGTTTTGCGAGGGGCTTCCAATGCTTTGGACTTTTCTCTTTGTGAACTGTTCCTCACTTACATCTTTTTATTGCATTTTATTTATCTCATGTGACGGGGGATACTTCTGCTACTCGTGTGGAGGTCAGAGGACGACTTGTGAAGGTAGTACTCTTCTTCAAGGATTGAACCCAGGTTGTAAAGCCTTTACCTGCTAAACTAACTTGCTGGTTCTTATTCCTCATTCTCTGATGGAACCTTGAAAGGCAACACTCAATACCGGACTTGCACTGGGATGAGACTGATGAGGAGTCGCGTGATCAAATTTTCAGAGTCCAGAATCATTGCAAGTGCACCATTTTTTACTATCTCCTCTAGAGATATCTGGATATATTGTGGCCTTGAGGACCACACTCCTGTGAAGAATATATGAGAATGGACTGTATCTTAGATCAAATGGCTGGTGATCAGATGTGGTTTTCAATATTCCAGAAAAAACAGAATAGAATAGTGATAATTACCAGCATGCAGAGCTGTCATGTGTCTGCTAACAAGTGGCATTGTTAACTACCTGTAAAGACTAGATTTTTCCCATTGTTATTATTGCTACAGTAGCCACATGTCAGACAAATTCACGTTCACTCAGCATCTAGCTGTCCCATTGACTTTGAACCTGAGCAGTACCAGGTGGTTAGTTTCAATCAAGAGAATATGAACAGAAGTGAAGTGTCATTCCTTGACAGTGGCAGCAAAAAGCTCCACTCTGACCTGCCAGAATTCTTCTCTCTATTATGGTTATCATTTGGTAATGTTTAGACTGGTGAGTTGTGAGAGGAAGTGCTTGGCTTCCTAAGATAAATTTTAGAAGTATTTTGTGAAGCTATAGAGGAAGTAAGCTTTTTTTTTTTAAGTCAATGATGTCTTAAGGTTATTTTATCATCACCACAGAACCTTTTAAATCCTTAACAACATAGGTCCCAGAATGTGCAGCTCTGGGATAGTAATGAGAAGCCCTCAAAGTTGGCTGAATACAATTCTGAAAAGAATTCTTTTATGTTTTTCAGTTTATGTTTTCTACTACCAAATTATCTGATAATTTATAAAGACAGCTACTCTTTTTCTAGAAATACATGCAGTTATATTCATTGCATACCTGAACTTATATGTCTAAAAGAAAAGCATATCCTCGTGGCCATTTCAGCATTAATATTGTAGGACACCTATATTATTTCATAGGGGATAAAGCACTTTTGTATCAGGTGGATTTGTATCTTAGCTGTGCCATCATGTGACTTTGGTTATATACATATATATACATATATGTATATATATACACACACACATATATACACACACATACATATATATACACACATATATGTATATATACACACACACAGAAACATACACACACATATATACATACATATATGTGTGTGTGTTATATATATACACACTTTCTTCATTTGTGATAGGGGGCATGTACTAGTTCCTAACCAGTTGGATTATAGGAAACATTGTAAAAAGACAACACATATGAGGATTTTAACAGAAAGTCATCTTTTAAAAGCATACAACCAGGGCCTGTTATTTTTATGTTAACATGGTAGTAGTACCTGCAAATCCATACAAGCATAATAATTTCACATTAAGTAACTGCTGGGCTATTCTCTTAAGTCTTGGAATAAATAGAAGATAACATTGAAATGGAGTGTAAGATGACTGGGATGAAACACGAAGTCTTAATCTTCAGGATATCTTTGATATATATGAACCTCTTGCAGTAGGGATTGGTGGGCAGCTAATAAATTATATCTTTTGCTTTCATGCTTAGAAGATTTTTTTTTTTTTTGTCAAAAACACAGCCATCTTTGATCATCTTGTCTTGTAGAACACTGCTTATCTTGAAGTGATAAGGAAGTGGAAAAGGGTCAAATAGATTTCAAGAAGGCTGTTTTTATTTTTAAAACCTATGGGTAACTTGCTAGAGCAAGTACAGGTATCAGCACGCATCCCCTGTGTACCATTTGGTTCACAGTCTCCTGATTGCTACCTTGTGGTGAATCGTTCTGTTTATAGCTTTAAAACTGCTATCTGGGTGACACTCTTCTGCTTCTAATCTTAAGATGGTTGTCTCGTGGCTTTGCTCCCCATGGTTTATCATGCAGCTTGATGGTACTTTGGAGAGAAATACAATTAGCTACCTTCGCACCTGCTCCACGTACACTTTTATAAGTATAATTTGAAGTATGATATATATCTCCACACTTGTGTTGAAAGAGTTTGAGAATAAAGATTTTTACATGATGTTTTGTAATGTAAAAATATGCCTTTAAGTATTTTATATTGCTTATTCTCGTGTGTGTGTGTGTGTGTGTGTGTGTGTGTGTGTGTGCATACTGCATATGTATCTTAACACACAGCCTTTAAGGTTAAACAAGTGTAAATTCAAGTTTGTTACATTTAAAGCATATGAGGAACAGTGGCACTTTGGACTTTAACATTAACTTTGATTTCTAACTTCCAGTGTATTACAACTTATCTATGATTCTCCTACTATATCATCCCTATAATTCTTTTCTATTGTTTTTAGGCAAAGCTGAAGTTTGGAGCTAAGAATGGCTTGGGGATTCTAATATAGCCCAGGCTGACTTTGAAGTCATGGTTCTCCTCAGCATCTCAAGTTTTGGGATAATGGGCCTGAGCCTCCACCTGCAGTGTGGTGGTTTGAATGAAAAATGCCCCCCCCCAAAGGGAGTGGCACTATTAGGAGGTGTGGCTCTTGGGGAAGTTTATTTTTAGTTGTGTTTAAAATAACTGTTTTTGTGCACTGTTGAGAAAAGGGATGCCTAGGCCTCCCATTTTGTATTGTCTGCAGGTGTTGGATTTCTGTGGGGGATGTTTGATTGTTTATGATCTGCACCTAAGGAGTTCTGAATCAATAAAAACACCTGGGCTGAGATGCTCGGAGTTCCACTGAGTATGGTGCTGGCCAGGCAGGTGATTCCCTCTGTTGAGGTCTGGCAGAGTTTGCATGTATGAGAATGCCTCCTTGTCCCTCTTGGTGAGCCACAGGAGTATACTACTCCAATTGGTGCCTGCAATGTGAGGCCCGACATCATGCCAGATAATTCAACATGGAGACAAGGAAGAAAAAAAAGAAACTCCAGAGGTCACAGAGTCCAGTAAAGAATGCTCAGAGCAGTTCCGAGAGGACAGAGATTGAGGTATTGATAAAAGGAAAGCTCTATAAAAGAGAGTTATGAATGAGAAAGGAGCTTTGAGGTAAGAGCCATGTTTTGGACAAATGCTTGTGAAAATTTTTCATAGTCAAAACAGACAGTTCAGCTGGCAGCAGGAAAGAAGCAAGGTTTCCACTGCTGTTCCTGATCATGGAGCTGACTCTCCCTCCAGCCGCTGGTGGCAGCCAGGGCATGGGAAACAGAAACCAGAGTGTACTGTTGTATAAACTGAATTGGTTAATGGATTTGTGTGTGTGTGAAACTCAAGTGGGTCTTGTGTTTGAGGTCTATGAAAAAGGGTATACGTTTACCCGTAGCAGTGGTGCAAAAGAATGCCTAATTGCCAGAATGTTTCAACTTGAAATTCTTCCCACCCAGAATGTCCCTGCAGTTGTGGAAGCACGGATTTGGAGCCAAAAAGCCACTTAATTAAACTGACCATTTTTTTGTTTGTTTGTTTGTTTGTTTGTTGTTTTTTGCAAATTTGACTAAGAGAAAGACAAGCTATCCAGATACTGAAGATGGTAATGAGAACCTCACCCACAAGGGGACAAAGTGACCAGTTATTTTTCCAGCAAACCAGACTGTATCTTAAAACCTAGAAAGTGTTTCCTAAGGGTCAGCACACAGAAACTGTCTTCCAGAACTGGTGAGGTTATATCTCATGCTGGTAGCCAAACTTGGTTACTGTAAGAGTGCTAATGCTAGTTTTGAAGGCATGAGGGGGTCTTTGGAGAGCACCGAAGGCTTGGCACTTGAGAGGTCAGGAGAGGCCATTGGTAAAAGTGAAACCTCAGTAGTAGTTAATGGTCTAGATGAAGGGTTCATGCAGAGAAGTTGAGGCTTGGCACCATCAAGAGAGCCCAGGAGAGGCTATTAGTGAAGGTGCAGCTTCAGTGGCAGTTGAAGGTCCAGACTGAAGGGGTCATGTAAAGAAGTTAAGCTTGACACCCTAATGTCAAGGAGAGGCTACTGGCGAAAGTACAGCCTAGTGGCAGCAAAGGACCCTAGCAGTTTTGAGATGCCAGTATCATGGGATGACCACCTAGAACAACAACAGTAGTGGAGTGGAGCCATCTGGGGCCTGGAGCCTCAGAGCTTCAGAGAAGGGAAGTGATCCAAACCCTTTGGAGGAGCCCAAAAGATCATGAGTGATTTCTAGATAAGTGGACACTGATAATGTTTTTCTGTTGTCCAAAGACAGTGTTAGAGCTTGGTACATGTGTGGCTTCATTTGGTCCTATGTATTAACAACCCTCATGATTATTCCTCTTGTAAATAATTTTGCTGGTATAGTGTTAAATTGTGTTGTAAAGGTAAAGCATTGTCTTTTTAAAACAGAAAAGGGGAAATGTTGTGGAAGTTTATTTTTAGTTGTGTTTAAAATAATTGTTTTTGGGCACTGTTAGGAAAAGGCATTTTGTATTGCCTGCAGGTGTTGGATTTCTGTGGGAGAATGTTTGATTGCTTATGATCTGCACCTGAGGAGTTATGAATCGATAAAAAACACCCGAGCTGAGATGCTCTGAGTTCCACTGTGAGTATGGCACTGGCCATGATGGTGGTTCTCTCTGCAGAGGTCTGGAAGAATCTATGAATATGAATCTAAGGATCTATGAATACATCTATGGATATGCCACCTCGTCCTGCTTGCTGAGCTACCACAGTAGGGTACCACTACATGTAGCCTTGTTGGAGTAGGTGTGGTGTTATTGGAGGAAGCATGTCACTAAAGGCAGGCTTGGAGGTTTCAGAGCTCAAGCCAGGCCTGGTGACTCACACTCTTTTCCTGCTGCCTACTGATTCAGATGCAGAACTCTCAGCTACCCCTTCAACACTATGTCCACCTGCATGCCACCATGCTTCCTTCTATGACAATAATGGACTAAATCACTGAACTATAAACAGCCCCAAGTTTTTTCCTTAACAAGAGTTGACATGGTCATGACGTCTCTTCACAGCAATATAAACCCTAAGTCAGAAGTTGGCACCAGGGACTAGGGCATTGGCTGCGATAGGCCAAACCATGCTTTGTTTGGAGGAATATGGAACAATTTGGGACTTTGGACTAGAAAAGCAATTGGACACTTTATGTGGGCCTTAATGGGCAGTACTGGTAGGAGCATGGAAGACAGTGGTTCTCAGAGTGATTTGAGCTGTGGGGCCTGGCTTAAGAGGTTTCAGGAGAGAAAACTATTAGTGTGTGGCCTAGAGACCCTTCTTGTGATATTTTGATGAAGAATGTGGCTGTTTTCTGCCCTTGCCCAAATAAATTTGCCTGAAGCTAAATTGAAGAGTTATGGATTAACAGTTTGGACAGAGGACATTTCAAAATAACCAGGCATTAACTGTGTTATTATTATTATTATTATTATTAACTGTGTAACTATTAGTGGACAGTCTTATGCAGTTCTATAATGGAAAGGAGCCAGCTGAGCAAGGAAAAATATAAAATGTACAATTGGAAGAGCAAAGGAGCACCAGGAGCGTAAACAGATTAAAGAAAAGCCTGATGCAGAGTGGAGTAAAGGGAGTGGTGACCTCACAGACATACCCCACCCAGCTAAGCTTCCATCCTGTGAAAAGGAATTAAAGAAAATTGAAAAAGTATTAAATAAAAGTTTAGGATGAGGCATGGTGGTGCATACCTTTAATCCCAGTACTCAGAAGGCAGAGGCTAGTGGTCTCTGAGCTCAAGTCCTGCAAGTTTCTGGACAGCCAAGTTTAGGCTGTGATGGAAACCATCAATAAGAGAAAGCTAGTGAAAATGTATTTGAACGAGGGTGCTGTTTTCCAGCCCTAGGAATCAGCAGAACTTGGCAGCTTTGGCCACATGGTTCTGGCTTTAAAGTCAAGAATACATTATATGCTGGAAGTATGTGATCTGCTTTTTCATTTTGACTTTTTAGAGATTATAGTTAAGATATTGCTATGAGTCTCCAAAAAGATTTTGAATTTTTAAACATTGTTGACTATGGGGACTTGTTTGTTTTGTTGTTTCTGGTTTTGTTTTTTTTTATTCAAGACAGGGTTTCTCTTTTGTAACTCTGGCTGTCCTGGAACTCGCTCTGTAGACCAGGCTGGCTTCGAATTCATAGGGATCCACCTGCTTCTGCCTCCTGAGTGTTGGGATTAAAGGTGTGTGCCACCACAACCCAGATTATTATGGGGACTTTTGAGATTAGACTGAATGTGTTTTTGCACTATGATATGGCTACAATCCTATGGGGGGCAGGGAGTGGAATGTGATGGTTAGAAAGAAAATGGCCTCCATAGGGAGTGGTGCTATGAGGAGGTTGGCCTTGCTGTAGTAGGTGTGGCCTACTGGAAGAAGAATGTCTCTGGGGGTGGGTTTGGAAGTTTCAGAAGCTCGAGCTAGGCCCAGTGGCTCACTCTCCCTTCCTGCTGCATGCTGATTCAGATGTAGTCTCAACTACCTCTCTGTACCTCTACCAGCCCCAGTTCTGCCTGAGTGCCACCATCCTTCTCATCATGAAGATAATTGACTAAACCTCTGAACTGAAAGCCAGTTCCAATAAAATGATTTCCTTTATAAGCGTTATCATGATCATGGTGTCTTTTCACAGCAAGAGAAACCCTATCTAAGACACTCAGCTTTCATTGTAGTGATTTCAAATGACTGATACTATGTTACATGCTAGAAGTTTCCAGTAATGATTTTGCAGGTTGTAAACCCTTAAAAAATGCATCGACTTCATGTACCATCTTTGCTAAAAACATGTGTCTGTTTGCAGTTTTCTTTGATGCGAAATGGCACGGGCGGTACCTTTACCAAAGAGGCTTATAGTATACTACTCTGTAAAGACAGTGTGCTCTCCACATGGTTATGTTTTGGGAGCTTTTTACATAGGACTATATGACATTTATTTCTTGAATGTAGATAATCTAATTCTCCCAAGATGATCCCGAGTATTTTGAGGAAGTAAACACTTAGTTGCATTTCTAGAGCAGTTGTTAAGAAATTAATGAAAATCACTGGTAGCTGGGGTCAGTGTGTAAACCATAAAGCAGGCTCCCACTAGAATGAAGCTCTGATTTAGCAAGGGCACAGGACTGAATGAAGAGTAAGAGAAGTGGTTCACCATCAGAAGAAAGAAACTAAGAAAGAAAAATGCATAAGACAGAGAATGTAACTTCACCTGTCAGTAGTAGTTGCATGACTCTAGATTTCCTTGTTTTAGTTTTATTTTCCTTATATGGATGGCCAGGACTACCCCAATAATATTTTCCTCAAAAAAGTATGGCAAGTCAAATGAGTCAATAGATGCAGAACAAAGTTACACATTATAAAACGCTTAGTAATTTGATAAACATTAGGAGTGATATAAACTAGCATGATACTATTGGAAATCTCAAGTATACTTTTTAATAAAGCAAAAGGAACAAGTTGCTCCTCTCCCTTCTCCAGTCTATCCATGGCCCAAATGCATTGTTTCCTGACATGTAGCGCCCTGAACAGAGTTAATTGGCAGTGACTGGTTAAAATGAAAAGGTCAAAACATCCAAGTGAGGTTATGAGGTCACGTGAGCATGTCCATGGAATCTGAAAAAGGCATTATTAAGAGAATATTTAAAGGGCCATACTGAACACGTTTAAGTAAACTTTCTGTAATATATTGTGTTAAAATGACCGTTGTTCTTTGATTTAGTCCTGATCATGTATAATCAAGTAAGTACAGTAGTTTGAAAGCATAACAGATTTCTAATGAGAAACTGTTGGAACTGTACAATTTTGACACTTTAGTAGGCAAGAAGGACTAATGGAGAAGATAGAATAAAGAATTGTTAGTGTCTGATATTACTCTCCCAGAGTTCCATGGGCTTCACTTCATCGTTCCTGGCTGCAGGCCTCATTTCCCCTCCCCTTCTGCAAGCCTGGCATTACCATTAGAAGTCTTTGTTAAAAAAGTATTTCCATGATCTGCAATGAAGGCAGAAAGAAACAAAATGTTATTTGGATTCCACCTACAAAATATTTTATATTTCTTGTATTCCCAATGAAACAATCCAACCACAGTTAATTACGCACAGCCTGTGCAGAAGTGTCAACAGGCATATGCCTGGGGTGGTGGAAGCCTGTGGAAGGGCTCACAGTCAGACCGACTGGAAGCTTCTGAGGGGTAATCAACGAGACTCCTAAACACGGATGAAAATAAAGCCATCTTCTTATCTTCGGGTGATTAAATGCAGAAGAAACCTTTTTCTTCCCCAGTTGATTTTTTTTTTCTTATTAAAAAGTTCTAGCACAGAAAGAACATTTGTTTCATATTTTATTGAATTTTCATTTATATTAAATTAAAAATATATTTCTGACAGATTCATGTAACAAAAAGGCAGAACAGTTTTCAAATTGTTCAGCTGGGATGATCAGTACGGAATGAGGCAAAGCAGTTCGCTTTCTATACTTGCCTTGTGCAGGCACAGTTCTTTCCCAAGAGTCAAAAGAGGAACCTTGAGAACTAACTCAAAAAGCCTAATTACATCAATTTAAAATACAGTTTCTCCCTCATTCTTAATAACAACAGAAAGTGGGGGAAGGAGGGAGAAGAGGCTAAAGGGTTGGAGGAGAAGAAAGAATAGGGAAATTATACTAAAAATATACCTAACATTAAAAAAGTTAGTGTGTGTTAAGTGCATAATCCTTCATAGATAAAATAGAAAAAAAAATTAAAATAACATTTCACCACACACAATCGGCATATCCTATTGTGTAAGCGAGTGCAGAAGTTGGACACATCACACTAGTGCTGAATACAGATTCACGGGTAATGTCAAAATGATAACTTCCAACCAAAAAAGAAACAATCACAAGCCAATTACTTATATACAAATCAACCCTAAAGACAATTATGTTCCAAATAAAGATGTTCACAAAAGAAAATCAAAGCAACTTTATCCTTATTTACAAATGCAGCTAGCCATGTCTTTAACAAGCTATAAAAATACTATTCACATTTTCAAACATACAGTAGTATTTTTGTTTGTTTGTTTGTTTATTTCAAAAAGGTAGCTAACTTTGAATGCTGGGATTTAAATGAAACATTGATGGCTTACCAGCAAGTTATTTATTTATTTATTTTTACGGCTCTGTCCTTTGATGATTCTTCAGAGGAAAGAGGGCTTGTTTTCTGTTTACAAGTCAAGAAAATAAGAAAATGAACACAACTCTGCCTTTTTGGCAAATCGACTCCCTTTACCACCAAAGTGATCTTAGTCAACTATACCACCAAAGTGATCTTAGTCAACTACTGTGACGTGTGCATTAGATGAATTTTTGAGAGATTTAATGTGACCTGGTTTTGTGCGTGCGCCACAAATTGTCATGTACATTAATCTCCTTTACGTTTGATCTTGTTCTAATGATACTGGGAAAGAGATGATGAAGCAGCTAGAGCATGTGATGATGCACTTCAGTGTGCAACAATGCAGGCTGTGGTGCTCAACGTGATGGGATGGACACAAGCCAGCCAATAAGGTATGCATTCAAAGTTAGCTGCCTCTGCACAGCTGCTCAGTTTAATAGTCGACCCATTTAACAGCAGTTCCAGTTTATGCTACATATTTCAAAGTACCTTACTTTAAAAGAACAGCTTACATATATCTACATTTAGAAAATAACTTTCATAGCTGACTACTGGACTAATTAAAAGGGTTCTCGGAGTCCTATGGTTGTTTTTCCCTCACTCCCCACTCCCAGCCCCTGAGAGATCCAGAACTACACAGGGTTATGACTCTCACATTAAGGAAAATGGTACAACCCCTACATTAACTGAAAAACTGGAAATGTTACTTGAAAATCAGGTTTCTGTCAATACACTGAAGGTATGGTTTGCTTTTCTTCAAAAGGGCAACAGGCTTGAGGGAAACATCAACACGTTAGGGATAAAAATAGCAGTAAAGACAAAGTGATTTGGACAAATTGGACTATTGCCTACAGGTATGAAACCTTGATTTCCTGTATTTGTATATTTATACAAATATAAACACTTCTTGTGACATGGGAGAAAAGACACTAAAGCATTGAAAGAAAAATTTTCCTTGTAAAGTAGATAAAGAGTGTAATTCTGTCAGTTGACATGGACTTTCATTACAGTGAAACGGTGCTTATTATAAATTTGTTAGATTGTTGGATGTTCCATCAAAAGTCACAGGAGGTTCTCAAAGGCGAATTGCCTCTATCTTTGTGACAATAAAATTCTTCATTTGGAAAAAAAAAATCTAGCAGCTGTAAAATATTTATGATCAGGAATAAAATGAGGTGATCAAAGTAAATAAGTTCGTTGGCAGTAATAACTTAGTTTTATATACATATACATAAAAACTATATATACAGATATATAGTTTTCATGGAAAGATTAAATGTGAGATCTAGAAGTGCATGTACACACAATGTGAGTCTCAAGATTCATTACAGAGCTAGCTCACTCAAATTCCTACAGAGAAGTCCACAGTGAGAGAATCAGTCATCATGGAAAAACTATGTTAATACCCTAAATAACTTTTTTGAACTGTAATTTGTTTGAGAAGTAATTTAAACATTTAAAGTAGTTGGATATTTTAATTGAAAAATCAGACATTTGAGGACAAAGGCTAGGTCAGTGTTTCACAGAAGAGGATGTGGGTCTTCATAGATCCACTATGGCTTAAGAGAGGTACAGCCTCAGGAGAGCCACTTTGAACTAGTGATAGAAAAAAACAAAGGGAGAAAGGCATTGTGCAAGTGGGGGGATGGGAAAACAAAGGTGCTATTTTCCTCTAAAGTTCAGAGGAAAATTTTCTGAGTCTCTGACAAGGTGATTACTTACTTGCAAATCTGACTTTCAAGAAATTTCTTTCCAGGGGAGGAATGTGAATGCTCCCTTGAAATGGGGCATATATGGTCTTTTCAGCCTTGACTCTAGAAGCATTTTCTTCTGCCCAAACCATCTCTTATCCAAGACTGAGGTGAGGAAGGGGTATGCCAACACATATATCCTACATTTCAGTCTGTCTATGAAATCTGTGGGACTTGAACAGAAAGAGTTTGAAATTCTTACTATTTTATAAAGTTTTCATTTAATGAAAGGAACAAAATAGGTCCTGATGTTAGGTTTTATATACAAACTCAAGGGCACCTGTTCTGACACAATGCCCACACACAACATCTTTGTGTTCATAATAGCAGAGAGAAACCCTTCAAAGGCATCTCTGGGATTAGAAAAATAGTGTTAATTCTACCCAGAAATGTTTATGCTGTCGTCATGTTAGTGTCAACAAGAAGGCCTCAACTGTCAAAGATTTAAAGATTTAAAACTTGTCATCATATGTCATTTGTTCTTAAGCAGATAGTGAGCAGGATATAACAGCCTGCCTTTTTGTGTCTATAACAGTATAAGACTGTTCTTCAGATACAGAGAGATATAACAGGATTCCCTTCCTATGATATATGAAGTTGGTTTGTCTGGCTTTTTAACTTCTAGCAGCTATGCTCTTAGATTTCTCATTTGCCCCATAACAAATCAACAGTTGAAGAACTAGAGTCCAAAAGAATACTGATTCTGCTTCTATAGTTTAAAATTTCTGCTTTATCATCTACCTGTCAAAAAAAAAAAAGAAAAGAAAAGAAACGGTAATGGGTTCCATGTTGGTTATATAGGCAAGAGGTTATGGTAGGAAAAGAAAGGATACTTTACAATTTACAAATTAAATGCATTTTGTTTGCATTCTAAATGATAACACTCATTTTGTTATTTGTTTTGCGTCTTCAAAAGGTAAGAGACCCTTACTCATTTACTTACTTACTTTACTCATTTCAAGGATCTCTAACTCACATGTGGTTTATTTACCTGTTAAACACTTCAAGGTGATGTCTACAAAACAAACCCCAAATATAGCATCCTCTTTATACTTAATAGATTTAAAATGTAATGAAGGAATAAGAGAACAAGAGGAAAACTAACTGTGGTGCTTTAAAGCACTACACATTTGAAAGTTTTCACATTTGAAACCACACTATGTCTACTATCTGCTAAATCCAACCAATAACCATCGAAAATGGCAGAGGTATTTTAATCTACTATGCAAAATCCATCCTACATTTTCATAGCTTGAATTTTATTTTGTTATTTTATACTTCATGGTTAATTTTCTAATTTGATTTGCTTATTTCTATTAAAAGATTTAACGTTTGATAACCTAACTAATTCTACAGCTTGCAGCATTGTCAAGATAGCATCCAGTTAGTTATACACATGCTTTTGTGGTCACCTTTTCTATTACCTTATGGACTATATATACTAGTTAAATAATCAACAATTACAGATGGATAAAAGAAATTCCAGTTTTTAAATAAGGTGAGACTGTCCAAAAGAACCTTGTTTTTATAACCTTTAGGGCCAGGCATAAACACTTTTGCTTTTTCTTTCTAGTTTTGACACTTCAGGAACTACACTGATCATCCCACCAACTTCAGCTACCAGGAAAGCTTCACTTCCCTCTATTAACCTTTCCTCACTGTTGACGATATGCACCATTCTCAAAAGGTATCACACATGACAATGGCACACTTAAAAAGTCCCTCATTTCTTCTTTCAAGTTAGAGTCAGTCAGTTTCTCACCTATGAAAATAAGACTCTTACTTAGAAGCCTTTCATCTTTAGTTTTTTTTTTTTCTTAATAGTTTGAAATTTGCACTGTTTTCACACTGCTTCAGGAATGCTTCTGGAGTACAAGAGAACCATAGCTCAGACTGTGCTAATATAATTCAGAAAACCAGGATTAGCTTTGTTATCTCAGCCTTGCTTGAGTTGCAGCAGTTTGGTGGCTCTGGGCCTTTCCTGATTTACAGGCCATATTTTCTCTTCTGTTTAATAATGGTTTCTTTAAATGACTATTTCACTAAAACAATCCCATGCCTAAAAATAGGATTTCCCAAGATCACTGGGTGAAAAAAAAAATAGTAAGCTCAATTTTAACATTAATTTTACTCAGTCTTCCAAACTGATTCTGCATATTTTGATTGGTGATGCTGGACTACTATCATCTGATATTCCATAGCAACTGTAGGCTTTAACTAGCATCTTAATATTTCAGTTTACTGGGTAAAATGTTATTCTCTTAAGTAAATGAACACCTCTCCCATCTCTGCTTGTTGTATCTCTCTAATACACTCTTGAATAATTTCCCCCTAGATAGTCAAATTAAAACAAAAAAGAAATATCAGAACAACTGAAATCAAAGACACATTAGAAAGTCATAAAAAGGAATGATAAAATGGCATTTGAGGTCATTCTCAACTACACCTACATCTATCTCCATAGGGAGATGAGTGGAAATGCAAATCTTGTGCTTTTAGGGAAGAAAGAAACAACATTCATTAACTATATTTTCCTTGCTTTAACATTAAGAAATTATCTCATTCTTTTACAGTTAAACAATTCTGCCTCCTTAATCCCACTAGAAGCCATATGAATATTATAAATGAAAAGAAAAAGTCATTATTGCATTCCAAAAGTGTTGCCAGTAAATGGTTAGGCATAGATTTATTCAAACAAAGGCTTACTTTTAACTCTTGATAGGTAGTGGGTACCCACATAAGGTCCCTTTTCTTGTAGATATGTCTGAATTAAGTAGGGAGCTTTGAGCTTTAAGGCTATGGCCCTGGGATCACTTTATGTCTTTATCTGTGTTAAATTCTTGGTTAAACTTCACTACACACAATCTCCCAAATCCTTCTCCTATCTCTGCCTTCCACTTTGTTTGCTTCCCTTCTCTTAGCTTAAGAAGCAACCAAAACCCAACACTTTCAAGAGTCTTGGCCAAAGACCAGCACTTTCTGCTGGTTTCCTAGTAAGACTCAAGATACGTCAGTTTGCCAGTGATGCAATGTTCTTCTGGTCCAGTTTGTGTCTGGATAAGAACATAGAAGTAATTTATGTCATCTTCAGTAGTCTAAAGGATGCTTAATTTACGTCCCAATGAGTTCTCAGAAGGTTTACTACAAACCTGTTCTGTGAAGCCATTCACAAAATAGTTAATGGGATTTGATTCCTTGGACTCATGAGGAAATAATGTCATAGCAAATTAATCTCTGCTGTTAAAATTTGAAGTCAGAGAGAATCTTTCATTTATCTGACTGCTCCCCACCTACTTTAGTAGACTTTAAATAAATATTAGTTGAATAAATCTAGATGTGGATGGATGGATTCATTTTTTTCAAAATAGGTAGACACATAAACTTCCTTGAAAAATTTTCTCCCTTAAGCATTCTCTGTTTTACCAAGAAAAAATTTAGTCTAACTGATTTTTTTAAGCTAGTGAGTCTAATTTTCTCTTAATAATTTAACAGTAGGAAGAAATGTTTTAAAAATTTAAATGACTTGGAGAAGAATTTTATAGAAAAAATACATTAGGTTTCCTTATTTCCTAGAGATTCATTGGTCATCGTTCCCGTCACTCATCTTAACCCCATAGGTGTTCTTTTAAAATTAAACCTAACAGAGATAGATCTACAACCAGGACATCATATGATAGTATATGAAGAGAGTCATTACATACATTCTTAAAAGATTAATGTACCAGATAATAAAATAATTGCATGAGAAGAGTTTTCATGTTTATTTACAACTTTTTAACTCAATCATGGACCTATTCATAGACTTCAAATGTTTATGGTTTAACTATACTTATAGCAACTTAGGTGTGAAGAGTTAAGTTACCTTCTACTCAATACACTGTCTTACTTAAATTCCACAGAATTCAAGCCAGTCCTTAACTTGCATTCCTTCACACAGACAGTACAAACTTAACATATTTCCTTTGCAGCAAATGTCACATCATATGAAGATAATGTGCTGGCCCTCTCACCACAATCCCTGGGTACAGTTCCAAAGTCCTAATTGGCTTGGTTTGGCATTTCCAGAGTTTGTCTTTATCTGATATCCTTTTCTTAAAAAAAAAAAAAAAAAAAAAAAGTTCTTAAATTAGTTAATCTGCTGGTTGCTTCCATATTGCTTCATTCAAAATCCAAAGTGGAGTTCAGAAAAACAAGAAATAAAGTTAGAGCTTAAGTGCAAACTACATTTCTGAGTACCTTCCATGTAGACGTACCCAATCCAGTGTTTCTTCCACTGCATGGATCCCCCATGGGACCACCCCTGAAAGTATCAGTAGTTTTTTGAACCACACAGAACTGTTTCTTAGCATCCCTTCTACTCTTGAGTTTACCAGCTGCCCGTCAAAGACAGTCATTTATGAAGAAGAATAAAATGCTAAAGAACGAAAGTGACAGGGAAGAATAAATTCAGTAGTGTTGAAACACGAAATCAATCTAGATTTGATGCTATTTTTACTAGTATCTTGGCTTTCTCTTCTAATTTTAAGGACCGCATGATTTAAAATAATGGCATCTATATCATATAATTTATTTGTTGGTTTCAACTCTGTCAAGAAGCTTTTGTATAAAATATCTTTGTGACTAGAAACTACAGCCAAAATAGGGGAGCAACTAATATAAAGGACAGGCCAGAGCAAACCAAAATGAAAAAAAAAAAAAAAAAAGAAAAAAAAAAACTGAAGATGCCTTCCAAACATAATTACTAGTTATAACTATAATGGAGTTTTAAAAAAAATTTATAAAAGCTGGGTTGGCTATTCTTATTTGCCAGAAAAGAAACTATTGGAGAAAGAAATTGGATTCTCAATCTCAGTTACCACCAAGTGATTTCCAAATGCTTATCTTTTTGTTCTAAGGAGAGAGAGCTTTAGCATGATTTCAAGGATGCTGAATATGCACAAGTCTATGGCTGCAGATGAGAACAGAGTCTGGGTTTTCAATCACCTGCACTGAGAAAAGAAATGGGGGTGTGTGTGCGAAGGGAATAAAGTTGGGACTGTTTGACAGCAGGTAGCGCTGCCTTTATTTCCTAGGCCCTCTCTAGCTCTGACAGGCACTCTGCTGACCAACCCATATGAAGAAATGAAGAAACAGTGTGTGTCCCTCCTGTCTTTCTCTTTCAGTCTTTCCTTCTAACGTTCAGTTAGGTAAGCACAAAACTATCATTGCGTCTCTTCCACTGGGAAGTGTCAAAACTACTGGCCTTGGGAGAAGGAAGACCACCAGAGAAAGAGGAGGGGGGAGGAATATGGAGTGGACATGTCTCTCCACCTAACACCCCAGCCAAGCTCACACCACAGTATTCCGGTGTCTGTAGGGCGGAGGAGGCAGCATAGGGCCTGGTTTCAGCGAGAACTCAGAGAGGTACTCAGGATTCTCGGCCACAATGGGGCGGATCCGTCCATTCTGTTTATAAAAATATTTTGTGCTGTATTCCTGCAGGTAGTCTGGGTGCTGAAGGGTGCTCCGGGGTGGCAGGCTGTGGTTCCAGTAGTCGGGGTTGTCGAATGCCTTCTTGGCCTTCTCTGGCACAGACAGTACACTGTTCTTCAGGTACTCTGTATTCCCCAAGGCGTTGGCGAAGGTGTTGAGATACAGCGGCTCATTCACATACTCATCCTCCGCCTTGGGCGGACCACTGGAAGCGCTGTGATATTCCGGATTATCTAAAGCTTGAAGGTCTCCATTTTTTCTCCGTGAGACGAAAGGGTTCTCTTCCACAGGATTCAGATATTCTGAAAGAATAATTAAAGAAAAAAGAAAAAACCCATCTAATAAATACCTACTTTCAGAAAATCGTTAATCAGACTAAAGCTAAGAGCAATGGTTAGTTTCTTTAGAACAAGAGAGCCACACATTTGTTTTCATAAAGTCTCAAAAACCAAAAACAAACCAAAAAAAAAAAAAAAAAAACCCAAAAAACCACCACCAACAACAAAAAACAAAAAAATAAAACAAAAAAACTGCGTGTAGATTGGGACAGGCATGTAAAAGAGAGTAGGCTCAAATGAAACAAAACAATAAAACGATAACAAAAAGCTAACAAAACAAGGTCAAGATCAGTATCTCTGTCTTCTAGATTGTTGTTCTGTTCTGAATGCATCTACATATGATGCCAGCTGTGTAAAATGCTTCTGTTTATGGGACTGTCGGGGTTAAATACCCATTGTGGGGCTGGAGAAATGGTTCAACGCTACATGACTAAGTGCTTGCAGCTTTAGAAGATGCTTGTGGCTTTTACAAAGGCCAGAGTTTGACTCTCAGGATCCATGATAAGCCACTTACATACAACTACCTGTAACACCAGCTCCAAGGGGTGTTATACCCTCTTCTGGTCTCCATGGACACCAGCACACATGTGACATACACATAAGTATAGACACACAAACATACAGACACACACACAGACTCAAGCACACATATGGATATAAAAACAAATTATATTTTTTCAAAAATACCTTCCTACAGAAATCTATCTATCTATCTATCTATTTATCTATCTATCCATCCATCCATCTATGATCTACTATCTAATCTATTCTGGACTATATTCATTCAAATCCTCATTATATTATGTTAGGTCATTTACATTACACATTCAGGGTTCAGTAACCTGTGTTTTTTAAAGAGTGAACATAGCCATATAAAGATGATATAATAGGATTTCACACAGTCTTAATATATGGCCTGCTGCTGACACTGACAGACATCATCAGGATCACTGTCTTCAATAATAATTATTCATCTTCTCTGTTTTTGTGGTACTGTTAGCCTAGAAGAAAAGAAAGGCTTTTTGTTTGATTTCAAAACTGAGATATTATTTAATCTGGTTGTTTAACCTTTCTATGTTTAACTTTTACAAAGCCATTGAATCACAAACTATCTTCAAGATTTTGTTGCATATATAAGTACATACAGAATCAAGTTTGGCTTTTGAAGAATCACATGCAAAAACTGTAATTTCCTATGATAAACTTAGTTATTTTTGTGATACTGGCATCTAAATATGAATTCTCATGTGTACAAAGAAGGTACTCTATAATGACTCACACCCTTAACCCTAATCTAGGTTAGTGAAATTGCATGCTTTAAATAAATCATCTCTTTCATTGTTGACATCAGAAGTATCGGTCCTTTGCCAGTAACACCTGTCTTTACAACCACCGTGGTAACTTCGGTACAGCAATGATTCTGAGGCCTTGCAATATTCATTCAACTCTTCCAATAAAGATGGGTACAGGTTGGTGTATCTCAAGCTTCACTGTGTATATATATCACTTGGGGGATTTTGTTAAAGACCCAATTCCTTGTCTAATGTACTTAGCCACCTAGATGCCATTGACTCGGAAAACTACTCTGTAATGGTATAATAGCCTTTCC
The DNA here is from genome assembly GCA_026225945.1 of Cricetomys ansorgei. NCBI lineage: Eukaryota > Metazoa > Chordata > Mammalia > Rodentia > Nesomyidae > Cricetomys > Cricetomys ansorgei. The sequence continues at coordinate 6,821,227 of JAMJFZ010001796.1, forward strand.
TAGTATAGATCACAAAAATGTCACACATTTTAGCTGTCTGGAAACTTGTTTCCTATACCCTGCTTGTTTGATGGAGACGATCATTGAACACAATCACTTCTGAACATTCAGCTTGTACCTTGTTTGGGTTTGTCACGCATAGGAGTCATGTAGCCTTCTTCATCCAGTTCTCCTCGTGGATTCCGTTCTGGTGCGAAGACTGTGGGGTCAGCACTGTACCTCTGTGTGCTACTGTCCTCTTGGACACAGGGTGCCGCTGGCTTGCGTAGGGTACCATTACAGCAGGAGTCATCAAACATCTCAGCTGTTGCACCCTGAGTGACTGGAGCTTCTGGTATGGTGCTGGTAGTGGCTCTGTAGGGCATGGGCATTCCTTGCTGTGCAGCGAAGCCCCCATCCTGGTACACGAACTGATTCTGTTAAAATAGCAAAAACACATTGGGGGAGTCAGCTGTTAGGAAAGTTGTAAAAGAAAATGGAAAGTTATTAGCCAAAGTGGTAGTAAATACATTGTCTTTCAAATTTAGTAATGATTTTTATTTTCCTAGGGGGCTAATGAATTTCAAGTAAATACTAGAAATAGTTAAAGTTCTTTTTTCCTGTGTGTGCATAAATATACATATATGCACACATACACACATTCATATGCATGTGCATGTGAGTGTAGGTTTACATGCATGTGGAGGCCAGAGGCCAATGTTCATTGTCTTACTTTATAGCTCTCCACCTTAATTTTTAAGACAGAGTTTCTCAGTGAACCTGGAGCTCATCAATTTGCCTAGGCTGCCTGGCCAGCAAGCCTTAAGGATAGCCTGTCTACACCTTCCCAGTCCTGCAATTGTGATGCCCAGCTCTTGAGTGCTGTTGGGGATCCAGCTCAGATCATCATGCCTGTACAGCAAGCAGTCTTCTGAGTGAGCCATCTTCCCAGGCCTCCCCTCTCCCTAGTCCTGACTTTTTCTTAATAGGTAAAGATCATGGGGAAATAACTCAAAATATTAATTTTTAAAATCACTAAGCAATTAGAGTGTGACCTAATAAAAAGACTTTGTGTCCTTTTCTACAATTGCTTAATTTATTATGAAACTCAAAGTAAATTTACACAACAAATGGTCTTAAGTACGAAGTACAGTGAAACATTATTAATGGCAGATGCCAATGCTACCTTCTCTTCTGTGGTTACTATGACTTTGAGTGTCCATTACTTAACAAAGGGACCTTTACTGAGACTCGGACTTTCAGCAATGACCATCAGTCATGAGACTGAAGATAGCATTTTCACCCAAAAGTGTAATTCTTGAGCTGGTTAAAACATTCCAATAAACATTGAAAGTTCCTGTTGATGTATGATATCTCAGCTGCAGATTATCAACTGAGATACAGACATCTATGCAGGCAACTAGATACACGATCTATAGCCAATTCTTGACTCACTGTTGGCAAAGGCAAAAATGAGGAAATTATGGGGAGACAAGAGAAGAAACATGGTTAAGAGAAGACCAAAACTCCTAAAAGATGAAGGCTGATCGTGAAATACTTACTCCCGACATGGGGGTGTAGGCAGGAGGTGGGCTGTGTCCAATTTCACTCTAATAGGAAAGAAAAATGGAATGATGGATATAATAAGAGGCAACATGGATGAAAAACTAAAAAAAGAGAAAGAAAAGATACGGTTTGCATGAGCCAAAGGGAAGGTGCGCAACAGTGAATTTTCCTAGACACTCAAATTGTGTTCATTCTCACAACAAGCAAATTTGAGTGCCATTTCTGCCCCAGACAAAGAAAACCACATTGAAAAAGTAAAAATTTTAATGATTTAAAAAAATAATAAGGCTGACATACAAAATATCATTTTTCAGATTAGCCCTAGAAGACAGGAAAAAAAGCCAGAAATAATAAAACTATGTTTTAAAAAGGAGAGTTTGTTTTTTCACTTATCAAAAGACCAAAATAGCTTCATGCTACTTAGGATCATTACAAGACACCAGTTTGTTTCCTTACAAGATTGAAAAAATAAACGGCGTTTAGAAGGAGATAGAAGGTAGATTTATTCAATCTGTCTGAAGCATTTTTTATGAAGCTACACTTATGTTCACTACAACAGCAGAGGTCACTCAGCCACTCCTGAAAAGCCACATACTGTTTTATCCTCCATCTTACTTTTTATAAAAGGAAGAAACAAAACAAAAATTGAAAAATCAATTCTTTTACTGGAAGCATACTTTTTTATCCCTTTTATGTAGTTACACTCACAACCAGGTTTTGACTAAAAAAAAAAAAAAAGTAAGAAAAAAGAAAAAAACAAAGTATATTCTTATAGTTTAATTGTGTATCGTTTAGGCTATGTGAAAGTGAAGGCAAAATATAATAAACTGTCATGGAAAATGCTCCTTAGAAAGAGAAAAGGGGCTGTGTGAATCCCAAGGCGGTTCTTCGTATGAACACACGCCCACGTGTGTTCACTCATTACTAAACACACTAACTGAGAGCTGCTTTCTCTCTAAGAATGTCACTGCTTTTCTGGTCCTGGGGAAAATGAACAAAGCAGGCGGAAGTGGCTGCCCTAAGGATGCAGCTCTCCACATCTGCTCTTAAGAGAGGCCTAAAAATGCCTTCAAGCCACCTATGTCATTTATATCAAACAACAGAATATCATCTCACATCAGTGTTCGTACAACTTAGAGATTCACAAAGCAATCTCTATTTAATGTAAATCAATAGCAACTGAACAAAGCGATCTCACTTAACAAATGCTGTTTGCCAGACTGATCAAAGAACAAGCCCTAAAATCCTATAATGAATTTATAATGTATCTCACCCTATAGTTATGGCAGCTTGGAGAATAAATATCATTTCCTTCTATAATTGCACATAGGCGGCCACGAGCTATTTGTCATTCTGTCTGCCTTATTTCACTTAGAATGAAATCTCTAGTTCCGTCTAAGTTTTTTCAAACGATAAGCTCTCATCCATTTTTATAGTCAAATAGTATTCAACTGTGTATGTGCATTATATTTTCTTGCCCCATGAAGCAGCTTATGGACATTTATGATATTTTTATAGAAATAGTTAATATTCAATGCACAGAAGTTGTTATTATACTATATGCAGGTTATTTTGTCCTGGTAGAAATTTTAGGCTATACATGTGATCACATGTGTTCAATTGTAAAATATCTCAGAACCCCAGTTTCATACTTTAGAACAGCAAAATATGGCCTGCACTATTATATACATGTAGACTATATATAACATGAAAGTATATGTGTCAGCTAATCAGAATTCTTAAGCAATCATGTCAAAGATATTCATCAAAAATACATATTTAGTGGTTATCTGTTCTCCAATCATCATGAATATAGGCAGTTTTTTCTGTCCTTTGTAAAGACAGAAAATCAATTCTATTTGTTCATAGTATTTGAGAAAGGAATATTTCATATAGTTCAGTGATTTATAAAATTGATGAGTGGCACAAATAAAATATGAGAACTGCCTGAACTAGTGTTATAATATTTCAAATACTACATTTATTACCAAGCTCTGATTAATTAGCAGGTATTTAACAGATATCTGTTAAATCTTAACACTAAAATCACTGGTCACTGTTAATAGATTTTGGAAATATCATGGTATACCAGAAGAGATGTGCACACTGACTGACCTTTTGGGGTTTATACTGAACTATCAGAGATTGCCTTTGATTATGGAAGTAGATATGAACAAACGAACAACAAAAAAAGCACACACAAAAATGATGCTGCTGGAGTGAATTCATCCCACGTCTGCAATTACATACCAGAAGGTAAAGTGCTTCAAAACATTAGTAATTACCTGTGTTCCTCTGACCTCTTACTTGGCAAAAATACCCATGCTGGGTAATGCTCAATTTGAATCACAGCTAAAGCTAGTGTTGATTGTTCATTTTGTATTTTTTTTTTCGTTTTTGAACTTGAAAGATGAATGATCAAAGGACAAACTCAGAAGCCATTCTTAACCAGGAAACAGTGCATTATCTATCTTCATTATCTGGGATAGAATGCCTTCAGTTGTAAAGGTGGTGTACTGCAAATAACTGGACTTCAGCAGTTCGCTTGTTCTGAGACATGAAGCAAGGCTCTGTCTGATAGAATGATACCACTGTCCCTGCCTTGACAAGTATTTCCATCAGCAACCTGCCAGCTCCCTCTCTGGACACACTGCCAAATAGCATCACAGTAACAGAGTGTCTTCATTCTCCCTCCCCCTCCCCAGACCGTTTTCAGCATTAAAATGGAAACAAAACCCTTAGCGTTCATTGTTTTTAGGGTTACTGGCTGCTTTTTATGTTTCTGTTTCCATTTTTCTTTCAGTTTGCTTTTTTATCTGGTTTCCATGATAAAAAGCACCTCATTCATTTCCCCGTGGAAGGGCGATGCAGCTCCAAGGGAACATCTGTGAGGCCAATTAGCAGGGCTGGAAATGTGATATAATTGTTGTTTAAATATATTTAAATTACATGTTAATCGCTATGTCATAATTTATGGGCTTTGAAAATAACTTTTTGTACTTCAGAGCCAAGCCAGATTTTACTTGTTTTTGCTGTTTTTAGTTTGCAACAAGCGCCTCTCATTCCCTTCTTTCTTAATTCCCCACACTCGAGGGGCTGAACTTTTAATATTGGAAAGAATGGCAGCTGCAAGTAAATTGGATGAGTGAAAATTAAGATCGTCACCACAGCCAGAATGAGCTGGAGTGACCTTAAAGTCCTGTGCAGAACAAAGCAGCGCTCTCAGCTAAAAGGCTTTGTTTTCACGTTGGGCCTCTTTCAGCTGTCCATCAAAGTCCTGCTTTGTGGATCTTTAGGAAGCAGCACCAGGTGCACTCATTCAATTAGCTGCTGGGAGGATTTACCGTCGTCAGCAGGGCAGAGCCAGAAGGAGGTGGGTTAGGAACTGGCTTAAGAACTGGTGAGCAGTATGAGAGTGTTCATGGTGGGGCAATTAGTAAGGGTGGTGGATAGGGGAGGTTTAATGTTGTGGTCCTAACGCTGGAATATTGTAGGAGTAACCTGAACCCAAATGCCATAGGTTGTAGAGAAGGCAAGTCTTAGCAAACATGGAAAAATGTAGTGTTACATGCACTTTTAAATGCCTTAAAATTAACCTTACAGTTGAACAATGCATATTTGAACCTTTGTATGATTACATGCAGAGTATTGGTGTTTGTATTATTTAATATTGACCCCGAGGAATTTTAAATAGATAACCAGCTAAACTGTGATATGTGGTTTAAAAAGTATCCTATCAATGTGTTCTTAGGAAACAAAAATAACACATGTTTAAATGCCCAGCATCTATATAAATTAAACATGGGATTAATGAGTTTTTAGCTCCAAATAATTATAGCTTTTGGTAGCAAGTATAGCAAAGTATAGCAACATCAAGAGCCAAGAGTATAAATCCTGTCATCTGAAACAGAATGTGTCTATTGCTAATCCATCAGCACTAATTTTTTACCTAGACACTTCCACATAGTAACTACCACGGTTTTTCCACCTTCGATCCTCCAAGGCCTGCATGCTTAGCAGTCCGATGGGCATTTTTACTTCAGCACAGATCAGATATCAGCTCAGAGAAAATGTTCTTGCATGGTGTGTAATTGGTTATGTGCAGCTGTGATGCCTCATCTTCCTCATAAGTTCATATACTAATGTCTCATAAACCTTCCTAGTTCATAGTGCAAACAGAAGAAAACTAACAAAACATGCCGATATGGGAGAGGCCTGCTGAGATTTTAGCTGCTGACTTTAAGCAGTCTATCTATGATTACATGTATATACAATTATAATTGTGCATATATTATGTATTATTCATATTATATATCATCTATCACCTCTGTATGTTTATTTACCTATTTATTATTATTCATACACTTATTTATTATCTATATGTCACCTATTATACATGATCGATAAACAACCTACCTACCATCTATCATCTATTTATCTATTACCTATATATCTCCTATCACCTATCTCTTACCTATGATCTAGATATTTATATATCATAAAATCTATCTGTATCTATAACACGTATTACACCCTTCATCTCTGTATGCATTTATTTACTAATGTATTCTACTTGTCTGTCTCATTCGAGTGAGTCAGACTTTTGTTCAAGCAAACACTTTTGTTCCGTTCAACACATGCAAAGTTAGCAAGTATCCTCGGATCCAGTCAAGGGATTATTTACTTGGGCTCTTGTTCTTTATTAACTTTTCAGTAAGCCTAGAATTTTTAATCTTTCATATGTGTCTCATCTATTCAATTGGTGAAAATAATTCTTTAAAAATGGAACTGTGAATGATATCAGTAAATATGAATGATAATCAACACATAATGTAGATATATATGTCATTCTTCTCTCAAAGTCCTTTTTTGTGAAACCATACTTCATGCAATTGCATTTAACTACAATGCCCAAAGCCAGCCTTTAAGGAAGAGGAGAGCACAAGATCTCTTCATGCCAGCATTTCTGCTTACTTATTTATTGTTCCCAGTACAGGCCTTAGTCGGTAAGTTCCTCTTCCTGGCTGACTCTGGGTAAGTAAGCCACTGTATCGCACACAGCAATTTCTATAGTTTCTCTGAATATTACTAGATTACAAGACATTTGAGCTTAAAGTCTTCATCACTAGAAGAAGCAGTACAGTGAAGCTGAAAATTTCTCACGGCCACCTTTTTGCTTTGAGCCAGTGCTCTCAGCAGTATTACATGGCGCAATAAAAAATGTTATCACCACAGTCAAAAATAAAAGAGCAAAATGAAACAATTTTACATTGGTGTCAACATTCCTCAGCTTTGTACAGGGTACAGAATAAGATACTTGCCACCTCTCTTAAGATTAATCATTTGGAATATATCTCTTCACCCCAGTGTCAGTTCTAATTCTGTTTGTCTGTTTGGCGTTGTGCTTTGCATGTGGACTGTGTCAACTAAGGGTTCATGTGCAGGCTCAGTTTTTAGTATGGTCGGTAATACTGAGGTAGTGAGGACTTTAAGATTCAGAGGATTGTGGGGAGTACTTCTTTGTCCTTCTGAGATCCACAAATTAGTTCTTGTAAGGAGGTTGTTAATAAAAGAACAAGCTGGACCCTCCCCTTGCTATTTCTTCTGCTCTGAGCATGTAATCTAGTGGTTCTCAACTGGTTGGTTGCGATCCCTTTGGGAGTCTAACAACCCTTTCACCTAAAATAGTCACCTAAGACTATCCTGTTTATCAGGCATTTGCATTATGATTCATAACAAAATTACAGTTATGAAGTAGCAATGAGAGGAAGTGGGAGGGTCTGGAAGGAGTGTAGGGAGGGAAAACTGTGCTCCAGATGTATTGAATGAGAGAAGTATAAATAAATGTAAACAATTTTTGTGGTAGAATGTCACCACAACACGTGCAACTGAATTAAAGAGTCACAGCATTAAAGAGGTTGAGGACCACATAACGTCTCCCTGTTGCACACACTCCATCACTGTGATGGTATCTGCCATGATGTGATGCGGCAAGTGGTGCCCAGACCCAGCCTGGCCCATAATATTCAGACTTATCTTTTAAAATTGACAACTAGTTAACCTCATATGAGTTACCTAGCTTCCACTATTTTTAGTGGTGAAATGAATAAAATCCTTCTACTCTTTTCATCTCTTTCTCCCTGTCTCTTTCCCTGCCCTTCCCTCCCTCCCTTCCTTTCCTCCTTCCTTCCTTCCTTTTTCTGTTTTTTTTTTTTTTCTAGACTAAGGTTGCAATAATGAAATATTCTCCTAATAGCTATCAGCCTATGTTAATAGGAAATTTCTAGCAGGTTTGACACAAGCTAACAGCCCCCGTGAGTTGGGAAGAAGAATGTGCTGCTTTCCCTTATTTTCTCATACATGATAAATAACTTGGTGGAAACATCTTTGTTTCTGACCAGAAATAAAAGTCACATGCTGGACATAGGAGCTACAAGAATTGGTGTTTCCTTTGTTGGATTTCAGTTTTGCTTTGTTGTGATTGTTTTGTGCCCCGCCTGTCTTTTGGAATAAGAATGCTTACTCTGCGCTTGTATATTAGAATCATATAATTTTTGTTTTCCCTAGAAGCTCACAGTTAAAAGACTTTGGACTATGAAAGTATTTGAATTGTTAAAGACCATTAGGATTTTTTAAAAATTGAATTATATTTTATATTATGAAATAAATGTGAGACCCTGGGGACAAGTGATAGATGGTTATGGTTTTAAAGTGATATGTACATGTGTCAGGTTGAAAAGAAGTGGAGTCATGGTGGTTAGTCTTAATTGTCAACTTAATACAACCTGAAACCATTGAGAAAAGAGCCTAACTCTAATTTTTCAAATGACTCCTAAGATTATAACTACTTATATGAATTTATAATCACTTGCATGAAGATATTTGATGGAAAAAGTCTTCACACATGAGTATTTCATTGGGTAACTTTTGAAGACAAAGGTTGACATACTTCAAACAAGTGGCTGCATAAAGTCACTGTAAGCCAGGCAGTGGTGGTACGCACCTTTTGATCTCAGCACTTGGGAGGCAGAGGCAGGAGTCTCTGTGAATTCGAGGTCAGCCTGGTCTACAGAATGAGTTCCAGGACAGCCACAGTTACAACAGAGAAACTTCATCTCAAAAAACAAACAAACAAAAAACCCCAAAAAAGAAAAAACAAAACAAACAACAAACAACAACAAAATAAATAAATAAAATAAAATAAAGTCCTTCTTGCTCAGGGATCTCATTCTTGAATGTTTTTCTCTATAACATGTAGCATTCACTAAATTCCTTACCTTCTTAGATTCTCAGTTTATTTGAGTCCAAGAAGAGGATGGGGATTTGTGAGAAGTAACATGAAAACTGACTTTCAGCCTTAAACTTACTGTATACAATTATATAATGACTATTTTCTCAACTCACAGGATTAATAGTTAAATCTTACGAATGCAACTAGCACAAAAGCAAAGTCTCTTGCAAAGCTGTCTCATAAATATTCCCCAAACATGTTCTGCACCTTGTCTCAAGAGAGTATCTACAAACATCACTTGTCCTCTCTACAATACATGATCATAGGCTCTGGAGACAGAACACTACATTTGGATGGTAATTAGTGGAGATATAATTTGGAAAAAAATACTAATTTAAACTTTTTATTTAGTAGACAAAGACTTGGTTCAAGATGTTTAAAATTGTAATGCTATTTGTTTGTCGTAACAGAAAGAGTGCACACATGGAGGTACGAGAACAACTTGCAGGGAGTTTGTTCTCTCTTTCCATTCTGGGGGTCCCAGGGCTTGAACTCAGGTGATTAGATTTGGTACAAGGCTCTTTTACCTGATGAGCCATCTCAATAGTCTGAGACTTCAAGATGTTAATTTTCAAAGTCATACAATCAGTTTGCGATAGTTCTAGAAATAAGATTTCCTGATTCTCATTTACTCTCCATTGTTCTATAACTTATGGTTTCAAGTAGGCATTTCATAAATAATTTTAGACAACTCTTTCAGGTAAGCATTTTTTAAAGGGATTCTGAAAAAGGAACCTAATTTTCCCCATGATATAAATTAAAGTATTTGCCTTACATGTACAAAATGACACTACATTTGTTCTAACTTGAAATATATTGGAGTAATTGGTTATTGTAATACAGAGTTAATTTTCAGATAAACATCAACCTTTCCTATTTAATAGGCTCTGAGTTTGTAAGACAATTGTAATAATCTTATAATAGTGAATATTATAGATAAAGCTATCCATAAATATTCTAATTAAAAGCATTTATTGAGATGATGCCCTATTTATAAAACAGCTCAGCTTCCACAAAGAGGTGGATGCTACTTGAACAGTGTAGCAATACAAGTTTGTTAGTGAAAATCAGAGCATGCATACATGCTTGTTGTCAGTTAATATACTTTTACCTCAATAATGTTTTAATTCCTGCTGTATATATAAGCACACTACATAATTTCTACAGTTATAAAAATAGTTTTTAAAATAGGTAATCTGTAGGACAGCTTTAAAGTAATAATGAAAAAATGTCCTTTAATCTGAATTTAGATATCATTATTTTAAAAATTAGTATGCCAGGACACAGTATGAATATAATAACTGACTTTTTTTTAGTTATTAGTAAAGGCTTATTTAAAACAATTGCTCCCAGTGTGTTTCTGTACACATGTGCTTATTTGGCAAGTCACAGCAATGATACTGACAGCTTATACCGTAACAGGGGCTTACCAAACCCATTCAACCAAGCTCATTTTCTGTTATAAGCCATTAGCTTATTTCTTTTGTTTTACTTTCACATGTGAATATGTTTATTTATTTATTCATGGTTTTTAAAGTTATCTCATTTGTTTGCAAATAACAGAGACTGAAATATTGTCTTCTCTTTACCTACAATTGAAGCTTAGAACATTTTATTTATATAGTCAAAGCAAAGTCAAAGCAAATTGCAGTATTTCCATAAATGTCTGTTGAAGACATAGGTTGTCAAATGGGTAGAGAGGGATAAATAATATGGTTACTAGAACTGCCACTTTGATAAAGCTTAGTCTGACATGTAGATTTTTTCCAGTGTTATAAATGATAGGTGTTGGCCACACTCAAACATCTTCACTCGACCTGGACAATGCCTTCTTTCCATGTTTACATCATTTCAATGTGGATCAGATTGGAAATACCTTCAGTGGTGCTGGCTTCTGCAAACGATTTACCAGATAAAATGTGAAGTTGTAACAATAGTCATTCACCCGACTACTGCTCTTTAAGCTACCAGGTGGCACAGCTGTTGCTGTGAGTAAAAAGGTTTCTCTCAGTCCATCTGGAATTAGGACAGCTGGTTCCTGTGAGCTGATCTGAATAATGTACAGCGGATACTCCTGTAGAGCTCCTGACAGAGCAAACAGTGCATGGCTGTCCCACCAGCCCAGAGCAAACACCACTTACATTTCACAGAAACAGGCTGGTATTTACAACTGATCTGAGCAAAATGAATATCAGATTGAAGGCAGTACCCCAAGAGAAAAAATGTTCTCCCCAAGACCTACTTGTTCACTGAAGTCCCCACAGCTTATACCTTTCTTTCTTTTTTTTCTGAAAGCCTCAAAAGTCTGACTTTGCTGCATATAAAAAACTAGAGAGAAAAAATATTCAAAGCATTCCTGCATCTATTCATGGGTCACTCTGGAATTTCCTGGAATTCACGGGGAGAATAGACTAATGCTTCTTAGTTTCGTATTTATACTAGTTGCAGCCAAAGTCAACTAGATTAGTCAGGATCAGGGCTATAATAATTTCTTTTCACATTCTAAAACAGTTAACATTTTACTTCTAGAAGAAAAAGAAATAAGCCAAAGGTAAAATAGACCTAAAATAAAATAGAAAATATAATTTAAATCTGACATGGATGCCAATGATCACCCGCTTTCGCTATGTTCTGCCAGGGTCACAGAGATAGTAAGTGATTTTTCCCGAGATCACATGACTACTTACTAAGAAGCAAATCTCCACAAGCCTGATTAGAAAAACAACTTTTATGACTTAATTTGGGGAACAGACAATCTGCGTGGGATCCTTAGATCTTTAAATCTGAGTCAGGAGTGACCCAGCTGGGTTCTGTCTCTATGGTTTCTCGCCAAGGTTGATTTCTCAATTTCAGAATCATGAAATCCTTATTATTCCCTGAAAGACCTTGAAGCTCATTTGCTTCTGTTCTGCTTCTGTAGGAGACAGGGCCATATTGTCCACCCATTCCAGCTTTGCTATTATGGGCCTCCCATAGTTGCAAACATCTTATTTCCGCTGTCCAGTGACTTGGATTTTATATCAAAAAGAATCTGTTTGCTCTCTCAATTAATCTGTAACAGTCTCTCAAATTAGTGATCATAGTTCATGGTGGACCTACTCTCAGGTAACACTGACATATTGACTGTTAATACTCACATAATTAATTACTACTGGCTTGCATCTCCATTAGAATCTTCCACGACATTTCTAAAACCATTAATTCCTAGCAGAAATGACCATATGCTTTTCTCACAAATCAAATCCAATTTGTCTCTTCATTTAGTGATTAATATCAACAATAAATCATCCACTTGTGCAAATCAGATACATCACTGCTTTCACAGATCTCTACCTTTCTCCCCAGATCTGAGTACCCAAGATCTCTTTCAAATGATTTTTAACTACTAGAACCAAACGCTTTCTTCATCCTTCTATCTATGGTTAAAGAGACATAATTTACCATCTTAATTATTATTTTGGGGTTAAAGGGAATTTATTATTACTTACGGCAGGGGAATAGGGTAAGCCAGAATTCAGTAGGGGTTACTGGTGTTTGTCATAATCATAGTTATGATATCTTTTGTTGACTAGAGTGTTATAATAACTTTCCTGCTCATCTCCTTGATTTTAGGCATTCCTTTCATATCATTTACTTCCTGTGTTTGCAGAACTGCAATCACTCCGGTTTCCTTCAGATTAAAAAAGTTCCATTGCCTTGGCATTAAAGACTATTGGTAATTAGAATCCTTACCAATTTCTCCAGCCTCACCTCTCCAATGCTCCTCATACAAGCCTTTATCTAAATGAATGAGCTTATCAACAGGTCACATTAAATCATTTCTTCTTTTACCCTCATGTCCAGATTCTGTTCCCTTTTATACTCTTGCTTGTTTCTTTGCCTTGATTATATATTGAACACATGGAAAATTATCTTTATCCTGATTACATACATTTTTTAAAAAATCATCAAATATTTACCTACAAGTCCATTATTTGTCTCTAGTGAATGAGTTTTTTTAACTTCATCCCAATTTTTCATTACTATGTTTTCTTTTTTTGGGCATTGTTATGGTTGGCTTTAATGTGGACTTGAAAAGAATCTATAATCATCCAGGAAGAAAGTCTCAATGAGGGACTGTCTAAATTAGCTGGGACTTTGGAAATGTCTTGGAATAGGGAGACCTGTTCATATGGGTGCTACCATTTCCTGGGCTGAAGAATCCTAGATTTTACAAAAGTAGAAAAAAAGTGAACTGAGGACTAGCATAAATGTAATTCAGTTGTGCCCTTAACTACAAATGTGATGTGACCAGTGGTTTCAAGTTCCTGCCTCCTTGACTTCCTCACAACGGTTGACTGCAATAAGGAACTATGAGCTAAGCAGACCCTTTCTCCATTAAGTAGCTTTTGTCAGGGTATGTTATCACAGCAACTGGAAAGGAAACTAATGTAAGTGATATGTCCTATTTATGACACTTGTACTCGGCACAGAGCTAGGAGTATAGGCAGATAAAGATATACTAGACATCAATTAACAATATAGTAAAAGGTGGATAGAAAGGAAGATACCTAAATTCAAATGCATACATGGTTCAGATGAATCAGAATCTCAAGGACACTGTCACGGTTGAGTGAGCATGGACCAAGCAGGGTCCTCATTTGGTAGAACTGTTTGGGAAGGATTAGGAGGTACGGCCTTGTTGGAGCAGGCATATCACTGAGGCCAGGTTTTGAGATCGCTGAAGCCTATACCATATGCAGTTAATTCTACCATGATGCTCTCAGCTTTTTCTCTGGCACTATGCTTGCCTGCTGGTGCCATGACCCCACCCTGATGGTCATGGACTCTAACCATCTGGAACTATAGGGCTCCACTTATAAAAGACTCTCTTTTATAAATTGTCATGGTTATGATGTTTGCCACAGCAATAGAAAAATAAGTAACACAGACACCATTTATTTAGTCAGGTGTGATTTAAAACCTTTTGAAATCAGAAGTGGCACACATGCTATAGTTGGTTTTAAATTGTGAATTGAACCCAAAGGCAAATCATGATCATATCTCATTCAGCACATTCACTGTTGCTAAGATCATTGTTTAAAACCTTTAATGGCAAAAAACAAAGTATTTTTCCACATGCCAAGTAGTTCTAAATGCAGTGACATTTCACATCTAGTAATAAAACCCCAGGATTCTATCATGAAGATAACAATACTTCCCAAGGCATCTGTATATTTCAGAATGAATTGGATGCAGAGGAAACTCAAGTTTTATTGCTGAAGAACATAAATTGTTAACTAAAAATAACAGGAAAGTCAGATATTAAGGATAAGGAGATAAGGAGATGTTTAGTAGATATAAAATGAATCGTTTCTCTGTAAGTTCCACATACCACCTAGCATACATTTCTATACTATGGTGCATATTTTACATTTTAAGATATATATATATATATATATATATATATATATATATATATCTGCAGTGAGTTTAGGTGTGGCCAGGATTTTTTTTTTTTTAATTTCAATCGTAAATATCACTTGAAATAACTTTCAAAACAATTTGGAATCATTGATGTACTAAAGTAGTGATAAGTAACCAAAGCTGAATGAATAATTCACCATTTAAGGTCATTTAAAAATATTCATTAAAAGACTAATAATGCTATGCTTCTTATAGTATGACAGTAGATTGGGGTAGGCTCCTCTTTAAGTTTCCTGGCTATTGGACCACAGAAAACTGTCTACTCAATGCCTATACTAATATGCTTAACCAGGCTAACATAACTCAATGGGAAGGTCTAAGAGTTGAGTTGATAATAAGCAGAAATAAAATCTTTATTACTTTGTTTTTTCTTTAAATGATGAGGACTAGAGTCAGTAGATTCCAAACATTAGAAATTTCCACTTCTGTAAGAAATATGTTGGCTTTGATTTTCTTGAATCACTTCCACTGAACATTGAAAACACACAGACAGGTTTCTAATGAGATATGTCTCAGAATTCATGCTGAAGCATTGTCAACAGGCCAAGGAGAAGTCTGTAGCACTTCCCAGGGTGCATAGCTTGAATTTTTCTGCCCTGTGAGTGCTGATCTTTTCAAAGAAATGACAGAGAGAGAGAGAGAGAGAGAGAGAGAGAGAGAGAGAGAGAGAGAGAACGTGCAGGAGACAAAGAGACAAAGAGACAGAGACAAAGAGACACCACCATGTAGAGACTGTTTGAACTTGCATATTTGTGTCTGGTAAAAAGAGAATTCCTATGGGCTACCTTTGTAAGAAAATTTAAGATTTAAAACATTTAAAAATACATTAAGATTTTAAGACAGTTGAGTCTTAAAAGGAAGGTAGCAAATTTATAAAACAGCACTTGTATTTGTGACATTAATATAACCTAATATTTAATTTTTCAATTGTCATACATCTGTCATACACTCTACCCCAACCTTTCTACCAGTGACTAGAATATTTCCAAGGCCACTTTTTCCTTTGGTATATAGTTAGCACAAATATTATTTATAATTTCTGGTCTCTTATTGCTGTTGTTTCTTAAGACAGGGCCTCCCCCTCCCCATTCCTCTCTCTCTTTCTCTCTCTCTGTATTTCAGGCTTTTCTATAAACTGCTCTGTAGCCCAGACAGGCTTTGAGTTTGTGATTCTCCTGCATCAGTCTCCTGAGCTTTTGTATTATAATCATGCACTACCATTCTTGGCTTTATTTATCATGTCTAGGGGAAGACTTAAGGCTGGTTGTAGATATTTTTAGAAAAAGAAAATACCGACACTTAGTCATATGAATAAAATCACAGCAGAGTACAGCTGTCTTTCTTGCCAAGATATTTAAGACATTTAAACAATGTATCTACCTTATCAGCATTAGATTTCAGTTCCTTAAATAGATTAACCAGTTATATCAGTGTCCTGCCAATCCAATTTCTACTAATGTTACTTATTTAAATGTTAATGACAAATACAAATACCTAGTAGCTAAGATTGGGGTAGATACATTTAGATGTCCTTGCCCAGAGTAACAAATGAGAAGAAGGAATTCTGATCATTTCTGTGTCTTATCTATGAAATGCCAATTAAATTGTGACCTAAGTTCAAGTGAAAACAATTAGAATTCATCCTAGCAACTGGTCACAGTTCTGAAGTCCCTACTGTCTGTGGTCCTCCAGAAGCATACTGGATGTCAATTATACCGGAGAGAGAGCATGTCTGTCTGAGAGAGCATGGCTCAAACTCAGGCTGTAAATTATTTGCTTTGCAACACTTTCATGTGCTCCTGCCTGGAAATTCTGACCAAGAGAAGAGCAAGAGCAAGCAGCGAGCTCATTCCAAACATTGAGTCAGGTGAGCCCTCATAAAATGTTTATCAGCCTACAAATAAAATTTTAAAATGTGCAGAACCATTCTGTCTCCAGAAGGGAGGAAGGAAATGTTATAAATAAAGAGTCCTTTGTTATTATATTAAACTTCCAGGGTCGAGGCCATCCATCTTGAGCTTCTAAATATCAGAAGCCCGAAAGGAAGCTCTCACTAACATGTGCTTTGAAGACAAATGCACATTAATTTTCTCTAGGCTTTTCCCTTGTACATTTTTGCATCATTTTGACTCACATGGTTTACCCTGAGACAGTGACACTTAAGCTTTCAGCTCTTCAATGATAGGATCTTTCCAGGGATCTTTAATAACCATGTCACAGATTCACATAGCTTTATAATTTCTTAAAGTTTAGAACAGAAAAATGTTCATTTTTGTATTATTTTTCTTTTAAAAAATATTACATTTTATGTGTGTGTATATGTGTACATATGTCCCTGTGTGTATGTGTCACATGTGTGTGGTAGCCTGTGGAGGCTGGAAAAGGACAGGTAATCCCCTGAAGCTGGAGCTACTGGCTCTTGAGAGCCACTCCATATGTAGATTCTAGGAACTAAACTCATGTCTGCTATTAAGAATAGCAAATATCCTTAAGCATTGTGCTATCTCTCCAGACCCATATACTTTTCCTTGGACTCTACTCAAACAAGCTCGAGTATATGTCTTCACAAAGCCAATATTTGTGTCTTTCCTACTTATGAAAATATTTCCTGCATTTATCTCTTAGCAGTCACATGCATCTTTTAGAAGCCACCTTGCAGATACGGGTTTTCCTTGACCATTCTCTCTGGTGGAGAACGGTCATTCCACGATTTGTCTGAGCCAGGGTTAATATTCTGCAAGATTCTGGACCACAGCTTTCTGAAACTCAGTCTATTCTTTCCACTCTTTGAGTCTTATTTTAACTGATCCACCACAGGTCATCACCCACCTATGTATTCCCTACAGTCTTTGGAAGCACTGTCCAATACTCAGATTGTCTATGTCTATTTATGTTTCAGGTTGTACAGTCATTTTTGGATAAGCACTAGCGAGTATCTAAGCACTGTAGTTTCAGAGTGTTCTTCTTGGCTGTAGCCTTATCTCGATTGCACTCAAGTATCACCTGGTTATACCTGAACACCACCAAATCTCCCATTGTGAACTCTTAAAAAATAATGCCTTTCTTTGACCACTGCCTTTTGTTTTGTCACGATTTCTTTCTCTAAGTCGATCATTTCTTTCGCATCCTTTTCCATATACCAATTTCTAGACTCCATATTTTTCCAGTACGAGCCTTGAAGGGAGCTAAATCTGGATTCCAGTCTGGAGTTACTTACTAGATATTACTAAATATGTCACAAGCTATTCAAAACCTGAATCTTAGTTTCTTTAGCCTAAAAAATGAGGGAAAGATGCCTCTCCTTTCTGTTAGCAATAGTTTGTAAGAGTGTTTGTAAATATCCTCGCATGATAGTCTACCTATAACTGGACACAGTGCTTGTGTTTATGTAATGACATATAAGCAAGTAGCTAGATCAAAGGAAAGAAATCACCTATAGTCCATGATTAATTACATGATTAATCAGTGATCTTCCAGGTAGACTATATCCCGGTGCTTCTATACTGTTTGTGCAGCTGTGCTACCTTCTCACCTCTTGCGATCTCTTGTCTCCACTCCCTTGTATGCAGTTCCTTTGGTGCTGCAGATGCATCACACCACCAAGTAGATGCCTCTAAAAATATTTACTTTCCAATTTGAGGAGTCCTTACACTTCATTAGCCTTTGTTTGATTCTCTCAAAACAGCACTTACTTAAGCCTTAGTCAATCTTTCTCCTAATACATGCTTGTGCCCTCTGCTTTTTCCATAGCCTCGTTCTTTATGCTAAGTGTCTATAGGCTTTCAGAGTCTTAGTGTCTCTCAATGTCATCTGAAAACTATAATAAAACAAAACTTGTTATAAGTAGACCAAGATCGTTTCTGAGAGACAAATAACTTCTTTGTTAAAAAATTTTAAATCCTAGACGTTTGAGTCGTTAGTGAATAATTTACCATACGGGTGCAAGCCCTCGGCTGAGAAGGAAAATTCTAATATATGAGCCAAAGGAAAATTTAAATCTGTAAGGAAGGAGAGTTGACACACACAGACAATGACGAGAAGGGGTGGAACAGAAGTCTGTCTCTCTATAATGTGACCCTTCAACCTAGTCCGTCTTTTTTGTTTTCAACCACATCTATCAATTCACAAAGCCTTAGTGTGAATTACTTTTGTTATTGGAGAGATGAAAGGGGGATTGAGTGTGTAGGTCAAAGAAAGAGGTGAGAAAAGCTGGAGTGTGGAGAAACATCACATGAGGAAACTGGGGTGTAGGACAGAAAGAACAAATGGTTACTGAGTTATTTTGAAGTATCCTACAAATATAATTGCTCTGGGTCCTCACATATACTCTGGTACATATGGTCTCTATCCACAGTTTGCAGAACAATCAAATGAATGGTAGTAACAGCAAGCTTGTGCATGCTAGCCAGTAGTGGGGCCCTATTTAGACATAGGCAGTGAGACAGCTCATCCCATGGTGTAGTAGGACAGAGTAAACTGAAATTAAAACAAGTTTACTAAACTGTTTCTGTTAACATTTTCTCTGCAGTATGTTCTATATCCTCACTTCCTTTGTATGAGGGAATTTTTCAAAGAGAGTTTCACTTCCTGACCTTGCTCATTATTCAGTTGTATTCAGCTCTCCAATAATTCTACCTCACGCTGAAACTACTAAAAAGAACTAGCAGTGTAAGTTCAATAAACAATATAAAAATGGCTTCCCAATTACAACAACTTCATTGAAACTCTAGGCATATATTTTGACAGTTTAGTGACGATGTTTACTTAAAATTCCCAAACACCAATTTGTTTTCTATTTCTATTCTTCTTAGTTTATACACTAATCCATAATGCTAACATCTGCCCACTTCTAGAGTTAGAAAACTTGACATCAGCCTCTCTCTCTGTATAATTCAGTGGATATCTAGATCCTATTGGTCTATTTCAAAACTATCACTTTTATCAAATCCCTCATATGATTCCTCTGATTCCTTCCGTCTCTACTTTGGTTCATATGTCAAAAAGGTGACAGAACTTTTTTTTGTCTACCAAAAGCCAAATGGCCCTGTTGTGCCCCTTAGTATAAAGCATACTTCATTTAATTGTCCCTTATGCACTTTCCTTGTCCCTGTTGTAATACTTCATTATATTTTAATGGTTACTTGCTTATATTTCTTTTTTTTTGTTTTTAGGGCAAGGTTAGATGCAGTTCTAGAAGAACTAGATACACAGCAGATTCCTTAATGACTGTTTAATGAATATATTACCAAATGAAGATTTTTGTTGTTATTATCCTGAAACAGTCATAATTTAAGAGATTTAAGGGGATACTTCTCTCTGTTTTGATACATAAGCAGTTCTTACTAATACAATTCCTTGAAGATCAGGACCAACATGAAAAATCAGATGATTCAAAGGTTCAAGAAGTCAAATTATTGACTGAAGAGTTGGATAGATGGCTCAGTGCCTAAGAGCACAGTTTTCTCTTCCAGAGTACCCAGTTCTGATTCCCAGCACCTACACGGCAGGTTGTGAACATCTGTAACTCCAGATTCAGGATATCTAATGTCCCTTCTGTCCTCCATGAGCCTTGCATATACATGTAGTCAAAACACCTATACACATAAAAACAAATAAATAATAAAAGTAAAAATTCTTCACTAATATACTCATCTTTAATGTACTGAACACTGGCTATGGCTCAGGAGTATATGAACAACATAGCATGTTCAAGGGCCTGTGATGGACCTCCAGCACTGAAAAAGAAGACTAAGAATTGACTTTATAGTAATGATAAAGCAATAAAGGAATCTCAGGGGCAATGTGAGAATCGATACACCACTGTGGTCATGTACAGCTCCTTGAAGCACTTGAGGCCACCACTGCATAGCTGCACTTCATTTTTCATATGTACAAAATAGATGAGAAAGTACAGAATGGTGGATAGCTAAGAATAGTAAACATTAGAAAAATGGTGGACATAAGTGGCAAAAAGGGCAAAATCTATATCAAAATTGTCAGGAGATTAAATAAACTAATAAGTACAAGGCACTTATATAATATTTGAGACAAGTGAGTGATAATTTATATCATGTATTATTACTCTTTGAGTAATTACATACTCTTAAAAATACATGCCATTACTAGGAGTAAAAGAATGAATTAGTCATTCAACCCAGGACTATCCAATAGCTTATCTCTCTAATACAGAACCGTAGCAGCTGGTTCTGAATGAAAATAGGCTACAACAGGCACCCAGTGAATATGAATTATGTACATCTCAACATTTCAATATTTTGAGAATAGTAAGCAATTTTTTCTTCTAGAGTAATAAACAATTAAGTATGTTATTAAACAATGACTATAATAATTTTTGGAAGAGGCAAAACAAATTCATTGTACATTGAACTTCCAATGTTTTTCCCTATGTGATTTGCTGCACCCACTCCACACAATCTAGAATATTTTGAAGCAAAAGCTATGGTCTATATATTTGGAAATTTTGCCACAGTGGTGTAGTAGTCTCTCAATTCAGCTTTTTCTTGTCTGTAATGAAAGGCTGGTCCACAACCATTCATTTACAGTGAAAGCTACAGGGTGAAATTAGTCTTTCTTTAGAACATTTTGGCATGTCAGAATTCTGAACTGAGAAGGGAACTTTTCATTTACACAGGTGAGTGAGAGAAGGGACGGAAACACAAGATGCCTGTGATTAGGGAACGGTCAAGTGCAGAAAGTGCACAAAGGAAAGTTGATGAGCAAGCCCACCCCCCACTACTCACAGCCATCTTCTCTGTTCTATTTCATGGAGTAATCAAAGGATATTCTGAACCTCTCAAAATATCATCAATACTTATTGAGAATGAAATAGAACAACACTTTCTCAAGCCTTTGCAGAAGCAATCAGCATAGCAGGGTGACACAGACAGAGAGTTCTGGCTGACAAAAATAGACTCTCTCTCTCTCTCTCTATATATATATATATATATATATACATATATATATATATATATATATATACTAAATATCCTTCCAAAAATCTGAATAAGAAATTGATGATAATGTTCTAATTCTATTATATAAGAGGAGAAGAAACTGACAATGGTGCTCACGTAGGTGCTATGCTGTGAAGAATAGACTTCCTGATGAGATGTGCCCAATAATTTAGAACAGGGCTATCACAATTTGTGACAGTCATATTAAAACATAATCACATAATGGCTTAGGTAAAACATTCATTAATGTCATATGTCTAAGTATCCCTTCTAGCTGTCTCCCCATACTCTTTGCTTCCTGTTGGGGGCTCTGATTTTCTTTAATACTATTTAACAATGAAGAGAAGAAATCTATCTCTTTTTTGTTGTTCATAGGCTTCTCACACCTGTTGACAACTGCTAAGTGTAAAATAGCTTCATTAACATTACTGAGTTATACTCTAAAGCCAGACTCTCACTGAAAATCAGTGTGCTGCTTATGTTGACTCTCTTGTAGGACTGTGTTTGGTGTCTCAAATCCCATACTGAAAAGCTGCTATCAGTGACAAACATCAGGTGCTCTTGAGGTGAACCTTTCTGTTGGAGAACATTTGAAAATATCTCCAAATATTGTATTTACTGATTGTGTGTGTGTGTGTGTGTGTGTGTGTGTGTGTGTGTGTGTGTATCCCTGTACTTTTAAAGATAGTCATTGTGCCAGTGGCTTGAGACGCTGGCAGGATGCCTGATTTCTGTAGCTGAAAAGGCCTACTTTATAAATGTAAATGGTTGCTGCTCTCTGTTGCATTGCTTCCAATACCTGTCCAAAGGTTGAGAGAAAAATAATTGAAGCTGCACTCTAAAGTTGTTGAGGAAGTCTTGTGGCGTTCACCCCAGCCTTAGGCAATAATGGGAGTGATTCACTCCCATGGGGTTTTGAGCTCCACCACTGTAAAGGTGACATAGCTCAGTTGCTGAAGGGTTGTGGGAGGAGTCAAGCTATGAGATTTCTCTCATTATACAAATAGACCATTGGATCAGGTAAAAGGGATTTGAAATAATAAAGGTCCTGTGTACTGGGCAGTCTGGGTGGGAGTTGAAGATGGCTCTTGCCCTGATGTCATTCCCTCTGTGTATATGAAAATATCTTCTTGTTTTTTATTAAACCTTTGATGGATTAATTACCTATCACACCTTTCTATTTCATAGGCACCTCACCTCAAGTGATACATTTCTTGTCATGGGACCTGACAGTGTTTTGGTTTTTGAATAGCTACACTCTTAGCGAAGTTACCACATCATCGAGTTGGTTAAGAATTTCAGCTATTGGACAATTGAAATTCTTTCAAAAAAGTAAAATATTATAACATGTTCTGTAACCTTTAGAACACTAATCAGCTTGCTTAGGTGACTGTCACAAAGTGAGTGACTCTTATTTCATAATTACATTGTTTCTTGCAGTTTGGGGAAAGGTGATGGTGTTTTTCAAAATATTACTTTGTAGGCTAGAGTGAAAATGTTTTTATAAAAGTTAAACCAACTTTTTTTTTTTTTTTTCTGTGTGTGTGTTTCAAGATAGGGTTTCTCTGTTGTAATTCTGGCTGTCCTGGAACTCATTCTGTAGACCAGGCCGTCCTTGAAGTCACAGAGCTCCACCTACCTCTGCCTCTCAACTGCTGGGATTGAAGGCATGTACCACCACCACTCAGTTATTTTTAAAAATTAATGAAACTTATTTGTCTGGTCCAATTTTTAATGAATTTCATTTGAATAATATTTAGGCTAATACTTAGAATTTACTCATTAGTTGTTGGTGATGGTAACTTTATTTTCCTCTTCTTTTTCCAATGAAGGATGAGTATTAAAAGCGCTAACTACACACAAGTCAGATTTGGGTTCAAATCTCAATATTCATCATAACAGCTGGCAGCCTCAATTATGTATTTTCTGCTTTGGACAATAAGGGAATAGTATTGCTTTCTGCTTGTGCTTGTGAATGTAAACGGTAGTATAAGCTTAGAGTAGAGGTTAAAGCAGTAATAAGAGATCAGTAAATAGTAGCTATATTTAAGTTTGCATTTGGAAATTTTGATACATTTGCTAAACTTGTAAAGAGCATTTTATTGTCAAGCATGTCATTACTGAGTTCAAATGCAGACACCATTTGCCCTGATTTTTTTTTTTTTTTTTGCTTCGATTTTGCCTCTATCAATTCCATTTGATCTTCCTAAACCATTAACTCTTGATTACAGGGAGTCTCTCAGAAGCATAAACAGAGGAGGCAAACATCAGCAGGGGCTCTGGCTTCTCATTGCACTCCCAGCAGGAGCCTTTTAAGCCAGTTGATACTAAATCTCATTAGACTGGAAGTAAAATCAAGACTTCCATGGCTTTCACCAGCAAAAACAAACTGATAGAACCAATGAAAATCTGAATAGTAGGTGAAGATCCAAAGCATTGGAGCAAGGTCTCTGTACCCTTCTTTTAGAAACAAGGACACTGGGATGTGAATCTTAGCTCTTCCCAAAATTAGTTTACACAGAAAAGTTTGTATAGAAGTCTTTTAGGTCTCTTAGAACTCTGATTCTTTATGAGGGTCACAATTACTTTTGCATGTACCACATAATATGATGCTGTGAATTACTATGTTTAGAGTTATTCTTTATACCAGCACTGATGACTAACAACACTGCTTACATTTCTGTTCAGAGGATTTCCAGGTAAATTAATTTTCTAGAGGAAAACTTATACTTGAAGTCAAAGACAGGACGAGGAAGCAGAAGGCGAGAGGTGAGGAAAGATTGTGGTGAGGTTATGGGAAAAGAGCCTTTTATTGCTAAGTAATGAGAAGATTATTATGTAAATGGGAATATAGATGTGTAAGTAAGTGAGAATATGGAATTTTATAAATAGAAACTAATTTGTTTTAACTTATTCCTCAAATATTTTTGGTATTTACTAGCAACACCATTTTTCCTCAAGTGTGTGGATAAAGTGTTTTAGTTCTAAATGTATAGTTACTATAAAATCAGACAGATCAAGAGTTCTTGGTATTTCCTATTTTAGAAGATAAAAAAATCTATGATCTATAGAAGAGGTGATATTTCTTAAAAACAAATCACCAATCATCCAAAGTTCCAAATTAAGACAGATAAACACTTTGAGAGACATAAGTTGAAATAATGCCTATAGTTCAGGGCTTTCTTTTTTTTTTTTTTTTTTAGCTGCAGAGTTAAAAAAAAGTAACTAGCAGTGAAGGGTTAATTGGAACAAAAGGAAGGGATTTCCTAGGATAAATGTTCAATGATTATTAAACTGATAATGACAATGCGACTATATACCATATAAAGAGAGATCTAATAAAATATATATTATTCAAGTTTTTTCCATTGATGAAGAGAAATCAACAGTGTACTGTAAAAGTGCAGGAGGAGAAAACGGGGAAGGAGGAATATGAGAATGAGGTTAAAAAAAAAGGAAGGAGAGAAAGAGAAAGAAATTGGTATCAATAAATGATGAAGTACTGGGATGAATCATTAATATTAGTTTTTGGTACAATGTAAGGGATATATTAAAAGCTTTTAGAGAAAAAGCTAAAGTACTAATGCATATGCAAAGGTATAGCTTTATATATACTCACATATATAGCTCTCTCTCTATATATATATAGCTCTATATATGTGAGTACAGCTCAGTGGTAGAGACCTTGCCTACGGTGCATGAGGTCCTAGGATTGATCCCTAGCACTAGATGAAAGAGAAACGTAGGAAGGAAGGAAGGAAGGAGGAAGGAAGGAAGGAAGGAAGGAAGGAAGGAAGGAAGGAAGGAAGGAAGGAAGGAAGAGAAAGAATGAAAGGTAAAGAAAGAAAGAGGAAGAGAGAGAAATTGATCCTTTTGAAACAACCTAGAAGCAAATGCTAGCCGCGAGCACTTTGGGAGAGGTTGTAGTGGGTTCTCTGAAGTGATGAAGTCTGAATTCTGGTTGTGGCAAGAGAAACAACAGAAAAAAAATTCTAAATTTCTCTCAGCAGAGAGGCTGAGAAGGACTTTGCTTTGAATTGGGACATTTAGAGAGGAGCAGGAACCTTTAAAACCAAGACATAACATTGGTAAGAAAGCAAGAAAAATAGAAAAAAGTCTATTTTCTTCTCTCATAATACAGTTCTCAAACCTGCACAAAATAAAAATATTATAAAGACTAAGATGATAAAATAAGAGCTTTCTTTGATTTTGTTCATGTCCTGTCTGTCCCTGTTCTAAGCCTGACACTCTTCCTTCACAATGACATGGCTAAATGGCTTCCTCTAGCCTATTATCTTGATTTGGATTGTTTTACCTTTTCTCTACAATATCTGACATTTCTTTATGTATAACGTCCTCACCTAGACTGTGAAGAGAGAATCTCCTCTCCCATCTCTATCCCTCCCGCCCACCACAGTGCCAAACCCGTAACAAATATTCAAATGTATTAATTTATTTATTCTGATTCAAAGTATTGATTTGTTTACTCTACCTATAATATACTGAACAACTTAAAAGGATTAGTTGCCAGGCAAAGACTACTCGAAACAAAAAGGTAAGAAGAGCTACTACTTCAGCCTTAATAGATGAAACACAAAATCCTGAAACATCTTGTCAAGGATAAACTGCAGGAAACCTTGATACATCTTGCACAAAATGTAAAACCGATACCCCGAGACCACAATCATTTATCATCAAGAAGCAGCTGTTGTTGGAATTGATATTGATCCTTGGTAAATTGCAACAGGAGTAACCTTGTTATATCTCGCTGCGCCTTACCTCTGTATCACCTAGCTATGAGATGCTTCCTTAACTTGTGCCTGTAGGATCTTCTCTTCTATATCCAGTCACTTAAGGAAAATGGCTGTGTACTGAGGGAACTCAAAATGTTTTGGGTCATTTTCCAGTTAAATATTCCTAAGAATACAATACATGTCTGGAGTATAATTGCTCAAAAATGTCAATCTGTTATAAAGTAATTTTAATGTGAGGAGATTATCCATGATCCAGTTCATCATCTTTGTGACTAAAGAAAATGATAAGAGCCTGTTTTAATGACATGACCACCAAGTTTAACATTCCCTTGATTGTTTCTAGAGTGTGACACCTGAGTTCCAATTTGCTTATTTTTATCTATTTATTTATTTATGTAATTTTAAATTATGTGTAGGTGTGTGTGTGTGCGTGGCTGCACTTAAGTGCACATAAGAGCAGACGCTTGTGGAAGCAGGAGGCACCAAATTCTCTGGAACTGGAATTACAGATGGTTGTGAGACACCTGATAGAGGTGCCCAGAACTGAACTCAGGTCCTCTAGTACAGCAGCAAATGCTCTTAACCACTGAGCCATCTCTCCAACCCACAACTTAGTTTCTTTTGAAGAAAAGAAAGTAGAGGTTTAGCCAGTAGCAGGTACAAAGTAGCTCCACCCCGGGCACTCTGATTTACGAATGTAGAGAACTAAGGTTTGCAGAAGTTAAATGGCATCTTATGTGCTCCTGTTTACATAATATTAGAACAATTGTGATGGGCACATTATTTTGATAAAATTATTTAAGATCGTTGTACACTTATAGCTAATAATAATAGCATTAGCTACAAATTAGATGAGAACTTTCTAGTGTTTCTTGAATTTATTTCTATAAGCATTCCGGACAAATTTCAGCATTGTGTTACTAATTTACTTACTGTCTTAAGGTTGCAATTTATCAAAACACATATGAATTTAAAAATTTACCTTTACTTATATCGTGTACACATGTATGTATGGGCCACAGTGCATGTGGTAAGGGTTAAAAGACAATTTGCAAGAGTTGGTTCTCTCCTCCCACCATGCACGAAGGTCTGGGGATCCAATTCAGGTCATCAGGCCTGATGGCAAATGCCTTAGCCTTAAGGAGCATCGTACTGACCAATTTGTGGAACTTAAAACAATCTGACACACCACAGAACAGATTACTTTAATAATTTCCTTGCTGCTAGGAAACGTTCACAGAACTAGAGTAAACACATCAACAGGCTTGTCGTGAGCAGCAAACCTAAAAAGGATGTATGAATATTTATGTTATTGACAAAAAAAAAAGTAAAAATGAAAATTGTGTCATTTTAAAAGCGGCTAATGTTTATTTGTCTATTAACTAGAATAAAAGCAATCTTAAGTTAGCCTCCTGTCACTCATAGAGTTGGTGTCAATTGTATTAATTTAAAGACGAGAAAACAATGCTAAGGAGAGCCAAAACATTGCTGAAGTGCATACACAGAAAAGTGTATTTTGCATTTAAAAACTGATTGCTTACATGGTTTCTAAGGGATCATCAAATATATTATAAACATTCCATCATCATTTAACAATTTGACCACAGAATCTAAAATTGAAGTAACTGAAATAATGTAACAGTGTTGTAGATAAAGAGCTCACATTTGCACGTGCGAGAGGTTGAAATAAGAGTTATATAAAGCCTGATTTTTAAAATTATGGCACTGTAGATGTCTAAGATTTTTTTATGGGCTGGGGAGATAGTTCAGTGGGTCAAGTCCGTATTGTGGAAGCATGATGGTGTGAGATGGGATCACTGGACCTGTGTAAAGCCAGATATACTAGCACACGTTTATAACCCTAGCACTCTTCTGGTGGATGTGCGGTGGAGACAGGAGAAGGATGGCAGCTAGCTTTGCACACACAGTAGTGGATAAAAGGTTCTGCCGGAAATAAGGTGGGAGGTACAGATGCCACCTGAAGTGTCCGGAACTTCCCACAGGTGCAACATGGGACTCATGTACCCCCAACATACACACGATTTAAGACAATGGCTTTTAATACTCCCAAATAAGTGCCATTAAATACAATTCTTTTCCCAGAAACTGAAAAGGTAAAAAGAAATTTGCAGGTAGCAAATCAAAATACAGAGGAAGAGAAAATGACTAAAGGTCAAGGACTTCCCCACGTGATTCCTACTCCGTCAAGTTCTGCTTAGTTAGCTCAAACTGTCATTAGGAATTCCTTGCATTAAGCAACCATACATTAAAAGGAACAAAAACTTGCAATTTGAGAATTCCTATAAAAAGAAAAAGAGTCAGGCCTTGCTCTTGATAGCACTTCACTTTAATAAATAAAACTCTTCTTGAAAAGTGATTATTGAAATAAGAAAGGGATGAACGTCTCATTTAGAACAACATATGCAATAGTGAAGTATGGTCATTTTTGCTATATAGAGAAAGCAGGGAAAGCACTCCCTCTTACATCTACAGACTTTCCTACCCCCCCAAAAAGACTCACAATTTCTATATGAATTAAAATTTTAAACTTTTAAGTTATCTGCTTCTATTGTAATCATGAAAAAAAATTTCAGTTCAGGTTGCAATTACATATTTTTTTCATAGGAAAGTAAACCGAGGTCTCGATGTTTGTTCCCTCCCTCCCTCCCTTCAACCCCGTCTCTTCTTTGCTTCCTTCCTATTACCATTTGTTTTTCTTTTCTTTACTTTTTGAAACACAGCTTTGCTATTTAGTCACTGATCTTGATTGGCACTGAATTCATAAAATCCTCCTGCCTCAGCCTTCCCAGTGCCAAGATTATAGGTGTGCCTACAAGCCTGGCTTCACTTAGCCTTTATGCATCCAATCTTTCAAATTGAGAGAGAAGTTTAAAATATGTGAACAGGATGAGTTGAAATTTATGAGAAAATTACGAGGGAAATTTACTGATGAGTCCCAGATACTGAGGTTGATGCCAAGGATAACAAACATACCACGGAAATAAAACTGTATCTCTTCACAGGCAAAGTATAGCGTAGTGGAGACAGAGGCTTACAAAGGAATGGGCTAGTCACAGGACAACAGTCTAATCACCTCACTTCTTTGTGGCAGATTTCCTGTTTGTAAGATACGATAATAAAAAAAATGACACCATTGGGTTGTCATAAGGACTGAGTTGTTAACATACATGTGCTGAATAATAAAAGCTAGGTATTATTTCATTATCACTGTCAGTCTCAAGGTTACTTCCATCTTAGAGAATGACCAGATATTTGAAATTTTCCTAAAGCTTATGGCCAAGAGAGCTAGGACACTTTGTTGTATCACTGTGATGAAGAGACTAAGGGGAAAAGTTGCTTCCTAGAAAACAATCAAGCATCATATTTACATCTCTAAGTTGAAGTAGTAGAGTATATACTTAAATTCATTTGTATCTCCATATTCAGTAATGGCCAAAACATAATTTATTGTAGCACCTGCCAAGCTGTTTGCTGATTCTATGTCTCTGTAGCGCTTTCATTAACCCAGTCATGTTAAAAAAATAATAAAATCATGTACTTCTAATTAACTCGCAAGTGAAAACACCATAAAACTTGTCTAAGAATCCTACTCAGACACTAGGTCAGTTCCAAACTCCAAACGTCTCAGTCAGCTTCTGTATAGTTAGAATGTCCAATTGGAAGCATTACTGTTTCATTTAGGATTTTACACTTTTATGATGCATTTATTCATTTATTTATTTTTGGTTCTTGTTACTTCAATACACAGAGAGTTGGATTCACTTATTCACTGTAAGAAGAAAAAAAAACTATGAGGGAGTTGAAAATAGAATCTCTTGATCTCCTGTCTAAATTTTATTCTATACATAGATGTATACATTATAGGGTAGGATCCACATATGAGAGAGAATATGTAGGTCTTTCTTTCCCTTTTCTTTCTTTTTGTTTCTGAGCTTGGTAATCTCCTTCAATATTATAATTCTCAAGTGCATCATTTTCCTGAAAATTTAGTGATTTCATTTTCCTTTACAGCTGATTAATATTCCATTCTGTGTATGTACCACATCTTCATTATCCACTCATCTGTTGATGTCACATCTAAGTTGATTTTATTTCCTTGTTATCAGGGTGACTGGATATTTTCTGAAAGCACAAATTTCATTGAAATTCTTTGAATCTCTCTAAGGTGTGCTAATATTTCATGTGCAGAGGGACTTATATGTTGAACAGGCTACAATGATTTTTTAAGTAAAAATATTTAAATAAGGTTGATTTAATTTAAATTGAATGTGTATGTGTCTATGCACATAAGTGCAGCTGCCCACAGAGCCAAAAGAGATCCCTGGGAGCTGGAGTTTCATCTGTCTAACATATATTGTTCGAACTGAACTCAAATCTGTAAAAGCAGTACACATGAATAAATGCATCTCCAGTTCCAACAAGTAAGTCTTTAGAAATAGACAGATGGTTTGACAGCATTTAGTGAAAAACTGGTATTCATGTAAAGTGGATTTAATATTTTAAATGTAAATTCTTCTCAGAAACTTCCACTGGAACTTAAATCAATCTTAGTAAAGATTCAATGGGCTTCTGAATATGATTGATGGTGGTTTAAGGCTTACATACTTTTCAGTGTTTGTATTTCACTTGGCAGAAAATTCAATGTTTCTTCAATGAATGAAAAAAGTTGTATTAGTATTAATCAATATGGCATACCATATTTTAAACAAAAAGAACAGGAAGCCTAATTGGTAAGAATTTTCATTACTGTACGAACAAAGTTATATTCGTTTGGTTTTTAGCAAATAAAATTTGTTTAGTGTGACTAAGATAATTTCTTTCAAAATGGTGATAATGTCTCAGAGTACATATTCATTTTCCATGCTTAATTTCCAAAGTTAAACATGGTGAGCTTGGCATATATTTTATGGGTAACGTATGCTTTTAATATAGAAATTGCAACAATTAGCTTCATAGTTATATAGAAAGTTTTATGCTTAAGATAAATGAATACAAAGTTATTTTTCAGAAATAACATGGTACTAGTGTATAATTACTTCTTACCCTATTGGAGTCAATTCTTGCTCTGGATGTATAAACGGGAGGAGGGATGTTGAAAGCCTGGGGGACCAAATATTCCTCAGCATCCATCATGTCTTCCAAATCCTCTTCATCCAAAAGATTCTGGAAGAATTTGCTGTCATTTGGACTGGGAAGCTTCATACGGTCATCACCCTGAAAGATTACCCATAAGATATGCAAAAATCATTATTCTTTTCTTTGTTTTAAACATGTGCTTTTAATAGTTAAGCTTATATAATAAAAAAAGCAGATGGCTAGAGAATTCATGTGCTCATTTAAGAAAGCCCTTAGCTTAACTACCAGTCAATAGGAGTCCCATAGTATAGTTAGATATTAAAAGGTATGACAAAGAAAAGGAATTCAAGAAAAGTGTAATAAAGGCAACAAAGAGGAATGAGACCAGGTGCTGTGCATGTTTTAAGGGTGGCGAAATCTACTTCAGGTCTGAGAATAACAGTTCACTGTCAAGCAGGTGTATGGGTTAAAAATGGACAATACAAGGCAATTTACTTATCACTTTAATTTAATATGGTTGCCTTGATGCTATAAAGTCAGGACACACACACATACACCCATGGTTTGTTCTATAGTATAATAATGTCTTTGTCCAAATGATGGCATTCAAAAATCATAGTACAGTGACATAGAGAATATGTAGGTGTGAAAAAGATACAAAACCCCTGCTAAACTTTATTCAATCATCATTTCTTAAATATGTTTAGCTTTTCTAAAGTTTGTGATATTTGGTAAACAATTTCAGTTTGTAGAAGTTAATTTGTGGTGAAAATAACTGAAAATCATTATCTTCTAAAGTCTGGATTTTGTTTTCATGTTTGTCTCCTTGAACGTAAAGTTTCCCTTCAGTGAAAAAAGATAATTGAGAATATTCAAGGCACAATTATGCATGCTATAGGTGAAAATCACCCCAGAGGAACTGTCACATTAATTAAATGATCCAATCCAGTTGATTCCTAGTGTTGAATGGAAAATGTCCTTTTGGTGTGTTCTTTAGTTTAAATAGGCAGCAATTCATCTGAATTGAGTCATTGCTTGAATACTATACACCTCTCCGCCAAAAAACAATCAACATATGATTTTTAAATTAGCATATAAAGTAATGGGTTTTGTTATAACGTTGCTTTGGCATTTTCACACATACTTGCTTTTGTTTGCCATCTTCTTGCACTCCTCTCCCCTGGCTTCTCATGGCCTTCTTTTATCAAGTGGTCTTTCTACTTCAACGTCATATGTATTCTATTACCTTCCTGTACTCGTTTACCTTTCCCTTAAGACATGCTTTTATTTTCTCATAGCCCCCTATATATATATATATATATATATAGTGTGTGTCTGTGTCTGTGTCTGTGTGTGAGTGTGTGTGTGTGTGTGTGTGTGTGTGTGTGTGTGTATTGCAGATGAGACAGAATATGTAGCATTTGCTTTTCTGAGCCTTCTTTGTCTCAGTAGAACCATATTCAGATCCATCAATTCACAAGTTGATTCACACGGTCCCATGTTCATTGGATGTTTTCAAGGTTCTAAAGTTTAGATAGAGTTTGTTATTAGACAGTCTTGAAAGCAAAGTCAAACTGACTAACCTGAATAACTAGGTATCTCTGAGGGTCTCTAGCCATCCTTGAGAACTCTGCAGCCAGTTCCTTGAATTTAGGTCTGCTGTCAGCATCGATCATCCAACCTGGAAATTAACACACAGTAAAATACTAACATATCCAGACTTGGAGAAAGTGAGATTGAAATTTTAGGGAAATTATAAAAAAATATTGTTTTAATAATAATCTGCAAAACAAAATAGTGAAAGAAGCAAAGCAATTAGGTAAGGCTATAACTCCATAAATAGACCATTCAGCACGGAATGCACTATATTATAACTTAATAGCAAACATTAAAAAATTACTTTTAACTATGTGTATATGTGTGGGTATCTGCACTGAGTGCAGGTGATCACAGAAGCCAGAAAAGGGTATTGGACTTTAGTTTTCTTTTTATTGATCTGATTCACTTAATTTTTGTCCTAGAAAATAGATCCCAATCTAATTATGGGAAATTGTATAACCTCGAATTTTGTTCTCATTGTTGTGTGTGGATACAGTGCTTTAACAAGATTCTTTGAAGGCTGTAGACAAGGCAATTGAGATAGAATGTGAAATTTTACATCAAGAATACATGGTAGGCAACGTTTGCTTGTCATTGTAGTACTGTGGCATAAAATATTAAAAGGGGGGAATTGAAAGCAACTGCTTTTGCCAATTTGTTCCTGGTTGGAAGGGAAATGCAAAGTGGTTGGCAACGTGTGTTCAGCAAGACCCATTCACTTATCTTAGTGTTAGCTTCCTCAGAATAAAGATACCAGTTTTCAAGGTAGGTTGTACTCTTTAGCAAGGAGTTTAAACAAAGCGGATCTTAACTGCCTACGCTCTGTTTAGCTGATGAGATGACAAGAATAACAGCACTAAACGTTCTTTGATTTCTTTGCCAAATGAGCCCTTTCTACAGCGTAATATCTCCAGGGAAAAGAGGAAAGCAAAGGTAAAAGTCTCTGTATGGTTTGCCTAATAAGGCAAAATTTCGCCTCACCTGCCATCATCACGTGGTGGCATTCAAATCGCATCTGATACTGGTTATGGGATCAAATTATCATACAAGATATGAGTACTTTTGAGCTCTCTTCCAGGACATCTATTGCACAAGACCTGATCCAATACAGCTGTGGATTTTTATTTATTTTATTTTTATATTTCTGGGGAGTTAATTTTTATTCTTGTTCTGGAAATCCTTTGGGGATCGTCTTATGTATCCTTTGTGTCATGTCTCCTAAGCTCAAACATTCTGCGTCTTGTGGGTATTCATTTCCAAAGATGTTTGTTAATGCCAAGATGCTAATGACAAAGCTACTGGAGCCAAAAAAGGTTAACTTCACAGTGAGATATTTGTTTCTCTCTAACTAAATATTGAGTAAATAGGACTATGCTTAGAGGAAAGGGCATGCTGACCTGCACTGCAAGGAACATTTTTTATTTCTTCCCGTGCTGTCAGAATGGATCACACATGTCATGAATATAAATATGAGAAGACCTAGGCCCAGAGTCTCTGAGTCTCTTATTAATAAAATGCTTATTCACCTTCACCACTTTGAGTCTTTCTTTAACCCTGTGTAAATCAAAACTAAAAACCTCAGATTATACAAGAGAGATGGCTGCCTGTTAATCTCACTTAAATTAAGTCAGAAACCCCAGAGACTTCTTTAATTCTATTAAAATTAAGGGTTCTGGTTTCCGAAACACATTTATAATACATATGTGTCTAGGGCATAGGAGTAGAAAGAAGAGTAAGAACATTTCATGTAAACACATGATCAAACTGAAAAAGGTAAACAGGATAATCTTTACTTCATAGTAGATTCGTCTCTTCTGACTTCCCAAGCTGCTCTGCTAATTTGCTTTTGATTAAACCTATATCCAATTTAATTCATGTTAGACTATCAATGATGTTTAGATATTTTCCCATAAAGATTAACATTAATATTACTATTAATATTCTTATGAATAATTATCTCTATGACAAACTTTGATGGGCATGGAAATTATAAAAATTAGAAGAGTAAGAACTGCATAATATTTACTTTGTAGCTTGGAAGTATACTCTTGAATTCATAAATATAATCAAACCAAATCAGTATCTATATTCTGCATTCATACATATTCTTGCTGCTATGGTTTTCAATGCAGAGAAACATTTTAAGGTAGAACAATCGAAGCAGTTATTTTATAAAGAAGGATGATGCAGCTGATAGAACTATTTTCCCATCTTACATTTCACCATGACCATGTAAACATCAATAGTGCAGATGGGAGGCTGAGGCAAACGCTCTCCTTTCTCTAATAAATCAGGAATTTCTCGGGTTGGAATTCCATCATAGGGTTTTCCTCCAAAGGTCATCAGTTCCCATATAGTGACACCTAATTGGAAATAAAGTTCTTACATAAGCAAATTATCATTACTATTTGAATGAACACATAAAAAATTACTCTTTAAAAAGCAAACAATAGGATCTTAAAGTCTCTTCATATTCTTCCATTCATTGCAACAATCCCAAAGCGAAACACTCCTGGGATAATTCACAGGAAGAACTGTCTTACTATTGTCTTGCAATTTTTGATGGATAGCTGGAAAAATTTAGAATAGATACCAGAAAGTATAACAAGCTCTCCACTTGTACCTACAGGTAATGTCAATGCTTACTGATGAAAATTGTTTCACAGACATTAAGTCCAGGACACAATTCCTTTACTGTATGCATGTGTTCAATACCAAGTAATTTCAGGAAAAGCCTGATATGGATTAATTTTTAAATTAGTTTCTTGCAGGAAAAGCCATCAAAGGCTGAGCTGGTGTTGTAGAATATTGCAGATGTTACAGTAAAGTCTTGCTGCTCACTGTTCAGCTAACACAAAACAAGTGGAATAAAGCAATTTACTTAGCACATCCAGGAGTCTGCATGAAGATCAATCCATATGGAAAACACAATACATAGGAATGGATATTCACAGAAATGAGAAATCAAGAAATCAAAAATAGCTTATTTCTAATCTAATGAAATTACTTTTTGAAGCACTAGAGTACCAACAGAAAAATAAAATAAAATAAAAAGCAAAACCAAGAACAATAACAGCCATATACTAAGGATTATATCTTCGGTGGGTAAATTCTCTACCACTGAGATTTATCCTCAGCCCAGAATACTTTAAAAATAGAAATAGCTATTTTGGTCATAGCAATGTTACAATATGAGCCTTGATTGATGCCTATACAGATAAATTTTAGTATAAAATCTATTAATTGGACTATATTTTCTGGATATCTGTGTAGTGGCTTATTCACTTAAACTGGTATATGCCAATCACCATTGCCTGAAAACAAAATGAAACAAAACAAAACAGTAAACTAGAAACCACCATTCAGAATAGAATCATTAATCATTAACACTTATTGGATTATTTTGTTAATATTTGCATCCTATAAAGTTTTAGTGTCACATATATGTTCAACTAGTGACAGATTTCAGCAGATTGCCATTTCCTAAATCTGTAATTTTTTATACCAAGAGCTAATTGCTTAAGGAATCCATGCTTACACTTCAATGGAATGCTAGGAAAGTGGTTATCACTCTTTAAAGGAAGTCTATCACAGTATGATATACATACATATAAACACAGATATGTGGCACACACACATACACACACAGAGGAAGCATTTATTGACTCATGTTTGCTGTTACTAAAGACAACATAGGTATTTTCAAATTTCTATCAGGACTTTCAACATAAGCAAAATCCAAAACCATTACATATTAAAATAATAAAACTATTATGAAATATAATGTCTACAAATAGAAAACCAAAGGCTAAGATGTCCAAACTCCTGCTTCTAATAATAATGTATTTAATATTTCTAGAGTGGTGTCAGAGTGAATGTTGAGTGAGATGGTTTCTGGTATAAAGATCAATCTCAGATTAGATGAGAAATATCTTTAAAACGTATATTGTATTTCATCACCTTTAATAATATCATGATTGGTGGATATTCTGTGAATAAAGAAAAGGTGCAGCCCATGATTTTTATTAAAAAATGTTATAAACAAGAATATGTAGCATTCTCTGCTCCTTATGACTCTTGGAATCAACTATGGCATATCATAATAATCTTAAAATACTTTTTGCCAATATTCTGAGACAGAGGCTGTGGTTCAAAATAACACTAGCTCTCTATTCGTTAACATTCATTGAATATTCTGTGTAATTTTGGACTCAACATGAGTAGATTTATGATAGCCAGAGTCACAAGATTTTATCTCAAAGACAAATTATAGTGTTAAAAACATGACTTTTCTGACATTTGTTTGTTCTTCTGTTTGTTTGTTTTGAGGTTACGAGCATTTTGCCAGAGGCAGATTAACACATTTAAATTTGGCAAAACGTAAGTACAAAAAAAGGAAGAAATATATTATATTTATATATTAATTAATTAGTATTAATATATATTAATTATATCAATATATAATTATTATATATAAATATATAAGATAAAATATGAACCTGTAGTAAGTGATATATTCACTATCACATACTTTATGCCATTCTACACCTGTAATATTTATATAAATGCTAACCAACGTGCTAATCTGTAGCACATATGAGTCTATCATACATGTGAAATATTTGCTTTTCTATTGATTGTTTAAAGTAGTTTAATAACTAAGCTTGGATAAACATTTATCTTGCATTTGTCTAAACCTTAAACACATATCTCCTACTTCCAAATTTAGACTATGTGTGATCTTGGAAAAGTTAACACTACTTATGGCATAGACACAGGGAGAACTGTGTTGAAATGTGAATTTGAAACCCAAATACATCATTTTAAGCCATAACTTTTTATTCTTTGTCCTTGTAACCTCATGACCTCATTTTATAATATAAAATGTTTTTCAATTCAACCTTAAAGTCCATATAATCTTAAAGATTTCCAAACTTTAAAAGCACAAAGATTCTTAAGTGTGATCTCGTATGAAATTAAATAAAATAAATTGTATATTTCCAACATATAATGGCACGGAGTAAACCATTTTTTAATCCGAAATCGAAGAACTGGGGCCTAGCATAAAATAACTACATCAAAGCAAAACAATAATTCAGTGGGGCGAATACCGATTCCTGCAGCTTCATGTCTGGTAACAGATCGGTCGACTGGGTTCCAGAGGCTTGAACACCCCTTCAGCTCTGCTGACTTCAGTATATACTAATTCGCTCCTCAGTTTATTCCATCCCACGTCTGCACCCCTTACTGGTACATATCCCATTGTCCTGGTATCTCCGATATGCTAGAGTCTCCACTGTATTTGAGGCTTCATCTCCACAGCTTCACACATTGGCTTTTCAGTGACTTTTTGTAGGGACTCTAACCCTGCCATACATCTCTAGGTCTTGGCTGCTTTCCATGACCTCCTTCAATTTTGTATCCCTCTTGTCTTTAAAGTACACGATATACATGACACTGCCAAGCTCTGCCACCGGCTCAAGCTAGAGCTTGCACCCACTAAAACGCAGCTGCATCATCATTTGCATGCTAACCTCAGGGAAACGCTTTCCTAAGCAGTTGTTTTTAAGGAACATGGAGCCCCCTCTGCTTTCTTTCTTGTAAAAAATAAATTTGGATATTCTTAAGGTAGAATCTGTGATGAGTGAGGTTTTGCTCTTAGGACACCCCTCCTACTGTTCTAATGTAGTGCAGGTATCTTCTCTTCAGCTCTTATCAATTTTGGTACCAGCTTAAATATTTCTCTGTCCTAGTATTTTCTCTGCCAAACAAAGCAGTCCAACGTCTTTCAATTCAATCTCACTTAGTTCTCAGGACACAGTCAGAATAAAGACAGATTCCTGGCCAAAACAGCCCGTGAATGGCTCCTCCGCATTCCTTGTTCCCTTCTGAAACCTCTCAGTGTAGGACTCTACCATCTGCATATTTCTCATCACTGCTGTCTCTAGACTCCCTCAGCGTGGCCCAGCAATCTCTTCTTAGAGTATTCAAGATTTTTCTAGCGCAGATTTCTAAACTCTTCCACATTCCTCTTCCACACTCCTTCCCACACCCATCCCCTCTCACATACACACACACACAAACCAAAAACTGGCCAAACAAAACAAAAGTCAGTTCTAAAAGCCTAAAAACCATGAGGTCAGATTTACTATAACAAAAGTTCCATTTCTTGGTGCCAATTACTGTCTTAGTTTCCCTTCCTATTTCAGTGAAAAAAAAATAGAAACTCCTGGGAAGGGGGATATTTTGGTCCACAGTTCAAGGAACAATATACTGTAATGAAAACGTCAAGCCAAGACGAACCTGAAGCAGATGGTGTCATCACATCCACAGTCAGGAAGTAGGGAGGTGTGACTGCATGCACACTAACGCTGCTCATTGTGTCTACTTTATATACTGAGGGTTCCTAGCCTAGGGAATGATTCGACCCATGGCAGGTAGGTTTTCCAGTCTCAATTTGTGTATTCAAGATAGATCCCCACAGTGATGCTTAGAGCTTATTTCCCTGGTGATTCTAGACTCTATCAAGTTGAAAATGAACACTAATGGTCACACCAGAGATTATGTTGTTTTTCTTTTTTCTTCTGTAACATAAATTCTTTTATTTTGTATGTGTTTTGTGAGGGTCAGCACATGCTACAACATACGAGTGGAGATCAGAGTATGACTTGCAAGAGCTGGTGTTCTCCTTCAACCAAGTAGGTTCTGGGGATGGAACTCACACCATAAGGCTTAGCAGTTAGCTCCTTTCCCCCTGAATCATCAAACAGCCTAGAGGCATTGTACTTTTATTACCAGTTAATACTAATTTTACGTGGTATATTCAAATTTAGACAAAGCATTGATCCCTTCTTGTTAAGTTGTAAATAGACAAAGCCATGTGCACAGACAAGTTTCCAGTTAGCTCACCTTAACTTCTGAGTTTAAAATGATGAAATAATGTTTTAACCATAAATATTAATCTCTCTTTCATATCATTCATTCAACTGTTCTATCATTCTAAAAGTAGTTTGTAAATGAAAATTAAAGCTACACTTAACACTGTTCTCTTATTACCTTAACAATCACCACTATGTCCATTGTTGCCACAATAGTGACCATATTTTCTACCATAGTACATACATTACTTTAAGAAAAATGAAATAAAATAAAAATTAAAAAATATAGTTTTGTTTGTGTTTTATCCTTTAACACTGATCACTTTCAGAGTTATATGACCAAAGAGTTGTTGAAAATTAAAGCCAGGAGATCCTAAGAAACTGTTCCCAGTGTTGGTCATTTTATGTGTGTGTATATGTAAGAATAAATAGATTAATCAACCAATTGCTATAAAACCAGAGCTTATAGCAGAAAACTTAGCAGTGATATTATATATTTTACATTTAGACAAGCAGGAAAAAAAAATCACAAAACAGATAAAATGATTTAGGATTTTTTGTTTTTGGTTGTTTTTTGTTAGCTAGAGTTGTAACTCTAGCTATTCTGAAACTCACTCTGTAGACCAGGTTGGCCTTTAACTCACAGAGATCCTAATGCCTCTACCTCCCAAGTGCTGGGATTAAAGGTGTTTGCCACCACCGCCCAGCTGGGTATTTTATTTTTTAAATGAGCAATCAAAGAGTTAACTCCTTTACTGGGTAAGTGCTTCCAATTCAACCAAAATATGACTTAATATATTTTGTATGAGGTAAACATTTTTTTAAGGAAAAATTTATAGAGATTTATTTACCATAGCTCCAAACGTCACTTTGATGGGTGAATTTTCTATAATGTATACATTCCAGAGCCATCCATTTAATTGGCATCTATAGAAAATAAAAAGTGAATTTTCAAAAATCACATAAGAAATCATTTTTATATTTCTTAAATGCTAGTCTCTGGACTGACCTCAAATACATTTTTTTGATTGTGTGTGTATATAGCTATAGACCAGTTATTTTTCAGGATGGGAAATAAATGAATTAAAAATCTATAAAATCTATGAAGTAAATTAACCAAAGGACATATTTTAAGACTTCATAAACAATAAAAAGAAAATTGAAAATAGTAACAACTTTGTGTTTCTTAATGTCTTATGACTGACAATATCAATTCTAAAAATGTTTCTACATTATGTTTTCTCAGAAATGAGATTCCTACATTTTCAGTGATCCCATTTCACCTCAGGTATATTTTTGGCCACAGATGTAATGGAGTCTTTCTTCAGTTGTCCCCACTTCCTCTTCTGGTCACTAAATTGTCTAAAATCATGAATTCCAAAGTTAGCTTTGCTTTGTTCCACAGCCACAAATGACATCCCTTGTCTTGGCTAGCCAGAGTTGAAAATATGTACTGTTTTCAAAATAGGAGCTAGGAACGTAAAGGAATGTGAGAGGATCAGCACAAATCCATCATCGCTAGAAGAAAAACAACTCAACCCACATGCGCTGTGCATGATGGGTCAGCAGAATGTGTTTCAACTCAAAGGGCAGCGCTATGGAGCTGGGGATATAATTAGATTCTATGGAATAAAGATAAACATTTCTACTCTGCAGCTTTCAAACTTAACAGTAAATAGGCATTTGAAATCATGAGGTCGGCTCCTCACCAAGGTGACACCAAGGTAACTCTATGACAGAATCATGGGATTCAGTGAAAAGGAACAGAAGACACATTGAAAGTAATTTCCCTATGGGCAAGGACTTAGCAGGTTTTATGGACTATGGACACCGGGCTACATAAGTAAGTTTAAATCACAGGTGTCTTGATAAAGACTTAATGGTGACCGGGCATTTAAAGCTATAATGAATCTTGCTTTAGACAAACCTTACAGTTGTATGTTCTTAAGATGAAGTCATGTGATATCTAGACTGCTATTTCTGAGAAATCTTGTTGAGAGTTTCAAAGCTGTGATTTTAAACCACTGCAGTTTGGTAGTAAACAGACAAAATAGGTTGATAAGATCAGGGAAAGGTCAGATAATTTCTCAAAACTGAACTTTTCATATTTTTATAAAATTGTGTTTCTTACTTTGTGGTAAGATTTGAATACAAACAATTCTGTAAAGCTCTAAGGTTAACCAATGCTAAGTACTAAAACAGTACTATTATTATTGCAAATATTTAGTTTTGAGAGAAAAATAAGGTATATAATTAACAGAATCATATGTGTAAATAACCTGTCACTAGAAGTTTAGATTTCATGGGTTTGTGTCATTGATCTGCTTTGACATAAGTTTCTTCAGGTCAAACAAGATAGATCTTTACATACAAATTTTTCTAATCAATGAGCCCAGAATGTGGATTAATCAGTAAGTAAAAGACTTATGACACTTATGGATGACACTATATGGGAGGAATACATGCAGAAACACAGTTGTCAGGCAAAATGTGAGCTGGAGGTTTGGAAAAGATTGCTAAGGATGTAACTGGGTTCAACCTTTTTCAGTATTAGCAGCTTAGTTTATATTCTGGTGTAGTCAAGTGATCGAAATGTCAGTAAATCATTCACTAAAAGTGAAATCAAAGCAGCTATACCAGTTCATTGCAAGTTACCATTTTTGGTGCTAGAGGGCTTATAATTGAGAACGATTAGCTTTTAAATGAATTATGGTTGTTGGTAGGACCCAAGCTTCTCAGTGGCACATGAGAAGCTGCCATTCTGTAATAATTTTATAGTCTCAGAATCAGTGGGGCAATCTTTATGGCCCTGTGTTAAATGTTCATTTTTGGAGTCTCTAGGAATTATCATGCAGTTGTTTCTGTTAGGGATTAAGAGATATCTTACTACATCTTCAATCACACCCACCTTGCCTCCATCAGCATTGTATTCTTTTTCATCCCCTTCCAAGAGTCGAGCTAGGCCAAAATCTGTGATTTTCACGTGATTTGGAGATTTCACTAAGACATTACGAGCTGCCAGATCCCGATGAACAAGCCGCCTTTCTTCCAGGTACATCATTCCCTGAAAAACAAATCAAGTCCCACAAAGGGAGTTACTTACTGTCTGAAGGTTTTCATGTCAGAAAAAGAAACTTCATAGTAACACATTTCATTGCGCAAAGGGAAGGTAGAATCCTGGGATACTTAAGAAAACAAACAAACAAACTTGTGGGAGGTGGCGAATCACAGATAAGTCTGGGATTTTCACTCTTGAGTTCCTCTAAAGAAGAATGAATTACCTGAATAAG
Source organism: Cricetomys ansorgei (assembly GCA_026225945.1). Lineage (NCBI taxonomy): Eukaryota > Metazoa > Chordata > Mammalia > Rodentia > Nesomyidae > Cricetomys > Cricetomys ansorgei. Next base: position 6,864,121 of record JAMJFZ010001796.1, read on the forward strand.
GGCTAAATGTATGCCTGGTTTTTCAGAGGGACTTGATATCCTTTTCCAAACATTTTCATTAGTGAGGTGTGCAGGTGTCTTGGTAGATAAGGTAACATATACTTGGACTGACCTACATATACCTCCTCATTTTCTTCTCTACAATTTCTGCTTGTGTCACCTTCCCCCTACACACTCACTCCAAGCAAGAACAGCTATCCATAACTTAAAAATCTTCCATTCAAGGTTTGACGGCACCAAAATCATCTTCACAATTTCTCTCAAGGCTGAAGAATTATATTATTTTTACTCATTATGCACAGAATAAAAGGTACCCTAGGGGGTTCATGAGAGTCTAATTTTAAATAAAAGGCTTCTATGACATTAGTTGTCATTATAGGAGCTCACAAGTAAGAGTACACAGTTTATAATGACCCACAAATTAGCCTTTAATATGTTATCTTCATAAAACCACATAGGGAAATTAAAAATAAAATTTATTGCTGATTGCTAATGAGATAGGGTGAAGGGAGAGAACACTTGCTTTTTCTCATCATACAAAAATGTTAAATCTCTATATAAATTCATAAGAATGTTTATCCACAGAAATAATTGTTTATTAGTTATATTTTAGCAAGTAAGACGATAAGTGTTATTAAATCTTATGTAAAAAATGTTTACATAAAGGCAAGGTGAGAAAACTCGGGCCTATATTAGGTAATAGTAAACTTTTTTTTGAGAAATTAAGATAAATTGTATATTTGATTATTTTCAACAGTAAAATGTGGTCATTCAAAAGCAAATCAGAATCATTACGAAAGGGCTGGAGCACATTCTATTCCAATTACAAATCATTGCTTTTGGCAGTTAGCATCATAACTGCACAGCTTTGAAGGATTAATGGTTTCTGATATCAAAACAAAAGCTGTAGAAAACAGACACATAAATCACATAGGTCAAAACATTCTGAACTACATCCCCAATGTGGTGTAAAGAGAAGATTGCTTCACACAGCTTCAGGAACCAGCCTCCACAGAAATGCCCATCAAACACTGCTGGTGGAGATACCGTCTGATATGGTCCAATCACTCAACAGCTAGGTGACACCGCATTTATTGGTGCTTTCTGAAATCAACTCACCAACGGTATTTATGAGATTTTTGCCCTCTTTCCTAAATAGCGCTGTGTGAGGACATAAAGTTGGATATGCCAAAAGTAAGATAAAACTGTGAACATACAGTTTTCACAGGACTTAGACTTTAAATCTTAGGAGACCAGAGGTAAACAAGTTCATTGCCTTAGAAATGATGTATTTTCACATCCTTCCAAACAATTCTGTCCTTTTAAGTAATATTAACCCAAAATATTATTTTCTTTACTACTATCTACAGAGCAGGACATACCAAGCATGTTGCCAATGTACTGATGCCTATACCCACATGTGCACATAGCACATGTTACATTCTGCACTCTGTGCTAGATACTAGGGAGGTAAAACTGAATCAGATAAAGTCTGAACATTAAAAGAATTACTAAAAGCTACTAAAGCAAGAGTTACTAAAGTAGGCAGAAATGGAATAAACAGTGATGCAGATGGCACGGAACGTGTAGGGTGTTCCTCAGACTTGACTCTGAGGAACAGTCTGACAAGCATACATGACGGGGAGAGAATTTAGAATGGTACCAAGAAGAAGCTAAGGCTTGGAGGGAAAACTATGGGCAGACAGAACAAGAAATTGAGAATAATTACCATGTGCACTTGGCTAAAGGCATGCCATTCTGTACCTCTAAAGAATAGACATATGGGGAGCAGCAGTGGTGAGCAGTGAGACTGAGGCACTAAGAAGAGATCTAAGAAGTGCCCATACATGTCATGGACTTCACATGAATCTGGACTTCTGTATTTTATAGTCTACAATGAGGTGATCAGAAAGTTGTCTTTTAAAAGAGATGGCTATATAATTTTTGCAGCGCTGATGGAAACAGCATTCTGATGCCAGTACAGAAAATGGATTTGGATTGTACATAAATGGAGCCAAATGCTGGAACCTTTGCCATAATATGTGAACAGTGACAAGGTTGGAAATGAAGGCTGTGAATTAGTAGTCTGTTTTACCCATTTATTTTCTTAGTCCCACACAAGGCAAGGGTCATTCTTAACTAAGCCCAGCTGTGTGTCACACAGAGGACACCTGTCCTCCAGTTATCCAGGATTCTACCACACTGTATTACTCCCTTCTGCTTTTTATCATTACTCTGGATACTACATATGTAACTGACTGATTCTTCTACTGAATGAGACAGAAGACTACCAAGGAAAGCGTAATTTCAAGGCATAGTTTTAGACTGAAAGATCCATCCTTAGCCATTGAATAATGGAAAAGGAGAGTGATTTTAGTTATTTTAGTTCTTTTCCTTATGCATAACAATTCATTCAGCTAAATAACATTCAAATGGAAATATATTTGCATATTTCTTAGAGGACTTTTATGTGTACGATAATTTGCCTGTAAGTATGTTTGTGCTCCATATGCACATGACGTCTGCAGAATCCAGAAAAGGCTCTGGGTCATCCAGAAGTGAACTATCATGTAAGTGTGGAAAATTCCATCTGGGTGCTCTACAAGAGCAATGAGTGTTTTTAACTGCTGATCCACCTCTCCAGACCTAATATACATATTTCTTAAAATCAACAACAACAATAATAAATTTACACACAGCCAGTTAGCAATGAGCAACAAATTTAGAATCAGCAATTGCGTGAATGTTTTTGTCTTCTCCCTAATTCATATGTTGGAACTCTAATCTCTGCATTTATAGTATTGAGACAGGAGGGCTTCAGTGGTGATTTGGCAATAAAAGAGGGACTTCAGGAAACATTGTGCCTTTATAAAAGAGACTCCAGAGAGATCCCTGATCTTCTCTGTGTGCAACCATGGTGACTATGGTTAGGATTAGGAAGCAGATCAGCAGGACCAAGTTTGCCTGCCACTGTTGAGCACCATCAATTCTTTTATTCTGGATAAGCCATGTGATTTGTAGTATTTGTTGTAGGAGTTAGATTGACTATGATACCTTTGTTTTAAAGATTAATTTTAATTTTGATTATGTGTATGTGCGTGGGTATGTGCACATGAGTGCAGATGCCCATGGAAGGCAGAAGAGATCATCAGGTGTGGAGCTGGAGTAGTGGTTGTGAGCTGCCCAATGTAGATGTTCAGGATCAAACTCCCATCTTCCACAAGGCAATATGCGTTCTTAAGGTACACATATGCTGAGCTATGCTCCCAGTTCCTAAGACATTTTTGAAATGACACAGTTTACAATACAAAGAAAAGTTCAAAAATTCTAAAAGTTCTTTGATTTTCTATATTAAAAAATTCACTAGATAACTGAGAATCTTAAATCTTACTACCTTTCATCAAGGGAAAAAAAAGTTTTCATCCAAGTAATGAGAATTCAATTCAGAAAACCAGCTGACAATGTATATAGTTTTTCCTGTCTACTTAACCAATATAAGTACTAACAGAAACATATGCCATTACTAAATTATCAAAATACATTTGTATGGTTCCTGTGTCATTATGAGGCACTGCCGTGCAGATATAGGTACAGCTGTCACCTTAGTCCTGCTTTCACACCCAGAATTAGTGTTGAATTGTCTTTGGATTGCTTATAAAAGGTTTTCTACAATACAGTCATTAAGAGAGGATTTTTTGACTTGAAGAGCTCATTAGAGTAAAAATTTCTGTTACATTCTTTCAAAATAAAATTATTCTTTGAATTAGTGGGATGCAACTAAGAAGACAGATAGTCATTAGAAGTAACAGTGACAAAAATAAGTTGGATGAAGTCACTGAAAGTGGAAGACGAACGAAGAGAGTTTGTTCATTGTACGAGGACACCACACTGGCTGAAATGAAACCTTGTCCTCAGTCTTGGGTCTTCTTCCATGACCCAGGTTGGCCAGCTCCTGACAGAGCACAGTGAGAACATCTACATCATAGTCTCTAATGATGTGGCACACTTTGAATGCAGCAGGTGTGAAATAAAATGTTGCTACATCTGTGGGGCAACTGAACCCTAGGAAGCATGTACTGTTGTTCTTCTCCGATAAATATGAGAAAGCCCAGGTTAATGGAGGCCATGTTACTAGGTCCAAGTGGTCTAACTAATTAATGATAGAAGAGGGATTTGATCTCTTTTGTTAGGATTCTAAAACCTATGTATTTAAATCTGGGCACACAGAAATTAACAAATATAAGTCTTATAGCTTTAAAAACACATTTTTGCAGAAAAAATGTAATTAAAGATTTTTTATGAGTATGAGGGCATAATGTAGTTGATGGAATTTAAGAAAAACTGTAACAGTAAACTAAATAATCAAGTTGTTTACAATGGAGCAACATTTAATTATATAAATTTGAGATTCTAAGTTTTCCTAATCCACATGGTCTAGAATTGGGTCTGAGTGTAAATTCTAAAGGCAATTGCCTGGTTTAAACCTCAGCTCTACACAATTCTAGACATGTGATTTGGGCAATCTGTCTAACCTCTCCATCATCATGTTCCTCCTCTTTCCTCCTCTTTAAAGGACCACAACAACACCTATCATGCAGCTTATTGTGAAGATTAAGTCAAATAGTATATATATATAGCCCTTAGTCAGTGGCTTATTATAGCTGTAGAACATGCAAACTATCACTGGTGTTCCACAGATTATTACTGACAATTCTTGATTAGACAAACATTACTCTTAGTAGCAATTTCCCTTTTTGAAGAAATCCATGAGCCACAGTGGACATTTGACAAACATTTGCAGTGATACAAATATCCTAAAATCTACCTGCTGTGATTAATATGTGGGTTCAAATTTTACAATTTTAAATATTCGAAGTCTCATTTTTCATAATGATTCACCCTCAATGTTGTTATATAAGGATAAAGAATTGTTAGGGAGTATATTAAAGGTTTGGTGTTCTTCATAAACACATCAGAATTTTCAGGAGCTTAGTGAAGGTAAAGGTCACAAATAAAATAGCTATAACAGTCTTTTAGCTTTTAGCTTATAGCTGACAACTATTTTCCAAGAGTTAATAAAATGATCAAGTTGTTCACCCTTCATCACACAGCATTCAGGGGAATTTTAGGAAAATATGATTTAGGAATATTTTGTTGACTTCATGACCCAAGTCTTACAAATCTGGTTGTGTCCAGACTGTTGACAGTCACACCATTTCTTATGCTCCTTTGCTGTTTCCAAGTAGAATATTGACATATTTCAAGCTTTCTCACACCTCTTAAAATACACATTGGAGGAACTGGAGAAAAGTAAAATTTTACTTTTGATTTTCAAAATTACACTTTAATACAAAACTCCAATGGAAAATTTTCTTACAATTACTTTTAAGTTTTCATGCCTGGTTTATAATTAATTCACAATGATTCACAATCAACGAAAGACTTAATTTTAGAATTACTTGCAGAGATGAATGCCTAGCAATGGCCTTCTTTTTCATCTCATGACATCTGAGTCACAACCATCCAGCTAAAACAGATGATTATTTCATTTTTTTAGAAGTAAAAATGCATTCTTCCCTGCTGCAGGAAGGGAAAGGAAGTCAGGAGAGCCTGGAATATTTCTGACAATAAATAGTTGCTTCTCTCATACAGTTCATACGACAATCTCATCAAACATATGTGTGGAGCTAAAAATTTGGGATGGCAGTGAATTAATCTCTGGAGTGAGCAGGAGAATGTTTAAATACAAAACAAAACTGTTTTTGTTCTAATAATCCAAAGCTCTCTAAATATCAGGAAACTTTGGGAAATCTAATCCAATGAAAAAAATCTCCCCTTTCCTTCATCTCTCCTAAAAGCAATTCTTAGAAGTATAACTCCAACTATAATGCTAACTGCTATTAGGACTAAAAGTGTTTAAGAGAAAAAAGAAAGCTTTTGAGATGAAGTCATTTCATTCATCCAAATTAAGCATGAGGGGAAACTATGGAGGCTCTGCTAATAAGTCAAGTGGGGAGTCTTTCATCCACTAGAATTCGTGGAAGAAAGAACATAGAATGGAAGGTGGGTAGAACTCCTTGGCATAATGCTAAGTTGCATATGGTCACAGGCACTAGTTTCATATGTTATAAAAGTGACAGAGTGTTTTAAATGATCTCTGAGGTTACCTCTAGCTGGTTTTCATTACATGATAGGATGGATTATAAAATATGTATTTTTAAATACTAAATTTTAGCTTAATGGAAGACACAGAAAGTAGTAAAGATGTAGAATAGATGTTTCTCTTCAAATGTTTATTTAGTAAGAAATTTGAATGTATTTTTAATAAAGGTAAGTTGGACTCATCTGAAATTTGGGACATCAGACAAATAAATGGTGGCTACTCACTAGAGGTGAGAGAAATCAGCCATTTTCCACATGAGTTGTGTTTCCCTTTCCTTACCCATAAGATTACCTTGAGAATTTGGGTGCACCACATAACAAAAAAATACTTATAATATTCAATATACTAAGATGAATCTGTTTAACAAATATATAACTTCAAATATATTCTTAATTGAAAAATAAAATTAACCTCTATAAGGAAAAGAAAAGATTCAACTGAAACCCATTTGTTAGTCAGCCTTGTTGGGAGGTGACACATTGTCTGTATTATTTCTCCCTATTATTTCTTTCAGATATAATTCTTTCAGACCAGGAAGGTCACATGGTTGTCTCGGCTTATGCAGAGTTAGTTTACATGGTTAGTTTTCTTTATTTCTTATAGCTATGCTCCTCCAGAGATGTTAGGCTGCACACCTCGGGATTTTTACATATTGACAACACCAGTTTGCAATCATTAAGAAAAATTAATAGAATAATTTTTGACTCAATATGTTTTTCTAAACTAGTTCAAGGAAGGTAGTCTTGGCACTAGTCTGTTATGGAGGATAAGATGTAGGGAGAGTTGGGCAAGGCACAGAAACAATAAAGCCGTCTAAGGATAAAGCAGAGAAGCAGAGAGGCTGACCGAAGTGGCAAGGGGCAGTGAGAGCTCACAGAGACACAGAGATACAGAAGCAGTCAATATGAGGAATCCGAGGGAGAGACACATAGGCAGCTCGGAAGAAGTCAGTATCAGACAGGAAGACTGAGTCAGTTTGAATCTGAGCAGAAGTTGTGGTCAGGGAAGTTGCAGAGTCAGCTAACCAGAAGAATTCAGTACAGCTCTGAGTTCAGAAGGTGCTACTCGGAGTATGCACAGTCAGCAGTAGATTCAGAGGCTGACTGAGGCCGACGCCTCCTAGATCCAGGCTAGAAACTTAAGTGTTTTAGATTGTATGGAGGCCGAAAAGCCACAGGGCTCCAGGACTAGGACCAGGGATTGAATTAGCTGAAAGAATAAAAAGTCTTTGAACCTGAATTAAAGTCTATTGCTACATCTGTTGTCCAAAGTGATTGGATGGCTACAGTCTGTAGTAGATCCAACTTTGTGTTTCCTTAAGGCAGTTCAGATCCACACTACTGATGTACCTTCATCTCATAGTGTTGGCTGCATTAGTCTTGGGGCACTGTCACTCCAACTTAAGCACAAATGGAGCTGTCTTGCTTGGGTGTTATTCCTTTCACAAGAGGAAGAAAGCCATACCTCTTTGGATCATTTGAAGAGCTGTTCCAGCTCTGGGGATTTCTATGGGATTGGAAGAAGATACAATTTTATCTTAACTCCAGTGTTTTCTCTGCCTAATACTGTTTTTCTCACTAAAGCAGATGTTATTACTAAGAACTCTTGCCAAAAATCTTTTCTGAACACAAACTTGTCTTGGAGACTGCTTTTTACAAGAAATGTGTGTAATATCTCCAAGTTCCTTTTTCAGGATCCCTGACAGATAGGATTTTTTCAAGCTTACTATGCCCTATAATTCATGAATATTACCATCATAATTTTCTTATATTTTCCAGGTTTCACTCTTATATCCATCATGAAAATCCATGATGGTGTTTTTAGTGTGTATCCTTCCAATCTCCCCAGTCATATCTTCATTTGGTGCTAGCTATACTGTTTAAAGTGGAGCTTCATACTACTTCTAATACACAGTTCATGGATTACACTGTTATGCTTTATTCATGCTGTTTTAAATTCAAATACATTTTGACAAATAATCCAGTTTATTACTTTTAAGTGTTGCATTAAATGCTCACATAAGCTCATATATATAGGCATGTATAATTCATATATTTATCAATTTATTGTCATTTTTTTAATGAGCATTGATTTTCCTGTAACTTTTAATGGCATCATTGAATTACTTATCTTGAACAATGATGTAAATTTGCTTAATATAATCAGTTGGTCCTACTATGAACTATTTTAGACAAGTTGTAATAGTCACTGTAGAAGAACAACACAGAGAAATTCTTGGTTACTAGTGGAGTCACGTGGGGAAGTTAAACTATTATCATATATGATTCCATTACACCATTTAGAAGAATTAAATAGTTAACATATATTTCACATGTATTCCATGATGGGCATTCTAAGCACTTATCCACAAAATCCTAACGTGATATGAATATTAGTATTTTATTATCACTTTCTCAAGATGAGTCAACTGATGTACAGAAAGGTAAAAGAACTTGCCCCATGACTACAACTAGTGTATAATATAGCTCACAGGACCAAGAGTTAACTATAGACTTTTAAATTCCAGAATCAAAAATCTTAAACTTTTTCCAATGTTATTAGATACAGAAAACTATAGGCAACAGATTATAAAATCATATTGAACACTAAGAAGAGAATGTCTTTAGCTGAGTGATTTACGGAGATAATAAGTATTGTAAGAAATGAAAGAGAAAACTTTTGTACAGATAAACTTTCAGTTTATCTACAAACCTAGTAAATTTTGCTGAATTCTTTAAGAATGGAGCCTCTGAAGCTACTTGAGAATCAAACTATGCTGGTATATTGTTTAATGACTTGAACACATATAAGAATTGAGCTTGTTCGGCAATTCTGCAATTAGAGAAACATCTCAGAGCACACTCATTCAAACCTAGATGGTGTGATTCAGTCTTGATGTAGGAAGGGACTCAGTAAGTTCAAAATGTACAAGGCTGCTGTCAAAATAAAATGGCATGGTTTTTAAAAAATTATTCTGGCTCATGGTTTAAATCATGGTGGTTCATGATTTAATCCCAGCATTCGAGAGGCAGAGGCAGGCAGATCTCTGTGAGTGTAAGGCCAGCCTGTTCTATATAGTGAGCTACATGGTAGGACCTTGTCTAAAAACAAACTTCCTATAGTACGACTTTATATATGCACACATATACGTATATGTATGTATGTACACAGAGACACACACATGATGGTTTGTGTGTGTGTATGTGGTGTGTGTGTGTGTGTGTGTATGTGTGTGAAAGAGAGAGAGAGAGAGAGAGAGACAGACAGACAGAGAGAAAGAGACAGAGAGAATTCCAACACATTTGATAAGCATGGGTGGGGGTTATTTGCTTTCATGGAGCAATATGCCAATGTCTACATTTCTGAGGAATATGACTCTTCACTTCCTTCCAACTTTAACTGTCTACAGTCCTTCTAGGTAAACTGGATTCTATCTGGATAGAATGTGGATGGGCCCAGTCTGGTACAGGTCTTTGAGCAGATGGCCACTGATACTGTGAATTTATGGAGGTAACAGCCATGTCCTGTCCAGAAGACAGAATTTCATAGCAGTACTCCTTCCCTTCCTGCAGCTCTTAACAATTCCATTCCCTCTTCCTTGATGTTCTCTGACCCAGGGATGGTTGATCTAGACACCCTTTAGGGCTGGAACTCAGCAGTTACTTGTTCTCCCACACTGAAAAGTTATGAGTCTCTGCAATGACTATCATTTAGTCATATGATTTTCTACATAGAATAAATAAACTATAGTAATGATGAAAGAGTAGTAAATATATAAACCAGTAAATTTGCCTTATATTATCATCAACAAGTATAATGAATTTTATATAACACTGATGATGATATTTTTATATAATGGGTTTCTTTTTGTTTGCTTATATCAGTCTAATACTATAGATCAGGCTGGCCTTGAACTTGCTTTAATCTTCCTGTTTCTATCTCCTATATCTGGAGATGACAGACAGGTGCTAGTACACCTAGCCACAACTGATTCCTTTATACTACATTACCACAGACACAGGAGCATTACAGCTACTGTGTTAATAGGCCCCAGACTCTGCTGTATTTGTTCATTTGAGCATGTGTCTCCTGCAATTCAAACCAACGCTAATACGTGTTTGTGGCTAGATTAAATGAACCAGAAGACCAAAATTTTGTAAGGCTGTCTAGCAGGAACAATTTTTCTTTACAGTAGAGGCTGAGCAGATTTAAAATCCATGGATGTAGTATGAAGACAAATCCTGAATAACCCCAGGCTTTGGTATTCAAGTACCAAATGAATGGATGGAAATACTATCTACAGATTCATAGGGCTGGTGAATATAACAGAACTTTTTCCTCTGGCTTCCTGTATTTTCTTTAGAAATCAGATTTTACCACTCTTACCAAGCTTTTGGAAAGTCATACTTTGAAAATAACTTGTGACTCTGAAGGAAATGAAAAAGTAACATCAACGAGGCAAAATAAAGGCAAGAAAGGTAAATTAAATAATACACATGAGTAATTTTTATTTTCCTAACAAATAAACAGTGAGTCAAAAGCTCATCTGCCTGGACCAAGAGAATACCTGCCTGACTATTGCAGTCCCCTGCCAGTGACCTCTAGCCAGCATGATTATAATGGAAGGCGTGAACCTGGAGCATCTCCATGCAGGCACTGCAGGGAGGTGTGCTTCAAATGGATTACTTCTGCTCCTTAAACAGATGATCAATAAAGATGTGGATTTCAATGAGAAAGGAGATGTTTGTGGGCTGTACTAGTTATCCTCTGTGTCTCTCCTGAAATTAATTAAAAATCAATGAAGTGTGCAGCCTATTAATACAGCAACCTCTAGATTAACTGATAGAAGCTGAACCTCTCTCTGTGCATACAGCTTGTGCAAATATACTCAAACACAATAGAGAGAAGTTGAATGTATGACTCCCTTATAATTGAGCACAAAGATTTCATGTGTAATATTTTGCGGTTTTACAGAATTGAATCTTACTGGTAAAAAGATGTAAAACTCAGGGTTGGAGACACAGTGTCCAGAACATTCCTTCTCATGTCAATTATACCAAATTCTACAAGGTATTCATATTACAAAGCAAAATTCAGCCATTGTGTAGGTCTAAAGAAATACAATAATCACTTTCTTAAATGTAAATTATGTATTTCTAAGTCCAGGGAGTTAAGTTTAAAACTGGGACTTTTAATTGTATATTTATTTTATGTGTATGGATGATTTTCCAGCATGTATGTCTGTGATACCTGCAGAGGTCAGAAGATGTTGAATTCTCTGGCACTGGAGTTATAGAGGGTTCTGAGCTACAATGTGGATACTGGGAATTGAACCTTGGTCTTCTGAAAGGGCACCCTATGCTCTGAACCTCTGAACCATCTTTCTAGCCTCTGCTGACTGTATTTTAATGAGTATGTTTCAATTTAATCTCTAGAATAGTAAAGGCTTCTAGGTAGGAGATTAAAGTCAATTTAGTTCCTTCATAAGAAATCTGTGCTAATCAGTCTAGTTCTTCCTCTGCCTCCTCTTGGCATTAGTGGACATAGTGCTCATCTGAAAACGCTTATATTGTGTATGAATGTGCCTCTGGTGATCCTTGCATCTTTCCTCGGAAAACCACCTAGACATTTTCCAGCTGCCTGCTCTGATCCATTCTCTTTGTTCAGGTTCATTCTTCTACAAAATATCCTCAGAAGAATCTGAGCCATAGCTTCCAGCTGCCCTCTTAATCCCTCATCATTATATGGAAGTCTATTTTAATGTACTTCATTGTTTTAAGTTTTGTATATTCCAAGGGACAGAATTATAGGGCTTTATCATTAACTTTGACCTAGAGACTAGGAGAGACTCCTACTTAACACCTTTGCTCAATATTTTTCTGCTCAGCATGATCATGGGAGGATGAAATATGACCACAAACTTCCACTAGAGAATAGTCTTTTTCATTACTGTAAACGTTGAGAAATTTACATCTGAGTATCTGATGTCTTCACAGGCTTACATAACGTCATCTATGGTGATATAACAATGATGTAAATTTCATTGGTTTTACCTGCAGGTCCTTATCACTTAAAAAGATGTTTCTTGAAGTTTGTGGTTTTCAGAGTGCCTCACAAATGTTCATGGATACTCTATTGGTATTCTGTCTGAGGGCTCCTTGTGAATACCAGCATCTATGGAGCCTGAGTCTGGAGCTGGAAATGCTCATGTCTTTTCCTGGGTTATTTCTGCATGCCTGGGGAGCTGACACTCAAAGCATTTAGTGAATGGTGTCCTTCCATTCCTCCTTACTGTGTCAGAATGCTGCTGTCTCTCACACAGCCTTGGAGAAGTGCTCCCCTGATCCTGAACTTCATGTTATCTTTTGCCCCTAACTGCATTAATAGCTATTATCGAGACACTAAATGACAAGTAGTCCATTAAAAAGAACTTCTTTGATAACTTTAGCCCCTGACTGTTAAGGTTCAGATCTAGTCCAGGAAGTGGTGTGGAAGATTGACACATCTCTTTCTGCTTATTTTCCCCATTTTGACCCCATTCACTCACTGTCATTTCCCTATCTATTTTTACTCTTCAGCACATATGCACACATGCACATACTCTGTGATGCACCCACTTCAAGCCACCTCTCCCTGAACTGCCAGAAACATCTTCCAGCAAGTGGAATAATTATCACCACCACTTCATTTGGAATTTTTAACCACAGTTCTTTTGCTAAAGCACACTGGAAAATATTCTCTTTTTCTTTCTTTTCTTTTCTTCTTTTTCTTTCCTACTTATTGTTTCCTTTACCTGGGACACCCCTCACTATTCACTTAACTGCTACATGCTTCCTGCCATATTACAGACACAGAGTAGACCAAAGCTAACTCTCCCCAACACGGTAAATTAGAAATCATTTCCTTCAAAAAGCTCTTTCTACTAACAAGTAGGATGACTCACTCTATTATTATTTGATACAAGATGCAACTTTCTCACTCTTACCATCTATCTATCCATCATCTATCTATCTGTGGTGGTTTGAATAAGAATGGCTACCATAGGCTCATATATTTGAATGCTAAGTCACCAGGGAGTGGCACTATTTAAAAGGATTAGGAACTTTGGTCTTCTTAGAGGAAGTGTGTCATTAGGGGTAGGCTTTGAAGTTTCAAAAGCCCAAGTCCAGCCCAATGTGTGTCTCTCTTTCTGCCTGCATATCAGGATGTAGTTTTCAACTACTTCTGCAGCACCATGCCTTCTAGGATTGGCTTCCTGCTGCCATGCTCCTCAACATGATGATAATGGACTTAATCTCTGAAACTATAAGCAAGCCTATAATTAAATGCTTTTTTTATAAGTGTGTCTTTGGTCATTGGGTCTCTTCACAGCAATAGAACAGTAACTAAGATATTATCTACCCATCAGGGAAAAAAGCACTGAGATTTTCAAATATCATTAAAGAACTCTTTGTGTTGTATGGGTAAATAAAAGTTATTTTATAAGGCACAAAGGATATATACTTACATTTGTTTATTGGGCTGCATGTTCTAAGCCTAAACTTCAGCAATGCTATATGATATAGTAACTATTGATATAACTATTGATTCCCTTTCATGGTTTTGCTTAAAACCTGTATAGGTTGTTAACTGCCTGGATCTGTGAAGCGTGTTCTACTTAGATGACAGGAATCATATGTCCCTCTTCACATTTAACCATTGATCAGGATTTGGATAGTACATAGTAGTCAGTTTGATTGATTTCCCCTTCTCCATACTCCTTCTATTTCCTCTTCTATTGTCTTGACTCATCAGGTTAAAATAGAGGAAACTCACAGAAATAATAACTACATCCAACAGCATATAGTCTAATAACAATTACAAGTTCAGGAAGAGGAAAGGGGCTGATACATTTTCGGTACTGTTGATATTAATTTGTATTGCTTATATTTTATTATTCTATTGTCTTTTTCCTATGTTTTAAAACTATTAAACATCTCTTAATTTCAGACTCACTTGCATATATAATCGTAACTCACTTTCTAGATATTTTTAATTCCAGAGCACTCAGGGTTTGGTGCTAAGTAGTCTCTGAATCCCACAAAAGAAGGGGAATGAGAGTGTTTTTTATGTCCACCGCCAAAATGGAATCTGAGAACTGCCCTCTTCAATGTTTTCCTCTCCAGTTTGCTGATTTATGCAGTTAATATCTCATCATGTGGAAGAAAGCTGAGAGCACACATTATAACATTATAAACACTGCATGGCAGAAGGTCACTGTCAGCCTGTTCTTATTTGTCTCTGTCAGTGAAGAGGGAGGGAAGTAATTAAAAGTGCTGGTCTAGGGCAAGACTTCAATATTAGTTCAGCCACTCAACATATGCTGCTATGTGGCCTTAGGCATGTTAAGGTTCTCAGACCAATATTTCCATCTATTAAATAGGGAAAATAATAATACTCATTTCATGTTAAACTCTTAGAATACTGCCTGGTTAAAAGTAAGCTCTCAACATTGTTCGTTCCTATTGTCATTTGTGATACCAAAGATAGTCACTATTCAAAAATTCTATCTTTCTAAAAACTTTTAATTTCATGAGGTATCAAACATGTATTTTTGTACTTAGAGTCCTAAAGATCATTTATGACCTTGCAGCCATGTCTCTTGGTACTGCTCTTTCTTATGGCACTCTAATTTCAGCAACTTTGTCATCCTTAAACTTTGCTTCTGCATATACACCTTCATTTCTCTGTCTAGTCTCTAAGAGACTCTTCCTTTGGTAGTCCACAAAAATTTAGGTAGAAGATGAGAGGGGCAAGTAAAATATTCTCATGAAATGAATGGGATTAAGACAGAGAAGTCACTAAGAATGCTGAAATCAATCTATCTTTAGCTTCTGTGGTACTTTCATTGAAGTTGACTTATATGAATATATATTATCAATCTTTAGAGCAAAACTTAATTACCTATGTTAAAATCTGTAAATTTATCATTGTACTTTATCTTAAAAGGAACAATATATAATCAAATCTCATTCATACATATAGATCTATACTTCATATTAAGATTTTCTATCTCCTTAAAGATCACATTATATATGAAAGTCAAGGACATATAATATTTGTGTGTAGGTATTTGTATTTTATTAATTTATCAGCTATATGAAGAAACAAGAGCAAAGATCAAGTATCATTTATCTTTCCTTAATCATTTTCTATTTTATGGTATATATAATATATAGTGTATATATAATGTACTCTCTATATAATTGAAAAGGATAAAAAAAAATCTTGATTCCCTCAGCAATTATTTTCTGACTCTCTAATATGTCCTGGACATTCTATTAATTATTTAACAGATAAAGATGGCATGGTGATTATTTTAAGTTATGCATATTTTGATGTGTGAGAATGTGGTTTGATTCCTCTAAAACTCAAGGTGAAATCTGGTCCTCAAAAGGACCAATGTTCAGAGGTAGTGTGTGATATTTAATACATGAGCTGGTTATCAAAGTGAAGTAATGGTCTCTGGTAGAATTAGGTTAATTATCTTACGTTTCTGAGACTGGATTTTTTACCATGAGAGTATTGTTATATGATGAAATAATAATCTGATTTTGCCCTTTCCAAATGCATTCTTGCAGTTCTCCCCCATGTCAATGATGCAGAATGGAGTTCTCACCAGAAGCTGAACTGATACAGGTGCTATGTTCTTGAACTCTCTCAGACTAATGTGATCTAAATAAACTTCATAGCTTTAAAAATGACCTAGTCTAAGATATTCTGTTATAGCACAAGAAAATAGACTAATATAAAGCCACACATAGACGCAAGTAGAGGTTATAAAGGAAGCATTTGAAAAGTACACAAGAGAGGATGGAATATTTTCTGTGCAAAGAGTCTCTGCAAAGAGGTAAACTTGATAGTGAATGAAAAATCAATATTCAAATTTTGTGTTATAGTACTGTAATCAAAGTATATACTAGATATGATAACAAAAAAATCTAGGTGAAAAACATGGAGTCCTAAAAGAATTAGGAAAAAAGTGCAAAACATTCTATTAGGATGGTGAATAAGATGACAAGGTACAACTATGCAATATATAACTTCACTGTAACTACCTATGGTGTCAGAGAAAGCAGGTATTAAAAGAATTGCCAGAAATTCAAGTTAGACATTTAGCAGACACTGTGTCTTGCTATGAAGCTCTGGCTGGCATGCTATCAACTTCAGTCACTGCTGGTGTTAATTAACCCTGGTCAGCTGGTGGAGGTAGTGTATGCTAGCCTTTTCTTCTATAAAGCATCTGCAGACTTATGATACTTACAGCAGGTTGTTTTTTATGTTCAGTAGTTCAGAGGCCCCTGCCAGACTGCAGACTGTGATAAAAGGTGTAGAGTCTCTCTTTGGTACAGACTGCATTTAGCACAAATTTACCAACCAACAATTTCAAATGAGGCATTTCAGCTTCGACCTGGACATCATAAAAGATTTATATTGGAGGAATCACCACCAGCACCCTCATAAACTGCATACCATTACCAGAATAATAAGTACAAGAAGGTGCCTATACTAGTGTAAAGACCTAATAAAGATGCTTACAGAAAACATATGTCCCTCAAATTCACAAAAAGTATCCATTATCGAATGTAAAATTATAAAGTGTTAAAAACTTGAAAAGAATCCAGCCCCTGCAACTGCCACAAGGGCTTCCAACAGAAGAGAACACGTCTACCACATGCCTCAAGAGCACAGGGGAATTGGTACTGCAGTGACTTCTGAAGCCTGTAGAGCAGGGAGCAACATCTGACTCCACGGCAGCTCCAGATTACAACATGCAAATAGTTTTTATTCAAAGGAAGTGTTTTCATTAAAATATGCATTGAATCCAGTCCAAAAAAATGAATAAATATGGGTTGCCAGAACACACTGACAGGATCAAATTTAGCAGCTGCATGGAGAATAAGGTGAAGGCAAAAAGAAGCGAGGAGCTCAATTACTATACTGTGATATGAGTCTAGATAGTAATGTTCACTGAGTATGGGAGCAACTTAGAGAATGGAGTTTAGGTAGAGAGCAGCAGATGGAAACATGGCTCATCAGTGACTACAAACACCCAACAGGAAGATGTGGTGGTTTGAATGGGAATGGCCCCCTTAGGCCCATAGGGAGTAGCACTATTAGAAGGAGTGACTTTGTCAGAGGAAGTGTGTCAGTTGAGGGAATGAGGGAGCTTTGAAGTTTCAGATGCTCAAGCCACTCACTCACTCTTCCTGATGCTTGCCAATCCAGATTGTAGAACTCTCAGCTACTCTCCTGAACCATGTTTGCCTGCCTGCCTCCATGCTTCCTGCAAGGTGACAATGGACTACACATTTGAATGGTCAGCCAGCCCCAATGAAATGATTTCCTTTATAAGAGTTGCTGTGGTCATAGTGTCTCTTCACAGCAATAAAAACTCAAACTAAGACAAGGAATATGCAGAGTTTTCCAAGTTTAAAGAAAAATATCATTATTATGTAGGTGGGTAACAAAAAAGGAAGCTAGTGAAAGTTATGGAAGTGGATCCATTGTTAGGACAAAGTTAAGAACAGACTGATATTGTGGTATTGGAGTAGAATGAGGAGTCTTTAAAGAGTGAAAACAGTGACTGTGTCAAGTACTGTAGGGTCCCCAGGGGCTACTGTACAGGGAGGGATCTTGAGTTTGAGATGGTCTTATTGGTATGATGGCTAAAAGTGATTATCCACATGACACACTTAGGAGGAGGGGAATTCATCTGAGGAACTGTCTTAGTCAGATTGGCCTATGAGGAATTTCTTGATTCTAATTGATGTAGAAGAGGCCAGCTCAATATGGGTGGTGTTATCCCCATGGAAGTGGTCCTGGCTTGTGTAAATATGTAGCTGAGCAAGCCTGTTAGCAGCATTCCTTTGTAGACTCTGCTTTTGTTCCTGCCTCCAGGTTCCTGCCTTGGGTTCCTCTTGGGTTCCTTCCCTAGATGGACTATTATGTGGATGTATAAACCAAATAAAACCTCTCTGCCCTCAATGTTTTATCACAGCGATAGAAAGTTACTAGAACAACTGGAGACAGGGAACGAATCACTGGATCACAGTGGAGTGAAGATCAAGCAAGGAAGTGAAGAATGGTAGTCAAATGAAGAGGTAGCAACTCTAGGATGAGCAGATGAGTTTGGATTGAATATCTCTTACACAAAAAAATAACAATTGTTATGATTATAGAATACAGAAGAAGGATGATATAGACAAAGAAGAATCCATAGTGACAGCTCCAGCAAGGATGTAGTCTGCTGGGAAAGAGGTGAGCCCTATTGAAGGAGCTAGATCCTTCCTCCAAAGTGACAAGGGAGGACAAGTTGGAAGCTGGAAGAGGACAAAGTTGGGGAAGTTTAGTTCTTTTTCTCAGTTGTTTGGGAGACAGCGATCAGGAGTCCATATCACGTGAGCTCAATAAAAAGAAAAAGAGCAGAGAGATATAGCCCAAGAAAGGAAACTAACTCTAATTTCACAGCCAAGCAGGTATGGAGTACAGGGGTAGATTGCAGACAGCAGAGGCTATAGCAGTTCACTGTCACCAGAAGCAGAGAAAGGGAGAATGTAGGTATCTGGGTAAATTTAGGAAATAGTTAGTGTGCACAATAGAAGTACAACAATATAAGACAAATACTACAAACCCAAATATGCTTTGGACACTTGAATGATTTCTGGAGTTTATTCCTTCTGTAGGGGTTTACTTATGATTACTAATGTGGGACACAAAATATTATATTCTATTGAAATATTTGAAAGATTAAAAAACAGTTATTACAAAATGGCACTTTAAAAATTGCAAACTTAAGATAAAAATTTTTCCTATATCATAATATAAAACTAGTATTCAGCCAAAGGGCCCTATATTTAAGGAAACTTTAGACTCTTTATGCATAAAAGAGTAGTACAATAAAACAACACATACAAGCCATGGAACCAAATTAATTGGTTTAATGAAACCAATGACTTTGGGTTGCAAAAAACCAGTAGGTTTATTTTGCTGTCAGGGTATACTTGAATCATAACATCTATATCCCTTTGCAATTATGATCATGTTTGGCAAAGTTGGACTCCCTTTGTTTGACTTTACAGTGTTTGATTTCATTTTAAAAACATCTAATGCAAATTTAATACCTTTATCTTTTATGACAAGACTTAGCTCACTCTGAAATAATCAGTGTATTAACATTTTTTTACCCATTCAAATAGTACAATTCATTATTACAAAACAGCAAGTATCCCCAGCCTGTCATTAGTTCCTACTGTTTTAATTACAAGAAAAAATACTCCATGGAAAGCTTTTGTGGATAATGGCACCATAAACACCATCTTATGCAAAGATAAAAATAAAATAGAGAAAATTTTCTATATCAGTATTCTGATAGAAATACCATATTTTGTGGCAAAAATATGAAGTCTATTAAAATACAGTGATTCTTTCTTTGAATTTAATAATGTACACAAAAATAAACAAAACAAAACAGCAACAAAATCCACACTGCTTGGAAGGTTCTACTTCCAAGTACATGTTTCTACTATTTGGAACCACCAAAAACATACTTAGAGGCAACATTTTTATAAAACAGTTCTACTCCCACTAGACTTCACAAGCTTTTTTCACTTATCTCCAAACAAGAAATTCCCACTATTTGAATTTTAAAAGTAATTGTTATATAAAATTTGCCCAGAAACCAAACTAAATTTCAGGAATAAGAATGGTTATATTAAAATGTTTACAATTTGCACGTTATTTAAATTGCTTGTTAAGAATATAGGTGAAGCAGGGCAGTGGTGGCATACACCTTTAATCCCAGCACTCGGGGGGCAAAGGCAGGAATATCTCTGTGAGTTCGAGGCCAGCCTGGTTTACAGAGTGAGTTCTAGGACAGTCAGAGTTACAATGGGTGAATATGTAAAACAGTCTTAGTATATTTTTATAGACATTATAATTGTTGCTTTTATCTAAATGAGAGAATATTGCTACGGGAAACTGCTAAAATGTCAGGTCCAGGCAAGGAGTTTAAGGGTAGTCTAAGGGTAGTACTAGAGAACAAGTAGCCTAAAGGAAAATTCTTATGCAGATATATAACATCTAAGAGTGACAGGCATGGCATGTATGTATCTCCACTCTCCCCACCCACAGATAATTCATTGTAGATAGTGAGCTAACATACAGTTACATGAAGGTGAAAGCCATTTATAAACAGCAGGTGATAAATGAATTTTGAATGGAGAAATTAGCATTGTTTCTTAACAACAGAGAGACTCCAATTCCAATTTGAACAATCAGTAAAGATCATTTTTACTAGAACTACAAATGTATGAATAAAAACTATTCATTTGTTCCTTTAATATTAACACAAAAGAGGATGCATTTTTTCCCAATAAAAAATTAATTTAATAAAGTATTTTAAATATTTATGTATTATAGATCTATGATAGATGTCTATTAACATAGAGGTCATATGTTTTTTCTGAATATGAGAAAGGTATCAGTTCACTAAAGAGATGTGGTACTAAGAATTGTTTCAATTTGCTAATTGATGGCTCCTTTCCAAATCTCAAAATATTTAAAATAGATTATGAATAAATGTCATATTCAGTTATTGACAATCAATGCAGCAACATGCTCTCAGTTAAGACCAATCAATACATTTATTGCTCACTATATTGTCTGCCTTTCAGTATCAACTTTAGTCATTTTTACAAACCAAGATTATCTCTATATAAAATGCCTATTGTTATCTAATATTATTGACCTACATATATTATAATAAATGTTTAGAATTTCTGAAGAACAAGTGATATGTTTTATAGATTTCTGCTATATTTGGCAGAATTAACTCAAGAATTACACAAAAATTGATATGTTTTATGGATTTCTGCTATCTATGGCAGAATTAACTCAAGAATTACACAAAAAATAAGTTTCATTTTACATTATTACTGCAGTATTCTGAAATGTTTTGGATGGCACAGTGCGGATTGTGGGATATTAGAACAGGTGTTAAAATAAAATGTTCCTTTAAGGGTGTAACTGCTGGACAAAGTCTGATAATTTCTACTTCAGAACTAGTCTACATTTCAGTTTCCATTTTTGCCTATTAACAGTTTTCAGTCAAGGTATAGAGTTTCATTAAATTAGCAAATAGATATTCATTATAATATAACCCTAAATTAGTCTTTAACTCATGAATGTGTTAATTGTTCTTTTCTGCTAAGTAGTAAGTAGCTAATATTCACTATTAAAACTGAACAGATACCATTCATGTGCAATTTAGATTAAATCTGCATATGAAATAGAAAGTATATATACACCATCTGTGAAGAAATAGCCTCATCTCTAATTAATATGCATTGTGTATTATGGCCCACTTCATTATTGAAAGCAAGTTATAAAACACAAAGTTAGGCTTCATTTTCAAAAGAAAAAGTTAATTTAACAGGAATGAGACATCACCTACAGGAAGATTACAAATATTGGCTACAGTATTCTTTGATAAAGGAAAGATAGCAGGGAAGTAGTCAGGCTTTGAAGGAAACAAGAACAAGTCACAAGAGACTACCACTCAGTATTTATTTAGAACCTACTATATTCTAGGTGACATAACACAACAACAACATTTACATAATGGAAAAAGCTTACATAGTACTTACTCAGTACAAGCACCTTCCTACACACTTTATACAACCCCGTAAACTCCATATAATTATTAGTCCCACTTTGCAGATAATGAAATTGGAGCCTAGAGAGGTGAGTTGACTTTCCTACACAACAATGAATAATAGAATTGGAATTTTAACTGAAGTAATCTGCTCTTGGATTTATGGAATAGCATGTGCAAAACAGAAATTAGAGGATTTATGGAGTCAGATAAGCCTATTCAAAAACCCACGTGGCTGGGCAGGAGGAACACAGGGTGTGAGACAAAGTTAGAGGTGCATAGGGGCAAACACATAGGATCTTGGTGACCACAGTAAGGATTTTGACTTTCAAGGATAATCAAAGTCATGGGGATATTGTAACCAGGCAGGCTGTGAAGTACATGACTGAGAGACATGCTGAGAAAATTCCCTACACCCCAGTGTGCCAAACTGATTAGAGACATGAGAAACTTTAAGATCAGGTTATAAGGCTACTTTATAGACCCAACTAGAGGCAGTGAAGCCCATACTCGGCAAAGCCACAGTATAATGGTAAGGATAGAGAGAAGTCGGTTGGAAAGAAATTGAAAAGCAAATATCAGTGATACCTAATATTGGAGAAATAGGAGCCTAAGAGAGAGGAACAGTTGGAGATACTTTCAGATTTCTAGCTGTGCTTCTGACAGGAGGATGACTACCCAAGATTTGTTATTATGATCCTTGGGCATGTGCTTAAATATCATCTATTCAGGCATGCCTTCTCCCAGCTCTAAGAACTGAAATCCTATTCCCAAGTGAATGCATTTAAATCTTTGCCATTCTTGATTTTCCTTCAGAGGACTTACTACCATCTGACAGTATTTGAACCTACAGTTTATTTACCTGCTTATTGTCTATTTCGCTGACTGCAATGAAAAGACCACATAATCACTCACACTCATGTTCTTTATACACATCAGCAGAGTCTCTTGCAACCAACTTTTATTGGTTAAATGAATGAATGATACTGTCAATAAAATATGGCTAGACAGAGTTGTCTATGGAGTCCAATGTGAGAGCAAGGCATGAGAACAACAAACTGGAGACTTAAGGAAGACAACTGAGGTAAGGAGGCTAAGAGTGACACAAGAGACACCAGCAAAGAGCAATGCCACGGAGAGCTAGGGAATACAGTTTTGAAGCTGGGATGACTACCAATGTCAAATATTGGAATGCTAATGTCGGGAGAGAACTGAAGAGATGTTATTGGTATTGGTGCTTGGAGAGACTGTTAACAGTGATGATAATGTGAGTTTTGTCTAAGTAGAGAAGAGACTATAGTGGTTTGTTAGGGGAATTAGAGATGATGGGAGGTAACAGCAATATGAGCTATTCTTTCAAAAGCTGTGCACACAGAATTATAAAGGTAAGGCAAGGAATTAGGAGGGATGTAACAAGAAATATAAGGGTTGATAAAGAACCCAGAACTTTAGTTTTTAATAATTTGTTTCTCACGGGAATGTGTGTATGTGTGAGTATGTGTGGCCACACATATATGAGCACAAGAGTATCTGAGTGTGTGTGTGTGTGTGTGTGTGTAGACCCAAGTCTGATGTTGGAATTCTTTCTTAATTGCTTTTTATTGTATTAATTGAGGTATTCTCTCTCAGTTGGACCCAAAATTTAGCCAGCTTGCACCAGAGATCACTTACTCTACCTTCCAGGTACTGGATTACAGGCTGGAAGTTATTGCCATTAGGTATTATTTGTGGATTCTGGAGATCCAATTCCTAGTCCTTATGCTTGTGTAGTTAAAGCTTTAAGCACTTATCCATATTCTCAGATTCTATAACTGTTTCTCATGGTAGGTCAATTGCCTAGCCCAAAAATATCTTTCCCTAAGTATGGGAATAAGTGGTTGGAAAGTGAAAGGCAACTGTGTTACTCAGGGTTCCATTCCTATAACAAAATACCTGAGACTGGGAAAGGTATAAACAAAAAAGGTCTATTGGTCCCATAATTTTGAAGGCTAAAAGTCCAAGACGAATGTCCCTATTTCTTTGACCTATAGCAAAGGCCTATGGTAGATGGCATCATGGGAGGACACATAGCAAGGGGGAGAGATCAGGTGGTCAGATAGGAAGCCTGAGAGCATTAGACATCAGTCATTGTCTGTTTGTTACAACAGCTCCCTCAGGAGAACTAACTAGATCCCGTAAGAAATAGCAGTCTCTTCTAAGGGCAGGATTTTCATGAACTTCTACTAGTCTCCATCTCTCAAGGGTCCCACTACCTCTATACTTCCATTATGTGGATAAGCTGCAAACCTTTGAGGAACATATTTAAACTAATCCAACCATAACAGGCAACCAGGGAGAATCACAAAATCCTACCATATAATCAAAGTTATATTACGTTGGATTTCAACAATAACATTAAAGGAAATGCCAGTCTAGTAAAATTGCGCTTTCCTCTTGGTTAACTGAAACAGTATGTTCTAGACTCAAGCACCTCTACCGACTAATGAGTAAAAGTATCTTGTCTCAAAACAAGATTTGGGAAGAATTTTCTTAGTTTAATGAATCATGTTCTTAGTGGACAATCAGAATAGCAGGTAAACCACAGATATCAGATATTGGAAGCATTGAGTTATGTGGAATAATTCTTCGCCATCTGTAAGCTTGGCTTACTTTGTCATGCCATCACCATGATAGTTGATTGACGTACACATCCTAGGAAATTTAGCTTTCATTTGTACTTAGAAGTAACATCCATCTCAAGAAACGGCTTAACTTTCAATAGAGTCCTCACACATACTCACAACTGATTCAAAGTTGACCAACTATCTTTATGCCAAAGAGAGATTTTAATTTGGTGTTGGTGGGTGTGCCAGTTAGTCTTATGTCAACTTGACACACAAACTAGAGTTATCTAAAAGGAGGGAAGCTAAATTGAGAAGATGCTTCCATAAGATCTGGCTGTAAGGCATTTTCTTAATCAGTGACTGACGTGGGAGGTCTCAGACCATTGTGGGTGTTTCTATCCTTGGGCTGGTGGTCCTGGGGTATATGAGATAAAAGCCACGGGGGGCAAGCCAGTAATCAGCTCCTGCCTCCAGCTTCCAGCCCTGTTTGAGTTCCTGCTCTGCTTTCCTCCAATGATATACTATTATGTGGAGGCGTAAGTAAAATAAACCCTTTCCTCCCCCAGCTTGCTTTTGGTCATGGTGTTTTATTGCTGCAATAGAAACCCTTACTAAGTCAGTGGGGACTGAGGTGGTCTTCACTATGAAGCACATCTTGGCTCAAAACTCACAATCCTCCTGCCTTAGCATTCCAAACGTTAGTAATCAAGTCCTGTACCACTGTGCCCACCAGAAATATTTCAAGTCTTAGTTTGTGACTCGTGGAATATATCTGTAATAAAATATCTAAAGAAGCCAGATATTATTTATAAATGGAAAAATCATTGTGCTTAAAAAAACTATTCCTCATATGCCCTTTTATGAATCAATGTAATATCTGATGCACATAAAAATAAAACAATAAAGTAGTTAGTTCTTTTACCAACATCAACTTCTAGCTGATTATCTGTATTGATATGATACTGGACAAAGTAAATCATAGTGAGTACATGTCACTGAATAATTCTCTTAAAACTTTCAGGTTTCAGGTGTCATTATTGTATGTCGGATAATCTTAAAGATATTTCAAGAACATTACATTATTGGAGAACCTCAGTGGGTTCTATTTAGAATCCTGTTATCACTAGTCATGTTAGAATAATCCAGAATTTATAATATCACTTTGTGTATGTCACAAAATTTAAATTAACATAAAATTGCATAGCATAAGAAAATAGAGGATTCAATCCAAGGAAAAATAAGTTATTAAATATATCTCCCAGTGTTTTAATTTAGTTAAAAGATGACATTGGAAACAGAATCATTTTCATCTTTAATATCTTTTCCCTAGTGACAGGTTGCAATGAGAAAACTTGTAGACTAGCTTTGCGATGATTCTCTCTTTCTTTATTAATTGTCATCTGAGTCTTTTCATTCAAGGTGCTGGCTAATAGTCTCAGCAATGAAATGATAACACTTCCTGAATCAGATTAAATTAAAAATTTCATACAGTTCTCACCTAATAAGAATATGATTAAATTCATTCTTTAAAGTTTAAGGCTTTTGCAATCTTGAACTCAATATGCCAAAACACTACATATTACTCAGGGCCAGCATATAACCTCCCTCCTGAGAGCAATGGCTCTCATATTTCTCATTTTGAGTTATTCAGCTTTGTGGTGTTTATCACAACCCTTTTAATTTTATTGATATCCCAATTTTTATATTTCAGGGTTATTTAATATTATCACTAAATAATTATTATTTGAGACAGAGAAAAAGAGACAGAGAGACAGAGAGAGACAGAGATGGGGAGTGCAAACAAATGCACCTGTGAGAAAATAGCATGTAAGAATAAAGTAGACAATGTGTCTTTTTTTTTTTAAACCACACTGACTAGATGTATTTCTAAGCAAAAAGCACTAGCACTTCTCTAAATTTATGTAGTTGTATTAGAGTACTTTGGCCTTAATTCCATTCACATGTGTTATAAAGCAATCCTATTATCTCATTCACAAGCATACAGCAGAGAAGCAGACATGAATACCAGGACAATAGGTGTATTTTGTATTGGATCAGGCTACCATTAAAAATGCTCTATGGCAACTAAGCCATCTGCTCACTTGCTGTTTTGTGGAGCTGCTTATCTGTGTTAATGTTCCTCTACATCTCATTTCACATTGTGTACTTGCACCGCTTCAGAAAACTGTCTAGGAAAACATACAGGCCACTAACATTCTATAGTACTTGTAAGCAGTAGTAAAAAAGACAGAAACACTATATATTCTCATAAAAGAAAAAGTCCAATATTCAGTTAACCATGGAAATTCTAATTTCCATTGGCATCTAAAGGACTCCAAACGTTTTTGAATAAAGATCAGAAAGGACTCTAGATATGAACCTAAAATTGTTCTATATGGATTCCCAATCTTCTTCAACTGGCAAATACCTCCACCAGGTTTTACAGACTAGGTTAATACTCTGGATTAATATTAGAATACACTCAACTTTTCCTGTTGATACATTTTTTTATTAAAGACTTTATGTTAACTACTTTGTAAAATATCTGCCTGTATGGATGGTTGTAGTTTGAGAATACTTCTGTTGAAAATATGACCAATTTAATGGTCATGAGCTTACGGATAAAGGCTTCAATGCATTAAGCTTTCAAGATTTTAGATATTTAAATCATTACAAAACTGGAAATGGACTCAGTTGATTCAACATCTGTGCAGCTTCGCATTTCACGTTTACCATTTCAACAGTATTGTGAATGCAGCATTACCATCAGGTATCCAATCTATAGATGGTATAAGACCTAAAACATTAAGATTTACAGCATATGAATGTCTACCTTAAGTGTTTTTTGTCTTAGTAATTTAAAGATTCTTAAAGGTAATGTGAATAAATGTAGGGAAGCAGAATTTTAAAGACCTTGTGTGACAAGAGGAAGCCACAGTGGATGTCAGTCAGGGGCTTATTAGTTTAATTCTTAACTTCACATCTTCTAGTCCTAGTTTTAATTGGGATCATTGTAATTGATGTTATTTAGTGTCTGGAAAGAGAGGCCCATGAGGGCTCCATTAGCCTTCTTGGGATAACAAGCAAAGGTAATAACTTCTCCTATTAAGCAAACAAAGACCGTGGCCAACTCTCATTTGGCTTGTCAGCGCCTTCTCGCCAGGATGGTTCTGCCTCCTTTCTTGAATATGGAGCTGGCCAGCTAGCACGCAGGATGTGCTGTCAATATTGCCTGGCAAGTTTTTCAACCATTTCCTAAATCAAACGCTTAAAATTCTAGCAAACATCCTTTCACTGCACATTGGTACCAAAAGCCAAGAGCGTGCACTGTTCTCCATGGTGCTCCTCCACGTACCCTTTACTTCTGTCTCTAATAAACATCATTAACACACTGGAACAGAAGTCACTCTGCTTAGTATGATCATTTATTTTAATAGAAAGTGCTCTGACACAGATGGCTTACATTTCTCCATAGGACTGGGTAATCTACTATCCACTTCTGACTGAAAACTGCAGTTCTCTGGTGAACTTAGAGAAATGAATTCCTATGAGCGATCTCAGAAGCTACTTTTGTAGGGAGCCCAATGGGCTGGCTGTTTGGATGTCATGAAAATCTGAATATTCATCATACTCCATGGCTGTGGGGAGATCTCGGAGTCCCAGTAGTGCTTGACAACTCTATGAGCAGTAGGTGGCAGTACTGCTTAGCTGCCTTCTGCTTTGGTTTTGTTTTGCCAACTGAAATCAATTTCTTTACCACAAGAGCCAGAAAAACAATAGAAATAAAGGAAAAGGCTTGCAATGTTTTCATGCTTAATTGTTAAACCCATATGGACTTTTTTAAAATTTAGAAACATTAATTGAAGTGATTACCTAAAAAAGAAATCGCAAGCAAAGCCACTTTAGCCTATGTCTTCCTTTACTAGTGCTTGGTTACTTCTTAAGAATAGGAAGCCTTGCTTTCAAGAATTGAAGCAAACAAACACGGTGAAGGGCTCAGGAACTATGCACTCCTATGTTCTTAAATTTGGCAAATTTCAAGAGGCATTTTGATTTTTAAACATTCTCTCAGAATCTTTGCAACGTACATACCTTACCAATTAACCTAGTGATAAACTTGCTTTGATTGACTTTTTTAGAAAGTAACCTGAAATTTCGTTCAGTGTCAAGTTCTTGAGATTGACAGTGGCATAGAAGCATATGCTTTTGCCTGTCTACGCAAACATGCCAGCTTCTTGCAGACCCTACCCACGATAACTAAGGAATTTGATTTAAGATGCATCTGCTAAGTCTAATTAGTTTTTTTTTTCACCTGTTAAGAGGGTGACATGGAGATCTACGTCACAGGTTTGATCTTACAAGTGAATGACATAGTATCTAAAGCACTCTGTAGAAGGAATAACTTTACTTCTCTTCCTTTTATGCCTGGTTTTTCACTAGCTAGTAATTCAACCAACCACTGTAAGGATATTTCATATTATTTTTATATTCCTAGGAGTCAATGCTGTACCACACAAAGTTTAGGTACTCACCAAAATTAGCTTTGAGACATTGAACAATTAAGGATTTTCTAAATGGGATTAAATAAGATGCTTGGTCTCAATATTCTTTCACTCAACAATAAAAAAAAAATCCTAACCTTGATTTCAAATTTTAAAATATGCAATTAAATATAGACATAGGATTTACACAAATATATACTCAGATAAAACTACTTTCACAGGAAAGTGGTACAGTGTGAAGGAGGGTATTAGTGTCAACCTCCATGATTCTTTGTGTAACTTATAATTCATCTGTTTCAGGAAAAGTACTTAGAATAAATAATTGTGAAAATGGTCATTGACCAACTGCCTTCTTGCACTGAGGACATTTTGTTAGAATACCTTAATATTTCACTTACATTTTAATTTAACAAAAGTGATGATTATTGGGACTGTGCACATGGAGAGATGCTTAATAGCATTTGCAGATCTTGCAGGGAATCCCAGGTTTGGTACTAGCACCCACAAGGAGGCTCCCAACCATCTACAACTCGAGTCCCAGGGGATCCGACACCCTTCTATGGCCCTGCGAGTATTGCATGCAGGCGATACACAGATATACATGTGGGCAAAAACACCCATATAGATGAAATTTAAAACAAATCATAATGATTTAAAAGTTATGATTCTCCTACTCTACATCTAAGGAAACAGTTCAAAATAAACAAAATGATCACTTCATTTGACTCTGGGTAGGAAAGCATAAATTTTTCTTTATATCATTGTTTGTATCTACAGATAGGCATTGAGCTGAGCCATAGTAAGCATAATACATACATATGTTCATGCAAACCCTTGGTGCATGGTGTCTTGTTAGCATTAGGTAACTAGGTTAAAGAGAGAAACAAAAGAAATATAGAGTCAATTAGATCCATTTTAAGAGACTGAAAAAACGTAAAGATGACTTTTTCTTTCAGGAAATCCCTAGCTCTAAAATCTCTACAGTAATGCTCATTTCCCTGACCTCCTCACCCAATTACTCCTCAGGCTTTTTAGGAGTGTTTGAAAATTCCAGTGTTACCACTATAAATCATTGTGCAAATGTTATATTTTCATTATTAATAAAAATGAACTGCAAAGTCTCCATTCTCTCCTTTGCCTGTTGTTGTCAATGATTTTGGTTGACTACATTGTGACCACCTTGAAGGCACTGCCTAACACACTTCAGTAATACCTTTACATCATTTTCAGTCCCACATAGCATTTTGTATATTTGATCAGTATTTTGTGGAAAGGCTATCAATCCACCTATTCATTGTAAGAATATTATTTTCTTCGAGTGGATTTATAACCATTTGTGCTGGCTAGTTTTTACCTCAATTTGACACAAGCTAGAGTCACCTGCGAAAAGGGAACATCAACCGGAAAAAAATGCCTTCATAAGATCTGGCTGTGGGCAAGCCTGCAGGGCATTTTAATTAGTGGTTGATGAGGGAGGGTCAAGCTGGTTGTGAGTAGGGTTACTCCTGGGCTGATGCATCCTTGGTTCTATAAGAAAGCAGGCTAAGGAAGCCACGCAGAGTAAGACAGCTAAGCAGCACTCCTCCATGGCCTCTGAGTCAGCTCCTATGTCCAGGTTCCTTCTCTGTTTGAGGTTTTTTGTTTGTTTGTTTGTTTGTTTTGCTTTGTTTCCTATTTTCCTTCAGTGATGAACAATGCTGTAGAAGTGTAAGTCAGACCCTTTCCTTGCCAAGTTTCTTTTGGCTATGGCATATCATCACAGCAATAGAAACTCTAATTAGGACACAATTTTAAGTCAAAGTTGAACAACTGGGAATAAACTCGGAAAAGCTTAAATGTAATTACTATCCTAATGCAGGTTAATTTCCAAATATCCATAATTTTCAGTGATTTATTACCCCAACAAAATCCCACAAAACAAATTCTAATCATATGTTTGTTTTATGTATTATAAATAATTTATTTTCCCCATGGGGAACAATATAGCCAGAACCTGACCTTCTATGCGACTGATGCAATCCATATTCAAAAACATGTTTCTGCCTTTGCTTTTCACATTTCCTTGCAGCTTTCTTTCATTTCATGTTACTTGTAGAGGAATAGCTCTGTGTGAAAACTAGGTTCTACATTCAGAGGCTTGTGTGGTCTGGATGGAATGTAGAAACACCTTTAATCCAGTATTCAGAAAGCAGTGGTGGTCCATGCCTTTAATCCCTAGAAAAACAGTGGAACCAGATGCAGGAAGCAGAACTCAGAAGAAATCAGTGTCACACAGGAAGTGATGTCTGAGATAAGTCAGAGTGAATGGTAGACAAAATGACTAATCAGAGGAAGAGTTATAAGAGTAAGTACATGCCCAGCTCTCAAGAGAAAAGGTGGGCTTTTAGCTCAGTAAAAGACAGTTAAATAGGAATTAGATTAATTCAGTTAACAGAGTGAGTTAAGAAAAATCAATTAACAGAGTAGACAGAGTGAATCACTTGAAGGGTCAGTAAATAGAGTCAGTTGAGAAGTAGGCTGAAGAGCCAGTGGAGAACAGGCTGAAGAGTAAGAGTTCAGAGGAAGTAGTCAGAGTGGTTCAGTCAGCAGTATGTCTCAGAAGGCTAATGCTAAATAAAGCCTTCTAGTTCTAGGCTAGGAGTTTAAATACAATTTAGAGATTGTATGAAGGCTGAAGCCTTCCAGTTCAAGGATTAAGACTAGATTGTAAAGAGGGCTCCAAAGGCTCTAGGTTTCCTGGGCTCCAGGCTAAGAACCAGTGATTTAATTAGACAAAAGAATAAAATATCCTCTGCCCTGAACCAACGTCTACATCTGGTAAATCTACAACTACATTTGCAACAACAGGTACTAAATCTTTATAAAATTTTAGTAACAAGTAAAATTTTATAGGTAGGATAGATTTTAGATGCTGTCCTTTCTAGTTCCAACTTAGAAAAGCTGAATGTTTCTTGAGAAAACTCAAAAGAAATAAATTGCTTAATTTATGATTCAGAGGCTTCCCATTGACCAGGGAATCCCTCTTCTCTTCAGTCTATTCCAATTAATAGAGAAGAAACAAAGAGCAGAAAGAATTCATATGGCAGTGTAGCTCTCATGAGGGAGCCAACTCTCATTTTGTGTTCACATGCCACCCTTAAGGACAGGAGGAAATCCTTCCTCTTAGTGAGAGCTCTTCTTGTTTCCTTAGAAGCTATTTGGCAATTCATGCATAAGATATGAAAAAGATGGCAATTGTGTTATAGTTTTAAAGTTCACTCCAAGGAAAAATAAATGAGTAATTTGCTTCCTTTAAAGATCTAAAAAGTAAATATGAAGAAATAGCCCTGTTCATGAAGGGATATTTGTATTATTTTCAATGCCAAAAAGATGAAAGAAATGAAAGCCAATATTAGAGTATAAGAAATAATAATATGGAAAAATAGAAATGTAAGGTATAGTTGTTTTTTTAAATACAGCATTGAATAAAAGAGAAATCAGAGTAACATTGTCTACTGGAGTACTTTTCCATTTTCTTTTAAACATAATATTCCATCTACTAGATATCTAGTCTCTAAGGAATATTTTGGTCTTGTCTTATATTTAAACAATGATCTTAATTTGTTTTTGTAAATAGTCTCTCATATAGTCCAAACTGATATTGAACAATTGGCGATCCTCCTGCCCCCACTCCCTGAGTGTTGGGATTATAATAAGCATGTGTCACCATGACCAACTATAGGGAACCTTCTTTGTCACTATGTTAAATTGAGGATAAAGACACAGATGCTAATCTAACAAACCACTGTTTATATTTGACCCCTAAAAACATTTTTATGTTTTGTTTCATGGAAATGATTGGTGCATCAAGACCCCAAGAAGATTGTTGACTCGTTTAAAAATATTGATCTACCTCCCTGTCTCTGTCTCTCTTTTTCTGATTCTGTCACTCTCTGTGAGTGTGTGTGTGTATGTGTGTGTGTGTGTGTGTGTTCACAGGTATGTTTGTTAGCATTTGTGTGGATGAGTGTGCATATGCCACGGGGTGAATTTGGAGGTTAGACTACAATATTTGTACACAATATCTGATGTACCTTGTGCCTTATTTGAGGCAAGCTTTTCTTGTTTATCTGATGAGTATTCCAGGCTATTGAGGTTGCATGCTTCCAGGGATTTGCCTGTCTTTACCTTCTATCTTCAAGCTGGAGGGCTGAGAGTACTGGCTATTACACTGTGGCATCCAGACTTTATGTGGGTTCTTGGGATACCAACTCAGGTTTTCATCCTTGTACAGCAAACATTTTTACCCACTGAGCAATTCCCCAGACTAGAGGCTTCTCATTTTTAAGCTAGTTTGCTCTAGCTCTTAATTTGTAATGAGTTATTTTGCTTTTCAGAATTTCAGAATCTCTAGAAAAATTAGCAATTCTAAAGTGTGCATTTGACTTCCTATCATTTTATGAAAGTAAATATTTCATAACAAATTATTCATTTAAGGTGAAAAATCATATCAAAATTTTCACTCTTTTAATTTAGTCTGTATTTAATTAGCTGACATTAAATCTGAAGTTATAACTCTAGAGCTCAAAACCGTTATTGGTTTCTCTTTCTCTTCAGTCAGCCTCAAAATATATTTTGTAGTTCCCCTTTCTCACAAAGAAAAAAGTAATACATTGAACATTGCACCAGAATTAATTGTGATAAACAACAATTTAATGTTTCCTACAGATAAATTGCCAAAGTATTGTGTAACTGGAGGGGCAAGCAAGGATGTAAGAGCCAAAGGTGATCAATAACATTTGCACCCAGGAAAGAGTGTTTCTTAGACATAACAGGGTGGATGCACAAATGACCCACTGCAACAGCATCCACAAGACCTGTGCAAGCTTCTGCCAGACCAAATCTTACGTTAGGGGGCAAGAGGGAGACCTGAAATTCCAACAGGAGCCAAGTAGCTATTAGCGTTTGATAGCTGTGTACAGAGGAAGAGTCAGTGTTCTTTAGCTATATGATACCCCTGGTAGGGTAACCTGGCACCGAGGCAGGCTTCACTCCCAAGAGCAGCTAGCTGGGCAACAAAAAAAATGCTACTCTACAGGAAAGGAAACAGAAAGAGGATGAAGAAATCACATGCTGGGTGGGAAGGGATGGGAGGGCAAGAGGGTGGTAGCAGAAGATGTTGGGGGAGTAAATAAGTTCAAATTATATTATATGAACTTCTCAAAGAATTAATAAAAATTATTGCTGAAAAAAATAGAAAAAAATTCCCACCCTAATATTATCTTATGAGAAAGAAACTTCTGGAGAGCTTAAGGTCTCCATTGGAATAACTCCTCAGCCTGATTCCCTGGCTTGATACAATCCGGGTAGCTATGCATAGTTGGTGGTCTGTGTAATTAGTACATTTTTTTCATCAGCAAGAACAAAATCAAAAACCAAAAAATATCACTACCTAAAACCCACAGCTATGATTTTATTTTCAAGTGTCCCTGGCTCAAATTCCAGCAGGGGTTCTCCATGTACAAATGATAATGGCACTTATTTGATTGACAAGGATAGTTTAATACTACTGTGTTTATTGCATACAACATCTTAGTCATGTTTCAAATATTTCACTCCTGGGTTCCTATAGCAAACTCTGAAGGTGCTAGATCAGCATGGATTTGCAGAAGTGGGCCTGATTTAACTTTGTCCAGATGGCAAAATTGGGGCTGATTATGTGCTCTTAGGACACAGAAATGTGCTAATGTGTCAGACAGTAGTTCCCAAAATTATTGAACACAAGAAGCAGCTGGGAACAATTTAAAATGCAGATTATATGACCCCATTTCCCAAATTCTCACTCCCTAGATTTGAGGGAGCATTAGCATTTTAAAACAAGTTTCTTCCTGCTTGTTCTCTGACAGTTTCAAGAAACTGAAGAGTAAGATACATGGTTCTTCTGTCAATGGTGGCTTCCAGTCTAGATTGAAGCAAAAATTCTCAGTCTCTCTGTGGCAATTAGTCCTTATTGTTTATTTTCCTGGACTTAGAATCAGTGTCATTTCTCGGTGTATCCATAAGGCTGTTTCCAGAGAAGAATATGAGGGAGGAGGTTTTGCCCTGAATGTTGACTGCACTGTCTTATGGACTGGGGTCTAGAAATGACTGCAGAGGGAAGCAGAAGAATGCAAGGTGAGCTCTCCTTACTTTCAAATCTGCGCATATGTGACTTGTGCCTACCTTCAAGACCCTGATAGACTGTATCCTCAAAGTGTGACCTAAAATAAACCCTTCTTGCATTAAAATGTTTCTTGTGAAGTATTTGGTTACAGCAAGGTGAAAAGGGACCGATCTTTCCTGTGACATTCAAGATACTAAATAAGCCATTCCCACTGCCTGTCTGTCCTGACTTCTCACGTCTCTCCTATCACTCACTTTACCCCAGCTCCACTGGTCTCTTCGCCTATCCCAGAACCCAGAAAAATCACCCCACTGCCCAGGCATCGTGTTTGTTCTACCCTGGGAATATATGGTCTTACTTCGAACATCAGCTCCTTTCTTCCTTTCAGTCTCATTAGCTCTTTTTCTCAGAACTCTCCTGTCCATCCACAGTGGCAGCCCCCTCTAAACTTCTGCGAGTTATATTCTCTCACAGCGTAGCTCCAGGTCTCTTAGAACCCTTTATGTTGAACAGACTGGCCCTGAATTTACAGTGATCTACCTGTCTCTACCTCTCAGAGTGCTGAGGCCACCATGCCCAGCCCTCTGAATATTTCTTAAGTTTCCTTTGTCTTTAATAGAATTATTAGCTAGACAAAGCTAGAGTTATTTTGGTCTTTTTTGTTCACTATATATGCTTATGATTCAAGATAGCAGGACTCACATAATAAGACTTATCAAAATGTAAGAATTAAATATTGAATGAAGTTCTGGCTGGTCTTCTGCCATGTCAAATCTGTCCAAATAATGGAGGTACAATCTGTATAAGCTCTTGTGTCAGTAGAATACCATTACAGCAAATATGACCTGAACTCTTCAATTTCAAACATTGCAGCAGCCCCTTATTAAAAGCTCAGAAAGAAGTATAAAAACACCAATGTTATTTCAGGGAATTTTCTAGAAATATGAGACAGATATTTTGCCAATTTGTGCTGGGAGACTGAATATATTACATCTAATAAAGAATGGTAGAAACAAAAGTGTCTTTCAAGTGTGATAGATCAAACCACAGTCTACTATTTGTTATCTGTGCTGTGTTAGTTAGTCATAGATGTAGCTGAAAATGTGTATCACTAACCCCATGAATGCATATTCTTGTCTATAAAACAGACAATAGTAAGTGGTTCTTCAGTTTATAGTTATCATTCCTCACACTGAACATCTTAGCCTAATGTGATAAACTCATAATGATGGCTTCTTAACTGATCATATTTCACTGTACCTTTAAAGTTACACACTGACTTGGAGACTTTTCTGAGAGACTTTCTATTGTCCTATTAGTAAGCACGGTACAAGCAGAGACTTGAGAAGCATGTATATGCTGGGGCTTTGTGTTCCTAAAAGTCAGCTGCCTTACTGGGATGACACTCAAGCCTCTCTTCAGTAGGGAAAACCTATGTGGGAGATTCATAGGTGAGTACCAAATTTGTCACAGCTAAGTTCACAGTCCAATGTGGAAGCAGCCTCAGACTCCCTAATTTAAGAAAAACAACCCTCAGCTAACTCTGAAAGCTACTGAAGAACAAAAGAAATTCACGCTGCCTCTTCATCTAATTTTTGAGCTAAATTGCAATGCAACAACAGGTAATTAACATCAGTGCATTTTGGAAAAAAAAAATCACAGCCTCACAAAAGTATCTTCTGTGGTAAGAATTCTGCTCATACTGTGAAATAAGAGGAAAGATAACAAGGGGAGGAGAATGGCCTTTGAAAACCTTTAGATTAAAATCAGATGCATACCTAGCCCACTTATATTTGAAACATAAAGGACAGCTAGTTCATATGGCACCGCTTCTTCCTCTGAGAAGACCCTCTGATGGAGTCATTTGTGTTAGTCACTTACACAATTGGAATCTATGTTGACCAAATAGCAGCACTGACACAATATTGTACGTATCAACTTTATATGGCTAAGACTTGCTAGTAGAGAGAGGCCAATGTGCAAGCAGTGAAATTCTGCAGTTTCATTCTGTAACTTAAATAGTTACCCTTTGGCAGGGGACTATTGTTAGTGATTAGGACCTCTAAAAGGGAACAAATCCTCTAGCAACTTTCAGGTTTGCCAGTGGAGATCTACTCTGAGGAAGAAGCGGTATTACTGAAATTGCAACTGGGCTCTTAATCAGTCACAAAGCTAAGTTCAGAATAATCAAAGGTCAGATTTACAGTGAGCAAGGGCCTTCCTGTTCAGAAGAATTTTATCTTGCATTTGGCAAAATAGGGAAGTCCTTGTGAAAGTCCAGTTGTAAGGCATTTTATTATGATTCTATGGACATGTTCTCAACTCTGAAAGAGCTTTGACATTTTTAAAAAGAGATAATGCTAACCTTTTATAGGAAGCCTCTGAGTACTCTGAGATGGCATTGTTGTTCAACACAATAGCTTTCACCTCCTAAGCAACAAGGTTGGAAAGCTTTTCATTGTAAGGTAAAAGGTATCTTCCAACTACAAGTAAGTAACATGTTTTCATCTTTTGTAGTTTTTTTTTTTTAAACCAAGGAAACTGTTCAAAGGTATACTGATATATGAATGAGATTTTCCCCCAACAATTTGTACCTAAGATTCTTCTTATTTTTCAGGAATTCAAGACTAAAAACAAATTGTCCCTGAATCTAGGACAGGATGACAAGTCAGTTTCTTTGGTGCTAATTCATAGGCATCAAGAGCCAGCCAAGGAAACATTGTCTTCCAGACACAAGAGATTGAATACAGATATGAACTCACAGAGACTGTGAAGGAATGCTGAGGATCTACATAGGTTCACATCAGACAAAAATCCCAGCACTGAGAAGGGAAATGGACACACAGCTCTACCTCTAACTGAGAAGCTATTTGCAATTGACACCTGCTGGGAAAAGTAAAATCTGTTTTCTCCAATGGGGTGCACTGGGTGTATCAATCATACTTTGAGGCAGGCCACATGCTCAGCAGTTGTTGACTAACACAAAACAGACTCCATTTGTGTGTGTGTGTGTGTGTGTGTGTGTGTGTGTGTGTGTGCACTTTTTGTTTTGTTTTGGTATTTTTTTGTCATATTGGTTTTTGTTTATTTGTTTAGATGTTCTCTCTGTTTTTTAAGAAAAAGAGAAAGAACAAGATATTGATGGGTAGGAATATAGGGAAGATCTGTGAATAAATTTAAAATATGTCAGAAATTTTAATGCACTATTGTTGAAGCATTGTGAGAAAGAAGAAAAGAGAAAGAGACACAGAGAGAAGGAGAAGGGGAGAGACATAGTATCTTTGTGTTTCTATCTCTTTCTTTGTTGTTTTTTTTTTTTTTTTCACTCTCTTGTTCTCCAGTATTTTTCTCAGATACAATACATGATTTGTTGTTTCTGGGATTCCTAGATATGCCACAGCCTCGCCACCGATGTCTATGTTGCTAATAAAAGTCATGACTTTAAATTTACACACATGCGCACACACACACACACACATACACATACATGCACACTCCAGAAATTTTAACTTTTGCTTATCGAATGGATTCATTACGAAGTAACAGCTTTTGTTTTGTAAGGCCCACGCTTGCTCCAGTGAAAGTGCAAATCATTCTGGAAAGAGTGAAAATGTCAATAGTAGAATATAGAATAGTTAGTAACAGCTGTAGGTGAGGAGGAACCTAAGGAAGCTCACTATCAGGATTATTATCTCGTGACTTTATAATATTGAAGACAGCAGATGCAAGGTTGGAATTTAGTGGAGGATCAAACTACGCTCCTTGTGGAAGCTGTCAACAGCTTCCTGCTCCAGCAATCTACCAGACAGTAAACTATAAATGAGACTTTAATTGGACCAGCAGTCAGTAGGCTCAGGCTTTCCAGAGTATCTGTGTAATCTGGGCTGAAGTTGTTCTTATACTCAGCATAAAAAACATGCGTTTTCATTTGGAGAAGTCTGAAAGCACAATCCTAGGCTTCTTCACCCAAATTTGAAGCAGTACTGAAGATGCCTGGAGAAAAGAGTGCAGGGCTTCTCGTTTGTTTGTGTATGGACTGCCGTCTGCTAAAGGATCGTCTATCAGCAGGCTTGCCACTGAAGAAAACTGATTTGCCCTCTCTCTGAAGACATTGATTTCCTGCGCTTCTGCCTTTGAGGCTGGAGCACTTTGAAATTTCTCCCACCCACATTGGTATGTCACCTGGTATTGTAATTCCTTAGGTCTTGTTGAGATGTCATGGGGGCAGCTTCCCTGTCATATCTAGAAGGCACTACACAGTTCCAGACATCCTAGGACTCTGGATCTTTCAGTGTTACAACCCCATCCTCTGTGACCTTAGGTGTGGGAGTTGTGGTGTAGATGTATCAATTGGTATTGGGCATTCCAAAGTCACTTATTCGTGCATTTTGACCAGTTTTGGATCGCTGCAATAGTTTTCATCTGTTGTAAAAAAATGCTTTCGTTGGTGAGAGTTAAAAAGCTACAATTACCTGTGGGTATAAGGATAAGTATTTAAAAATAGAAATTATGTTGGCTTAGGGAAACTGGCAGTAGCATGTTCCCCTCTAGCATCGATGACCACTCTAGCTACAGGTAATTGAATATGCTGGCAGACTCCCTCCAGTTGAGAAGGACTTAAGTCTGGTTAGATAGCTGTTGGATATCCTGGAGATGAAAGTGACACCATTGGATATGTCTTTCCAGTACAGTCATTGTGGTTCACAGGTTTTACAGCTGAGTCCCTTGGCAGTTTGCATATCACCTCCCAGTGGCTTCCAGGTTAATTCTGGTACTCTTACTCCAAGTCCCATGTCCTAAGTATATGATGTCTTCAACAATATCAAGTTGTTGGAGGTAGCTAGGGGCAATGGCAATAACCTATGTGATTTGGGGAGTTTTCTGGACATCCCCTCTTCCCCTAGTCATGACTAAAATCTTGAAATGAGGTTTCACATGCTCAGTATGGTGTGTGTGTGTGTGTGTGTGTGTGTGTGTGTGTGTGTACAATATTTAATAAGATGTCATAAAACTGAGATATAAGAAGACTTAAAGAAACAGAAATTATGTAAATACAGCATCATATATAAAATTCTCAAAACAATTTTAAACTTAAAATACTTAGAGAATCCATGAAACTTTACCCAGATGGATCACATCCATTGAAAGGCATATGTTCAGATGAAAGTAGATTTTTTTGGACATACTCAGAATTAACACCTTTCATCTTCCCATAAAGGCTTTCAGAGGTTTTAAATAAGAAGAAACATGTAAAGGTAAAGCAAAACAAACTTATATTTTTTTTTTCCAGTGAGAAAAACTACATGCAGACAAAATAAAATAATATAATAAAGTAAGGAAAAGTAGGGTAAGGAATGAGAACTAAATTATCTGTGAACTTCCATAAACCAGAACTCAGGCACAGAAAGCCAAGAGAAGAGGCAAACATGCCTGCTTGAGTTTGTCCTGCTGAGAAAGGAGAGCATGAAGTACTGGCCTTTATGAATGGCCACTAAGGTGGCAGTCCCTGTAGGGGGATAGGTCATGATCTGTGACGTGGGGACTTGTCATGCCACATGATGAGGGCAGCTTGACAAAAAGCTCTGTTCTCTGTAAAGGCTGTATGGAAATTTGCAAGTGGTGGGTTCAGAGGAGACTGTGGAGCAGGAAGATACACATCCTATGACACATGGAGGAGGGAGAAATGTCACTGCAGTCTGCTCACAACTCAGATGGAGTCATTAGTACAAGGACTGAACAAACAAGGCTGGTGGAAGAGAGCAGCAACCTCTGACATTGAAGAGTAAAGTCTGATGGAAAGAAGAATGTTAAAATAGGTCTCATACTTCACACCCCAAAATATAAGATAACCACAGAATAGCACTCTGCCATTTTATTATGAGCTTCCGAAGGAACTATGTGCCTCTGGGTACTCTGGATTCTGCAGAAAAATAGTACCCAAACAATGACAATAACTAAAACTCTGCACCAACTTCTACAAAATACATATGTATATTTTCTTCTGTTATAAACAAAAACCTTAAAGGTGGAGAGTCTTGTGTTTCATGTATGGCATTGACAACTCCTCTGACAGAGATGAGGAAGCTGACAGCTCTCTGGAGGGCTGCGAGCACAAGTCCGGAACCGCACAGACCTGATCCCGCATGTAATGAGACCAGAGTGGGAGGGAGGCTCCTCTTGCAATCGCCCTTCAGACAAAGAATGGAGCAGCAGCTGCCTGCCTGTCATGCTCAAGCCTCCTCTCCATGGCCTTCTATCTATGCAACAGCAGGAGCAACATGAAAAGGCTGCTGTGTACTACAGCGGTCATCAGGGCTACCGTGTAAATATATGCATTTATGAAACATTTATCAAATATTTGCCACGTGCCTGGCACTGTGCAAAATTTTTGGGAGGCATTGGCAAAGAAGACTTACATCCCTCAAGGAAGGCTTCATAATATGGAGGGGGATTTGTAAAACTATAAACAAATAGCCTCGTGCAAATGATTATATAGGTATACTCCAAGTCAACAAAACTGAATCTTAATGCTAACAAAATAAATTCTTCAACCCTAAAGCTGGAAGGAGCCCTTCTAAGGATGCAAGGATTTTGGCCCTGCTCACAGGGTTGGTTGAGAACTAAATTGTTTCTAAATGAAAGATGGAATAGACAAAGCCTTGGCATAGGGTATGAATTGGAATCTGTCATATCCAGGTCACAGTCTAGTCATAGATAAA
The DNA here is from genome assembly GCA_026225945.1 of Cricetomys ansorgei. Taxonomy (NCBI): domain Eukaryota; kingdom Metazoa; phylum Chordata; class Mammalia; order Rodentia; family Nesomyidae; genus Cricetomys; species Cricetomys ansorgei. The sequence continues at coordinate 6,905,944 of JAMJFZ010001796.1, forward strand.
GCTCTGTTATGAAAGCATAAGCAGGGATATTTTGCTTTGTGTTCTGTGAAAGGTGCGAATTTGCTTTCCTTCCTCTTTCTTTTTAAGAGCAGAGAAATGTTTAGTAGAACAAAGACAGTGCTCACAGCTTCCCAGTGGGAAGCAATGGGCTGAAATTGTGTTAGAGTGGGTCTGGGAGGGAGATTTAACTGTTAAGTCATATAATTTCACTAAGAGCTATACCTGAGAGGCTGGGGAGTTCTGGTTATAATCACACTCTTCAGAACACAAGGAAGAAAGCACTTTATTTAAAATATAAAACATATGTAATTAATTAATCCCTCCTTAAGTCACTAGTGATTACTTAAAAAGGAATAAAACCAAACTGACTTCACTCATTGTGGTTTGCTGATCAGTCAAAAGTTCATACTCAAAGAGGAAAATGGGCTTATCCCATCTACATGAAAATGGAGTTCTTATTTAGCATTGTTATACTTGCTAGCACTGTAAAATTCCTGAGAAGGTCCTTGTTAGTAGCCCTAGCACTTGAGGACTCAGCCTCTTCAACTCTCTAACTTCCCACTTGTATTAGACCTGTGTTTCTCAACCCTTTAATACAGTTCCTCATGTTGTGGTGACCCTCAAAAATTATTTTCATTGCTGCTTTATAACTGTAATTATGAAACTGTTAAGAATTGTAATGTAAATATCTGATATGCAGATGGTCTTGTTGGACCCCCAAAGGGATCACAATGCACAGGTTGAGAACTACTGTATTAGACATGAAGATATAAAACTGAAAAATATCAGTTTTTCGTTTAAAATCTGTAAGCAAATGGTGTGTAAAGAAAAAGACTAACAATTTGGACCAGTATAGGAAACAACACAATGAATCAATGATAGGTTGTATTTCTGCTTTCATCTACTTAATTATTTTTTCTTCTATTTTTGAAGTACTAGGAATTGAACTCAGGGTCTAGCACATGTTAGATAAACATCTTACCTGAACCAACCACTGAGTGTCATTCCTGACCCTAACCCCTATCATATAAATAATTGCATATCAGTGCATACTGAGATGCTCTGAGACGCCTCTAAGTTTTGTTCAGTCGTTAAAGTGCTGGAAATTTTTGAATACAGTTCACTGGGAAAAACATTATTTTTATTCATTTAAGAAATATATTTAGTCATTTAAGAAATATTTAATTTATTTCCACTACATACGGAACACTGTGGGACTTCCACCAAACAAATTTCAAAAAAGTAAATGAAAAGTTCTTGCCTTTATAAAAAATAATACCAAATAAAAATATTATGTTTTGATATATATGATATAAAGATAATCATTCACACGTTGTGTCAAATAATCTGTAAAAATGCTTTACAGTATTTTATTTAATCCTTAAATGATTCTAGTGAGGTAACTATAGTACTTAGCTATATTTTTCAGATGAAGATCTATTAGGATTTTAGTGTTTGTCAATGACTCTCACTTAATAAGACGTAAAAGTAGGACTTGACATGGAGTGTGGTTAGTGCCAGAGAAAGTACACAGTCAGAGGGCCCAGCTGAGGATGTTTTACAAAGTTTTCTGAATGAGGAGATGCTTGAATTGAGTCTCGATGGAGTTAGAGATGGGCTCAGTAGTTCAGCAGGGGGCATCTGATGAGAAGGTTGATCAATATGCAAGAAAGCCACACACTGAGGAAGGCGCTGGACAGATGCTTCAACCTAAGATGAGTCACTTCAGACTGTGAAATTGACAAACATTATTTTTGACCAAGCTTAGATTTTGTTTAATTTTTAAGAATTTATACACTTTCCCACATGCCACAACCCACATAGGGAGGTCAGTGGACAACCCCACAGAAATGTTTCTCCCTTACCCATGTTTATGTGACTCCAGAGATTGAATCTTTGTCATTAGGCGTGATAGCAAATATCTTTACTCACTGAGCCATCTCACTACCCCAAACATATATTTGAAAAGATCACTCGCGTGGGTGAAAGCAACTGGAGAAAGTTAAGTTGAGAAAAGGAGAGATAAGCTTGGTGATTGTCATAACACTGGCAAGGAGATGTTCTCCTACTGTAAGAAGCAATGCTTACAAAGCTATTCTGATGATAATAGCAAGTGACAGGAGAACCACAATGTAGTAGTATGGCTGCTAGGGGAATCATCAGGGACGACAAGGAGACAAGGAACCACTTTCATAGGTGCAAGCCCTGCTAGACCTCACCAGAGGGAACCATCTTCATAGTCAGCTCCATACTCCATAGTCAGTGGAACCCTCAGCATCTGCACCCAGGTGTTCTATTGATTCAGAACTCCTTAGGTATTCTATTGATAGCATATGTGGATCATTAGCAATTAAACAATCCCCACAGAAATCCAATACCTGCAAACAATACAAAATGCCCTAAATGGCCCCTTTTATGCACCCAACAGTGCATAAAACATTTTAAACATAACTAAAAATAAACTTCCCCGACACCACAACATCAATAATAATAATAATAATAATAATAATAATAATAATAATAGTTATTATTCTCTACTTTTAGATTCCTACCCCTAAAAGATATGCATGTCAGCCCGGCGGTGGTGGTGCACATCTTTAATCCCAGCGATTGGGTGGCAGAGGCTGGAGGATCTCTGTGAGTTAGAGGCAAGCCTGGTCTACAGAGTGAATTCCAGGACAGACAGAGTTACAATAGAGAAAACCCATTTCAAAAAAACAAAACAAACAAAAAGTTATGAACCTCTTAATCCCTGAGACTCATTTTGCTACTGTATTCTGGAAACCAATGGGATCTTTTCAAATACAATTAAGTATAAAAAAAAATCTGGACAAGGGGAAATTATCCTGAATTATCTCAATGTCCTTTAACTACAACACCTGTGTCCTCATAAGATGGAGACAAAGGAAGATTCCATACTGACATATATAGGAAAAGGACAATGTGAAGACAGAGGCAGAATTAGACTAATAAGGCCACAAGCCAGGGAGGCTGGCAGCAATCAGAAGCTGGAAGAGAAAGCAAGAGTGGATTCCCAACCCACACTATCCACAGCTTCTGGGGGAAGTAAATTCCTGCCAACAGTTTGATTTCAACTCAGTCATTCTTATTTTAGATTCCTGGCTTCCAGAACCATAAGAAATTAAATCTCATTTGTTTTAAGCCATCAACTGTGGCAAATTGTTACAGACCCCTACAGAAAATTAATCCGAGGATAAATAAATTGTTATTGAATTTTTCTTGTAAAACGGGCCAGCCTTCTAGTGTGTAGACATATATATGATATAAAAATAGAGCATGTGTATCTTAATTTCACCTACAATGAATTCTTTTCACATGCTATGAAGATTAGATCTATCAGTATTTACCAGGTTAACTTCTCTGTTACAAGGACAATAATCTTGATTTGATCACCCTGTAAAGGTAAAATATTTATAACCTGCATTAGGCATTTGGGTTAAATTTCTCCAGGAGTCTGAAGAACTGAAGCTCAATCTCCCTGTTTCTACTTCAAATCAAATAAAACTTAAGACTTGGAATAGGGAATACCTGATGTATGCTTGAAATGATTCTGAAACTGAACAACTGTGATGGCACCTGTCAATGTGAATTGAAGAGAGACCTCCTAGGACTTAGGATGAAGTGTTCAAAAGACTGTGGGGGTATCTGTATGCTGAAGAAGGTCCTGAGTTAACGTTAGAAACCTGTGATTCTTTTGACCTTGTCTCAAGTGCACAAGTGTTTCCCTCTGCTTCAGGAGTGATGAAGAGTCTCTTTCTTATATAAGTGAGTAAATGTATCTGTGTCTATTCTACTGTCTTGTAACATATCTGGCATCTATTGTAAAAGAGACTTTTAGTATGTTGCCTCAGGGGTAAGGATGGAGCAATAGAGGCCAACTTAGTATTAAGTGTTGTCAGCTTCTGTGCCGTGACAAAATACCTAAGATAAATATCTTAAAAGGAAGAAAACTTTATTGTGGCTCACAGTTTCAGGAGTTTCATTTCATGCTCAGGTGGTCCTATTTGCTGTTGAGTGAGTTATGAGGAAGAACATCATGATAGTGAGCACATGGGGAAGCAAAGCTGCTCCCAATAAAGTGTCCCAGGTACACAGAAAGAGAGGAACGACTCAGGGTTCTGATATCTCCTCATGGGTACACCCTCAATGGCTTAACTTGCACCTACTTGGTTCTACCTAAAGATCTCCCTCAATAACACCACAATCTGGTGATCAGACTGTCCAATAGTAATGCAGTTGGGGCTATTTAATATCTAAACTGGAGCACTGAATTTTCTTGTCTAGAATATCATGAATAAGATAACAAAGATGAATATTAAAAGTCTAATTATGCCCATGTTCTAAGCATTTTCAAAACCTATTATCTTCATATTATGCAGATGAAGAAATTGAGCTTTCAGAAATGTAATTAATTTTATTCTAATCACATTAACACTATGTGATATAGCCAGAACCCCTTATAAGATATATTTGAATCCAAAGCTTGTGATTTGGATCATGAAATTAATGACTGATTTTAGACAGTGAGGTTGACTGAGTGTGGTGATTTAGAACGTGTACCATACAGATACATAGGGTAGCTTTATTTACCAAGGAATATATAAGAACTCAAAGCCTTTTACTAGAAAAAGCAATACATTCCATTTTTTTCCCCATCACCTTGATTTTGAAATTCCACAAAATGTATTTTTAAAAAATTGCTCCAGTTAATTTTCACATTAATAGACAGGTGAATGGTAAATACACAAACTTCTGAGTCCTTGGCATGTAGGTGACAGGGGAAGCCTTGATTGATACAACATTCCAAGGAAATTTGCAGTGAGTATGAAAATGAGGGAACGGAGAAAGACTAAATACATGATGAAAAATATTTATGTAAAAAAGTGAGAGAAGTAGATGACAAGAGGCCAAAGCAACAAGGCCTCCAGGGGAGACGTTTAAGGAGAAGAAAGCAGTGGAGGAAGAGAGAAGTGCTAAGGTAGGTCAGGGTCTGGTGTGGAGATTTTAATAGTGACTTGAATGAATATATTTTATGCGGACATTTTCACAGGCAGATGGGTTTGATGAGACAAATATGTATGTTGCAACTAAACCTAGATGCTTATGTGTTTACTATCAGTATTGTTGTAGACCTGAGAAAGCCAATTGTTCTATCTGGAACTCATTCTCTTTACCAATGTAAATAATATCTACTTTATAATATGAGCATAAAATATATATGTGTGTGTGTGTGTGTGTGTGTGTGTGATAATAATTAAGGAAAAAGAAGTGGAAGTTTGAAAGACAGCAAGGAAGGGTGGGTATATGGAAGAGTTTGGAGGAAGGAAAGGGAAGTGAGAATGATGTAATTATATTATAATCTCAAAAATAAAAGAAAAAATTGGTAAATAAACGTATCAAGTAATGATACATGAATATAGGAAATATCTTATCAATGGAACATTTCAATCTTAATCTAAAAACTATGATGATATAAATATAGAAATGAATTGAAAACTACAACCAATTTACACTAATGTCTATTTTGCCTCTCTATTAATTCCTATTGCTAATGTCTTATATGTGATTTGCATTTTTATGGGGCACAAAAGGAGGGAATAATATTACTGTCTCCCAATATTGGACTCATAATAACAAATATTAAATTATTCTGTTGACAGTTTAAGTTCCATTAAAAAGCAATCATCTGAAAGTAATGAAGATAATAAAATAAAATTATAGTCTTAAATAAAGTTTCTATTTTTTATTGTTTTTGTTTTCGTTTTTTCAAGATAGGGTTTCTCTGTTGTAACTCTGGCTTTCCTGGAACTAACTCTGTAGACCAGGCTAGCCTTGAACTCAGAGAGATCCACCTGCTTCTGCCTCCCAAGTGCTGGGATTAAAGGCATGTGCCAGCACCACCTGGCAAAATTAAGTTTCTAAATAATAAGCAATAAATGAAAATAGCAGTTGATGAAAGGAAGATATAAAGTAAGTACAAACAGATCCTATGTCTAGAAACTGGGAAGAACACATCTGATCCACTACTCCAAGAAGAGCTGACGATCAAGGAAAGACTATAGACTGGCAGAATTAATAGTGTGAAAATACCTGTTTTACAAAAACAGTGTATATGTTCAATAGAGTATCTATTAGAATACCAACAATATACTTCACAGAAAGTGGGAAATATGTTAAATTTTATATAAATGCACAAAAGTCTCCAAATACCTCAAGTAATCCTGAACACAAGCAATGATGGTTATATTGGTATATCTAATTTCAGGTTGTACTACAGAGCCAGAGTATTGTACAAAACATAACACTGACACAAAAACAGATATGTGAATTGATGGAATGCCAGATAAACCCATGCTGCAGAGCCACCTCATTTTTGACAATGATTCTAAAAATATACAATGGATAAAAGACAATAACTTGAATGCATGGTATCCAGAAAACTGGATCTGTATATAAGAGACTAGATCATTATCTCTCACTTTGTAAAAAAGTGAATTCCAAATGAGCAAAAGACTTTAATGTAAGACCTAAAACTTTCAAGCTGCTGAAAGAAAAACATTTCAAGAGATGGACTCCAAATTGACACATGGAATGCATAAACTTATAGAGTTTCCAAATGGCAAGGGAAATATTGTTAAGAGATAATCCAAAGAATGGGAAAAAAATCTTCATTAGCTTTATCTTGAAAAGAGGAATAATATCTAAAGCATATAATGAACTAAAAAATAAGATACCAAGAAATAAAACAATTGAAACAATAGATGGGATAATGAAATGAAAAGGTACTTCTCAAAAGAAGTACAAATGGCCAATAAATATGAAATATGTTCAATATCCTTCACTCTCAGAAAAATGAAAATTAAAAGTATATTGAATTTCTATCTCATCACAATCAGAAGAGCCATCATTAAGAAAACAAGTAATAACAAATACATGCAAAGACATTGGGGAAGGAACTCTTTTATACTACCAGTAGATAAAAATCAGTACTGTCACTATGCAAATATGTATAGAGATCCCTCAAAGACTAAAAATGGAAGTAGCATATGATCTAGTTTTTCTTGTTATATACTCACAGGATGCTAAATCAACATATGAGTCTGGGTTGCAAAACCAAATAAATAAAGCAAAACAGAATGTGAATATGATCATGCCTCTTACCCAGCAGCAGAGTAATATGTAAAACTCCCTGATAAGCAGGAATCTCTGGGAAATTTCCAAATCAAATAAAAAACTTAATTTCTTCACTAAAGAAATTCCCAGGTAAAGGTGGCAAAGAGAAGTAAATGTATGTATCTGGAGTAGCAAAATCTATGCCTTAATTTGGATAAGACATTTGATCAAGTATCTTTCTGGATATTTTTGTCAAGGTGTTTTCTGGACATGACGTGTTCAAAATAAGTAGAGTTCCAGTATGGAGATTATGCTCCACAATAGCTCACATAGTGGGCTATAATAAATCAGCCAATGCTTCTCTGAAAAATACTGATTCTGATTAGCAGACTAGAGGTGAAAAGAGAATTAGAATATATAAAAGGAAAAAGAAAGATAAAAATAAATTACAGTGTCTAAAGATTCTTTCATAAAACTCTAAGGAAAAGCAAATCAATTATCATCAAAGTCATATTAGTGGCTACTTATAAGAACTGGGAGAGAATCACAACCAAGATTGGGCCTTATGGAGGGACTTTCAGGAGACACATAAAAATTTCGTTGTTTCATCTGAGTTAGCAACAAGGATGTTCCCTCTATAAAATGTATTAAACGGTGCATATGCATTGTGCAGGTTTTTTCACATCTGTTCTCCATTTTATAATAAAAAGAATCAAGGAGGAAGATAATAACAGTCAGTAGGTATTAATAATAGCTAACTCAAATCAGAGAATAATTACCTTGGAAACCATGAATTTGCTCATGGTTTTAAGCAGTGAAGTTCAAAAGTAACTTTTTATTACATAACATTCCTCTTTGTCACCACAGCACGACTTACCTATTATTTATTAAAATAAAATAATGATACAAACAACAGTGGAAAGCCTTTCTGCATAATATTGGTCAGAGAATCAATTCAAAAGACAATTCTGGTGGTATGAGAAAGCAGTTCACAGTTGATGAGTTAGAAGCTGTAAATCAGTTAGGGAGCTGTCCCTTGTGTCATGTAAGCTAAAATACCTCTTGGCTCATGAAACCTTGGCACCTAAGGCTAACAGGAAGCCATATAATCTGCCAGCTAGCTTCTGCAGTTCACATTTGGCCAAATAAAAAGATGTTGACCATGTGAACTGGACCAGTAGGAATAGTCTACAGAAGCTCCAGGTGAGAGGTAAACAAGTATTGTAGAGATGACACCACCTCCTTCACAATCTCATTATATCGAATGTTTGTGGTTACAAGCAAACAAGTAAAGTTGTCAAATCTCTCAGGACCACTAGACGGCCAGGTGAACTGCTAGAAACTGATATCCCTCAGTGAGTAATGAAATACCTTAATGTCCCTCTATTGAGGATAGACCAGTTTCTATAGATATGTGTTGGCTATTCTTCCTTGAACATTCTGTGATGACCCACAAGTGTACATGTTCTAAAATAATGACATACCTCACTGAAATCCACACTGTCTCTCCTAACATCCCTAAACATATCCATGACAGATCTTCAATGGAATTTCCAAAATAAATTCCAAACTTATCCTTCATCTCTAGTCCAAAACACCTCTTTAATCTGACCACTTAAGCAAACAAAGCTCTGATAGATCTGTTCACTTCTCTCTACTTCCATATTCAGCATCCTAATTCAAGTACTTGCAAGTCTTGTGTGAGACAGTATAAATCTAACTCTTCCATTGTGTCACCTCTTTTGTCAACGCACATTTTTGCATTAACGTTTCTCAGGTGTACTAATGATAAAATCACTCTATTTCCCAAGTAAAACTTTTATGGAGAAAAAAAAAATCCTCAAATATGTATTATTCAGAGCACAACATTTAAGTCCTGCAAGTTGGCGACTTGAGCTCTCTGTATGACACACAGAATACATTTTTGAATTTGACTGTAGAATCTCTCTTCTTTACTTTGCCCTTCAGTCTGTCACATGAGCCTTCTCCTGTAGGTACATACTTTGTCATCTTGTCCCTTTGTTACAGATGTTCCTCTAACTTAATCTTTTAAACACTAGTGAGGAACAGAATTACTTATAGGATTGAAACACAGATCTGGGCCTTAGCCTGAGTGCTTCTGCTTCATTCAGAGTATGGTTTAAAATTCATATCTCTAGCATTCTAAGGGTGATGTTAGGCTCTCTTTTCATGAACTCCTGTTAAGTATAGCCACCATTTCTACTGTAATATGGCCACTATTTAAGGCTTTATGTTGTACTATTTTTTTCCTGTGTCTGGATAAATATATCAAGAAAATTTATCTTGGTTGTGGTGTCTATATTGTGAGAGTCCCAATTTTTAAAAAACATTGCAAATATCCCATTTTTCACATAGTCTTTTGGTAAATTTACATTTGCCCTATTGGCTATACATTCTTTGAGAGTGGAATCCATATCTGAATTCTCTAAATCATATATCAACAATACAAATTTCTGGATCTAATCTAGGAAACATAAGTAAATATTTGAGCCTACTAAAGAGAAGAACTATGGATTCATCTACAAATAACTACTGGCTAATGCAATACTGTCAAATGTGATACAAGTCACCTTTTAGATAAAGCTTGATTATCACTTCATATGGATTCATGCTTTGGTGGTGGATCTGGGGCCACTGCTGTGCTGCCACCCATTGCAAACAAGCCTATGTTCAGGGGGTTGAGATGTTCCACTACAGGATTTCATCAGAGGATGAGAGAAAACAAAAAGCATGATATCAGCTGTCTAAATCTCCTCTGTGAATTGTTTTCTCTTTTCTTTCAATGAAAGAGCAAAATGATTCTCAATAAGAAAGCCTCATGATCTCCTGGGAAATGCAGAACATAATGAATGAATAACGGATCTACACCCCAGCACTCCCCATTTCCTGTTTCTCCTTCAGTTTCTTTCAAGCCACATTACTGTGCAGCATCTGCTTTTCTTCCTGTTTCCGTAGGAAAACAGCATGACTACCTAAAGAGTGTTGTGGCAAAGGGGAGTCTCATATTACAGTTTTTCTGTTTCTGCATCTAATTAGAATATTTTGTTCCATTAACTTTCAAAGTTCTTATTCACCAGATTACAGGGAGGTGTGTGTTCTATTTTTCTAATTCTTCGTTTTTTTTTTTTTTTTTTTTTTAGTCCTTTGACAGTATATATGTGATTACAAAATAACAAACATATCATTGTCCTTAAAGAATTAATGTAATCAATCCATGTTAGCTTTTCCTTAATTCAGGTATAGCATGTCCACTATATTCATTATATTGATTTGTATTTAGTTCATAAACTTCCATTTCTAATTTTCTGTCATCACGACATTATAATATTACTGCTAATGCATGTAAGCAGAACTCAAAACAACTGATTGGCTCACCAATTACACAGTTGTAGAAGTCTACAACACTTTCATTTTAAATAGCATTATTTTCATTAGCAGTACCCTATTTATAGGTCATGGGAACATTAGTGAAAAGAGACTGAAATCTATTTTGAACTTAGAACAAAGCCCAGCAGGAGGTTTCAAATGTAAGGGTAAAGGAATAAGAAAGGATAATGGATATAAAGAAATGAAACAAGATGGGGGAAAACACATTTAGAACACACAACTTTGAGTTCTAAGACACCAGTGCTGTCCTATTGGTTTCAACTCGCTACTGAAACTCTCATAGCTACCCATGCTCTCCTGCCTGTGTTTGTTTCTGAATATTCTACAGCATCCTGATATAGGACAGATTTAATACTACATGCATGTTTTGAATAATTCCACATTTTTTTTAAATGCTGTTTTGAAGAAGGATTTTTTCAAGTCACTCACAGACCAGGGCTAGGAATATGCACGCTCTCCACTTCCCCCATTACTAACTAGTATGTAATCTCTAGTAACACTGGCTTGTTTTTATGAAAAGGTAAGATGTGATTATGATCACACACTCCATGAGAAAAGAAGCTATTCTCAAGCCTGGAGGGATAGCTCAAAGGCTAAGAGCACTTGCTTCTCTGAGTTTTATAGCAGTATGCTACAATCTTTTACCCTCAGTTTAGGGAAAGAGAAAGGAAGCATAGAAAGAAATTTTCACTGCTCTTGCAAGTGGCCTTGATATAGAATGAGAGAAAGGTAGAAATCTTCACAGCCTCTTTTTAGGCTGTCCTAAGCTTGAAGAGGACTAGCTGACAGTGAGTCAGACTGGTGTCTCAGCTCACAGTCTATAAACTCAGTCTCTCCAACCTTGTTTGTTCTTGTAGGAATCACCACACTAATGATAGCAACTCAACTAATAAACCACCAACCAATGGCTACCTTGACTCTTGGGGCTTCAGACATTTTATACCCTAAGCCAACAGTTCCCATCAACCCATGCAGCACCCAATCCCCCAAACAAGCTACAGGTGCCAGAATGACTGCACCCAACCAAATTATAGTGACCTTCATCAAGCATTCCAAACCCAACTCATAAACAACTATACCACAGCCGGGGTGGAAACACAAACCTAATCCAAAACTCCATTTTGCGTTTCTTACAGAAACCAAAATAACAAATATCTTCTTCCAAGTGTTCCTCTATAGAGTTTTGTTCCCAGCATCCATGTGACAGCTGACCGTCGATATCCAGTTATCAGGGACCTGACACCTTCTGGCCTCTGCAGGCACTAGGTGCACACATGGCACATTTGTGCATGTAGGCAAAACACACACACAAACACGCATACAGACAGACACACACACACATAGGCACACACACACACACTAATAAATGAATGAATAAAGCTATTCATCAAAGGGCTTGTCTCATAATTTTCAGTACAGCACTTTTTACAAGGTATTTGTAGGAAAATTGTTGGATAAAGATAGCTTTTTATTTCCGATAAAATAAAGAATTTTATTTTTAGAAATTGAATTCTAGATAGTACATGTGAGTAAAACTCATCTTAATTTTAGCTTTCTGATCAAGATGGATGAACAACTTATTTCTGAGAGGGAATAGAAGTTAGACAGATTACCTGATAGGCTGACAGATTAAGAGAGAGACTATGACTAGATAATAAATATGATGAATATCCAAGACGGCTGGCTTTCTTCCTACCATCTTTTCCTCATCCCTAATAAAAGCCTTCCTTCTCCAGCTGATTTTGTTTACTGTGTTTGAGATTTTCCCTGCTGCTACCTGTCATGCTTGAGATATTTCCTGTCTCATAATTCTTCAACTAGCAGAGCAAACAAATCCAGTCAAGACTCCTAGATGGCAACATAACAACTAAAAGCTAGATAAAAACAAATCAAACAATGCTATTCAAGACATTGGCTATCCACATGTGATGACAGGAGGGTAACCCTTAGGTGATGAATCCTAAGTCTGCTCCAGTTCAGTCTTCATAGTAGATTTTAAGGCTTTCCTGTATAAAGAGAAAACCCAAGTTTTCTGTCATTCTATGTCAAGCGGTGAAGCTCCATAGGAATCTAGAGATCATGGGGTAACACGGGTTAGGGGTTAAGGAAGCTAAACAAAGAATCCAGAGAACTGAGCTGTGGTGTCCCCCTGGAGGTGTCATTAACATGGAGATTTGTAAGTGAATAAACTACCTGAGGACACATTTGGAAGTAAGTATCCAAATTTCTTAGGGAACACTGCCTGGTTTTCACCTGTGCCCTAAAGAATTGCTATTCTCAATAGCCAAAGTGGAAAATAGCAAACTAGGACATATCAGCTCAAAACTAAAGAAAGGACTCAATAGTGGGGAATTTAATCCAGATTAAATGTGGTTTAGGTCCAACCTAATGAAGCTTAAAAGCAAGCTTTGAAATTTATTTTCAAGTAACTTAACAGCATCTTCGAACAATGGTTTAGAATATTTGTGGGAATACAATTAAATTAGTCCTTAACTATTAACAGTTCCCATTTATCACCTAATAAAAGATCAAAAGTACTCAAACAAGTAGACGCATGTAACTAATAGGGAGAAAAAATAATAAAAAACTGAACCAGAAATGATAAAATAATGCTCTTAGTATATAAATCTATTAATATAGCTCTGATTATGTTCCATATGTCAAGAAGAAAAAGGAATAGGGGATATAAAAAGGCACCACACTACACGTGATATGAAGGGAAAGATGGGAAAACTCTGGAGCAGACTTTTATTGGGAAGTAGGAGGGAGGAGGGGTAAATAACACTAAGGATGTTTGGAAAGGCATTAAGGAAATATTCTTGTATATTTACCTTAAATAAATAAAACATATAAAATACATGTGCATATAGACGCATGGAAACACATAAATACATACATATGTGTGTGTATGTATGTGTTTATATATGGAGTATATATGAGTTTATATATCTATATATATATCTAATAAAATCCCCAGTACTAGATACATCAAACCTCTCTTGTTAGTTATTGATTAGGGAAGTCCAAGAAACTCCTGATATAATAGAGGCTATGGTCATTGCTCTTGGTCTTTTTCCACAGAGAAAGAAAGTAAATCCCTATTGCTGAAGACACCATGTACTTCAGACACAAGACTCAGAAGATTAGGACTGGACCTGACTTGAAAGACTGACTCCTCCATGAGGGCAAGCTGCCATGGTACCAGAAAGTGCTATGCAAGCTGGGAAAAGATGGAAGCAGTCAATAGTCACATCCAGCTGTGATGTCTAAGAACCACACCCATGACCATCATTTTAGGTTATTTCTAAAGGTGTAACAGTGGTACTCATATCTCGGTGGTAACCAGTAGCTGTCTAATTGTTCTTAAGGCCACTCACCATGAGGAAAATCATACCTGGTACTAAAAACCTAGCCAAATACTCATAGCTGGTGAAGGCATGTATCTTAGAGGAGAACTTAATTACTGCCACTTTACTAAAACAGCGTAATTCATAGCTGCATCATAAATAATTATCTTTATATCCACAGATATACTCACTCCTCATCAATGAAGTTCCTCTTTGCAGCAGAAAACACCTACCACAGAAAACCACAACTGTCTCAAAATACTGATTATGGAGTTCCTAACCCGATGTGTACATCTATGGTACAACTCCTGCACCTAAGGCTCAGGGAACATTGTAGAAGAGAGAGCAGAAAGACTGTAAGAGCCAGAGGACCAGGAAAAATCCTGTGAAATTGTGACTCCTAGGAGTAGCAGGGAAGCTATGTTCATGATACTGCAATATATGGTTGTTGAAACATAACCCAAAGAATAATAATACTAATAGTCAATCTAACATGAAAAGGGGGCATCTCAAGGAACTCTACCCCGAGATGAAGAACTACAGGCTATTCAGGGAAGGAGAACTAGTCTTCCCTAGGGATGAGCTCCTAGTTGGTTATCCAATACTAAGTGGTCAGCCCTGAAATCTTATATATCAAGCTAAACTAAATAAACTCAGTATGTTGTATTTGTATATTTCTGCATATATATGTATCAATAATAGTCAAGGGAAAGGAGGCTATGAATTTCAGAGAAAGTAGAGGGAGCAGGGGAGGGGTTGGAGGGAGTAACTTTGGAAAGTGTTAGAGGCGGGTAAGGAAAGGGCAGGAATGATGTAATTATAATTTAACTAAAAAAATAAAATTATTTTGAGAGAAAAAGGAAAAACAAGAATGCAAGTTTGGAAAAAAAATTAAAAATTAACTGCTAATGAGTATTGGAGATAAATGAGCTCATGAAAATACCCAGTTAATTTTCAAAAACAGGAAAAGAGCCCCAAAGAACAAAGAACACAGGGTCAGATGGAGGAACAATGTGACAAGTTAGATCTCAAAGCCTGCCACACCAATGACCACCTTAAATCACCAAGAAAAGTAGAAATAAAAGTGGAATGATTACATTAATAAATGATAAATTTCAGAGTTAAAATATTATAGTAGGGGAAGGAGTATAATTTCTTAACAATAAAGCAGTCAGTTTTTGTAGGGAGCATACCAATTCTAACCATTAATATTAGCATGGCAAACAAACAAATAAACAAAACCCATAGCATTGCAGGAGTAAACTGATTTACAACATAAACTTGAAGAAATTTAGCCCCTATCTCTCATTCACTGATAGAACAATTGCAAAAAAGTCCAGACCAGAGCAGCATAGACCAGCACAATGAAGTTATTGATTCAGTTTCTGGTTTCCAGCCTTGCTTGCCTATTCTCATTCTTGCCGATTCATGTGTTTTCACAACCTGTGGACTAGCAGGAGAATGTTCTTATTCACATATCTCACCCTATTTAGAATCCATGTCTCAGGATTTCCTATAGTTTTCTTTTGGCCCAGTTCAACTTTGGCTCCTGTTTAAAACATCCAAGACTATATCCATTTTTAAGAATCATGTTTGTTTTTGTTTTGTCTCCATGGATACTTTGATATTTGATCATTTTTATCCTACCATATATCTTTATTTCTTTTCTTTCTTGCCTGATTACAATTTCTTTTTTTCTTGACAGGGTCCCATGACCCCCTGGCTGGCCTTGAACTTGGAGCAAAGGATCCCTATGAACTAACTCTCCCCACTCTACCTCCAAGTGCTGGGATTACAGGTATGTGCTGTCACAACTAGCTGCTGTTATATACCTACTTATATGTATATTATCCAGTGAAAACTATAAATTCTATAAGATCACTGGGCTTTGTATTGAATATCCTGGGACATATGACTCTCTAAGGACAACTGTGAATCTTAGGTACCACATAAATATATATCCACGACACCACTGAATTTGTGAGTCTGTTTAAGTAGGTGAGCATTTTTAATTTTATTTATATGCAAGAATGTGTTCTGGATTCCACCTCATTTATAAATAAAGAATTGAAATTCAGTTAATTTAGTTCATGCTTATATTGGCACATTTATGTAGTTATTTATATATAAATGTATTATTTATATAAAGTATAGAATCTTTATAGTTATATCCATAATAAGATCTTATAATTAGGAACACCATATGATGAGTTAAAGTTTACAGCCATTAGCACACATTATCTTTCTTGGAACTTTGTATGTGCTGATATCAACAGTTGCAACAAACAAGAATACTTTGCCTTTCCCCTCTTAATTAGTGCTGCTTGATGCCTTTCCATTCCCAGGTGCAAAAAAGATAGTTAATGAATACTATTAATAAATGAGAAACAATATTAAATATTAATGTTGACTGCTTTCTTGGCTCTGGATAGTATAGAAGGATTTCCCCTAAGCATTCTTTTGAGTGACCTGATTGTAAGTTGATCTTAATGCATTTAAAATTTTAAAAGACCTTGCAAGTACTTTCAGTTCTACAGTGATGTTGACTCAGAGAAAAATCTCAGTAGGAGTAGTAGCAATAACTTCCATTTCTTTACCCTATGGTCCTGTGCAGTTCAAGGTAGGAAAATGAGATCAATCTCTTAATATTGCTTCTCTTTTGATATACAACAAACAACATGTGTATATGAAACTCAGGGCCAATTTGTGGTCTAATCCCACCTCTGCTATTTACGTTTATTACATATGACCCTGTGGAAATTACATAATCTCTCAACCATCAGTTTTCCTCCTATAAAAAAGTGAATGACATTAGCACCCCAATCATAGCAATATTTGCTGAGATTAATCAGATGAAAATACCCACTTCATTTTAATTGGGACATGAAATTTAGAGGAAATTATTTTCAACAATAAAATAAGTGTTCTTCACTCTTTTGGTTGATAACTAGTTTGGTTCAGAGTTTCCTTTAAGAGACTAGCAGTTACATCAGCAAATACATTCCTAAAGTAATCAATTTGTCTTTTCTGTAGAACATATTTGAGGGGTTGAGGGCAGAGCTCAGTTGGCAGAGTACTTGCCTCCAAGAACAAAGTCCTGGGTTTAATCCTGAGGTCCTGTAAACCAGGCACTGTGGTGTACACCTGTAATCCCTGCACTTGGGAACTGGAGGCAGGAGGATCCTGAGCTATGCAATATATCTGAGGCCAGCCTGAACTACATGAAACCCTGCATAAATTCACATGCACATGTAAACACCTGAACAGATCCATATTTGTTGAATCTCCACCTTTCTATTTTAAAATAGCTGGGATTTTACACCATCCATATATAGTATATTAGTCTGATAATAAAATAAATAAAAAATATAAATCACAAAACCATTATAGCATCTCCATGATGCCAAACCTTTTTGACTAACTTTAAAACAATTGTGTAAATATGTTGACATTAATAGACAAATACTGAAAATATGTCCTTTGGAATAGCAACTTGACCTTTAAAACTATTCATTCTAAAAGTCAAGCTATCTGGAAAAACAGATGCACTTTGCTTTCAGAACATGTTGTACTGTCATACGTCCATCAGTCTAGAGCTCAAGTATCAGTCACTTGGAAAAGTGACTCAGAAGCCAACTAACAGAGAAGGAAGTGGTGCCTTTAAATAATTCTCCAAGAGCATGGCAGAGAGTCAATATTATGCTGTTACTGTAAATTTCCCTGACAGTAGAGAGGGCTGCAGGGGGTTACAGGAAGAGAGAAGAGCTACACAATAGCCACTGGCCAGAGTAATTAGCTGGAGTAATGAAGAGAGAGGAAAAGTGTGTTGGACACCAAAGCCCAGAACTGTCAGCATTATTGTTCTCTAAGGGTTGGGAAAAACAACGCTCCACTGAGCCTTCAGTAATCGCTATACATGACTACTCATGAGGAGAGTAATTAAGAAATGTCAGTGCTTCTCTGGAAAAAAATTAGCACTCTTACTACATACAGTGTTTGCCTGGAAGAAACCCATTTTGTGGTGGTTATTGTTGATGCTCGAAAATATTAGCAGAATACCATTTGTATTTCAAGTAGTACAAAAGACTGCTCTATGAATAACCAAACACAAAACAAAAAGTGCCAGAACACTCCTTACCCAGCATGCCCATCTCTGTCCTATGTGCAAAGAAATGTCTCGTTCATGGTAGAAGATGTCCTGAGTCCTGTATCCACTGTGTTCCATTCCTCAGACTGTAACTTAATATACGTTGAATCATCCTGCTTTGTGTCTTCTGTATAACACTTACTAGAAATTATTTATATAAACATTCATGTATTTATTAGTTCATTTTATTTTAAGCTTCATGGATGTGAAGATACTTTCCTTTTTGTTTGTTATTATACAGTGATTGCCTAAAAGAATTATTAACACTAGTAAATGCTAAAAAAATATTCTTAAAGTCACTCAAGCACACCATTTCATTTAGGAAAAGAATGATGTGATGTTTCATACATGCCTTAGGAGGGTAGGTTCTCAGTGAACACTGATTTTACTTAAAAAGTATGTCTAGGGTGGGGTGTGGTAGTATACATCTTTAATCCCAGCATTCAGGAGGCAGAGTCAAGTGCATCTGAAAAAGTAAGTTCTAGGACAGCCATGGATACACAGAAAAATCCTGTCTCAAAAAAAAAAAAAGAAAAGAAAAGAAAAGAAAAGAAAAGAAAAGAAAGAAAAAAAGGGAAAAAGTAAGTCTACATTTCTACTCCAAAGATTTGTTTCTCACCTTGAAAATGAGAACTTATCAATACTTTTTTTTTCTTACAGAAGTTGACTCTTAAGGAAATTAAGCCAGAGACATTGCAGAGCGAAGGTGAATGTGCCAATGTTGTACTGATGAGGCTTATCAAATAACTTTTCCTCATTCCATTCCAATGTATTTACTCTGCTCTTTAAATTAAGCAGTTGTGTCTATATGACTAATTGTAGCGTTGATTCTCCAATTTGCTCCTTAATCAGACTGCATTAAAGGTAAATATTTATCTCACTAATTAGTAGACTCTGTGGCTGGAAAGAAACAAAAGCTAATTTCTAGAATTTCCAAAGTAGTACATAGATTTCCAAAGTAGACCATGTCAATTCAAGACAGAAATAAGATGATTTTTAAGAATGACAAAGACATTCTTTTTTCAACTTGAAGGAAATTTATCTAAAAACTGAATTGGTAATAATTTTGGGACAAGATTCTTTTCAATGTCACTGACTAATTATCATCCATTAATTCTTTAATTGGGATAAAGAATTTTTTTTTGGCAATTTTTCATTATGACTACAATGAAATAATCTAATGCACTGGCAACCAGCTGAATTTGGTGAGACAGGGTATTTGATTTGAATCTTAGTTCAGTTCTTTAGTAGCTATATGACCTTTAGGAAAGTGATCCAATCTCTGTGTGACTAGTTCCTGCACTACACATTTCGAATGATACAAACCTAAAAGCATTGCTCACAAAATCATACAGCACACTCAGGAGGTACGAACAGAGATCAAATATCAAATACACCAAGGCCTTGATTTTTAAAGATTTTAGAGTGAAGGAAATTCTGTTCAAGATTTATTGCCTACTTTGATACAAGCTAACTGCTAGGAACTGACTGTGTTCTTTCTGCAACCTACCTATTGTCAACAGAAGACATTAACAGATGGGAGCTTTAAGAGGTGATCAGGGTCTGTGTCTCTTTTGTGAATGGGATTTTATATAAGGCTTTTATAAAAAGAGGTTATATAGTAGTTGGCTCATAGCTACATTCTTCTCATTCCCGCCTTCATTCTCGCGCTATGTAAGGATACTGTAAAAAGAACATTGCTAACTTTGGACATATGATCTTGGACATCACAGACTCCAAACCCCTGAGAAACTTCTGTTCATTATAAATGACCTAGCCTGTAGCACTGTGTTATACAGTAGCACTACAACACTGTCATTTGTCCTCATATACCTTGAAGAAATCAATTTGATCTGGTCTTTCATATCATTTCAGTGTTATAAAGTCTAAAAGGGTACCATTTTTGAGAATACTTTCTTTAATATTAAAATTATACAGAGCCTCCATGTGGGCAGGCTTTTTCAGAAATTGTCAGCTTTCGGTGAGTACAGATTTGAAGTGGCCTTGTTTTTAACAACAGTAGCAGATCCAGATCTAGAAATCAAAACTTAGTAGTAGAAACAGGGATCATATATATTGAGAATTATTGGTGCTCTTTATTACTGTAATTTCAAAGTTAATCTTAGATTAAAAAAGGAGAGACTATTATGTTTTCTATTTCTGTACATTTTCTTGTTTCTAGGAATTCCCACTAGGGACGTTTCATTTAAAGTATTTTATTTTAAATCTCATACATATCTTTAACAGTAACAACATTGTCATCTACTTACAATATCACCTGAAAATTATTAAGACACATATACAAGTAAAAATAACCTTCATTGGCTACCTCAGTAACATTTGACATTCCTAACACTCCTTAAAAGTATGCATGTATTATGTATATTATATATACATATGTATGTGTATATGCGAGTGGTATGTAGTATGTATTATATGTATGTATATAGTGTGCATGTTGTGTATATTAAGTATATGTATATATATATGTGTGTGTGTGTGTACATATGTGTGTGAGTGGCATATATGTATGTGTGTTGTGTAAATTATGTATGTGTGTGTGTGTGTATGTGGGTACATAACTAATAATTTAGACCAGGTTTCTATTGACTAGGGAACTGTTTCATCTTACTTGATTTCTATTGCCATCTAATGTGGTCTCCAGGCCTTTCTTACACTCATTCTTCTGTCACCTGGTTATCCTCTGATTTCTCCTTTCAGTTTCCCTCATAGACCTCAGTGTCTCTCACTGACTTCTCTCTTGTATGTGGTAGGTCAGTACTTGGGCACTCGGTACACTTTCTGAAGTGATCTTGTCTAGTCTCATCATTTTGGCCACCTCCTGGGAAAGGACACAGGCATTCATATTTGAAGCTCAGAGAAGGAGGAGTGTGGGGAACATATGGCTCTAACAGTCTGCTTGGCATCACTACATGGAGGCATCATAACCATGTAGGATCTAACATGTCCATAAGTGGCAAGTCTTTCCCAACATTCAAATCTACACCTGTTTTCCATTGTCAACAAGTGGAAAATCTAGCAGCACATGTGAAAATGCAATACATTTTCTGTACCACCAGAACACAGCATTTACCCATGGTTCATCCTTTTCCCACAGGCACCCCATCTAATCTCAATGTTTGTATCCCAAATTCAAGTTTCTTTATCCTTTTCTAGTCTCTTTCCTATCAATGCTGCTGAAGATCCCTCATCTTTAATGTCGTACTTTCTCGATTCTTGTCTCTTCTTATCTAGTCTCTTCTAAGAGTGTGATCAAAGTAACAATTTCTTTGATAAAACGACCCCGCCCCTTCTTAGTCAGACCTCTAACTCACTTAACAAATTCCTCACTAAGTTCCCTTCCATTTGAGTTTTCTTCTCTTCTTTGTATATACCCATTTCTCACATTTCTGCAGACTTCAGAGATTTCCAGACGTTTTTTCAGATCCATTTCCCAGACAAAATTTTCTCAACTCACACATCACTTTACATGTACGCAATTTCCAATATCACACACTATTTCTTTCCCTGTATTATTAAACAGAAGTTATATATTTAACCATCTGCTTCTCAATAGTCAATTTATCCCCCTAGGCAATTCTAAGAAAAAGAGTAGTTATCAGGTTTCCTGTGAATACCAATAACTACTTGGGTAATTCTTTTGGGATCTGAATGATTGAATTAAAAGTGAAAGAGTAATTAATGTATTTAGCTCATCTCATAAATGGTGGAAAATAAATGGAAAGGCTTTTGCAAGCTACACTGGGAGGGAGAGATGAGATCTGGTTGAAGATTTAACCCCAATTTGAAAACGTAAGTATCAGGTGCCTGTAGTTTATAAGAAGTGGGTGTACAGGAGAATCGAAAGCAGACTTGAAAGTGTACCAAAGAAAATCTTTAATTTCATTTGCCTATTCCGTCCCTTACAGTTGTGTACCGTAATTGTCAGTGCAGCTCTGTAAAACACTAAGGAAGAAAAGAGAAATCTTTATGTAAATTGGCTGTTTGTTCTCTGGGAAGCTGTTACATAATCAGCTATGAGAACTGATTATTTTTAACTACAGTTGTATGTCAAGTTCAGAACAAGTTGCTGTGTGGTGTTTCAGGAGCTGCTCACTAACATGCAGTCGTCAAAAGCTGTGACTCCTCATTGTTAAACCTCCACTCACTGTTGGGAATTTGCAAGACTCACTGTCTACTTCAGGATCTCCTGTGGAATTTGTGAGGGCATTTAAACAAATCACCAGGTGATGACAATTATTGCTTATGTGTTTAGGATACAGTGTGTCCACACAAAATTAAAGATCTATCCAAGATTGATTACCATAAGACCAAGTTATAGAAATGGACCAGATCTCAAAACATATTTCACATACAATTTTGTTTTATAGATGAAGAAATGAGATCAAGAGAGATGCCATGACAGAACCAGAATTGGAAACAATATTTCCTGCCTGAAGTTGAAGGTTCTTCCATTGTATGATGGATGCCAACAAGGACACAGAGATCATGTTAATGAAACATAATATTCTTTGAAAATACTCATTAGTAGTTAACATACTAATAAATCTGGTAGGCTATCCATTCATCATCTTTAGAATAGGACGCTGGAAAATTGTCATCAAATATTTATTGAAGACCTACCATGCTAAAGAAACCATTGAATTTGATATTTATACCACATCATAAAAAATAGACTACAGAGCCCTTATGAGAGCAATCACAATATAAATTAAGAATAGAATTAATCTTTATAAACTACAGTGGATTTTCACATTTCTTAGAGTTTAAAACAATCATAAAATGAGATTAGTGAAAACATTTTAAATGTTATTTATAGAAACATCTTTTGGTTTCTTGTTTCATTACCTGCATGACTTCTGAATCTTTTAGTCATGAATGTACACATAAAAAAACCAATTAATTTTTAATGACTGCAATATAATTAAAGCCTGGGAATCCAGGGAATGGGCAAGTAGAACTGCAGGCTATGATATTATTATGTTTATATGGTCAGTGTTAAGGATCTTCTGTGGTCCATTAAAAAAAAGAAGAAGAAGATGGATATCACACAGTGGTTAAGTCAGGATGTAAAAGTCAGTCATATCAAGGATATACAAAGCTGTCTTACAAGGCGAAGACTGAAGCAAAACAGTATGTGTTTGTAATGAGAAGGGAATTTTATAACAGGCAAAGAGAAAAAAAAAAACAGTCAACTAGAGCTGTACTGCCTGGAAATAGAGGAGAGGAGATGTTAGATAATAGATTTAGTTATTTTGAACCAATTAGGGACATGCATATTTTAAACTGACAGAGTGATATTCCAATATTGGTTCCTCCACTTCTAGAAAACTCTGGACAAAGTATGTTTATGATTTTCATTCATTTTATCTTTAAAATTAACTAAGAGTAGATACAGTAATGAAGATTTTTTTGGTGATGAATAAATGAGACAAAACAATAATCATCAGCCTACCACTGAGGAGTTTTTCTAAAGATTTATTTTTATTTTTAATTATGTTTATGAATATGTATCTGTGTTGGGGAATATGCATGCGAGTGAAGTTGCCTATGAAGGCCAGAAGATGGGGCAGGCCCTGGAGCTGGATGTACACCCTATGGCTGTAAGTCACCCTGTGTGGTGCAAATGTGCGACCTATGCAGGAACAGTACAGGCCCTTAAACCCTGGGGCATCTCTTCAGTTCCCCATTAAGCATTTGTGTGGCTGATAATGTATGAAGGATTTCACACAAATGTTTAGTTTATGGCTTTATTTACAGCAATCTCTCTTACCAAAGTAGGTAAGTTACAGTGCTTACTTACAACTTTGTAGCCTTTCAGTAAAGAGCAAACAACTAAAAGAACCGAACCAAGGAGGGGGAAAGTCCAAAACCATACTACCAGACTTCAGAGTCTAGTCTCTTAACTTTTATCCATTTTCCCTAAGAAATCACGGGCAACTCACAGGTGATAACTTTCAACACACAGGAACAACTGCTTTTTTAAAACAATTTTAAATTATGAGAAACTGTTTTAATTAGACCCCCTACTCATTGACCCCTTCTAGTTGATGGTTCTAGATTTTATCTGCTAGAGTCACTTAGTGACAGTATTGGGTGGGCTTCCCCAGTAAGTTTACCTGGAGCCAGAGTACTTACTGGTCACACTCACCTTGACATTCCAGGCTGCACGAGATTACAGTTTGTAAGGTAATAGAGTAAAATTTAAAGTGGCATTCAGGTATTATACATCAATAGTTGCTTAGTTTTAGTTGGCCGAGTCACGGAGTCACCTTTGTGAGGGCAAAGTCACTGATGACCAACGATGATGTCAGTAACTTCTTTGGGGTCTTTTACATTTCAAGGTTCTTCTGATGTATAATTTGAATCTCTACTCAATTATTTGTAAAGTTTAAAATTATCTTTATATTTCTAACTTCTTCCAGATGAAGGTTTGATTTATTTTTCTCTTAAGATAGAAAGCTAATTGAGGGCAAAATGTTCAATTTAATGTATTGAATAGACACAATACTAGTATGTACTATTTCCACACTTCCAGTCTTGGCTTAACCTTGTAATGTTGCAATTAACATTCAGTCTGGCTAAATTTACACTTCACAATATTTAGAGAAAAAGCTCACTATTAAATGTCCTTAAAGAAATAATTCTCCTTTAACATAAAATGAAAGAAAAAATTCAGGATTCTGAGGAAAAAAATATACTAAATGACCAAATTTAAAATTTAAAATACTCGCATTGACATAGGAGTGTATGATTTTAATATCCTTTTTAATCTGATCCACATAATAATGGAAAGTCAGAATTTTATAGAGGTTTTAAAATATGTACTGTGTGTGCCTATCCTCGATATAGGGGCATAATCATTTTCACAGAAGCTACATTTTTGTATGCAAATTTTTCATCTTTATTTATATATTTATTTTTAATCTTAAACATATATTTTATCTTTAATTATCTATTTTTATTTTTGATTTTATAATATCATTACATCATTTCACTCTTCTTTTTCCTCTCTTCAAATTGTCCCATATAGCACTCCTTGCTATCTTCAAATGCATGGCCTCTTTTTTCATTAACTGTTGATATATATATATATATATATATATATATATATATATATATATATACACACATACATTCATATGCATACATATTTTTAAATTCATACATGCAAGCTATTCAATCTGTATAATGCTACTTTTATCTATGTCTGCAGGACTGATCATTTGGTGTTGGATAACCAATTGTTATATTCTTCCCTTGGGAAGACTATTTCTCTTGCTTCAGCCCTCCTTTGTTGCCTATAGTTCTTTGTGTGAGGTTAAGGCCTCCTGAGTTTCCTATCTGTGTCCCATCACCACCCTGCCAGGCCCTGTTTCTATCTACCTTGGCATGTCTATTGTTGTTATCCTCGTTCAGCTCATATGTAGGCAGTTATGTAGACAAGACTTTACACATGTACCTTCTGATTATTAGAAGACACAATCTCAGCAAACTCCCTGATTCTCTGGTTCTTAGTATCTTCCTACCACATTTTCTGTAATAATATCTGAGCCTAGGATCTAAAAGTTGCCACTTTTCAAGAACTTATTAAGCTAGGCTCTTAAAAACTTAGTATTGTTAACTAGTTTAAGGTACTTTTGACTAAACAATTTCCTTCACTGACTGGTTTTTAGAATATGGTTTCTCATGACATTAGTAACACCTGAAAATTTGCTACAAATGCAGACTCTGCCTGCTTATTCTGACCTGTGACATGCTAATAAACCAGTTTCTGAAAATAAAGTCAGCATTTGCTGATTTCCAAGTCGCAAACATCCCAAATACGTCCAACTTGACGCTACTAGCCTCCCTCTCCCTGCAGTGTTAGGAGAGGGCACTTGGTCAATTTTGTTAAGAGGTGTTTTCAACGCACAAGTGCTAGAGGCTATATAGTCATAAACACTGGCATTAGGGTCCATAAATGAATTATTACAAACCCTGAAGCTGAATGTGATACAAGTCAAAGTTTGAGAACTACTGCCTCGATCCATCTTTTTCTTTTGAACATCCATTCCCCCAGAAGATCTTATTTATATGGAAAAATTATTTACTATCTGTCTACCAATGATCAATAGTTCTTACACTGCTCAATGTACATTAGAAGGAAATTTTTTTTGATGTTTCTTTTACTGCCATGACTATCCAGTGTCTCCCAAACTGTTGCGGTCAGGGATAGTGTGAAGATAGAACAGAAAGACGTAAGGTTATTTCCAGCAGAATTGGTGAAGCGATTGCAAGAGTTCATGAGATAAGAAAGGTTTCTTTCTTTCTCAGAAAGTAAATGGCATTTCTACCCTAAAGCCCACACTTAGCTGAGGCTGACAGGGTTCATAATTTCTAGCCTGTAGCAAGCTCCATTTCTAACAGCACATTTCCAAAGGGAATTAATTACCTATACAAATACTTAAAATATGTTGTCACTATTCTATAATCATGGATGTCACATTTTCATCAGCAGCTACGCATGAGACCACTTTGTTACAGTGACTCAGGATTTTGTTCAAAATCATATCTAGCAAATCTAGCATCCAGTTGGACAAAAACAAAAAAGAAATTACATTGCACATTGAAATATATAACATGCTAAACACAAACTACAATTCTTTCTCATATATTTATATGTTTCATCATGCGATTTAGCAATTTAAGAATAATTCTTGTTTAATTTCAAGAATAAAGGTTTTAAGTTTTCTCACAAACTATATTTTTTTCCACAACATGTAGAAAAGATATTTATCATAATACAAACTTAGGAATACTAAAGTTTAATTACAGTTAAGTTATAAATACAAAACTATCAATGATTCACTGATGAATCATTAAAATTCATTGATGAATTTTAAATTTATTTGCATAATCTAAATCAATGCACCAATGTAAATCAAAGATGAACCTTAATGTCAAAAGAAATTTATACAATTTATAGTGTTTAATGATTGTGGTCACATGTATTAAGAGTAGTAATTTGGGTTTTGACATATATGGAACACAGACACATATTATTATTTATAGGTACATATAGTCAAAGGTGTGCATGTGCTTACATATCACACACACACACACACACACACTCTACAGGTAAGTAAGAAGTGAAAGTATAGCTCATGCTGCATTTGTTATCCCCCTAACTGAATGTTGGGAATGATGCTAACAATGCTATTAGAAGATACTTGCTTGTGTTGAAAGAAGACAGATGAAACCTCTAAAACGGCCTTAAAACACCAGAGCAAAACAGAAGCCTAACAAACAAATTTACTTGTTTTTTTTCCTTGAAGACCATAGAATTTAGCACTTCCCCTTGGCCTGCTTTGATAGTGTACTCTCAGCCCATAACACAGAACTAGACAGCTGCTTTTTTTTTGCTGTGTGAAAATGTTTTTTGAGGAACTACTGCATTAGAAAGAAGAGTCTTTGGAACTAATTACTTCCTTGCCCTCTAACGATTCTCCGAATCTGTGACAGCTACCTTCATGACTCCCATTTCAGACACGTTTACTATGACTTTTCAATCACTTGTTTAGATGAGCTGCAATATTCGAGTGACAGCTTCAGACTGCTGCG
This sequence comes from Cricetomys ansorgei, assembly GCA_026225945.1. Classification (NCBI taxonomy): domain Eukaryota; kingdom Metazoa; phylum Chordata; class Mammalia; order Rodentia; family Nesomyidae; genus Cricetomys; species Cricetomys ansorgei. The sequence continues at coordinate 6,933,604 of JAMJFZ010001796.1, forward strand.
TTATTTAATTGGTTGTATTCAGAGGGCAGCTGTTCATCTGACAGTCATCTCATGTACACCAGGATTCACTGTGAATATCCTAGGGAATTGCTTTAGAAAACAAATCATGCCTTCTAATAGGAAACATGCCAACATTTACAGCTTTCTTTTTAAAAACGGAGAACAAACATCTCAAAGCACTGGGATAGAGTTGTTTTACTGAATTTTAAAATATCATCCTTCTTTAGTAAACCTGATAACCATATTCACTGCAGTGCATGCTGAAAAAAAATGAATATTTCCTAGTAGCAGATATGAAGACTTTAGCTACGAAATATATTAGCAAAGTAGAAAAACAGTGATCAAAGGAAACACAACTTAAATATAATTTATTTATAAGGACTATATCTCTTGATTAAGGGAATAAGTCATTTGGAATCTAAATATCGTTTCTTTGTTTTCTCCTAGGATTACTTGGTAGCTCAGACTTATCCTCGAATTCACTAGCTAGCCCAAGCTAGCTATATCAGTCATAGCACTGATATTACAGACCTGAATCATCGTGCCGTGTATTAGAATCCATTCTCAAAACAAAAGGCCAACTATATAATAACAATGACCCAGAAAATATGCTTAATTAAACAAATTTTTATATTAAATGTTCAAAGCCATTGTTGCCTAGAAATATGAATTAAAATAACTGTTAAAGACATACTGAATATGTTAAACATATTATCCCATGTAACGACTGTTGATCAGAATATAATCATTTTATTGTGAGAAGTAGCTACTTCTGCTATGAAAGAACTGTTAAGAGTAAATTTGTGTATGCATATGGAGAGAAAAACTATTTAATTTTTCTGTTATTTGTGATGCTAGTATTTCTTCACATAATCATTATTGTGACAACAGGTTGTATTAGCAATTTGCCATCTGCCTAAATAACATTAACCTTCCTGTAACCTCATGTTATCATGGTTTGCATCTTGCTTGATATTGAATGTCTCCAATATAAACCATCATCAAAAGACATTGGGTGCTCTATAAGGCAAATGCCAATCCATTTCAGAGGCCAACAAACAAAATATCCTGTGAAGATGGACATTGAAATCATTATCTTCAAAATGGATTAAATAATTTCAAGTATAATTAAGAAAAAAGAAATAGTTTGCAAATAATCTTACAAGAACAGGTTTTAATTAATACATTATAATTGTTATTTTTATAAATTTGTATAGTACCTTATACAGTTTACATACCTTATATTAACAAACTATTTATAATTTAAAGAGAAAAATATATATAATAGTTAAAATATAGGCTTACTTTCTTGTTCAATAGTAAAAAACTATCTCTATGCAGATAAATCTATTGGTTTCTTGGTTAGCTCAGTCCTGCAGGTGTCTTAGCAGTTTTCATCCACATGATCTATTAAAAGTAATGACAGTCATCTCTCTGTCTTAGTTACTTTTCTATTGCTGTGAAGAGTCACCATGGCTAAGTAACTTATAGAAAAAAGAGTTTTTTCAGGCTTACAGTTCCAGAGGGTTAAAGTCCATGATTCTCAAGGTGAGGAGCACTGCAGCAGGCAGGGATGATGCTGACACAGTATTTGAGAGCTTACATCCTTATCAGCAAGCAGGATGCAGAAGGAGAGAGAGCTAACTGGAAATGTTGTGCACTTTGAAACCTCAAAGTCTACCCACACTGATACACCTCCTTCAACAAGGGCACACATTCTTATCTTTCCTAAACAATTTACCAACTGGGAACCAGGCATTCAAATATATGTGCCTGTGCGGAGAGTGGGGCATTCTCATTCAAATCATCACACGCTCTAGCTTGTAAAACTCAACTAGTTCAGTTTCTCTCCTGCCTCCTGAGTATTCCTACTTAGGCTTTGTGTTAGATTTCCAAATATGGAATGAACTTCCTATGTGGCAGTTTTTAGATATTTTTGTCTCTTTTACTAATTTTGTTGTTTGACATTTTCAGATATTTATATATTGTATTCTGATTACTTCCTCCCTTCATGCTCTTTTATCTCTCTCCTGTCTTTATCAACCAACACCAGTCACCCTTTCCCAGGTGCATGACTTCTGGTTTTGCTTTGTGACCTATTTAGTTTCACAAGGGCCATCTGTGTGGCCAATGAATTAGAACTATCCACTGGGTTCAACCCATTGGATCCGAGTGGGAACATGAGTAGGCTTACACATCAGTGAGTTTCTCCTCTGTTTGAATGTTAGATGATAGTAAACCATCTAACAGTGAGAATAGGGTTCCCTAAGTACTCCCTTTATCCATTCCTAACTGCTGAAGGGTAAGACTCTGCCCTTCACAGCCATTTACAGCCTGTCTCTGTTTCATATGGCTCTTACAATCCTTCCATCTCCTCTTTTGCAGTGTCTGAGAGGGTATGGTAAAATGTCTTGTTTAGAGCTGAACATTCATTCATCTGCCAGTGATGGATTACAATTTAGACTTTTTATCTACTGACACTCCCATATGATTTTATACTAGTTCTTAGTTTTGAATGCCACCCAAATACTTGTAATTCTGAAGCCTATAGTCTTTGTCTGTACCATACCAAAGAATTCCATAGCCCGATATTCAACTCCCTACCTCTCTAGTGTGACCTCAACACAGAAACCAATAAAGAAAAACACGCACATATGCGCGCGTGCACACATGCGTACACACATGTACGTACATACATAAGGAAAGAAAAGTTGATAGGACTTGCTACAAACGAATGATTATAATGTGAGGATTGAAGAAATGAAAGGTATTAGTGTTTACTAAAGGGATGAGGCTCTTATTAAAAAATTATTTATTCCATATAAGGCTTATATATTTGAACAGGTAAATAAAATATACCATCAAATAAGCCTCTGGGTCTGAAAGGAAGAATAATACCAAGTTGCTTAACTTTTCACAAGACTTTCTTTTTTTGCCCAAGGAAAAGCAGGGCTGAAGAAACTTCATGGAGAGTATGTTCAAGTGATTGGCACCAGGGTAACACATTCTCACTACTTTATGTCTAGAATATTAATTTGTCAGAACTCTAGATAAGGTTATTTACTGAAAGAAAAGAAACTTAAAAATGAACCATTAATTGAAATTTGACTTATTTACCATTGCAAGAATGGCTTAAATTTTAATTTATTAATAGGTTTGGTTCTATAAATTAAAATTATAATTAAAAGTCATTTTTTATTTAATCAAATACTCCAACTATTTCTTCACTATTACTAGCTTATCAATGAATTATTAAACATTCAAGAAATGTGAACTCAATGTCCAAACAGTCATTAATTTGTTAAGAATCAGAAGATAAAACAATCTCTGTTTCTTTTAGCATCTTAGAAGTACATTATGGTTATCATTTCTAAATCAGCTCTTTGTGGCTGAGCGCTGATCCTGCTTTTGAATGCTGAATTCTGGCAATAGTGTTTGGATTCATCTCCTACTGTGAACACTGGATATGCAGGTCATTCTAATTATTTCACTTTTTCAAGGAGTGACTAGTTTGGTGTAATAGGATTGGCATTAGTGAAATTAAAGGTTATAACTGAATGACTGTAACAGTCTAACATTTGGAAAATAAGACACTTTTCTTTTGTCTGCAAGTTTATTTCCTCTCATTACTTTAGGAAGATTTGACATATATATTTATTTTCAAAGGCCATTATCTTTTTATAATGTGCAATTCCATTAAAGAACATTAGCTAGTTAATTTATAAGAAATAAATAAATGATAAGCACCTTCTAGAAGGTAGAAGGTAAGGGCATATTTACATACCTCATTTGGAAGACAATTTGTTTAAAAAGCTGTCTTCGTAGAAAGAAGGAAGATTCATGAAACAAACAGCATATAAAGGAAAACATTTGACTTATTTATTTAAATCAAATACAACTTATTTGTATTTAATAAAACAAAAAAAACTCTATCACGAATTTTATAATTCAATTTACCTTTCTAAATTATATATATATATATATATGTGTATATATATATATACACATATATATATATTCACAAGGTTAAGTACATATACATTATGAAATAATATAATATGTACCTTATACTACCAAGCAATAATTATAATTTACAAAAAGCACATCACTGTCATTGCACTTGAGTTTATCATAATCACACTATTAAAAATTTTGCAAAATGCATCCTATACCTTTCCTCATTAAATAAACATACAACGTGACCCAATATTTTATGTTGTTAACCTACAGTCATCTTTATCAACACCAATTACATTACTGTAATAAAACAATGCCCAAAGGGTTTTAAGTAATGTGTGGCCACATTAGTTATCTCAGAACATTTGTTAACATCTCAGGTATAATTATTGCTCTTCCAGATTCCCCTTTTACTTGACACACAATGAACAGAACTATAGTTAGTACTCCAATGGCCAGATATCTTATTTGTAAACTTACTTTACTTCTGTGTTTAAAATCAAAGACATGATTAAAATCAAAGAACATGACTCTGGGGTACTGTGCAAATTAACTATAAGACTTTAGAAATAGTAATGGCATTCCTTTTTCTTCATATTAGTCTTCTCATCTTCTAACTCTGACTGTCTATGAGGCATGTACTGCCAATAGTCTAGAGAGTTTGTGTATGTGCACAACACACTGGTCTGTGCCCTGTCAAACACACTTCTGAAGATGACTTCATCCATCATTGCAAAGGAAAGCTTGGCTTGATATTTCCTGTAATCAAGTGAGGGAACTACAACAGAAAGCTCATACAATAGATAGGAAATGGGTGCTGTAACTGTTTCAAAATCAGCGGTTATTTAAAAAATTATTCCCATAATATTATCAGACAGTAATGCCGTCAATTACTTATGAGCACACCTAATTAATAAAACTGTACTACAAAATATTTTACTTCTTTAGGGACACACTTCAGTGAAACCAATGGAGTTCTCCACTGATATGAGTTTTCTATGAAGCTCATATCTTGCCTTGTAACTCAGAATGTTTAGAGCTTCAATATGTACAGCCCTACTGTACTTTCTGATGTTCTTATACTGGACTCTACAATTAGAGCCTCAAAAATACTTAAAGCATAGAGTATTAGGTGTTAATACAGATTGTGAAAACCTATAATGGCTCATCTATGTACATGTCTTCTATGTTTTAATGTTCACTCCCCAGCTCCAATGCAGATGGTACCAGATGACTATACACTAGAACCTCTGAGATTGTGAGCCCAAATATGCCTTTCCACCTTTAGAGTTGATTTTATCAAGTATTCTGTCACATAATAGAAATGTTGACTAATGTAAAATATCATGCTATTTGTATCATTTGGTTTTGGCTCCACAGATGATTTGCACTATACTGCAGAAGAAAAATGAGTTCTAGCTCCATATGTACTTTCCAGTCTAATTGTTATTCAGCATAACTAAATATCTAACAGATATCTTTTAAATATCATGTAATTTTGCACCTGGAAATGTTTTAGCTATGTAGCATTTCTGAAAAGCTCTGATTATTTAGTCATTTTGTAGCTTTCTACTTACTTTATAAGTTCAGTTTTGCAGTATATTTTCAACAAGTAATCTTTGTTTTAGTCATTTGCCATTTTAAAGAGAAATTTTGATGATCAAAATGCTAATAACATTTCCTATACTTTAAGTGAAAATTATAATCAAATTTAATTTTTTTCTGACATAGATTTAGATATCTTGAGCCAATATTTAAGAAAAATTCTAGTTTTAATCATAAATATATAAAATCTGTAGCTTAAAATGTAAACCCCAATGCTAAAGCATCAAAGGATAGAAACAACAACAAAAAGAAAGGGGTTAGAGAGAAGGTTAAGGGTTCAAGAGCCTGCCATGCTCTTGCAGAGTCTCTGAGTTCAGTTCTAGCACCTACATTAAGAAGTTCTGAACCAACTGTAATCCTAGCTTTAGGGGATCGGAGACCCTCATCTGAACTATACAGGGACCTGTTCTCTCTCCCTCTCTCTCTCTCTCTCTGTGTCTCTCTCTCTCTTTCTCTCCCTCTCTCCCTTTTTCTCCCTTCCTCCCTGCCTGTCTCCTTCCCCTTTTCCCTCCCCCCTTCTCTCTTTCCCTCTTCTCTTTCTCACTCCCTCTTTCCCTCTCTCTTCCTTCCCCCTTTCTCTCAGGCATGCACACAGGGACATACACAGACACACATGATCTTAAAACACACACTATCTTGAAAAATTAAAGTTAATCTTAAAAACAAAAACCCAGAAGGATCAAAATTCTCACTAGTTATCTATTGATAAGATGCAAATTATTATCTAATCAATGCATTAATCGATTACAACTGCCTCATGAGAGCCATGCCAAAGGAGAATACATTGTAATTTTTAAAAGTCATTAAAATACTCTAAGTGTTGGGAATACAAACAACACCCTTTTGTATCCTCAACACTGCCTAGCATTGTATTTTGCATATGGTAAAGTTAGGCTAATTAGAGGTGATGTGGTAACAGAGGGATGTGAATTTTTCAAGTTATTACTGTTGTGCTAGACGGTATGATTTTGTGCCTGTTCTTGGATAAATACAGATAGAAAGGTTACACAAAAGCAACAGTGATATTCTAAGACCTGACACAAAAATGAAAATGGACTATTACTGAAAGAGAATAATGTAATGGAAAAATCCTGTGATGTTATACCCCGAGAAAGCCAAACTGGAGTCATATCAACCCTAATAGAAAATGACAAACCTTGAAAAGCTATCTATAAATTTCTTTTAAAGTAGAATGCTTTTCAGATAAGCAAAATTGTTTTACATTGTTACCAACTTCTATAAATGCCAGTTCAATTTCAAAATCCATTGTTTAATTATGAACATATCAAAGAAGACTTCTCTCTAGGGAGCAAAAGGACAAAAAAAAAAAAGGAAAAGATTATGTTAATAAAGCAAATGTATCTGGTTTCTATGGTAACTGAAACTAAACTACTCAGAAGTCTTTTTCCTCCCTATGTCATTGTTTTGTGAGGAACTGGTTAGTTGATTACTAACTCATGGAACCATAATCCTTTAAAACGGTGTCATTTGAAAAGCAGAATGTAAGACATCCATGGCACAAAAGATCGTAGCCTCAAGCTTTTGAAATGAATTACACAGACATGGAATGTCAGAGGGCACTCAAACTACCCGTCAGACATAAAAAACCTTCATAAATGCCAGTCTTAGTATGAAAATTACTACTCAAGTCATTATTTTTATGATGAAGCATATAATGCAAGTTAAGTGTAAAATAGAAGGCTATTCTTTGGGAAAACTAGAAGAAATCTTTACAGAACTTCAGCTGGCTGTTGTGGATTGCAAATCCAAGAATCGAGGAATCCCCATTTGTCTTACAGTTTACAGATAGGTTTGAGTAACATTCAGAATATAAACTAAAAATCTCCAGTTTCATTCATAAACTGTAAGTATATGACTTTTTTTCTACCATCCCTAATGGCATCTTCTATCTTATTCCATCTTCCCTGCAAGTATATCAGATATCATTATGACTGTTTACAAGTGAACAATCAAATTAAAAATTTTGAAACGCTTACTTTTGAAACTGCCTCTGAAATATACAAATTCTTTCTCATCAATAAAAATGTGATTTACTTAATAATTGCTAAATATATATTTTCAAAGGGAACCATGCCTTTAAATTTTAACAGAAACAGTTAACCTAAAAACAAAATTCTTTGAAAAGGCACTTTGTTCCTGGTAAGCACATTCCCAGCAGGTTATGTACAGCCATGTTTGGAGATTTGCATAATAACACAACTAAGCACCTGACCTGTCTCTGCATGTAGAAATTAATAACAAAGATCTTTCTCCCTTCTAGGTGTCCATTGCCATAGTTACCTCACAAGTTTTGAAAATATGCTTAAATAAAGGAAGTCGAGTAGAAATTAATCATTGACAAGAAAATAAGTTTCCACGATGAGGTCAGGCTTTTGTGTCTGGGTCACACTGAAGCCTTGGACAATATTCTGATTTGGGCAGAATGGATCGCCTCTGCTCGGAGATCTGACTCTCACAGTCTTTCACAAAATACTGGCTTGCTGATGTGAGAAGTTATGCTACTTTATTATGTATTTGCTCCTCTAGCCATGAACCTTGACAGTGTATGTGTGTGTGTGTGTGTGTGTGTGTGTGTGTGTGTATGCATGTGTGAGCAGAGGAAATGAAAAATAAGTAGGTTTATGGGAATAAATAACTGCTCAGGCGATTTTAGTGAGGGCTCATCCCTTTGCTGGACTATTTGGTGAATGAAAACCTTTACATTTTTTTCCTTATGAAGCAAAAATTCAGAAATAAAAGGGCAAAGTTAATAGCTCCCAATAAGATGGAGATTTCTGAGACGAGCTGAGAGCAGGACTAGCCTTACATGCTTTGTAAACGAGTAAACCAGTAGCCCGGGGCCTGCCCAGTGGTGAGGAGACAGGAGTTCTCACACTTGTTCTGGAGGAATGTAAAATGACACAAACAAGAAATGGGATGGTATAAAGAAATTTACAACATAATTTTTTTTTTTGCTTCATAAGTTCACCCAGAAGAATCTTTCCCAAAGAAATAAGCAGCAGCTTTGTTTAAACAAATATTATGCATAGAGATGTTTGGTTCATTTTGACCCACTGAAATTGATCATGACAATGGCCTTTTATGTCTTTACATATTTGACCTATCCACAAAATCAGACATTTTCTACTGAGAATCATAGTATTACACGGATAGCAAAAATGAGTATTTCATATTATGTAACTTATTTTGTGATATAACTGGTTGTTTAAGAATATTTATGTACTTATGTATTTATTTGTTTGTTTATCGTAAAGGTCTCACATTGTAGCTTGCCTGGAACTAGCAAACCTCTTGTCTTACCCTCTTGTGGGCTGAGACAACTGGAGAATCCCATGAGGAGGAATAGGCCTGTGTGAAAGTTAAAAAGGATTTATATTCCAGGGGAGAAAGAATCACATTCAGAGGCCTGTGTGGCATGGATGGAATGTAGAAAGAATGTTAAGAATGATTGTACGCACCTTTAACCCCAGGATTCAGAATGCAGTGATAGTGCAAACCTTTAATCCCAGCACTTGGGAGACAAGAGGCAGAACCCTGGAGTCAGTGTCACACAGGAAGTAACATCTGAATTGAGTCAGATTGAAGGGCAGGCAAAGTGACTAATCTGAGGAAGGGTTAGCAAAATGAGTCAGTGTGAGGATACCACCAATTCTCATGATAGAAAGGCAAGCTCTCATCTCAGAAGAGTCAGTTATAGGTAGTCAGTTACAGCAGGCAGTATGAGGTGAGCCATCTGAAGCACGCATATGCAGATGGGGAAGAAGGCACAGATAATGAAGCTGTCTGACTGACAGTAAGGCAGAGAGGCTGACTGAGGCAGTATGGAACAGTGAATTACAGAAGCAGGCAGGCTGGAGAAGAGACCAAGAGACACAGAGGCAGTTCAGTAGTAGTCAGTATCAGACAGAAAGTGTGAGTTAGTTTGAGGCTGAGCAGAGCAGTTCAGTCTGAGATAGTCTGAGAGTCAGACAAAGTCTGCCTGAGTCATAAGAGTTCTACCAGAAACAGTAAACTGGCTCAGAAGATCAGTGTAAACCAGTCAACCTGGAGAAGTGTTTGAGCCAGAACAGTGAGTGAGTTGAACTAGAAGAATTAGAGTTTAGGAGGAACTAGTTAGAGTGGCTCAGTCAGCAGTAAGTCTTCTAGGTTTACTAGATTGTACGGAAGTTTAAATGTTCTAGATTGTACTGAGGTTTAAGACTAGATTGTATGGAGGTCTAAACATTCTAGGCCTCCAGGACTAGGACCAGGGATTGAATTAGACCAAAAAATAAATAAATAAATAAACCTCCTTGCCCTGAATCAATAGCTACAACTGGTGAATTAACCCAAAGAATAAAAAGCTTTGAACTGAATTAACATCTAAATTAGGTCTCAGAGGCTTAAGACTGAATTCTACTGAGGACAAAATGTTCCAGGGCTCCAGGACTAGGACTGGTGATTGACATCTACAGTCCTACCTCATCTATCCCAGAGAAAATTCCTTTTTCTCTTATCAACACAGGTCTAGAAGTCTCTTACAAATTTTCTTGCATGCATCTTTAAAATTCCCTAGACTTCAATTATGCAACATTTCTTGTTCAGGAAATTAAAAAATACTGCAAGAACATTTTTCCTAGAGGAGATAGGTCAAAGGTTAAAGTCTAACTTTTTTCATATGAACTAGTGGCAAATTGTGTTCATAAATTTTTATTTAGACTCTATGTTTCAAATCTCTAATTGTTTACCTGAGGCTCAACTACATGCTTGAGGTCTAATATTCCCTTAGAGAACTCTCTCTTGTAAGGTCTTTCGACATTAAGCTCAGGACTAAGGAGGAGAATGAGGAGATAATTTTAATCAAAACTTGCTTTCAAACCCCAAGGAAGATATCTTCACAGACCCTACAGTTGCCAGAGTAGTAGAACTTTGGCAGTTCCCTGGTCCTCATCTATCTCTATTAGCACACAACAGGAACGAGCAGCACAGTGCAGGGTCAGAGTACTGAAGTAAGGAATGGGGTTAACAGCCACCAGTGTCTGAGGATGGGATCTTGTGAAACCTATCACCATTGTTTAGAAAATGATACTAAGGATATATTACACTCAAAAAGTTCAAATTATGGGTAAATAGAATAGGATGTTTCACCTATTATCTGTCTGATTCCAAATTTATAGTTTAAAAAATGATTCATATTTTAGGTATTTTATTTTTGTAATGTTTTTCTAATGAGGTTTTTTTTTTCTTTCTTTCTTTCTGTTTTTTAATGTTTCTGTGATAAATACCATGACTAATTTGGAGAGGAAAGAATTTCTTTGGTCTGAAATGTCCTCACCGCAGTCCTTACCACAGTCCATCATCCAGGGAAGCCAGGGGAGCCGAGGTTTTAGTGAAAACTGAATCAGAAGCCATTAAGGAACACTGTCTACTGGCTTGCTCCTAGGCTCACATTCACCTACCTTTCTTGTATATCCCCGGGCCACATGTCTAAGAATGGTGCCACCCACCATGGATTAGGTCCTCCTATATCTATTAGCAATCAAGAAAATACCCCAAAGGCACAACCATAGGCAAATTTAATAGAGGTAAGTCTTCAGTTGAGGTTCTGTCTTCTCAGGCAGATGATGATCGAGATTAGCCATTTTATGACAAGAAAAATATTCTGAGTATATTCAGAAGAGGTAAGTTTAAATAGGTTGCTAAATCCTAGATAAATCGATGACACAGGATAATCTCTAGCAGCACTGATACTATCTGAGTTTGCTTCCTCTTGCTGTGATAAAACACTGGCTAAAAAGCAAAGTGTGGAGGAAAGGTTTTATTTCATCATACACTTCCAGGTAACAGTCCATCCCTGAGAAAAATCAGGGTAAGAGATTACAGTAGAAACCAGGAGGCAGGAACTGAAGCAGAGACCATGGAGAAATACTGTTTCCTACTGATTTGCTTCTCAGGGGTTACTCAGCTTGCTTTCTTATCCCTCACATAACCACTATGGCATTGGCCTTAGTGGGCTAGGACCCACTACATCAGTCACTAATCAAGAAAATGCCTTCTAGATTTACCTACAAGAAAATTTGATGGAGGAAATCCTCAATTCAGATTTCTTTTTCCCATATATGTCCAGTTTTGTGTCAAGTTGACAAAAATTCACCAAATTAATATTGTCAACATTTCACCAACTGTACAACATTGATTACATATCTCAGGTATTCTAGACTGTGTGTTAAAGAATGAAGACACAAAAACATATGCCGTGTTTATATCCAATCGTCTTACAGTGAAGAAAGAAGAGCTATAAAAAAATGATACAATAAAGTTCCTGTAGGAGCTTTGATAGAAATACATTTAAGTGAGCTAGGGATATGGTTTAGTGGTAGAGTGTTTACATAAATCATAAGAAGTCATGAGTTTGAGCCACAGCAATATTCATACACAGAGATGGGGAGAGATGGAGACAGAGAGATATAGACAGTCAGACAGACAGACAGACAGACACACATACCAGGGTGGGGGGATGGATATGGCTTACGGTTACTGGTTGTTGGGGAGAAGGAAAGGCTCCATAGAACAAGATTTGAAAATTTAAATCATAAACCCCATCTATATAGGAATGCAAGTCTAAGCAGATATCAGGCAAATCTTAGACATATGCAATAAATACCTTCAGTGGAGATTAATTGGAGATCCCTCAAGACCCAAAATGTGAAAGTTTGGTCAAAGGGTGGATCTCAAATAAAGTGAGAGAGAGAGACATTCTGAAGGATCTTGTCAATGACTTTGGGCATTCATGTTTCATCATGTAGCCAATTTATTAGGATGTATGAGCATGAAGTTCTGGGAAGCAAATGTGACCATTGCTGTACAAATTACGGAGCAAAGCTGTGGAAGAGAAGCACTACAGCATTAACGCTTCAGTCCTTAAACATCCCAACTACAGGGTGAGAGGAAGGGCATGAGTCATTCTAAATTTCTTGCTTGCATTATTTGGTGGACAGAAGTGATGTTTGCTGAGTAAGAAAACATGAATTAGATTAGACTGGATATTAGATTGAAAGTTAAAATGAATAGAGGTCTATAGAGGTTCAAAGTGGACATTTTGACTATAAATGCCCAATGGCTGTTAAATCTGGTAGTTTGGCTTGTAGACGATTAGTTTACAAGCTCATTTCTATACCGTTACGTTAGGGTAATACAGTAAGGCAGGGCACAGAACAATTAGAGGCTGGGGCCCTTGCTGCCTCTGCTAAGCCATATATTTCCCTTTAATTGGTGGATTATGAAATCCCCCAATAGGGAAAGTAGACAGCTCGAGCACAGCAGTGTGAGGACATCTAGGCCTTCTGAGGCAATGACTGTATACTAACTAGTATGAAAAATATTTTAATATTTCCAGAACCATATAGCCGTGTCCATAGAAAAGATAGTAATTTTCAGGCTTTGCTCTTGGTATCTCTTTTGAGGCCCATTATGACTTTATTTGTTCTTAATTACTTAGCAAAACTACTAAGAGAAAAAGAAACATAATAAGGGGGAAATACAGCTTTTCCAAACTCTTGTCAGAGTTACAGAAGGACTATCCTATCCTCAGGGCAACAGATCTTACTGGGGCCTCAAGAACTGGTAGCTCTGAAGCGAATAAAGGAAGATCACCATGGATACCATGTAAGCAGCCAGCTCTGAACAAGGTGACCTGTTATATAGGCTATGGCCACACAGGCCAGCACATGACAAAAGGATTATACTCTTCAACATGGGCAATTCTTTCATGGGAGGGTGGCTGGCCGGTGGAAGGTACACCCTTCCTCACTGAACTTCTAAAGGGAAGCATTTGAGGATAATGCTCATACTCTAGAAAAAGCTATTCCTTTGGGAGAATGAACATGATTAAACTAATTAGGAGTTGTCCTATACCGTTTAAACTTCCACAGACATTTCCGTAAACTTTTTGCAGAGTATACTACAATCCAGACATATCAAACTGGACACAAGTAGACCAAATCTGTACCTTCTAATCATAAAATTAAGATTGGTGCTCTTATCTTTGATTTTCTTTAATGTCAACTTTCAGAATTGCACCTTGGTGGTTTGAATGTGTGTGAATGTGGGACTGTCTTGGAGCTGAAGTGAGGTAGAAGGCATACCTAGAACCCTGGAATTCTCATGCTGACAGTGGCAGATGTTCATTCCCTCCCTTCCGCAGCTCTGACAGACCACAAGCTAGGCTGCCTGCTCACAGCAAGGCACAGCCCCCTCAAAGGTATGTGACCTGGCGAATTGCTTATCTGGAGCAGTAGCACTTCTCTCTATGTAACCATATAAGGTCTCTCCCTCTGGTCTCTGGAAAATATCTAGGCCCAGGCTGTGAACCTCAACATGCAAATGGGGCTGCCAATCCTAGGCCAATGAGCTTCCCCTGATGTCCCTGGATGCTAGAAACCCTTCCTTCATTATATATGTGACCCTGTCCCCCCTTCCCCCCCCCCAAAAAAAGGGATTAAGCCCTCTGCTGCACTCCCAGAAATTCCTTACATTTCTGCCAGCTCTTAAATCAACCAATCTGGGACCCACCTGGATGCATAGACCCATGCTAGCTATTTTCCTTCCCTGAAGTTAAGCTAGTGGCCCATAGCTTAGCCACCTGCAGGGGAGGAAAATAGGACCTGGGGGAAAAAACCTACATGTGAACAATCTTTCCACTATTATGGGTTCCCAGTTTCTTATCAGAAGTTTTTTTTCTTTCTTTCTTGAAAATGTTCTTCTATCTTCTTGAAATCTAACATTTTGCAATGTCACAAGCTATAAAGAGAATATGAGTAAGAATGATGGCTATAGAGTGTTTTTCATTTTCAGAAGATTCTCTGTATCTTCTGAAGGGGTCTCTGGTCTTTGAAGAGCATGAGGACATTTGACCTAAATGGAGGGGACTCAGTTTCTGACATTTATATTATTTCTTGCCTAGCAAACCACAAAGTCTCTATTAATTATAAGAGCACAGAGCACTGTGCTTGCAAACATTATATAAAAATCCAAAATACGCATTACAAAGACATTTGCAAGCTGTTTGCACTTTTAAAATTCAGAAAATCAATCCCCATTCCTACCAACACAAACAGTGATACGAAACAGAGGAGGTGGATTCTATTTTTGATGTCTCCTCCGTTGATAACCACAGAGATGTGACATGAAGCTTCCTTTTATATTCAGGCAGCCTTTTCAAACCCCACCTCTCTCAACAGTTTCCTATGATATCCTACATGTGTCCTGTACTACACTTGCTTTGTGGGGGCTGTGGGGGTGGGGGTGGGGGCTGGGTGGGAGGAGTCTTGTACTATTCTACTTATTTGCCTTCACAAATGAATGAATCTGTGAATGTAGCTACTGTGAGAGTCAATGTATCTATGACTGTATCTCTTTTCAGTCTCCACAATTCCTCATATTTACATCTCTTTTACAACCTGCCTTATCCAATAGTATTGAACCGAGGACTAAGAGACTGGGGTCTTCAAAGAAATTATGTAACTTCTAGGTATCGCAATATTCTACATCTGTAAATTAAGGATAACGATGCTTTCTAACATGTATGACCAACACAAAATTAAACAGTCTACAAAACGCCTGATACTCAAAAAGCTCAATATATACTAGCTACTCATTACTTCACAGGGAGGAAATATCAGTTTGTGGGTTTTTCACTGAATTTTTATTAGTCACTGCAGGCAACTGAATAAGGAAGAAGGAATTGAAAGGCTCGCTGCTGGGCCTGCATATAAAGGGGCTTGCTTTACAATTTGACATGCCTCCATTGATCAACTGTATCCTTTGCTTGAAAGGCTATCAGCTTGAAGTTCATATCATAATATAAACTCTGGTCATAATTAGTGACCATAATTAGTTTTTGCCATGTTTACATTTTAGATAGGAACTGGGTGTTATTAATTGCTATTAGTTGTAATATATTGTTAAATTACTCACTTTGTAATGAATTTAAACTGGAAAAATTTACATTATCATCATCATCATCATCATCATCATCATTATTTTAAAAGTTTAGTCTTTTTTACACACCTTCTGACTTCTTTATGGGACAATATTGCTTTCCCTTCATTTAAATTCCAGTCTTGGTACTATCAACGGAGATTTGGAAATAGGGAGATATCGCTTTGATTTCTGTTTTCAATTACTACACTGAGTAAAATCCAAAACCTCCCCCATTCCTC
Organism: Cricetomys ansorgei; assembly: GCA_026225945.1. Lineage (NCBI taxonomy): Eukaryota > Metazoa > Chordata > Mammalia > Rodentia > Nesomyidae > Cricetomys > Cricetomys ansorgei. Next base: position 6,949,386 of record JAMJFZ010001796.1, read on the forward strand.
CTCTTCGCTCTTCCTCTCTCCCTCCTTTATTTCCTTTTCTTTCTTCCTCCCTTCATCCCTCTTTCCCTCCCTTCCTTCTTTCTTTCTTTCCTTCTTTCCTTTTTTGCCTCCTCCTTCTTGCAAATTGTCCTCTTCCTTTTCTTTTCTTCTTTTTTTTCTCCCAGAGACAAAGTCTTGCTCTTTATCCCAGGGTGGGCTCATCCTGCCTCAGTTTACCAACTATTGGGATTACAAATATGGGTCACTATGCCTGGTTAGAATTTTAAGGCTGGCCTTGAACTCACAGAGATCTGCCTACCTCTGCCTCTGGAGTGCTGGGATTGTCGACATGTGCCACTATCGCCTGGCTCAAATGTTAGCCTTTTTTAAAAAAATAGTATCACCTTCCTTAATACTTGTATGACTTAGGTTGTATTACTTACAAAGTAGCAATTTAATTTAATAATTTCAGAATAAATAAGTTTCTAATACTGCTTTGCAATCTCGTTTTATTCATTACAATATTCTTCAAGTTAGGGAGGTAACTCACAACAAGAAGGGTAAGTAGAAGAAAAGGGTCACTTGCGACCCATGTGATAGAAAGCAATGAGAAAAATGAGTACTCATTATATATGAATATACTTGGAGGCCACGTTCTTTCAGCATAAAAAGCACACACACACAAAATTTAATTTTAATATAATTCTGCCTCAGAAACAATATAAGAGATTTAAAAATTGACCCCAAACCTAACCTCAAAGGCAAAATAATTGTCACAAGGACAAACTTTGTAGCAAGGTATTTACTTTTGTCTAATCTAATAGTACTTTTATTGTTTCAATTACAGATCAAAATAAGCAGAATATGTATGTTTCCTATCTTAATTTGACCACATAACCTTCACCTTTGTGAATATACATACATTTAAGAAAGGCAAAAGGAACAGATCTCTCAAATAATGGAAGTGAAACTTGGATTATTTTACATGAAATTACCTCCTTTCATGTGCTAAGTATTAAATGTATATAAACAATTTAAAAGATTTTTAAATTTTTAGTTTTATTTGTGTGTGTGTCTGTGTATACCATGTGAATGCATGTTCCTCTGAAGGCCCTTAGAGGGTGTCAGGTCCCATGAAGCTACCAGTGTTTGTGAGCTGCCAAATATGGATGCTAGGAACCAGACTTAGCTCCTCTGATAGAGCAGGAAGCTCTCTTATCTGCTGAACCGTCTCTACTCCAAAACTCTACTATAAATATTTAAAAAGTTCGGTAAATAGAAAATTATTGCAAAATAAGTATGGCCTTGGTAAAGATGGGATCAAATATAGAATCTTATGCAGTTAGAACCCACCCTGTCTCCAAATTAATGTTTATCTGCTTTTAATCATACTCCTACTATCCATATCTGTAACACAGAGGATCAAGTACTTGAACTACTTGGTTCAGTATATCAAGCAAATACAGGAAATTGGCTGCAGATTTCTCTTCTCTATTTAAAGTTGTAGATCAAATTGACATAGCTGTATGGCAGGAGTAACTAGAGCCCTCCCCCAATAGCCTCCCCTGCCATGAGTGGCAAAGGATTCCCATCTCAGAAGCAGATGGCTCCTGGAGTTACACCACTGTTACTAATGTGCAGGTCCTGAAGAGTTTCTGGACAATAGTCTAAACTGTCTCACAAATTAAACCAAAAAGTCCTTCGGAGTCCTTGTTTCAGGAAAAGATAATTTTGGGATGTAGAGAGAAAGTTTGTTGAATCTAGAAGGTATAAACTCACACAACTAAAAGAGCTGAATGTGAATTGAGACGGTGTATAAACAAAAAAGACAGACAGCAGGGCACATTTGCCTTTATTTACCCCTGCATTTCTGATTGTGTCCCATTAAGACAAACAGTTTTCTACAGAACTATTTTTATGTTTATCACAGTTTTTCAAACTCTTGGCTTGGGTGAATTAGAAATATAAAAACATTCATCCACAGAACCTCAAGATTTTAGTACAGAAAAAAATAAATGTGCCCACCTTATGACCCTGTGTACATCTAGTCTTCTCTCAATAAGAGACTAGAAATGTTTTTCATACAACCTCCATCTACCAGGCACACCTCTCCTGTGAAAAGAGCAGGTACATCTAAAAGTCAGCTGGCACAGCTCACACATACTTTGCTATAGAAACGTTTACTTAGATAATCTCTAGAAGAGATAAGAAATGGATTATTTTTGAAAGCATGTGACAATCTTCAAAAATACATTTTTTGAGTGTGAAGTTTATGTTAAATATTAAAAAGAAATGATTCTGCATTTATTGTGTAATACTTGTTTGTTTTTCTGTATTTTATCAGAAGGCAATGTTTTTAACAGTGGGTGATATTTCCACTGAAACTTGATTTAAGACCATGAAAACATACTTTAAGAATGTTTATAGTCTTTCCATATTTTCCCAGAGAATATCTGCAATAAAAAGAAGGCAAGAGAAGAAAGGAATTTCTTCTATAAATCGAATAAAGAGACTCACAATGGGTCAGCAGCTTTAAGCTGTAGCTGACTTAGCACCTGCTTTTGTATAGCTTGCAAGTTGAAGATTGATTTCACATTTTTAAAGGGATAAAGAAGGAGGAAAAGAAGGAGGAGGAAGAAAAGAAGGAGAAAGTAGTGGAGCAGAACAAAAGAGGACTAAGAGAAGAAAGAGAAAGAGGAAAGGAAGGAGAAGGAACGTGTGTATGTTATCAATTTCATGTAAAAGAGTTGCTATCATTCACACGAATACCAATATAGTCTATAGACTTTTCTATTACTTTCCTCTTTTCTTTCTGTATGTTATACAATACCAAGTCTTACAACCCACAGTCACTCTCAAGCGACTACATACATGTCTAATCACTCCTCATACATACATTTCCTAAGAGCTCCATGTCCCTGAAGACACAGATAATCTGATCTGGATATCATCTTCAAGTTTTGAAATGGACAACTTGGCAAGTAAAATGAGTATTTGATTAAATATAGGTGTTAGTACGATAGGAGAGGGACAAATACACAGCCTTCTACTTAAAAAATGGTACGCTACTTATCACTGACTATATTTAAATAAGGACCGGCCTAATTTTCATACTCATTTCAGAGAACAAAACCCTTAGTGGTTGACTACTATAATCTACATAACATTTAAAGTACTTTAAAGTGGAAAAAAAAAGGTTGAGCTCTAATTATTAGCAAGGCATAACTTTGGGTCTTCTATTAATTTCATCTCTATATAAGGAAATAACAGTGGCTTGAAAAGTATGGGCTAAAGTCTTTGTCCATGGGTACCGTAACGTCTATACTTGACAAATGTCGTAAATGTGGACAAGTATCTTTCTATTAGTGATTCAGAAAGAGGAGGTTCTTGATTAGATTACCTTTTCCATGAGTCCATGTAAACTGAGTTTAAATATCAATGCTACATTCCCATTAGGATTACTTCAACCTGATTAATTATTTGTTATTTCAAGAAATATACCTGCAGGAGTGTTTGCTATGGTTTATTCAAACCTGTTCCTTTGCAAATACTCTTTAAAATTTAAATACATCCCAGAATAGGAAAACTTTGCTATCAGTGACTTTTATAAAAGCAGTTATATTTGTCTCCCCTCCCTTTTTCTGTGCAATGCAATACCTGTACTGATTGGGTAATGCAGGATGGATCTTGTGGGTTTTTTTTTTTTTTTTTCCTGTAACACTGAGACAGGATTCACAGATATGTTTACAATTTGACTTCTTTCCAAGGAATAATAGAGATGGGGGCATTCCATATGCTAGTAATTAATTGGGTAAACTCAATAGAAAGGGAGTTTTATCTTTCTCCTCTCTAAAAAGCACCACTATTTTTACACTAGGTACAGTACTTTCTTTAAGCAAGTACCTTTGCCTATTAACATTGCAGGCAATCCCCACCAAATTACATGAGCTTGACATCCTCTTAAAGGGCATCATTACATTTTGGCCTCTGATGATAATCATCATGATCTGAAATGGCCACTGGCAAGCCATATCTTTGACATTTATTATACAATCCTTAGTGGTCTCTTTACCATAGTCATAAGGGATGCTTTGTAACGGTAGTAATATTAATTGCTGCCATTATCTTGCCTCTCATGTTAAATTTTGGGTCAAATGATTGGTATAAGTCTAAATGAGCAGTCGGGGATGAAAAGGACAAAGGAGTAGGAGGAAAATACATGAGAAGACCGAGCCCTGCCGCATACAGAGAGGTAATTTACACAAATCGGCTAGACGAAAACAGATGGGAAGAGGGAGAGTGGGAGAGGGTTGACTAATGACACCTGACTGCCAAATGACCCTGTGGGTTTGAACGCTGGCAGGACACCTCAAACTGTGCCAGCAGCCACTTGGAACTGCCTGGTTTTCACTCACATTGCATTTAACAGACTAACCTTGGTCTTTCTATTGTTACCATCGCCAGGGAAATTTACACCATATCTAATCACGCTCCAGAAAATACACTTTCTAACTGGGCTCTCTTCTCTAAGAGGCCATGTGTTACCGAACAGTCCGTGAGTGTATTGTTATGGAGCCTGTGCTTCCAACAGGGAAAATTTGACACGTTTGTTCTTTTAAGTGCCTCTTTTGTAAACCTATAGTGTGTGGTGCCTTTTGTGGCTTAATAAGAGCAGTAAGGGGAAAAAAAAGACATTACTTATTCTGAGAATATAACCATATTATTAAATACTTTGCTCATGGTGAATTATGTTTGACCCTGACAGGTGAGGCGTTCTTAGACCTATATAAAGTGGACTCCTACCAATGCCCCATTCTCTCCACATTGACGCTTTAATCTCTTTACAAATACCAAATTAATGTCCCCAGCTGTATATTTAAATACACTCTGGGCTTGGAATAAAGAATGTTAGGTTACTGATTGCATTGCCAAATAGCTAATAAAAGTAGAAACAAAACAGAATAACACATCTTAGCCTATCTACGCTTCATTTTCTAATCCCTATAACAGGAATATGTTCCTAGTGTGCTACTGTGAAGGGGTTTAAAAGACAAATGGTGTGTTTGGTTCTGAAGCTTGGGTTGCCAAAGCATACGATTTGTTCTAAGTTTATTTCCAGAAAAAAGGTGAAGAAATAAACTAACAAAGAATGACAATTCTTCATTAGGGCAGGAGATGGAATGCTCTTGTTTGGGGCAGCATGCATCCCACATGTTTGATCTTAAGGAATAGTCAGGTTCCCAGATAGGGAAAGAAATCTTGATGTTAAGTCTTTGGAGAAGCCTCCCTCTTTGGGCTCAGGAAGAAGCAATGTGGATAGTTGCTATGATAATACAGGAATTCATAAGCAGCATTTATGCATCTGAAAAAGTTTACACATGTTAGTGAAGATGGACTTTCCTCATTTTTTTCCTCTTTAAGGAATACCAAGATTATGATGGAAAAGTGAGCAGAAAGCAAATGCTGAGGTCCAAACTATACTTATTATTCCTAAAGAGTATAATGTTAAGTAAACATTACTGCTTTCAATTGAGAAGTGATTTTTCTCTTATCCCCCTCTTTCCTGGCACCTTAGAGAAGAGATTACAATGTCCAGCAGGAGGAAAATAACTGTGTTGTGACTTGAATGGGAAATGCCCCACATAGGCTCCTGTGTCTGAGTATTCAGTAACCATATTTTGGATCTCACTAGGGGCTACCCTTGAGGTTGGTTAGTTCCTCTCATATCTGCTTCTTGCTTTCTGACAAGGGATTCAATGTGACCCTTAGGCTCCTGTCTCTACACCTTTTCTATCATGTGGAAATAGATTCCCCCCAAAATTGTAAGCCTCACTAAAGACCTCTTCCTGTCAGCAGCTTCTTGTCTGGCACTTAGTCACAGTCAAAAGAAAAGTAATTAACATTAGTTGCATTTCAAATCTAAATAATAATAATAATAATAATAATAATAATAATAATAATAATAGAAGAAGAAGAAGAAGAAGAAGAAGAAGAAGAAGAAGAAGAAGGAGAAGAGGAAGAAGGAGAAGAGGAAGAGGAAGAAGAAGAAGTAGTTAATAGGAAATTCCTAGAAAACCATCCATTCAACCTGGTAATAAAATTACTATCCATTTTATATTTTTTAATCATTTCCAGTTCTGCATCAAAAAGAACTTAAAGGTTATATATATTATAATTAATTATATATAATTTATTTTGTCCAAACTGATGGATGGAGGCCGCTGCCATGGGAACAAACACATTCTAAATTATGAAAGATGGTACAGCCTTGCATCTTGGCCTTGTATGGCAGTAGACATTCCATATTCTAGCTCTTGGGAAGAGGCAGCTTCTCAGGTTCTCACAGGACATGCATTTAGAAGACAAACTCTTAGAGAAGCTTCAGAGCTCTCTGTGCCCTGGAGTCTAGAGATGGCTGAGGGAATTGCTAGGCCATGTAGAAAGATGGGAAGAAACAACAGAAGACATATGGAAATCCAAAAGTAAAGGGAGAGAATGTAAAACCAATTAAAATGATTATATATTTATTAAAATTAAGAGTAAGCAGGAGAAAGGTAATATATGAAAGAGTCAAGCCACCAAAAATAGGAGTAAGAATGCAAAACTAGGAGTAAGAACTAAACAGCCTGGGCACATGACCTCACACTGTGCCTTGGGCCTGCATCTTACTATGAGTTTTGGAGACTCATTTGGTTTTCTAGCAAGCCTGGATGAGGTGCTCCAGCTTAGGGTGTAACCTGACATTATTTCTCATCACTCTCTCCCCTCAAAAAGGTAAAGCAGAGAAAAACTCTTTTAAGAAAATTAATATATTTAGGACAAAATCTATTCATCATTTTTTGGTAGCAGCAAACATAACTTACTACATTTTAAACATGAAATGCTGTGTAATAGTCACATAAAATATCACTAACATTTTGTTTTTCTGTGTCAGATGCTGGATGGGACTTAGGGCCTGTGTATACTAAGTATATGTTAGAAATCAAGGGTTCAACAACTATGCCATGTCCCCAGTTCTTGGGTTTGTTTGTTTAAGACTCTATATACAGCTAAACCTTATCCTGAACTGATGATCATCTTGCTTCAGCATCTTAAGTGCTAGGATTATAGGTACATGCCAGTTTGCCTGGCTTAGTTTTGTTTTATTTTGTTTTTTAATAGCTCTGGAAATTAGTATAAAATGAAATTAATGAGCTAATGAATCTCCCAATGGTCTGTATCCAACTGTCTACCCAGAGCAAGACATTCCTAAAGGATTCAGCACTCCTGAGTTGCCCAGTGGCAAAGGATACCTATGTTTTTTACTTTACCACAAAGCTTATGATGGTATTTTTAATCTGAAGAGTCTCCAAGGCTATTTAGATTAACGTGGTAAATTTCTTTACTTGTTTGAAATTCTCTCTCCCCTGTGGTGAAGAAACTATTATTTTAAAATAGATTTATGAAGAAAAATATCTTAAACTCATGTAGTATGGCCATGCGAGAAGTAACACAAAGAACAAGAGAATTTGGAAAGAGTTTATTAGAAGTATAAATGTTAAATTGTCCACTTTTCTAAAGCAGTCTCCTAATTTTAAAATCACTCTTCTTCAAAAGAAAAGCTTTAGATTCCCTAATGCTTTTATGTTGCTATAATTTCTACCCAGAAGAAAAAGAGAAGATGGCCAAGGAATGTGTGTGGCCTCTAAATACATTCCTGAGATATTAAGATAAATATAGCTTCCAAATGTAACATTAAAGTCTCGCTCTACATTAAAAGCACATCAGTGGTTCTTAAAATTTATTCCTGTACCAAAAGAATTAGGGGATGAATCGAGGTATGGGCCAAAATTAAGCTAATGGAAGCAGAAAAGTCAAGATGACTGCTCATTTCCTCTTTTATCAACGTGTAATAGGTTATAACACAAAGACAATTCTTGTGCTAATTTTTCCCAACTTTCTTTTGCATAGTTATTTTCATTGACCATTTGCTTTTTAAAAAAATATAACCCCTAAGTTCCATAAAACTTCAGGTATTATGAGTGGCATTCTCATGGCATGCCACACAATCCTTTTGCATTGGAATAATAAGAGAACAGATACAGCTTAAGAACCAAGTGTTTCTGTCCTCCCCTGTCTGGTGCTTTGGTGTTGTATTTAATGTGCCTCCCCTAACCTTTCATTTGTGATGATGCTCCTCCTTAAGAGAGATGTGGATGCTTCTGTCTATTAACAGAAATCTTTGTACCTTTGACTTTAAACGTCATGTGTCATAGAGGAGAGAAAATTCAGGACACAGATAAAATGTCTTAGACCAAATGGGAGAGGGAATGACCAGGTGGGATGAAGAAAGGTCACTGCTTTCACGGTATGATTATGGTGGCATGATAGTGAGACTCTGGAGGTGAAATGGCCCCTTTGATAACACAGATGGTGGGAAAAGGAGCCACTTGCATGCTATGATTTGAATTTGTCCTCCTGAAGCTCACGTGTTCCTGGATTTCTATGTTGGGTTTGGAGGGAGGGTGTTTGTGAGTTAATAAGGGCTGGATGAAGTCATGAATATGCCCCAGTTATGAGAGTGGTGGCCTCTGCAAAGGACATCTGCATTTTTACACTTCTCTTTCTTCACCATGTAACACTGTCTGCCTTGTAATGATGAAGCAAGGAGGCTCTCAGTGAATACTAGCATCATGTTCCTAGACTCTCCAGCCTCCACAGTGGGGACGTGTATGTATGAGTGTGTGTATGTGTGTGTGTGTGTGTGTGTGTGTGTGTGTGTGTGTGTGTAATACATTAAAAAGAAAATGGAGGAAAAACAAGAGAAGCTGGATGTTGTGGGTGGTGCACATCATTATCACGAACATTTTTTATGTCTTAGTGCTCAGAAAAATGGATTTATTGTTCCTTATACCAAAAATGTTTAAAACTCCTTGTACATTTTGTTTTGTATTTAACACAGTTTCAGTTATTTTTTTTTGACTCTTTGTGATAATTCTGCTTTTTTAATTTTTTTCTTTTGTTTTTCTTTTTGGCAGTCTTCATCATTTGTCCTTGTTTCTATAGCCCTTTTCAAGTGAACATCTTGATATGGCCACAAGTCATGAAAATCCCTCTTAAGTCCTTCAGACCTATTAGTGGCAGTTCCCATCTAAATTGTATTGCTTTTTGTAAGCAATTCAAGGTCATTTTGCACATCACCAGTTTTTCAGTATCATTATGAGTCTATACCCATAAATGTTGTCCCATTTACATAACAGTACTCATCATACCCATCATAAGTGGCCTTATATGTACATCACATTATCACTGTGTACTGATTTTGAATACTTATTCTCTAGTAAACATGTTGAAGACTGCTGAAAATGCACACATGAGACATACGTGGTATCTAGCTCTCAAGAACCATAGTCTACATACAAGTAATATACAAGTTGTATTTAGACATTTAGGAATGTATAAAAGTGTATGCATGTATATGTAACAATAATCAATGAAAACAAGAGGCCGTGAATGTGAAAGAAAGGAAGGAGGGGTACTGGGAATATTTTGAGGGAGGAATGGGAAGGAGAAAATGATGTAATTATATTGTGATCTTAAAATTCAAAAGGAATTAAAAAAAAGAATCATAATCTGGCAGGGAAGAGGAAACTTGTTTAAAGAAGTATTTTAAATCCCTTGAATGTTCTAGACAAGGGCAGATACTATGTAGGGTACAGGACACATTGGATAATGAAAGCATTTAAGCTTAATCGAATCCTGAACACAGTTAATGAAAAAAAAATAAAAATTAAAAAAGCAACATATTTATTCTAAGTATTAAGTTTATGCTTGGTGGTATAGCTATGCTTTCAGAGGGAGGCAGAAGTCAGTTTTCTCTCTTGTGTGTGTGTGTGTGTGTGTGTGAGAGAGAGAGAGAGAGAGAGAGAGAGAGAGAGAGAGAGAGAGAGAGAGAGAGAGAGATCATTATCACTTGTTCATGGAGAAGGAGAGATAGTGCATGATAAGGAATTTTTCTTTCTTTAAAATGTGAATAAAGTATGGAAAATTTCAGGCAAGTATGCCACTCAGGAGATGTGTGCTACTTTCTTACAATGACACCAGAGCTTTGACATGGAATAAACATATCAATTAAATTCTCCTAACCTATGTTAGATGACTAGTTTTTTGTTTCTAAATCTTTTTCTTTTTGCAAAATAGAATAAGAAGAAATCAAGATGCCTTTTTTGTCTCCATATACTGTTTTAATATTTTTACTCAGAACTTTGAAGATAGTACCATGTTATTTTATTAGCATTTATTTATGATGACCTGTGGTTAAATTAGGTTGGTTTGATTGATTTTTCTCATTAATCCAAAACGTAATCTGTCATTCAATGTCCAGACAGTTCTCAGTGTCTCTCCCCCGTAGACTCAGATAAATGGATATCTGAGTTCATCCTTTGGAAAGAAGTCTCTGTAACAGGTTGACTGAATCCTGACTTCCTGAGGGTATACAAGCTACTCTTTGTAAGACCTTCATCTCCTGGGATCAAGGCAAATGCTTGTGGTTGCTTTGATTTCCTCTGACACACGCCTTTTCTTTTTGCTACTAGTTTGTTCATCTTCATCAATGTTTTCATTGTGGAGAACATGAATTAATTTCTCACTATGTAAAAGACATCATTAGATACTCACTGTGCCTCATTTTACACTCATTAACTACCACATGTATGTTAACATTTATAGGTGTACCAGGCTATAGGCAACACTACTACCATTTTACAAATGAAGAGCCTGAGTGTTAGAAAGTTTCAACAGAAAAAAAATATATATATAATGCTTTGTAGAAGTAAAAATCACATTTTTAAAAACTAGTAATCCTATTTATTGCTTCAATTATTTTGATTTTTCTTGGATTCTGCTTAGAATATTACTTTGATTCCACACAGAATTCTTCATTCTCTTTAATAAACAAGAGCATAAGAAAACATCTCTCAAGACTTTGGCTTTTGGGTATGGAAGGGAGATCTGCGTACATTTATAGCACACATAATTGGCAAATGCCTCAGGCAAAAAGACAAACATAGCACATGGCCTGCAGGTTGCTGGAATAGCTTCCTCAGTGCCAATTGCTGGAGCATCAGAGTGAAGCAGTGCTGGGAGGCTTCTCTGGACATTCTTTCTCTAAAACAGTCCAGAGAAACCATTGGTCCACATCCCCCTCAATCCTTTATGGTAACTACAGAGTCAAAGATAAAGGGTGTTTTTCTTCTGGGCTTCTCATATAAATGCAAAGGCATTTCATTCCCTCTGTTTTGTACATCGACTGAATTCAGTATAACTGACTCAGTAATCACTTACTTATAACCAAATAATTGGAAGAACCCCAAGCAGTTATGGGTTCTGTTGTCATGATAAGGCCCTTCTTGTGTCTATGTCATACACTGTGTAAATTTAGATGACTATACTTCTTAGTGTGCCAAGGTCAGAAAAACCATCAAGGAGCTATAAATGAGGGGATAGAAATAAGAATGGAGGGATGAAGGGAGCAGAAGAGGGGGAGGAAGAGACAGAGGCAGAGGGAACAAGAGACAGAAAAAGAGAGACAGAGAAACACACACAAAGACCCAAAGAGACAGAGACAGAGAGAGGAGAGAGAAGGATACGGATATAAGAAAAGGGAGAGAGAGAGAGTAAATAGGATTGTATGCTAAGAAACATAATTTATCAAGATCAATTCAGAAAAAAATTTATAGAAAGGAACGGCTAAAGAAACCTTGCAAGGTCCCTTCATTTTGGGAGTCTGTTAACTGCATATTAAAAACGAACCAGAATATTGACAATTAATTTTTAGCCTTAGCTGTATCATTTACTTATAATCAAATAGTTGGAAGAACTCCAAGCAGCTATGGTTTCTGTTGTCATGATAGAATGTCAAGACCAAATGGAACTTGAGGAGGAAGAGGTTTTTTTCATCTTAGAGTTCCACTTCACAGTCCACCACTGAGGAAACTCAGGGCAGGAACCCAGAGAGAGGAGCTGATGCAGGGGCTATGTAGCATGGTCCTTCTTGCTTGCTCCCCTTAGCTTGCCCTACATGGTTTCTTACAGAATGCAGGACTATGTGCTTAGGGGATAGGCACACCCACTCTAATCAACAATCAAGAAAATGCACGTCAGACTTCCCTACAGGGCCAACTTTCTGGAGGCATTTAATCAATTAAGATTCTCTCCAGGTGTTTCTTTACCTTGTGCAAGTTAACACAATACTAGCCAACATGGATCTGTTTTCTCCTAAGCTCAGTGCCCTTAGACAACAATATCATTAAGATCATTATTTATGTCTCAAAAGAACTATCAAGAAGGCCTTAGGTGATTTTTCTGCTGTGCAATATTCCATATTCTGTGCTCTATGTTCTATGTTATGGTTAGAAAAAGAAACAGTCAATGCTTTTAAATATCCATCTCTTATGGACAACTATCTTCTGAAATTTGCTTGTATCATGGAACATTGATGACTATACCTATAATCTGTTTCTATATTTCTAATTATAAAGAATCTGAAATTGGTTTAAGACTTGCCAATGAAACACACACAGGTTTACTTTGTTATGACCAGAATAAAAATCCTTAAAGATTCTCTATTCATCTTCTTCTTATATATCCCTTGTCTGTTTCATTTATACACTGGTAAAGATGAGTCAAGTCAAAGGATGACCAGATACTCTGTGTGTTCTTCCAGCCACTTTGCAAAGTTGAGAAGGTGACTTGACACCTTCCCCCAAGTTTGGACAAGTCTACTTAGTGTGTCCTAATCTCTAACTATATTTAAAACACATATTCTATTTTATATATGCAGGAATACGTTATTAATGACCAGAGCTCCTTAAGGATTGATCTCCTTTGAGTGCTAAAAATCCACACTACTTCAAGGATACAGAGCCTAGTCAAATTTACCTACTTCATTTGACACTGGGTAGAGATTTTTAAAATCATACAATCTTAACATGAGAAGTATATCCCAGGCAGTATTTTCCTGATAAATATCTCTTATTCAGAGTAGAGAGAAAGTGAGCAGGCAGTGTTGTGAATTGGCCAGAACTCCCTCCCTTGAGCTTGCCCATCCCTCACGCTCACAACACTCCCACCCTCTGTCTCCACATACTGCCAGGCCCTCTGAGCCCAGTACCTGTCCTGGGTCATCAGCAGGATTGAGACATCAGTCCTATGTAAACCCATGGGCTTCGGACTCTATTTTGTCTCCTTCTCTCCTCCTTTTCCTCTTTCTCTCTTTGTCTTTGTCCTTCTTCCTTTGTCTCTCTCTTTGCCTCTCTCTGCTTTTTGTCTCTTTCTCTCTGTGCCTGCCCCTCTCTCAGTTCCTTGCTATTTCTGCCTCTCACCATGATCTCTCTCTCTCTCTCTCTCTCTCTCTCTCTCTCTCTCTCTCTCTCCCTCCCTCCCCTCTGCCCCCTCCTCCTTTCTCTGTCTACAGGGTCCTGTGGTACCCGACTCAGGGTCTCTCCCCGTCCTCAGTAACTAATAAACCTTTACTAAAACTCACCAGCTTGCATGAGCTCATTGCTTTCTGCGCTTATAAAGATTTATTACAGGCAGGATAAGGCAATATATATATATTTTTTCTGCTCATGTTATTTGTGTTTTAAGGATAGAAAAATTTTGAACTTCCAGTATAGCAATTTCTGTTGAAAGGAAATTCAATTATTACATTGTAATGATGATTGCTTTGCTGATAAAATTCCTGATAATAATAGTCCACCCAAATGTTTCTTGTTTTATAAATTGCTTGTCAGTTTCTCCTACTACACTTCCCAATTAGGGAAAACAAAGCACAAAACAAGTAGGACCCCCATCTTAGATGACAGCAGCAGCAGTCAGTTAGAGAATACTAGCCACCGAGTAGCTTTCTCAGTCTTCATTGTAGGTCTCTCTTGTCTACAATTCAGTTTCTTTTCAATGCACATGGTACCAATTTCTCAAAAGTGTATTGTAAGAATATTAAAAATATCAATCTACATATCAAATTAGCACCCAAATCATGTGGAATAAATCCACATGGGCTCACACAATTTACCCTTCAGACCTCGATATTCTGGTTATCCTTTGCTTTGTTTCTTGTGAGGAATAAATTGTTTTAATATTGCATTTTTTACAAGGACATGGAATGCACAGTGCCCCCAAAGTACTTGACTTTTGTGGTATTAAAAAAATCATAAGTTGGAAAAATCTCAATATTTGAGCAACAATAATAAAAATTGCTCTGGGCTGAACTTCTGGGTTTTTGTATCACAGTCCACAGGAATAAAAAAAAATGCAGCCAAGTAATAAACCTGGAAAATATGGGCTACTAATGGAAATGCTGACAGATTCTCGAAGGTGCTACTGTAATATCTTGAATCTGATTTAGAACAAGCTTCCAATAATGTTTTTTCTAAGCCAGTCTTTTGGGGAATTTAAGTTTTAAAAAAGAGGGGTTTTCCATGACTTCCACCTCAATGATTGATGGAAATGTGAGGGATTTGTGACCATATGCCTCAGGGCAACTGTAAATAAGATCATGGGCACCTGTAACAGGAAAGCAAGTGTGAAGAAACTTCTGTCCTTTAAAAACCCACCCAGTTATAAACTTCATTTCATAGTATGAGAACCCCCAAGCATCATGGATTATACTGGTGTGTTTTCAAGCTTGGTAGTAAAGTATCCTCTCACTTAGGGATGTACTATAGAAGTTTTACCTAAGAGAACAAAAGCAAGGGCAGCTGCAATGACGAAAGGGGTTCTAGAAGTTTCCAAGCCACCCCACTGATAACCATAAGCTGTGTTCGCTCTCATTCTCCACACAGTTTTAGTGAAAGCTACCTGATGTATGCAAAATTTTTTATATTTCAAATTTTACTGATTAAGCTAATAAGTTTTATTTCCTACAATCATCTAATTAAAGTAAAAATCCATTTAAGTGTGAGTACTGTCAATCTGAAGTTGCTGTATTGTCCCATGCCTAGTGTCCTGCAATCAAGTCACCAAAAGAAAGGCAATGTGTGGAGATTCTTAGGTGAAGTTGAAAAATAGTCTCTCTGTGGCAAAATCACAGCCCCGTGCTCATTATTCATCCAAGTTTGGACACGGTCTCCTAAAGTCATAATGCTTTCTTATATAATGTACAGAATATGAACAAAAGTAAGAGTGATGGTTATAATAACAATCAACACTATTGATAGACTATATTAAGAACTCTGCTAGGTTCTATGTCAAGTTGTGGTGAGAATTAGAAGTAGGCATTCTCTGGATGAAGTGTCACACACAACTTCAAACCAAATATTGGTTAGCTTTGTTTGAACATTATTATTCCTGCGTTACAAATAACACTTATGTTAAATAGAGATGATGGTAACTACTTTCCATTATTGCTAGTGATAGACCTTGATATTGTAGATCTATTAAAACCAGGTTATAAGACTAAGATAACCTGCTTCAGGAAATCCCTAGCCAGTATAGGCTATGCATCAGGGACAGGGAGGAACTAATCTTAGAGTCTGGGACAAAATTATCTCCAAAGAATCACTGTACACTTTTGACTTAGAAATCACTCACATTCTATATTGACTCTGCATTATTCTAGCTTATAGCACAAACAGTAATTTCAACAAATGTTCTAAATTGACACACTCTTCTTTTAAAACCATGGGAACCTGAAACCTGAATGTAGAATTTAAGTAGCTTGACTCAGCATATATTTTCAGACTAGGAAAGTACAGGAGAGCCCATCACTAGCATACATATAATTGAATTGTCATAGGGTTCTTTCTGCCTTTCAGCAGTTCTCAGAGTAAGAAAGTACTAATACCATGGAAAGAGCCATACACATATGCTAAATTTTAAATGGAAATTCTAGAAACTGCATAGAGAAGCTTTAAAAATATTCTTTTCTTTAGCATTTAATGCATTCTTGGAGAATGAATGTTACTTCACTTTTGTTTGTTTGCTTTTGTTTTTGATGTTTTGTATTTTGAGACAGAGTTTCTCTGTTGTAACTGGCTGTCCTGGAACTCACTCTGTAGACCAGGTTGGCCTTGATACTTCACTTTTAGTAGAAAATGGTGGTAAATGTTAAGACATACCCAAAAGGATAAAAACTTAAAGGGGAGGGATCATTCTTTTATTTAATTGTAATCTGAAGGCTTAACTTAATCTGGCATTTAAACTACAAAGGAGTTTGTCACAAAATCTTTGTGATCTTGCAGCTTGTGGATTGCAGTTTTCAATAGAATGGTCCCATTAGTAAACTGTCCTGTGCTAATGTGCTTGCTTGGGGCAATCATCATCAGAGTTCCTGGTTCTGGTCCTTGCCAGTGCCAGTGCACCAGGAGTGGGTGATGTAGTGTTGTAATTACACAATTAGCCTTGTCAAGGCATGGAGCATAGGGACTAGCAGGATCTTGAAGCTTGAAATGTGGCTGGCTGATAGATGACTGCCATTAAGCTCATCCTTTGTTCACTTTGGGATGAGCAGACACTGAGCTTAGACAAAGGCTCCTTAATGAAGGATAAAATCTGTGACCCACAGCCGCACTTCTTCATGTGCTCACAATTGCTCAGCTCACCCTTCCTCCCTACTACTCATACACTCTGCTTGTCTCTCACCTCAGCCTGACGAAAAGTAATGAACTGTTGCCAACAAGCTCTTTGTAATCCATCACATTTAGATGGTGGAAAGTGAAATTTTGTACAAACATTGTGCAACCAAGGACTTCTTACCATGACAGTCAGGGTTCTTAAAGCCCTACATTCTGTTTCATGCGAAGTTATTTAACTGGATGTTATAGAATTTGGAGTATATATAAGTAGTCTATATTCAAAGCATAAATTTCTCCTTCATATATTAACATTGGAGATGTATAATATAGCACACGTGTATGTTATGTGTGTATATTTTCATAGGTATGCATATATACACACATGTACGTATATATTCAAAAAAATAAATGTTGATCACACGTTATTAAATAGAATTAGTCTGAATTTCTGAAATTTCCCCAAAAGATGGAGTCTGGCATAAATACTTAACTGCTTGTTCTTACTGTACCTATTATTATACTAAGTTTCTTCTTGCTCCTTGGGTATACTGAGCTAGACTTTGCAGCCAGGAAATCTGCTAAACCACATTGTTATGGCAATTACGGGTACAGAAGGAGTGCAGATGTCCGCACTAAGCATACAAAAGAGGATCTAATACAACCAGATTGACTGTTGGATTCTTAAGTCACATAACTATACACCTCCAGGTTCCTCTTCTTCACAGGTACTCTGTAATATCTTGTGTCTATTGATAGAGGATACCTTGTAAAGAAACACAGCCAAATTCCAAATACTAGACTAAAATTTAGAGTCCAGAGTATCCTATGTCCGTGTAAATATACAAAACCCAAGTTCTAAAGATAATTTTAAAAGGCATTATTCAAATGCTGATTGTGACAAGACTTGGAAGCCATTAAATACAGGGAAGTAGGTGGGTGCAGTGGTGGGTATGCCTAAAATCTCAGCAATGAAACAGCTGAGGCTAAAGGATCAAAGCCTGAGCTACATAATGAGACCTTACCTCACAATTAATACGTAGATTAAAAAAAAATTGAAGGTAGTAGAATGGCATGAGGTCACAGTATAGCTTTGTTTTCTGAGTACAGTGATGGTCCTGTGAATGCACACATGATCAGTCTTCACAACACTACATCTACACACAAATTCAAGTAGAACGAATGAGCACCGAGTAAGCTTTCATTCATGTAATTTTTTTAATTCATAAAAGTATTCTATAATTCGTCAAAGGAACCAATTGAGAAACAAACAGAACTTTTATTTTTTGGTACTTCCTGTTATTCTATACTTATTTCAAAATTGTTAAAAATGTGTATATAAACAACTTCGTAGAAGAATTGAGTCAGGAGAAACTTGGCCCTGGTCAAGTATACAAAATGAAAAGCAGTGCTTTATCTCTAGTTCCTTGATGAGTTTTGATTTCCAGGTAAATCACCATGTTTTACTTTTTCCTTTGTTTCTTTTATCAGAGATAAAATGCTAGTCTCATCTCTCCAAATTACTGTAAGCATCTTGAAGTCTGTGCAAAACGGCATTGCATACATACATCTGAATGAACATGAGTATATTTCAGAACTTACTGAGAGAGCAATGCTATAACACCCGTCTTTCCCTACCATACTGCAAACAAAAGCCCCAGGGGAGCAATAAACTAACCAGCCTTGCTACTTTGATTTGACATTTGAGAAAAATCACAGTGTTCCTCAAATCCGCAGCGATACCAAGCCTCACATAATCATGACTAATAGATGTAACTGTGAACATGTTACATATATGAAGTACAATTTAATCCATTTGGATAGGATAGTTTTCATTTTCTGTAAAAAAAAAAAAAACAAAAGACAAAGGAAAAGAAAAAAGGAAGCGCATTAAAACTACCAGTTAAAGTATAATGATTTTAGAGAAAGGAAGTTTCTGGATGTGTATAGTGACTACATAAAAATCCTTACTGTTTATAGTAAGGAGTAACTTACAAACTGAATTAGAATCTCTCAGCAGGCCCGGTAAAGCCACAGGCAAAGCGAAGGGGAAGCTTGCCATCCCATAGGCTAGACATGGAAAAAGCCTAAATGATTTCTCAAAGTGAGAGAACTTAATATTTCATGCAAACCTCAGGAAATAATTAAGCGTTCAGTGCAATTGTGGGACCTGTGCTCCAGAAACTGCCTCCATAAACTCTATTTCCAACGGGAGTATTGAGATTGTCTCTCAGCCCTTATTGTCTTCCATATATCATCCCCTTTAAGGCAATGAGAGTTCACCACGTAAATAAAAAGCATGAGGTTGTTTCCAAGAAGGGATAAACATGATTCAAATCCATTCAGGAGCTTTATCATCAGCTTGGGAGGTTGTAATGTTGCTAGACAATCTGATACAAAGACTGAGAGGGGATATTGTTCCTGTGGTGGCGAGGCTTTCAAAAGTATTTGAAAAACAAAAGTTAAACATCTGCCTTCCTTAAAATTCTATAGGTGAAAAAGTTCATTACCTCCCATAAAATTATCTCAAAAGGAATATGATCACATAATTTAGACTTCATGTTTAATTCTAACAGGGTAATAATTATTTCACTCAAGATACAGGAGCCCATAGTCTTGCTGAATCAAGGTGTGGGTGAGATTTGTTGGCTGTCAGTTCATCTAAGCAAGGTGTTTGGGTAGCAGTGGATTCTCAGGGACTAGCTCTGTCACTAAGAAGAATGTAGTCTTAAAAGGACTCTGCCATCTGTCTGGCCTCCCATCTCCAACACAGGTGCAGTCACAGGTCTTAAAGTTGGTCTGTGTGAGAAGCTAGGTAAGGAGACCTCAGCTTCCATGGAGCTTCTCAACATGCTCTGTGGTGCCAGACAGAATGGACAAATTATTGAAGAAATATTTCACATGGAACAGATTCATATCTTAAGAAAATTCCAGATCTCTATAGTAGACCATCTTCTGTGGCTGTTTACTGTACCTATATTTCAACATGGCTCTGATGTGCCTTTGTAAACAGTCATGGATTTCACTGAGGTCCTTTCTGGGTTTGACTCTTTGTATCTTACTTTTTCTTGCTTTCCTTTTCTTTAGTACACCCAGCAAAATGCTTCAGTGGCATATCAGTTAGTATGCTGTGTCTACTGCTGTGGGATAAATGGGAAAGTTCCTGTGTTTTCAGTCGTGGTTTAAGATCTAGACAGAATTTCTATACTGTGAGTTCTTGAGAAAATCTCAAAGCCCTTCTCCTAGCACTCAGGTGATAAACCCCAGTTAAGTTCTGTTGCTTGAAAAACCAAATTTTATTTTACCTAACGGTGGTAAAATACTACCCTGAGAAAAGGAGAAGCTGGACTCAATTATGTCAATGAAGATTAGGTCCTTCGTAGATGAAGAGGGAAGAGGATTGCTGGTGACACATCACTGAACAGGCTGGAATGGGGTGAGGAGGAGAGGCCTTGGCTTCCACACCCACTCTGCACTCACAGTGGAGAAGACTGCTCATGGGTGGCATGTGTGTGCATGCCCAGGCCCAAGTACTCAGTACCAGGTTTCCAATCTCCCAAGGACTAAAATAGATCTTACTACATGTATCCTAAGAATGGTAGCCAGGTGAGGGGAAGAACATGCTACTAGGCCTGATGGTAACTATTTCACTACTTGTATCAAACTAACTGCATTCAACTTTTACTTGCCAATCGTACTTCAATAAAATTGGGGGAAATATTCTGGGTTTGTACATACCTGTACAAATGGGTCAGGAATTCTGTGCCAATCATGCGTTGGGAAGTTCTAATGAGGCTTTTCTTTTTCCTTTTTTCTTTTTAGGGAGACAACAAAGAGTCTGAAGACATGTACATGTGGTAAAGAGAAGTCCTTTTTTTATTTTTTTAAGGTTTGTAAGAGAAAGTACATGGTGACAATTATTCCCTTTACTTTCATTCCCCTTTAACTCTATGCAGAGGCTTGCATGAGATATACCCAATCGACTTGGATATTTGATTATTTAGTCCTAGGGTGATAGAAGTATTTGGAGGCTTAGGGAATATGGTATTATTAAGGGAAGTATTTTAGTGGAAGCGGGATCTCAGAGCTTTAAAGATGCATCCAGTCCTACTTAGTTTTCCCTGCTTCCTGCTCTGGGAAAGCATCACCTTCAAGGGCCTGTGTGATAGGCATTTGATATATGATCTGGCAGCATGACTGCCATAGGGCAGAAAGAATGTTACTCAGGCTAATTCTATCCTCTGTGCTAATGCTAAATGAAAAGGGAATTCTCTGGTTCCTCCTCAGTGACTAACATGGGGATATGAGGAACATGCTGTGTGTCTCTAACTCTGACCTTTGCCTAGTTGCAGCAAGGTTGTCTGGCCTGGCCTTTGGGAGGTGAATTATAGGATTCTCTTCATTAATGCAAAATAAGACTTTGTGTCTGAAGGCAATTTATCACACACCTTTAAGTAAGCTAACTCAGAAGGCAATCCTAACTCTTGGGATATAAAAGGAAACAGTCAGTTGAAGCAGAGTAGAAGCAGAGAGAGAAGCGGAGAGAGAGAAGGGAAGGAAAAGCAAGAGAGTCAGAAACAGGAGATTGAAGTAGCAGGCATACAGAAAAGAGGCAGTGAAGTTCAATTCAGAATAAGTTAAATTCGGTTTCCGAGTCTGAAACCCTCTAGGTCCAGGCTTGCATCTTGAAGATTGTATCTCACTCTTCCTTGAACTCCAATAAACTCTAACAAATAAAAATAATTTTTTTTTTTTTTTGGTTTTTTGAGACAGTGTTTCTCTGTTGTAACTCTGGTTGTCCTGTAACTCACTCTACAGACCAGGCTACTCTCTGCCTGCCTCTGACTGCTGGGTATGCACTACCACCACCTGGCTAAAAGTACTTTTACATCCTCTCCTTATCTTCCTTCTCTCCCTCCCACATGAGCCACATGATGATAACTCTGTGATATTTCCAGGACCATGTTACATGTGGAAAGCAATGGCTGTCTATGATCTGAGCCAGACTGTGGTAACCAGAGTGAAAAGAAAAGGGAGAAGTGGTCGCTGAAGTATTTGTAAATGTTACTTAGGATCCAAACTCAGACTGTTATTTTTATGTAGATAGTGTTCTTTCTACTATATTATGCCATCTTCCTACAGGAGTCATTATTAAGTTAGTTTGGATGATACTATATCTTAAATAACATTATTTTACTTCATATTATAATAATGGCTATTAAATATCAAAGCCGTCTTAGCATGCAGATCTGCTACATCACACATCTAGCCATCATAATAGCATTACAGTTGCGTTCATTCCACTGTGGAGGAGACAGATGGAAGCCATCTACAATTTGTCCTAGTTATTGGAGATGATAAGTGGAAGAAGTAAAATAGAGGGACGTACATGCCACTGCCTTTTAAATTCTGTCATAATAACTACTGGGAGGTGATATCCTACATTTTTCAACATGGGAAACAATACTTTTTTTTCAGTTATTGTATCAACCTTCCGCTGAGGAGTTTAAAAATTGCTCCATCATAATTCAACATTATACTTAACTTTATATGTCAATTTAACTGAGCTAAGGAGGTGCCCAGACATTTGGTTAAACATGATTATCACTGTGTTTATGAGCAATTCTGGAAGAGATTGATATTTGATTTGGTAGACTGAGGAAAGTACATTGACTGACCTAATTTAAGGGAGGGGGTGGTGGATGTGGTCAATTACAGATTTGAATAAAATACAAAGCCTGACTTCTGAGAATGGACAACTTCCTTATGCCTGATTGTCTTTGATCTGAGGAATCCCATGTCTCCTATACCCAGACATGAATTTGACCCTAAAAACTGACTTTCCCATGATTTTGGCCTTGCTGGCTTTTGGGTTGGAATGTATGCACACACACTGGTTCTCAGACATTTAAATTGGGACCAGAACTGTAGAATCAGCTCTCTTGAATCTGAAGGGGTCTCGTGACTTTGCTTTAATAATATAACAAATATATTGTTTCTAATAAATCTTTTTCTGTATCTGTATGCATCCTATTAGTTCTGTTTGCAGGGGGAACCCTGAATAATATACTTAATATGTGTTTTCTTTAATTAATAAAACCATGAATGTTTCCTGGCTAGATAAAGACTCCTCTACAGATAATTATTCACTGAGACTCAGCTCTCAAATCTCTAATTAAAAGACATGAATCAGAAAAGTATACCGAGACCAAAGATTATGTAGTGAAAAAAAAAGTGTTGAGCACTGGGTATCTGTGATATAATTGAGGACATTCATATTTTGAAAATCAAATTTTACCATTTGACTAGTTTATAGTGATCCTGAAGAGTCCCTGGAGGTATTCAGCCTGGCCTAAATTTTCCTACTGAACTAGAATCATATTACTGATTTTCTTAAAAGATTTGACACTTCATTTGAATATAATATATTATACCTTAAAAAATATCAGTAAAAGGTAACAAGTAATCAGCTAACATCCCTTTTATGCAAAAATGACTACAAAATAAATATCCATTTTAACTTTCTATTGTGGACTGTCAATATCATGACATGGAGTTTTGTTGTAGTACCAGTGTTGCGAACTATAACTTAACCCTTCATCTTTTACTCTGCTTTTATGAAATATGTTCCTCTGTCACAACACAGTGAAAGAACTCACTCATTCAATTGACATTCATAAACTTCTAAATAACATTAAATGTTTAATAAATTAAATGTAACAGCAGGTCTCAATGTTCTGATTTGGTAGTTTGCATACCTGTGCAATGACTGAGGTCCTTATGTGCATATTATCTGGTCTTAAATAGAAACAGATTTTTAACGTTTAACACCAGCACATATATTTAACTTGCATCAGACATTCAGACTTGAAGCTTATTTGTATTCATACAGAAGTAAATAGCTGGATCAATGAGAAGTTACAATGTCCTGTAGTAAGTCTCCATGTAGTAAGTGTTGGAGACAAATGGAAAAGAATAAGAAATAAAGAAGATAAGGTCTTTGCTCCCTTAACACATTTAATCCTTAGGAAAATTTAACATTTGAATGCAGAGGAGGAATTAACTTTTTTCATCAAGAATTCTACTTCCCTTCCCAATCATCTTTTAGAACCAACTGAGGTATGTCCTTCTCTCACTTCCTCTCCCTCTCCTTTAACTCACTCCACAGCCAAAAACAAAGAAAAGCCCCACTAACTCTTCTTCATGGAGCATAGAAGAGCAGATTTCATTAGTTTTACTTAAAAACATGATATGGACCTAAAAAGTAACTCCAGATAAACAAAGAATCGTAAATAAAACAAACATAATAGAAATCAATTGTGAAATTACTAAAGTTGTCTAAAAATCATACTGACTTCTGAAGTAATGCAAGTTTTCTTAGGAGTCATCACTGCTGAGATAAACTATTTGCAAAAATACTACTGAAAATATCTGTCCTCAAAAGCAGAACCTGAACTATCTGTGATAAACGTGTTAACCAGTTTTATGTCAAGTTGATACTTGCTTGAGTCATTCGGGAAGAGGAACTCTCAACTAAGAAAACATCCTTACCAGACTGGCTTGTGGGCTAGCCAGTGGGGTATTTTCTTGGTTGATGATTGATGGACAGTGGAGGGGGCAGAGATCACTGTGGGTGGTGCTACCCATGCATAGGTGGTCTTGGGTGGTATAAGAAAGTAAACTGAACAAGCCAGGAAGAACAACTGAAAGCAATCTCATCCATGGCCTCTGCTTCAGTTCTTGCCTCCAGGTCTCTGTCCTTGCTTCCTCAGGGAGGGACATATAAGCTGTGTTGTGAAATAAATCCTTTCTTCCCAAAATTGCTTTCAGTCTTGTGTTTCTTCACAGCAATAGAAACCCTACCCATTATAAATATTGATTTTTATATTTATTATTCTCATGGCTTCATGGCAAAAGACAGTTTATTCTTTGCTAGTTCAATCCCTGGTCCTAGGGGTTTCGGCCTCTGCACAATTTAATCTTAAATCTATAACTAGAAGGCTTCAGCATCCTTACAATCTAATCTCCAAGATGCAAGCCCAGACATGGAAGGCTTCAGCCTCTGTACAATCTAATCTTCAAACCTAAACAGAGAATGCGACTAGCTATCTTCTGAACTACTTCTATTCACTCTGATCTGTATTGTGAACTCTAAACTATAAATTGTAATCTGTTTCTGATTCTCTGCTTTCTCTCTGCTTATTCTGGACTGGTTATCCTCTTCTCAGTTTCTCCTCCTGTCAGCTGACTGTCTAACTCTCCAACTCCCTTTGTGAACTGAACTGAGAACATCCTTTTGTATCCTGAAAGTTGGGTGTATCCTCACTCTGTCTTAATTTTGATTGGGCCAGAATTAATAGAGCTCAAAACTGTAGAATCTCTGAAACTATGGTCAAAATATACTTTTCCTTATTAAAGTTGTTTTCTCAAGTATTTTGTTTAACCAATGAAAGAGTGACTGACAGGTACAAGGAATGATTGTATATATGTGTGTATGTGTGTGTGTGTATATATATATATATATATATATATATATATATATATATATATATATATATATGTGAGATATAGTGACTCCTTTTAAAAAATTTAATTTAATTTAATTTATTCTTGTGTCTAAGTATTTTGCTTGCATGTATGTCTGTTTATCACATGTATGCAGTACTTGCAGAGTCCAGAAGAAGGTGTTGGACCACTTGGGACAGGAGTTACAAATATGAACAGCAAATTAAATGCTGGGAATGGAACCCAGGTCCTCAACAGAGCAGCCAGTGCTCTTTACTGCTGAGCTATTTCTCCTGCTTCACCACAGACACTATTTGACATCTACCTTTTCCACTAATGCCAATGATTCACTGCCTAACAAGAAGGACAAAGGAACTTCTTGCTGATAAAATTGAAAACTAATAGAGGACCAAAAAAAATCCAACAATAATGTAAAGGAAGTCATTATAGCTCTGAGCAAGTTCTCAGAATCTGGAAAAGTACTGGTTTATGCGCACTAGTGGGCTTCCAAAATATAGGAGGAGCAACAACAATGTTTAAAGTTATGAACATACAGGTGAGATGGCTCAGTGTATGGAAGTGCTTACCACTAAGCCTAATCACTTATATTGCTGAAAATTCTATAGACTATTTTAATAAAACCATTTAAAACAGAACAATTGTGATGTTGAATCTTTACTTTCTTGATTTTGTTTGCTAACTTGACGACATTAAAAATAAGTCAAACAAGTCTAGCACAGAAATTATTCCCTCTGACTAGTGTATTTATTTTGGTATCTAGTCAATTTAATATGACTGTCTTGGAATAATAATCCAGAAGCATATATAAGTAGATTATGTGCTTGATCTGTGGTCTACACTGAAGAATTTACAATAATGTCATTTAACATAGCAATAGAATTTATTTATATTAAAAGTTTAAAGGCTTGGCATAATTTCAATTGTCAGACTCTTCTAGATTAGAAGAGAAACTCCCAAATATTTTCACAGCAAATGACAGCACTGACCTTAGCAATCTGGACACACCAGTTCAACAGCAGCTGTGATCCTATGTTATCCTTGTGTTCATGGACATAGTCCAGCAGGCAGCCATGGGGCATCAGCTGTGTAACCAACTGGATAGTGGGACTCAGGCATACACCCAGTAAGCGAACTAGGTGTGGGTGGTCCATACTTGCCATGATCAGCGCCTCCTGTAACAAAAACAACAACAATAAAATATAACACCATCATTTCAACTCAGCATTCATCAGTATTTTAAATACCTACATTGGATGAAAGTACATTAAAATGTACTCAATTAGCCAGACATAGTGGCTTATGCCTTTCATTCCAGCACTCAGGAAGCAGAGGTGGGTGAAGCTCTGTGAGTTTGAGACCAGCCTATTATACACACTGAGTTCCAGGCCAGACTGAGACCCAGTCTCAAAACTAGTATCAGTAGACCCAATTAACAATGCAAACATATTTATTAAATTATTTCAAGCTTAGACTGGCCTAATTAAATGAAATTAAACAAGCAATTGTCTATTCCACAAATGAATGCAGTTATAGAACACCTACCTAACAAATCAAAACCTATATTTTTTCTTTTATAGAATTAACAACATAACATTTTATTTGCTGTCAAGTATGCTAAAATGAACACCACTCTGTACCAAAGACTTTTAATTTTTAATCTTAGCTCTAGAAAACAACAATTATACAAATACAGTTATTCTCAAGAATAATGTGGCCCTAACTTATCCATTGTTCATATAGAGTTAGCATACGAAGTGACATATATAAATTATAAAACAATAAATAAATAATTACACCCAATGTGTCTAAAACTGATTTATAAATAAGAATAAGACTTTAACAGACTTTTGATATATTATTTTATGTTTACTCAAATGTATTTCATTAAATATTTTAAATAGATGTGCTATTCATAGACCTATATAGTTTGAGAGCTAAGAGAAACGAAAGGTTTTATCTTGATCAGTCTCTTCATTTGATAAAATGAGAAAACCAAGTCCCAATTCCTTTATTATATTGATATTCAATTAAAGAAGATGAAATTGTAGCCAATCAGTAGTCCTTAGTATCTCCTATACTTAGCCACTAATTTAAAGGTATTATAAATATCAACACTATCATATAATACATAGTACCATAAAGAATATTCTTATGCTTTAAAGTCTGATATGTGCCTATATAGAAAAAGGAAATCAAACAACATTCTACTCCTATGAAATTTATAATAACTTTTGTTTTTACAAAGTCATATTATAAGAACAACATAATATTCTTATCAATAATACTTAATTTTACTTATAAAGGCCCAAAGAAATAATTAGGATACAGTACTATCCACAATTTGGGATACAAAAGAAAGAAAAAAGCTTGAAATAATTAGTAATTTCAATATTATGCCAGGCATGGTGGTGTATGCCTTGAAGCCAGCATTCAGAAGGCAGAGACAGGCAGATCCCTGGCTTCAAGGCCAGCCTCGTCTACAGAGTGAGTTCTAGGACAGTCAGGCTACACAGAGAAATCCTGTCTCAAAAGACAAACAGTTTAAATAAAGCAATCAATTAATCAATCAATATCATGAGATATATGAAAAAATGGGTGAGATGCAAGCTAAAGTTTATTACAGAAATAGATAAAGGATGGGTCTTTGGCTTATTCTTTATGATAGATTTTTCTATTAAAATATTTTTCATATAATATATTCTGTGTAAAGGAATATTTAATCTTTTAATCCATCAGAATGGCTGCTCTAAGGTAGAAAGAATGTTGGTACATGCCTTTAATCCTTGTATTCAGAAAGAAGTACTGGTACACACCTTTAATCTTTAATCCCAGATACAGAAGAGAGTGGTGGTGCATGCCTTTAATCCCAGCACTTGGGAGACAGGAAGTAGAACTCAGATGGAGTCAGTGTCAGACAAGAAGTGGCATCTGACATGAGTCAGAGTGAAGGGCAGGCAAAGTAATGAATTAGAGGAAGAGTTAGCAGAAGTGAGTCAACATACAAGCCCAATTCTCACTATACAAAAAAGGCTCTCAGCTCAGAGAGCATGCTGAGGACAAGACACAGAGACAATGAGGCAGTCTGACTGAGGAGAGATATAGAGGCATACAGAAGAGAAGGCAGAGAAGCAGAGAGGCTGATTGAGGCAGAATGGGGCACTGAGAGCTTACAGAGGCACAGAAGCAGTCCTAAGAGTCTGAGGCAGAGACACAGAGGAAGTTTGGCAGAAGGAGTCAGTATCAGATGGGAAGAGTAAGTCAGCTTGAAGCCAAGAAGAGCAGTTCAGTCTGAGGCAGTCAGAGAATCAGAGTTTGCCAGAGTCAGAAGCGTTCCCTCAGAAACAACAGTAAGATGGCTCAGGAGATCAGTTTGAACCTGTCAGCTTGGTCAGCTTGGTGAAGATTCAGTTGAGTTCAGTATATCCCTGAGTTCAGAAGGAGCTAGTCAAAGTGGCTCAGTCAGTGGGAGGTTTCGGAGCCTTAAATGTTCTAGACTGCATGGAGGCTGAGGCTGGATCCTTTCAGTTATAGACTGAAGATTAGTACAGAGGCGGTAAAGCTCCAGGACTCCAGGTCTAGGACCAGCGATTGAATTAGGCAAAAAAAAAAAAAAAAAAAAAAAAAAAATTGTACCCTGAATCGATGGCTACAATTCTGCTCACAATTTCCTCTTCCTTATCTCCTGCAAAATCCTCCTCATCTCCCCACCAGTCCATCTCCACACTTTCTTTTGCTCTGTTTAGTAAACCAATGGCAAGGAAAAGAACAAACAGAATAAAATAAAAACAGGGAATCAAAAGCAAGGGAAACACATACATACACAGAAATACACAAGCAACCTATAAAACATAAATCAGAAAACGTAATATATAAGCAAAAGACCAATAAGGTAAAAAAAAAAAGTCCAAATGAAGCATTATGGAGATGAAATTATCTCCAAAAACATCACTGAGTTGGTCTTGTGTTGAGTATTTACTGCTGGGTATAGGGCCTGCTCTTAAGTTGATTTATATACTCAGTGAGATTTTATTAAGAAAACGAACTTTTTCTTTGTGAAGAGATGACACTTGGAAATGGCTTCTGGGTTATTGATGGGGGTTCATGTCCCTGTCCCCTCTCAGTCCTGAGACTTCATTCGGCTCAGACCTGTGCAATCCCTGGTCATGGTGCCATAGTCTCTGTGGACTTTCAAGTGTGTCAATCTTGCTGTGTCAGAATGACACTGTTTTCTTTGTGCTTGGACTCATTCTTCCATTGGAAAAGCACACTATATGAAACATTATTGAAATAACCAAGTGTTTAACATATGGACTATCTATTACATAATATTATGCAAATCTTAAATACTTCAGAACAGCGTGAGTGTAGTGTAATGTATGAGAATATTCCTTCATCATTCTTTACAATGGCTTACAGGGGTAGAGAAAGAGGGAAACACTGTCTATGTAGCTATGTTTTTATGTGTGTAATATATACATATACCCACACACATGAAAGAGGCATAGATATGGCAAACTGTTACTAGGTTTTTAATACAAAATTACAGAATGTTTAGAACATTATTCTTCAGTATGATTTTCAGCTCTACAAATTTTCAAGCCTCAAAGTTAAAGACATAAAGTTGTGCTGTTTTCGTGTATGAACGCATGATGGAATGAACACATAAAACTTAATTTCACAGGGGGAAACTGGGAAACAACAGACGCTACACAACAGCAACAAAATCGCATCTCAGGGAGGGAGAACTGATTTCAACAGAACTGTTTGAAGGCTTACTTAGGGACATTGAGGTTACAGATCTCCCCCTACTCCTGTAGTGCCAAAACAGAAAGGATTGAGGATATCAGGACAGCAGACAGAAAAACACTCTAGGAAAGCAAATGAAGTGCCTACGTTTATATGTGATGGAAACAAGGATCACTCTGCCTCAAACAAGGGTTAGTTTCAAGCCTTTTGGCAGCAACTAAGTCACTGCTTTCCACCTGGCTTCCAAGAGGAGTAAGTTGTCCAACTAATCCTTTCCTATTGTCCCAGGAACCTGGTGATTCACAAAAAAAAAAAAAAAAAAAAATTCATATTGAAATTCAGGTTGAAAATTTTAATTTAGGGTGTAGCTCAGCAAACATTCGACACAAAGCTATGTAGTGATAAAGATTTTACAAGTATGAATGTCAGCTGAATTTAATATTATATTATTTAAAGTAGTATTAACTGGTTGTGTTCATAATATAAACTGGAAGTTTTCTCACCAATTTATAATACGTACACGTGAAGATATATACAACACAACAACAAATGAGCAAAACATCTACTCAGATTAAATATCATAACCAACTATGCATTAAATTAGAGGTTTAATTAGATGTGAAATGAGAGATATTGACAGGTAAGTTACATTTATACTGATTGTATTCATTTTATTACTCTCTTGGTAGATTCTGTATTTTCCTGTGTGTTACTATCACTAGGTTTAGTACAGTGTTCCTGGACTCTTAGGTAGGAAATTAATTCTAGCGTTAGGACTTGCAGGTACGAGAATGTAGTTGGCAGGTATATGAAGATAATGTAGGAAGCAGAAACCCTTGAGAGCTTCTGGCACATTTGAATCAAACTGAGTCTCTATAAATCATTATAAAAGAAACTGTTGCAACCACTGTTTGATTCTAATTTCAACCGTGTGAATAGTCAAAGGAAATAGACATTCTTAGCTAAACAAGCAGGAAACTCAAGTCTCAGTGCCTTATTCTTCCAAGGGATTGGCCTAGTCAGCAGCAGGAGCAGTTTTACAATGTATTTTTTATTAGTATTGTATTATTATTTCCTAGGATGGTGAAAAAATAGTATAGATTTTTCCTTTAATTTTATCAGAACCCCACACTGTAGACATTTATCTTGTTAAACAGCTTCAAACACCTCACATTAGCTGTAACGGAAAAAAATTAGCCAACTTACACATTAATTACCAAGGACCAAATAGGATCAAACAAAAGATTGGGACTCATAGGTAAACTACATTTTGGACAATATCCTTCAGAGCAAACAAAAGAAACAGCTTTCTATGACTTAGCTTAATACACATTGTAGGCATTTTATAAGATAGAAAGAATGTTGATATTTAAGACAGAAGAAACACTTTGAGATTATTATTTTTTAAAGGTTGAAATATATAAAGCAATTGTTTTTCTTCCATAATTCAAAGACAAATATTAATTCCATTCTCTATGTACATTTGAAAAGTTTATATTAGATGACTTTTCACGTGAAAATTGAGAATTCTCTTTTAAAAAATCTATTAGTAAGTCTTGGCAAAAAAGCTGGGTTTGTATTAAGGAAAATTGCTCATCACACTACAAAGAGTATTTGAAAGTAAATTGCAGTGAATTTGCATAATAGTTCTTTCTCCTTTTTTTTTTTTTTTTTTTTTTTTAGAAAGAAAAGATGAACAAGACACTAATTGTAGGTTTTACTTTTTCATAAAGGAAATAGCAGATGGCTTTTTTGGAGGATAGGGGCCTAGATAAAGAAAATGGAATGTGGATTCATTTAAAGTGATAAATGGGCTGGAGAAGAGGGAGAAATACCAATATCTTAATCAGGGAGTGTTTCAATAGATTACTCTGTTTTTAAATTAATAATTTCCTCAGTTCCTTATCTTTGCATGGGACCTATAGAAACAATTTTGGCTCTTAGGTGATGTCACTGGAAAATGCCACCAAAGGACAGTGGGATAAATATAGCTTGACAGGCACATTACCTAATTTTTCAAGATATTAAAACTTACTTCGCCTTTGTTTTTCCTTTGGCCCTGTACATTTTCTTTTTTCTTGTAGGTGAAGTAAAGAGTTTTTACATTGGAAACAAGGGAGACTACCAGAGGTGCACAGTGGGAAATTCTAAAGCAGGGATATTTTTCTAGATAACGAGGTCTGTTTTGAATAAGAACATTTTTAAAAATCCGCTAAGGGACTCTAGGACACATGCACAGAGGTCTGAGGCACGTGCAGCATTAGTCTCTAGCCATGTTATTTGTATCTCTATTTTCTCCTGAAAGGAAGGCACTGCTGTAAAACAATACAAGTGAGCAGTACTGTTTTTCACATAGAGGCGCTTTTTTTTTTTTCAGCCAGAAGACATTTATATCATGTCACTTGAACTTGCTTTGCTCCTTCATGTTGTCTGATTGTGTCTCAGAATCAGCAGAAGAGAAAGAAAAAAATGCATATAGCCAATTGATACTTCTGGACTATTTTTTTTTTCACATGTTAACTTCAGCCAAACTTTCAGTGTTTTGTTATGTTTATAGACCATTAATTCAATACCCTCCAGCAGCAAATGGAGACAATCCCACTGCATTAGGAATAAGGAAGATAAAAGGCGGGGAAGAGAAAAAACAAGAGATAGAAAACAGGGAGATATAATGCACAGGTCAGCAGGTTTGTGAACATTTGAGGCAAATGCTGCCCTGCAGCCAGTGAGAGTGATAGGGATGGATAATACTAAGAAAATAATGAGAGACACCATGAGAGAACTAGAATACAGTAACTGATCTACAGGAACTTCACGCACAACTCTTTTGTCATAGATGGTAGCAAGAGAATAAAATAAATGAAATGTATATCTGTTTCTCATGTCTTGAAATAATAACTTACTCATGTAAGTAGGTGGGCAGCAGTCTGGACAGGCTGAATTGATATGTCATTAATTTATTTTTCCCCATGGCTCACTTTACCCTCTGGATCCTAGAATCATGTTTGTGAATATAAAAAATTTCATCTAAGGAACTTTCTATCCTTGAAGGCAATTGTTTCCCATCTTCATCCCACATCCTTCATTCATTCAGAGGCCATTGATTAGATTCAGTCACTTTTGCCATATTATGATTGAAGACATTAGTTAAGAATTTTACACAATGTAGAATTCTACTTTATAGTTTCTACACTTTTCCCTCACTTGTTACAATGAATTTCTTGCACTCTTATTTTTATCTCCTTATCCCTTTAGTTACACATCAGTCAGCTACACATCCTTATTGAGGACCTGCTATGCAATTGTACAGTGAGTGAAGCTTTGTCTACTGTGCCATTTTCCCTTGTGAAGTTTTTCCTTGACTGGAGAGGCAGTCAAGAATCAGGGGAAAAAAAAGGACCTCTACAGGTCTGGCAGAATGGATTACAGAATAAAATTATCATAAAATAAAAATAAAAGGCAAACTTGCTTTGATGTCTGATGATCCAAGTTCAATCCCCAGAATCTATGTTTTTTGTTTGTTTGTTTGCTTGTTTTTTGTTTTTTTGTTTCTTGTTTTAAATGGAAGGAACAGAAAACCAACTCCATGGTGTTGTCCTCTGAACTCCATATGATTTTGTGAAGTGTGTGTGTGTGTGTGTGTGTGTGTGTGTGTGTGTGAGTGTGCATGCCCATAATTTAAAAAATAACAATTCAAAACTTTCTACTGGGTATGCAAATAATTGTAATTTATAATGAGATGAAATAAATAGAGAATTATTGTGGACAAAAAACTCTTGCTTGAAGAGCCACTGTTATATAAGGAGAGTTAAGGAAATTTGCTCTGAAGTAAGTCAGATATACTAATGCTCTGAAACATTAACAATCCCAATCAATATCTGAAAGCCTACGATATGGTGTCCAGACCCCCTTATGCTTCATTCACCTCTATTACATCCTGATCTGACAGCATAATACATCTTTTGCTTTATCATACCATTTCTCTCCTTGATGCTTTCCTTTGGCTATTACTTGACTGAAGGCAACCCCTTCCCTCTTTATTATTGAACTTTCAAATATTGTTAGAGAAAATCAGAGGTCCACAGGACTTTGCCCCAAATCACCTTTAAAAATAGAGTTTGTTTATAGTTCATCATTGATTCCTCATTTCATTAAATTTAGCCTCCACTTATGAGCAGAAAACAACCCTTTTCCCATCTAAATACTACTATGCAAACCATATTCAACATCATTAGTCTCTGCACCATGGAGATATAATTTTACCATTTATTTGTACTTTGGCTTCATCTTCGTTCCTTTCTGGGCCCCTTGCTGTACCTGCAAGCTTGTGTAAATGTCCTGTATTAAAGAATGAAAGTTCCTTCATACTTGACTTATCTCTATGTTAGAAATATTTGCTGTTCCCGGATATACTATGCCACTTTATTTTCCTATTGTTCTGAGAGAGCTGTTTTTCCTGTCCACCCGCTGGCCTTTCAAATTGCTCTTGGGAAGATCATCAAACATATCCTTTCACAAAAGTCAAGAGGTCTTTTCTCTTATCCTTGTTTGTAGCTGAACATGTCTTTATGTCTTACTTTTCACACAATTCTTCTTATTACAAGTACTGGCACCTACTTTTTCCTCTCCTGTCTTATGTACGAAAATATTATAGTATCTTTTTTTCTTTAATATTATTGGCTTTCTTTTCTTTTTAAAAACATTTTATAATACTTTTATTAATAATTAATAGTTTCATACAATGTATCTCGATAATACCTTCTTCCCAATTCTACCTGTTACACCATCACACTCCCGTGCCCTCAAAAAAGAAAGAAAACAAAAACAAAAACAAAGCAAAACAAAAAAGAAAAGAAAATTCAGTCAAGCTTGTATAGCAGGAACATGGTTGGCTGGATTCACCATGGTCTTTGAAGGCAGAAGGCTGCTCTGGTTGTGGACTTTGACCTGGCACATACTAGCCTGAGATGAAGCATGACAGGGGTTGACCTGAAGTTGGTGGTGCATGTCTGTAGGATTTGCTGAAGGAAGCAGAGGCAGAGGCAGGAGGATTCAAGTTTGAGTCTAGCCTGGCCTACACATTTTTGGCTTTTGTTCTCTATTCCCTGTATTCATGAATCCAATCTCTCTGGGATAGAAATATTAAAAAAAATAAGTAGTCTTAATTACTTTTTTACTGCTTTGATAAGACAGTGTGTAAAAGGCAATTTCCAAAAGAAAGAATTTAATTTGAGGCTTACAGTTTCATAGAGTTAGAGTCCATCATAGCAGAGTAAAGGAATAGTGATAGGAACAGCTGAGATTGCACAACTTGAACCACAACCACAAGACAGATAGAGAGATAGATAGATAGATACATATATACATACATACATACATACATACGTCCGCACACTGGGAATGGAGTCAGTCTTGAAACTTTAAAGCTTGCTCCAATGAAAGGCCTCCTCCAACAAGACCATGCCTCCTAATCCTTCACAAACAGTTCTACCAAATGGGGATCAAGTATTCAAACATATGAGCCTATGGGACCCATTCTCACTCAAGATACCACAAGGACTATGGTATTCCTAAAGCATCTAGAACAAGTTTCACATGACCTAATTAATTTGAAAGAATAAATAAAAACTATATCATTTTCTCAAAGAGAGAAAAAAAAACATACATTTTCATCATATTCTATATATATATATATATATATATATATATATATATATATATATATCATATATGCCCTTCTAAACATGATGCATATCCATTTACTTAGAATTATCTTTTAAATATTTGCAATTATCAATTGTTTCTGGAAAGCAGTGATATTTTTCATTGGTTTATCAAGAGACCCTTTTATCATGAATGACGTATTATAAGAAGGATATAATATAATTTGATAAAGAGAATCCTTATTATTCCACCTTTCCCTGCTAACTCCATCCCAAGAATCAACCTATATGTCAGATGTCTCTGTTTATCTTGACATTGATTTACTAGATATCAAAGATAAGGTGTAAATAAATTATTTATCCACAGGGTTTGCTTACTATACTTTACTCATTTTGTAAATTTCAGAAACATTTTCTGATTCTGTGTTAATATCTTAGATTTATATTTGGCATCTGAGTTTAAAAATTTGGATTTAATTGTGTTTGGCATTCAAATTTCTAATATGTGTGTGTGTGTGTATGTGTGTGTGTATTTGTATATATATATATATATATATATATATATATATATATAACATATTTTTTGTTCCAGTGCAGTTTAAATACACACCCTTACAAGCACCTTTATTTTGCCTGCTACTTGAGTTCAGTCTCACATCACCATTGTTAAAATTATTGTTATTATGTTTCTTTGTTTTTGAAAACTAGTCTATTTTTGTACCTACCAGAAAAAACAAAAATCTTTGGCTGCTCTTATAAAGTTATGCAGAAAACTTTAATGCTCCATGTACTGAATAACTACCTGTAGAGTCATATTTAATGTGGTGAAATTTTAATAAACATCAGCATGATGCTGTTTAGGGCATCCTACCTCCTCTGAAACAAATGGTCTGTAAGAGTATCCTTTGTATTTACCTTTGTCTGTCTCACTCCATATCTACCCTTTTTATCCTTCCAAGTGTTCCAAAATACTGACCTAATTAATGACAACTGTCTACCATACTTTCTGCCTTTCATTTTGATTCAGACAATAAAAAACAGCAATCCAAAGAGAGATGATATCAAAGGGCAATTTTCTAGCAAAGGACTCACTTGATGTCATCAGGGCAACCTTTCCCTTTCTCATTCACGCCTACTTGTGATGTACCTTGGAGTACTTTATCAAATACTGTTCATGTATTCTAAGTCTACAAATGCATGCCTTAAAATCCTTAGTAAATTGTTTTATTTCTCCAGTTTACTATGGAATGTTTGTATGCTGGGATTCTTCTAGTAGTCATGTTAGACAAATCTCTTTTACTAACCACACTTGATCGTAAAATGAGAAATTACGTCACTAAGTGAAAATACATGCCTGTATGTGCACAACTTCAATCTATTTCCATGGCAGATAGTCTCATCAATCTTTATGAAAAGGGCTCTCATAACCTAATTCCAGGATCCTGTATGTGGAGGTGAGACTAAGTTAGGGTTTTTTTAACTTTAAAGAGATCATTGCATTATACATGTAGATTCCAAACCACACAAATATCCATAAGATGAGAGGCAAGGGAATAGAGAGCCATGGAAACAGAAGACAAATTGAAGACAAACAAATATTGAAGTGATGCAGTGGCAAGCTATAGAATACCTCTTGGCACCCAAAGCCAGAGGAGGCAAGAACACAACTTCGGTAGGAATTTTGGAGAGTGGATAACTCTAACCACCACCATCATGTCAGGAGTCTAGTCTAAAGAACTGTGATAAACATCATTTTCACTGTTTGAAGCCACTGGATCTGTAGTAATTTGTAAAACATGACACAACATAATGTAGTTGCTTCTTCCTTTCATTCAGAAATTTAGGAAGAATCAGAATTCTTCTCAATACTTCAGGTAAATAAGAAGCGATCTTGTATGGAAAAGTGAGCCTATGTGCTGTTGCCTTGGTTTTATACCTACTTTAAAAACAGGCATTCTTAATGAATCTTGTTTGACATGGTTATACTCAGAGTCTAATCTAAATGATGCCGATATTTTTAATTACTTACTAATTAACTTAGGATATATACTCTAGCTAAATGATATAGGCAAATAACTTATTACAGAGTACAGTGGACACTTACAATTTTAGCTATGATTTTCTCAGTGTTTCTTTTAAGCCAACCACAGCTAAGGGAGTGAAATCGATAAGAAGCAAAGGCCTTGCAAGCATCTGGGAGAATCGAAACCGTTGAGGTAAATGGTTGCTTGATCTTTCAAAGTGTAGCTGGGTTGTTACAAACACAGGCAGTGAAAGTCTAAAAACCCCCCACAAACAATTTTCTTGTCAGTACATTAGGTCGATTTAGACCCTGAGAGAACTAGCAATATCTCCTCCTATCTGAACCTTAAGAAATCAGGAGAAGTAGGGAGCCAGCTAACAGCAGCTTTTGAACTTAAAAGAAAACTTCAAGAACACAGATTTTTCCTTTTCAAAGAATAACTGCGATAACAGCAATAATCATCAATACAAAGAGAAATTAAAGTAGATAGTAAAGATCAAGAGATAGTAGTGGGATCTTGTATTCAGGACAGAGACACCTTATCACCTACAGATTAAACTTCGCCATGCTGTTGAAGTAAACCCATACCCTTGCAGGTACCATTTCAAGGTGAACTCAGAACAAGGTCAGCAAGCAACAATATGGATCTTATGAAGAAGGTCTGCAGTCTGCTAAAAAGAAACAAAATACTTAAACCTACCAAACTAGAAAAAAATAACCCAAAACTTCAGTGTACAGATTCTAACAGAAAGGAAGAAATGAAAGTTAACATCTGAATAATACCAGTGATATTAATATTTTCTTTATGTGATAATGACTGTAGTGAGTTATACAACTCATTCGTTAAACCTGTATTTAACCCTTTGATAGCTTTCTTGCCCTTAATAAGCTTCCCTGTGGTCCTAAATCCACACATTAGGAATTTTCATCAGATACTGATAGTATCTACTTCTTACTGAAGTATGAAGTACTTCTTATCACTTCATACTTGTGCTCAGAACAATGCTATTCAATGTACCCATGGCGGGGAAAAACTAGTTTGGGGGCCACTGTGTCTGGAAACTATTATTGGAGCAATTTATTAATAATATGAGAAGTTTAACAAGTAAAATCATTCACCAGGATCCTGAATTCACTGATAGCCAAGGTGGGATTGAATTCGCGTCTCACTTACCGCTATCCAACACTTTTTCCATTACATATTATGTAGGTATTGCAGTCAGTGCAGAATCTTTGTAGACTTAGTGGACTATGAGTTTATCACTATCCCCTTGTAGGAATGACCATGAGAGATGAGTTGCTTAATGGAATCCCTACAAAATGACATTCTAGAATACAATATCCTATCTTTTGATGAATAACATGAGCACAATTTTTATTCAATTTCTTGAAATTAGGCTTCCAATAAGAAAATGTAAAAGGTCTTTGTAGGAGGGGGTGAAGACAACCCATGCCTTTTTCATGTTACTGTTACAAAGAAGAAATTGATTGGAATGATCAATCAATAATTTTTAAAATTAAATTTGACTTTGAGTAGAATCTTTAATTTTGGTTATTGATTTTACATACTTACTTAGGACTTTGCTATTTTGTACAATTTGGAGATTTCATATGCTATATTAATTTTCCCGATATTCTTTCTATCTAAGGAGAATATCTACTTGTTTTTAATCTGCAGGAATGGTCTCTGTTAATTAGTGACATTTATATTAAAGACATGTAACAACAAACAACTAAATAAATTTAGGGAAATCCTGCCTCCACTTTTAATGAGACATTTCAAGTAATGAAGACATCTGGTAATGAAGCAGACAGGACTGTATTATTTATCACTCTTCCAAGAAAAAAGCATAAGTGACTTTAATTAAGTCTTCAAGTGTTTATTTACTAGTCTCACATTCATATAGAATAATTCATACTTAGAAATATTTTATCCTGAGAGTAGTTTATTTCATTTCTTTTAATTTTGTACTGAAGTTAATTATTAGCATCAGTTGTATTAAATTTGAAACCATGTATGCATGTTCTTATATTAAATATTCATGTCAGTGTTACTTTAATATTTAAGACTGATTCTATTATCAAGGGTATCAGTTAGAGGCAATTATAACGGACACAAAGCTGTGATTATATGGTTTTTTTTATTTGTTTAATATAGTGCAGTAAATAATATTACCACCCACTCATGCAGTAGCAATCATAATAAACCTGAAAGAAAATATAAGGTATAACAAAATACTTGTCTTTCCATTAGCAGGATACAAGTCCAAAGGACATGTCTCTCTGACTAGGCACACGTTGGGTATGTGAGAAAAGTGGAACTGGAAAGAAGGGTGAAAAGTTTCTTTATGGAAAGCAACTCCGCATGAGTTTCCAGTTTTGATCTGATACTTGAAAACATCCACTGAAAATTCACCAGTAACTTAGAAATGAAAATGCTATCTTCTACCACATACTTCAGACACGGAACTTGGAGGAAACAAGTTGGATCTGACCTGGAAGTCTCCTCTCTGGGGAATATCTCCCATAGTATCTAAAGGAGCTGTGCAAGCATCCAAGGGAGAAAAACAACCAAGAGTCCTACTCAGCTATAAAGACTGGGAACAATGGCCAGTTCAGTGAGATATACCCAAGGTTCAATAGTGGTGCTTGTATCTTGGGGGTAACCAATTGCCGTATATTTGGACTCAATGTCCACTCAATTGGAAGGAATTCATACCTGTTACTGAAAATTTAGCAAGCTACGGTCCCACGAGAACCTATTGTTGCCAAGAATCCAGTATGATTCTCAATTTCATTCCAACCTATCCTTATGTTCATAGATAAAATATCTCTCACCCCTCATCAAAGGAACTTCTTTTTGCATCAGAGAGCTTCACAGAAATCCAATTCTGGTCAAAATGTAGAGAACAACTACTCCAGGGTCCCAAAATGGATATATGTATAATAAG
Source organism: Cricetomys ansorgei (assembly GCA_026225945.1). Classification (NCBI taxonomy): domain Eukaryota; kingdom Metazoa; phylum Chordata; class Mammalia; order Rodentia; family Nesomyidae; genus Cricetomys; species Cricetomys ansorgei. The sequence goes on from JAMJFZ010001796.1 coordinate 6,989,824, forward strand.
CCAAGGCTCAGGGAACATCACAAAAAAAGGTTTTTTAGAGATTGTAAGAGCCAAAGGACCAGGATGTCTACTGAGAGTTTGTGTCTTCTATTTAGAACAAGGAAGCTGCCCCATGAAATCACAATATGGTTGCTAAGATGGGCCCTGCACAATGACATCAACAGTTGATATGCCAATGTGGAACAGGATAAATCTCACAAGACCCCACCCCTAGATGAAGAACCACAGACAATTAAAGGCTGATGAGAGAAGGCGCATCAGTCTTCTCTAAGGAGAAGAAGCCTCCTGACAGATCACTCAACCACAAGTGGTCAGTCCTAAACACACATACATATGATAACACTAAATGAATCCAGCAGCGTGAACTTATATGTACATAAGTATTCATGTGTGTAAATAAAAATCATACTTAACAAAGAAAAAGAAAGAATATGGTGGCTTGTATTTCTGTATTCCTTATCCTTGCAAAGATCAACTTGTGGTCATTATATTTATCAGTACCAACATCAAGTAGTTTTCAAACCCCATTAATGCAGGATGATACCTCATTACTAACTATAAAGTTGAGGGATGTTCATGGGGAACAGCCACTTTTTACTCAGTTATTAAATTGGTCCCGATGGTGATTGAGAGGTATTCAATACATTCTACAAAGACATAACAATAGAGAAGAGATGTATTTTACCCCAATTTAGGTAGTATCCTAGTAGATGTCCTTAAAAACCCACTATTAGGTCATATGAATTAACAATTACAATACAAATTTTGATTTATTTTTTATAATTATTCTTGAAAAGACAGAATACATTTTAACTGATAATAATGAATTCAGGAAGAAGAAGAAAATCTTTGTTGAGAAGAAAATTCTAAGTTTATGTGTAGGTGGGAAAAATATCATAAGGCTAGGGGAAAGTGATTGTATGGTGGCATATTGAGGAAGAAGGGAAGTGGATACTGATTCATAAATTATTTCCACAGCCCGACCTATGTTCTTCTGTTTAGGAGCTAGGAAGCAAGTCAGTCTCTTTATCAATACTTCAAATTGTCCAACTATCAAGATCAACCTGTGTCAATAATTTGACATAATATGAAAAAGAACCTAGTATAGGGTTAGGATATAACTATTACCTAATGTACGAGTGGGAAATTAAGGAAATGGGAAATCATAGATGTCTGGGAAAAGCAAGTACATAAACTCCTATGGGGTACTTCCTACTTGAGGGAACCCGGTAAGGAACGAAGATGTATTGGTATCAGGACTTGGTGGGAGATAGGGGAGGAGACTAAATCATGATATATATGTCTTCTAAGAAAATGATAATCAACAAAATATTTTTGATCAAAAATTAATGTGAAGTGGAAAAATAATATCCAGGTTAAATAATAGTGGAAAGGCCTAGAAACCAGAAATTTGTTTGGAAAATTGTTGTCCATGAGTGAGGAAATGGGATCTCAGCATTTATACTCTATCCAGTGAAATGTCAAAGAATTTTCATTCCTTTAAAGGATCTATGTTTGGCTCTTCTGGTGGCCTGATGTGTTTTCAGTGGAGAATTGTGAGTCATATTGTCTAAAGGTGAAGAAAACTTGATCTACATGTGAAGATACAAACTTTCTATTCTTTCTGTAATGTTTCCCTACAAATCTCTTTTTCTGCAGTTAAAAAACTGATTTGCCTTTGTTGTAAGTAAAATTTGGCTCCTGTGCATCTTTATTTTTTCATACCTCCCATCACTGGTTGGATTTTTTCATAGTTTACATCATGTCTAGGACTACAGTTTTTCCTCATCAAATCTCATGTTTGCTTTGACCAATTTGACCCATGCTTTGTCACACATATGCTTTGTTCATTATTGGCATGTCTGCTCTTAGACCATAATGTATCACATAATGATCTATAATATATGTAATAATTTTTAAAAGAGTAAATGAGGTAATGGTATTCCAAAAAACACTCATATGTTATTCTCCACAATTCTGCAAAAGGAAGAAATGACCATGTGTCATATCTATTATTGTCTAAGCACCATGAATATGTACAGAACAAAGCTTTGTAAGGGAAGACACAGGGACTTTTAGCTGTGCTCTCTCTTGATTGCTGGTGTTTTGATGTTGTCCCATCTCCTTTTGTGTGTGTGTGTGTGTGTGTGTAACAAACTATGCAGCAATCCTGCTCTGCTGGTTTAGGTCCTTTACACTTACGACTCCTAGACCTCCTGAAATCCCTGGGCAAATTTTACCTAATTATAAGAATCTCTTCATTAAGATCCTTCTTCCCTTAAAGAACCAGATTGAGTTCTTTAAAGTAAATAAATTTCTGCAAAAAGACAAAATATGATTAAGACTTAAAAAATCTTTAAAAATAAGTTATTAGAAAATGTTCATGTTGCTTCAACTTTTCAGAATTCTTTCCTTCAGTTTGTTAGGTAAAAGGAAACAGAAAATTTAAATAACTCATATATTCAGAGTAATCATTCATCAAATCTTCAAGTGGTATGCAAAACTCACTTATAGAAAATAAATTCATTTTTCAGATTTTTAATTAAAATTTATATGAATTAAAATCCACAGCTGTGTTAAAGTATGCACTGAAAGAGCAAAATTTGAAATTTATTTTAAAAAATTGAAAAGAACAGCATAGAGAAAGTCAAGATACTAAAGTTCTTACCTGTTCCAGTGATTTTAAAGCACAAACTATGCAATTAAATGTGAAGTATGATTAAACAAGCAACATACTTCAGGATATTCATAATATCAGTATGGAATTATGGAGATTTTTAACATTAAGGAGTTTTGCATGATAAATATATTTTCTTTTTGAGAATGTAATGGAAATATTTAAATACTTCATTTAGTAGCTATTGGCATATGTGTCTTTGGAAACCAAAACTGGCATATATTCTGCTTCTGACATAAATCTTTTAAAGTGTTTTTTTTTTTTTTTTCCAGAGAAATAATCAAAGAAAGATTTGAACTGGATCAAGAAACACAAAGTGATCTGTGGTCTTACCCCATTTGACCTTGCACACTACAATACTGAATGGACAGGTAAGATGTGCCCATTGGTTCAAAAGTGGATGACAGTTACAGGATAACTAACTGCTTTCTGAATGGAAATAAGGCCTCCTTCACAGAATAGAATTCATGCCTGTTACTGTACATCTGCCAAGATGCCCATGGCTGGTGGGATCATAGGGCTATAGGTTACAACCTGATATTGTTATTTTGTTAAATGATCATGTTGTCATACTGTCATCAAAACCTATGGGCCTGATCTGCTCTCAACCTTGGAGAGAAAGGCTTCTTCTGCAGTGGGCAGAAGCCAATGTAGATATTCATACTTGGTCAAAATGCTAAGAAACAGTGGTTATGAGTATGCAGTGTTAACTGGGAAATCTTCAGTAATCCCTGCCCAGGCTCAGGGACCTCTGTATAAGAGGAGGAAGAAAGATGCTGGAGGATGGGGAAAAGTGCTGCTATGAAGTGTTATCTTCAAGATACCACATTTCTATTGCACTCATGAACTCACTGAACCTGTGATTATTTGAACTTTCCCTGAACAAAATGAAGCTAGCAAAGATGCCATCTTAGATGGAGAAGGAACTGGTGAGACTTAGGAGTAATTTTAGTTGATAGTTGCTGGGGGTGTATGATCATTTTTCCTCAGGAATTTAGCTAGTGGGAAGTTGAACATGCTCCAGTGAATGTCTCCACACACATAAACATATTGCCAACACTAAATGGACTTAATAAGTTATTAATAGAAGGAAGAAGAAGAGGAGGAGGAGAAGAGGAGGAGGAGGACACAGAGTTAGGGGCTGGGAAGTTTGGGAGAGATCCAAGAGGATCCAGGAGTCAAAGTTGGGGAAGATATGATCATATTTGCACATATGAAAACCAAAGATCTTTTAAAGCTTTTAAATGAAAATATTTTAAAATATAAAAACATAAACATTATACATCCACATTCTAACAATTATTAAATTACATACCACATGACCTCAAAAACTTTCCACACAGAACACAAACATTATTTCTGTAACATTGTTAGTGTAACATTGTTACATTCAGTGTTTACCATGTACAAAATATTTTCAGATAGAATCTTCTGGTGGAAAAATGATGGGAAGGAATAAATTTTGATCCTAGTTTTCTTCTTTTTTTGTGTGTGGGGGCGTTCAAAGCAGGGTTTCTCTGTTTTAACTCTTCCTGTCCTGGATCTCACTCTGCAGACAAGGCTAGCCTCGAACTCACAAACTCACAGAGATCCATCTGCCTCTGCCTTCTGAGTGCTGGGATTAAAGGCATGCATCACCCAGCATGATACTAGTTTTCTTAAATTTAAATAAAAAGTAATAAATCTAGAGTCATATGCATTAATAAAATCATAAATATTTATAGAAATGTAATTTTAAAATTATGTATACTTCTAAGAGTTTTGGAAATATAATATATTTCCTTTACAGAAGTACTTTTATATCTTAATACATTATTGTTATTGTTCATGTACACAATGTGTGTGAATGTGTGTGTGCTACTATGCATGTGTGGACAGAAGATGATATGGAGTTGGTTTTCTTTTTCTACCACTAAGTGGGTTTTAAGAATTGGACCTAGGAAATTAGCTTATGTGGCAAGTGCTTTACCCACTGAACCATCTCACCACCTCACTACTAAATATTTTAGGTAAAGATGTAAAATAGTGTACCCATCACAAAAATATAGGGTGTGGCAGTTAATTGTAGCAATGTTAATACTTTTATTCTTCAATTTTAAGCAACAGAAGAATAATGTAGAGTAGTGTTTTCTGTGTATATGACATCAAAATAAGCCATGTACTTGGTGAACAGAGAGAATATAAAGGCACCATAGAGGTGATGTCTTGTCAATTATATGATCAATGTTTTCTATTTTATTGTTAGATTCTAAAAACATGCACCTGAAGGAAGAAATTATTGTATTGACTTTGCCTTTTTGGTTTAGTTTTAACAATGGAATTCAAATACTTTCCAAGTCATTCTGGACTTCTTCTCATTAATTCTGAATTTACTAGAAAGAATTGAAAATATGTATTATGATAAGAAATATAGTGTGCTAGGTATTCTTTCTCCATTAATTTTAACATAATTGCAAAAGTAAAAGCTATGTCCACTGTGCATGTCAGAACTGCCTCAAGGAAGATCCAATTAGAAAGTGATATAGTTTAGACACACAGCTTGCATATTGCATTTAGGTACCACTGATTTGGATCCTCAGCTTCATAAATCACTACCAACTCACCATAATTCATTAAGCAGTGATTTTCATAATATGGGAATTATTTCTTGGTATTTCACTTTTCATTGTTGTTTAAATTTCAGCAGGTCATAGATAAAGTTTGCTACACCGGATTTCAATACATTGAATAAATATTCAATCACACACTTAAAATAATTGTATTTACCAGGATCATGAGAATGTATTAGCATGATCATCTCAGTAGGACATTTGGTAAACCCTAGTTTCATACTTAATGTTTATAATTCACATTATTAAGTTTTTGTGGAATAAAAGAGAACAACTTTTAGAATGTCTTTGGGATCCTTGAGAACATGTGATTTATTTTTACTTGGAACAAGATCAAAAGACAGAATGTGGCATATATGTATTGAGAGTCTCTCATCTTCTATATTGATGATTCTTCAGTATTGGACTTTGGAATACAAAGATCAAAACTACTTATTAATCTGAGTAAGAAACATGAAAACACATTTCATGCTTTGGCCCTCATATATAAAAAGTAGAAATTGTATCCTGAATTTAAATATGCATATGTACTTAAATATTTTAAAATATTGATGCATATATATATATATGATATTTTATATATCTGTATATGAATAAAATATGCCGACAGCCACTTATCGTAATATAATATGGCTCTTCCTCCTTCTAAGAAACATAATGCAGATCCATGTACACTTAATCTCTAAATGTTTTAATCTGTGTCTTAATTATTTGTTGTCATTGGCTTATTTTTATTCCATGAAGTAACATTTTTCCACTGCTATATCCCACGTTAATATAATGTGTCTTTAAAAGATTATAACAATTAGACAGTAGAACAAGCTTACAAATTTCCATTTAATACCTGGATAAAAACCAAACATCCTTTTGCAGAAGAAGAAAGTCAATCAATTCTATGAAAATGTGCTATTTAAGCTCACATGAATTGACCCTTTATAATTAAATAACATTAATTAAAAATTCAATAACTATTAATTTATTCACAGTTGATAGCACAGAGAGAAACTGAGAATTCAGGGCTTCAAAAATCAGAAGTGTAAGTGTTACATGGTCTTCACAGGTTATTTACACTAGTGAGATTTTACTTTTCAGTATTAGAGATTGAACATAGTATATGCTAGGCATGTTATGTGTAACTGATGTACATTGCCCAGCCTTCACTCCTTTTATTTTAAATTATTTTGTATTTTTTTAATGAAACAGGTGGGGTTTTAATAAGATTATTTTAATACAGGCTTAAGCATGAGAGTTCAGAGAATGCTGAGAAAAAAGTAAGACCCACTGGAACTATGAGTGTGAGTTCTTGGAAGTAGAGTCACCTAGTTCTCAATTAGCATACAGAGAAACAGATTTCATTGTGGCGTTTTTACGGATGCTTAGTTTTGTTTGATTCTGCCTTGCTTTATTCATCTCCTACAACGTCCTTCTCCTCTCTATCCAACGACCCACTTCTTCCCAGTGTTTTCTCTTCTACATTCATATCACCTGTGTTATATTATCCTTTCTGACCTCGTGTTAGAGCTTCATTCTATATCATCTCAACCCATTCCTAGACTCCAGACCTCTACCTACACCAACTCCCACATAAAAGCATGGGTACGTACCATAAAACGTTAGAATGAACATACGAGAGGGAACAGGAAATTTGGCTGGCTGATTATAGGTTGCCTTCATTAAAATGTGTTTTTCTAGTTCCAACTACTTCCCTGAAAAATTCACAATTTCACTTTTGTTTTTGACTGATTAAAATTCCATTGTGCATGTGTACCACACTTTCTTTACTGATCTTGTTGGTCTGCTTTTCACTAGTTTTTGCTTTGATTTCATGAGTTCTTACCTCCTCCTAAGTTTGGGGTTGGCCTCTTAATATTCTGCATCTTTTTCTCACCAGCCTCCTAGTTGGTGCTTTTATATGATCCTAATTTTCTTGTTAAAGTTTTCCTCCATTATTTAAAACTTTTCCTTTAAGTTGCTGATTTTCCCATCCAATTTGTTTGCCATTGTTTGTAAATCTCTGTCTTGAACTGATTTTGTAACTCTTTTTTAGATATCTTAAATTAACTTCCTTGTCTGTAGTTGAGTCCCTTATTTGGCCATCATTGACTTTTTTTTAAGAAATGGGACTCTGAAATATCTTTCCCTAACATTTAAGCTTATCATTGTTTGCCAGTGTCAAGAAGCTGTCGGCTCATGGTGTCAGAGTAGAGAAGACTGTTATCTCATGTTATTCTGAGTTTCTTTGTTGTGTATCTTGCACCTGTGGAAGAGTATGTCTTCCAGTCTGTGTTTCACCTCTCTCCCCCCATTTTATTTGATTTTATATGAGTTGCCCTAAAGGATTGTCTTAAGTTGAATTTATGTTTAGCGAGAAAGACCAACTACTAACAAGTGTGCTTTCTTGACAGAAGTCCTAGTGTTAAATGCAGAAGATACTTTGCTCCTTACCTGTATACTCTATTCAATTTGGAGACAAAGATGATGAGGTCTTTCTGTTCTGTCCATCAGGATCCCAGACCAAGATCCATCACAAACTTGCTGTGACCTATACTGGTTCTGTCTGCTTTGGCTGTGTGGGAATCTCACAACTTTAGACTGTTACTTCTGCTGCAATCTCCACATCAGTGCAGCTTTCTATCTGCTTCCCCCGTCAAACAAGTTCTATGTTTTGTCACATCCTTCCAGAGGTTCTGCTTGGCTTCTTGCTTGATGAGGATATAGAGGCATGGGGAATGATGAGACTGCATATTTCCCAACATTGGGATTCCTCATCCTTTCCCTGGCCCTGTGCCTATGGACTGCTGAGCCGTAACTCTCTGCTGGTAGGTTTAGCTGAGTTCAGAGTCTGAGGATCTCTGGGCTCTACCACCAGAAGTCTGCTTCTATGGTTCTAGGCAATGGCAGAGGTAGGGGGATTTTAAAGATTTGGAATTGATTTTTGATTCCTGTAACCCTGTCCTAGCTCTCCCTGGGGATTGCTGTGGCCCAGCTTCTCTTCAGCAGCTGAATTCAGCTTCCAATGTGGGTTTCCAGGAGCAAGAAGTATTTGTGGCTTTTACTGCTTCTGGTGCTTGAGTCCTTCTGGCACTTCCATTGCAGGTATCCAGTTCCTTGTAGGGTATGGCTGACAAACTTTCTGGCTCCTCTGTGGGAAAATTCCCACCTGATCTTATCTCTGTTTCCTTATTGACTTTTATCCTGTTGCATACTTAATGTGGAAAGGTGAAGAGGAGACAACTGTCATTTGCTTAGCTTCTTTTCATGTGATGGCATACATTGCTGATATAAACATACAATAGGCTGGGTCCCTTTGAGTGTCAAAGTAGTAGTATTATCTACAAATATTACATATGTATTTACCCTCTAGCCTAGCAATTTGACTCCTGGAAATTTGTTCTATAGATTTATCTGCACACAGTGAATTGAGAACTCTTCAACACAGCATTTCTTGTTTAATGTTTAAAGTTTAAATAAAGTTTAAAAATCAAAATTTCTTTCTTTCGACAAGTAAGTAGACCTGGTAATTACACTATAAATGATGGTTACAAATTGTTCTCTCACATTCACATGATTTTCAAAACAAGTACACAATGGAAGTGTTTTTATCATTGTCACTTTAGAGAAAACAGAACTTAGCCCAGATAAGTTAAATAGTTTAGACTTTATAGCATTTGGTGGGCAGAGACAGGTGGATCTCTGTGAGTTTGAGGTCAGTCTGGTCACATATTAAGTTCTAGGCCTGCTGGGGCTACATCGTGAAACCCTGTCTCAAAAATAAACAACAAAACTACCACCACAACCAGCAGCAGCAGCAGCAGCAGTTTAGCAAAGGCAGAGCAGCTTGGAGGAGGTAGGAAATAAAATTATAATTATATGTTACGTCTGCAGAAAGTGTCCTCTTACTCGGTTTAAATGTAACTATGGGAATCCTGAAGGGACAACTGAGAGAAAGAAAATTTTATCGATAAATAACTGTTGGTTTTCACAGTCCAGGACCTTTGGCTTTCATCTACATTTCTGCAAGGTATAAAGGCAAATTATAATTGCTTTTATTGTAGAATGTGTTTGGGAGTATATGTGTAACATTTAATTTGTTAGAGCATATATCAGATATAATTAAAATAAATAAAGGTTCATTCATATTCTGAAGGGCTATACTTGTAAATTCATCTTTGATGATCATGGGTACTTATTGACCTTGGTAAGATCACAAACCAATACAAGGTTGACCCAGTTAGCAAGTTATTCACAAATTGTTCACTTTTAAATACTGAAGTGTACCAACCTAAAAAAAATTATCTTCTTTTCTGAAGTAACTCATTAGGTTTTTTGTTTTGTTTTGGTTTTTGGTTTTCTTTTAGTATTTACTCCTTAGGTTTATTTTTAATTAAAATTCTGTATCCATATCTAATACATATATCTGTCTACAGGTGAATTTCTACAGTCACTATGAAAGAAAAATTGAAATTAAAATTATAGTAAATTAAATAATTTTTTATTATAGTAAAATGTAGTAAAAACAAAACTTCAGCTAACATCCCAAGAGCACTGAAGTGGATACCAACATTTAATATTCCTAAATTAGCCCTTGTCCAGCTCAAAGCGAATTTCAGCTTTTAAGACTTATTATCTGTTTAGCATTTCCTCTTCACAACATCTACCCTCACACAAAAATAAGATTGCTCCAAATTCTAATTCCCACAGACAGTAAGCTAATTAAGCATAGATAATATTGGATGATTTAAAACTTAGATTATGAATCAAAGTGATAATGTTAAATTTTATAAGTGTCAGTCAATAATTTGAGAACATCTATTCAGAAATATTTGTTCCAGTAATATTCAAAGTTTATCATTAAATAGAAACTGTCACAAAGTTGGTTACTATTTGTGCAGCAACATTTAAATGGACATTTTAAATTTAGTCCTTTGACGAAATAGTTCAATTATCGACAAAGAACACACTGTGTTTCATAACCATTTGTGAGTTTCATTATAAAAAACTATTAATTGGTCAATAAATACAAATAACTACTGATTTATAGCTATTAGATGTGAATGATGCCTGCATGCCTGCCTCCCTCTCTCCTTCCCTCCCTCCTTCCCTTCCTTCCCTTCCTTCTTGTTTCCTTCACAGTGCTGGAATTTCATGCATTTTAGATAAACACTGTACCACTGAGATATATCACCAGGTTTATACGACCCATTTTAATGTATACAAACATTCTGCTTCCACAAAAGAAGAGGCTTCTCAAAATATTCAAATAGAAAGTAATTAAAATAGTTCACAGACTCACAATAAATACATACTCCAAGTGACTGACACCACAATTTCCCTAAGGAATAAGTAATCTTATAAAGGGAATTTAATGTCTGGTTATAAGACATGAGATAAAATAAACAGAATGTTTTCAAACTTTTTGTACAGTAATGATAGCAATCCTAATAATATAATTAATTTTCCAAACGTGATCCACAAACATCTATGTAATATAACTGATTTCTATTTCCTGACAAGGATCAATTCTGGGGTCTGTTATCATGAGAGGACAATCAAAATGCTAAATTTTTTAGGCTACTTAACAAATGAATAAAGACATTGAGTCATCCCACATATAATTACAGCCCTTGAGGTAATTGAAGACTAATTATTTAATTATTCGAATAAGCTACTTGATTTTAATCAGAATGATGTGGAAAGCAACTTCTTCCTGTTTGCAAATTTGACATTATAAATCTTCACTTCTCTGTCAAAGGGAAAGAGGAAGGTATGGAATAGAAGATGCATGAAATACTGGAGGAACTCCATTTTATTCCCCAAGTTACCTCCCTGGCTTTATTTACTGTCATACTATTCATTAACAATATTTTCAGATAGGCTTTTTCGAGCTAGACTGAACCACAGCCATTTTTACATCACCATGAAGCTGCATAGGCTTCACTTTCAGCATTACATACTTGATCACTTATAGACCAAACCTTATTCATTTGCTGTAGTCTGTGATCTAAAAATTGCCTCCAGGCCCTCTGGGTAGAATACACCTCTGTTCTTGGACTCACACACCAGGCCTTGTGTCACATAGCAGGTCCTATCTGACTCTATTACTGCTTTCAGTGCAGTAGTGCCTCCTACATACAGCATAGTTTCTAGTAGCTGTTCTTGGATTTTTGTGGACTTTCTTCCCAATGCTGTGACTGTCACTCTTTCGTTAAAAAACATTCAAAGTGTTTGGTTTGGGTGAGACTCAATACAAATTTTGTCTGAAATGTGTAAACTATGTAACTTTAGTTGAGATTATTTGAAACAAAGAAAAATACATTCCTAATTTTTAGGTTGTAAATTATAACATCTACTTTGTTGAGGTTGTACAGAAAGCATTTGAGTTACTAATATCATGATGCACAAGATCTAGCGTGTACTGACATCAATCAATGATGTCTGAAGATACACGAATGGTAAAGTCAAAGATTCAAGGGGGATTGATGGAATGCTTCAAAGGTTGGAAGGAGGAGCATAACAGGACTGATATATACATGAATTCACAAGTACTGTGGCATTTTGACACAATGTTGGGCTGTGCTAGCAGAGACCTGGCCTTGCTTTTTGGCTTGGATAGCTCTTGGCCGAGGGACTTCTGCAAAAAGTCAACAGGACAAAACAACAGACTAGATAGAGGAAAAATAGCAAAAAAAAACAAAAAAAGCTCAAATAGAAGTTCTTGACCATGTGTTAAGAAAGTTACATATTATACGAAAAAAAGAAAAATAAATTTTAAAAAAAGTCAGGCTGTCACAGCTTACTGACTTGAATAAGAGAAAGGGCCCAGGTTTCTGAACAAGGGCAACACAACACCTAATATAGTGTGGAAATAAGATACATGTGGAAAGGGTAATTATGATCATTAAGAGGCAACAGTGTTTAATTTCTCAGATGTTAACTAGTGTTTAAAAATCCAAGGCAAGTCTACCTTACCTAAGATATGAAAAGTACCCACAAATCTGTCTAGACTAAAGCCACATCTAAAGAATGAGCTCTCAGCCTGTTCTCGTATCTCCTGAATTTCCAGTGTTTATTAATCATTCTGTTCTCTGGAGCAAAACTACAGCAGTTATATTATTTAAACTTGGCTTCTCATAAGTTAAGAAAAAAAATCTAGCACTTATCCAGTTGCTATCCATCAACTTAGTGTTGATGCATATAATATATTCTAATCTACAAGTTTTATTATTTGAAGCAAATAGAGTAAACAATTTAATACTTGAGGCAGAAAGGGACATTTTCAAGTTAAGTCATGGATTTGAATCCTTTCCTGTCACATGCTGTAGGACTTTGGCCCATTCACAATCCCTCTTCAGTCTTCAGTTTCTCCATTCTGCAAACCTATTGCACAGATTACTGTAAGCTTAAATAAGACAAAGTACACAATGACTCTGGCAGGAGCACTAAGCCACTGTCATTGACAGAATACTTACGTTGTAAATGACTAAGAACAGTCCTGAGCAGTCTTGGGTATTTACTTGGTATTTACTGCCTCTGATTCCTTATAAGTTGTGTTAGTAGAATAACATGGGGGTTAGGAAAAGTCTAAGTCACTTATTAACTGTGCCTACACTTCAGAGGTGTTAAAAATCTTCAGAATGATGAAATCATGGTTGAATATTTTTCTGAAAAAAGGGTCTACACCTTTCATCAAAAATTTCAAAGAAATCTCTGAACTGAGGAAATGATAAGAAACCTTGCCTTTGGCTTTTTAAAAAAATTTTTTAAAAAATTTTCTTATTTGTTCCTACAAAGGAATTCATATTGGCATTAAAACAAGCTAGCCATGCTAATTGTGATAGTTACCTTCAGCCTCGTATGAGGAACTTTTCCATTACTAAGCTTACAAAAATAATTCTTTTCTTTTTCAAGTTACATGAGAGCTGCTTGCTTAACATTTAAATTATTCTGCCAATCGGCATTGAGATACTAAATGCCTTCTTCCATGCTTCTGTATTTATAATCCTATGAAATGAAGGGAACCACAAAGATTTGGGGATTTCTTAATATGAGTGTTGGCCATGCCAATCACCACCCCAGGCAATTTAGATTGGACACATTGCCTCTTGTAACCTTCTTTTTTTCATATTGAAGTAAAACCAGATAATTTAGAGATAACCAGTTTCAGTGTTTTTCTGAGATATTTCTCCTATTGGCGAATTCCTCACATAGAATGAAAAGCTACTTTATCTCAACAGAGATACTTCTGGACCATCTTGACATAATTATAAGTGCAAGAATCTCTGTAGCATCCAAAAAGCAATGAAATTATTGGCTTGCAAATATCTGATGTTATTTCTCACAAGAGAAGCTTTCCCCAACATTGTGAGCTTTTTACATTGGTAAACTTAGAAGACACATATCTTTCAATTTGCTTTCATCAAGTTCAATAAGGGGAAGACAAGGTAAGAAGGAGTTACAGGTTGTTTTTAAAATTTAAATTCCCCATAGGCTACTCACATATATTTCTGCATTCCCTCCCTAAATCTCAGTAAAATAAGAGTAGAAACGGTAAAGCAAAGTTGAAAAGACAAATATGATGGTAATGGAATAATAAATGACAAAATATGTCAGCCAGGCCCTGTGGTTCCTGCAACTCCTGCTCCTGGGATTCAGGGGCAGGAGGATCACTCTTAGTCAGCCTAGGTTTATAGAGAGATCATTCTTCTAAAACAAGACGAAAAGTCAAACAAATTTCCAGAAAATTGAAGAAGTAGCCAAAATGAATCTAAAAGAAAATGGCAACTGCTATCCAGCAGATACCAGAGTTATAAAGCTTTATACGAGAGGTATAAAGCTTATTTGATTTAAGAAAAAATATGAAGATTAAAAACTAGAGACAGTACTATCAATAGATGAAGCTGAAAGATAGAGCCAGGAGCAATAATTTTAATTTAAATCTTAAGGTCCAACTAAGCCATTTTGTTGTCTTCATGCCCATAGTAACATGTAATTGTCCCTCTCCATCTTTGTATGAACCTAGAATTTAAATATATAAACTGAACAAAATAAACTATTTAGGGATAAATAAGCTATTCAAAAATAGACTTTTAAGGAATTCTGAGATTGAGTGGGATGGCATTAACTATAAAAAGATCTTGTTAATATTTTATTTTACCTTCAAAGTCAACAGTAGTTACCCAAACTACTTGAAGCGGCTAATAAATCATTTGATAGTCATGTATCTAAAGTTGCCAGCAGACAATGGGTAGACTCTGCTATGAAAATACAAGTGTCCGTGGAGGGCATTTCTTCTTTAACATGAACATCATGTTACACTTTCAGAGGGCTCTGTTAGATGTCAATAGAGGAGGAAGTTTCCTACAGGTACCAGGAGTGTGACATGTCATCAGTGTGGATGTGAAGAGACGTAGTACAATCTACTCAACACAGGCTCAGGACATGGTTAGTCATCCATGATCTTAAAGCTTCAACTTTTCTAATGGCCTTTCAAAGAGAAAATTGATTCCTGCTGGAACATACACCTGGACTCTCTAAAGATATGCTCACACACTTTCACTCAGTTGTCAGCTTAAACTCCTCTTAGACCTCTAACACTGTTCATAACTCTGCAGTACCCTGGCCACACAATGCTGATTATGTATGCTCCAGCCAGCAACGACCTGCTTATTATGTGCTCAGCAACACAATGCCCAACTTACTTGCCCAACAAACTCTTCTGTTACTCATTCCTCATTTCAGAAAGAGTCTAAACCTCATTATATTTATCCTTTCTGATACATCCTCCCTTACTCCTTGGTAAGATATAGAGTTCTCATGCATCTTGTAGTTATTCTAATGCCAAATTTATTAATTTTTTGAATTACACGTCTCTTACTTAACCCACAATGTAGTCCTTATCTTTTGACTGGATCTTAGTGATCACAGGCATACTTCAACTAAAACAAAACCTAAACAAGGAATAGTAAAATAGCTATCCAGGAACTACAGTGTTGAATTAGTTGAAAGGCTAATCCTAGTTCTGGATTGAGGACAAGTTAGGATTCTAAAACTACAGGTGGAACTTGTAAGGGGAATATTCTCCCAGGTAAGAAAACAGAAAAGAGTAACTCACAGATATCCTGAAGATCTAATGAGAGAGATTTCTGCAAATATGATTTGGAAGAACAAAGATGAAGGGATATAGACCAACAATAACAAAAAATCCAAATTTCTAATGCAGTAATTACCTCAGTGAACAATTCTTACATAGCAGTGTATTGAAAAACAAGTTATCATACAGATTGAAAGTATGATACAAATATCTATGAACTATAAATGAAAAGTACAGAAAAAGAACCAAGAATGTTACATTTGAATGTTGAATATTTGATTAAAAATAAAATGAATGAATCAGAAATGATAAGGTAAGTATAATTTTAGTAGCATAAAGATTAATAGCAGAAATGACAGCCTAGGAAGTAATATCTAGGAAGAAAACCCCAGGAGGAAACTCAGGAGCGAAATGCTGTTTAAAACAATATTATAAATGTAATAGTATTATGTATTTTATATACATTGATTGCTTATACATTTGTATACTTACAAACACACACACACACACACACACACACACACACACACACATTATTCTGATAAAAACAAGGAGAAAATCTCAATAAATGTTTCTATTACAAAAGGTGGAAAAGTATTTTTTAAAGTTTTAATGGTGACACACTTGGCTTCTTTGTTCATACAATGAATCCTAGTTTGTTAATTCTGTTCCTCATCTACTCATACTCTACTCTCATTGGCACTCATGGATATTGTGATGGCCAATTGAATCCCTTTTTTTGCTAAGCTATCAATAACTAAATGCAGAATGGAACAAACAAAGAAAGCCCAACAACTTAACCAACCAACCAAGCAAACAAGATAAAAATACTAGTAATTCTTCAGTGCGTTATTGAAATGTATGGATGTGTATTTATGAATATAAATAGCTTAATATCTTATGGCTGTTAATGCATTAAAATTAATCTTTGATAATTAAAAAAATAAAGGAAAACAAATGAGAATGGAAAATGAGCCAAGATAAGTTTATCGGGTTTATGATGAATACATCTTTTGGCCTTTCGGCTGGGTCAGAAATTCTTTTAATAGCTACTCTTGAGTGCCTCTAAAGTTTATCTGCCCCTTTACTAATCTTGATATGCCCCAGATGAGCATCGTGATGAAACTGTTGGGCTACTATTGTCCACTTTTTCAGAAATAGGACAGTCACTTTGGCATAATTGCAATATAGGCCGGAGAACTTTTGCTCCAATCACTGTGCTCCAGCTACAGGTTAGTGGGGCTCTCTGTACAGGCTGGACCAAAGCTGTCCAGATCTTCACTGAAGTAGATTTCCTAGTTCCAGCTCCCACATGAGGCATAGATAGATAGATATATTCCTGTTGGGGAAGTTTATTTATAGTTATGTTTAAAATTGTTGGAATAAAACTGTTGGAGAAAGGGATGCGTAGGCCTTGGCATTTTGTATTGTCTGCAGGTGTTGGATTTCTGTGCAAGATGTTTGATTGCTTATGATCTGCACCTGAGGAGTTCTGAATCAATAAAACACCTGAGCTAGATGCTTGAGGGGTTCTAATATGGAGTCTGGTGCTGGCCAGGATGGTGGTTCTCTCTGCTGAGGTTGGCAGGGATTGCAACCCATGAAAATGCCTCTGTGTAGTCCTAGGTGACTCTGCCAGTAGGCGTGCTATAACAAATGGTGTACATGCAGCAATGACATCACTAATTCATCCAATGTGGACACAAGGACGAACAAGAAAAAGAAATTCTAGACCTTAAGAGAGTCCATTTTGTTCTGTTTTCCTTTGTTTTCTGCTTACTTATCAAGTTACCAGTGAGGCACTCTTGACAAGACACACCTGCTATGGTGATGAGAACCTCCACTCCACAAGGGAACCTTTCCTGCAGACAAGGTGACCACTTGTTTTTCCTGCAAACCAGACTCTATATTAAAATCTGAAAAGTGTTCCTAAGGGTCAGCACAAACTGTCTTCCAGAATTGGCCAAGGTTGTATCTTGTGCTGGTGGCCAAACTTGGACCTGTAAGAATCACCCAGGGGTTGCTGGTTTTGAAGGCATGAAAGGGTCTTTGGAGAACAGCTGAGGCTCAGCACTGTAAGAGGCCAGGAGAGGCCATTAGTGAAGGTACATCCAAAGTAGCAGTTGAATGCCCACATAGAAGTGGTCATGTAGGGAAGTTGAGGCTTGGCACCATGAAGATAGTCCAGGAGAAACTATTGGTGAAAGTGCAGCCCAGTTGCAGCAAGAGACCCCAGCAATTTTTGAGATGCCAGTATCACGGGATGACCACCAAGACAAGCAGCAGCAGTGGAGTGGAGCTAGCCAGAGCCTGGAGGACAAGCTGTGTGTGCTGAAGAGGGCAGAGCTAGATTCAAGCCCTTTGAAGGAGCCCAGAAGATTGTTGAGCAAATTCTGATAATGGGAATTGATAATGTTTTTCTGCTGTCCAAACTCATTGAGAAAGCTTGATAGATGTTTGATTTAATTTGGTCCTGTGCATTAGCAACAGTCATGATTGTGCCTCTTATGAATAATTTTTCTGGTATAGTGTTAAATTGGGTTGTGAAGGTAAAGCAATTTCTTTTTTTGAATACAGAAAAGGGAACTGTTGGGGAAGTTTATTTTTAATTATGTTTAGAATTGTTTTGGAGTGCTGATGGAAAAAGGGATGTATAGGCCTTGGCATTTTGTATTGTCTGCATGTGTTGATTTTCTGCGTGGGATGTTAAGTTGCTTATGATCTACACCTGAGGAGTTCTGAATCAATAAAACACCTGACCTGAGATGCTCGGGGTTCCACTATGGAGTCTGGTGCTGGCCAGGATGGTGGTTCCCTGTGCTGAGGTCTGGCAGAGTTTGCACTTTTGAGAATTCCTCCCTGTCTTCCTTGTTGAGCTGCCCCAGCAGCTAACTACTATATATTCCTGTCATGTGGCTCCTCTGATTTCTTTAAATTGTTCAAGACAGTGTATTTAATCTAGTAGCCCCCCCCATCTCCTTTTTAGATTTGGCTTTGGAGAGCATCATATTTTTTAAAGAAATTCTATCTCTGAAACTATACACCACTTATACAACATTTTGTATTCTCATTTTGTCACACTGTAGATCAAGCCCATGGTCTAATATATAAGGTCAATTGATGTTGCAATGGCAAATTAAAAATGCCACTTATCAGTGATGGAATGTAAATATATTATTACTTTCTGTAAGGTGTTATCATAGTAATCAACACCCTGAAATAAATATAATTTGAGAGGCAGCTTATTCAAGCAAAGGGGGTCATGGGATTTCTCCCAATCTTAATAGAGCTTCTAGCTATTTTTGTTTTGTTTTGTATTTCTCTTAAAATGATGATACTGATTTTGTTCTTACTTACAGAAATATATTACCCTGAAATTATGGCACTGTCTGTTATTAAATACATGTGCATTCCTGAATTTACTTACCTGAGAGGGACAAACCCAAATGATAAATATCTCTCAGTAATTCTCCAATGCTTATCATTTCTGAATAGTAGATGACGTGATCCAGTACTGATTTGTAAGTCAAACAGTTTAGGTGTACCAATGTTTATTTTCAGTCCTACCTTCATGACATAAAGGACTTGTAATATCTCATCACCAAAACAATGGTGAATAACATGGGATCACGGTGCAGAAAATGTCATAGTCGGCAAATACATCTCTTTAAACAGATTGCTTGGTTGACTTAAATACCAGAACTGTCTTTCATCAAGTTTTGATTCTCTAACTGTCAACCTTGAACTAACATTGTCTTGTCTGGAATGCATTTCATTTAAGGTGGTGAAAATAATGTCTTGAATTATTAGTAGAAATACTTAAAACATTCCCCCTTTTTATTCATGTAATAACAAATTGGCAAGTACATTAGCTTTCAGAAATGGAAGAATGTTGTATCTATTTGAATTGCTAATGTGAAAAAGAGATATACTGAGAAATTTTCTACCTCATAGGAAGTTCCTAAGAAGAGGCTTTGTTTTCTTACTGTGCAAAGTTGACATTAAATATGCAAGTCTCTGCTACCTTACACTTTAAAAGCTAGATCATCTTTGTTGCTTCATTAACATAATGAATGGAAGTAAACTCATTCAACACACCTGGATCACAGTGAACAGCCATCACAATTCTGTTTCTCTCTTTGTTCTTCTCTGATTCATTTTAACAAGTTCAAGTTAATCAAAGTTAAGAAGGGAGAAGTAACTTATTGATTAGAAATAAACACTTGTGCATAAGCCTTATAGATATGTACCAAATGGACTAGGGGAATGGCCTGAATATCATATTCACTACTTCTAGGAAACGGTGCATTGTTAAATTATGGGAAAACAGTGGAAGGATAACCGGAGACAAGGATATTTTTTTTAAAATAAAGACCTATAGAAAGACCAACTTCATGAAAAATGTGCCTAGCCTTAACCTCCTGCTTTAGTCTTTCTGTTGCTCTGATAAAATATTCTGAACAATAGTAACTCAGGGAAGGAAGAAGTTTATTTGGCTTATATTTCCATGTGATAGTCCTTCAGGGAGGTAAGTAAGGGAAGGAACTCAAGTAGGAGAAAGAAGCAGAAACCATTGGGAACATGGCTTATTGGCTTTCTCTCCAGCTCTCAGGTTCATTCTCAGGTGGCTTGCATACAGCTCAAGAACACCAATCCAGGTATTGATAACTCAGCACAGTGTTCATCAATTCATAACCTATATAATCCCCCACTGGACAATCTGATCTAGGCAATTTCTCAGTTGAAGTGTTCTCAGATGTCTCAAGATTGTGTCATGTTGACAAAGCTAAAGAGGGCAGACACCTCCTGAAGTCAATTAAACTTATGATACATACTCTAGAATTAGTTTTCTCTTACGAGCTGTACAGATATTGAAACTGATTTTAAATAAAATTATATTATTTAAAGAGCTATATAAATATTTTTTTTACTGGAATGTGTTAGAATTATAAAGAAGAGTATTTTGTACTCCTTAATACATAACATATACAAACTTAGTTTTAAAAGTAAAAACATTAGATCAGTAACCTCCTATTATTTCAATTTTTCAAACTAAAATGGGCTGTCCACTGAACTTCTAGAAATGTAGGTGGTAGATGCAGAATTTAGACTAAAATATCTAAACATACACTCTCAATTCAAGCAACTCTGCACAATGGGTCTTTACTCTAGTACTTAGAATAGTGTCATTAAACAATTTAAATATAAAAAAATAAAATTGCCCATTATGAAATATTCTTACAGATAGATGTCAACAAGATGTTGAATGGGATTAATTAAATTTTAGTTATAAATGGTGGATAAATATCTTTTGACAACAGATTAAAGCATTAAATAAAGGAGTGATAATCTATAATAACAATTTTGTTCTCTTCAGAAGCAGTAGAAAGATGTTATGCCTCATTAGGAAAGTCCTTTACTACATTTCAGTTTGAAAATTCTGCCAGCAGAACTGTATCCAAACTGTTTATAAATATTTCAATTTCCATTTGTGAACAGGAATGCTACTTCATTAACAGTTGTACATTCCCACAAAGCACATAAATATAAATGTGCTATATAGAACATTACTAAAAATATGCAGAAGTAACAAGAGAATATAGATAGATTTAAAAGAAGCAAGTTAATGTTTTTGTTTTATCCTATATGTAGTTATTTTAAATGACAATTAGAATGCTAAGCAGAAACTTGATTCTTCCCTAATAACCTTGTTGATAATACCTACAGGTCTAAAGAATATAGATCAAAAATATAGTTTCCATAAGAGATAATTATGTATAAAAATGAAACATTAACAATATCTTCACACTGGGGCTGAGAAGATGACATAGTGCATAAAGGGCTGGCTGCACAATTGTGTGAGCCAGAGCCTGGATCCAAGAACTCACATAAGAAGCCAGTAGACACGGCAACTGCATATAATCCTGGCATTTGGGAGGCAGAGGCAGGGAACTCAAGAGCAAACTGGCTCACCAGACTAACTAGAATTAGCAAGATCGATGTTCAGAGAGAGACCTTGTCTCAGTGAATAAGAGGGAAAATCATTGAGGAAGACATCTGATGTCATTGTTTGTCCTTACCACACACACATTCAGGACACTAATGCAGATGTACCCCAACATACATAAACAAGCATAATCTTAGTTACATCTGATGAATCACTGCTTTGTTATCTGAAATTCAACCTCATTAAGGTTAGAGCTATGTATGTCATACTAATTTAATTATAATTTATATTATATTATAAATATATATATAAATACAATATATTATATTATAAATAATAGTTTAATTATTATTAAAAATAATAATATTAACAAACCTTTGATTTACACAGAAAACAAGGAGCTGTGTGTATCACAGACACAATAAAACATGCTGAAAATAAATGAAGTAAAAAAAATCTTACTTTTCCAAACACAAAACACATCTTTCCTGTAGATTTACTGCTTAATTCATGCTGTTGTAGAGATTAAAATATATTAAATAGCTATCAACCAAAAGACATTTAACAACTTACTAAGAATACAAAATAACATACCTCCAATTAAAGACTGATAAAATAGTATCTTTTTATACCTTAGAACACACATTATAAATTTACAGAAAATGAGACAAAAGAGGAACATAAAAGGAAATTTACTCTTTTAACATTATCATTATATGAAAAATTAGAGAACATGATATATTTAAGCATCTCTCAATCCAACAATAGAATTCTTCTTTGCTTAGAGTATATTAGTGTGTTCATTAAATGAATGGATGCTCAGAAATTCAAAATTACTTCATTTTAAAGGATCTTGACTTTGTCTTAAGTATACGACAATAACAATTTTCTGATTTTATAAGTAAACTCACAGTGTCTGCAGTCTTCTTACTATGCTTGTATGAGGCCTGTAGCTAATTTTCTACATTTTCTACAAGCTGACAATTTTTAAATATACTGGCTTTATTTACTCATTATGTGTATGGATTATAGCAAAACCATTCCTGATTCACTAACATTTCCTTGTGAGAATAAGCAAAAATTACAGTCAACAAGTCAAGTGGCCATAAATCTTAATAATCATTTGTCAAAAATAATAGGGAAAAAAAGGAAAAAGGAAAAGAAGATAACTGTCTCCCTTGGCTACTTCCTCACCAGGAAATAAATGCAGAAGGGAAACTCATCTTTGATTATAAATCCCAAATGCTTCATTTTCATTTTCCTGAAGTTAACTTTCTCACCTAGCTAAGCAGCATTTTCAGCTATTATTAGCGATAGGCCAATATGAGCTGACCAGTATCCGTCAAACTCCCCCTTTCAATGAGCTCGGGGACTCCCAAGGAACTGCATGTATGCAGACTTCTGCTTAGGGCTTCTAATTATTTTCTAACAGATAATGGAATAGTTAAGTTCAGAGAGGTTAGATTAAATTTGTAAGTGGATCAAAACCCTTGATAAAATTACAGTAGCAAAGATCGCTACTGGTGCACTGAGGTTTCTCGTTTTGGGATGAAGGGCCTTTGATGATCACTTCTGTGAATAATTGGTTTTCTAATTTTAATGCATCAGAAACATTTCTTTTTTTATTCCCACAATGACTGTTGATATACGTCAAATAAAAGCAGTAGGTATATGACAGTCTCCTCATTGATGGTTTCTAGGAACTGTGATGCCATTTAGACATATTTTTAAAAAAGATCTTGATATCTATTCCTTCCTAGAAAAGAATATTAAACTATATATTGTATGTAGGCTAAGTTATTTCAACAACTATAAAAGTATGGAGTCAATAGTAACTATGATATAAACAGTTGTTATAATGAAATTAAAATGGTTATGGAATACTGTGGATCAGATAAAAATATTTTTTAAAGTTACACACAAATTGATTTTTTCATCTGAGGAGAAGAATGAATGACATAAAATGTCACATGCAGTAATAACAAACAAGAAGGAAATGGCAGACAAGGTCATCAACAGGGCTTTTAAAGGAAGATTCACCTCTCCTGCAAAGCTTAATTATAAAGATTTTCTCTTATAGTTAAAAATGTCAGAGAAATTAGAATACAAATAAGCCTGAATGTAAATTTGTTTTTGTCTGCATAATATCTACATGGAATATCTACATGGAAGTCACTTCACAAATTACCAGGATTATTTACTATGTCTGTTGAAAGTAAAGTTTTAAGTTCTAATCATTAAGATCTCTAGCTATTCTTTTGATCTCCAACTAAATACTTCAGAGATTGTGCCCAATCTTTATGGATTGGGGCTCTAGAGGAATAATGAAACCAAGCTTCTGTTGACAAATTCTATGTAACTAGGTGAATGCCACCCTACTGCCAACTGGCTAGGATTCTGACAATCTGTGCAAGAGTGATTCATCTGAAGAGCTACAGTACTGATGTGAATTAGAATGAAGAATTATTTCAATAACTTTGAGGAAGCTATCCTAACATAAAGTTAAAGACATCCTTGGTAAGTACTCACTTTTGTAATAATAGCAATACTCCAACATGGTTATTGTAGTCAATGATTATCTCATGATGAATTGATTTGCAAAGGCACATTTGCAGAGTATGATAGGAAATATAGTTAGTATTTATTAGATATCATAGTAAAGTAAAAATATATAGACTCCAGTAGGTTGGTTTGCATATATATGGTGTTTATGGTATATATATATATATATATATATATATATATATATATATATATATATATATATATATACACACACACACACACACACACACACATATCCCATTATACATGGAAACACCACATACACATATATGTATATGCATATGTATATGTATATATATATCCCAGTGTTGCAATTCTTCATTTTAGCACCAAATTGATTCTCTATGAATAAGTAAGATAACATTAAGTATATAATACATGCCAAAACTTTTTCAAATGACCCCTTCCTCTTGAAATTATTTAATGATCCCCCTATCTCCCTGTCTGTGGGTGTATGGGGGTGGATATGCCTATGTGTGCCTGAATTTGGATGTCAGAAGTAAACCTCATGGATTTTTCTTCAGGTATCTTACAACATGTTTTAAAAGGTAGAGTCTCTCATTGCCCTATTGCAGCCAAGTGGGACAGGCTGAGTGGCCAGAAAACCCCAGGTATCTCCCTGACTCCCCTTTCCCTGTCAATGCTGAGATTATAAGTATGCCAGGAAACTGGCTTGATGTGGCTCTGGGTACCAACTTCAGGCCTTCATAATTATAAGCTCCTTACCAATGCACTATCTCCCCAGCCTCTGCAGGTGCTATATATGAACAAATAGTACTTATTACAAAAATCCTCTGTGGTGTTACAGTCGCACTGAATGGCTTTTTATAAGTCATGATAATTATGAAATACTGTTCAGATTAAAATCAGAACAGCACATGATCGGTGTAATTTTTTCTTCTCTGCATGACAGAGAACCATATAACTATCCTCTTAATCAGATATGAAATTCACCAAGTATAGAGTTTGGAGAGATGGAAAACTACACCTCCAACAGAGTACTGATTTTGCAGTTAAAAATTTAAATTCTGATATGGTAGACTATAAGCTCTTGAGAAATTTCCTCTCATTTACACAAATACAAAAAATGTTGTTGAGAACAAAAAGCGTGTGAAGCTACATGTTAAGATTTACAAAGAACAACCTGTTTTGGATTTGGAGAGTCCATTTGGATGATTCAAGAGAGAAATTAAGCCAGTTGGAATATAAAACTTGTCAAGTATTTTATCTAGCTTCAAATCCTTCAGTACTGCTTAAGACAATCTTCAAAGCTCAGGATTTGGGAGCTCCTGAATTCAGCTAACTGTTACAGGCATTGATTTATAGTGACTTCAATAAATTATATTTTTCAAATTTATTTTTGTCCAGATCTGCAATACATTCAACTTTATTTTCTTTTTTAGAAGGATCCATCCTTGCATTTTTTTAAATTACTAACAGAACAGAAGAAAATAGACAAGAAAAAAGGAAAATCTCATTGGGAGAACTAGCATTATGCAAAATTATTACAGATGATTCCAGTAATTAGGAACAAGAAATTAAAAATAAAACCTACTGAAATAAGTAAGGGAAACATTCATGTAAGTGTTTAAATGGATCCTTTAGTGGATCCAGGCAGATTACCAGGCATCTAGATACAGGGAACAAAGTCCTTCATCTCTCAGTTGATAAAAAAAAGCCCTCAGAAGATATGCTTGTCATTTCCACAGAATCAAGGGAGGAGGACATTTCTCAGGATCTGTTTTATCCACTGGATTCAAAATTATAATTAAGCTGATTTATAGAAATAAATTAGGAATTAACAATATGAAACTAAGAAAAATGTTCTAAGTACAGTACGCCAAACTTATGATATGAATTTGGAAATTATTATTGAAAATCAATTATGCTAGAACAGAAAGGCCTTATAGGAAGAATAATCAAAGTCTCTAAAATATAGAAAAATATTTTAGACAATTCACCTATATAATGGTGATATTACTTAATCATTCTCCTGTTTTGTACTTGCTGTTAGAATGATAGAATGAGCAAACATAACTCTGGGCTCCCAGCATCTTGTGATTTGATAATAAGATAATATACTACAATGAGAAACTATGATTCATAAATCAAACATACAAAGTGTGTTAAATTCTAGAAAGGGAAATCAAGGTACAGAGTCTAAGTTATAATTTATACTAAGGAGTCAGGAAGGAATTGACTCTTTGGTGAAATTTATCTCAACCAAGAAAATATGGCTGAATAGGAATTTGTAAGTTATAATATTGGATACACACTTTGCACAAAGGCAGGAGCTACCGTCTATGGGAACTAGTAATAAAGCTGGTGAAGACAAGACCACTGGGGAATTAATCAGGAGCTTTGTGAACTAAGGACTTGCTCTCCCACTTGCATGCCAACACTGACAGCTTTCATGCAAATGAATGATATAAGAGCTTTATATTTTAAAAGCAGAGAAAGAGCCTTTGGAGAATGTTCATTCAATAAAGTGCTTGCTGAACTTGCATGAAGACCTGAATGCAGTTTTCCAGCACCTACATAAGTAGTCATGGTACCATGTGCCTGAAATCCCAGTGCTGCACAGGCAAAGAAAGACAAATTCCTGGGGCTTGTTGGATAACCAGCCTAACTGAATTTGTGAGATCCAGGTTAAGTGAAAAACCTTGTCACAAAAAATAAGATGGACAGAGACTGAAGAAGATACCCAATGTTGATTCTGGGCATCCCCATGCTTGCTCACACATGTATATGTATACACACACATGCACTTGCATGCATATGCATGCAGACACATAAATACAAAGTAGGTAGATCAAATTGTAAGAAATGACTCTATAACTGAAGAGGAAGAATCCAAAAACTTGTATTGTGAGGGCAGTTCATTATACAAAGAAGAATAGGCTATCCAGGAGAATTTTTGAAAAAGAGTCGAAGTGTTTGCTACTCAGTTGGTGAAGATTTGAAGTATTGAATGATACAATTAAAATTTTTAAAATGGAGTATAGTATAGTAAGGGAGATTAGGATTCAGATATTTAAACAGGTAAGATGTAAAACAAGAATTTTGTAAGTGAATACAAAGAGATCAATTTTGGGTGTGTTAAAAGTTGAATTATACTATGTTATGTTAAAAGTTGAGAAGTCCTTACATTTTTCAAGGGGCCATATCAAAGACATGGATGATGTCATATTCATAGAAGGGATGAGATAGAATTTGATTAGGGTGGCATGATTCTAAGAAACAGGTAGGTTGAAGATGTGTGTAGGAACGTGATTAAATTAACAGGTCATAATGCTTAAGGATGCAGAGAGAGGTGAGACTAGGTAGCAGTCGCAGCCACTGAGACACAGGAAGGACATATACAGAAAATGAGCTACAGAAAGGATTCTTGGTTGTTGAACAGGCTTTTTATTATACGGACTTCATGTGTGATGTTTCTGCTGAACACGAACAAGCCAGTAAGATGAGCTGTAATGGAACAGTTTAGTCACCAGGATGATTCTCTTTTCTTTTTTTTTTTTTTTTCTTTTCTTTTCTTTTTTAATAGGGTTTTAGATGATTAAATATTGCTTTAAATAGAGTTAATATATTCTCTTTGGAAAGATAACATTTCATATTTAGAATAAAGAGAGTTTCAGGACCTTTAATACCCTATATTTTTCATTTTCATTTATTAGCTATATTCTTCCCTAAGGGTAATAGTAGTTGTTAACTGACTTTGGAAAAACTTTCCTACAATATAAGGCTTTTAAAACTTCTGAAATGCTTACTTCTGAAAGGTATAAATTGTATTACTATATAAAAAGATTAAATTTATATGGACAAACATATGAGTAGGTTAAATAATGTGAATATTTAAGAATAAATTGTTAATATGAAACAGAATCGAAAAGTCATCACTGACCATCACTGACTACCTTCAAAGGAAATTCTGTAATGTGACAGTACAGGACCAAAAATTTTCATAACACTTTGCAAGGTTGCTATAATCTGAATAGATTATATGTTTCTCATCCCACTCACATAATAACATCAATTAGAGTTGGGAGAATTACTCAAATCACGACCCTGAGCATCACAAATATAATACAGAATGGGTAAACAAAAGTCACGGGACTATTATTTCAGTAAAATAGCAAAATGACAGTTGGATGAGATAAAGAAAAGTTCTCGTGGTACAGCAAAATGAAAATGATTTTTCCCCCACAAAAGATGCAACTTACACAATTCCTTCATATGAAACCCCCCCATTTCTGAACTACCTGACCATGAACTGTATTGTCAATGTAGCATGGGAAAGCTGGACCTGGAGCCAAGCCGATTCACATAAGCTCTGAGACAGTATTGGAAGCCTACCCCTAGAATTTAGTGTAATTACACAATTTCTTCCACTCCTGGATTTTTTTGTAAGAGAACAAATAATTTAGTTAAAACATTTTAAAACAATCTCAACAGATAACGAGCTGCAATGTCCTGGGAAAAAATACCGCGATGGACACTCACAGAAACCAACAGCCTGTCTCATTTTCCAGGACTCTTCATTAAATAACATCTTTTCTTTGTAACAATGTAATGAATTAAAAAAAAATAAATAAAAAAAAACCAAAAAAACAATGAAACCTCCTAACAGCTTGCGTTTTCCCAGAGAAATTGTGCTACTTAAGACAAGAATTAGGAGTAGCTATAAATGCAGCTATCCTTCTTATGAAGGTAGACCTTTAGAGTCATTTTCTTAATGTCATTCAGTGTGATCTTCCTTTATGGGAATGAAGAATGCACTGGCCATTCACTAGAAGCATGTTATTATTGTCATTATGAATCCATTAGACGTGTGCAGGAGAGCTAAGTAGCAGCCCTGTGACCATATTCTCCTTCTGCTGCTTTTAGTGAAACATTTGATAAAATACAGTCTGCCCCTGATTTACTTTCTGCTTGTGGTAAAAATTTAAAGAGAAGAGAA
This sequence comes from Cricetomys ansorgei, assembly GCA_026225945.1. NCBI lineage: Eukaryota > Metazoa > Chordata > Mammalia > Rodentia > Nesomyidae > Cricetomys > Cricetomys ansorgei. The sequence continues at coordinate 7,018,672 of JAMJFZ010001796.1, forward strand.
AAGCCTTTTCCTTTGTCCTTGGATATCAATATAGGTGTTAGATATTGGTGAAGCGTTTTGATTATTAAGCTACAGTGTTTTTATCATCTGGTATAATAACCAGTAAAACACACATAAATATAAATGCATGTCTACAACATGACTATAAACTGTGGAATATTCTACTACAGAGCTAAACAGAATAAGCGTAAAGGTGTCTAATGCTTAATAGGTGTACGCAGTTTCCATTGTCTTTGTAAGCTTCAGTGTTTTCGATCCTACAATATATATTGACAAACACATACACTCATAAATAGAAATACACATGGACACTAGTGTGTAAAAGAGATGCATGCTATGCTTTCTGAGGATCTGATTTTTGTTTGGAAGCTCTCCTGGAACACTTTACCATGTGCTACAGCAGCTGGTGCCCACATGCTTCTTTTTCCCTCATGGTTTTGCTTGCCATTGGAAACTTTCCCTTTCATCCTCAACAGGAAAGTCATGGAGATATTAAGAATCCCTCTCTCCTGAACCAACAATCAGTGATAGAAGAGATGGCAAAGGACTCAGGTTCTTTCACTCTTCCGGTAACTGTCAACCAATGCAGTTTACTAGATTAGTATACGAGCTTTAGCTATCTTAACCCTTCAGTAGGACAATTAGTGCTAGATGGTGACACTTCTCCAATAGAAAGTGGCCATAGACATTACTGTGTTAGGTAATATTGTCCTAGTTTGACATTCTCCTACTGATGAGTCATTCAACTCTAGCAAAAGTTATTTCTATTAAATTATACTGGAACTTGTAATTTCAACCCTGTCCTATGGCTCAACTTGCACAGAGTCTTGCTTACACGGACCTTCCTTTTCGATGTGAGCTGTCATTCAATACTTAGAAAGCTCTGTAAACACCTTGGATAATCTACAAACAAACGCACAGAATGTAGCCGCACATTCACATGAAAATTATGTTAGCTTAATTAAATACTGCACTTGCCATCCCCGCTGCCTGTTAAAATGGTTTTAATCAGTGTGATGCTGTCTTTCTAATATGTTAAAACAAGTCACCAAGATTGTAGAAAATATTTCTGCCTTGCATTTTTCACAGTGCTACCAGTAGCAAGCCGGCAAACTGGTAATTCTCTAGCATCTATCCAAAAGTAGAAAAGGCATATCAAAAAAGAAATTCTTAATTTTTAGCTTTAAAAAAAGGATTTTTTTTTTTTTTAGTCTGTTAGTTACCAAATCCATCACCCATCTAGAAAAATGACTCTTTTCATGGCTCAATCACAGACTCATCTAAAATTCAAGGGAAGGCTAAGACTTCAAGCTACCCTCCCACTTCTGTTTCCATGGGAATAGGCTTCAGATCAAGGGAGAGGGGAGGGGATGAATGGGGTTAGGAGCTTTCAAAATAATCATTCGAAATCATGATGAGGTTTTTAGAGCTTCTTTTTTAAGTGATTATTTGTAGCCTCTTAACCCTCTTTTGGCAGACTGTTTCCATGGAAATATGACTGCCCAAGCCTCCAGCAGAGATTATTAGCATTCTTGTGAATTACAGCTTTGGTAGTAGCTCAAGGAGGCCAAGTTTGATCTTCTATCAGTTTTATATATGAACCTCTACTTTTTATTTACTGTAATTTTTCTTTGTAATTTCTACTTAATTTGAAATTTTCCTTCCTGAGATTACAGCTATGATCTGGGTCAAACTGAATGATTAGGGCATCACTGAAAAAGTCTTCATTTCTAAGTAGTAACATATGAGCCAGACATTTAGCTGCAGGGATTGTAATAACCTTTAGAGCACTGAAGAAAAAAAATTATTTAGTTACTGGATAAGTATTTATTATACTGGTTAGGCAAGAAGGGTGGTATTTTAATTATTTAGCAATGGACATGCACAGAGTCCATTCTCCAGAGCTGCTTGCATGTACCCTTCTCAGCCCCACCATGTAATAATAAAAAATAAATTAAGCTAAAATAGCTTTATAAAAGATGGTTAGCATTATTCTCAAAATTTTCAAGGTCATATACTGAGCTTCTATAAAACTGCAAAGGAGCTTTCAAGAGAGAGACAGGCTAAGAAAATATAGCAATCTATCTTTAAAAAAAATCAAAGTGCATACGCTTGCTTCGTCTTTCATGTAAAGGTCACTTTAGAATCAAAATCATTCTTATTATTGAAGACATTATATTAAAAGACAGAGAAAGAATATATATGGATCTAGTCTAGAATCCCTGGTAAGATACCTTGTGTTCAATGTGAAAAAAATAACAGCAGGATATACATATAATTTTATTCCACCCTATAGTCTAAAATTCCAACAGCTCAATCTACAACTTTTGCTGGGGAAACCTTCAAGTTCTGATTGATCTCATCAAGTATTTTCATTCCTTTATGCTTTTTTTTAATTATTATTCTGTAGTTGAAGCTTTTACTCTAATCCTATTTGATGAATCTGAATTGAAAAGAGTAAGAGATCTTAAGTTTTAGGTAGGTTCCTGTTGAAATATAGAAGAAACTGATTGACTATAAACACTGATTTTGATCAGTTTTTATCTCAATAAATTAATAAATATAAAAAGTAAAACAACTCAATTTTTTCAAAGCAGCCTCATGACTACCAAATTGCAATTCCTGTAGTTATTTAACTTGCGATTTTGAGAGCTCCTAAAACCAAATTTGCTTTATATCTTGTTTGTGTAATGTTTTATTGAAGCTCAGAAAAGCTCATGTACATATTGTTTTGTCTTCATTACCTATGGATGCTTTTATGCACACGCGCGCGCGCACACACACACACACACACACACACACACACACACACGGCAGAGCTGAGGAGATATACCAATGAAGACAAGACAATTCTCTGATCTTTAAGAAAACATTTCTGGTCAATCTTGGCTGACTGAATTGAAAAGACTCTACCCATCATCTTCCCGCATTGCAAAATTGGGTTAACCGTGGGTGAACTTGGTCTATGCTTTCCTCACAGAGAGATGTTATATTATTTGTAAATTATTTAGAACACTGCTTGGAACCTATTGCAGACTTTGCTGTCATATTTAGAACACTTTCAGTACTTTCTAAGCACTATCTAAATAAGAGTGACTTGCTAGTGTCACCAACAAGTAGCTTTGACACTGCATTTAATAAATAAATTGCCATTTGATTGCAACCAAAATTATTAAAAAACAAAATATCACATGCCTGATACACAGAAGGAAATTCAACATGGGTATTATAAATATCTTCATATTTACAAAGCCACCCAAGAGTACAATTGTGGCAGACAACTGCAAACCTGGGATGATCTGAAAGCTATAATGTAATGTGAAGGGATACTAACATTTTAAGTATGAGTTTTTAACATTTCCAGAGAAAAAAAATTGAAAAGTAGCTGGTCTTTTATTATTTTATTTTTAAGCAATCTATTTAATAATAAACAAAAACATGACAGTGTGTTTGTATACTTACATCCATGAACTCCACATTGGCTTTAGGGCCAGTTGTCTCATTGAGGATCTTAATAGCCACTGGAATTTTCACGGTTTCACCTTCAGGAACCCAAATACCCTTAGAGGAAAAAACATCACATTAATTTTGTTTTGAGATTGTATAATATTTATAATGGAGTATAATTTGACTTGGCTGCTCAAACGTTAATTAATTTCATTTCATTTTAGAGATTATCATATAATTACAACATTTCTCATTTTTATTTCTCCCTCTCAGCCTCCTATATACCCCTCCCCACTCTCCTTCAAGTTCAGAGTCTCCTTTTTAATTAGCTTCCATTGTATGCATATATGTATTTATAAAGGATTATATATCTATATTCCTAAATATAACCATTTCAATACATATAGTGTTACTTGTATGTACTTTTTCAAATTTTCTTTTAAATAATAAACATTTCTTCACCATGTGTTATGTGTTGTATGTGCTTGTGGTCTAATTTCATAACAGATAAATTACATAGGTATTCTGTTTGCATAATGTCCAATGTCCCTTTAAGATTAACTTGTTTGCTTCTTATAAAAACTTCACTTTGCATAGTGAAGGAAGCATTAGGAGCAGTTAAGTCTTATTTGGATGTTATTACCAACTTCATTTCAAGACAAAATAGGTTTTCTTCTACTCTGATACATATTTAGCTATATTTAGCAACAAAGTATTGAAAACATCATATCTAAACAATAATAAAAGTGATATTTCTTTTCATCTTCAACATTACTTAATTATTCTTTAACTAAAAGAAAAATAACATGTTTCTTAAGTTCATACAGACTTAGGAATTAAATTTCAAAAGTGATTATTTTGGAAACAGAACTTAAGGACAAGTCTTGGGTATATTGAATATATAGTGATTTATCAATGTTTTTAAGTTCTATGTATTAATGATTTTTGTCTCTGGGCACATATAAAGTACTTATATTGATCGACCACTGATAATTCTGTCTTTTGATCAACATAATTGCAGAAGTTTTGGATTAGCACAATATTAAAAATATAGACTTTAAAGGTACAAGATTAAATAACAGTGTTTCTGAGTAAAATTAAGCTTTTAAATGAGGACAATAATTTTTATAGGACAGATAAGAATACATAAATTATGGACAATTTTTTTAAAAAAGCATGTAGTCCAAAACAAATTGCATAGGACTACATGACAGGGAGGAACCTCAAGTTTTAACTTTAAAATGAAAGGGAGGAAAATATGGACTGTAGTTCTACCTTCATTCCTAATACCTGCTGATCATAGTCATAGAAAAAAAAGGCTTTCACTTTGGACACATATCTTAAGTAAATTTGTTTGTACTATACTAAGTTGGAGTAATAGAGAAGACACAAACTCAAGAGCTGTTGAACAGAAATAATGATGAATAAAAGTGCTTTAAACCTTCAGAAGGAGATTTATGGTTATGTTTGACTTAAGCAGGATCAGTAGGGAAATGTATGTGTCAAATACAGAATAATAACGTAAGTTATTTGTGATATAATTTTTAAAGGGTATTCAAATAGAAGTGTGGGGGGGTGGCACAAAGAACCCAAAACCCCAGGCTATATTTTCTTAGAGACAGTATCTAGGGCAGAGAACATGCTTACCATTATTCAATAAAATAGCCACACAGGGAGTTACTTTATAAAGCAACAGCATCAATATTAAAATATTCCTAAGGTGTAGTTTTAAAATAAGAATATAAATTCAGTGTGAATTAATTTGTACCACTTTTGAATAAATTGTAGCCATTACTTTATAGACCCAAACATTTTAACTATATTTGTGCCCATATGGATCCTAATATTTTCTGCTAAAACATAGAATAGCTTTAGTTAGGAGGAAAAGAGTAATCAAATAAATACCAGGCCATTGGCATATGTGTGGCCACCAATGGTTTTTCATAGTGTAAGACAGAATGTCTTACAATGTATGATACATTTATTAAAACATAGGGCTGGCAACACATATTTCAGACTTATAATTCAAATAGATTTATGAAAGTTCTAATAAATTTTCTACAAGCACACATTTGTTTTCAGGCATTGTTTTCTCCATGTGACATGTAGAAATGATTACAGACATGAAACATACAGGAAGGAAGTTTTTAACAGATTTTTATTGATTTTCTAGTTTATCTCAGAAACCTTCATTCATCTCTATGGATATGAGAAGTCAAGCAATTATCAGATAAATCATAGAGGTGGTGGGAGGCAGAGAATCTTTTCATAGATAATTGGAAGGGGTATACATGGTAAGGAATTGATTCTGAGAGATAGGCTGTAGGACAGTACCTTTAATTCCTTCCAACATTTTTACTTAAGATCTAAGTTAGGATCATGTATATTATCCCAAATAATTTTATTAATTTATGTTTTCATTTAAATGTATAAAATTGGTGGCTGAAGAGATGGTTCAGTGGTTAAGAACACTGGCTGTTCTTCCAGAAGACCTGGGTTCAATTATCAGCACCTACATGGTGGCTCACAACTGTTTGTAGCTCCTGTTCTAAGGAATCTGACCCCCTCACACAGACATATATGCAGGTAAAACACCAATGTGCAAAAGATAAAAATAGATAAAAATGTAAAATGTAAAATAAAATATATAAAATGGAAATTATTAAATATTGGAACAAAATTAGATTAAAATTTAAGTATAAAATTATATAATTTGTGTCTTTTTTTATAGCATAATTTAAGTATAAATAAAGGATAACTTCTGATCTTTGAATTTGCAAAGGATTTGAAGATCAGAAAAACAGGGTCAGCCTAGACTAGAATCTGTGCAAATTGGACTCTCAATTAATGATTTAACTGAACAAAATATGCACATTAAATGATAGGGAAACTTTCCTAGTTGGGTCTTAGAAGGTAACCATTTTACAAAGATGAGAATATTTTCAAATATCCTGGAAATGAAAATGTAGATTTGTGGTCATATATTTCTATTAAAAAAATTAGTTTATGGTATTGAGAACCATTTCACTAAATTGACTAGGCCGGTCTCAAATATTTCAGTTTAAATAATTCCCAAGGTTCAGACTTGGGATTCAGTTTGGGATTACAGGATTACAGGTATTCAGGTTTGGGATTACAGGTATATACCCCCACACCAGCTTAAATCATCTTTTTAAATAGGGAAAACACTGAACATTTTGATTTATAAAATTGTAAAGATAAAGTCTTAAAATATTACTTAGAAATATGTAGTAAGCGCCAAAAGAAAATTTTGTGGATTATAGCAATGGCTGTTACAAAATGACTTCACCATTAATCCAGGCGTATTTCTTAATTTCGTTATTTACCATTAAAATATATTTCACCACAGTCAATGTTGGGCTGGCCTCTGGACTGAACTTGTATTTATCTAAATAAGTAACTATATGGACATCACCAGTTGAATTTTCTCTTTCAAGGAATATCTCTCTCATCGAAAAATCAATGGCATTATCCTTTTGTCTTATTTGATTAAATTTCTCATATAGTTATTTTTCACGTTATGGCAAGGACTTTAAAAGTACCAACATTAACTACTATGTATTATGTATGGATGTGTGTGCAACAGGACACTTTGCCAAGATGTTTTCTGTCTTGTGCAGCTCTCCATGTTAGGGTACATGCCCCTTGGACTTGTGGGAACAGCTTAGGATATAAAGGAGGCAGTGGCCAGTTGGCAGTTGGCAGTTGGTGGGAGAGCAGCTGGGATCCAGCTCGTGTTAGAGGACAATTGGTGGGATGGTACAGTTGGTAGGGTGGTGCAGTTGGTGGGGTTGTACAATAAGTGGGGAGGTGCAGTTGGTGGGGTGATGTAGTTGGTGGGGTTGCGCAGTAGGTGGGGTGGCGCAGCTGGTGGGGTGGCGCAGTTGGTGGGGTGGCGCAGTTGGTGGGGTGGCGCAGTTGGTGGGGTGGCGCAGTTGGTGGGGTGGCGCAGTTGGTGGGGTGGCTTGTGAGATGCTAGCAGCTTCTGTTCTCTAAGCTAAAGACAGCCAAAAAAGGGCAGTGAGTTTTTCTTTCTTTAAAGGCCACCTGCAAGAATGGTGAAGATTTTTGTTTCCTGTCTCTGTATAGAGCTAGAGAGTAAAAGGCATAGTGGGAATCTATTGCAGGTAGGAATCTGTTACAAGTTAGGAATCTGTCTCAGCAGCAAATCTCTCTCAGCTGGGCAAAGAGAACAGGCTTCAGAGTTCAGTTACAAGCAGCACACCAAAGTGGGGCAAGAGAATAGCTTAGAAGCAAGGGAGCAGGAGCTTTCAGTTGCATGTATATGTAATCAGTTAGACAAAAAAAAATAGTTATAATCTTATCTTGCTAACATATTAGCACATTTATTTGGATTTTAAGTATATTAGTAGGGTACTGACAGAACTAGGATAAAAGAGCTGAATGATGAGCAAAGGATTGTGGGAGGTCACCTGAGGAATTACTAGGAGCGCAGGAAGCAATGAGTAGTGGGAAGCAGCTCGTGGAGGAGCATTTGGGAAGCTAATGGAAATTCACCAAAGACAAAACAATATTTGAAAGGGGCTCAATGGGCATCAAAAGAATGCCACTTGGCTGCATACTTACTTTGTCTAAAGAGTGCACTTGTCCAAGTTTGTCCAATAAAAATTAATGAATTCGTTTGTACAGCAACTTTTCAATACTACCAAGGTTCTTCTCTTTGAATAGTAAAAGGAAAGTAGGTTGGCTACAGTAATTACTTTGGCTATTATTTTTTAAAAGCTTGAAACAAAACTTAAAAGAACTGATGGCACATACTCTGTTTTTACTTACTTTATAAACTGTTCCAAAAGCTCCCGAGCCAAGGACTTTTACCCTCTTTAGTTCCGTTTCCTTCAAAATGCGAAGTTGAGCTTGATTGGGTGCTGTGCCACTGGGGGTTAAGGGTTCTACCAGCTGCAAAGCAAAGGCATAAGGTTAAATTACTTTCATCCATACTCCGTTCTGCTTTTCCCTCTGGTTATTTTCTAATGCTTTTAGAAAAAAAAGACACCAGCACAGTTTTCTTTGACAAATACTACTCTTGGAATATCAGCCACAGTTTTATCCTTTCTCTACTTCTGTTGTTTGTCCAGCTGAATTCAAGTTTTGCATATATTCTACCCAGAGGCACTCTGGTTAGAAGACATGATGACAAATAAACAAAATAAAATGAGATGAAACTACAACAAATCCAGAAAAAGTCTCGTATTGGCACTTAGAATAATTGAAAAAACTACCATGATCATATCAGAAGGAGATAATAGCATGATGCTGATCTTTGAGCAGTGAATACATGAAATATTTGACATTCTTGTTAAATCTCAATTCCTGACTGAATAGGCCTGAAATTCTGCATTTTTTGTGGACCATCATTTGGTGTCTATTTATGATGGTGAGTTGTGAACGCATTTTAAGTAGCAAGATGGATATACAGTTTTGTTCTAGACAATAAATACACTTTGGGACATACAGAGATGCTATAGCAAGTGGAGATGAAGGCTTCCTAGTTCTGGCTTCTAGAAAGCTGTATATTAAAATCAGTCTTGAGGTAATAAAATAGAATGACATTAAGAGGCCACTGTGATAATGAAGAGTTTGGGGTCAGCATCACAAGGAGGGAAAGATGAAGATAAAAATACAGCACATATCAGATGAATATAAAGGTAAGAGTGTGGGAAGCAGCAGGTCAAGTAGAGGAATAGTGTGGCCAAAATGTAAAATTATATGAAATGTATGGACATCTCAGTTAGGATGCCATTCAGCAGAAGAGGTTGAGTGAACGAAGGAAAGGTACGCAACTGTGGGTAATCTCTGGCATAGAGATTACCGTGACGATGTCTATAGTAGTCACCCCTTAACCACTGTTTCCCATCCTGAAATTTAAGCTACCCATGTTCAACTATATTTGGAAAATTATAAATAGAAAATTACAGAAAAATATTCATAAGTTTAAAATCATTTTATTTTTATTAAAATAACTGATTCATTTTTTATCAATAGTAACTATAATTAACTTATTATGTCCAATACATTATTAAAACATTGTCAAAGTCATGTATGTATAGGAATAAACACAGTACACATGAACTTCAGTATTGCCTACAGTTTCAGACATCCCTTTGGTATGAGAATATATCACTCTTGGATCACGGAGTCTGCTTCACTTCAGAGGCTTTGCGTCATCCAAAGCCTACATCCTTGGATAGCATTTTATGTTAAAATTCATGTTTAAACAAGAGAAACAACAGCTTTAAAAAATTCATTTTTTTTTAGCTAAAATGGAACTAAACTTTAAAAAAGAAAAAAAGATAGCCTGTTCTATTCTCTGCAAGAGGAAATAATTAAAGGTTGCTGCTGCTCAAATTGTCTAGAACTACCACGATATTTCAAAACGTCTGTTTACAAGGCTAACTGTGCTGTGGGCCTCCTAACTGGCCATCATTATCATGCTTCTGTAAACATCATGGCCTACTTTGCCAGCAGAATGGGCCTGAGTACAGTGGGCACATAGGTAGCAAGGAGTTTAGGAAACACACCATAAGAAGTATAAACAAAATTAGGCTGTCTCCTAATACTATGATAGCAAACCTACCATTCTTTCAATTTCACATTTTTGAAAATATAGATGAGATCCTTAGTAATGTCCAACTCAATACTGAATATTTGAGAATCATTGAATTTTACATTAAAAATAAAATAAAAACTCTAGCAGAGATTACCTTTCATTTGAAAGCCACTCTACGTGAGTCAGACGGCAGATTCCATATGCTATGTATGGCTTGTAATCTGTGTGTGTGTGTGTGTGTGTGTGTGTGTTTACATGGACAAGTGTGCATATATGGGGACGGCTGCAGAGAACAACTGAAGGTTTCCTACTTCAGGTACTGTCTGCCTGTTTTTGGATAGTATGTCTGTTACAGAGTTGGAACACACCAAGTATAAAACAAGAAGCTGTCCCATCAGTGAGTTATAAGAACATACCGTTATTGTGGATGGATTTTTATGTGGGTTCAATGATCAGATTCAAGTCTCAGTCTTGCTAGGCAAGCACTTTATTGACTAAGCTATCTCCTTAGCTCTATGATGACTAAGTTAAATGAATTTATTTAAAAATTTAATATAAAAATTATTTTAAAACACATGTAGAATTGGTGAGGAAGCTTCAGCACTTTGGGCAAGAGATATGTAAGTTTGTACATGAAATATATTTTGGCATAGATCATGCAATAGTTTTCTGTTTGAAAACTTACGGAGGAAATATAATTAAGATAAAACACATTTTAACATATCAAATTTATGAAAGGATGAGTATTTCCATTCCTGACATTTTCAGGTGGAAAACTAAAGTCAGATTGCCATCTTTAAAACAAGAAAGACAATGAAGTCAGAGTGACATACAGAATTACTCTGAAATGTTCATGTAGGCTAAGACAGAGGTATCAGGAGAGAGAAGTAGGATGGGACATCGTAAAGCTCTGCTTCTATATAAGCTTCTAGAATGTTCTTCCCTCATCTCCTGTTCAATGGAAACTATCAGCTTTTGTGCTAAAGAATTCAGTGCAGCAATATAAAGGAAATGATGATAATTTATGGATAATTTTTATAGCCTCAATATGTAATACACAATATTAAGTACATCTCATAAACTGTGTTAAAAGTTTTGTGTTAATATAACACTAAGCTTTAGCCTGAATGCTCAGCCTCTTGCTGCAGGTGTAATTAATAATTGGTTGCCAATTTAATGATCCTAATTAAAATGAACATAACTTGTACTTTCAAACAAGGATTTCTATTTATTTCTAGCATATTACTATCCTACCACTGAAATGTCCTCTCCTCAGACACAAGCTGGTTGTGCTGCTTCTGAGATGTCTTTTACCCAGAAATGCTGATGGAAGTCTCCACACTCAAAATACGTCTAGTTTTTATTTCAACAGATGAATTTATTGGGCCGATTACAAACCATCGTCTTCAAGTTCTGACCCTGCTACTTTAACTACTTTTATAATATATTCTATTTTTGCCAACTTTGTACAAGAACATAACATTCAAACTCAGCATAATTTAAGCCAAATTTTCTATTGTTTTAGAAAGCAGAGTATCATCCAGGTCTGTAAAAGTTAAAGACATCTCTCAAGTTAATGAATAACAGTAGTGAAAACATTACCTCTGTCTCCAGGAATCTCCTCAGGGCTCGTTTCTTTTTGATGCTCTTCCTTCTGACATAAACTGCAAATGTCAGAGCCATGATGACCAGGATGAAGAGCCCGCCAATGACTCCAGCAGCAATCAGTGGAGTTCTGCCAACCAGACCAAAATAAAATAAAATAAAATATAAAGAGAGAAAGACAGGGGAAGAGGAAAGATCAGCTTCATGAGGCATTTTCCACACTTCCTGAACTTAATCATTTCAAGGAAAAGCAAATAAAAAGCCACCAGGGCTGTAATGAAGCCTTTTCCATTGTAAACTGAAGGTTTTGTTTTTGGACTTAATAATAAACCATGCACACAGAATTAATCTTTGGAGAAGAGCAACTGTAGCATGCCATTTGGTGAAAACAAATTGGAAAGCTGGATAAGGGATGAGGGATATAAAGACAGTGTAAAAAATATAAAATTACTTTTACTACTTTTCATGAGTAAATGAAAAATACATTTTAATAAACTGTTGCAGAATATAATTTTATTTCAAGAAAGCTACCTCAACAGTGGCACTACTGACCTTCTGGGCTTTTTACAAATGTGTTGGAGAAGTTACTTAATCTTCAATATTTAGTAAAATCCCTGGTCTTTGTCCCTAGATATCAGCAGCATATCCAGTCTTCAGCCACAACATACTAGATGTTGCTAAAGATTTATCAACATTCACCTCTGCTTGAAAACCTCTTATCTATGTGAAATGTGTATTCTGGAGAGATGTAAACCACCACAGCTCTGGAATACAGGCTTATCAGTTATGAGTTGTTTCTCACCAAAAGCAGTTTGAAACTCTGGTAAGGACAAACACTGGGTCCGATATTGTTAGAGCAATGCTGACAGAGGTGTATATATTATAATTTGAAGTATGACTAAGCACCACATGCCCATCAATTTTTTGTACAATAAATATTTTCTGTATAATAAATACAAAACATATAAATGATATCAAGAAGAGATTAGAAAGAGGCTGGAGATTTTCAGTCTTTAAGTGTGCTTCCAATGCATTTTAGCAAAGACAGAGCTTTGAAGCTGTTTCTTAGTCTTTGCTAAAAACTTTTCCTTTCTGGAAAAATTTACTCCTTATGTAAAGCATTATCTATGAACTTTAGGTGGCCAGAGTTTTGAATTAATTTCATATGGCATAGCAAATAACCCAGACTGAAACACATGATATTGCCTAATAAATATTTGACTATGAAGCCACTATAGATGGCAAACAAAGAATAATTTGCTTCATGTTCACAGCTTTTGTAATAAATTATTTTATATTACATATCCCTACTTTTACAAGAACCTATTCTATATAGCTACATTCTCTAAAAGAATTTCCTATACTTGCCAAATAAACTTTTGCTCAGAGATAGATAAGACATAATGGGAGTGGCTGATCATAAATCATTCTAAAGCACTCATGAAAAAAGATGTGTAACTACTTCCATAAATGAAATCATGTCTGTTGAAGATTATGACTGCTGTATTGTCACATGAAACTGGAGAAAAACTGTAAAGTCATCCATCCTAAAGGTTGCTTCCCAACAGCTCAAACCATACTGAAATGTAACTATAATTCAACTAGATTTTCCTAAATGGGATTTCTTAAAGATATAAAAGTCTCTACTGAGAAAATTAAACTATAGCAGGGACACAAACTTATCATTGTGATGTGTTTTTATGTGTTTAGCAACATATTTTTAACTTGTCAGTTGAATATATATTTTAGGAAATACTTTGGAATTTCAAAGCAAAGGACAGTTTTCAACTAACTGCTTCACATACTGGCAAAAAGTCACTCATATTAAAACAAAAACTGCTACTTTGTCATTGTATATTTAAAAAATATGGATATTGGTTTTTTGACAGCATTTTAGGAAGTATATCTTTGCACAGAACAATAAAAGACCCCTTTCTTCTAATCTTATTGCAGCTGAGAGTAAGTGTCAAGCCCTGCTAGTGAAAATGAAACATTCAGACTCGGTGGGAAGTATTTTCTGTTTTTCTAGATGATGTTTCCATTTAATATTTTCACACAACAGTCTCTTTCCTTGATATGTGTCTCTTCACTGTTTTCTTCTGGTGGGAATGGGAGAGAAGCACACAACCTGAGAAATGAAGAACTACACTTTCTACAGGAAAAATCACACAGAAATATTTGGTTAGACATTTTACATGTGCTATCTCTAGGAAAAAAATCAAGCACCAAACACAATCCTATTACACAGCCCTGTCCATCCCAAGGACCCCAGTGACTTGGACATGAACAATGGATGCCTTAGTTTATCCAAAGACTTGTGACTTAACAATATTGGTTTTGTTTTTAAGACAAGAGTTCAGTATGTCGCTTGGGAACTGGTTTGGAACTTATGGCTTCTCTTCCTTAGCTTCCTGAGTGCTGAGTTTATAGCTATGCACTTAGCAGCTGCTAGCCATGGCTAATCTTCACTCTTTTTGAGGTCCTTTCAAAAGAAGATAGAACAGGCTGATTCATATATTTAATTCCTACATATCTCTCCCGGATCTACTGTTGCAAACTAAGCCTACTCTTAAAGATTTCATCCTGCATGTTAGATGAATCTCCAAGTAGCTCAGATAAGACACTATTGAGATCAAATGGTCAACGAGTAAGAGAGTTGCAATTGTTCTACAATTCCTTATCTTTAATGGTAGTTGTGATAGATTATTTTTTGTTCGTTCGTTTTTGTGGTGCCCATTAGAAAATGACTGGCATTCTCAAGTGTGTAAAAGAGCAATACGGGTGCTAAGTTCAAACTCAGAATAAAAGGAAGGAAGCAATGAATGGATACCTTTACTTATGCTGCGATTTGGAATTAGTGTAATGAGATGCATGTTCACCCTACTAATTATAAAATGATCACAAGGATTCTGAACCAGAATCAACAAAATAATTTTATAATTTACTTAAAAGTCTTTAGTTTAATTTTAATAATTTCATGTAGTACAGAAATAATGAAGAGTATTTACTGATTCAACTGAAATTGCCTCATATGAGGCAGTGTGTCCCCAAACTAAGCTACTCATATTAAATTATATTTCATTATTCAGTACCATATCTGAATCATAGTATTTCTCTCATTATAAGATATAAGAAGATATATAAAGCTTTCTCTATATATATACATCCATATGATTTTCTGCTTTTATCTATTTCTTTCAAGACACCAAATCATAAAAATATACAGTAAAGTCAGTATAACTTATGACTAAAATTTGAATATTTATATTTTGTTATACTCCCTCCATTTAATATTAATAAAATGGCTCTCCCTCAAAAGTGAAAAGTGTTTTTATTTTCTTTTGTTCCAGTCGGTAAAACTATCAGGGCAAATCATGATAAATCCATGAGATATTCTTAAGAGTAAGACAAGTTTACACCATATAAAAAGTTAATAAAATTAATAACATAAGTATATTTTTCCTTATTTTTAGATGTATCATACTTTAATTTAGGATAACAAATAACTCACAGTCTTCTACTATTGACTGATGCTGTAGTTTACAATTCATAGTAAGGAGTTTCACTTTTAGAAGTCTAACTAAATAATTTAGAAGTTAAACTAATTAATTGGGAAACAAATCTTCAGGATTTATTTTATCAGACTGGAACTTCTTTGTTGTTTATTTATAGGCATTAAAGATTAAAAGTGAAAAGATAGGTTCTGGTGCAGGTTTAAGGAGATAAAAAAACAAGATAGTCAGATAAACTCCACAAGGTATATTTCTTATACTGGATCCTTCTGTTTCATACTTTCAAGGTCTCCAATATAACACAATACAATAAGTACTGTATGGTAGTGAGTTTTTCATTTCTATGCAGTTTTCCCCCTTTATCACAATAGTGGCAGGAAAATGGTATAAGGTTGGACTAATTCAATTTCTAGTTAAGTTATCTGCCTCCAACTAGTTGTGTTTAGAGTTGCTATGTAACAATGTAGATACACAAGCACATGTCTTAAATTAATAAATATATACAGTTGGGAACTCCTTGGTTTTAGCCAGCAGCTTCAAATTACACTAGTCAAAGTATCAATGCATACATACACCTTCTTGCAGTATACCATATGTAAAAATATATGTGTTATGTACACATAAACCACAACCATATATATATATATACACACACACACGCACACACACACACACACACACACACACACACACACACACACACACATCTAGAGTACCATAGCTTTAGTTTTAGTTACATATATGTACATGAGTATCTCTGGGATATGAACATGATTGCAATGCTCACAGAGGTCAGAAAAGGGTGCCAGATACCCTGGAGTTAGAGTGACAGGTGGTGGTGTGTTGCCTGATATGGTTGCTGGGATTCGAACTCAGGTCCCCTGGAAGAGCAGTGTGGACTTTTAACCATCGAGTTATCTCTCTAGTCTCTCTAACAAGTTGTAATCATTATTGTCTCTGATAAATAAATATGGAACTCAAGTTGGCATACTTGATATTTTTTCAGAAATGTAATCAGTTAGCATTGGGTCTCATCTTGTGTCATTTCTTCTGGAAACTTTATAATAACATAAACAGAGACGCGCAAAAGAGGTTGCAACATGCATCCTCATGGATACAGCTATATTTCCTAGGCTGATAACGCTAAAAGTTAATGCTATGATAAAAAACCCTGCTTTACTGGCTTTATTAAAACAAAATTCTATGAAAGTACTTGATTGTACTTGCCTATTGAGTCAGAGTATAACTTTGGAAATAGAAACAGTTTCAATGGTTTGTTACTTAGGTAAGCAGTTTAAATATGGTAAGAATTCTATTTAAATAAGATGAAAACAGGATTTAACAACCAGTAGATTCTCTTGGGTTTCATAAGACATTCAGAGTCATTAGCTATTGTTCAATCACAAATAATCAAATGAAAAGGCTATAAAAGGCTATCTTCCTGGTATGGAAATATTTGCTTCCATGGGAATAACTCAAATGTTAATTTGGTCTTAAGTATCACCTTTAAATTGAAGAATTTTGAAAGATTATAAATTTTCCATTTTAAATCCCAAATTGTAAATATTCTAATTTAAAGTATCTTTTCATATTATAATGCAGGGTTATCCAATTGTGCAACACAGATGCTACAATCCTTTTATTGAATATAGGGACTACACTCGGTAAAGGGAAGGCTACTGAGAAGGTTAAGTGTAAGTAGAACTGCATGCTTCTGTGTTTTGGATTCTCAAGTGCATTCACTGTCCCTTTTTTCTTTGTTTTCTTCCTTAATGTTACAATGTAATTTTTTCTATGGAATATATAGTAACATCAGTCATATTTCTCCTCAATCCACATGCTTTGTAGTAGAGAATACAAAATGCACAAACATTTATTTAGTAGCTCTCATAGAAATATTGATTTTATATTATATTTAAATCTCCTGCTAAAATTATCTATATTACTATATGGTCTGAGTTCAGTAAATGCTTTAAGTTCTCATACATAAAGATTGTATATAACATTATTTTTCTATCCTCATTTTAATTTCTGCCAGGATTGCTGATATTTTTAACTTAAGAGATATAGACTTTCTTTAAGAAAGACAAACACATTCAGTGTGATTGTTAACACCAGCTACCAAATTGATTGGATTTAAAACTCCTCAGATATTAATGAGATATACTTTGTGAGAGTCTTAAAAGGACTAATTAAGGGAGGAAGATCCTCCTTAAATGTGGACCACTGTATCCTATGGGAGTTTTCCTAGACTGAATTAAAAGGAAAAAGGAAGTCAGAACACCAGTATCTTCCTTTTTACTTGATCTATGTTAAAAGTGAACCATTCTCTTCACCATACCTTTACCACCACATGACCAATACTTCCAAAATTATGAGCTGAAATAAATCCTTCTTTGCTTAAACTCCTTGTTGTAAGGTAACAGGTCACAGCAAAGGGAGAAAAGTGGGGAGTTCAACACAGTGGTTATTGTATCTCCACTTCGTTCAATCTTTACTACCATTGTTCATATTTGAAACAAGAGACCTTGAAACACTCAGAAAGAAACATTGATATCCCCTAGAGACACTTAAAGGGTTACTGCCTAGGGCAAGGAGAGCTACATTAAGGTAGTATTTTTTCTTGCATGCTCAAATTATGCTTATTCTGACCTAGAATTCCATTTGCTCTATAAAAATGACACATTTTTCTTTTTGAGCAAATGAAAATGATCTGGGTCAGACTACAAGGCTGACATCAGTTGATAGTGACAGTTTGTACTTGATAAGATGTAGGTTTAACAGCATGTCTCTGTCCTTTGATTACTGATCAAGATTTCTTGACTACATTTAAAATATGATGTAGTTATTAAACAAAAGTAAAATATCATTCTTACTTTGCAAGTTTGAATATTTTTTGACTTGTCTTCACAAAAAAGTAATTTCCATTTTTTTCAATGTGTAAATGTACTATTTCCTTCAGTTATACTGTCACTAAAAATGTTTCAGCAATGGCATTACTATTGAGCCCATATGTAATATAACATGTCCTTACATTTCTAAGATTCAGTTTTGGAGAAAAACTTTAAATAGTTTCATAGTAGTTATGTCCTTCTTCTGATAGGTAATATTTAAAACTATCTATGTGGGTGTGTGTTTCTTTCTCAAACTGTTTGAGAAAGAATATAAATATGTATGTTTGACATTGAAGCAAATATTCTCATGATTAAGGACAGTACCATGAGCTTATATAAATAAATAAATATATATATATATATACATATACATATATACACATACATACACACAAGCCATATATATATATTTATCCATTTATATATATGCATATGTATATATATGGATAAAATATATTTTTAACTATGATTATCTACAATGTTGAAAGGTAACTAGGCAAGAAATTTCAAGAGGTTTTATTAGCAATCAGGTGAATATTTCATGCTTAGACTTACTTTATCACAATTTAGATGTTTCAAATATCCCATAAACGTCAACACTGATAGAGTTTCTATCATTTATATTCCATTATCTATATTACATCTATATATTGTGGCTCTAGTTACAAAACCCAGATATTATAAACATTTAACTGTAAAACACTTTAGGCATTCAGTTTTTACTGCATCCTATTACCTACTCACCACACGAGCAGGATAATCTGAAGAAATATGACGAAGGAAGGAAAGATCAGTCTATAGTCCTTTGCTACCTTAGCCACATTACCTGCCAATGTTGCTCACAATGCTACAGACTTAGTTCCCCAAAAGAGAAAAAAGTAGCACAAACATGGCTCTATAAAGGAATGTGAAGAAAGACATACAAGTGTAAGTCCCATTCTTTTTTTGTCTTTACCATTTTTCCTTTGCCTCAACATTGACATTTCTTATATGAGTTATAGCTTAAGTCATACTGACAGATTATATTTTAGGGGTAAACTGTCTATATCTTAAGGTATTATAGGAAACCACAATAAAGGGGAATATATATTCAACAATGAAGAGAGACAAGAGGAACCATAGATGGCTGGACTCCTAAGCTTGCTTAAGTATAAGGCAGGTATTACCATTTACTGACATTCAGAGATCTCAGGACAGACTTCTTTTTAATCTATGAATCTGAGGTTCCAAGTGCTATATAAATCTACTTATCACTTTTTCCAGTTCTAAAGTTTTGTGTATATACTTTTACTTATCTTTATTTTAATGTTAGTTAATTACTTTTTGATGTACGATCTCACTATATAGCATTAAGGAGTCTAGAATTTGCTTTGTAGATCAGGCTTTTCTAGAACTTACTTTCTGCCTCTGCCTCTGCCTCCCAAAGACTGGGATTATAGGCTCATGCTATCATGGCTGGTTTCTACACATCTCTTTTGAGTTCAAGACTTCAACTTGTATTAATTTTGTTAGTTACTTCCCTCTTAAAGAGAGTTAAAGATAAGTTCTTTCCAGGTACAGTTGTTCTGCTATTCCCCAAGGATGTCCTTGCAAATTTTGAAGCAGTAAGGCCCTCTACATTTGGGAGAATTTAGTTTAATATTAAACAAAATAACTGAGAAAATAAAACATTGAAATTTTGTAAAAGATTACTTCAATTTTCATAAGTTACAAACTGCTATAGGAACAATTTTAGGTGTCTGATATAAAGGTTAATGCATCAATGATTGTCTTCGATTTTATTGCTGGCCTTATGATCGATTACAATTATGTCATAAT
Source organism: Cricetomys ansorgei (assembly GCA_026225945.1). Taxonomy (NCBI): domain Eukaryota; kingdom Metazoa; phylum Chordata; class Mammalia; order Rodentia; family Nesomyidae; genus Cricetomys; species Cricetomys ansorgei. The sequence goes on from JAMJFZ010001796.1 coordinate 7,038,537, forward strand.
AATTACAAGAATACTCTCATTAGCACTGACTTATATTTTTATATACTTCCAGACCAAAATTTTTTTAGATATTTATAAATTTTCTCCTATTTCCATATCAATTCTGAGTTTAATGGGGTTAGGGACCATCATTTTTCTCTTTATGCAGAACCTCTATCTCTCATATTAACTTCATTTAACATGGTTCACAGAAACTATTACTAAATGACTCAAGAGTATAGTTTTCCTAATACTGTATTTCTGAAAATTCAATTTGTCTTCTTGGTATGACTGTAGTATTTGGAACAATTGTGGAAATAGGAAACTAGACTCTGCATTTTCTTTGAAATAGTATGACTTAATTTACTCACCTTACTGCCATTCTGTTGATCCATGAGCCAATTCGGATCTGATCACAATTTTAGGCAATAATTCCAACAACTCAGCTATGATCCAGGTTGCAAGTGCATCTCTGCTGTCAAATCAAGCATCCCTTTGCTTACCACTTTGGGATCAGCTTTCTGTGCACATAATCACTTCTCTTTCTCTCTCTCTCAAAAACCCTTGAGTTCATCATACTCCTACTTTAGATATTCCTCCATTTCCTTAGCCATTTCTAGTCATTTTGAAATTTCCTTCTTAATTATTTGCTCTCCAAGTATAGAAAGGTGGCAGGACTCAGTCATTATATTTCTCCCTTTGTCTGTTTGGCACTCTGTAGGTAGGATTTGCTTCCTCTAGACTGATAAGTATTCACATTCTCAGCCCAAAAGAAATTATCTCTGTTTTTTGAATAAGTGCTGGAATAGATACCTTTACATTTCCATTACAGAAGGTTGTTTTCTAATAAAAAGCATCAAATTAGGGACTGGAGACATGTCTCAGAGGTGAGCATGTGTTGCTTTTGTGAGAGATCCAGGCTTAGTTCTCAGCATCCACACTCCGCAAGCTAATTTGCAGCCACGTGCAAATCCAGTTCTAGGGGTTCTGATGCCCTCTTCTAGCCTCCAGAGACACCAGACATATTTGTGGTACAAAGATATTCATATAGGCAAACATTCATACACATAAAATAAAAAATAATCCTTTTTTCAAAGCATTAAATAAGTAGTCATTAGATTACTAAATTACTGAATTAATTCTTTGATAAATATTTAACAGATTTTTATTCAAATTAATCCATAAATACTCATCAATCCTGCAACACTTTTATATATCTATATACATACATACATATATATATATATATATATATATATATATATATATATATAGAGAGAGAGAGAGAGAGAGAGAGAGAGAGAGACAGGGAGAGAGAGAGAGAGGGAGAGAGAGAGAGAGAGGGAGAGAGTATATTTCTAATGTAAGGAAAATGACTAGAGTTTTCTGGATTGCTTTTTTAAACTGATGCTGATACATTTTAGATATTTTTTTTATTTCTGGTTTACTGGTAATTGAAGTATATTCTTCAAGAAATCATGAAATTGTTTATCAGGTTATTTTTGTCTGCTTGCCATTCGGCGTATCCCTCTTTCCTACCTAACCACATAGTGTAAGTCCTTATGGCCCAACTGTCTATCCTTGTCTCCTGTTTATCATCGCCTTCCACTTGAAACAGATAAATTCCTATGTCACTGCATTTTGCTGTGAATATACAGTACATTTACAGCCAATAAAATGAAAGTAAATGCTAGGCAGTCTGGGAAAGCAAGGGAGGGCTTTGGTCTTGGATGTTGAAATTAGACTAGGGTGGACATCTTAGTTCCCTACAGTAAGATCTAGAAAGTATCAGATGTCACATTCCTAGTTCTGCAGAATACAGAACCCTGGATATAGTTACCCACGTCTGAACTTTTAGGTTAAAGAGTGATGCAAGGATACATTTTGAATCTTCCTGTATCAGATTTTCTTTCACTTGTAGACAAATAAGATCTTAAATAAGATAGGAATTATGTACAGGTTTCAATGTGTCTTTTTTTTTTTTTTTTTGCACTACATTGAAAATATGACATCCACCATCTTCAGAAAACTGGGCACTTAAAAGCAAACATGAAACCAAAGTCTTCCTCTTTTTAGCTAATCCCAAAAGCCTCTGCATTTCTCTATTCTTTTTACTTTTCAGCCTCTCTTGGTTACTGAACTAGGCCTTATCTACATCTCCCTTTACTGAACACTTATGGAAAGGAGGTGAAATGGCAAGAATTTCTTACACTTTTATAACTAACCCCAAGTAGAACTTAGTAAAGCCATGTGCAATTCTTAAATGCAGAATCCAGCAGGTCGCTATCTACTTCAAATGATGATATCATTAAAAAAATAGCAAAATGCTTTTCTACAACATACATCTCATGAAAATGTAACTTGGGCTTTCAAGAAAGAGAATATGAAGAAAGCACGAGTTTTTACAGAGTATTTAACTTGGCAAAATACGAATATCTAATTATTTCTATTTTGTGGGCCATAGTAGATTGGAAGTAACTCAAGGCAGAAATGAAAGGGTGTGGATGTTTCTGTCTACTCTGTTTAAAAACCACCCACAGAGGACTTGGAGCAAATACAAAGCCTATTTCACAATGCTTTTGGTCATTGTACTTCACTTTAAATAATGTTTTCACTATAGAATAGATTACTCTTTATATTTTTAGGGGAGGTTTATTATTACTGGCTTCACAAAACACATCTTAAAGCATTTAATAATAACTCTGAGTAATATAATCTGCTTTTAAACTTATATAAACATCCACCCCCTAATTAGAAGACATTTGTAATTAAAGGGAAACCTTTTTTTTTTTTCTGAAAAAAAATGAATGCCTGGAAGACTCTGTTATTCCCCAGATGCTCTGAATGCAGATTCACAGCCTCCAGATAATGTAAAAAAAATAAAGAAGTCAAACCTAAACTAATTCAAACAACATTGAAATAATATAATACCAAGACAACTCTATACTTTGCCTGAAACCATTTCATTTACATGCAAAAGAAATCATTACTATGAAAGAAAACTCGACATCAACATGAAACATCATTTTCCTAGCTAGAATATTAATTTTTCAATCTGTTCTTTCTCTATTATTTTCTATTATTGAAATTATGTGTACCATTAACATCCAGCTCTGCATAAATGTATGGATTGCTTATGGGCATCCAGAAGAGGATGTTTAAAATCTTTGTTTAGTAAGTGGTCATTAAGGAAATAATCTAAATGGAATATGGTGTAAAGCTATTACTTCCTTTTCAATTTCATAAGTGGTATATATCTCCATGCCTTCTCTGCCTCTGATTCTGAAAAGATTGTATGATTGTATGCTTCCATCTGGAACGTTGTTTGGGCTAGTGGCTCTTCTGCACTTATCATGCCATTTGAGACTATGCTGAGTTTTAGTCTTCTAAATAAAATAGAGAGTGAGAGACAGAAATAGATGGAGTCTGACTTCACTCTCTGTATTACATTACTTTTTAAAGAACATCCACAACTCTTCTTGAGCACATCACTTAAGATCACTAACTGTATTCATACTTAGGTATTTGAAAAGAGCATCAAACAAGCAAATCTAAAGAACACAGCTATAAATTTCAGAATGAATGCCATGGGCATATCTTGAAAATTTTATGAAGTTTTGTTTCATTATCAAGTAATATTAGCAAAATGACAGTACAACAATTTAAGGGAGAGAGGAAAACATCTAGAGAGGAAAAGATGAAAAAAGAAAGACAGGGAAGGAGGGAGAGATGGGGAGATGTTCAGAGGGGGAAAGAGATAGAATGATAGAGAGATAGAGATAGTGAGAGAGATAGGTAGATACTTAGATAGATGATATAGATAGATGATAGATAGATAGAAAGATGATAGATACATAGATAGATAGATGATTGATAGATAGATGATAGACAGCTCTCCCAAGCAATCTAGACTTAATGCTTTATTAAACAAAAGAATCAGGATTTGCCATTACTCTATAGATAGTTTTTGTTTTGCCTATTATGCCAAAATTCCACAGGAGTTAACTCATCTTGTCAATTGTTGGAATATAAATAATAATGACCCCCTGTGTGTATATTTCTCCATCTAGGATGCCTAAAACCAAATAATAGATCAACAAACTTCAGTTTGAAAATAGGGTGAATTAAAGCTCTGCTTTCATCAACGCTCCTCTTTAACTTGTAACAGTGTAAATGAATTTATCACTGTTTTAAAATTGATTTGTAAATAAAGCATCTTTTCAGCTTTTGTGAAAATTTTATAGCCATGTTTTAATGAGTTATAGAAAACAGTCTATTAGAAAATTATGTAATATTCAGTGAGAACATTTTTAAAGCCTTCTGTAATTTTAACGTGTTTTCTATTTGATTTTCTTTACTAATGACTATTAACTTTAATAATAAATTGGAATAATTCCATGCATCTTCACATAGCTAAATATTCATCTATCCCTCTCTCATTCTTTGTCTCTCTCTGTCTCTTTCTCTCTCTGTGCATAAATTGCTTATTTTACCATTTTGAGTAGAATGAAAATAAGAGCATCAATCCCTCAGTAGTGATTGGTGGTTCAGTGATACTAAGTTATGCTGCCTCATAACACAAGGCTTGTGACAATTATTGACCTGAAAGTTTCACAATAATGCAAAATTATGTGAGTAAAGTAAGAAGCCAAATGTGTAAAGTATATCCTCAAATCTATAAACTACCAAGGCTTAGTACTGTATATGAATTTTGGTTTATGGCTTATGTGTGCAAAGTTTTATATCCTAAGTGGATACTGACATAGCCACTTAATATACTGAGCATGCATTACTCCTGTAGTTTTCAATGTCATTTTAAATTACACTAAGGAAAAGAATTATTATTTCAAAACATGAGGGTAAACATATGATTGGGGTATTTAATCATCATGAAGATGAGTCTACCTGTATTTTGTTCAAATTTTTAAAGAGAGGTACATAGAAAATTTGCTAAAACAAGCACTATTGCTAGAATATAAATTTAATTATGTCAGTACAATCAAAAGCCAAGTAAATTTTATTTATGAGGGGATTTCCATTGCAATTTATTATATGTGAGGATTTTTTTTTTAACTAAGGAAAAATTCTTTACAATTTACTGATTTTCTAGTATTCTGCACTTGAACAATCATACAACTGCTGATGTTCAGGCTATCGCTTAATTTGGAATAATTTTTATATATCAGCATCCTGCAATTAACGTGGCAGGTATTGAAATCTACTAATTTCTCATAGCACATAGAGGGCACTCCTAGATCCTGATTACATATTTAACAGCCTTCTAATTTAATGAGTTCAGAGTCACTGATAGTTCAAGCTGTTATTTTCCTTGAGAAAATAAAATAGATGACCTTCAAGTTGAGTGCAGGAAGAGGAACACATCTCAAATTGATATTATTGATAATTTGTGAATTAATGTGAGAATCATTTAAATACAAAATAAGCATAGTTTATACATGAATTTAATATTCCCTGCCTTCACATGCATGTACACACCCCTGCATATATAGACTCATTCCTTTCTGGTGAGATGATTATCTCTATAACATCAGGCAGAATATGAAGTATTAAACAGAAAATCCCAAGGTTTGGTCTACACATTCTGTATCCCTATGCGCACTTTTCTCTTCTCATTTAGTTTCTTCTGAAGGAAGAGTGAACGAGGGCACATTTTATCTCCAAGGCTAATGTGTTCACATGTGCTCAGCCTCTTAATTTCTGTAGCACTTTCCATAGATGTTCACTATGACCATATACATTCTCTTTTACACTGCAAAACCTTCATTTCTCTAAGATATTCCGAATCACATTTAAATTTCACATATCTTCAGATGTCCTTTTTCTTAGTAATGCTCTCTCTTTACCCACGTTTTACCTCTCTTCCTTCACATGCAAATTTCTCAGAAGATATAAACAATTGCTTTTTTTGGTTTCTATATTTCTTATTGACTTCCATTCCATGTCTACATACAGAAAAATGCTGTACAGTTTTATTGTATGTTCCACTCAACATCTCTTGAAAGGTTCACAGTCACTCAACATATTCAGTCTAATCTCAGAAATCTTTAATTTAGCACTCCCGACTGTGCAACATCTTAATAAATGCTACTCCATCCAGTCAAGTTTGCAAGGTAGAAACCCAGAATTAATTATTAACATTTTTCCCTTAAGTCTTTCAAATCCGGATGAATGCTAATTCTGGCAATCAGTTTTATGTCGTAAATGCTCCAACCATCCACATTCCAGGCTCAGCAGCTCCCTGCCCACTCATTTGCAATGTGCCTATCTAGTCTGATAACACTAATTACATTGTCAGTATCAAGGATGCTTTTAGAATGGTGGTTTTATGTGCTTCCCTTTCAGCCTAGCACCTTCTCTACATTTGCATTTTCCTCCATTAACCCCATTATGCTTTTATTTGTTATCAGTCTCCCTTACATGTCAAGTCTCCAATTTCTCAGTTTTCAATGACCCTTTGCTATCATTCATACCATCACATATTATCTATTATACACTCTTGACACTTAATTTCTTGCTCATGTATTTATCTGGCTAATGCCAAACATTGGTAAATCCAAATTTCATAATGCCCACATCCATACTGAGCAATCATAACCTGGCTGAATAAAACATAATGCTTACTAGAATCATTTTTATTTGTGAATAAACCTCCCAAACAGCAATGCAATTGGGCTTTGAGTAGTGTCTTTCTGGAAATGTTCAATGGATTTTTTTTTTATTATAACTACTTCCATTCTTTTTTTAAGTATTCAATTTAGTTAATAGTACATTTAAAATAAGATTATGAATTTAGCCATTTTATCTTCATCAAGTCCATCATTAGTTTTTGTTCATCTTTACCTCTTGTCTGTGACTTTCTTCCAGTTACAGTGAGTATGGGATTCCTAACCAATGCAGCAGAATTCCCTTCTTTGAAGTGAGCATTCCTCCTTATTAGCTGCCTATAGAAGACTATATCTAAGGTTGTTCTTTATCTCTTAAAATAAGAATTTCCTTTCTTCATAGCCATTCCTTCCAGTCTTCATATGCATTATCCTGTTTCTCAATTTGAAATCATACACACACACACACACACACACATACACACACAGAGACTTACATGTACACACACACACATGCACACTTGTATATACACACACAAACACACACATGCACATACTTTTTATCTCTTGATTCTATGTCTTTGTCATGTAGAGCAACTACTACAGTGGTAGCTCATGTAGAGCTACTCATGTTGAGTAGCTTCCTCAATACAAGTGATCTCCAATTGTGTCTTCTCTTATTAACATGTTTTAATTTTAACTCCATCATTTAAAAAAAAAAACACAAATTTTTAATTTCTAAAAATCTCAAATCTTTCAAATAGGAAAGTCAATATTTGTTTCTAAGTCATAAACTTTACTTTCCACCCATAAATATATTCTTTATTCAGCTTCCAGCACTTCATCCTTATAGGCTCTCTCCCTTGGTTAACCCTATTTTTTCTCATTCCCTTTGCTATACTATATTTTTCCTTTTACTCTTTAAATGATAGGAAAGCTTAAGGTTCATTTCTGCATGTGAAATACCATCTAATGTTATCGGTTTTAATACAACTCATGAGTCATAGCCTCTAATTAGCTCCAGATCATTATAGATAATATTAAATTTATATTGAAATTGAGAGACAATAAGCAACATTAAGAAGGCTATAAAAATCTCAGTCACTCTCTTCATAAAATAGCCATTACATGAGGAGCAGTTTGGTAGAGAGGTTGAAATGTGTTCTTTTAGTCAAAGACACTTGAGCTCCATTCCTTCTTCTACCAGTTACTAGCCAGGTAAGATTTAAAAAATTGGTTTCCTTGTCCCATGTCCTCATTTATAAAATGGTAGTGGTAGTACTGATAAATGTCATTATATACTTACTCTGAAAATTAATGGTATTTTAGTATGCCCAAGAAATGCATTTGGTATTATTTTAGAAATTGAAGGCAAGGTCTGTGTTAAATACCAAGAAGCTTTTGAAAGAAAAAGAAATCCTAATTGCTTAACCATAACTTTTAATCACGGAATGCATAATCCTGTTCTGTGGTATTTTTAAAATAGGTCTAGAATCACATTATGACAGCAAAGACATTAATTCATTACTATCAACATACTAGCAAAATTTACTTTCATTAATGCAGGCTCAAAATGTCATATATTAGTCTTCCTGTAAGATTTTATAAAAGTTTGGTTCACAGACAAATATATAGGTATATGTAACAGGTTCAGGGAATCAGATCTTTTCTCTTGGATCTGTTTGACTCAACTAAAGTATAACCTATAGAAGTTGATGAAATAAACACCCTTCTGTGAAAAGCTTTCCTACACTTTTCTTTTCTCCAATCTTCTTATTGTGGGCAAAACTATTTCTCACACTGGGCATTAAATTACAGCTTCATGATGATTGATATAGAGCAATAGAAATATAGTGCGATATGGTTTCAAAAGATATGTATCACAATTTAAACAACTTTCAATATTTTAATTCACACACCCAGCTGAAAATTAAATAGTACAACTCTGGGAGGGGTAAGGTTTATTTCTCCAATTGGTCATTTTTTTCCCCTAAAATCTAGGACAATGTACACATTTACTTTGGGATTTGGACCTAGAATTTTGACTCTAGTATTTTGGATCATGAAGGTTAATAAAGATGCAACTCTTAATGATTTGGGTTTGTTCACTAAAACAAAAAGATTTATTTACCTAGCAAGTAAACTCTGTATGGCACAGGGTTTTTGTTGTTTTATTTTTGCTCTGCTGAAAGCGTTTATAATTATTCTATAAATGACTCAAACATATGGAATGCATTATTCTGAGCAGTAGAACAGAATGTCATAAAACTTACAATGACTTAATGCGTTCAGAGTCTATAAGACATGGGCTTCCCTTTCCTTGTCCTCGGTTTTTAGTATAGAGTCATAATGAAATAAAACCACTTTGTGTTTGAGACTGGATAGTAATGAAAATAAAATCACTGTGAGGGAATTTCATTGGTAAATCAAACTGCTCCCTGTTAATTAGCTCCTGCTTACATACATAATATGTAAAAATAATTGTATGTTTATAAAGTAATGATTAGTTAGGTAATGTGCTGAGGTAATAAGAAAAAAAGCATGAGGAGAGCAATTTACTCTAATATCTACACATCATTTTATGTAACCACATCACAGAGGGAGTCCCAGTTAATTAGGTTCCTTTAGTTAAATGGGAAATATGAAAATAAAAGATATTTTCTTAGGGTTTAATACAATTCATGTCTCAGCTATATGGGAGAACAACTCTGACTCCTTTATTCCCATGATGCAGGCATACAAACAGGAAATCTGATCCATGTTATAGAAGTTTGTTCATAAAAACAGGAAATCTGACCTATATCATAGGAGTTTATTCTTTTTCATGTATAAAATAATTGTTTTGTGCACTGTTGGGTGAGGGGCTTCCTAGGTACTGGCATTTTGTATTGTCTACAGGTATTAGATTTATATGGGGGATGTTTGATTGCTTATGATCTGCATGTGCTATCAGTAGAACACCTGAGGAGTTCTGAATCAATAAAAACACCTGAGCTCAGATGCTTGGAGTTCCACTGTCCAGGATGGTGCTTGCCATAACAGTGGGTCCCTCTGCTGAGGTCTGGCAGAGTTTGGACATATGAATATGCCTCCTTTGCTTCCTTGGTGAGCTGCCACACCAGTAAGTGTACAACAGCAAACCTATATGTAAGAAAATTTCTAATTATTTATGGGTCATCTCTGGCATAGCCAAATTGAATATTACTTTATTATCAATATTAGAAATAAAGTATACTTTTATGAAGATATAAATAGTATAACCCCAACTCTGAGTAATTTTCTATTTTAAAAGTAGATAAACTGGGGCTTATTAATGCAGGCTCAAGATAACATTTATTAGTCTTCTTATAAAAGTTTATGAAAGTTAGGCTCATAAACAAATAAGTATATAGGTATACATAACAGGTTCAGGGAAACAGATATTTTCTCTTGGATTTGTTTAACTCATCTGATCTGTAACCTATTAAAGCTGATGAAATGAACACCCTTCTATGAAAAAGCTTTTCCTCCACTGTTCTTATTTTGGGTTAAGACATCACTCAGACTTGAGTATTAAATTACGCTTTCACAATGATTGTTTTAAAACAATACGTTTCAATAGATACAATTACAAATATCTCAATTTAAACAACTTATAATCTTTAATTGACACAATATACCCAAAATTAATATTTTAAGATGGATAAATTATTAATGTCATTTTTACAACCTCTTTTTCATAGAATTTCCTCAGAAGTAGGGTACATCAGGGACCACAGAGCCTCTCTATTTAATTACTTTGAACTTACTTAATGAGCACACACATCAGTGGGATACTCCATGGGACAATGTACATCAATGACAATCATACGGAAGGCTCACAACTCTGATAATTTAATGGAAAGATTAGAAAATTAAGCCAAGGGTTCTTTAGTCATAATCGTAGACACTGGTCATTGAAAGACTATTCAGCACCTGTAGCCAGCATAGAGATTTTCACCTAACCTAGAGTGTTCACATACTAAGGTAATCTTGGTTCTAGTAAATATCATAAGATTGCTAATGGAAAGTTTTATTTACGATGATAGATACAGTACATAGGCAGAGGTAGAATACGATGTTCGAGACTGCAGGCTATGTCACAGCACACATTTTCTGTCGCTTGTGCAACTAAACACTAACACATGTGTTGATGTGGAAGGAACTTGCTGATGAAATATTATTTCTATATCCCTCAAGATAGGAAGACAATGTGTGTAGGTTTGACCTAAGCACATGAGCATTCGAATCTGAGGTCACAAAGTAAGCAAAACAAAACAAAACCTAAGATAAAGCTTCATGAACTGGAACACCATGCAACAAAGCCCAGCACAATCTTTATTGTACTGTTTTGGACAATTAGCTTTTACTCTGGCTGTGAGCATTTTTATAACACTGAAATGGTATTGTCCTATAATAATTAATTTTTATTCAGAAAAATATATCTCAGAAAGAGCCTAAGGATTTTATCCAAGAAAATAGACATATAATTCCTAGAACTTCAAATAACTGGAGTCTGAAGAACGTATGTGAGCTTAAAGGAGACAGCAAGTTCCAGCTGAGAATACAGATGTCAGCCTGGTGACCCCCCAAGTATTGAACCTAGCCAGGCTATGCCTCCCATTTCCCCTGCAGAATTGAACGTTAAGCTGCTGAGCTGGTAGTAATTTACCCAGGAGCAGAGGTCTTACAGTCTAATTAAGTACTCCCTTAGTCTACCTAATCACAAAGTCTTAATTGTTAAACCATTACTATTTTAGTCATTGAATATATAATCCTCTTCTGTGGTATTTTAAATTTTAAAATAGGCCTGGAAACTACTTTGTGATAGCAAAAATGTTAACTCAATAATATCATCACACTAGCAAAATTTACTTAAGTATATTTGCCTCTACACAATTATTCTGCTTTTTTTATACAGATTTGAAATATATCTATGCACATAATAAACATCCATTAAAGAAGTGAGTACTAGAGGAGGGCAGAAAAATCAAAGACATGCATTACGCGTCTCATAATTATTTAACATCAAAGTTTCTCAAACTTCCTAATGCTACAACCCTTTAATACAGTTCTTTATATTGAGCTGACCCCCTCCCCCACACCATAAAATTATTTTGTTGCTACTTCATAATTATATTTTTACTATACTTATGAATCATTATGTAAATATTTGCTAGGCAGATGGTCTTAGGTAAGTAACCCTTGTGAAAAAGTTGAGTACCACTGTTTTAAATCATACTAATTTAAATCCATTCGATTAATTATACTTGGGTAATAATGCTATAAGAAAGAATTGCCTCAGTACTCAGTATTTTTTTAGTAACTGTTGTGTGGCACTTGAATAGGGCTAAGTTTGCTTGATGATCAATTTTGCTTATATTCTTATAGGCCTACCAATGTTGACTTTTCACATATTTAATTCTTAGTCTTCCAAAAAGGTAAATTCTCTTTACTAAAAATTACCTTCAACATTTTGACATATCTATTATTTTTTACTTCTGCTACAACCTATCACAGCATTGCTGTATAGCAGAGAGTTTTTATTTACTTGGTGGTGATTTACATTGATGTTACTTGGAATAGTAATTGCTACTATTAAAAGTTATATAATGTACTAATGGTGATGATAAACTGACTATTCTCAAGTGTGATGCATAAGAATTTAAACAGCCAAGTCTTGCAATACCATGGCAAGACTATAGAAACAATATAACATTTTCTTTGAAATTCAGGGCTTAGGGAACTTTTTCACTCTTTTGCTTTTGCTCTGTGTAATTGAGATCAGATCATCAATACCAGCTGAAGCCTAAGATATTTGTGAGATACAAAGCACTTCTAGTTATCTTTATGAGTCCAAAATAAATGAATATAAAATGTGACCATTTCTTTAGCATATAAAGACATTATGAATGCTTTCCTCTACCCATCATAATTTTTTGATTCTTACTATTATACTAAACATTGTATAAACTTAAAAATATCTTTAGATTTTCTTCTTTAGTCCCAGAGTCAATGGCCTGAAGACTGTTGACTTTCAGTCATTAATATGGATTAGTTTGGTCACATATTTATGGTTGCTAATCTTGAATACAGCAATGCTTCTTGTGTCTGGGAAGCTTTGGTATTGTGTTATGAACATTTTGATATAAATATGAAAACTACTTAAGCATCCTGAGGATGCTTAAATTCTTTTGCTTAAAGTAGCCACTTCAGCTATATGAGCAATAGCTACCAAGTGCGCAGAGACATTTTGTTCATCATTGCTAATTCTCAGATCATTTTGACATTTCACAAGTTCTGGAAAGCATGGCATGAATCACCCACTGAGGAAGAGCTTCACACATTTTCCTCCATCTCTTCAACTTCCTTATTAAAAAAAAAACAAACAAAAAAACAAAAACCTAATACACAAAATGTGATAGAATGAAGATAAAAGGGCTATATACTTTTATTTTTCAGACTTAGGGATCATAATATAACTGCCACTCATCTTAGGTAACCATTTGTGGATGATTTGAACAATGAGTTCTGGACATAAATTTGGAACTCACTTCCTTAGGGGAAAACAAACAAAGAAAAACTGTGTCGTTTGCAAGTGATGTGGAGACTATCACACCATCTCTTTCATATATCACACACTGGTCAGTCTGACAAAGGGTAAACAGTTGTGTGACCTCTTAGGCAAAAAGCACTGTACCGTAAAGCAAAAGTCTGACGATGGCCATGAAAATAGGAAAGGTTTCAAATAGCCATCCATTACAGACTTGGAGAAACCAAATTCAATTTCTATACTACATATTGTGAAGTTTGTAGAATAAATGATTTAGAACAAAGCACCAAGGCGGATAAGAAATGCAGGGATAATCTAGTATGTACTTTTATATTTATCTTAATATTTTCTTTCAACAAAGTAAAAATCATTTTAGTCAGTTTAAGTTTTGCTTTGCTAACTGACATATACAAATGCCTCATCAATAGAGTTAATTTGTATTGCTATTAACAAACTCTTGTCCTCATGGTATATGAGAGTACAATCTTTATCTTTTTCAATTATTTGACAAAAATTTCAAAATAGACTATAAAATACAACATTTTTATATCAGGAAAGAATCTATATGAACGTATCCTGTGTGCTAGCTAAGACAAATGTCACACAGAAAGAATAAAACATCTTGATAATCCTGGCAGGAAATCAAAATAATAGATTTGGGGAAGTTTGGGAAAAGGTTGGTCAAAGTAAATGTCATCATCAGGTATTACTTAGATTATAAAATGAGAGAGATACTAAAAATTTACTGATTTTATTTTCCCTATTAATAGGATATTCTATGATACAAAAAAAATTCTTAAATTCTTTTCTATACTATCCCACCAGTTTTCCTGTAAGAGATTCCAGCAACGGCCTTAAGGTAAATGGAGTGTGGAAAAACAATTCAAAAATTGCAGGTTTGGGAAAAAATAACACTACTTAGAAAATGAAAGTCAATCAAGATCAGAAACATTTCACATGCTTTCATTTAAATCTTCAATCCTCTTTCCTCTGCTGGTTTAGGAAACAGAATAACCACATAATGGGGCTGTGGGTAGTACTAAATCTACATATTTTGAAGTAGCCACATTGCCATGTTCAATGTAATTTTCTGTGACCAAAAGAAAACTAAGTATTTTGGATAATCTCCAGTTAAAAGGTAGATTATATAGCTTAATGCACTTATTTCCCATTGCCCTATTTCTGGTCTTCCCACGATATTTGCTTTACTTGATCAAGGCAGATGTTTATAAAACTATCGTGGAATTTGAAAGAGTGAAAAAGTCTTGAGATCTTAATGAGTGTTATGTTGCTTTCCAAATGAACATTCATCCCAGTATAGAAATTTGGGAAGGGAGAAGACTCTGATTCCTTCATGTTTTCATCAAACATCAGTCAAAATACTCCGAAGAATTAAATACAAAATTTAAGAGATATTATAAACTATTGTTTGAGCAGCCCTTACAGGTCAATTAATTCTGACAAGTCAACAAAATTGAAAAATACGGATGTACTTTTTTCAATTTAAGAAGTAAACAGGCATTAATTAAGACATCTAGAGGTTAATATGAGAAATAATTAGCTACCAGTTACCAAACACTTTGAAATCATAGTTCTGAACTTTCATGTGAAGTAAAATGTAAATGACTAAACTCTGAGACATTTCAATATGTTGATTTTGTAGTCTTTAACTTATTGGATTGATGTCTAGTAAATATATATAATACAAATAGGACACGATACAATAAAATTGTTCAGAGATGATATCAATATTTCAATTACAGCTACAACTATATCCAGTCACTGTTCATTCCAGGATGTTACCTATGTGGTATGTGGTATGTCACTTAATCCGTACACTAATTTTGCATTATCATTAAATTTTATGGATAGGAAATACAAAAGGGCCCATATTTAAACCCATTCTTTCACATTCAAGAAACTCTACTCTTTATCTGGACAGCAGGCTGGGGAGACTTTTTGTAGAAATGATGAACTGCACCTTACTTTCCATTCACTATTTCTAGCTTATTATTTATTATTTTTAATAATAATATTTAATATGATTTATTATCTTATGAACTATCTGCTGTAACTATGTAGTATGAAGTATATAGAATATCTCCTGGGAATCAAGGCATGTTATAAGACTGAAATTTTAACTGTTTTATTTAAATTTGAAAAATATTAGATCTAGAATTACACACGTTATGATTTTTAGTTGTATGACATCGGTTAAATGCATTCACAACTACAAAGGGATGTGTCACTCTATATACCAGTCCCACAACCAAATGCCATCTGTACCATCATCTCCCTGGTTCTTAAGGTGAAGTGACAGAAATGACCCCCTTCTTCAAGAACATCACTAGGAAGACATCAGTAAGCACCAATACTCTCTGGGTGATTTTGAGAAACTTCTGTCCCCTATCCTAAGAAGCATGATTCATATTCCTGAGTTTGGAGAATCCCTATTATACAGAAAAATAATGGTAGTGTTCTATAGAAAAATATAAGGGAAAGTGAACTTTTTATGAACCAGGTATTGTTACTAAGTAAACAGTCTTCACAATGCAGCAATTCAGGAACTGCATAAATGATGCATTTTTGCACAGAAGAAGAGTGATGCTCAGATAATTTAAGGACCTTAAAGCCTCACATCTAAATATGGTTAGACCTTGACTTTAAATGTTGAAAATCTCATCAAATACAATGTATGTTGACTACTATGTGAAATTCTCTCTCACTATGATATTATAATAGTTATAAATAAAATCATTAAACTAAATGCAAAATCATTCTTCAAAATGATAGTTCGTGACTCCGTCAATGTCTGAAAGAACATAGATTATTTCATGAACATGGTAAAATTCCAAGATGGATCTGAGAAGACAAAGTAGGACTTTAGATTTCTGTATTATTGCCACTCACTTCTCTTCCCCTTTTCTTGATTTCTTTAATTTTCTCCTAATTATAAGTCAGCTCTAAACAATATATTAGCTAGTTTGTTTAAGCCCAAGTATCAGTGTGCCACTGCTGCATACCAATCCACTCTAAACACATACTTGACTTTAGAATCCGTCATCACTATTCACATTAATAACAAACAACTTATGAAGATGACACTTCATTTTTTTATCACTTTAAAATTTAAAAACAGTTAAAGGCATATGAATGGAGAAGCTATGAATGGATTTGGTGGCATAGATGAATCTCACACACGTAATATTTAGTGAAAGTAGCCAGACGCACAGAACAATGGTGTATTGTGACTGAGGAAGATAAGATGGAAACACTACACAAACTGTCTCAGGTGTTAGAATTCAGGATAATGGCTCCCATTGCTACAGGAAGCTTCTGGAATCTATCATTATTGTGATTTTTGTACTGATGCTTATTCTTTACAGATGCCTCATTGTCATGGGACAACACAAGAAAAAATCATATTCAAAGCAATACTTTATGTAACACTCTCATTTGCTTTATACTTTAACATAACTGTCTTGCAAAAAGATCAGAATATTTTGGTTCATAAAGCTAGTAACATTTCTATGTAAAGCTGCAAGTTACTTTCCTAGCAAAAATATTTCCTAAACCATTTAAAAAGTCATTTTTCTTCATGTAAAAACAATAAGGCACAAGATTTATATAACCTATGGAAAAATATATATGAAAAAAATTATGATTTTTGTTAAGCATTTTTATTTTTATAATCAATACCACAACCAAGGTACAGGTTGTTCCAGTATCTGATAAATTCCTTCTTAGCGTTCTATAGTAAACTTTACCCCTGACACTACAGCTTTGGGAAGTCCTGACTGATTATCTGTAACTGCAGTTTCACATTTCCAGTATTGGATAGAAAAAGGAAACCAAGAACTATGCATTTTTAACAATCTGGCTTCTTTCATTCAACATAGTGAATTTGGGATCCATCCATGCAGTGTGTAGCATCAACTTCTTCCTTTTTATTACTCAGGAAAGTTACACTGCATGTATACCACGACTGGGCAGTAAAGTTGCTTCCAGCTTTCTTTGATTATGATTAGAGTCACTTTAACTATTTGTGTTCAGGATTTTATGTAAACGTGAATAATATATATTGTTCTTATATGATAATATAACATTAACCTGTAAAAAATATTTTCCATATTGTAAAGATTCTACGATAACTTTTCTATCTGAACATACACCAGTCAGTTCCAGACAACACAAAATTAAAAATTAAACTCAAATTATATAACAAACATATACGTTGATCAACATTTTTAAATTTCTCATTTATGAATTTTGATTTTTGAAAGTATGCATAAACTTAAAAATACTGTATTAAAGTTCTAGGATAAACTAGAAACTAAATTTTTTAATGAATAAAATTTAAAACCAATGGCATTACTAATTAGAAAACCGAAATCATAATGAATGAAGGTGAAATTAAGATCCGATTTAAAAAGCAAATCGTTTTCAATTCTGCTGTAACTCTCACTTAGTGCATTATAACTTTAGCTCAACTGGTTAGTAATTTTGGTTTGTGGTAGCTAGAAAAGAATTTGAGTGATAAAATGGAATCATGTTTGATGTTACCTAGCATGTTGTGGTAAAGTGGAATGGCCCGTCCATGGGTAGTAAATGCAGTCATGACTAGTGGGACCGTTACACCTGCAAGCAATTGCAGAACAGAAAACATCACTCTCCATCCATAGTGGCATGCACACACATGCACCAGTGCTCACACATGGAGCCTTGGAAGAAGAACATGGGAAGCAAGCACACCAAGTACCTATCCATCAGGCCGATGCAGTCTTCAATACTTGAGCCTATGCACCTGCAGAGATGCAAATTTAAAAGAAATACAAGGAAAGAGAAATCAGTATTTTTTTAAAAAAATAAACAGTGAGATAAATATTGAATGTGCCAAATTTTTAGTTTTATCGTTAGGCAGTTTCTGGAACAGCATAATTTTGGGTACTGAGAGAAAATTATTTCTTGGTTGAAACTCAGAAGTGAATTGAAATTACCACTCAGGTACAATGCCAGGAAACATGGAGACAACAAAGGTAATTTTACCATGCTCCTGTGAATAGCATCTACGCAAATTAGTCATTTCTGAAATCTTCAACCTATTTGCATCTTCCATCACTGCACACAGCTTGATAAATTACTTGATAGTTCAATGATTATGACTGTTTTCATGCACATCATTTCTCTTAAAACACCACTAAGTTAAAGTAAAATTCAAAAAGGAATAAAAAAGGCTATGAACAATTTAATGTAATATAATAGCGTTATGTGTGACTCTAATTAAAGATGAATCTTGGCAGAAAATAAGTTAATATATTTTAATACAATTCCCATGGCTATTTTGCATAATCAGATTATTTCAATCCTTGCTTATAAATCTCTTTAAATTATATTTATTGTTAAACATGAAGTTATTTAAAAATCAAATGAACTGATTTGGCCTTGTTGCAGTATATCTTGATGACCACTTTTAAATAGCAAAAATATGACCAATAAACAGAGATTTGAAAAAGAAGTCATAATATTGTACTCAAGCAAAAGCAAATAAATACTCTGTAGTAAATACTCATACAGAGATAGTTGAGATATCTATCAAGATGAACATTTGATGATATTATTTAAATACACAGAACTCTAATATATAGTTCTTAGAATTGCATTTTGAGCCATTATGGAAATGTTTCTTCTATTTTCCATTGTATTCATGCTGAACTTCTTATTTCTCTCCTTCTTCCCTTCAAACATAAACAACTTCTGAGGGTATAATTTATAGAACTGCCCAATTTGGGAGATAATAAAGAATTCCCAAACTCTCAGGTTTAACAACTGGAAAAGGAGCTTTAGGCAGTCACAGATGTGGTGAGACTGTGTCCAGCTTCTTTAACTGGCTCCAGATGTTAGTGAGCTAATAGAACCAATCTGGTAACCAGAGGTCATCATCTCTCTGCTCCATCATATTTGTTGTAATATTTCTACTAGGTAGAAAATCAGTTTGCTGTGTTTTTGTTTTGAGGATCAGCTTTGAGCAGCCAAAGTTAATTTTATCCTGCGAAAAAGTGATAAAAGTTCATAAAATAAAGAGATAAAAAGGAAATATATTTTTGACTTGGTACCATACATTATATTAAATCAAAACAATTTTTAATTAAAAAATAAACTGCTAAAACCTTCTAGAATTGGCTCATGTTTTTTCTTTTTTTGTGTTCCCAAGAGCTGTTTTTTACAGGTTTCTGAGATTCTGCCCCCCCCCCAACTTCAAATGCTATTTTTATGACAGTACTGCCATTTTGTAAAATTAGCAGTCTACTTCTTATGTCCAAGTGGGAGACTGAAAAGCTGTAGTTTGTGTGTAATCTTTATAATGGCCTTTGAAAGATAAAAACATTCAAATAGTGAAATTTCGTTTGATGGGAGAGTGTGACTAATGAAATATCTTCATCCATTCAATAAGCCTGTGTGATGAGCCTTCTAAAGAGCTTGTATTCTTTAAGGAGCTGCGGGGAGAAATGAGATGTATTAGCTTCCTTTTCACTTATTTTCATTGGGCTTACAGTTTGAAGTTGACAGATACATGAACATGTGTGTATCATTCAGTACTCTAAGAATAATATGGCAGAGGGACCCGCGAATGTCCTTATTTAGGAAATCAGGCTCATTATTCTGAGGAGTCATCATTAAGCAATGTCAGGTGTTTAGAGATTGGGTGGCACAGCAATGTTTGCCAGGGAGTACAAAGTCGCGGGAGCAAAAGCATAGCTCAAAAGCAGACACACTCTCTGAACAATTCTGAGTAGATGTGGAGCACGATGGTAGGCAAAGGGAGAGGAAAAAGAGTGTGGAAGAGTCTTAGGAGCTAGATTTGGTGGGCTTTAACTTAGGAGACAGTGGAAAACCACCATGTAGTTTGAAAAAAAGCCACTCATATCTGTAGATTTTTTCTTTGGAGGGATGAATAAAAAATGTGGTAAATACATACTATGAGATTTTTTTTTTAATCACAGGGAACAAAGTTATTTAATTTCAGGAAAATCTGAACAATTGGAGATCAATTTATGAAACAATTAAGCCAAACTCAGAAACACAACTGTTGTCATTTTCTCTCTATGAGGTTCCTAAACCTTAAATAGCAGTATAAAATCATGCACATATACATGACATGAAAGAAGTGAAACCACATAGTGGAACAAAGAGGAAAAACAGGATGAGGAGGACTGAGAAAAAAGGAGGGTAGAGGAAATAAGGCCAGATGTACACAATGTAAATACATATCTGTGTGAAAATCTAGAAAACATCAAGTTTTGAAAAGCTACCCTGAAAAACGAGAAGTATGATAGCATAAGAATACCATTACATTGCTAGATTTGTATCTTAAATCTCTTTGTCAGGTGGAGACTAGTTAAATGGGAGCCAGCTAGTCCATCTTGGCATGGAAAGCATGTATGAAACAATGAAACAAACTAATAGAATGATTACTAGCTGACAGGCAAAGGCAAATTATCAACAAATGCCACTAACATAATGGGGCAGGAGTGGATAAGTTGACAAATAATGTAGCAGTAATAATGTAATAATCGAATGGCTTCAGTGTGTGTTATAGTTTATATTTGAGGAGAGTTGCTTCAGCAAGGAAAAATACAAAGGAGGGACATGTTAACTTGCATGTCCATTTTAGGAGGAGGAACTGATACAATTTTTTTTTAATATATAGAATTTACCATTTTTATTATATGGGCAGTTAGAAACGTTGCTCAACAGGTGTGAACAAAAGCTTGAAGCCATAGTGGCAGACAGAAACTTTTCAAAAATAGAACACAGGAGTTTATTGAGATGGTGTAAGTGGAAAGATGACTGAAGAATACACGATAGGAGAAAACCTAGTGCTAAAAAGGAAACTCAAAGATCTCTAATTGCATATGCATAACAATATCTTTTGTGTCTAAAGTATGAGAAATTATAATTGAAAAAAATTGGGCTGGCAAGATGCCTCAATAGCTAAGAGCACATGGTGCACACTCATGAGGATCTCAGCACCTATGTAACGATCCATGCATCCTGCATATGGATATAACTATAGCTCTGATGGAATCTGCCACCCTCTTTTAATCTCTGGACAAATGTGAGCATATATACTCATATAGACGCATGACAGACATACATACAGACATATGTATATAAATAAAATAAATCTAAAATTAAATTAAATTATGTAATGTCCCTGTAAAGAAATTAAAAGATAACCAAAAATTCTAGAGGGTTGGGCATCAGAATAAAATCTAGAGATTTTATTATAACTTTAAAAACAATTCTACTTACATCAAAGTTGTTATAATTTTAGGTTGCTGTAAGTTGAGAAGTACATTGCAGACAGGACAACACAATCCAACAGAAATGATGAGGGACAGAGAGAACTTGACACGGGTAAAGGAAAGTTGTTGCAGATATTACACGGGATATCTGAGATTCATATGTGTTTATAAACTGAGGGTTAAGGAAACAGTTGAAGACCAAGAAAGACATGGCCGGATGAAAATGGGACCACTTTTTGAAAATATAAATCATCAAGTACTTTAAGATATCATTATATTTAAGGTCTTCATATATAAGCAGCTGGCCAGAACCTGCAATTTACACTGCTTCATCGAGATCACGGAATAATAGAAACACCAAATGTTGAAGCACAAAAATAGCAAGTAAAGGGCTGACGTGGGATAGACAATAAAAACCACTCAAAAATTAATATTCCAAAGTACAATATTGGCAGAAATAGCAGATCCATAACACGTATGCATACTCCAAAACCAACTCTGGGGTTCTGGGATGGTGAGCCATGTTTAAAACATCTGTTGGTTCTTACCGATAAATAACTGCTTTGACATTATTATATGACAAACATACTTCAGACATTTTGTGAAAATCTCTAATTTGAAAGTGAAAGTGAAAGGTATTTTCAAGATTGTCCAAACAATAATAGTAACAAAACTTTTAGTGAGATTTTAAAAACAAAAACACAATAAAATATGCATTGTGATCCATGTCTAACATTCAAATTTCGATTAAAATAAAAGGAAATAAAGCGGGTATTAAATTATTATGGAATCAAGTAATGTCATTGTAGAAAACAATATCTGTACTCATTGCGTACTTTGTAATAAATATTGTTAATAAGTTCTCTTTAAAATACACATATTGCCAATTACAAATTTAAATATTATTCTTATGCTTCAAATTCATTTTTGTTGTTTTGTTTTGTTTTTGAGACAGGGTTTCACTATGGAACCCAGTTTTCATACTTACTCACTACGGAGACCAGGTTGGCCTTAATTTTACAAAAATTTACCAGTTTCTGCCTCCTAAGCACTAAAATTAAAGGTATGTGCCAATGTGACCAAACTTTATTTTTTAGTTGCTTTATTGTTTTTTTTCAAATTATTAGTCATCATTTCAATGTACCATAGAAAAGGTCTTGTTTGAAATATAAATTGAATAACATAAATGTAAATCCAGATCGGTGAAGTGCTCTGTCTTAATTCTGATCTTGACTCTCTCTTGGTATAAAGCAGGTCTAGTTAGCCAGAATTGTCAACTTGACACAGACTAGAATCATCTTGATGGAGAAATTGCCTAGATAACATTGGTTTGTGGACATATCAAATTAATTGATACAAAGGGAACCATTGATTTAGGTTCAAAAGTCTCTTTCTTCTTTCCTTAATTCAATCACTTATTCTAGCATGGAGCCCAGGAGTATTTCAGCCTGCATACAATCTACTCTTAAGCCTAGAACTGGAAGGATTCAGCTTCCTTACAATCTAGAAAGTTTAAGCTCCACTGTTGATTGAGCCACCCCAACTAGCTCCCTCTGAACTCAGACTTTTCAGACTGCTTCTGTGTCTCTCCCTGAGCTCTCACTGCTCCATATTGCCTCAGTTACCTTCTCTGTCTTATCCTCAGTCAGACCACTTCATTATCTCTGTGTCTTGTCCACTGTCTGCCTGCTTCAGACTGCCTGCTTGACTAACAGTTGCAACTGACTCTGTAACTCCTCTGCTGTAACTGAGCTGAGAGCCTGCCTTTTCTATCATGAGAGTTGGGCATGTCCTCACTCTAACTCAAATCAGCTAACTCTTCCTCTGATTAGTCACTTTGCCTACCATTCACTCTAGGTCATCTCAGAAGTTACTTCCAATCTGACACTGAGTCCTGAGCTCTGTTTCCAGTGTCTGCTTCTGGCAGATTCTGTTTTTCTTATGGATTTAAAGGCATGGACCGCCACTGCCTTCTGAATACCAGGATTAAAGGTGTGTCTACATCCCATTCAGACCACTCAGGCCTCTGAATGTAGACCCCTGGAAAGTAGACTCTAGCTTTTACACAGAATAGTTCCTCTACAATTAAGAGGCACATCCCTAGTCAAGTGGTCCTGGATTATATAAGAAAGCGAATGAAGCAACGAGCCTTTGACCAACATGCAAGCAGTGGTCTTCCATGCTTTTTGTTTCAGGTTCCAGCTTGAATTTCTGCTCTTACCTCCCTCAGTAAGCTGTAATAAACATTTTCCTATGCCTAGTTGCTTTTGGTGATGGTATTTGCCACAGTAACTGAAAGAAAACCAGTTGATTAGCATGTATCCTACAGAAGAAAGCTAAAGAATGAATGAAGTAAGAACATGTTGCTTAAACACGGCCTCTATTCAAGACAAGCAGAGATTTTCTCTTCTTTATATTTTCTGTCCTCTAAGGACACTAGTGAGAGGTTTCTAATCAGGACTAAATGGATACTCATTTTTAAAAGTACTTGAAAAACTTCTAGACTCAATTTATTTAATGCACTTTTGGAGTAGTAAAATACATTTAAGGTATTAGATAATTTTATTTTCAGGAAAATCATTAAACTGTATTCAAAGTAAGAACTTTATTTCTTAAAAAATGTAATTGGAAAGACTATTTCCATTAATGTGGTCACTGAATGTTCTGATAGAACATTGGCATGTGAAGGGAAATCTGCTTTCTGAGGTAGAACTGACCTGGTGAGCTCATATTTACTAATATGCCCAGTTAACAGATGAACTAAGGAATAAGAGTCATTCATCCCAGCATTCCCTGTGTCCTGTGATCTTTCACTGATTCATCATTCTATATGCTCACATTCAATTTGAACAGAAAGGATGGACTGCCCATGACACCTCATTGCTTCAGTACAAGATCCCAAAGCACAGTGGGTATTCTGCGATCTAGTGCTACAATGTGTGAACTCCTGACTTCTCCTGAGGAGCTGGAATCACAGCACTTTTCTGAAGTCAGTAAAGATGAATATGGAGATTATGATGAAGGGGAAACTCAATGAAAGCAACAGTATGATGGAAGGACACGGCTATTCCCACAGCAAGGAGCTGGGGAGGGCATCTTCCAACGTATTTGGAACTCCCAAATGAGCAGTGAGAGTTGTTCCCCGTTAAACCTCAGCCTTCCTTTTGTGTGCGATCCAGTTTTGTTGTTACTGTAATTTGAACCCTTTCCATTGGCCCCAACTTCGACTTCTCTCTACTATATATTCGTTCCTTTATTGTACAATCATGATTTAAAAGGCTGGCGAGGAAGACGCTCCAGCCACACATCCAGACTAGGCTCTGTGATCTCACTTTCATTTCCCTAATGGCTTCATTGTAATTAGATTTGCAAAAAAAAAAAAAAAAAGCAGAAGGCCTCATTTTG
Organism: Cricetomys ansorgei; assembly: GCA_026225945.1. NCBI lineage: Eukaryota > Metazoa > Chordata > Mammalia > Rodentia > Nesomyidae > Cricetomys > Cricetomys ansorgei. The sequence goes on from JAMJFZ010001796.1 coordinate 7,063,421, forward strand.
AATGGCAACAGCTGTTGACATCGACATTATATTGAATAATTTACTGGTTTAATTTTAGTTACAAAACAATAAAACCCTCTTGTGGATGATTTTTGCAGGCAAAGTTTTCTCTTTCTCTTGCAGGCTCTTCTGCTCCTACAGCAGCATTTGTCTTTTTTTCATAAAATACTCTGAACTCAAGTGTACAAAAACTCACAAGGGGAACTGTTTATTACTTTTGCTTTCCTTGAAGCAAAGTGTGTAGGTGACTATCTCAGGGCCCCCAACCTGTGTGCTTATATAGAAATGGTGAATAGTCAGTTCTACACTGCATTTGAATTTTTATGGCAGAATATTGCTTTACCTTCTGAGGATCTGCTATTTCACAGAGTGACTTTGCCAATTTTGTGACCTGTAGGAAATTATAGCAGCATCCCAAAATTGATGTTTTCTTGGCAGAAAATGATGTTGCTCGCTTCAAGTTTTCAATATCCTCTAACAGCTAGGCCATAATCTGGCAGGACAACCTCTTTATGGAATCTTGACTTTCCTGCCAGATTTAAAGTGCCCAAGATGACTCTCAACAAGTGTGTGCATACACGTGTTTCTGTGCACACACTGAGAGTGAGTATTCACAAAGAAGGTGAGGTTTTATGGTGAGAGGATAGAATGAGTTAAACTGCTCTGAATTACAATATTTAACTTTGAGAGGAAATAATGAAAAAAATCTTACTGGGATAACATATATTTATTTTAAGTAATACATTGGAATTTGATAGAGTTAACATTATTTCCTTCAGCAGCGTTCTTTCTAACGTCTCCATCAATGGTCATAACACAACAAAATATTCTCATCTAATGTGTGTCTATTCAACTGTTATCAATATCGTAAACTATTCTGCACAACTTATCCTTTGGATGGAAAATATGTATCTTTCTGAATTATTTCATGACAGTCAGAGAACGTTGCTTTATAGGATAACATGCAACAAAGCAACTTACACAACTATATTAGTTAAGTTATGAGCACACATATAATCAGGTTATTCTTCTTCACTTCTCTGTCATGGTTGCTTGGGATCAGGTATCATTGAGGGATTAATCCAAGGCAGTTAGTTTGGACAAATAAAGAAATATAAACCACACTGTACATCTAATAAAAATATCTCTATGTTACAAGCACTATATTTTCTCTTCTAATACATTGAATCTATTGTAAAGGTTGGAGACTGTCTATACTGTATCCAAAGCACACTAGGTTTAAGATGGTGCTAATAGACTGGTTATAAAAAATCATAAACAAAGATATTTCAGAGTTTTACCTAAAACGAAGTTTTTTAAATTAACATGTAAAATATAAAGATGAGTGGGTAGACAGAGATAATGATAAACATGTTAAACCTTTCAACTAGAAACATGTACCTCTTTAGTCTTTGATCAGCAAGGATGCTTACCCTTGGGTACAGTTTGGATGGCATGGGTGGCACTCCCGATCCTGATCTGCATACTTGAAAATGAAACTATTTGCTCCCTGTAGGCCATCTGGACATTTCTCCACACAGTTTGGACCATCCTTAAAATGAGAACACTTTGTACAGTTGTCAGGTCCCTGAATATGAAAAAGAAAAGGAAACATGGAGAAAGAATACTGGGTTCAATTCCCTCTATAATGCATTTATGTGATTTAGTTTCTTAGAATTTTATGAGCGACAAATAAATCTTCCTCTAGAGAGAGCATGTCCATCAATACTAAAATGAATGTGTCTATTAAAGTATAAACAGCACTAATAGAGCTTCCAGTTTCTTCTTTGCTATGCTGTGTGTGAGTGAATTCATACTACCATCATGCTATCAAATCTTCTCTGGAAACATCCCCCTTTGAAGTCAGCAGTTCTCAATTCATCTATTTTTTGTGTCCTTTCTTAAATGTGACTTAATCTGATCACTAATATTGCCCAATTGCTTTTTCAAAAGGGTACAAATATTTTCTTCCAATCTTACATTCTCAATGATTTTATAAAGTAATAGTTTATGTGAATAATAAAATTTCCATAGGTATGTTTTATCACCATTACTAGGAATACATAAATTCACAAAATAGTTAATGAGAAATAATGCATAATGGAAACTAGAACACACTGCCTTTTATATAAAAGTGAAATGCAGCTGCACAGTGGTGGCCCATGTCGATAATCCCAGCACTTAAGAGGTAAAGGTAGGCAGATCTTTGAGTGTTCGAGGTCATCCTGGTCTACAGTATAAGTTCCAGGACAGCTAGAGTTACAATAGAGAAACTCTGCCTCAAAAAGCAATAATAATTAAAGATGATGGTAATGGTAATAATGATGATGATGATGATGATAGTCATGAGAAAAAATTGCATTCTACTTATTATTATTATTATCATTATCATCATCATTGAAAAATAAACTTTATATAATTCTTTATATTATTTATTTGTAATTTTAAGATAGTGTCTCCTAGTGAAGACCATGGTGATCTCAAACTTATTATTCACATTCATCAATCTCCAGTTTGCTGGATGATAGGCTTGTATCATGTTCAGTCTTAAGATTAATATTTTCATAGTATTTTTGACGTCTAAGAATGTTACTATGCTGGCAGAAAGCATGTAAAAATTAGTAGTGTAGTTTGAGACAGAAGAAAATTGAGAAAATTTTTATTAAAATACATTTTTTCTTAAGAAAAGCCCAAATCTTTTGTAAACCCTCTCTTTGCCTAGGGTTCTATGATAATAATATTCCCTTGACCACTTGTTTGGAACTTTGCCTCCTGATCTATTCTCCCTGATATCTGTCTATGTGTGGAAGCCTGAACAATTATTAAAATACACACTGAATACAGCTTAGATTAGTATATAGTAAGTATTTATAGACACAATTATGCCAAGTTAATTCCTGCAAATATGGTAAACATGGGAGCCAATTAGGAGCATATTATGTGGAACTGTTAATTAAGGGATAACTGTGTAGTTAGGATTATTCATGGGTTGATATTGACTGTATACAAACTATAACCTCAGATCAGCTAGAGAAGTCAAAATATAAAGATACATAAGACAAAAACATGTAATTTAAATTTTAAAGATTGGAGTATCTAATGAAAAATGCGATGTACAGAAGAAAATGTAATCATAAAGAAACTAGTGAGAATTGATCAACTAGCTATCTATCCCATTATTTTTTATGTAAAGCTTAGAGCTAACAAAAAAATGTAAAAATTTAAATTAGCCTATGAAATCTAATCTCCATTCTACCTAAAGAGTCGCTAATGGTAAATTCTCATTTCCTCCCAAATAAGACTACTTCACATGCTTCCAATTTTAACACCTGCTCATGGGTACTTAGGCACGTAATACCATCTATTATAAGAATTCATTTACTGTGCAAGTATGCTCAGTGGCATGACTTATTCTACAAGACAAAAGATACGCTTCCTGCAGAACACGGAATAAATCTTACTATGAGTAAATTAGGCAGAGTCTGAATTCGATATTTTTCTATTAAATTCTTGTAATGTAAAATGATAACCTGGTAAAAATCATAAGATATAAAAATGTCATAGAGTAAAATAAGTTAATATTTAAGTATATTCTAATACAACCAGTTATTTTATGACTATTTGTTTCATCATGATATAAAACAAAGTACTCTCAGTTGACATAGCTCTAAATAGTTGACATATACTGACTGCTGCTTCATTTTCATAATAAAAAGACAAGTGTCTAAGGCTCACTCTCATATTGTGGTATTACAAAGGTTTTTAAAAGCCTAGGTGTAATGGGTGACAAAGATGTGGAAATGAAAGATGCATTCTTTCTTTTCCCTCATTCTAAACTGCCACTGGATTCAATAATCTAGATAGAAAATGAAGTGCTAGACTAAATCCTGATGTGCACATTATGTTATTTTTTTCTCCATGGCAGTTGATTTTCTCAGGTAGCTCCTACAGAAAACAACGCTATGGTTTACCACTATACAGTAATGTTCTTTCATCTCTGTTGGAAGACTGTCATTCACCTCCCATTGCTGGCAAGACAAAGCTTACTGTGAATAATGAAATGGAAGAAGAAGTCATATATAAGAAGGTTAGAGCTGAATTCTCCAGCCTTCTCTCCATGCTGCCTCTTCACATGTTTCATGTAGAAGTAGGGATGCTCTGAATTTAGAGCTTACAGGTCATAAAAGGGAGATAGCCCCTTTTGAATATTTCTAAGATTTTCAGAGTACTCTACATAAAAAAGAATTAAATATAGTTGGGTTTTTTTTTTCTGAGACCAAGTACAAGGATCGAATTTTTAAATAAGCACATCTTTGATGAACCATACTAACAGCTACTTTACATTTTGTAAAAATGTTTAAGAGCCCAGTCTCCTCATCTCATCCCTTCTCTTCTATTGCTGCCTCTTCAGCTTATATGTTGGTCTCTTGCAACTCTGTTTGATTCCTCTTACACAGTTTTCTTTTCACATTTCTTCTCTTACTTCTCTCACTGTGTCTATTCAGAGAAATGAAGTAGGGGTAATGGTTGACTTTTAACTATACATATAATATTTAAATTAAACAAACAGGACCAACTGCATGCAGACAAACATGTTAAAGCAAAGCCCTTCCTATTGGTCAAGTCTACTCTTCTGAAGATAGAAAGAATTCCTATCATATTTGAGTAGGATAACACTATCCCATTTAACATACAGCTTCCATGTTCTTAGCAAGCATTTTACTTGTACAACATAGAAGACATTGCTGTCTGGAAGAAAAACTGAAATGACAGGAATGAAAAACTTGGAATCAGAACTTCCACAGCTGTGTTGATGCTTCGTCTCACTGGCTTGCTGGCTTTTAAAGTAACTGTCTAATCACCATCGTTCAATCTATTTATATTTTAAATGAGAATTATCATAGTATTCCTAGGATTTAACAATATTAGTAGGTTTCAAAATTCAAAATTAGTAGGTTTCAATTTTTCTACTAGTGACAAACCAATGATATGTGTCTCTTTCTCTCTCCTCCCTTCCTACCTCTTCCCTCCTCCATTCCTTCTCTTCTTTGACCCTGAAACTTTATGGATTTTTGACTTACTACCTTCTTCGATCTATAAATATATAAAGTCTCTATTTTGATATTGCAGTTATCATAATCATCTGGTTTATACATGTGGCAATAATGGGAAAAAATGTTTGTCTATTTTTCATACCAAGTAATTTTGAAAAAAAAATCAAAAAATCAATTAATTACTCAGGATTGAGACTATGGATCTCATACATGTTCAGTGAGTGGTATAACAACCCTAATTTTTATAAGAATGTTTAAATTTTGAAAAAATAAATTGTTTCAATTCATTTGAAAAAATAAAACAAATAACAAACTATAAAAGCATATACACTGCAAGAAATTAAATAACCATGTTATCCGTTAATATAAACGATTGTGCAGCAGAAGGCAGAAGTGTAGAAGGAGCACCAGGATACATAGATCCAAATACAGTGCTCTAAGTCCTAAGCATACATAGTGGAATCATAATTCTGTTCACAACAGTGAGCAATTCACTTAGCAATTTTAAGATTATTTCTTCATTAGTATGATGTGGGAAATATCTAGAAGTCAGGGAGAGAAAATATATAAGTAAAGGCATAGCACAAAGCTCTCCAAACCATGTTTGATGTCCATTAAGTCCTTACTATAAACATCTATAGTGAGCATTGTAATCATTATTTTCACTTAGTAAATAAAATGATCATTGAAAAGTTTGACATTTGAAAACTAGTATAATCTCATTGGAGGAATGAAGGGCATATGCTGATGCCTTTTGCATGTCTGTATGAGGGTGTCAGATCCCCTGGAACAGGAGTTACAAACAGTTGTGAGCTGCTATAGGGTGCTGGTAATTGAATCCAGGTCTTCTGCAAGAGCAGCTAGTGCTTTTAACAGCTGAGCCATCTCTCTAGACCTGAAACGTCAAATTTTTAAAACAGATATCTCCCATGAAAATTATTGTAGTAAAATATGGTGCATTGGATCACATATTTAGACTTCATGTTGGCAAATTACTCCCTATCAATAGGATTAATTAAATTAAAAATATTATCAGTATTGTTCGTTTGTTTGTTTTGTAATACCAAAATTGAAAGATTAAAACATAAAAAGTTCAGTTTTAAGCGACAGAATGCAAGATAACTGAGTAAAGACTAATATGAAAAATTCACATTGTCAAAGAATACCTCTCTGATGAATTTTAAAAAAAAAATCTTTGAATGAGTATTAATATATAAAAAGCAGGACTGAAGCCTAATGCAAAACAAGTATTAAAAATGGTATACAGTGAACAAAATAAGAATATATTTCTTTGAGATTTGTTCAGCATAAGAGGGGGAATGGAAGCAGGAAATTTTACTTGTCAAGAAAATATTAGGTCAGACAAAAGTAACAGGAAATCCGCAGGAAGCCGTAGAGCTTGTAAAGACTATAAAACTTGTAAAGATTGACAAACTAAGCAATATACATATGGTCAACCTTGAGAGTCACTACTTAAATAGTATTTCTCTAAGCGTACGTCTACTATATACTATGTCTATAGGAATCTGATGTTTCCAGCCTTATTAGGAGGAAATTGCTAAGTACTGATTATTTTAATCTTTCATTTACACGCTTCTAAAGTCTACAATGAACTTTGCTTTCATTCTGTGACTTACTGCATATCTTACAGTTATCTAAACACATAAGCCTTAAGGAACTCCTGTAGATACCTCAACTTGCTTCACCAACCCACTGAGAAAATCTTTCCTTTGTGATGAAACTCTTTTTTTCATTTTAGTGGAATTTGCATGTCTCATGCAGCAGGTCAATTGTGTTATCATGACTTTTCACATTGGAGAAACAAAGTAACTACAGATGCCCATACTTTCTTAGATGTCACAGTAATTTGTCCATTAGAATCTAGTTCGTCAGCCACATAACTGCATTTATTTTTCTCAAAGGCCTTTTTTATAATACGTTTATTAATAAATTGATTTTCATACAACTTATCTTGATAATCCCTTCTTTATATTCCCCCTGTTCTACTCTCCCACCCCTGTGCCCTCAAAAAAGAAAAAAAAAGAAAATTAAGTCAAGCTTGTGTGACAGGATCATGGATGGTGGGCTTCACCATGGTCTTTGGAGGCAAAAGGCTGCTCTGGTTGTGTACTTTGACCTGGCCCATACTGGTCCAAGATAAAGCATGACAGAATTCAACCCAAAGTTGAAGTTGGGTCTTACTGCCCAAGCTGGGATGCCAAGAAGGCTCCCTGGTATCTTCCAAGCATCAGGGCATCCCACAGACCCCCAACATCCCACAGGGACTAGGGCATACCTAAGGCAGCCAGTCATTTCTCAGGGACCAGGACCTCACATAGGTCTTTTTATACTTTTATTGATCTTTTAACAGTCCACAGAAAGAGTTTTCCATGTGCTTTAGAGGACATTCCAGAGTGGCTCACTGAGACCTGATAGAAGTTTGGAGGGCTCAATGATATATATTTTTCTGTTAGTTAAATGCAGAATAAAGACACTCACAGAAAATGTATGTGATTCGAATTTTAAAAGCATTTTTTATGAAACCAGATTTAGCTCCTGCTTATATCCAAATGTTGATCCCCAAATTACCTACTAAGGGATGATTCAGTAATAGAAACACTAAGTATTTGCCTAAAGAAGCATGACAGTTTAATGACAAGCACAGACTGATCTCATTATTTAGAGAGACCTATGTGGTAGAAACCAAGTGGGGAGAAAGGTCAGAGAATTACATCTATTTTCTCTTTGAATATAACTTTGAATTGTGTTAAAGGCTCCTCAGCCCTTAAGGCTTTCATGGTGGACTTCTACTCCTTGGATCCTTCTCTCCAATATAGCATGCTGATTTGTCTTAGTGTATGAAGCTCATCTTGCTCCTCATTCTAGTATCCTCCATTCTGCCACCATAGACATTAAGTTACAAAATGTTATAATCTTCACCAAAACAACATGAATTTTTACACTTTTATAACTTATCTGTGTTTTTAATAGCCTATCCAGAGTTTTATTACTTCAATTATTCTCATAAAAGCTGATTATTTATATTTCTTACTTTCAATAGTATGTCTTGTCCCAAAAGTTCTATATTCTTATTTCTTTGTTCAAATATAGTATTTGAGGGATAAATATTAAAATGATAGTGAATTTCCTGATACTTTTTCTCTCATGATAACTGCATGTTTCTAGATTCAAATGTTAAACATGTTTCTCTCAGGATCACCTATTAATAACAGTTGAAGGTATAGATAGACCCAAATCAAAATTAACATTTATACACATGATACCAATTAAGCCAAACACCCTCTAACACCTTCAGGCTTACCGGTCCATGACACGTGAGGAGTCCATCTTCCATCTTCTCACACTGGGAATCACACTCTACACAGATGGAGCCGTTTTCAAACTCTCGAAATTCCCTGTGAAAATATCAAATGCATGAGGAGGTGTAAGCAAACAAGCCATCAACTTAACAAATGAGGCAACATCTGCTAAGAGTCCTATTGGCAGAGTGAATTCTTGAGTTTGCTTCTCTAATGTGCCAGGAGCCACAGATGCATTTTCCTGGGCATTAAGGAGGAAGCTTTCCATTAAAAGAAAAGATATACCGCAGCCAGATGGTTCTACTTGCCCTGAATTGGGCTTAACAATTAGCTCATTCTGGAAGGCTCTCTCTTGTGAGAGATATCCTAGCACTTTACAAAAATAGAAAATAACCTCTTGTGATGACACAGCAGAATCACTTTTACCTTAAAGTAAGACTATATCAGTTTGCTTCTATATACAGTATCATTCTTGGTTGAAGCTTCCAATTCTAAACCATTGTGGTTTTATAATGGCTGAGCTACATAAATGTTCTCCAACACTGTCCTTCAAATCCCAAGACTATTAAATTTATTTTTGGTTAAACTTCAAAGCAGGCTGTGGTATCTTATCTCCTTTAAAAAATATCTATCTTAGAGAATTAGAGAAAAATTTCTTTCTATGCTAGATTTTATTTTCTTAAATTATTGATCTAATACCACAATATTCCTTTCAGTATAAATTCTTTTTGAAGTAATTCTGTATGGATAAAAATAAGAAAAGTTTAGTTTAATGTCTGAAGTCTAAAACTTCAGTATTGTAATCTACCATGATTATGACTGCCCCTTTTTATATCACCTCATTTTATGTCTATTTACATATTATAGGTTTTAAATACATAATTATCCTATTCAAAGTCTAATATAAATATTTTACTTTGATAATTGGGAACCAATCATCTATACTTCATTAAAATTATATTGTTTCCACTAACATACAAGATAAAATATTGGATAACATAATTTAGTGTCACTTAGAAGTCATTATCAAAGTTGGTCATTAACTAAATTTTTATATCTAATTTATTCATAAATTCATAAAAATCTTTTGAAACTAAAATCAACATGAATAGTATAATTAGAAATTAATTAGGTGATAAATTCTAAAATATTTTCTTCCCTAAAGATATCACTTTCTTTTTCTCATTTGAACACATAAAGTCTTAATAAGCAATGGAAGTCCAAAGGCTAAGAAACACATTTTGTTGGTTAAATTAATGCTAAATCTAGATTTATATTTTTTAAATTAGGACATGATTTATTGAGCTTCCTTAGGCATTTCATACATACATGGCACTATGCTTGCTTTAAAAGAAAAAGAGTTAAGTTTGTTTTCAAACTATAAAGCATTGGTAGGTTATTATCTGTATAGGACCTAAGCATTTAGATGTTAATTTCTTTTAGATCAAACATTTTATGAATTTCCTTTTTGAAAAATATTAATTCTAAAGCAAGTCTTTTTATGCTTCATTAACACAAGTGATATAAAGTATGTAACTGAAGAGTTCTTTAGAATAAAAGGTGAAAATGACCCAAAGGAGAATCGTTAATGTCTACAAAAAGTTACAAATAATGTATAATGAAATATTGTGAGAGTTAAGCAAGTTTATAAGGCTCAAATAGCTACTAGTTTGAGACAATGAAGTCCTTGGCCATTAAAGGGTTATGGTGACATCAGAGATCATATTTGAAGTCTTAGAGTGTTTTTGAGCCTTTGATTATTCCTACATACATTGTTTTTCTTCCTTCCTTCCTTCCTTCCTTCCTTCCTTCCTTCCTTCCTTCCTTTCTTTCTTTCTCTCTCTCTTTTGTTTTCTGTTTTTGTTTTGTTTTTTGAGAGACAGGGTTTCTCTGTTGTAACTCTGACTGTCATGGCACTCACTCTGTAGACGAGGCTGGCTTCGAACTCACAGAGATCTGCCTGCCTCTGCCTCCCTAGTGCTGGGATTAAAGGCCTGTACCACTACCACTCATCTTATCATTGCTTTTATAATTCCTCATCACCTAGTAACTTAACTTTGGTTTCATAGAGTTCCTTCGACTTGCATGTGGCCAAACAAATTACAGTCAATTATTATACTTCTGTGTTAGTATAATCAATCTTCGGATCCAGAGTGAATGCTGTAATGCTGTCTCCAAAATCTAAATCTTAACATCAACACCTACATTTGAGAATTAAACACTTGAAATTTAGTTTACTATGTACCCTCTTGTAAAAGAAGAAAAAAAATGTCCTATTGAGATGCGACTTTTAACTATCTAATTGCCATCAAAGATCTTTGACTGGCACTCTGTTTGATTCTGTATTGGTCTCAAAGACTCAAAATTGATACTAGATAAAAGAAGCTTTGGGATTTCAAGTTTTAAGATTCCATTATATCTATCTTTCTCTTCAGTTTTGATTGTTCATTGCACTTAAAAGTTGAGGAAATGTATTGGCTTTTGCCACTTGAATTTGGGTACATACTAGACTGAACTGATTGACTTTTTTGTCTTCCAAAAAGTTTTCTTTCTATTTTTTCTTTTCTTTGGTGTACACACACACACACACACACACACACACACACACACACACACACCAAATCCTATATTTATAAATATGTATTTATAAAGAGACTTATATAAATGAATATTTATAAGTGGACTTGTCATTTTTGTAAATGTGTACTTATTAGACTGGTTTAATCAGTTTTTAAGACACATATTTACCTCACTCATTTCATACTCTCAGATTAAGGGATAGAAAGGAAATTATGCTAATGGTACCCAGAGTAAGAACTTTAACAAGGTCTTATTAAGCATGTTTCACTTCCTATAATCATAAAGTTGGCACCATATTTCCATTTTTCATTTAAAAACAACAACAACAACTTTAGCCAATGAGATGGCATGTATCTCCTAGGCCCACTGGAGATTTGAGGCTAGAAGATCACTTGTGCCCAGAAGTTTAAACAAGCCTGGGTAACATAACAAGACCTTATTGAAGGAAGAAATGGAGGAAGACTTGGAGAAAGGGAGGGAGGTAAGATAAAAGGAAAGAGAAAAAGACAGAGAGAAAGGAAGAAGGGAAAGAAGGAAGGGAGGGAAAGAAGGGAAAGAGAGATGGCGAGAGGGACAGAAGCAGGAAGTAAGAAAGAGAATTTCAGTATTAAGTTAAAAGGCATATTTATTTTCCCCAAAGGGAACCACACCTACTACATAAGCACAATAGAAGAAAACAGACAGTACTGCAAGATGGGAGAAAGAGGAAAAACCTCTCACAGGGCAGTTTAGAATTGAGAAAAAATGGTTATTAATGTTTTAAAAAAACCTATATTTCATGAGTTTTACAGTATTGAAAAATATTTTTAAAATTATGAACTTCTTTGATATATTTTATTTAGTGCTATAAAATTGGAGATAGTTAAATTAAAAAAAATAAAGTCTAGTGACTGGGATTAAAGAAACCATGAATTTTGTTCTGTTTTACATCAGTTTGTAGAAATGTGACATGAAGTGTAATGTACAGCTACATTTTTCTATATTTTGTATTTCAAACAATATTAACAATAAAATACATAAGAAAATGCATTGTTCTGGAAAGGATGAAAATCAGACTCCTTGTACCCTAGTGCTGGCTTGATTATTCAGTGATTATATGCTTTTAGCTAATACTATATTATACCAGTCCTCATTGCTCATAACATGCTGATGATAGATAAAATGTCTTCTAGAATTCCCTATCTACATAGAAATACATGCTTGCATGATAACCTTTTATTGTAACAGTTAGTTACTTGGTGTACGCAATTCTAGTAAAATTTACTTTAATGACACTTTGCTACACACAAGTATGTTTTGATGTGAATTACTTTATTTAGAGGAATGTCTTTTCACAGTAATATGAAGAAGCCTGAATACAATCCCATGGAGCAGCATCTAGCTATTATCAAATTTACATGCTGATTATACCTTACCATTACAGCCAACCAGAGAAGTCTGTTAAGTTCAGTACAACTCTGAGTTCAGAAGGAGCGAGTCAAAGTGAGTGAGTCAGCAGTAAGTTGTGGAGGCTGAAACATTTTAGGTTTAGGTTTGTAGATTAGATTGTAAGGAGGCTGAAGCTCACAGGTATGGGTTTGTTATCTTGAGGAGTAGATTACACAGAGGTTGAAGTCTCCTAGGTCTAGGCCTAATATTAGGTTATGTGGAGACTGAAACCCTCTAGGATAGAGGATTGAACTAGCAAAGAGCAAACTGTCCTCTGCCACGAACTCATGAGAAAAATTAATAAACTAATGCATACATCTATGCTTACAATTATTAAATGTTAAATTTTTATTTTAAGTTACTTTTTGTTTAAATATATATTTTCATATTTGCTATCTACTTTCATGGTGGGAATTAGCTTGGGTCATTTCTTCTAAAGAAGAAATACGGAAACATTATTAAATTATAAGTCTATTTTATACTTCACACCTGAAGTGTAAATCTAGCTTTATAAGCAATCATGAAACTAGTTGTCAAAATGTGGAAATTCATGAGGAACAAAAGAAATAAAAGGAAGACCTTGAAAATGATACTTTATAAAATTGCAGACAATACTTTCAATTGAGCTCTATGAGAGAAACTGACTTAGGAACAGCCCTGAGAAATATATTATCCCCCTAATAAAGGGCAACTATAATGCATAAAATTGTGCTCATGATGAAGTCATTTTAAGAGCTATGAAATGCCCTTAAAGGGAGGAAACTAAGTTTGTTTTTTTTTTTTTTTGTATGCAATGTGATTGCTGTAGTACCACACGGAATTAAAAACACTGAGTTACAACACTGCTTTCTAGGAAGTGGTAGGATATATTTTAAACCTTCTTCAAATCAAATCATAGTCTTTTTTTTCTTTTTTTATTCCTCACCAGTTGTCAAGAAAATAGAGATATGGGCTGTGTCTCAGGTGGGAAAAAGGCATACAACCTGGGTGGAGAGAAATCAGAAACTCTGTAGTCACTCTGGGTGAAAGTGGAAGAAAGATGTAAGAGATAAAACTGCATCAGGCAGTTCAATGTAGGGGAAGGAAGATTATAATAATCCCCCTCATAATGCAAGTTGAAAAATAAACAGTTTAGATAAAGTGTAAGTTAATAAATTCATTAAGATTTATCTGTCTTGGTAAATATCTTTGAAATGTGCATGCTAGTCAGTACTAGTCAGTATTATTTCAAGTAAAACTTACTTTCTTTTAACACAACTTATCTCTTTTCTTGCATCACAGGTGCTTTTGAAAAATCATTATAGACAAACATTCTAAAGTCTTGCCATTTTTCTAAAACTCAGATTTCTGCTTTAATCTAGTAGCCCATTGCTCATGAGTTAAAGGTGGCATGATGGTCTCTTACCCATCATAGAGGTTGCAAGACTCTATGCAGATTTTTCCCCTGCTAAAGCGTCGACATGACAGACATTGGTCTGGCCCAGGTCCCCAGCAGCCATCATTTGAACACAGGTGGTTGCACACCATCCCTTCAGCAGCTGCAAGACACACCAAAATCAACAAGAAATAAGACAAATCATCTTTTGAAAAAAAGCTGAATAGCATTCTTAATTAAAAAGCATATTTTATTAATATCTAATTACATAATTTTCCTCTTTCCCTGTCCTCTCTCAAATCCCTTCCAAGTTCCTACTTTTAGCCTCTCACACTGATGTCCATTTTTATTACTGTTACACACAGACATACACACACACATACACACACACACACGTATGAATACAATGTGCTGAATATTTTAAAGGAGTTGGTATGAAAGAGCTTAGTGTCAAACGTCTTTGGATGTCTATTCAATTTTCATCTTCCATTCTGCCTTCAACTTCTTCCATACTGCACAGTTGCTATCTTTGTATAGCAAAGTAGCTGTTTCCATAAGACTAAACAACATCCCTTTATCTAACTGAACACAAAGGAAGAGTAGGTGGTTGATACAAACTATCCAAAGTCAGGAGCAAATGACATCTTTACTAAGTCAACATTTGTTTCACTAATACACCAAAAACTTCTTTCAACTCCATATGAGAGGTTTAAAAAGAATGGAAGAATGATATCATTGGCATATTTTTTAAGTAAGAGGAAGTGAGTAAGATAGAGGGATAAAGTATAGAAATGGGGTAGGCAAAATGGATCAGTGGGTAAGGAAGTTTGCTGCCACATCAGATGACCTGCATTCCATCATTAGAGCATGCATGGTAAAAGAAGAGATCTGACTTCCCAAGCTATCCTCTGATTACCATGGGTACCTTGGTATGTACACATGTTCATGCCCAGACACACAAATAAATAGGTAAACTTAAAATTTAAGAGTAGAAATAAAATAATTTTACAGGCATCTTCTATTGTCTAACAAAACCTACTGGAGTTCACTAATTAATAAATTAAATTAATAAAATTAGGTCATATAAAGAAGTATGTACAAAGAATACTCAGCAAGCTTAAATGGTTATTTACGAGGACATATACAAATTAAAGTACTAACAATTGTCTTATACATACAGCTCTATTTTTCTTATAATTATTGTTGTCATCTGCTGACACAACTCCTCTCCCTCTCCTAATTTGCTATCTTTTTAACCATGCAGCCTTGTATATACTAAGGAAACACGACCACTGAGCTATATCCCCAATCATTTGACATAGGATCTCATTAAGTTACCTAGGCTTGACTTGAACCTGCTCTGTAGTTCTAACCAGCTGTGAACATCATCTGATTATCCTGCTTACTACCTGAGATTTTTAGCACTAGACTATAATATAGCTATTTTGTTGTTGTTGTTCTTTTTATTGAAGAAATACTAAAGACTTTGATGGCCTTGTTTTAAAATTTTTACTTACAGTTCACCATTTGTGTTCCCATTTTTAATGAACATTTATTCAGTGTATAATTACTGCATAGTAATCTTATTGACAGGATGCAATAAATTGAATAAAGACAAAGAGTTCAAATTCTTTTCTGCATGTCTGAAAACATAGAGGCACCTGGAATACCATATGCATTTGATGAAAAGTTAAGAATTCTCAAGATAAAAGTGAAATTTTTTATCTTCCACTAGTTACCAATTTGCCTAATAAAAAATATAGATTTTTCTCCCAAGAGTATTTGTGAGATATGTTGGGATGGAGCCGATATATACAGCAAGCATATAGGGATCATGAAATCAACTCCTCCAGCAGGTACATGAGAAAATAAGCTGCTCACATTTCCTTGTTGGGTGGTTTTTAAAACAGCAATATAAACTGTCCAGTTCACATCTCATTTGCTCAAATCCCAAGACTGAGGGGCACTTAGTTTAATCCCTATAATATATTAAAGTTGTCAGACTTATGAAGTCACATTTTATTTTATAACTGTGTAGCTAAATAATCTCTCTTATAATTATTAAAGAGAATAATATTGACCTATATGAACATCTGACATGTGCATAGTTTGAACATAAAGTACATTTCCCACCAGAGTTAGGCATTAAAATCTAGAGCCCTAGCTGGTGAAATTATTGAAAATTGATTGGATTATGGAAGTCCAAACTTCATCAGTGGGGTAGCCATTGATGTCTTACCATTGAATGGACTACTATTAAAGGGGGCCTTCCTGAAGGTAGATATTCACAAGGAGTGTATCCTCGAAAGGTATAACTTTTACTTGCTCCCCATCCCCGACCTTCTGCTTCCTGGTCACAAAGAGCCAAGCAAAATTGTTCTAGATACACTCCTCCCCCACCACCTCCCCCATCATAGCCTAAGGTCACAGGATGCAATGTGTCAAGATTAAGGCTTCTGATACTGTGAGATTAAAATTGATATAATTTTCTAGGGTATCTTAACAATGAAAATTGTCACTAACACAGACATTATTCAAATATACTGTACAACTTGTTATGCTGTGATGTGTACATACAATTATAAACTACTTCCAAAGTCCAAATAATTAATGTATTTATAATCTGAAAAGATTTTATTCACCTATGGAATCCCCCATGCCTGCTCACCTCCTTCAGACCACCACAAGTTACTTCTGTTTTTATGGATATTTGTAGTTCAAAGAAATTACTAAGAATGGAGTTGTATAGTATGCTTTTTTAAAAAAAAGTTTCTATCACTCTACATAAGTACATTCAGAATAATCCATGTTGTTGTATTAATAGCTCATTCATAGTCTTGAATATTTTTGCTATATGAATACTGTCAAATTATCATCCAAAGTAATTTTCTTATTTATTTGGTTTATTTATTTAGTAGTAATACAGCATTTTACATATGTATATATTTATTAATTATCTAGTTTGAAAATGTATATTTATATACACAAAAACATATATATGTATGTGTGTGTGTGTGTGTGTGTGTGTGTGTGTGTTACCCCAAACCTTATTTCATACTGTTTAATGTGACAAAGACTAAGTAGATCAACTCGCAGTCTTCTTCCAGTTGAAGGCCAATAAACTAATATACCTGTCTGTGGTGTATTCTATTCTGAGATACAAGAAGACCAATATAATGGTCCCTGTGTAAGTCTCAAGAACCAGCAGCACTATAGCCTAAATCTCAGCCCAAGGACAAGAGAAAAATCAGTGCTCCAGTGAGGCAGTTAAGTATAGTAAAATTTCTTTCTTCTATCTTCTAAAAAATCTATTCAGGTATTTAAAAGACAATGGAATTTCCCTCAGTTGTCAAGAGAACAAACTGTTTCTCTCAGCCTACTAGTTCAAATATTAAACGAAAGCAACAGGTACACACACACATACACACATACATATTAGTCCAACATTATTGTTTAAAAGTTATCCTTTCTTCCTTCCTTAAATGATCTTTGCATATTTTTGAAAAACTGATTATCCACACGTGTTAGGTTTATTTATTGCTCTTTGTTCTGTTGCTGTATTTACTTTTGATGGTCATACTTCAAAGAAATAATATACATATGTATGTAATTTATGTTCTTACATTTGAAATATATAAGTTGTATGCAGTACATAATTAGGACCTATTCCTAAAATTCAGTCATTTGATTACTACTGCCTTGCAATTATGATAATAAACCACTCATATTTAATTGGTATCATTAAGTTGAAATAACTTATCTTGCTATTTTTCCTGTTTGTCTTATCCAGTCCCTATTTTGCTAATATATTTTTGATTAACTAATTAGTTATTATTTCTGTAAGTGTAGATGTAGATGTATTATTGATTTTATTTATTATTCTCATGGGTTTGTGGGAGAGGACAGTTTATTCTTTGCAAGTTCAAATCAGGTCCTAAAGGGTTTCAGCCTCCTCACAATCTAATCTTAAGCCTAGACTTAGAAGGCTTCAGCCTTGTACAATCTAATCTTCAAGAAGCTAGCCTAATCTTGAAAGCTTTAGCATTCATACAATCTAATAAACCTAGAAAGTTTCAGCCTCCTCTGAGACTTACTGATGACTGAGTTCACTCTTGAATAGCTCCTTCTGAACTCAGAGCTGTACTGAACTCAACTAACTCTTTTGGTTGGCTAATTCAACTCACTCATTGTTCTGGCTCAAACTCTTCTCCAAGCTGCTGGTTAAAATTGATCTTCTGTGCCAGCTGATGCTTCTGACTGAAATGGTCTGACTCTGGCTGACTCTGGCTGACTCCCTCAACTTCTTTGACTGCAATGATATGCTTGGCTTCAAACTGTCTCTCATTCTTAGCTGACTCTTTTGCCCAAATTCATTCTTCCTGTCTGACACTGACTCTTGCTGAACTGCCTCTGTGTCTTATCTCACTGATTCTCTAACTGACTGTCTCCTGCCTTTCTGAGCTGAAAGTTATCAGGAGAGTTGGGTGTGTCTTCACTCTGACTCACTCTGCTAACTTTTCCTCTAATTTGTCACTTGTCATTTTGCTTGCTCTTCACTCTGGTTAATCTCAGATGTCACTATGCAAACTCTTCACTCTGATTCACTCTCCTGCTTGGGATTAAAGGCATGTACTCACTCTGTACTTCACTCTGCCTCTGACTTTCTACTTCTTAGTTGACCAGCATGCTCTGACTCAATCTCCTTCCATTCTCTTATCTCTACTGCTTCTCTTTTAACTCTGAACTGACTGAACTTTGAACTGAGAACCATGAACTGGGAGTCATGAACTGAGAACTGTGATCTACTTGTGAACTGACTGGTTCATTTTACATCCTGAGAGCTCGGATTAAAGCTCTGTGCCACCATTGCCTTCTGACTTGGGCATGTGCTGCAGTCCAGACAGATCACATGGGCCTTGAAAGGGATCCTTTCCCAGAACAGCCATGTTGTTAGATTAAAAGATTAACTATTCCTCTACAATTTCCTTTGCTGTCTAAGCCTCTTGAAATTTTATACATGTAGGCTACAGAACTCTGAATTCTTCAGTTGTATTATTGGATTAGTAGTATATTATTTTAATTAATTTTTTTAATTGTGAAATAATCGCATACATATTTATAAATAGTATGGAGTGATCGTAACATTATATTTATATGGTTTTACATAATCACAAAACTTGTGAAAACAGCACAATAGAAACCTGGAAATAGGCACTGATAAAGTCAATATAGAAAGATGCTCTTCCCTCTAACAATCCATACTATTGCTTATTGTTTTCCTATTTTTATGTATCTGAAGTCTACCAATTCATTTTCTTTTAGAATAATTTGTTTATTCACTATAATTTGGTCACTTAAAATTTTATATAGATATAGTAATGTACTGTATGATGTTTCAGGATCAAAATATTTTCAATTATCTCTAAAGATTTATCTGGATTGTTGGATATATATTATTCTTTTCTTTATTGCTAGAAGATTATTATGGAATGGAAAACCACTCTAAACTGTTCACATGGGAAGTGTAGTTGTGCTTCTAGTTTGTGGTTATTTTAGTATTTTTTCCCCTGTTGCTACTGTAAAATACTTGGAGAAGAACGAAGTAATGGAAGAAAGAGCTTCTCAGTTTGTGGTTATAGTCCATCACTTCACATTAAATCCACATTCAAAAGGCAAAAATAATGAATGCCCACTACCTAACTACCTCCCTTTCTCCATTCACACAGTACAGGATCACAGACAGAGATTGTTGCTGCCCACAGTGAGCCAGCCTCACCTCAGCGAAAATCCCCAGTCATTTTCAGAGACTTAATGCAAATATCCTTCATTGGTGTACAAGGAGGTTTTACTCCTATAAGATTGTAGATCCTGTCAGGTTGACAACACTAACAATCACTGGTATTATAATTATTGCTGCAGTTAATGATTTTCTTAGGGAGTTGGTGTGGATATACTTCCTATCTCTTTGCCATTCAAAGACTCCACTGTACTCTATTTCAAATTTCCATAAAATAGGTAATAATGCTTATTTACTGTTTGTACATAGCTTTTAGATATTTCATTTTTTGATTATTTTAGATTTTTTTTGCCAGTAACTATGAAATATCTTTGACTCATTATATCCGGTTTTGTATTCATAGTCTATTGGCCAATTGTTTGTCATCTATCTATCCATCTGTCATCTACATATCTATCTACCTATCATTTATCTAGTAATCTATATATCTAATTAGAATTTTCTCCTAATCTCTAACTTTGATTTTTATCTTTTTAATAGAAAACTTTGTAGAACAAATTAAATAGTCTAGGATGGCCATGAATTTGTGAACTTTCTGTCTCAGTCAGTCCCCACAGTGTTGAGATTATATAAATGCCATCACACTCAGCTTGCACTCAGATCTTTTTTTTTTCCCCATTCCTTTCTTTCCAAAACAAACAAACAAAAGCAACAAAACAAAAACAAACCAAAAAACTTCCATTGTTGGGAATCCAGATTGGTGCATCTCATTAGTGATCTATCTCTGATTCACATCCCTCATCTCCCAACTTCTCTCACCTATTTACTAGGATGTTGAGGCTTCTAACTATAACTTAGCACGGAAGTCAACGCC
This sequence comes from Cricetomys ansorgei, assembly GCA_026225945.1. NCBI lineage: Eukaryota > Metazoa > Chordata > Mammalia > Rodentia > Nesomyidae > Cricetomys > Cricetomys ansorgei. Next base: position 7,083,789 of record JAMJFZ010001796.1, read on the forward strand.
AGTGTCTATTCCTTTGCTGCCTCTGAGTCAGATTTGGACCATAGGGATTGCTTCCCTGTGGAGTTTATCCAGAATACAGATGTTATTATTTTAATGATGTAATAATGTCTGTCACATTAGGTTATTTAGTTTTCTGGGTTTTAGATTAGTAAGAACTAACTTTGTGGGAGAATTTTTGGTCGCATAATGACGTGTGAAAAAGAAAACCCAGGTAACCCAGCTCTGTGTAATCCATTAGAGCCGAAGTTTCATCCCTTAGATCCATCTGCTTATTTTTTCTTCTCTCACAGTGTTTTGTTGCTTAATATGTGGTACCCAGGTTTTGATCATATATCAAACGTGATCGAATGGTTTTCATGGATCAATGATCTTTATGAACTGAAAGTAATAACATTTTTTGTGAACATTTATCAATTCTATGCTTAAATTGTTAGCTTTCATTTTCTGATTTTTCTCTATATAAGACTTATATGTACTTGGTATGCTATGGTATTAACATTATTATGAGAATTAAGAAACAGTAAACTCCACATATGTAAGAAAACAGTGTATGAAGATAATGGGAAGATTTTAAGCAATATTATGTAATTGTCCTGAACCATGAGTCTTTGTACTCATTCATTATCTTTGGGTTTTCATAAAAATACAGTCAACATATCATATCCATGGTGTGTCAGATTCTAAGATACCCCAGCCGCCTCTTGTTTCCCTCTTCAGGAAGCTATCAAGGCCAGCAGCATCCTTTGACACTGTCTATTTCAGGGTAGCCCATCAACTTTTGGTATATTATAGCATTTCACAATATTTTATTTTCCAGGTTTAATAGCAGTTTACCCTTATACCTTGTCTCTTCCACTTTCAAAGGTGATAGAACTTTAGAATATGTAGAAAGGCAAAATTGTTGGGATTTTCTCTTGTGCTTTGACATTATCTGGCTTGGATGTTTTAACTTCACCAGATCCTACTCTCTTTTGCCTCTTTGATTCTCTATTTATGTGCTTATAGCACAGAAGATTTGAATCAAGGCAACAAAATCTCCTGAAAGAAAAGCAATAATAAACAGGAAACCACAATATTTACCTTTAATTCATTCATTCCAAAAAAGTAGGTGGAACTAAAGACTGGAAGATTATTTTCTTTACAGTGAAACAAGGCAAGTACCTCCATATGGCATAAAACAAAAAGCCATGGAAGCTACTTCTGTGAAATTCTGAAGAGGAAAAGTTTCAATCATCGCTAAAATGTCAGCGCACATCTGACCTCCCAGAGTGATCATCAAGCGTGGAGCAGAAGGTCTGCTCAATGGTTGAGAGTTCATGAGTCCATTGTAAACCTCTCTAAAGAAGCTTTAGCAATGTAGTTAGTAGGAAACCTTTCACTTCCTCTGTTTCCTCTAGAAGCTGTAAAATAGAATTATTTTATCTCAGCTGAATGTCTGAATTGTACCTGTCTATTAAAAATTTGGAGAGATAAAAATGTGCTTAGTATTTCAAACTTTATAGAGAATATTGAACCTGCTTCCATTAAAATAGAGATGAGCTTAAAATAATGAATTTTGCTACAGTGCTACATGTGTGACTGTAAATGGATTAGCTCAAAAATATTGAAATGGAGCATATGTCTATTGCCACAAAGGCAGAAAAATATTCTTTCATTGTAGAGAAAATCTAACTACTATGTTGGTGTTATTTATCATACATTGAAGCATGGATTTTACTTAGAATGGATTTAGACAAGTAGCATTAATCTTTTTTTAATGCTGAAAAGTTTGTTTAATATAGAGAAGTTCAGCTTTTCTGATAAGACTGACATAAGGTTCAAATCTTCATTGCTTCATGAGCCATGTAGCCATGGGTAATTACTTTCGTGCTACAGCTTTGTAAAGTGAATAATATCTTCCTTTCAGGATTAAGGTTAATAATGATCATAATATTAGTATGGTATTTAATACACAGTTGGGTATTTTAAATAAACGTTCAACAAATTTACTCACAAGAAATTTAAAAATGTAAAAATATATTCATACCTTTTGAAAAATATTTGCTTAGAAACTACTTTTATCTAGGACACTGTAAAATATATATGTTACCACATAGAAGACCTAGTTCCTTGTGTGAATATGGATCAATAAATCATAATTTTGATAGGTAACAAACATGACAGGGTTATGGTAAAGTTTAACATTATCCTCACTATTGAAAATATGGCATTAGACAGTGACCAGAAAGAACAACATGTCTGCTGAGATCATTAAGATATTAGAAAGAATTCAAACAGAATGATATGTGGGAAATTAAAAATTACAACTCCAGTGAGGAGATTCCAAGGAAGGAACAACATTAATGTTTTCAGAGATTAGGCTCGATATGGGCAATAATAGTTCCTGGTAAGGTCTTGAGGTAGATGGAGCTGGATTATATACATTGTCTGCTCACCATTTTCAAGATGTCTTGAAAGGTTGAATGAGTTGTGGAAAATTGTTGGCAATGTGTTTTTTGTTTTTGTTTTTATGCAATAGAAAACAAAAATGAAACAAGCCCCAAATCACATCTGATTTACATATAAACACTTGAAACCAATTCTACTGATGGGACAAACTTGAAACCATGTTTTAACACCATGACCATGGCAACTCTTATCAAAGAAGACATTTAATTGGGGCTGGCTTACAGTTCAGTGGTTTAGCCCATTATTGTCATGGTAGGAAGCATGGTAGCATGCAGGCAGACATGGTGCTAGAGAGGTAGCTGATAGTTCTACATCTGGATTAGCAGGATCCAGATAGGAGGAAGAAAGTGTGACAATGGACCTGGTTTGAGCTTATGAAACCTCAAAGCACACCCCCAGTGACATACTTCTTCCAACAAGGCCACACCTACTCCAACAATGCCATACCTCCTAATAGTGCCATTCCCTATGAACCTGTGGGGACCATTTTCATTCAAACCATCACATTCCACTCACTGGTCCCAATAGGCTTGTCGCTATATCATAATGCAAAATGCATCCAATTCAACTTCAAAAGTTTTCATAGTCTATCACAGTATTAACAATGTTTAAACGTCCAAAATCGAACATTTCTTGTGAGACTCATGGCAATCTCTTAACTGTAATCCCCTTTATAATCAAAATAAAAAACCAGACCATATACTTCTAACATACAATGACATAGCATATACATTACTGTTACAAAAGGAAGGAAAGGAGGCATATTGAGTAAATACTGGACCAAAGCAAGGCTGAAAACAACCCAGTCAAACTTCCAACTCTGCATCTCCATGTTTGATGTCAAAGGCTCTTAAAATTTCTAGCTCCTTTCAGCTTCTCTGGAGTGCTGAGATTAGAGATGTGTACCAAGTCTGGCCCTAAGCTTTTATTCAATTTCTTTTCACTGTCTTTAATTCGTTTCCACAGTTGGAAACTTAGCTGGGCAGGGTCTTTCACTGAGGTCCCCACTCCCTTAATTCCACTTAGCATCAGGCTTCTGTTTACACTTCCTAGTATCCCTTTTCTCCTCAACTTGTACACATTTTGTACTTTTCTTTGCTCAGCTTGCTCCTTTTCATTATAGATCTGCATAAGACGGGCTACACAACACAGTCAAAAACAACTTAATCAGTTGTTTGGAAATGTCCTCTGCCAAAGGTGCTAACCCATAATTCTTTAGTTTAGGCAGATGTCTTGGGAAATGGCAGAAAACTGCATGATAGGA